>OY730194.1:100872200-103272200 GCA_963422505.1 Pseudognaphalium luteoalbum
TGCAAAATCTGAAATTCATCCTTGAATTGAGTTGCTTCCGTCATCTCACCAGATTGACGATAGATAATTGTCCAAATCTGGAGTCAATACCCGATGTCCAACTGCCGGATCTCACGTCGGTAAAAGAGATGGTGATTACACAATGTCCGCAAATGGACGGTTCATTCCCACGTGGGCTTTGGCCTCCCAGATTGGAATACTTAAGAATAGGTGGGTTGAAGAAGCCCATATCAGAGTGGGGCCCACAGAACTTCCCACCCTCACTTGTTCACCTACGCTTAGAGGGGGGATCGTCAGATGATGATGATGAAGCGCGTATTATTAGTGGTACCCACTTGTCGAGTCTTCTTCCATCATCTCTTACTAGACTTGGATTATGGGAATTGAAGGGATTGGAAACAATATCAATGGGACTGCAACACCTCACCTCCCTCCAACATCTCTTTATCCAGAATTCCCCAAAGGTGAAGGATCTACCAGAAATGCTGTTGCCTTCACTTCTCAGTTTGGAGATATCTGGATGCCCAAAGCTGAAAGAAAGGTGTAGTCAAAGTAAAAGAGGATGGAACTACAACAACTACTGGCCCCTCATCTCCCATATCCCCAAAATCAACATAGACTTTCAGTTACAATGAAGGTGAGCATCTCTCTCTGGATATCCCGTTGTCAAGTTTCTCAATTTCTACATTCAATTCAATTTCTATATTCAGTTAATCATAATATTAGATGATTACCAATTTACAAACAAACAATATGAATATGATGTTAGGTTTTTGAAACTCAAAATTATTATTCCTGCTTTATACCATCTATCCACTCTTATAAATAAAATTATTATTCTTTTTTAGTTTATTATTAGTGGTACCCACTTGTCTGCTCTCCTTCCATCATCTCTTACTAGACTTGAAATATGGGAATTGAAGGGATTGGAAACAATATCAATGGGACTGCAACACCTCACCTCCCTCCAACATCTCATTATCTGGAGTTGCCCAAAGGTGAAGGATCTACCAGAAATGCTGTTGCCTTCACTTCTCAGTTTGACAATCATTATATGCCCAAAGCTGAAAGAAAGGTGTAGTCAAAGTAAAAGTAAAAGAGGATGGAACTACAACAACTACTGGCCCCTCATCTCCCATATCCCTGAAATCTACATAGACTTTCAGTTACAATGAAGGTGAGCATCTCTCTCTGGATATCCCGTTGTCAAGTTTCTCAATTTCTACATTCAATTCAATTTCTATATTCAGTTAATCATAATATTAGATGATTACCAATTTACAAACAAACAATATGAATATGATGTTAGGTTTTTGAAACTCAAAATTATTATTCCTGCTTTATACCATCTATCCACTCTTATAAATAAAATTATTATTCTTTTTTAGTTTATTGTGCCTCCTTATAAAATATCCAGGGTAGAATTTTACTGGTGTGTGCTTTTAAATGATTAATCCCATCATCCAATTAGTTATTAAAATCTTGACATGTATACATTGGGATTTTTAATTTTTAAATTTTTTTTACTTGATTGAAGTTGAAAGACAAGCAGAGTTTCCGGTCTTTAGCAACAAGTACCTTATGCAACACAGTCAGCGAATCACAAATATGACAATCTGATGAACCATTCTCCACAATTCATGAGTCAAGCTTCAAACTAGTGGCACCAATTAAGGAAAACATAACATCACTCATGTAACAACTCATTTGATCCTATCAAATATACATTTTCTTTTTGGATTGATTAGTTGTTGATTTGTTAGAGTCCATTTGGATAGCCTCACATCTGTTTCTTGAGTCTCTAAGGCCGGATACATTATACTTTGTTTTTTGATTATTGTTGATATGTAACTTACTGTAAAACTGATTGCTGACCTCGTTTAATTTCATAGATATTCGAGGATCATTAAATAATGGATATGTTGATGAGAGAACGAGACATCAGATGCTGATTAGGTGGAATGGTCTGACAGCTGTCTATAGATCAGTTTGAAAATGAACCTAGTGTTCTACAACGGCTCCTATCAACATATTTAGTGATTTGCATGGTCAATTTCATGCGACTGTTTGATGAGTATGGATCGCCATTAAGTCATCAACTGCGGGAGACATAGCGTAAGGGATTCTTTCAGAATCCAGACACATTTTTATTACTTATACATCCCTTGTAAATTAATGGTAAAATTTAGCTAGTTTTTTTGCACCTTCTTCACCTAAACATAGCTTGATATCACAAATACAACAAATTTGATGAACCATTCTCCACAATCCATGAGTCAAGGTTGAAAATAGTGGTGCCAATAAAGGAACACATAACACCATTCCTGTGAGAATTTGATCCTCAAATGTATATTCTTTTGTTGGATTAACTAATTAATGGTTTGAGTTTCTATGTGAGAACTCATTTAATCCTCACATCAAATTGTCCATATTGGATAACATCACATTTGTTTCTTGAGTTTCTATGGCCGGATACACTTTACTTTCTTTTGAGAGTCTTGTTGATAAGTAACCTACTGTAGAAGTGATTGCTCAACTGAATTTTTTTCTCAGATATTCGGGGATCATTAGATGATGATATGCAGCTGCAGCTTCCAATGCAGAGGTAGGGAGGTTACCTGCAACATATGGATTTGTTGATGAGAGAACGAGACAGCAGATTTCTGAAGCAGATGCTGATGGTGCGGTTGTACTAAGGGATCCTGTTGCCCCAAGAGCTAATGGTGACATGTATACGGATGTCAGCACTACTTTAGAAGTATAGATTTTTTACGTATTCATTTGTATTTAAATTGTAGATTTGGTAACGTCAAAGAGTTTAGTTAAAATGAGAAGGGTTCTAATGGGTCGAACCGTCGTGGAGCGGAGGCTACTCCTAGTGGGAAACAATTGATAAAGCCCAGAATCTGATGCTGTAACTAATTCTGCACCAGCTGGAATACGATTGCATCATGGAGCCGTCAGTTGTTTTTTCCAGCTATTTTCTTTCTCATTTTTAAGTGCATGTACAACATATCTAATTTCCATGGATTTGCAGGTGGTAGTAGCTGCAGAGACTGGTGGAATGGTTAGACATCTGCCCACAGATTAGAAAATTAACTGAGTGCTCTAGAACTAAGGGCTCCTATCAAGATATATGGTGATTTGCACGGTATATTTGGACTTTGGAGACCTCATCGACTATTTGATGAGTATGGATCGCCATTCACTGCGGGAGAAATAGCGTACGGGATTCTTTCAGAAACAATTTTATTAGTTATACATGGCTACATGCTTGTAAATTAACGCTAAAATTGAGCTAATTTTTTCGCACCTTCTTCACCTAATCATAACTTAAAAGTCTCAAGTTCTTATGCTATTTTCATCCTTCAATCATCAGATATTTTAATGATAACTTTACTCTTTGAGTTGTATGATACTTGAGGTTTTATGCATTAAAGATAAGTTCTTTGTGATTTAGAACCTGCTGAACGTTTGACCCATTGGACCAGTTACCGACTGAATCTACCCTATCATCTTCCTCTAATTTCCAGTAATGGGCATGATCTATCCTGAACAGGGCGAGCGAGATGGGATCTGGGTGTAGCACCGGATATTTAATTGGTTGCCATTGGCAGCTTTAGTTGAGAAAAAGATCATTTGTATGCATGGTGGTATTGGGAGGTCAATCAACCATATTGAGCAGATCGAAAACCTTCAACGACTGATTACAAAGGAGGCTGGTTCATTTGTTCTTATGGACTTGTTGTTGGTTCCCTGATCCTTGTAACCTAATAAAGTTCGATATGATTTTATTTAGTTAGAACAAGTCCTAATCGCTATCTTTCATATTCTTACCCAACAGAAAATGATTAGTGACCAAACGCCAGAGGGCCTGGATAGGTTACTTTTGGGATGCGTGTTGTTTCCTTTTAATTATTCTAAGTCAGAAATTTGTTACACTCATCATTCTCTCATATGCATGATAACAACAGCCTGATCGTGTGATGGAGTTTCTGTAACAATAAGGATCTCCAATTGATTGTACGTTTGCATGAATTTGTAATGGACGGCTTTGAGCGTTTTGCCCAACGACATTTGATTACCCTTTTTTCTGCCACCGATTATTGTGGTAATTTCTTTGTGTTCTTGACTTTGCTCGTAACTTGTAAGTACATGACTATGATATATAGAGATGGCAGAATGGGCTGTTTGGGTGGGTTGTGTAATAGGTCTAAACAATTACTTTTCGTGCCACTTAAAACGGGTAAGGTTCGACCCACACCTTTTTTTTTCTCGATTTTAAGCCTTTTTATAAGTAACTGATTAATATGAATATAATTCTCACTAATAATCTATATAATTTTTATTAGTTTAGGAACTTGTATGCATCAATTCACATATTGGGGGACTTTCAAACCATTTTTTTCTATCTTAAGATTATTTTGATCCATTTTGCGATGAAGCATTACAGAAATTGGCACGTTCATAAGTAGATGGGAGATATTGCCTCATCTATTGCTAACTATTGATTTGTTCCACTGGGTGTGTCCTGTAGGCACTGCAAAAGTAAATGAACGAAAATAGGTAATAACAAAAGTAAATGATTCAAACTTTGTATTTTATTGAATCAAAGAAATATGTTTATTTAATATTTGTACAATATATGGTTCTTCATAAAACGAAAATAGAATGCCCTATTTATACTAGTAATCTGGTGCGCTTACTCTTGAATCATCACAATGCTTCAATACGGTTGTGTTTTTTTTTTGAAAGGCAGATAGATCAATACGGTTGTGTTGCTTCCACCATTGTGATGTTTTGTGAATCATTGCCACCAGTTGCTAAGAAACAATATGACGTTTCTTCCCTATTATCTTTTCTAAGTGTACACTTATGCCCCCTATACTTTGCCTAAGGACAAGATTAGTCTAACAGGCGGAGCTAGAAATAAATCTCAGGGGTTGCAAAAATATTTAAGAACATAAATTACACAAACAAATTAAACTTGTACGATTTCATTGAATAAGTTTAAAGCAACAAAAACCACCATCTTCTAAACTAATACTATACAAGAGGACTACTACTTAATACTTAATAAAGTAAGACCTTTTAGTAGACTGCAAATAAAATCGAGTAATTTGGTGTGCATGAATGTATGCATATCTGCTATGTTAGTCTGTTATATGCAGTCAATAGACGTAAATAATCAGAAAGGTAACTTTCAATTAGTAATGGATCGTGTCATAAACTTAGTACGGATATGTTTGATTAAGACTTATGGTTCGATTGTGGTTGAAATTATTTAGGGAGTCATCAATCAGGTTAGATATTAGGAACCTTCACTGCTGTCGAATATGTTGGTCAAAACTTGTTTTGTTTATCTCTACTCGATCAAACATGGCTCCTAAATTCATCTTCTGTTTTTTTTTTGTTGGGATAGAACAGAGGTGGTATAATGACCGGCTCATCAACAAGTTAAATCAAACGGGCCCATTCTCTTTTATTACCATATATAAGTAAAGTAAAACTCTTAGGGGAATGATCTACCTGAAATCACAATCTTTAAAAGAAAGAGGGAATGGACATTTTTTTCATTATAACATTTCACTTATAAATATGGGAATTGGTTTTTACACCACTAATTTCTAGCCATTTGCCATTAAATATGATTTAAGATGTTGTTCATTACAATACTATAAAGCATGTGTAGTGGAGTACAAATTATCATCCCGATGAATATTACATCCAACCTGAATATTATGTATAATCTAATATTTACTGAAACATGCATCATTATGTATAAAATAATTGATGAGGTATTAATCATTTTAGTACTCTTTGGATGTGTTTGACCTACTTGACATGTTTCTATACTTGTTGATTTTTAATATATGAACCTGACCTATAAGACAGTGCTATAGATAAAACATAACCCGATCAATATTGAATACCTTTGAAAATGATATTACTTCAGAGCTCTGATATGAAATATTCACAGGTTACCTGATCCAAAGAGGAGGCATTATTATTGGGACATGTTATTGTGACAACAGATCTAGCTTGTAATAGAACCAGTGATAATTGTAATCAAGTTTGTAAATTGATTTTGAATTGTAATGAAAAATGTTGGTTGGTAAACATATTATAGTTAAATATTAAATGCTGAAATATGTTGAACAAAAGCTAACCATGACCTGCGATGCGAACTGAGTGAGTTTGCAGGGCAAGTCTGTGAAGCGAGTTGACTGGACTCGCTGGGTCAAGCTAGGCAGCGAACCGAGTCGGTTCGCAGAGTCCATCAGCTGCGAGCCGAGACGAGTATTTATGCAAATTAGGTTTTAAACCTAATTAACTTTTGTCATAATACCTATACGAATTTTCTGAGTTTCCAGAGCTATTCTAAGTATTCTAAGAGCTAGGTATTGATAGATTAACGTTAGTTTTAATCGATACAAAGCTAAATAGTAATCAATTTCACTAATACTTGTGAAATAAACCGTTTACAATCCGTAAACTAGTATTAAGGGATTCCGCACCTTAATACCTAAAGATAACCTCGTTATCGATCCGAATACATACGGACTTACAATTGGTATCAGAGCCTACGGCTAGATACGCGTAGGTTCGAAGTTATTCGGGTAATAACGGTTGATTTAGGGTTGTTTGTACGTGATTTTTTGCGTAAAAACGATCAAAATCAGTCTCTGGAAGTTTTTAGGTTAGTTTACATCCGAAATCTTAGTATTTGGACATTCAAAAGCCTAAAATTTTTATTTTTAGGGTTTTCAGCCGATTTTGCGAACTGAGTTGCGAAGCGAACCGAGTCTGCGAACTAGGGGTGAGCTTGGTACCATACCGGTACCGATCGATTGGTACCAGTTTGTTTTTTTTTTCCATAAATCAAATACCGAATACCTGTACCACTTGTATCGGTCGGTACCGGTTCGGTCCGGTACCGGTCGATTTCGATTCGGTTTAGGTATTTTGTGTGCATTGTACCATACCAGTACCGAACCGGTTGGTACCATTTTTTTTGTCCACAAATCAAATACCGAATACCGGTACCATTTGTATCGGTTCGGTTCGGTACAGGACCGGTTCGGTTCGGTTCCGGTTCGGTACCGGTACTTCGGTCTAAATGCCCATCCCTACTGCGAACTGAACTGAGTTGGCGAACTGATATTCTGCGAACTGAGTCTGTCCTGCGAACTGAGTCTGTCTTGCGAACTGAGTTTGACCTACGAACTGAGTTTCGCTCTGCGAACTGAGTTTGACCTGCGAACTGAGTTCTGCTCTGCGAACTGAGTTTGTCCTGCGAGTTGAGTTTTCTGCGAACTGAACTTACTGATTTTTTCGTGATTTTTAATTTTAGGGATTTGCAAAATTGTCTGACATAAGTAAGATGATTGAGATGGAACATGAGATTGGAAAGTCTAATGTTTCACCTAATTTGCTCTGACTTGAAGACTACTATGGATGGAAAGACAGGTTCGAATCGCACTGTCAATTCCATGATTTGTCAATCTGGATGTGCATCAAGAACGGGTATACTGCACCTACTGCTATAGTTGGTAATAAAACTGTGGCCATTGCCTATAATCAGATGAGTGATCAGGAAAAGAAAGATTATGAAGTTGAAAATAAAGCTCACTCTTCAGTTAAGACGAGTCTTCCCAAAGAGATCAACCATCAGTTGAAGTCTTTTCATACGGCTAAACAACTACGGAAAGCTCTAGAGAAAAGATGTGATGGAAGTCCTCAGGTTAAGGCAGGAAGGTGTAATCTCTTGAAGAAACAATTCATAGTCTTCAAAACTATGAAAGGTGAAGATCTTGATGCATACACCACCAGATACTACCATCTGTTAAGTAAGTTAGATGACCATGGCATTTCCTATACTAATACGAAGAAGACTGATAAGTTTATTGAGGGTCTGCCTTCGAAATGGGAAATGTATGGAGTTATGCTCAAGGATAATGATGAACGTTATGCTGCTATGTCATTGGAGCAGGCTATTGATAAGCTTCGCAGGTATGATTTCACAAAGAAATCGAGAGATACTGATTCTGATAAGGTATAGGATCCTGGGCTTTATCATGGAAAACCTAATCTCTCGAATAGTTCATCCAGTTCGACCACAACTTTACTGGTTGGTGATACTGGAGAAACTGGTGAAATGATATCTGAAGATTTATGCTTTATAACTTCATCTGGAGGTGAAGCTAAAAGAAAGTCAACTAGAAAGTCAACTCAAGAACATCACAAAATGCCCATGAGTGTGAAATCCGCTGAACAACAACTATCAGTTCTTGCTTCATTCGTTGCTTCATACGAAAACTATATCCAGGGTAAGATCAATGATCCAACTACTTTTGATGAGGATTATGATCAAGTCAACTGATGTGATGAATCTAGTTATAAAATTTATCATTGATAAGTAAACCAAAAAGTACCGAGCTAGACCAAAACACAATCGGGCAGTGGACCCTGTCGAGTGGTAGTATAGTTTGGTAAGTTCGGGCTCGAACACAGGGAATGTGAGTTTAAGAATTATATTCAAGTGCAAGCAATTTATACAGAAAAGTAAATGTGGGGGTTTTGTGTGACCGAGTTGTCACGATGCTTAAAAACTACTTTTATGCTAAAACTAGGCAATAGTGGACTCAGGAAGAGTCAAAGTGAATTGTAGTAACTTTCGGATATTAAAAATAATACTTGCTTGGATTATGTCACTAGTGATTTCGGGGTGTAGAGTTATAACCGGTTAAAATATAAGCTAAGGGTAATATCCATCAAACATAAGCTCAACGTTCGCTAAGACCTATTGTTCAACTTCAATCAACAAACCTATGATTTAATCTAGTAACGGACGTTCGCCATGGTTACCAACTTGCACAATTTAGCTAAAATCATTTGAAACATTCCAAAACTACATTCGCAATTTTGTTCAATCATTTATAGACAAATAATCAATAGCAATTTACTAGGTTGAAAACGTTCGCTATATCAATAAGTAAATCACCAAATGTGTTAAATTCTTGAGATTAAGCTCAATCACACAAGGTTTTTCAATTAAACATAAGTTAAGATTTTGTGAGTTTGCAAATTATCCACACGATAAACATTCGCTAAAATCGCTAATTTGTTTGTATTTAACTAATTGTTGTCACAATCACCAAATGCTTTGTTCCACAAATGATAAACAACTTGTTTGGGTATTTTTTTATAAGCAACAAACGTTCGCTATAATCGCTTAGTTAAAATGCTAAAAGTTTACTAACAACAACAAGCTAAACTCATATAAATTCATGGATAATTCACAAACTTAAGCATAAATTAACACCAAAAGATACACCCCTAATCAACTAGTTATTTCATCCAAACAAGCATATAAGTAACTAGCCACTAATCATCATAACAACAAGATAAACACATGAAATAAGAGAAATCAAAGTAAACATAATTATAATCAAATAAAGATGCAAACCGAGTGATTACAATGTTCGGATGATGAATCTTTGTGACCAAAAGAATTAAGATGATGAGAGACTTTTTAGATGATGAAAAATGGCTCAAAGAACCCTAAAAATCGCCCTTGGGGGCAGCTAGGTCGAGATGGTGAAGAGTTAGGTGAGTTCTAGATATTAAAAGCCAAGTTTGACTTTTCTGGACGTGAGATGAATCCGGCGGATTCCTATTGAATCCGACGGATTTAAGAGGTTTCGACCTACACGTGGCAGTTGATCAAGTCGACCTGATCTGCGATTAATGATGAGTGAATCCGGCGGATTCAATAAGAATCTGGCGGATTCTTATTTTTGGGCGCTACTTTTGCTTCCACTTTGCTCCATTTCTGCTTGTTCTTTATCAATCTTCATGTTTTTACCTGAAATGAGTTTTTTTCAACCAATTAAGTACCAAAAGTTCATAAAGTTCACTCAAAACGAATGCGAAAACAATGATATCGCTAAAGATAGACATGTACAAAATGAGCGATATCATCAACCCAAACGACTTAGAAGAAATGGATCTCCAATGGCAACTTGCTATGGTGTCAAGGAGAGTTATAAATTTCTTGAAGCGTACTGGTAGAAAGATGGTGGGAAATAAAGTTGGGTTTGATAAGTCTAAACTGAAATGTTTTAACTGTCAAGGTTATGGATATTTTTTGCTAGGGAATGTCAAAGACCCAAAACTGAGAAAACAGCAAAAATCAAGTGCTACTTTGTCTTCTAAAGCCTTGGTTGTTCAACAACTGGATGGTTTTTATGACTGGAAAGCTTTGATTGAAGAAGCTCTTATGGCTGAAATTGAAGATCCAGTTAAGAATGATGAGATACCATCTCACATGCCTACTGCCGAGGATTATCAAATGAAAATCCCTGAGATGAAGATTACAACAGCTGAAAATGAAGTGTTAGACTTGGGATCAACTGAAGATCTTTGTCCAGAAGACTTCGTGGCTCAAATGGCTGAACTCCAAACTGATAAGAAATGGGTATGTCTTGATGTTCTTACCCTTATAGATGTATGTCAATTAGTGACTAGTTTACAATTCCAAGTTAATGTATTTGCTGATTCACATAAGGCTTTAACATCTGAACTAGAATTGGCTAAAATTGGCGTACGTAGGTTAAGTGAGGACAAGCTAGACCTTAAGAAACATATTAAGTCCTATATGGCATATAAGACCTTACTTAGAGACACTATTAATGAACAATCTGTGACTATTGATGGTCTTTATTTGAACTTAAAAGACTTAAATCAAAGGTGTAGCTGAAAAAGATAAAGAATTAGCTGAGTCTAAGGTTAAGTTACTTGAGCTTAATTGTAAGTTTGAGAGTTATAGAACAAATTCTTTGACTATGGACTCAATAATTGATGCTCAACGTAGTGTAAAGGACAAGACTGACTTAGGCTATAGTGATGTTCCTCCACCTTTTAACTCAAATTACACTATTACTAATGTTGAACTAGAAATGACTGATGCTACTGCTAATTCTGATGATCAAATACCCAAAGAATCTAAAGTTCTAAGATACAGAAGGATGTATTTAAAGATCAATCATCTAATATTGGTAAGACATCATCTTCCACCAATGTACAATTTATCTCGGGTGGGATGCTGAATGATACCAAGGTAGATGATAAGGTTATTAAGGAACAACTTCATACACCTTTAGTGTCTAAGACTCAGATTGAGAATAAGGCAAAAGACGTTAAGTCACGGAAGCAGATGTCTTGCTTTAAGTGTGACACCAAAAGGGGCATGTGGCTTCTTGTTGTGCCAATAAGAAGTTGGAAGCTGTACATAATCCCGTGAATAACAAAAAACCAAAAGTTGTAGATGGGTCTAGTGCTAAATCGGGGTTGGGAAATTAAACCTGTGACTAAACCTGTAAACATGTTGAAGAGAAACAGTACAAATAGTGTCTCACCTCCTAAACCTAAGAGATCTTATACTCAAAGTGATAATATTTTCAATAAATCTAGAGATAAGACACCTTCGAGGTTTAGGATTCCTAGTAGAAACCATAGTTAGTTTGAAAATGGTTCTACCTCATGTGCACAAGAATATAGTAATATGCCTAGGAGGTTTTTTACTCACTCTCCTCATAGGCATAAGACTATTAATCATCAACAAGTTCAACCTCCTGTAAAAGTTACCAAGATTCCCGATGGGAATAGTTATGGTTACTTTAAAGAAGTTCAAATTGTTGATGATAAGGTACAACCTAAGACCGTAATGGCTTGGGTCCCTCTTGAAAACTAATTGTGTACAACTTGTCATGTACAGGAGCAGACTGTGAATAAGGATAGCTGGTGGTATGTAGACAGTGGATGCTCGAGGCACATGACAGGTGAAAGAAGTTTACTGATGGACTTCAAAGGTGGATTGAAACAGCGAGTAAACTTCGTTGGTAACAAAGGAGGAGTAATTACAGGGAAAGGAAAAGTTTTTAATGGAACTTTGACTCTTGAAGATGTGAATTATGTTGAACAACTAACTCACAACTTAGCGAGTGTTTTTCAAGTCTGCGATAAAGGTCATCCAGTTCATTTCAATGAAAAGGAAGCCTTAGTCATGAAGTCTTGATTTATTATTCCCAAAGATTGGATATTAATGAGGGCACCAAGGAAGAAGGACGTCTATGCTATCAACATGGGTGCTCCGGTTACTTTAATGGAGTTTACATGTTTATCATCCAAGGCTTCAGAAGCTGACTCTATTTTATGGCATAGGAGAATGGCATATTTGAACTTTCGGAAAATGAATTATATAACCAAAAGTGGCTTAGTTCTGGGTGTGCCACAGAATCATTTTGAGTTTGAAGACAAGTGTATTTCTTGCTTAAAAGAAAAACAACATAAGAAACCACACAAGTCTAAAACCGAAAACTCAATCTCCTCGTCATTTGAATTGCTACATATAGATTTTTTTGGCCCAATAAGCAAGAAAAACATTGGTGGCAAATGGTACTATTTGGTTGTTACAGAAGATTTCTCTAGATTCTCATGGGTATTCTTTTTGAAATCTAAGGATGAAACTCCAGGAATGCTTATGGAGTTCTTAGATTTAGTAGAGAATATCTACAAAACGATAGTGAAGAGGATTCGTAGTGACAATGGTACAGACTTCAAAAATTATACGTTGAATGTTTATTGCTTAAGTAAAGGAATTCAACATCAATTCAGTGCACCATATAAGCCACAACAAAATGGTGTTGCTGAAAGGAAAAATAGAACTCTAATTGAGGCAACAAGAACTATGCTTGCTGATTCAAGGCTTCCGGTCATCTTTTGGGCAGAAGCGGTGAATACAGCATGTCATGTTCTGAATAGGGTTTGGACTGTTAAAAAGCATAACAAGACTTGTTATGAACTTTTGAACAAAAAGAAACCTAATTTGAAGGGATTTTAGCCCTTTGGTGTATCATGCACCTTATTGAAGACTAGTAATCAACCTAAGTTTGGGGAAAAGGCTGACGAAGGATATTTCCTAGGTTATGTTCCTAATTCACCAAACAAAAAGGTTTTCAATAAAGTCACTGGACGTGTAGAAACTATTTATAACATTGAAGTTACAAGTTATACACATGACCAACATAAGGGATTAGATTGGCAATTTGATTATTCAGATCTATTTAAGTCATTTAAAGTTCCTCTAATTGACTATGTGGTTAATTCGGAAATCCTGAAACATTTATTGTACGGTGATGGGGACACTGGCCCTACACATACATCAAATGCTTCTACATATGGTACGTCTGCAGATAAACCATCTACTAGTGCTTCACAAGAGCCCTCTGTGGAAAAACCTCAAGAGAAAGACAAGTTTTCGGAAGTTACTCAAAAGGTATTGGATAATATCTTTACCCCTACAAGGGAATTGAGAGAAATAATAACTTCTGATGAGATGTACAGTACTGATGAGGATATGCCACCACTAGAGGAGATTGGCACCAATCTGGATGATGAGATACTTGTTGAGCCAGTAACTGTAACTCGAACAAGTAAGAATCATCCGTTGGAAAACATCATTGGTGATCAAGAGATTCCAATGTTTACCAGGAGTCAAGCTAAAGCTAGTACTTCTGAATACACCAGCTTATACGTGTCAATCAAAGAAAATGGGATCACCAATAGATGTCTTTATGCATGCTTTATCTCACAAGTTGAACCTAAAAATGTTCAACTGGAGCTAAAGGAAAGCTCTTGGGTAGAATCTATGCAAGAAGAATTGACTCAGTTTAAAAAGTTAAACGTTTGGGAGTAGGTTGATTTACCTTCGGGTGAATATCCAATTGGAACTAAATGGGTATTTAAGTGCAATAGAGACGATCGGGGTATTGTTACTCGCAATAAAGCTCGTTTAGTGGCTTAGAGTTTCAATCAAGAAGAAGGAATCGATTATAACGAAGTGTTTGCACCAGTTGCTAGGCTCGAAGCAATAAGGGTATTCTTATAATTTGCAACTTACAAAGAAATAAAAGTGTATCAGTTGGATGTTAAGAGTGTCTTTTGTGTATGGAAAAGTACAAGAATTGGTGTATGTCTCTCAACCACCAGGGTTTGTTGATCTAGATTATCCAGATAGAGTATATCGTTTGAATAAGGCTCTATACGGATTACATCAAGTACCTAGGGCATGGTATGAGACGCTATCAAAGTACCTACTTGAGAATGGATTTACAAGAGGTTCAATTGATAGTACACTTTTCGTTAAATAGAAAAAGAATGACTTTCTGCTTGTTCAAGTATATGTCGATGACATTATTTTTGGGTCTTCTGACGAAAAGATGTGTCAAGAATTTGAGAAAGTCATGAGAAAAAGGTTCGAGATGTCTGCTATGGGAGAGTTGGATTTCTTCTTAGGATTACAAGTTGATCAAAAAGAAGATGGTATGTTCATTCATCAAACGAAGTACACTTATGAACTGTTAGAATGATTCAAGATAGATGAAACGCGTGTATATCATACTCCTATTCCAAAAAATCACAAACTTGGTCCCGATACATCGAGTGACAAAGATGTGGATCCTACTCTTTATAGGGCCATGATTGGGTCACTAATGTATCTTATTGCATCTAGGCCTGATATAATGTTTGTAGTATGTATCTGCGCAAGATATCAACCTACTCCTAAAGAGTCTCATATGCAATCTGTTAAACAAATCTTTCGTTACCTCAGAGGGAAACCGAAGCTAGGACTTTGGCATCCGACTGGAGGAGACTTAGATTTTATTACTTACACTGATTCTGATTATGGAGGATACAATCAGAATAGAAAGTCCATAACTGGTGGATGTCAGTTTATAGGAGGAAGACTAGTGTCTTAGCCGTGCAAGAAGAAAACCTCAGTAGCCATTTCTACGTGTGAAGCTGAGTATGTTGCAGCAGGCAGCTGTTGCTCTCAAGTGTTGTGGATTCAACAACAAATGAGAGATTATGGATTGAACTTGACCAACACTCCGATGATGATTGACAATGAATCCACCATTTCAATAACCAATAATCCTGTAAAGCACAACAAGACGAAGCACATTGATATTCGTCATCATTTAATAAGAGACTGTGCTGAAAAGAAGCTTATTAAGTTAGTCAAGGTTCCTTTCATGGACAACTTGGCAGACTTGTACACAAAAGCTTTTGACAGGACTCGTTTTAAGACATTGGTTCAACTGGGCGGAATGAGGAATCCTGAATAACTAATCTTCCAAAGGATATGTAATAGTTAGTTGTAAGTTTATTTATGTCATGTATTAAAGGGGGGGGGGGGGGCGTATGACATTTATTTGCTTGTTACCTTAGGGGAATCACCTCCGATAAAAGAACAATAGTAGTTCTTTTAGAAATTGTTTAAGTTTTTATCTAAAAAAAACTTGGGAGATGATAGTACATTAGGAGAATAAGCTTAAGAATAATTACCTTAAGTATTAAGTACGATGTGTTAGCAGATTCCTATAAGTCACACTAAGATAACGATTTTAACTAGGACTTGACTTATATTTATCTTATTATACACCTATACCTACTGATTATAACTTGTCTTTTTATTTAACCACTGATAAGAATAACTTAAGTCTAGTCAGCTTCATTATACGATATATTGATAGGCAGATTATACTAAGATTTTTGAGCTGTTAAGAAATGCTAATTTCATGTGTCTTATCTTTTGTGAAACTGCTATATGATGTATGATTTAAGTCCTAATTGTTGAATGATGGTACTACCATGCACTGTTATCTAAAATAGAAACAAAAAAATACAAAGTATCAAAATTTTAAAAGGTGAGTTATATGTTTCTAAAGAGCATCATTTAGTAATTTCTACCTTACATATGAAAGATACAAAGTATCTAGTGTCAAGTGTATGTTATATACTTCTAAAGGACATCATTTAGTAACTTCTACCTTACAAATAAAAGATACAATGTTATGAGTTGTATTTGAGTTCTTCAGTATGTTGTATAGTGGAAAACAATAGATAATGTTCACATTAACAATAAAAGTTTGTAAGTCCCTAGTTCTAGGATCGATAACTTCGTTATCTGTAGTATTAAGGTGCGGAATCCCTCAATACAGTGTTATCTTACTAATAACGAGTAAGTTCGTAATTGCGTTTAATATGACTTAACTTTAAACGATGAATCGTCAAAGTCTAGCCGTAGGTTATGTTTTCTCTGGGTTTTTGAATTTGCAGGAATGATGATCTAATAGCAAAAGTATTCAAGTGTTAACGATTTTGCCAAACAAAATCGTTTATATATGTTGTCTCGGCTCTGCTCGCATGGGCCTGCGAGTTCAGCCCAACTCGCCTCGCTTAGCCCAAGCCCAGCTTAGCCATAACGAGTTCAGTTCTCATCTCGCAGCTTACCTCGCTGCGACCTGAGATCTCGACTCGCTTCGCAACAAACGTATAATATAAATACGTTATTTCGTCTATCTTTAATATAAAATATTAATAACAAAACGAATATGCATTTACAAATGTAAACCAATATATCAATACAATCACAATTACACTAGTCATATTTCAAGCTAGATCTGTTGTCACAAACTATGTCCCAACAGACTCCCCCTTGACAATAGCTCTAGCGTCTTTATCTTTTAATTGTCTTTGGTCTTTATTTGTAAATCTTGCTTCCTGCATAAATCTTCATCTTGATACAAGTTTTAACCATCATTTGATAATCTCTACCTAAATCAGCCCATTCAATAGTCGTCAAAATTCTGTTCTCTTTTAACTTTAACAGATTCTTTCTCGACATATTCATCAGGTGTCGATGGTCATAGACTCTGAAGATTTCTCTTTCGCCACCTTCAATCTCATCATCAGCTTCAACCATAACAGCTTCTCCAGTCTTTGAATCCACGTGCCAACTCTTCATATTTCTCAAAATATCCTGTGGCATTGTCTTCAATGGAATCTGCTGCACACATTTAACAGCTGGATAAATCTTTTTCCTTCTTCTTCTTCCAGTTCTTTGACTTCTCTCCTGTAGTTTCACAGTCTTTCCCTTTCTTGGCTTTATCATCTCAAATTTATTTGTACCAACCTCATGTCTAATAATTCGTTCAACACGATTAGCATAATCATCACGACTTGGGTTGTTGATCTCTAATCTAGCCAAGTCACGTATTTCATAACGTGGTAAGGAACTAAAAACTGCAAGCTTTCTCTCAAAGTATTGAACTCCGTCATATCTTTTTATTGCAAAAAGCTTCAGTTCAGAGTCAAAGTACCAGCCGATAATCCCTTTACGCGGTACGCGTTTCTTCGTTATATCAATTTCAGAAATTCCAATCTTCTTCTTCTGTTTTGGAAGTTTCCGATATTGTACTGCAGGATTATTTGTAAAGACTATCTCTTCTGCTTCATCTTCTGAGGTTGAGTCTTCAATATCTTCATCGATATCAACCACTGTTGGACCATCATCATTTTCCATAACAAACTCTGTATGAGATGGGCTCACATGGTGTTCATCAACATTCGGATCTAGATCTACACCAATGTCTTGCACATCTTCAGGTACAGCAATCCAATCAGTAGGTGGTAGAAATTCTCCATCCTCAAGATCAAAATCTATTTCTTCATCTATCTCGTCAAAAATATCTTCTTCCGAATCAGATAGATCAAGCATCTCAAATCCTAGAGAAAAACCACATATACAAATCAATATTAATAATTTAAATTCTTTACTAATTTCCCTGAATTAATCCAAGAATTTCTTTATCAACTCTTTTGTATAATTTAAACCTTCAATTTAAACACAATATATATATATAACTTATAAAATCCTTTTATTGATTACCCTGAATCAATCTAAGATTCTCTAAAGTCTTATACAATACTTAACAAATAATAATTAATTTTAAATTCTAATGTATTGTGAAAAATCACCAAACATTTAAATTTACTATTAATTATCTTATATAATTTCTAAGTTTAATTGATCTTAACTTATTATCAACATAACTTTTAAATTATATATCATTTGTCGAGTTAACCAAATACATTTTTAACTTGTTAGTTATAAACTCTCAAGTCTAAAATGCATATGTTATTATAAAATTTTGACCGCCGAAAAATAATCGGAACACGCCGCTCGACTACTCATTGAGTCAGAAGACTTTCGATCACTATTTTATCTTAACATATTTATTAACTTAAATTATTTAAAATATATTTTACTTAAAATAATAATAAGATTAAGTCGAATATATTAAACATAATATTAAGTTACAATTATTCAATACAAAATGTTACAGACATTATTCTACACTATGCTAATACTAAGCTGTCTTACCAGCTTCTGTATCAACCGGTGCATCTTTATCAACACTTGTACCAGCTCCATCATCACCACCATCACCAGACTCCCCCTGAATCATAGCTTGCTGACCAGTCGTTGAAGGACCAGTCTGCTCACCATCTTTCGGTGCATTGGGATCATCGTCTTTATCAGCATCTCTCTTTTTCTTCAGCTCATCTTCTTTACAACCTTCCAAGTATGCCAATATCTCCCCCTGAGTAGACTGTCCTGAAACATGTTTCAAGACCAATCGCTCCAAGCCAGATATCTTCATACTCTGAATGTTGAAGTCAGCAAGCAAAGTCTCATGAATCTTCAGCAGTGTATTGTATGAGATACTCTGATTGAGTAACTGCTGACTCAGTCGAAGATTATTCGACACCAGCACCGGAACCTGAGACGCTGTCTTTTCTAATTCCTTTACCTGCAACTCCAAGGATGTAATCCTTTCAACATCTGTTGTCGGAGTAACTGGAATAGTAGTCGGTCCAGGTGGTGTCACTGAAGCAATGTAAGAATCTCGTGTAAGTGGTGGAATAGCCTGAGATAACGCTTCCGTAAGAAGAGTAGCTGCAAATCTACTAGCGTTATTGATCTCAGCCTGTTAAGTTAAACAAAATTAATTAAGTAATTGTTACAAATTGATCTGTCTCAATCTCTAATTAATTATATAACACTTGTATAACTAAACTTATATCCCTTACCTCAATAGGTACAGATATCTGTTCAGTAACCACCGGTGTTACATTCTCCACCTGCGGTGTATCTCGAGCAACTGTCACAGAATTAACTGTCTCAGTTTGAACTCCTGATAAACAACAAGTTAAGATTATCTAACTATTAAGTATTACATACCATCCTGAATGGTCAGAGTCCTTGAACGCTTACGGCGTCGAGTAATAAGAGGTGTATCCTCTTCCTCAGAACCCTCATCAAGAAGACAGAAGTCAGGATCAACTTCCTTAGCCTTCCTCTTCTCCTTCAATGCTGGATCTGGAATCATCCGAGATCGATATCGAATGTAACCAGCACCTGGAGGTGGAGAAGGAGTACTATCAACATCATCTGAAGCCGAATTGCCATCACGGCCTCCAGATGGACCAACATCATGATCCTAAATATTAAATATATTAAACACTTATGATTAGCTAAAAGCTCTATCATACAAGTTCTATATATTTATGATTCATCTGATAAATACCTTAGAAGGTAAAACCTCAGATCCATCTAGCTGTCCCTGCTTACCCTCAGATCGAATGACCTCTGGGTCTGCAGTCTCAGCTCCCTGATCATAATATTTATATTTTATAATTAGAAATATTATCTAATTAACTAAATATCAATAACCTAAGTATTATATAAAATAATAATGTGAAAATGATATAACATCTAAGTACCATTATTATTATATAATTATAAAATTACCTCAGGTGAAGCAACATAACTATCAATATCCCGTAGCAGGATATCAGTAGCATCATCATGCTCTACTAGCACCTCCTGTATCACCTGAGCAGCAACATCTGAGTTCACCTGTACCCCAGCATGTGCAGGTTGTTCCAAAACAGCCTCAATGAGCTCCTGTGGATCTTCAGAAGAAACCACACTAGCTCTCGGTTCTGGAACCGCACCCTCAGCACCAACATCTAACCAACCATTATTCGGTGGTGTCACATAGGCAGGATCAACAATAAAACCAAACAGCTCTCGCTCCTCATGCTTGACGACCCCTTCCTTCCTCACCGACTGCAAAAACATCGCATTGTATCCTCGAAGCCCAATAGTATCTACACGTAAAAATGGCCCAGGAATAACAAGGTCTGGCAGACGAGCACGAATGATCAGCATGCAAAAACGTGGATAAACCAGAAATCGTGATCTAACAGAACCCGAAATCTGTCTAACCAGCTCTCCAAAAAGATAATCACAAAAACTGTATGGTTTGTTGTAAACCAGTGACAGTGCAGCTGATACAAGGGCAGGACTTAATTCATCGAAGCCTCCCTTCTTTGGTGCAAAAACTGTGACCATAACATGCCACAAAAACCTCCACTGTCCAATAACCAGAGGTTTTTGAAACTGACGTCCCCTCCTATCTCCCGTATATCCCATACGACCTATCGCACCCTCAACAAAATCACTAGGGTACTCAGTCGGACCATCTTCTTGGTCTACTGTCCCCAAGTGTAAAATTTGACGTAAATCGCCAGCAGAGAAAACAACCGGTCGATTATTGACCGTTGTGCGAATAACTGGTGGATTGATCGTCTCATCATACTGAATACCTTCCCAGAAGTCGTTCAGAATGGACTGAGAAATCTGAGGAGACTCGGTAATCGCATACCGAATGCGTGAACGTGCAAAAAATGACAACACTTGAGCAACTTGATGTGCTCCACGTGCTGAAAGATCCAGATCAACAAGAATATTGTGACCTTTATCAAATTGTCTCGCCATATCTATAAAAACACAAATGACAAAACATAAAGCACGTTAGTAAGTGATAAACTACCGTGTTTATGAACCAAAATGATCATCTAACACCTTAGTTCGTAACAAGATAAGCACATATATAACTTATAACTGAAACATTACAGATGTAAGTCCAATATGTTTTTAACGTTAATTACGTGTAAATGAAAAGTCTCAAGTCATTAACGTTTTTTTTAAAAAAAAAAAAATATATATAGATATATTATACCGCTAACTAAAAGTCAGAACACGCCACTCGATTACACTTTGAATCGATAGACTTTCGATATAAATATATAAATTTAATATATATGTTATCACGTATTAATATAAAATTCGTACGTCAAAACATATTGTAATAAGCTTTGAAAGTGATATATACAAATAAATGTAGCTTATTATTAAAGTTAAAATTACATGTTACATTTTATTTTTACAAGTTTAGTCAATTCGCAAAAATCTAAAGTGAACTCGCAACTCAACTCGCAACCATGTCAACTCGCTAACCAAGTCAATCCGCAACTCGACTCGCAAGTCGATTCGCTAATCTACTCGGTCCGCAAAGGTCAACAAGTCAAAGATACAATCTCAACTCGCTAAATGTAATCTGCGAGTTGAAGTGAAACTCGACTCGCATGGTCATATAGTCAAAGTAAAAATCTCAACTCGCTAAGTCTGCGAGTCGAGTGGTCAACTCGCAGCATGAACTGATGTTGCGAGGTGAAACTAAAATCAATTAATCTACCTATTAAAAAGTGATCTAATGATTTATTTACGTTCATTAAGGTTTGTTTAACATTAATCTACAAGATTCTTGTCAAATAACACCTCAATCTACATTAATTTAATGATTGTGTAAACCGAAAACCTAAGTGAATAGAACTTTCGATTTCTCGTTAATCTTACGGTGAAATCCGTTGTAATATACCTCAAAATGTTCGCAATCTAATGTTGTATAAAAGCTACGGATTCAAAAACTCGTTCCTTTCTTCGTAAAGTCAAAATCAAACGAAAAGCTCGTTTCGCCTCGTTTCGCTTCGTCTGGACTCGCAGAGTTTTAGTGAACTCGCAAATCAATCTGGGTTCGGTGGTTTGGTTGACTCGTTTGACCACCCTTTATACCTTAAACTCGATTCGCAGAAATTAATCTCGATTCGCAAGTTGACTAAGTCAACTCGCAGAATTAATATTAATTGCGAATTAAATGATAAGTATAAATTAAAACCCATTATTTTAGAAGTCTAAAATAAACATATCTTTCACCTGTAAAATCTATGTTTGTTCAACACGAACTGAGATAATTCAGTATAATGTATTTCCAAAGGGTAACAATTATTAAAATAAAATAAAATAAATACGAACACACAACATGATATAAACAAACAGTGGTATCAAGTACCATTTTATTAATTACTTGAAAGATAAAATAAAATAAAATACATAAACTGAATAAGAATTTATCTGCTTAGGGATCATATTAGAAAGAATAAGCACTTAGTTATTTATTGTTAATAAGTCTAAGTAGATTGTTAGTATACATACCTCATGAAATTCAAATAAAATACAATAAAATTACAACTAATTTTATCATTTACACATTTATATTTATAAAATTATATCTTAGATACCTTTATCCACATAGCATAATTAAATGTAACACTGTATTCACTTGTTGTGAATATTTACTTATAGATAGTTCAAGACGATTACCAGTATTATGATCCACATAAACAAATTATACTCGACTTTCTAAGCAAACACTTTATTGTTTGTATGAATATTATCAAGTGCTTCCTATGATATGACATACTGAAGAATTTCAAGTAAAACACATATCACTGATTTTAAGACAAGGTAGTGGTTACTTTAGTGTAACTTACACTTGAATTTTAGGTTTTGACAAATATCAGACATACCTTGAACATGCTATGTTATCCAGGTCTGTACTTAGTACAACAGAGGATCCCTTTTAGCATAATTCAAAATACATTTGAGAATATTAAATTAATTAAAGGCTTCAGGTCTGTACTCAGTACAACAAAGTCACCAGTAATTAATTTACTACCCATATAACTACTATTTGTCAACTTTACAGTATATAGCAACAGTGTATGGTAGTACTATCATTCAACAATTAAGACACTTGTCATACATCATAACATATTAACACAAAATAATAGACAAGTAATTATTTAACTTCTTAATGCTTTAGAAAGTTTCATATAATTTGCCTACTAGTATATCATATGATGAAGCCATCTAAGCTTATAAATAAAATAGACAAATTATTACTTGTGGATATAGGTGTATAATCAAATAAATATAAACACATACCTGATAGAACTGCTGTAGTTCTAAAGTAACTTCACTTGAACCTACCAACACATCATCCTTAGGACTTAAGCTTATTATTGTTAAGCTTATTCTCCTAATGTACTATCATTTCCCTTGGTTTTTGCAGACAAAAACTTAAATTTTCTAAAAGAACTTCATTTTGTTCTTTTATTGGAGGCGATTCCCCTTAGGTAACAAGCAAATGAATGCCATACGCCAACCCCCCCCCTTTTTTTTTTTTTTTTTTTTAATAACGACAAAATAATTTCTAACTATTACAAAAATACCCTTGGAAGACCAATCACTCTGGATTTCTCATTCCATTTCGTTGAACCAACATTTCAAATCTTGCTCTGTCGAAAGCCTTCGTGTAGAGGTCTGCTAAGTTATCCTCAGTCGGAACCTTAACTAACCTTATCAGTTTCTTCTCAGCACAGTCTCTAATAAAATGATGGCGAATATCAATATGTTTAGTCTTACTGTGCTTTACCGGATTATTAGTTATCGACATAGTAGATTCGTTATCAATCATCATAGGAGTGTTGGTTAAGTTTAACCCATAATCCCGCAGTTGCTGTTGTATCCAAAGAACTTGTGAGCAACAGCTGCCAGCTGCAACATACTCAGCTTCACATGTAGAAATGGCTACCGAGCTTTGCTTCTTGCACTGCCAGGACACTAATCTACCTCCTAGGAATTGACATCCTCCGGTCGTAGATTTCCTATTCTGATTGCATCCTCCATAATCCGAATCAGTAAATGCTACCAGATCTAAGTCTCCTCCAATAGGATACCAAAGTCCCAGCTTAGGTTCTCCTTTGAGGTAACGGAAGATCCGTTTAACTGCTTGCATATGTGACTCTTTCGGATTAGCCTGATATCTTGCGCAAATACACACAGCAAACATTATGTCAGGCCTAGAGGCAGTCAAATACATTAATGATCCAATCATGGCCCTGTAAAGAGTAGGATCCACATCCTGATCACTCGATGTATCTGGACCTAGTTTGTGATTGACTGGAATCGGAGTATTGTAGACCTTACTTTCATCCATCTTAAAGCGTTCTAATAGCTCATAAACATATTTAGATTGATGAATAAAGAATCCATCCTTCTTTTGATCAACTTGTAATCCTAAGAAGAATTTCAACTCTCCCATTGCAGACATTTCAAACCTTCTTTGCATGACTTTCTCAAATTCTTGACACATCTTTTCATCAGAAGATCCAAAGATGATATCATCAACATAAACTTGCACCAGGAGAAAGTCTTTCTTCTTCCACTTTACAAATAGTGTACTATCAATCGCTCCTCTTGTAAATCCATTATCAAGTAGATACGTTGACAGTGTCGCATACCACATCCTTGGTGCTTGATGTAATCCAAATAGAGCCTTATTCAACCGATATACTCTATCCGGATACTCAGGATTGGTAAACCCTGGAGGTTGTGCGACATACACCAGTTCTTCAACTTTGCCATTCAAAAATGCACTCTTAACATCCAACTGATACACTTTAATACCTTTGAATGTTGCAAATGCTAAGAAGATTCTAATAGCTTCTAGCCTAGCAACTGGTGCAAACACCTCATTATAATCAATACCTTCTTCTTGGTTAAAACCTTGAACCACTAGACGAGCTTTATTGCGAGTAATGATTCCCCGATCATCTCTCTTGCACTTAAATACCCATCTAGTTCCAATTGGATAAACACCCTTTGGAAGGTCAACCAAATCCCAGACTTGTAGCTTTTCAAATTGAGACAGTTCTTCTTGCATAGCCTCGACCCACGAACTTTCTTTAAGAGCCATTTGAATGTTCTTAGGCTCAATTTGTGAGATAAAGCCAGCATAAAGACACTCATTAGTAATGCCTGTCTCCTTTAGTGCAGCATACAAGCTTTGTAAGTCATCCGTATCAGCATATGCATTAGGATAACTTGAAGTACTAGCTTTTGTTTGAGTCCTTGTTTGAACCGGAGTATTAATGTCACCAATGATATTATCAATTGGATGATTCTTACTCATTCTTGTTGTAACAATAGTCTCAACAGGAATCTCATCTTCTAAGTTAGTACCAATTTCTTGTTGTTCAGACGGTTCTTCCAAATCTGGTACCTCTTTACTGAAAAGCCGAGAGTTATCATTATCCGAAGCTATTCTTAACTCTCTTAGTGGTGTAAATAAATCATCCACTACCTTTTGCATATGCTTTTCCTCAGTTAAAGGTATATCTACTTTGGACTTTTGAGATCCACTAGTAGATGGTTGATTTGGATCAACAATCTGGATTGCAGATGATTGAACATTTGTCATTGGAGTGTAGCCGGTATCCTCATCTCCAGTAAACACATGTTCAGGAATCTCTGAATCACTAACATAGTCACTTAAGGGAACTTTAAAAGATGCAAAAAGATCAGAATAATCAAATTGCCAATCTAAGCCCTTGTGTACATCCGGTGTGTAACTAGTAACCTCAATATTATACACAACTTCCAGACGACCTGTGACTTTATTAAAGACCCTCTTGTTTGGTGAATTAGGCATATAACCTAAGAAAAAACCTTCGTCGGCCTTTTCACCAAATTTTGCTTGATGTCCAGTCTTTAAAATTGTGCATGATACTCCAAAGGGTTCAAGCCCTTTTAAGTTAGGTTTCTTATTATTTAAAAGCTCATAACAAGTCTTGTTATACCGCTTAACCGTAAGAACCCTATTTAGAACATGACAAGCTGTATTCACTGCTTCTGCCCAAAATATGACCGGAAGCTTTGAATCAGCAAGCATTGTTCTCGCAGCTTCAATCAACGTTCGATTCTTCCTTTCAGCAACACCATTCTGTTGAGGTTCATATGGTGCACTGAATTGATGAACAATCCCTTTGCTTAAGCAATATAGATCCAACGTTGAATTCTTAAACTCTGTTCCGTTGTCACTACGAATACGCTTCACTCTCGTCTTGTATACATTCTCTACTAAATCAAATAATTCAACTAGAATTCCTGGAGTTTCATCCTTTGATCCCAAAAAGAATACCCACGAGAGTCTAGAGTAATCATCCGTCACAACCAAACAGTACCATTTGCCACCTAGACTTCTCTTGCTTATTTGGCCAAAGAGATCCATGTGTAGCAAATCAAATGGTAAGGAGTTTGAGTTTTCAGTCTTAGGTCTGTGTGTTTTCTTGTGCTGCTTTCCCTTCATGCAAGGGACACACTTATCTTCAGACTCGAAACGTTTTTGTGGTACACCTAGAACCAAACCATTCTTGGTTATATAATTCATTTTACGCCAGTTCAAGTGTGCCATTCTCCTATGCCATAGTAATGCGTCTGCTTCTGAAGCCTTGGATAACAAACATGTAGAAACCATTGAGGAATTAGAATTACCCATGTTTATTGCATAGATATCCCTCCTCCTTGGTGCCCTCATCAGTATCCAATTGTCAGGTATCGTAAATCCCGGCTTCAGGACTAAGGCTTCCTTTTCATTAAAATAAACAGGATGGCCTTTATCACAGACTTGAGAAACGCTCACTAGGTTGTGAGTTAGTTCTTCAACGTAATTCACATCCTCAAGAGTTAAAGTTCCATTTGAAACTTTTCCTTTCCCAGTTATTACTCCTCCTTTGTCTCCTGCAAAATTGACTTTTTGCTTGAAACCTTCCTGGAAGTCTGTCAGTAGACTTCTCTCTCCTGTCATGTGCCGTGAGCATCCACTGTCTACATACCACCAGCTTTCCTTGTTCACAGTCTGCTCATGCACATAACACATAACACAATCAGTTGTCAAGAGGGACCCAAGCCATTACGGTCTTGGTTTGTCCCTTATCATCTACAAACTTAAGTTCTTTAAAATAACCATCCTTCCCATCAGGAGCTTTGGTTACTTTCGAAGAAACTTGAGCTTGTGGACGATCAGCCTTAAGAGGTGAATTTGAGGAGAACCTCCTAGGCACAATATTCTGAGCTCTATTATTATAGTTATAATTAAACTCATTGGATCGCGAAGTAGTACCACTCTCATTAAGACCATGGCCTCTACTTTGATTTCTAAACCTCGACGGTGTCATATCCCTAGGCTTATAAACAGTATTTTCACTTGGAATATAAGTCCGTTTAGGTTTAGGAGGAGAGACACTATGTTTACCTTCTCTTTTAAGAATGTTAACAGGTTTAATACCTAAGTTAGATTTGGTATCTAACCTATCTACAGTCATACTAGAGTTGGTCGGTGTCCTTTTATCAATCACAAGCTTATGTGATGCTTCTGGCTTTTTGTTAGGACAACACGAAGCCACATGTCCTTTTTGGTGACATTTAAAGCATGACATCTGCTTGCGTGATTTACTCACTTTTGCTTTCTCATCTGGAGTCTTAGGCATTAAAGGTTTAGACATATGTTCCTTATTAACATTATCATCAGTTTTAGCATTGTTAATCACTCCACCCGATACAAAATGTATTTTGGTGAGATGAGAAACCTTACTATCATCTGATGAAGGGTTCTTAACAACATCCTTCTGTGCCTCTGACTGTTCAGGTTTATCAGCTACTGAAATCTCAGGATTAACTTCAGTCATTTCAGAATCTTCAGGAATAGGAGTGTAATTGGCATTAAAAGGAGGGGATACATCATTGTAACCTAACCCAGTCTTGTCCTTTACACTACGTTGAGCATCTAACAGTATATCCATTTGAGATGTCCTATAGTTCTCAAGTTTACGGTTTTGCTCAATTAGCCTTAAATTAAGATTCACTATTTCCTGATCCTTACTAGCAATTGTCTCATTCAAGTCCTTGATGTTCATATAGAGTCCATCTATGATGACAGATTTTTCACTTATGGTATCTCTAAGTTTGGTCTTATCCGAAACATCAGACTTAATTTTATCTTTTAAGGATCTAACAGTTAATACATCTGGTATCAGAGCATCTGGTATCAGAGCTTTCGGGCTAAATACGAGTGCGTTCGTGAGTTTTAGTGATATTGCGTTTTTGATTCGGGTTGTTTCTACGTGCATTATAGCAATATTAACGATCAAAATCATTCTCTGGATATTTTAGGGTTTGTTTACGGTTGAAATCGCTAGTTTCAGTCGTAAAAATACCTTAAACTTTCATTTTCGGGTTTAACAGCCGTTTCGCGAGTCGAGATTAGGGTTCCAGCGTAGCTTGCGAACCGAGGTGAACTTGCGAGCTGAGTTGAACTTGCGAGTCGAACTATCGAACCTGCGAGTTGAGCTTTGTCTTGCGAATCGAGATTTCTTGCGAAACCACATCACTTGCGAATCGACATCTCCTGCAATCCGAACTGAGATTCGCGAACTGAGTTCTGCGAGTCGAGCTGAGATTGCTAGTTGAACTGAGTTCTGCGAGTCGAGCTGAGATTGCGAGTTGAACTGAGTTCTGCGAATTGAGATTTTCTGATTTCGCGTAACAGTTTGAACTTACGTTTTTAAGATGTCTGACTTAAGTAAAATGATCGAAATGGAACATGAGGTGGGAAAATCAAATTCTCCACCTAAGTTGTTAAATATCGAGGATTACTACAACTGGAAGGACAGATTTGAATCTTACTGTAGATTCCATGATCTGTCAATCTGGATGTGTATCAAGACTGGATACACGGCACCTACTCAAACTGTTCAAAATGCCATTGTGACTCTTACCTATCAGAACATGAGTGATGAACAGAAGGAAGCATACAAAAATGAAAACAAAGCACATTCGTGCATTAAGATGTGTCTTCCTAAGGATATCGCTCATCAACTGAAATCTTATCATACTGCTAGAGCGCTCTGGGAAGCTCTAGAGAAAAGAGGTGAAGGTAGTCCACAAATGAGAACTAGCAAGAAGAAGCTCCTTAAAAAGCAGTTTACTATGTTTAAAGCTTTAAAAGGCGAAAGTCTTGATGCTTATATTACACGTTTCTACCATCTGTTAAGTGAATTGGAATACAATGACATCACTGAAGAAGAAGTTGATAAAACCGACAAGTTTATTGAGGGTTTGCCTTCTAAGTGGGAAATGTATGGATTTATGATAACGGATAATGAAACCAGATATGCTACTATGACCTTAGAGCAAGTCATTGACAAGCTAAAAGGTTATGAGTTCTCCAAGAAGTCAAAAGATACTGATTCTGATCAGGTTCAGAACCCTGGGTTGTATCATGGAAAAACAAATCTTTCGACTGCATCTTCTAGTTCGACCACTGCACTGTTAGTTGGTGATACAGGTAGAAATGGAGAAATGATATCTGAAGATCTGTGCTTTATTTCCTCCTCTGGTGTTGAGACAAAGGTAAAGAATGCTGAGAAGTCATCTCAAGAGCATCAGAAGATGCCTATGAGTGTGAAATCTGCAGAGCAGCAACTGTCTGTTCTTGCTTCCTTTGTGGCGTCATATGAGAACTACATTGAGGGAAAAATTAATGATCCTGTATTGTTTGATGAGGATTATGAGCAGATCGATCCGGATTATGTTGAGGAATTGGAACTTCAAGAGATGTTAGCATTAGTCTCTAGAAAAGTTAAAAATTTCCTCAAGAGAACTGGTAGAAAGGTGTTGGGCAATAGATCAGGGTTTGATAAAACCAAGGTCAAATGCTTTAACTGTCAAGGTATTGGTCATTTCGCGAGGGAATGCCAAAGACCTAAGGTAGACGCAAATAGGACACAAGGTTCAGGAAGTACTTTAGCTTCCAAAGCCTTAGTGGTAAAGCAGTTGGATGGCTCATATGACTGGAAAACTGAGTCAGAAGAAGAAGCCTTGATGGCTGAAATTGAAGAGACAACTGCTGGATCAATGTCCTACATGCCCACAGATGTTGAACAGAGGGTAGATGTGCCTGAGTCAGAAGTGAAGGCAAGTGATGATGATGTGCTGCATTTGGATTTGACTCCAGACATGAGTCCTGAAGAATTCGTGGCACGAATGGCTGAAGTACAAACGGACAAGAAGAAGGTTTGTTTAGATATTCTTAATCTTGCTGATGTTTGTTACTTAGTTACTGACTTACAATCTCAGAATAGTGTATTAACTGTGTCTAATAGCAATTTGTCATCTCAATTGAATTTGGATAAAGAATCTTATAGGACTGTTAGATCTGAACTTGACCAAGCACTTATGGTATCTCTATTTAGCCCGAAAGCTCTGATACCAGATGTAAGTCCCTAGTTCTAGGATCGATAACTTCGTTATCTGTAGTATTAAGGTGCGGAATCCCTCAATACAGTGTTATCTTACTAATAACGAGTAAGTTCGTAATTGCGTTTAATATGACTTAACTTTAAACGATGAATCGTCAAAGTCTAGCCGTAGGTTATGTTTTCTCTGGGTTTTTGAATTCGCAGGAATGATGATCTAATAGCAAAAGTATTCAAGTGTTAACGATTTTGCCAAACAAAATCGTTTATATATGTTGTCTCGGCTCGGCTCGCATGGGCCTGCGAGTTCAGCCCAACTCGCCTCGCCTCGCTTAGCCCAAGCCCAGCTTAGCCATAACGAGTTCAGTTCTCATCTCGCAGCTTACCTCGCTGCGACCTGAGATCTCGACTCGCTTCGCAACAAACGTATAATATAAATACGTTATTTCGTCTATCTTTAATATAAAATATTAATAACAAAACGAATATGCATTTACAAATGTAAACCAATATATCAATACAATCACAATTACACTAGTCATATTTCAAGCTAGATCTGTTGTCACAAACTATGTCCCAACAAAGTTTTGCACATAAATCTACGTATAATTTATTTATGTGGATCATAATATCGGTAATCGTCTTGAACTGACTATGACATATGAACATTCACCTTCGTGAATAATAAGTTCTAAAGAAATATTAAGTTATTTTTCAATAATATGTTATATCGCGTGGATAAAGGTAACTAAGATATAATTTTATAAATATAAGTTTATTACTGGTTAATGTAACACCCAGTTCTCGGGTCCAGTAATATTTTAATATTTTCTGACTTTAAATTATTATTTAATGTGTCAGAAAATAGTTGTGGTATGTTTTATTCAACTAAATGGGTAAAAGAGTCAAATAATTTATTGTAGTAAATAAATTATTAACTGTTTTAATTTAATTCAGTTGACGGTAAAATAAAATAATATTTCCTCGCAAATGATTTTTAAGTTCCAGACAATGACAAGTACGGTGAATGAAATTTAACAAATTATGTAATATATCTATATGTTTGAGTCGGTTGTGTAATTCCTTATATCTATACACATATACGTACCATACGTATGTACAGAAACATGAAAACCCTAGATCAAATCACAAAAAGAGTTCATAACATCAAATTGAAGATCCTAAGTTTGAATTCAAGCCTCAAGAACATGGATTATCATCTTTTAATCCTCCTAATCAAGTTGTAAGTCTCAATTCTTGAATTATGAACCCTAGAAATTTGGGGGTTTTAGTATTCTTGATTATAATCTGAATTTAGGGTTTCAAAAGGGTAAATTGATATGAGTTAAGCTTCAATAACAGGGATTAATCATTCCATTATCATCATAAGCATGTTGTAAGTGTTAATTTTCGATTTTCATATAAACCTAGAAATGGGTATTTGTGTATATGATTGAATTAAGATGAGTAATGTTAAATTGAAGCTTATAATACTTGTATAGTTGTTAGTTAATGTTAAATTCTTGATTATAAGTGAAACTCTAAGCTAGAATTGATATAATTAAATTATGATCATGAATTAAGTTATGGGTTTAGTTGATTCTTCATGAAGAGAAACTTGTAATCATGTTAGAATGATTAGTTGATATTTGAATTGTGATCATAAGCTAAGCCCTAACTTGAATTGATGAAATTTATTAAATTGTGAAATAGTTATGCAATTGAGTTTGATAAGCTAGTATTTGATGATTAAAGATGATTGTGTAAGCTTAATTGTTAAGTATTCATTAGACCTAATATTGGGCTTTTGATAAATTATTGATATTGGAGGTTAATAATTTTGCTAAAGGCCTAATGATGTTAGTCTAACAATGACTAAAGTGATGTAATCATAATGATCATAAACTTAATAAGTAATTATGAATTTATGATATTAAGATGATTATTCATGACCTTGGCATGATTGGTGTTAAAGTAATATAAGCTAATAATCACGTATTTGATTGAATTGTAAAGTGATTATCATGATCATTAATCATGACTAAGTAAATAATGAATTGAGTAATAACTCATTGAGATTTGGATTATGAACCATGTGATATGATATTAACATAAATTAATTACTATGAATGAGTTACTAACTCATTTTGTTTAATTGTATTCTCAGATATGGAGAAGACTCAGTGACATTAGACTACTGAGTGGACGACTGAGGTGTCGATGAGTGGATCTTAATCCTCAGTTTTACTTAGTTGTAACAAGTTTGGTTGCAACGGGTAAACGTATTATTACTGCTTTGGATTGCCATAATGATTTTGGTTTAATAGTAATAATACTGTTGTTAGACTGTTTAGTTCGATATGTTGATCTGGTTGAATCTGTGAATATGTGATCACTTGATATTTGGCCTTCGGGCATCAGTATTGGGGTCAACCTGATGGTTGGGTTTGGTTACTATTGTAAGACGACAAGAATTTCCTTGTACATATCATTAATAGGAAATTAGGTCGTATGAGATTAGTACCAAACTATCGGTCTATTCTGTATTGGCCTTACAGATTGACGTTAAGTGTTCTTGGAGAATCCCCGGGTATCATGATATCTCAAGAACCACCTATCCTCATTGATATATTGTGTATTGAGATGTTATCTTATTGATATTATGTGTTACTGTTGGTATTCTTGGCTGCAGGCTTCCCCAAGAACCATCGATCTATTTGATGTTTTTGTTTACGATTATTTATTGTAAACAAAGTTGTTATGCTAAGTTGGGCTGTTGATTATAGTTTCCCTCACTATGCTTTGAGCTAACCCACCACCCCACTTCTTGCAGGTTATGATTTCGATATAATGGGATTGTCAAGAAGTTGTTCGGGACGGAATGTTTGACCAAGCTTACTCTGATAGTACTTTGATAGCTTAAATTTGTATTTGGAATAAAATAACACTCATTTTAGATATACTATAGTTTTAAAATATCATGATTTAGTTACATAATGTTCTATAACTTAATTGTTATAGTTTGTTTGGACTTACGCTTCCGATGTAAAATACATTTAAATAATGTTGTAAAAGATGGGGTGTTATAGTTAAGCTGTGATTTTATTGTGCCTATATGAGTTTTATGAGGTATGTATACTAACAATCATCTTAAACTATAAATCTAATAAGTTTAGCTTATTCTTTCTAATATGATCCCTAAGAAAATAAACTCTTAATCATTTGAGCATAGGATTTCTTTTTGTTATGTTTACCTTTTAGTATTCTTAATGTTTAAAAAAGTAGTAAAACGATGAGAGTTTATATTTTAGGAAAAAAGAAAATAAAAAGGTGATTATTTAATTTGAAACTAAGGGAGTATGAATTATCATATTTCTGATAAATTATTCATCAAAATTTAATTTTATTGCAAATCATATAGGATTATATACAAAATCACATGTGATTATATATCAACGCACGTGTGATTAAATATAGAGCTAGCAATCATATATGGATGTTTCCAAATTCTATTTAAAATAATTAATGTGGATTGACGAATCTTAAGTTGTAATCGTGTGTTAATTAACATATACTATAAATAACAAATTATAACTTCTTACTATAAAATACACGTGATTATATTTTTAATGCCAGACAAAAAAAAGTTTGTTAGAAGTATATTTTATTGGATCTTTAAATAAGAGAAAATTGCTCGGATCGTCCCTATGTTTGTCCAAAAAATCACGTTTCATCCCTTATTTCAATAAATGTCACCGGCGTCCTTGTATTTGTTATTTTGCTTCACTAGTCATTCCTTAGCCTAACTACATTATCTTTTTCCGTTAAATAAAAGCATGTGCAATACATGTGAGGGTGTATTTGTCTTTTCCCTTTCTTCCCCCACACCTCTTTTAATTCTCACTGCTTATTAACCAAATCCACAAAAACAGAAAAACTTGCAACTCCAATTTATTCCCACCTTTCCCCTTCGATCGAATTATTCCGCATACAAAAATTCACCGAACCTAAAGAATACATAAATCACCAAACCTAACAGAATGTATCTAAGCAAATCCAATCAAGATAACCAACAACAACAATGGCTTACACAATGATTGTTGCCCAAGCAAACAATTTATGCAGCCCAATTAGACGAATCTGGACAACCGAAAATCAAACAATCACAAACAATATGCACTCGAAAAACTTCAAGTCAGAACCAAAATCTTTTGGTTCAGTTAATCGATGTTTCAAGCAAATACAATTAACCACTAACAAACTACAATCTGGTCGTACTCGAAGTAGATCAAAACCCAAAAATGGCAGAACCCTAAACACGTTTTAGGGTAGACCCTAAACGAATTAGGTTTACTCGTTTATGATGTGATGAATCAAAGAGTGTAGTATAATCACGAACCAGAACAAGAAAACAATAAATGACGATTAGATTAATAACGCTAATTGCCGATTTGATTCAACTCCTAAAATAACGGCCAAGAACACTAAAATCGTTTAAATGTTCAACAAAATCAATGAAGAATCAAAGATAAATATTAAACATCAAACGATTTTGAGATTAGAGGCTAGATTATGGTGAATGAAAATCGAAATTAGGTCAGCAAGAAAACCTGGAAATCTCCAATTTTTAAGAGAGAATTCAAGGGGTTCAACAGTATTTGTGAACAAGATTTGAAAAAACATGAGTCCAAATTAAGGTTTTAGTTTAGAAAAATGAGATGGATTTTCATTTTCGTGTACAATTTAGAAAAAGTGAAGTGGCTTTTCATTTTTGTGTCAACGAAATTTGAGTTGCAGGTTAGTCAACCTAAGTGGTGAGAATTAAAGGAGGTGTGGGGAAGAAAGGGAAAAGACAAATACACCCGCACATGTATTGCACATGCTTGTATTTAACGAAAAAAGTTAACGTAGTTAGGTTAAGGGATTACTAGTGAAACAAAATAACAAATACAAGGATGCCTAGTGACATTTATTGAAATAAGGGATAAAACGTGATTTTTTGAATAAACACGGGGATGATCCGAGCAATTTTCTCTTTAAATAAAGATAAAAATGTTGATTTTGAATATGTAATTTTTATAATTTATCAATATTTTAATTTTAAAAATAAAAGTGAAAACAATCTTCGTACTAAAATAGAACAATAATAGTGGTTCCTCCTTATTTACTTTATTAACATTGAGGCTATAACTTTATCTATTTAATCTCCTCAAAATAAGCTAATTTTCAAAATGATCCATAATAATTTGAATCAAGCTATTAATTGTTATCATTCTCGGCTCAATATATTATTAAAGCTTAATATTTAAGCTCAAATTCCAAACTCAATAAAGCTTGAGTTAATGGAATTCAAGTTCCACCGTAATTGTTTGATAAAGTTTCAACTTGTTATAGGCCTATAAGACCAATGCAAACATCATTAACCGGTTGGCAACCGACAAAGGTCGGCAAACTAACACCGTTGACACGATTTCATCGATTTTTCCTCTTTGGTTTGGCGGCGAAAGGGGAGGGAGAGAGGGTGGGCCCACATACTTATTTTTTATTTTTATTTTTCAAACGTAGCGTTAAAACAAAAAAAATATTAGAAAGAAGTTAGAAAAAAATATACAATTCCGTTTTATAATGGATATATACCCGTTCTTTTAAATAAAAATTAATAATATTTTTTTACTCACTTTTTCCAATTCTAATTCCTACATAAATACATACTTCATTGTATCCCATTCCACACTACAAATCACTAGTAAGTGGGTTATGTGACAGCGAATAGATTTGTATTTTATAATGGGGATGTCTCTGTATACCATTTAAATCCACTTTTCATATCATTTTTTATTAAAAAAATGAAAAAAATACAAAAAAGTACTGAAAAGATAGAGAAAAGTATAGAATATAAGAAAGAATGATTTAAAAAGGTACAAAAAATATACAGAAAAATGAATTTAAAAATAAATAAACGGTATAGAAAGTAGGACCGTTTATAATTAGTGTAATGTTTTTTCATCGTAATGTTTTTTGTAATGTAATGTTCTTATTTAATTATTGTAATATTTTTATTTTAATTAATGTGTTGTTTTTAAATTTTAATTCAAGAGTTTTAATATAATTTGTGTCTTAAAACTTAAATAGATTGTGAATGGTTTCATAAATCAAAGTGATTATTGACAGTGTGTAATGAGTCTTTTATCGATGTCTTAACATAACGCTAAACTAAATAATCACCCTAGGTCTAAAAGGTTAACTTTAATTAACCCTTACAAAATAAGCTAGCCCAAACATTAGAAATAGGTCTGTAAACGAACTGAACGTTCGGCGAATTATTCGCGAACCGTTCGACGGGAAGTTTGTTATGTTCGTTCGTTTCGTTATATGAACGAACATGAACGATTTTTTACGTTCGTTTAATTATATGAACGAACATGAACACAGGTCTCGTTCGTTCATTTACGTTCGTGAATGTTCGATAACATGTTCGTGAACGTTCAGTTAAATGTTCATTTATTAACTAATAGTTAAATTAAATTAATACGTATTTGTATATGTTATTTTGATCAAGCTAAATATCAAATGGAATTATATTAATATTTTGATATTTTCATTTGATAATATTATAGATCTAGATATTTCTACCTTATATTTTCATATCACATTTTCCTCCATTTCAAAAACACATCCACTTTCTCTCCCCCTCAATAGTTCAGATGTGATGTGCTGCTCTTTCCAACGATTGGACCAAACAAATGAATTTATCTTCATATTATGATCATCGTTTTGTAATCTTAAATATGCATTGCAAAGTTTCAAGTTATATAATATATGTGTAGATGTGTGTGTGTGTTCGTTTATGTTTGTTGAGGTTCGTTTAAGATATTAATGAAGAAATACATTAAATTATGTGTTTGTTCGTGTACGTTCGTTTGTTTTCATGAACAAATAAATTTTCTTAATGAACGAGACTTAAGTTCAAATGAGTATGGGTAAAATGGTTGAGAATGGGGGAATGAATTTCAGCCATTGGATCAACATAATCAAGGGTCCACAATTAATCATCATTTTTTTAATTTTTTAAACATGCTGAACATAATTTTTGGGCGGAGGGGTACTTTGGTAATTTTACGCATCAATTAAATTACGCTCTTTTTCCTTTTCAAACACAATTCTCATATTTCATTCTCTAAAATTTCGCTCTCGTTTCTCCAAAACTCTCTGCTACAAACAAACAACGCAGGTAATCTTCGATCTATTGATTCTTTCTTCGTTTTCATATCTAAATCGAAGTATTCTTTCTGTCATGCTTGTTTGAATCATCTTTTACACGGTTGTTTTTGCTCAATTTTGAGTTCTACAAGACCTAATGAAGAAAAACCCTAAAATTGAAGAATATTTGACCTAAATCTTGAATTTGTTAGTTGAATCGAAGTTTTATTTGCGTATCAGTGTTCGAATACACGTATGTATAGTCGGTTTTATCGATTTCATCTTTTTTGAAACCCTAGTTTTTAATACGCAAGTGATTTTGAATTTTTTGATTGTTTTTGTTTGTTAGATGGATATTCGTGATGAAATGGCACTCGCAAATGCTGCAAACTCTCCTATTGCTGCAATTCCGGTCAGCATGCATCCACCTGGTATGTTAAACTGTTAATGCATGAACCTGTACCACATGTGGCAATATTAGTGTTTGATGCGAGTGATTTCATGATTGTTGATTATGTTATGTATTTGTTCATATATCTGATGTGTTTATACTTGATAAGTATGTGATTAGTTGAATGATTCAACATGATTTTTTCTAATTTCTTAAGGGATTAATTAGATAGTTTTTGTTGTGATCGATGATTTTGTATGTTGAATGTGTTATTTTGTGTGCATTTGTTGTTAGATGTTGAAGTTAGTCCTGTTTCAGAATCAGATCCAGATGTTAGTCAATCACGAGAAGGTTAATCTTTGTGTTTTTGATTTTGTTACTTATTTTTTGATTGCACCTGTTTATAAATTGATCATAAAGGATAATTTTACTTTCAGTTATCGGTTCGTTGCCGTTTTTGGATGCGAGTCAGTCAAAGATTTATAATAGAAGAGGTAAATGCTTTTTAATAAAACTTGTGCGTTGATGTTTTGAATGTAATGTTCATGTATATGTTAACTTTGTTTAATACGTTATGACATTTGAATACCTTAGTTTGTTTTACTTTCTTCATGTTGTTGCTTGTTGTTTGTTACTGCTACTGCTTGTTGTGTTTTAAGTTTTTTGTTATTTGTTTGTGTGTTTTGTTGTTATTTTTGTTACTGCTGCTGATACAGTTTTGTTGTTTTGTGATACCACATGTGGTACCATGTATTACCACATGTGATAACATTGTTTTGTCTTCTGTTTCGGTCCAATTTCTTTATTCCTATATTAATATATGTGTTTTGTGTTATTTTTTTCAGTTTCAAATAATTCTCTAGATAACCGTACTATTGCTCAAATTTTAAAGGATAAGCAGAAAGAGGGTGCAAAAGCTCGTAAAGCTGCAGCAGCTAAAAAAAAGAAAGCTTTAGAGTCCAAGACTGTACCTAAATCACCTTCTAAGGTGGGTTTAACTAAATCTGTTGCTGCCAGAGTTGAACAACTTACTACAGGAGTGCATCCAAAGGTCACAAGTCAAAAAACTAGTTTGGTTCAAGACAAACCAAAAGAAACGAGTGATGATGCGACTAAGAAAAGAAAACCTGCAGATGATGCTACGAATAAGGATAAGAAGGTTCCAAAAATAGTTTTAAGAAAAAAGCAGGAAGAAGATGAAAAGAAGAACAAGAAGAAAGAAGAGGAGAAGAAGAGAAAGAATGAAGAAGACAAAAATAAGAAAAAGAAGGAAGAAGACGAGAATAAGAAGAAGCAACAGGAAGAAGAGGAGAAGAAGAGGAAATAGGAAGAAGATGATAAGAAAGAGAAGGAAGAAAAAGCGAGAAAACAGAAGGAAGAAGAGGAGAGGAAAAAGAAGGAAGAGGAGGAGAGGAAGAAAAGGAAGGAAGAAAATGAGAGGAAAAAGAATGAGAATAAGAATAAGTTGGCTGAAGAAAAGGTTAAGAAAAATAATGCCGATGAAGCAGAGAAAAAGAAGAAGGATGATGAGTTGCGTAAGGAGAAGAAGATGTTTGAAGAAGCAGAGAGAAAAATGATGTTTGAAGAAGAAAAGAATCGTAGGTTACTAGAAGGACAAAGAATGAAATTTCCAGAAGTTAAACAGAAGAAGAAGAATGGGGGAGCTGATAAACAAAATAAGGGTTCAGTAGGTGGAAAAAAGAAGGACGAGGAAGCCGACAAAAAACACGAGCAGGCTTCCATTTTGAAGCCTCTTAAAAGAAGAAACCTTCAAAAGTTGACCGACGTTGAAGAAGATGAAAAGCCAGGAAAAAAACAGAAGTTAAAAGCTGCGAAGGGGAAGGGCAATTTGAAGGCTGTGAAAAAAGATGAAGACAGTGAATCAGAAGAAATTTCAAAGTTTCCAATCGTGCGTGTTCGCACCACAACACAACCACTGTTTAATGCTACTAGGCGTCTCACTGTAGAACAAAAGCTTTGCCTCATAGAAATGGTTTCGGTAGTTTCATCGAGTTTCCACTTGATGGGCTTCCAGGTACTATTTATCCATTATTATCACATGTGGTACTGATCTTTTTTTTCAGCAGTTTTAATAATGATTATATTACGCAGGTAACTTGGGTTATTTCCTTCTCGATAACCTTGATACGGAATCAATGTTGTTGAAATTTGGAGATGTGTGCTTGGAAGTGACCCCCCAGTCTGTTAGTGATGTTTTCGGTATTCCTATTGGTGGTACTTCTGTTATGAGTTTACCGGACATTGATCGGGATGATCTATGTTTGGCGGCATGGCGGAAAGACTACCCAGACTTCCCAAAGAAGCCACTTCGTGCTGGTGATCTCGCTAGAAATATTATAGATTCAAAGATTACCAACTTCCATTTTAAACAGAAGTTTTTGATGTTATTTGCAAATACGATGGGAAGCTCTCTCAGCAACGGCACCTTTATGCCACATTTTTTATTTAAGTTGAATGAAGAGGTTATAGTTGAGAACCTGGATTGGTGCGGCTTCATTTTTGACTGTTTGAAGAAATACACAGATGCTTGGAAGAAGGACAAAAAACAGCACTATCACGGTCCAATTACGTTTCTCATTGTAAGTTATTCTTATTCTATTTTTTTATGAATACGTAAGCGATACTTAGTCTAGTTTTATTATTTTTTAAAATTACAGCTCTGGTATCTTGATCATGTTAAATCTAATAAATGTCAAGTTGTACGTCGGCGTCCAATAGTATCTAGCTGGACCACAAATATGATGAAAAGTGTTCAGGCCGAGGAAATTGAAATTGGAAGTTTTGGCACGTTGGAATTTGCTGGTCCATACGATCCAGATGTTGCCGTTGAAGAAGAAGGCTTTATCAATTTAAACCGAGGTCAGGAGCAAGGTGCAAGTGTAAGTATTTTACATGTTTAACACTTTTATTGTACATGATATCACATGTGATACTGATTTACCATCACATGTGATACTGATTTACTACCATATGTGGTACTTTAATTTATTGTATTTTAATATGTAAAATGTACAGGCTGATATAGATGTTATTTGCGAGCTGCTTGAGTCTGTCAAGAAAACTCAACTTCTTATTGAAAAGAAGATGCAAGATGGAATGAAAAAATATCCTACAGATTCCCGTTTTGTTGATGTTGGGGTTAAGTTTGATGAGATTTTCAGGAAGCATGTTTATATCCAAGAAGTTGATGATAAACAAGATGATGGAGAACATAGTGAAAGAGATGATGGAGGAGGAAGCAACGATGGAGTAGGTAAGGGTGGGAATGGTGGAGGAAGCAACGATGGAGGAGGTAAGGGTGGGAATGATGGAAGAAGCAATGATATAGGAGTTAAGGGTGGGAATGATGGAGGAGGTAAAGTTACTAATGATGGAGTAGAAAAAGAATCTATTGATGAAGGGAAAGTAGGTGATGCAGAGCAATCGTTAAATGTAGTAGAAGTTCCTGGTTGTGAGTAATTGTATTGTGAGATGGATGAACGGATTATTGAGGTTTTTGACATGCACACCCTTTTTGCTTTTCATCCTTCACAATTTCCATTTCCTGATCCTGGTATTTCATCTAATATGTCCACCTCTAGTATGTTACCTACCTCATCTACTATACCTAGTCCCGACTGTCCTAACTTCTCTCTTGGTCTAACCCAGGAATTTGAGGGTCTGGTGGGGAAGAGCGGTAAAGATGTTATCGTAGAGGATAGTATTAAGAAATCAGGTGTTTCTCTCTCAAGATACATGAACATCAAAATGAATATCAGGAAGAATGTCATGGTTAATGAATATAGACTGTCAAACTAGCTTTTTGCAATGCTTGGGGACAAGAAGTAAGTTTACTTTTTTCTTTCTTTACTTTGTTTTAGAGTATTAGTTCTTTTTGCTTCTTGTTTCACATGTGGTACCTCATAATATTACATGTAGTATCAATTATTTTGCTTGACCTTTTAAAATATATGTTTGTTGTAAACGAAGTAACACATTCCACATCTATTTGTAGTAGCGGTAAGTATTCCATGTAGTAGTAATTAGAAGCTGTTTTGATTTTGTGCGAAAACACTGTTTTAACCTCACAGTTTCACATGTGGTAATAGCAAAATGTAAATTTTTTTATTTGAATATCACATGTGGTAACTCATATTAACACATGTGGTATTGTACAGTTTACATTTTTTAGTATATTCTTTTTTTTTGTCGATTTATTTAGTAAGTTATTTGTTTTTATGTTTCATATGCAGTGAAATTATTTTTGAAAATGAATCTGGTATGATTGCCTTTCGTGAAGATTTTGAGAGTCTTGCACCTGGGTTATGGGTGAGTGGCACCATTATTGATGTATAGGCTGCTTTACTCAATCATGAAGAAAGATGTGACAAGTCAAAATCGCCTACCAGACTTTTTTTTGTTAGTTTTGTTGTATATTTTTTTTTGCTAGACGTCTTTTTTGTTTTGAATTAGCCTGAGGATATGTGGAGATTGAATGAGGAACAAAGGCTTGAATCTTTTCAAACCTCTCTTTTATCTTGGTTGAGTGATGATACTGAGATTACTTCGATGCGAAATATTGAAATGGTAACTTTCTTTTTGTTGTTTTATTTAATATCACATGTGATATTATACATTACCACATGTGGTATTGAACATGCTACCACATGTGGTATACATCAAATATTCCTTTAACTGATATATTTTGACAGGTGTTCTTTCCCATCTATAAGTCTCATCATTACTACTTGCTGGTATTTCACTTAAAGAGGAAAACATTCACAATCCTTGATAACAGTTGTGTGACGCTTCACACCAAGGTCTCGGTTGCGTACTGATGCAACGAGACAAAGTCATTGCATACGCCTCTCGACAACTCAATGTCCACGAAAAGAATTACACCACTCATGACCTAGAGTTGGGGGCAGTTGTATTTGCTCCCAAAATTTGGAGACACTACTTATACGGTACCAAGTGTACAATCTTCACTGATCACAAAAGTCTCCAACACATCTTCGACCAAAAAGACCTAAACATGAGACAACGCCGTTGGGTCGAACTACTTACTGATTACGACTGTGAAATACGTTACCATCCGGGCAAGGCAAATGTTGTTGCCGATGCCTTAAGTCGTAAAGAACGAGTGAAACCCCTTCGAGTCTGAGCACTTAGTATGACTATACACAACGACCTGATAACCCAAATTCTTACCGCTCAACTCGAAGCACTCAAAGCTGAAAATGTGAAACACGAGGCCTTGCGAGACATGGACAAACAACTGGAAACCAAACCAAACGGGGCCAAGTACTTCTCTGACCGACTCTGGTTGCCCAACTACGGGAACTTATGAGACTTGGTGATGGACGAGGCACACAAGTCTAAATACTCTATACATTCGGGTGCCGACAAAATGTACCATGGCATCAAGGAGTTGTATTGGTGGCCCAACATGAAAGCCGACATTTCTACCTACGTTGGCAAGTGTCTCACCTGTTCTAAGGTTAAAGCCGAATATCAGAAACCTTCCGGTTTACTACACCAACCGGAAATCCCCGAATGGAAATGGGAGCAAATCACCATGGATTTCATTACCAAACTCCCAAAAACCTCTAGCGGTTGCGATACCATTTGGGTGATCGTAGACCGACTCACTAAATCTGCTCATTTCCTAGCCATCAGGGAAACTGACAAGATGGAACGTTTGACACGGATTTACCTGAAAGAGATCGTGTCAAGACACGGTGTGCCCATCTCGATTATCTCTGACCGAGATGCTCGATTTACTTCTCACTTCTGGCAATCACTACAAAAATCTCTTAGTACTCGTCTAGATATGAGTACAGCTTATCATCCTCAAACTGACGGCCAGAGCGAACGAACTATACAAACATTGGAGGATATGCTACGAGCTTGCGTAGTTGACTTCGGTAACAACTGGGAAAATCACTTACCGTTGTGTGAGTTTTCATACAACAACAGCTACCACACCAGCATCAAAGCTGCACCCTTCGAGACACTTTACGGTCGTAAGTGCCGATCACCCGTTTGTTGGACTGAGGTGGGGGATACACAACTCACTGGTCCAGAAATCATTCACGAAACCACTGAAAAGAACGTCGGTATACAAAACTGACTGAAAGCGGCGCGTGATCGTCAGAAAAGCTATGCTGATGTGAGACGCAAACACCTCGAATTCCAGGTTGGGGATCGAGTACTTCTGAAAGTATCACCTTGGAAAGGCATCATTCGTTTTGGGTAAACGTGGGAAACTGAATCCCAGGTACATTGGACCGTTCGAGATCCTTGAAAGGATTGGTCCAATGGCATACAGACTGCAGCTACCTCCTGAACTCAGTAGCGTGCACCCTACTTTCCACATTTCTAACTTGAAGAAATGCCTGTCTGATGAGACACTGATTATACCTCTCGAGGAGATACACATTGACGACAAACTACACTTTGTCGAGGAACCCGTGGAAGTTATGGACCGTGAGGTCAAGCGTTTAAAACAGAGTCACATTTCCATTGTTAAGGTCCGATGGAATTCTAGGCGAGGCCCTGAATTCACCTGGGAACGAGAAGATCAGATACGCGAGAAATACCCACACCTCTTCTCGACCCCCACTCAGACTCCTACTACAACTTAATTTCGGGACGAAATTTCTTTAACAAGGGGAGAATGTGACAACGCGTACTTAAGCGTATTAATTTACGCTAAGCTTGCTTGTAATTACTTGCGAATAGTTTGAAATAGAACTAAGTTGCTTGTAATATAACGTATATTGAATATACACACTTGAACCGGATGAGGTCCGACACCGTTTAACATGGAAGTTGGTGACAAATGATTTAAAAATAATGTGGATTTATCCAAACAAACATTATTCACTTTAATATATTTGCTTTAATATATTATACGACTATACGTTTTATTAAAACGTAACTTTACGCAACGAAAATGCGTGGAACGTGCCCGACGGATGAAATAAAGGCAAAGTATGTCTTATGTCACATTATTAAGTATTTTAATAAAATACTTCAAGTAAAAATATCATCTTTTAAATCGTTAACGAAACGCGCTGAATAAAACGTTATACGAATAACTAAAACGCAAAACGAACGAGTAAACGGACACGAGACTTAATGAAACTTTGGGGAACAAGAATTTATCATCCCCCACCCCTTGTGGGACCCCTAGAACCGGCCAAAGGGGAGTGTAAGATCTCCCATGCCCTTGACCCTTTTCCTTTGTTACTTACACACTCAAGCTTCCCCATACTCCCTCATTTCACACTCCACTCCATCCAATTCTCTCCCAACTCTTTCCTCTCTCTCCATTTCGTCTAGAGCAGCCCCAAGATCACCACCATCATCCACCACACACACCACCACGATCCACCATTGGCCACCACCTCATTCTTGAAGGAAAAACGAAGCCGAAGACACCAAAATGACCGCCTACGCGTGTACATCACTCCTACCATCTTCGTTTCTTCATACACCATTGTGAGACTTCAAAACTCTAGTGTTTGACTTATAATATGTATATTATCATGTTATGTTACTTATTCAACTTGTTAATGTCCAAATAAGTAATCAAAACGCAAAATTAAATCTCAAAACTATGAACTTATGTTTCTGTCCAGATTCTGTTTCCACTTTCACGAATTTTATAAAAATCATTACAACACCAAAATGAACGTTTCTTGAGCCTAAAATCAAGTGTAATAAGTCTACTTTTCAAATCCGTAAGCCTCACAGAAATTTGAGTTGATTTGTTATTTTTAGTTACTGAAATAAAAATACATAGTAGATCTGATGAATCTGACCAGAATCTTGACCAAATCAAAATGGGTATATCTTGGGCTACAGAACGAATTAGAACTTGAGATCAACGGCAAAAGATCACATATTTTGTTAGTTTTCCAAATCCTACTGGAACTTCTTGTGAAGTTTTGTAAAACTTAACTTATGACCAGATTATTGAGCATATGTCACAGAAACGATCTGCTGGACCCACTTCAATTTAAAAAATTTCATCTCGAGTTGTGCTTGGTTAAAATCGATGCAAAAGTATGTTTTGGAAAGCTAATACATAGGATAACCTTGTGTAAACATTTCATAACGATTCGTTAAGTTTTACTTGACCAAATTGATGTTTTAACACGGGTGAAATATAGGTCCGACAATAGTAAAAATCCGACAATGACCTCCGACAATGACCTCCTTCTTGAGACCATATCTTGAGTTCTAGACCTCAAAAACGTATGAGACTACTTGGGAAATCTTGGTAATTTTGTTATGTAAAAAGTTATTCTTTGGCTCATTCCAGAAATGCACTTATTTCTCCAGAAAATTTGATTTGTGAGAAGTGGTCTAATCTCGGATTAAAATGAATACTGACACTTTGTGAATTTTTATAAAATATCAAACGACCTCCAAAAATCATAAAAAATTTACAGAAAGTACATAAAATATGTAGAAACTTTGTGTAAAAATTTCAGAAGGATTTGATAACATTTACTATTTTAGATAAAAATCACAAATAATCCGTGAATGTATTGTCGCATAAAAACTAAATTCCCTGAATACATACTATTGTCGTATAAATAAACTCCGTGAATACATATTGTCGTATAAATAAACTCCGTGAATACATATTGTCGCATAAGTAAACTCCGTGAATACATATTGTCGTATAAATTAACTCTGTGAATACATATTGTCATATAAATAAACTCCGTGAATATTATTAACACATAACCAAGTCCGTGAATATCTTATTGTCGCATGAACAGTGCCCGTGAATACCTTATTGTCGGAATTGATTATCAGATGATTATCCCCTTCGATTGTCGCATGAAACCATATTGTCGTAATACCATTATCGCATTAACACTTGTATTTAAAAACTGTCCCAACAATCCTTATCGTTGTATGAGTGATAATTCCGACAATCTTTATACATTGATATAATATTTGGTCAACCAACAACAAATACATTGATAAGTATACGACACCACGAAACATATAATAAATAGCACTTATAGATTATTGGTACAAACTATCACCAACGGACCGTACATATTTTCAAAACTCAAACTAATCAATCAAATAACCAAATTATTTGGACATAACTAGTTGAGTGGACAACTAGCATGAATGATCTTTTGAGACATTCACTCATACATACAACCTTATGTGCTTAGGGCATTAGAAGGTTGCGGGTTCGCAGAACCTACGGATTACTACTGCTTTCAGACTTTACGTTTATTAAGTTAAACGCTTGCTTACTTGACTCAGGTGAGTCTTACAGCTCCACTTTTACTGTTTTATTTATGGGGTGAGATACATTGCTTACGCTTTCTTGAACACAAGTGCTAAATTACTTACTTTTCATATACGGGCTTGCATGAGTTACTTACTAATCCACTGAAGTCCCTCCATCATAGTTTCGTTAGTTATGGACTTAAGTGCGAATATTAGTTAATGGATCCATTAGGGACTGACCCTCCCCGCCCGGGGTAGTAGCGCTACCACGAACCGTTATGTATAAACGGGCAGCTTTTATTTGTTTCGTACGAGTGTTTGGATTGGGCACTCGCGGGGGCACTATACGGTACTTGGCTGTACCACTGATTTACGGGTTAAACTTCGACTATGAGCTCATGGAAACGGTATATACATATTTACTTATTATTTGCTTGGTTGCAGATACCTGATTTCGCCTGCGGGCACCACTGATAAAAATCTTGTGTTCAAACTATTACTTACTTACAAACCTGTGAGATTCACCAACATTCGTGTTGACCCTTTTTAGCATGTATTCTCAGGTACACGTACGGAGTAGGATTACTCCAGGATTACTAGCTAGAGTCGCATGATTTCCAAACTGCATTTAACGGAGATTCTTTAGCATTATCTTTTGTAACTATGATTATGTAATAGAATCTCCCGCTACGTACGCGGACTCTAGGGGACCTTACTTTTGTAACGAAAACATTATGTTTTCAAACCCTATCTTATAATGGTATGTAACTATTTTACAAACGTCTCATTTAGAAGTCGTTTGCTATACTTTGGTGCTTGATTATTGATTAGTAACACCCAAAGCTTGCTTCCGCGCAACATTAAATTTGGGGGTGTTACAAGTGTCCTGAGGGAATCCTACTCCGTCTGTGTGCCTGAGATACAAAGCTAAAAAGGTCAACACGAATGTTGGTGAATCTCACAGGTTTGTAAATAATATAAGTATTTGAACACAAGCTTTCATCAGTAATCCCCGCAGGCGTAAATTAGGTATTTGCAATCCAGCAAATGTAAAGTAAGTAAGGTATACCGTTGCCATGAGGCTCATAATCGAAGCTTAACCCGTAAGTAATAAGTTGCTCCCGTGACATGCTCGTAACTGAGTTAGCATAAGTAACGAATAATAGTCGCCCGTTTATACGGTACAGTTCGTGGTAGCGCTACTACCCCGGACGGGGAGGGTCATTTCCCTAATGGATCCATTAACTAGTGTTCGCGCTTAAGTCCATAACTAACGATATATGATGGAGAGACTTCAGTAAAAGTAAGTAACTCATGCAATCCCGTATAGTAAAATGAGTTGTTCGTACTTGTGTTCAAGAAAAGTAAGCAATGTATCTCACCCCATATGTATAAAATAGTAAAAGTGGGGCTGTAAGACTCACCTGAGTCTAGTAAGTATGAAGGTGTAATCAAGTAAGTAAAGTGGATGTAACTCCCTACGTGGTTCTTCGAACCCTGCAACCCTCTGGCGTCCAAAACGCATAAGGTTGTAAGTAAGCAAGTAATCAATTAAGTAGGTATCTCAAAAGATCATCCATGCTAGTTGTCCACCCAACTAAGAAATGTCCAAGTTTTGTTTAGTATTTCGTTTGTAGTTTTGAAAAAAAACTAGTATGGTCCGTTGGTGACGGTTTGTAATAATAAGCCAAAAGTGTTATTATTATATGTATCGTTGTATCAGATTTCATTATCTGTAAGTGTTTGACACTTAGTGTGAAAAGTATTTATAAGTTCCTGGATGACGGGGGTCCGGGGGCAGCGCCCCTGGTAGCGGGGTCCAAGGGGCAGAGCCCCTGGCTGGGGTCGAGCTGCCAGGTCAGCTTGGAAAATTTTTATTTCTAGTATATTGTATTAGTGAAAACGCTCCGAAATTTCATTTCGGAGTAATATTAGGCGGTAAAATTTGGGTTTTGACACTTAGTGAAAATCATAGGTTTTCTTAGTTCTGTCATCTGCGACATTGTGTGCGACGTAGGTTATTATGTCGCAGGTTATGACTGCGACATTGGTCTTGGCGTCGCTAAGTGCGACTTCGCAATTTATTGCGATGTTGAGTCTGATGTCGCTATATGCGACGTTGTTGGTCTTTGCGACGTAGGAGTTCATGTCGCTATGTGATTGTACTGCGACGTTGGAGTCTACATCGCTATGTGCGACGTTCGTGATTTAGTGCGACATTGGGGCTTACGTCCCATTATGCGACGTTGAAATGTTTTTGAGACGTTGGCTGCGACGTCGCAGCACTGTTTTTGGTCCAAAAGCGACGTCGTCGTCTGGTCAGGTCCCGGTGGTCGGAAAAACGGCCAGACGGCTTCCGTTTGGTCCGAAACTTTTACCCAACCCATTTTTGGACATTTTTAGCTTGAACAAACTATCAACATGTAAAAATAAGTGAAAACGATGAATTTCGAGAGTTCGCCGGAAACTTACGAAGTGATGAATCGAAATTCCGGAAAGATAGGAGTGTAGATCGTGACGCGGTGTTTCTTTTCTTCCAAATGAGTGAGTCGATTGGAGCAAGTTTGGTGGTGATTTTCTTAGATTTAAGGTGATGGTGGTTTTGGTGAAAGTTGAGAGGAAAAGAAAAGAAAGGAGAGAAGGAGAGAGAGTGAGAATGGAAAAGTGAGTGTGAGGGAGGTGGTGACCCTCACCTTGGCTGATTTTCGGTGGGGGCCCACCCAGCATGGGTATAGCTTATTAATACGTTACAGAAACCCTTACTCGAGTCCATTTTTTTTTTTTACCGCCAAAACCTGTGCCCAAAAATAGATTATTTTTTGGCACAGGTTTTTCTGGTCCAAGTGTATCTTGTCTTTACCACGAACAACTTTCCTTGTTTAACAATAATTGTAGTTTTACCAATATTTGCGGGTTCCTTTATTTTCTTTCTTCCCAATAAAGGAAATAGGGTAATTAGGTGGTATACTATATGTCACTTTACTTCCGTGCAATCGCGCTCCGTGCGGTGTTCATTTCCTCGTTCGTTTAAACGTTAAATAATTGTCTTATACGTTTAATTATATGTTTTAAAAATACAATGTTTATTTAATATTTTTGTTGAAGTATTTTACCCATTACTTAATAATTTAAATGGTTTCGTTTGTTTGTGTGTTAAATGTGTAAGTCGCGTAAACGTTTGTTATATGACATAAAATGTAATTGAAATATTATCAAAATAATATTTGTGACATAAAAGTGTCCTTAATTAATATTACATTACTTGATATAAATGTTCACCAACGTCCGTATGATTTGAATCGAATTACATTCGATTTGAAATTCGTACGATTTAAACCAAATCACATATTAATATATATTCAACAATATATATTTTGGTACATTAATTAGCCTAGTACCACACTAATTACATGTATTAACAGTTAAGTAGGAACTAATTACTAGTCCTAGCTTGGCAGGTGTCACACTTGTGATTTCTGTAAACACAGTAACACATTTCACATATTATGTACAATAAAACACTATATGCTATAAACAATTATCAGATTATTATAGTTCTAAAAAACAAAATATCCATAGTAAACTAAATCATCTCTCAATCTAATAACATCATATTATTGAAATTAACTTTAAGAAATATATATAAAAAAAAATTCAAACTCTTCAATTGCCATCCTGCCCTCCTTGTTGTGCATATTCTGTTTCCCTTTCTTTCTCTTATGCCTGTTTTTTAGCTTCTGCTTTCTTCTTATCACATGTTTGTCTATTATGGCCAGCTTCTCCACACTTTTCGCACTTTTTCTTACTTTCTATTGCCTTCTCTTTCGAACTCTTCAACCTTTTGTCTCTTCCGCAACCTTTATATCTTAACACATCTGGATTTTGAATTTCAACAACCGTTGGCTTTGTAACTCCATGTAATTTCTCAATTATATCAGTCTTGTTTGCAGGTTCAACTTCAGATGTGGATGTCTCAATATCTGTCTTGATCTTCTTTAGTGTATGCACGAAATCCCCAAGCTTCTCTTCGTTATTCCTTATCAACTTCATGCACTCATCAAATGTTGTTGTTGCTTCATTCGATAGTTTGTCATATACACTTGTCTCTGTGACCCTCTTTCTTTTCAACTCAGCTGGTATCAAATTCTTCATCCAACGTTGTAAGACATATTGTTTTGGTATATTTTCAATATTCCTATTTTTGAATACACAAAAAACATGTCTACACAAGAATCCTCGACGAACAATCTTTTTATAGCTACATTCAACTGTACCATTTTCTATCTTGTAAATCACCTTAACTCATGTAAAAAGAAAGAAGCAAGTAAACTAGTCAGATTCACATAATAGTTTGTATCACAAGTGGTAGTTCAAAATACCATATGTGGTAGTGCATAATACCACATGTGGTAATGAATGATACCACATGTGGTAGTGCATATTATCACAGGAGATACTACTAGCTGCAACATGTGATACGAAGACAGAGTCAAAGTTGATAATTTTTGTGAAACACGTTTTCAAAGCTAATTTACCTTATAATCATATGTAATTGGAGTCTTGTCTTCTGGCCATAATTCAACCTCCCAGTCCTCACTTGCAAGTTTTTCCTTGTCTGTAAACTCCCTCTTCTCCTTAATTATATACTCTTGACATCCTTCATCCGTTTGTAACTGATGTATTGAATATGACCATAGTGATTTCACTATCTCTATTTGCACAAGATTAAATATCTCACGTGTGTATATCTGTGCAGCATGCCTTTCAATTTTCAATCGTGTTGCAAACTTTGGAGTTGTTTCTGTCGACTTTTTATCTAACACCTCTTGTGTATACCTCTGCTTCTCCATAGATGTTTCAAAACACATCATAAAGTTCACAAATGTTATCATTTTCCCCAAGAAGTTTCCGAAAAATGAATTCTCACTCTCTGATTTAGAGGTGGTTCTCATTAGTCCACACAGATCCATATCTTTGAAATAAGTTGGTATCCATGTTGACCTAATATCATACAGTTTGTTCAACCACTTGTGGTTTTGTAATTTGAAATCTTGTAATAATCTCACCCACTGTTCTTCAAATTCTGAAGGTGTAATGAACATGTTCCAGATAATTTTGTGGAATCGTTTCTTGAAGTCACTGTTTTCAAGGATGTTTCCACAAATCTGCAATTATCAAGATACTAAATATCACATGTGGTACAGATAATTATCACATGTGGTACTGCCTAATACCACATGAGATAATATTTTACACTAACGTAGTAAACATCGTACCTTGTTTGGTAGTTTGTCCGTGATGTGCCACATACAAAGTCTGTGTCTTGAATCAGTTAGAACTTCAGCTACAGCAGCCTTCATGGACTTGTCTTGATCTGTAACGATGATTCTTGGTTGCACTCCAAAAGTTTTTACAAATGCTCTAAGCAGCCATTTGTAAGAGTCAGTCGTTTCATTACTCAACAATCCCGCACCAAGTGTCACACATTTCTGATGGTTGTCAATCCCGGTGAAAGGGACAAACATCATATTGTACCTAACATTTTTTTGCAAATTAAAGTTTTTACTGGTTATGTATGCATAACATGGAAACAAAAAACATATAATACAATGTGATACTGTTTGTATCATGTGTGGTAGTATCTGGTATCACATGTGGTAGTTACTACCACCTGTGGAATAAAGTCAGATTGAGCCTTTTTTTTATATATATATACATGCACTTACTTGTTGGTGCGGTATGTAGCATCAAAGGAAACTATATCTTCAAATTCCTTGTAGTTTGCCTTTGCTAACTCATCAGCCCAAAATATAGCGTCCAACTTACTGTTGACGAGTTGATACTCAAAGGAGAAGTCTCTTACGTACAATTTAGTACTTTTCATCTTATTTATTATCATCTGTGCATCACTGGCTCCGATGTAAGCATTGATGTCTCTTCTAAAATTCTTAAAGTCTACTACCATCCCATTCACACAGTCGTACGAACCTTTTAAACCCTTTAATATGTTATGAGCCTTTGTTGGACTAATATTTAACATTCCGAGTTTGAAGATGAAATGCTGCTCCAGATACGATAACTGCCTTGCTTTTCTCAACATATGTTTATGCTCCTGTCGACACATCATGTGGTTGTGTGTTTCCTCAAAAACAACTATTCTATAACTTGTTGTACTGCCATGTATCAACTTCACTATGATTCGAGCTTTGCAACCTGTTATTTTAATATTCGAACTCCTTTTAGGTTTTTCAACTTCTTCTTCTTCCACTAGCGTGTCTTGTTGGAACTTTTCTAGATATCCGGCCTTACTACACACATAGTGCTTCTCACATATGGTTTTTCTAGCATCACTCTTCCTCTTCTGTGTTGATTTCCTTACCCCAAATCCACCGCTCAGTCCGTATCGTACATAATAGAGATATGCTTGTTGAAGGCTGTGAAAGACTTGTCCTACAAAAGGTTTTTCTTCTTTCGGGGCTTGCGGTACCCAAACAGTACTTCCACCAGGTGTTTGAATCTCAGTTAAGATTAGTAGAGTAGTGGTGGGTGTTTTTTGTAAACTTGAAAGACAGTAGTGTAAATTATCATAAGTGGTAGTGTACTGTACCACATGTGGTAATGTCTAATACCACATGTGATAATATCTAATACCACATGTGGTAATACGAGATTTCATAGTTTGCATTATAACACATGTCATATTTTAGCTATTACCATATGTGGTATAATTCAGTTTGATGATTTTGTATGATAACGTTTACCACAACCTACTACCATATGTGGTAGGAACTAGTTTCTCTAATTTCATATCTTACCGTTTACCACTAGCTACCATTTAGTTTTCATGTAAGTACTAGCTATTACCACATGTGGTATAAATCCGTTTTCACTATTTTTTCATACCTGTTGCTTTTGTTGTTTCCGGCTGTTTTACAACTTGTTCAAATCCTTCAATTTCAACCATCTGCGATCATGTGAATCAATTTTAGCGTGAAAATCGTTCAATACCACATGTGAATCAATTTAACGAAGTATTACTCGATTTCAACATCTCATAATCATCTTCGTTTTAGTTATTCCTTATAAAATCAGTTGTAATTAGTGGTAGAATCAAATAGAAACAGTAGAATGCGTGATTGCGAATCACAATACATATACAAAATCATAAAAAACGTGAAAAACTTTATTAATTTTACGTTTTGTACTTTCGTAATTCACGTAATTGAAAAAATTAGCGAATAAGATGAAATTGGTTGAATACAGTATAAATCGATCGTCTGTGGAGTTTAGTTTCACGAAATTGATGCATATTAGTCATGATCGTACCTTCGATTTGGTGATTTTTGTGTGATCGTCGATGATTTTGAAAACCCTAGCGTACGTACAAAATCGTCTGTGTTTTGTTCGTTATGTTCAATCATGTAATATTAGAATATTATTTAATTAATATAGTAATTGGCAAATGACGAAAATACCCCTTCAGGTTTGATGGAAATGGACGGCTGTGATCCATTCCTCATTTCTTTTTTGATTTGGTGGACTCAAATGAACTCAACTCTAATGAACGAACATGAACAACAAAATTCGTTCGCCTATTCGTTCGTGTTCGTTCGTTTGTTCATCAAAACCTAAATGAACGAACACGAACAGACTCCGTTCGTATTCGTTCGTTCGTTCGTTTACATGACTAGCACTTAGACACCACCGCAAGCAGTTAGGGTTTATATTCCTAATTACAAAACCCTAATTCGCAAAAAAACTCGAACTGAAAAAACGAACCAAATCATGAAATCTGATACAGGAAATGATTCATCTTCTCCCTTCAATCGTTTACCAGACGAAATGGTACTCCAAATACTAAACAAATCGACCGATTTAAAAACCTTATTCGTTTGCCATCTCCTTTCCAAACGTTTCTCATCCATCGTTTTTCAAATCCACACCATTTTCTTCACCCTTCCCTCTGATTTCGACCGGAACAACTACCTTAGTGGAAGCTCCCAGCTCTTCTTATCTGCAGTTAAGTTTTTGAACAAGTTTACAAGTCTCAAGTCTTTACGTATCCACATTCCGTCTTCCGATACGGGTTGTTCGTTCAAGTGGAAGATTGAATTCAGTAACAGACTCGATTCGTTCGTATTCTTGTCACCGAGTTCAATTAATGATACTAATACTAATGAGGAGTTCAAGTCACGTCACATTAAATATCAGACCGCGTTTAAGTATTTTAAGGATGCCCTTAAGAGGTTGATGTTGTTGCGTTTACTTGATCTTCCGTTGTTGGACAATGTTTCGGTTACGGATTCAGGTAAAATGGGAACGGTTTCGTTGAGTGGAATTGAAAATATTCTTCAAGTGAGGAATTGGAATCATTCATCCTCTCAAAGGGTTCACAAGAAGCTGAGTTGGTGTTATGTCCCATTGTTGAAATAGTCGGTTTCAGATTACGTCATGAAGGAAGTAACTATGATTTTAATGGAGCGACATGATCTTCCAGATGGAGATGATAGTTTTATCAACTTTGATGATGGGTTGTTTGAAGATAAAGAGGAGGCTGCGTATAGTGAAGCTGTGATGGAGATTTTTAAGAAGCATAGGGGCTCGATAAAGAGGGGGCGCGTTTATATGAATAACGTGAATTCCTTTCAATGATAACAGTCTTCCTTTTCTATGTTTTGTTGTTTATATGTTTCGATTCAAGAACTAGTGCTCTTTGGTAGCTTAAGTAGCATGCGGTTGTCATTATAGAAGTGTTGGCCGGTTAGTGGTAAAAATCATCATCTTTTAAGTTTATATGATATAATGTCTTTTGTTTACTTTGGCATTGTTGTTCATGCCCATATGTATATATTAGTACTAAACATAGGTTCCTTAAATAATATTGCTGAGATCTTTGAATCTTTGATGAATTGGTAAGTTACCGATTATGACTTGGTTCTGTATTAGAACACAGGGAGCGCTTGACATTGTGTTCAGTGTTCAAGTCAATGTTCAATTGAATACTGAAACTTAATATGGGAACGATATTTAGAAAAGTGGTTCAATGTTCAACTCGGTGTTCAAATGGGTCCACAAAATATGTGTTTAACCAATCAAATAAATGGAAAAGGGAAAAGGAAAAAGAGAAAAAAAGTTGTTGAACACTGATTCTTCAGCGTTTGGAACCAAACGCCGGTGGAAAACGCCGACCACGAACGCCGGTGGGGTGTGCCGAACGCCGGGCTTCGGCGTTTTCCTTGCTTGATTGCCAAGAGAACTGCGGGCACTCCTTGTGTTGAGCTATGAAAAATATAATTATTTGGTTATATCAATTTAAATTTTTGAGGGAAAACAAAAGAACTATTTTCTATGTCAAAAGGGATGATGAATCATGTCTATACTCTAAACATTAGAAGAGAACCATCTTCTCGTAAGTTTCCGGCTATAATGTTTTTCTGTATTTTGCTTGCTAGCTTAAAGATTCTTGCTGGTGCGTCTCTTTTAAAGAAGTAATCTCTTTGATGGCTGTGTGGAGTCGTCTTGGTTAGTATGGTGTTATGTCACTTGGGAGTTGGATCTATGGATCATTTAGGATGTATAGATGGTTGCTCTGTATCATCTTCGTCTTGAAGGTGACTTGTTTTTATACAATAAATTGATGCTGTTAAAAATAAAAGTAAATTATACATGCATGTCCAAAGGTCTAATGAGGCGTTAACTAAGAACTTTAAAGACTATGTTTACATTAAATGATTTGGTGTGCATGAATGTATGCATATATGCTCTGTTACTTTGCAATTGATAGATAACAGAAGTACACAGCAGCGAAGTACGTGATTATGAGCAGCTTCCAGTTAGTACTAGATCGTGTCTTGACTTGAAATGTGAATTTTTTTTCCAACTAAAATTAAACTAATTAGGAATTATCAATAATAGCGTGAAATAATCTATAGTAGATGTTTCATTTTTAGTTTAATTTACTTCTTTTAGTTAACGTTACCTTAAGTCCATGCTTCATGTGAAGTCCTATAGAATCCACCGGAATCACTAGATGACCTTCCACTAGGTCTATGTGGTAATGGTCGATGATTGTAGTTGACACTATCTTCAATTGAGTGAACGACATGCTCTTACCGATACAAATTCTTGGGCCAGTGTTAAATGTGAAAAACTTGTATGACGGCTCATGTATTATTCCCTCTGCCTTAGAAATCCATCTTTCGGGCTTAAACTACATGCAGTCCTCACCCCAAATTGTTTTCATCCTTGCCATTGAATATACCGGTAGAATAATTTTTGTGTTTCGATCAACTTTGTGACCGCTTGGTTGGTTGTCTTGCTGCGATGGAGACTTGTGGTTAAATGGAACAGGTGGAAAAAGCCTCAAGGCTTCACATAAAGCTCCATGAAAGTAGACCATTTTGTCTAGCTCTCTTACATTCCATCTCCTTTTCACTCGTACCTCTAAATGTTTACGAATCTCTTCAAGGATTTTATCTTCAACTGTTGGGTTTTGGGTAAGAGCGTAAAAGAACCAAGAAAGAGCGCTGCTCGTGGTGTCTTCTCCTGCAGACATCAGAGTTAATACTTAGAGTTTTTTTGGGATCCCTATAATAGAGACTCTGACCATTGATTTCTCTGATGAGATTCCTAAAGAATTTAAATTTTTCAACATGGTGTTGTTCTTGGTTCATGTTATTGTACTCGTTTTCCTTCTGGGCTATGCATTCATATATAAATTGATCAAAAATTTTCCATGCATATCTTAACTTTTTTTCTTTTCCCACTTTAAGAAGGTGTTGCAATTTCCAAATCCACTTGGGCATAATATGCCTAAGAAAGATCGCTTCTTGAGCATCTGACAAAGCTTTTAAACACAGGATGTGGGAAAACTTGAGGGACAAGCTTTCAGGGTCGATATCAAAAAGCAGTTTGCATATGACATCAAATGAGAATCTCTGAAATACATCTTGCAAATCCATCTCTACACCATGTCCACCAATGGACTCTAGCACCGGTAGAAGTTCCTTTTCCACATTATTCCACAGGATTGTTTCAAACATATCCTGAAATCCAGCGTGCTTCAATACAGACAACACAACTTTATGGTTGATCTCCCACAACTCTCCATCAGAATTGAATTCTAGAATATCAAATATCATACGAAAGTGTTCACCTTTGGGATAATTGCTGAAGTTTTTGCTGAGCATGTGGTGGATATTTACAGGGTTGGTTGTAATGAGTGTGTCAATGCTTGCGAACCAAGGACGTTTCCACATAAATGCCTCTATTGTGTATCATAATGTCAGTAATGTAGTCATGGAGTCGGTCGGCGTTGATAGAAGTCCCCAGTATCATGCCAATAACAAGCCAATTTGTTGGGACACTAGTTTTAGTTATATATATGCATATTACAATTACAATGATTAATTTGAGACAGAAAATGATGACTTTATTAGGTTTGATTGTATGTGATATGCTCGTTGGTCCTTTAAGGAGGCACACAAATTTCCTGTTGAAGTGGTAAGATATTTTGATATCACGAATATATGTTCGAATTTTCGGTAAACATGTCGGGGGTGGCCAAAGAAATGCTTAAAAAATGGCCACCGAAAGAAAAAAAGACTCATACTCTCTAGTAACTTGAACATTAAAAGAAACTTTGTCCTCTTACACGTTTACAAATTTCCTTGCCATACCAAAAGAATTATCATCAACACCAACATGTGAAGAAACAAGATGCTAAATTTATAAATGTTTACAATAATAAGTATGTGACACATTAGTTTTTGTTTGTCAAAATTTCACACTTTCTAGATTACAATTCTATCTCAAGATGTAGATCCTGCTAAAAAAATAAAACTTTAGTTATAGCAACCAAAAGTTAAAGCCATTAATCAATCTTAGACCCGTCCCAACTGTTCGTCGCTGTGTGCCATCAGTAAACAGAAAGGAACCGACGCCGTTGACACGGAGCATCGGTTTCCTCACGTCGGTTCTTTCCATCGCTTTACCGAAGGGAAAACAATAAACTATCCACAATTCGGAAACATCCACACTCCACCCGAGCCCGAGTCTCAAGCCGAAGCCGAGCCTGAACCCGTGCCGAGCCCGAAGCCGAAAAAAGGAAAATGAAAAGGAAAAGGAAAAGGAGAACCAAAAAGGGTTCAAGTTAGATGGTCCGACGAAGAGGCGCTAATATTATCCGATCGTTGAATTCACCGTTCCGAGATTTCAAAGAAAGGGGTTTCACAAAGCTTCGAAGCTTTTTGGGACAAAGTTTTAAAAGATTATAATACGGTTGCACCTCAAGAACGTAATTTGAGCCAACTTCAAGGAAAGTGGAATAAAATTCGTAGCGACATCAAAATTTTCGTTGCCATCTAAAAACATCTTACCGATCCTCATCAAAGCGGGGCAAGTTATATCGACATTGTGAAGGGGTGTCACGAAGCGTTTAAGTCTCAACAAAACCGCGCCTTCATATATGAAAAATGTTGGAATGTACTACGACATTGTCCAAAGTTTATGGAAAATGATGGAGTCATGAGCCGACAACCAAGCCAAGCCGAACTCGAGCCGATAAATCTTGGTGACGATATGCCTACTTACGAGCCTTTAGCGACCAACATGGAACGGTTGTTCCAAGACGACATTATTCGTCGTCCGCCCGGCCGAGCTAAAGCTAAAAAAAGTCAAAAAAGTTCGGGTTCAAGTGACGCCGCTACTTCCTCGCGTAGTTTGAAAGAAAAAGAACGTTTAGTCAACATAGAAGCCGCGGAAGCACAAAAAGCAGCATTGGCCACGATCGACAAAAATTCGGTCAAAAAAACTATATTAAAATCGTGAAAAATGTTATATAAAAAAATACTGAGCGGTCTTAAAGGCAAGGAAAAAAGGATGCTCGAGGAGGTGCGTCAAAGTGTTGTCGATAATTATGAAAATGATTATAAGACTGTTTTCGGTCGCGAAGCGGGTTCGGCTCACGTCAACGATTCGGACGAAGCCGACAACGAAAATGAAGACGAAGTAGGTTCGGACGATTCGGAGTAGACGATTAGTTGTCTTTTTTACTTTTGAATAAAATGTAAATTTTTTTAGGAATTGTAACACTTTTTTTTTAATTTTTAGGAATTGTAACGTCTTATTTTAAATTTATGTAATGTTTTTAGTTTTGATAAAAATGTTTTATTTAAGTTTATGTTTTAATAAATAAATAAAGAAATTAGTGTGTGAGTGTTAAAAAAGAGAAGTGATGTTAACTGATGTTCACTGTTGACAATGTAATGTCAGTTTGTGTCAATTTTTAAAAAAATTAACGTGCCGCTAATATAGCACCAACTAATGCATCAGTTGGTGTTCACCGATCACCCTTCTATTTGAATATTTAATAATACATCTACATCTATTCAACTAGTGGGCCAAACAGGCCAACCCGCTTCGTCGTTGTTGTAAGGAAAAAAAGCATTTGCACTGTAGTATATTTGAAAACCGTTACCATCTCTCTTCTCTCTTTATCTATAAAAGAGTTATATTAACTAATCTTTAGGGTTTATACTAATCTTGTCCATCCATTTGATAAACCCTTTTAATTTAGTCCATCGATCTCATTAAGTTAGATGATTAATTAATCTCACTATTTTTTACCACCTTATTGACATATTTACCCTTCAATTAAAAGTAGGGTTCTTGTGTTTTATTTGCCTCATTCACACGCACAAAAAAAAAAAAGAACGCAGAAGCAAGAAAACGACACTAGCGCTCAAATGATTTTTAGTGAGTAATGCAAAAATGGTTGGATTTTTATCTGTTGTCTTATTTGTAATAACCAGGTTACAATCAGCGATTGATTCTCCAGCTGGTAATTCAACAAGGTATTCAGGGATGTAAGTTCAACAATCAATAATGATATAGTAGGTAATGTTTATTTACGTAAAAATCTAATTAAAATCATTTTGATGTATGAATCTTGATATTTATTTCCATAAAATGATGAAGATGGTTATGATATATCTCCTTGACTACTATATGGTTAGTTTTATATGCATGCCATGTGTTTGATGAAATGCTCTCATGAGTGTAGCAACACTCAATGATGTTACTTTTTTGAAGAAAGCATAATTTGTGTTTTGGTTGATAAAGTTAATACAATGTACCATTGATATGTTGATCATGGTTCCTCTTTGTCTAGGTGGCTTAGTTGGTTGCATTTGTCAAGATTTCTATAATGGTTAGCATGCTATCATTTTCTTTATTTTTTATATTGACTTGTCATATATAATTATATATCATATATACATTGAATCATCAATTATTCACATTTGTAAAATGTTATTGAAATGTATTTGTCTACATTAATTAGTTATTGTTACAAATTTGGGGCAATATCTTGAAGATTTTGGCAAGGCAATCAAGTTTCTTGGTGCTTGTGAATGATATTCTCTTGGTACTATTTTGAATATGTGCTTATGGTTTTATATGTACAGTAATGAATTGATAAGCTGCTTATGTTTTTAACAATGCCTGAAAGATTTGATATATGATATCTTTAACCGAGTGACAGTATTAGTTATTATGTATCTCATTAAGCTAATTTGATGTCTCTTTAGTAGCTCAGATATACAATCATTGGCTACGAATATTAAGGATTGGTGTATAAGCAGTCAGTTGTGGTAGAAACACAGGATTACTGTTTGGTATATGGTAGGCAAAGACTCTGAAGAAGATTATATAGTTGCTAGAAGCCTAGAAGTACCGATGAAGCTCTTAAAAAAGCTCAAAACAAGTACGGAAAAAATGTGGAGATATGTCAAGATCCAGATGTTCTTTACACTTGGTTTTCGAGGTCTGTGTACGTCACAAATCTTTATGGAAATTATAAGTTACATTATCTGTTTTGTTGGTAAATTATTACCTCTAAATGTTTAGATGAGAAACCTTAATGTAAAAAACTTTATTTCTGTATGCCGTGACATTCCATCAGTATTCTGGTCATGCTGCAATGTTTATAACTATACCTTATTGACATTTTTGTAGTTCTTTATGGCCCTTCAGCACTTTGGGATGGCCCTCCAGCACTTAAGGATTTTAGACGGTTCTACCCAACATCTGTACTTGATTCACAGTATGTATTTCTTTTTCTTCCATTTTCAATTTCAATCCAGTCAGGATTAGCAATATGCTTTAACTCTAACTTTTAGATATATCATGTTATTGAACCCTACTTGCGCATCCACGTAGTTTGTTTAAATTTATTATTACAAATGTAGGATTGTGACAAGTAGCAAATCGATTAATTTCTCGAACTTTTTGTTATTAATTATATTTTTTTCTAACAACCTGATGTTTAATGGTTCAAAATTATAAAATGCATTTATAGGCAGGTTGGGAGGTTGGGAGGTGAGGGGGCTTGATATGGAGATTGATAGCCTTGTTGATGCTACAGATCACACCTGTAATGCATCAAAAACTTCATAGTTATAAATATAAGGAATGAAGGAGGCATGCCATATTGATGGCTTGTGTTTGTAGTCTGTACTAACTAATCTTTATAATTAAATTTTGTCCCAATTTGTCTTAATAAGCATGTATGTATATTTAATGATTTCCTTTATTAATATTTATTATTAGATTATGATTATTATTATTATTATTTATTACATATTACATATTACATATTACATATATTTATTATAGAATTTTGTCATATTCCTGCAAAATTTCTCATTTTTAACCATAACTTTTCGGTTCGTTACACTTTTAACATAAAATAGTCTCTTTATCCGATCACCAAATATTCAGTTGTTCATCATCAATTCTCCAGATCCCAAATATGAACTAGGGGTGAGCATGGGTCGGTTTGGGTCGGTTATGACCCTTAACTGAACCCAAAACCGAAATTTCGGTTATGGAAATTTCTTAACCGTTCGGTTTCGGTTAAATCGGTTATGGTTAATCGGTTTTTGGGTAGATTTTGGGTCGGTTAACCGTTAACCATCCGCTTGAAAAAGAAAAATTATGAAGTAATGGAATCATCGAGCTCCTAGTTGTGGTGGTGTTGTCGATATCTTGCGAAGAACATCACTATTTCTAAAGGTTGTATTTACGGGTAGAAGAGAAAATGGCTTTAAATGTAACCTAAAAATGGAATGGACTACATAATTAACTAGTGGGCTTAAAGTTTGAGAATTTCCTAACGGGTCATTATGCTACTTAGTATCAAATTGTATGCATCTATCAATTTAATCCAATGACTGTAAGTAGCAGTAGATTGGTGTTAAATGGGTAGTTTTTGCTACTGTGGGCGTGGGATGTATTGATGCAGGTAAAGGTTTTTCGGATGCATCTATATGCTTGTTTAATTTCTGAAGGCCGGGAAAATCACGGAGTTAGTTTTGGTTGGAAAGCTATATTCGGCTTTTTCACAATCTGATAGTTTGGTGTCTTAGTAGAAATGTAAATAGTATTGTGTTGTCATACAGGGTGGTTTTTATGTTTGTATAGATAGATTTATTTAGATAGATATCCCCTACTTGAATCTTTGTATATTTTGGTTGGTATTCAATAAATTTTTGCCTTTTCTAAAAAAAATTTAGCTCAACATATATTACCTATTTACATTACATATTTACATTAAATATAAGTAAAAAACTAAGGGTGGGTCGGTTCGGTTATATAGGGTCGGTTAATGGGTCTTAACCGTAACCATAACCGATCTAATTGGTTTATAGAATTATAATAACCGAATCATCGGTTAAGCTTTGGTCGGTTAAATTGGGTCGGTTAAATCGGTTAATTCGGTTGTGGGTCGGTTAATCGGTTTCTATGCTCACGCCTAATATGAACATCATCGAGAAATCTCATACGCACAATTCCCCACCATCACTTGACCAATTACCAGATGAAATCATCCTCCAAATAATCAACAAATTATCCGATTTAAAAACCCTTTGTTTCTGCTACCTCGTTTCCAAACGGCTCTCTGTAATCACCCTTCAAGTTACCACAATTTCATTCACAGCTCCAAATGTAAACCCTAATAACACCACCTCTGATGACGTCACACCTCCTACTAAAAGTATACTCCGATCATTCATCAACGGCGTCGTTTTTAAACCCCTACACCTCATCCGCCGGATAATCGTGCCGTCAGCTAGACCGCTTTCGCCTATCATTTCCTCATTTTACGGCGAATCGTTTCGATCGGCTGTTTCGTTCTTGTGTAAGTTTGAGTTATTGAATTCGTTACGTGTTCAGCTTCCGTGTTCCAGTCATATCGATCATCGGTGTTCCTTCAGATGGAAGGTGAAATTAGGTAACCGAATTGGATCGTTTTTGTTTGTAGCGTCGAATTCGATTAGTGATGATAGTGGATTGATATGTGGATACCGTGAGGAAGATGTTGTTGAGTCGAGTAGTGATTTGTTTAGGAAGAATGTGCACATTGCGTTTCAGTGTTTGAAGGATGTGATGATTAGGCATAGGATGTTGTTGTATTTTGTGAAGGATTTGCCATTGCTTGAAACGGTGTCGGTTACGGATTCTGAGAGGAGAGGGAGGGTTTGTTTGAGTGGGGGGGACGTTGGTGAGGTTAGGGATTGGATACGGTTATCTGCGGCTGATATGAAACCGGAGATGAATCGTATTGAGGTTCCTGTGAGTGTGAGTCATTGTTATGTGCCTGTGTTGAATTTGCCGAACTCGGGGTGTGTGATGAAAGGGGTGACTTTTGCTGTAATGCAGATGAATACTTTTGAAGGTGGAAATGGAAATGGTGATGTAAATGACGGTTTTGTGAATGGTGACGAAAATGATGTGTGAATGGTGTTGATGATGATGATGATGATGGGGTTGAAGATAAAGAAGCGGCTGTGTATAATGAAGCTGTGATGGAGATTTTGATAAATCATAAAGACGGGATGAAGAGGTTACTGTGACAGGAGTCTGGTCTATGGTCTAGATCGTGAAACTGGTAATGTTATTATAGTAAGTTTTCAATTATGATGTATTTTTTATACTGTACATGTTTACCTTAAACCTTAAAGCTTATTGTTGATATGTGTATGAAAGTATGTATCTATATTAGCTCTTTTGAATCACGATTGAAATTAGGGATATAAAAATTGGAAATATCATGGTGGGATGTATTTGAATTTGGTAGTGTTGGAAATGAGGTTGGCTAAGCTGTTTTAATAAGATTATTGATGATTTCGTAGCTAAGTGACCATTACATGTTGGTGAGAGTTTGTTCTGAGGGTCAATTATGACTTGAGGAAGATGTTATGTGACTATTAAGTGACTATAGTATTTTGCATACTAGTTGAAATAAAGTGCCAATACTTTCCGGGCTGAGAAAATTGTATGCCGTCTTGTACCAAACAATGTAGCACTTAATTTGTTACACATATGCTGGGACTAGCCCTCACTTCTCTAAAATGTTTATTGACTAGTCTTAATTGGGAAAATTTGTAACCGAAACTGATGCCTTAAAAAAACTGTAATGTACATTTGGGATGTAATCTTGTTAAATAGTAAAGAATGTTTTGGATATGACTTAAAGTGAAGGTATTGTAATTTGGAGTTTTGACACAGAGAGCACATTGATATTGTTCGTCGTGGACTCCTGGGTGAGAGCTCACATTATACTGAGGGATGTAAAATTTAAGTCACTTTGAAGCTGCATTCACATTACCTTTTTAAGAAAGAAGAACCAGTGGATGGAGTGTGTGTGCACTTTGTCTTAATCATTTTAATGGGGTTAAAGTGTGTGTGCATAATGTATAGTAATTTTAGGTTATACAACATCTGACTGGTAAAGTCCTTACAATTCTATCGGATCATCATATAATTATGAAATTAAACTTCACAGTTTTTTTTGTTTCTGCATAAAAAACTGTAATTTTTTTGTTCCGGATTGAGCTGTACTGCTTCAGCTGCAAATCTGCAATTGGGTCAACAATCATAAGGCTGTTTAACTAATTCTTTCGGTATTTAGGTAAGTTAAATTTCCGTAGCGTGATCAACACCCTGTAATGCTTGAAATCCGTAATCACTAATCACCCGTTAGCTGTTAATTGATATTGTTTGTAAGTGATTAACATCTAGCTGTCTGGAGGTCTATGAGGCATGAACCAAGAAACAAAAGATCTTGTCACTAACATACCTTGTCTAAAACTTAATTATCAAAGTATCTGAATTAGAAGCAACCTATTAATTATAACTTATATATGATTAAATTTCATCACTGTTAAGTAAATTATCAATCGTGTTGCATATTGGGATGTTCATCCCCTGCAATTGAACATATATCAAGTTATAGCTTGTTTAATTCTGTCTAGTCAATTAAAATGGCTATTGCCTTTGTCTAATGGTTTACAGGTTGTCTGCCCCTCCTTGAATATGATATAGAACAATTAAGTTAGAGCTCGGGTGTTTAAATGCGTAGTATACTTATTTGTTGTCTATAAGCTGGGACCTTTTAAAACACCTGCAGGAATGCAGGATGATGATCTTCATAGAAGTAGTCTTAGAAGATGCATTTATATTGTCTTGCTACAACTGTAAGGAAATGTTTTTATGTTTAAGGAACAGGTACTTGAATAAGTATATTTTGTTCTTACTTCTTAGAAGGGGCCTGCGATGAAACTTGTAATCAGCAGTTACTTCAGAAGCTTAATTTGCGTAGTTAACAGTGTTTAGACAAGGACCGTGTCCTTCTTCCGAGTTTCCAAATGCCGTGAATTTAGCAGGCTGTTTGCATAGCTACGATAAATTTGATGTGTTTTAGATCTCATAATATCTGTATGGTCTGGTATGGAGGCTGTTTGCACAAAGTTAGACCCGCAAAGTTAGCTTTGAAGACATCAGAAACTTGCCGATTAAAAGAAAAACATTTAGACCTTACTAGTTAACATATGTTCTCGTTGAGATATTTATACCACACCATCATTTTTTGTAAGTACATCGAAATTGTATAGTAGTTATGTATAGAGTACCACTTCTTAATGCACAATTTAAAAGGAACTACTGCTACATATAGAAGTAAACATATAAGAATTTAGCAGGCTGTTTGCATAGCGACGATAAACTTGATGCATACATGTTATAGGGTTGTTCAAAATACGTATATGAAAACAATTAAGGAGTAAGGTCAAAGTTGATGTGCACCCTCACTTCTAATCTAACGAAAATTTGCATGCGTGCATATTATGATGGCATTATTCGAAATTAACTTTGACCAAAATGTCTGTGAACCTAGTTTTGATTGCCTTTCTTGCAATGTTATGGCTATGTATGTATATTTTATTTTTATCTTTTATCTTTTTTAGAAAAATAAGTGATATATATATAACATTAAAAAATAAGTTAAATTACATGAAAGATAAGGATAAGGATATCTTAGTTATTTTGGGTGTAGTATATAACACCCTCATTTTATAACTATTATAATAATGATTTTTATTCGGAAGCGAAGATTTTTAACAAAAAACATATTTCATTTATATACATTATAAAATGTACATTAATTTTTTTTCAAACTTTTATACAGTTTAAGTATATAACTGTTCCAAAACCTGACACATTACATTTCAAAAGTATCAAAAATCACCGACAATAGACGAGGTGTTATATAATAGGGAGGTGATCCCTACAGCAATAATTTTTTACCATTCACCACCAAATATTTTTTTTGGACCCTTTTGCTCTTTCCCAACCTAGATTAAATCACGCTGTAAACTTTAGCTGTTACTTTTGACTTATTAAAATATATATTCTTTTTTCACCCTCTTCTTTTAATAATTTATATTTTCCTCTTTATTCACGTATACAAGAATTTGAGGCTGAAGCTCCCACTTGTTGTACACCACACTTTCACAACCCCTTTGACAATATTATATCTTTTGTATTTTATTAGTTGCATAATCAGTACATACAACATCAAACAATTCTTCATTAAATCCTTTTTTAACCCTTTCGTTTCAAACTAAACTATTAAAAAACTTACAACTCACAACATTATAAACATACAATAAAAGCAGATATAACACCCACATGTATAAACCAAATCGGACCGAGAATTACAAATAATATGTATTTCTTGAATGGTAAATTTGATACAATAAATCCATCCATGAGATTGCATAAGTTTAAGACAGAAACAAGTAGTGTGAAGCAGGTTTATCAATACTACCTCATTTGATTACAAAAGACAAAGTTTCATCATTGTCAAATTAAAGTACCAAAAGATTATCTAGTTCCATCATAAAACTATTAAAATATGCCACTAGAAAAATCAGGAAAAATGTTGAAATCGATGATACTGTTTTCATGATGGATATTGCTAACATCGTCTTTCATTGCATTCGTCCCGTGGAATATATAAGCAGAACTTGAGGGATTTTGTGATCATGAGGACTCAACATACTCAAATCGTGAAGGATCCCGTGCCGTAGAAGTTATCCCCTTTCCCTTTTTCTTTTTCAATTTTGGAGGTCTACCTTTTGGTCGTCGAATCATCGGCTCAAAGTACGTATCCGATTGGTTGACAAGTTGGGTAATCATTGAAGTAACATATTCTTTCTTGTTAAGGGGTCATACTTAATACTTAGAATACAACTCATCAAGCAAGTTACGGAATTCGTTAGCTTCATCATTATCCTTGTATGGGTCATCTTCCAAATTTAAGGAAAACGTATCAATCCTCCATTGGGGATGAATAAGCTCTAGTGAAATTATCATTTCTTCAGACTCTTTCATCTTATGAGCACATGGAAGACCCATAATAGCCATCAAATGATCGGTGAAAGGAGTCATTGTACCTAAAAACAAAATAAATAATAAAGGTTGAAATTAATCCTATCATGTGTAACAATGCAAAACATAATCTTGTAAATGTTACCTTTTTTCATTTTCTCATACTGGTCAGATATTTCCTTTAGCGCAAACTGAGATACATGATACAAAAAGATCTCTATAAACGGGTTTATTGCAATAATGAGGAACTTGTATTTTCTCGCTTGCGAGTTTTACTTTAATCTCGTTAAATTCATGCTCAACCGCAAGAGAAATTTTCTCCTTCACTTTTTGAAAACCACAAGTAGAATTTTGTAAATACATCTTGAGTTTTGAATGAGCACCTTCCGTCCTAGAGGATGCACGATTACGGAAATGTAAATACTTGTCGGTCCAAGGACTAACAAATTTTTCTTTCCAAGGCAACCATATGTTCCTTATGTACTCAATTGTCTCTTTCTTGTCTTTATAAATAAACTCGAATTCAGCCCAATTATTCAAAAAGATTGCTTCTGTTGTTGAATATACCATATTTTTCCAACTTAGCATGGACATATCAAAATCTTCAGCACGTCCAAAATACTTCTTGCAATTCGCTAATACATTCTTTTCAATATGCCAAACACACAAAAGATTTGTTGTTGACGGAAATACATTCAGTATGGCATTCATTAATGCTAATTCTCTATCTGACATAATCACCAAAGGTTCAATCCCGTGTCCAAGCATCTCCTTAAACACATTTAGGGCCCAAATATAATTCTCTTCATCCTCCCTGTCCAAATAGGCAAATCCGGAATAAAAAGAGGTATTAAAGCATGAAACTTCAACAATATCAAGAAGAGGCATATTGTATTTGTTAGTTTTGTAAGTGCAATCCATCACAAAGGTATTGAAGAAGACTTTCGCCAATTTAATTGATAAGGGATGTGCAATGAACAAACGAGTTATACGCCCTTCTGAATCATGTAAAACATCATATAAAAAACCACCTTTTTGAAGCTCCTCAAATAAGGCACCAATCTCTGAACGATTTCCTAAAGTTTTCCTTCTGATTTTTTTCTTCACATTGTATATATTTCTAGAAACTGCCGGAAGATTTGGGTTTTGTTGTCGTAGAGAAGAAAGAATCTGCCTTGGGGGTATTCCAGCCCGGGTCATGTCTTTTACAACTTGTACCTTATTAGGTGATAATTGACGGAATGATGGATGACCAGAGATACCGGTGGATGGGTCATGGTTGTGTGTCAAGTGTTATGACTTTAATACCCAATTATCATCATGTCCCTTGCTACCTATAATCTTGAATGGGCAGTCAACCAAACGAGATGTTGTCCCCTTTTTTCTTTTTTCTTCATTACCCCGTGTATCTCGATAAGAACCACTTCGATCACATTGCAAAGTATAGAACTTGTCCTTTTTCGAGTTGCGAATAGATATCCCATAACCTCTAGCATTATAAAATTTATGCACACTCTTTAGTAACTCGTCAGAGGATCCAAATTTGGAGCTAGATAGATAAAGTTTTTCCTTTTCAACCAACAAACTTGATGAGTCAACTTGAGTCTGTCACATGAAACAAATCACCATAATAACATATCATAAACATGTTCTAATATAAAATATAGATTAAACATCATGTTCTAATATAAAATATAGATAGATTAAGATGTTGGATAAGAAAAAAAAAATAGAAAATTATAAAAAAATTAAACCACTAGAAAGCTACTCGTCAAAACTAGTTCAATACTATAGAGTAATAATACTAGTATAGTTACATTTGTTTCACGAAATCAAGCATTGAGATGTTGAAATATACCTACTGATGGAAGTATAAGTATGAACAGAAAATTAAATCTGACAATATCAGAAAATAATATCGATTACAACTACTTTAAGGCTACAACTAGTTATGTTTTCAATCTAGGGTTAGTACAATACCTGTGTTTCCATTATTCATTGACTGAATAAGTAGCGACAGATTATTAGAAGAAGAAGACGAGAAGACGCCGGGGAATTGCAGGAAAAGAGGTGTTAGAAGGGTTTTAATTTTAGGTAATTAGAAGCGCGTGATTTAATTTAGGTTGGAGAAGGGTAAAAGGGTCCCAAAAAAAATCTAGTGGTGAATGGCAAAAAGTTGGTGGTGTATGAATCATCTCCCTATATAATACTAACTTCTTTAACTTTATTACAAAAGTTATATCAAAGTTCACCATGTCAAACATTTCCTGCCAAAGCCCTTAGCTTCTTGCCACCCACATATTAAATATAACCTGCAGGAAGTATAAATGTGAGGGATTAGCACATAGCCAAGTGAGTAAATCAATAAACAACAGCTCAACTTAGCATAACAACTTTGTGTACAACAAATAACCATATACACACAACACATCTGTTTACAACTTATAACATAACAAACAACTGGCGTCAAAGAGGACCGGTGGTTCCTGAGACAACGTTCTCAAAGAACACTTGAAAACCAACTGCAGCCCCATATAAAGGTTTAACCGACTACTTTGTGCTATTAACCCAAACAACACAGGCTACGACAATAATACTTGTACTAAAACCCTGTGTTATCCAAACAATAGCAAACTCAAGCCCAGCCCCATGTTGTCCCCTCAATCAACAATGCCCAAAGGCAATACAACAAGTGATCACATATTTACATACTCATCATGGTATCATGTCAGACTAACATTCTATCAACAATATTATTATTATTAAACCATAATCATCATGGCAACTAAATCAATAATAATACGTTTACCCGTTGTAACCAAACCTGTTACAACTAAATCACACCGAGGTTTATAAATCCACTCATCAATACCTTAGTCGTCTACTCAGTAGTCTAATGTCACTGAGTCTTCTGTTTATCTGAAACACAATAGAACAACACAAGTCAGTAACTTGTCTCATAATCATCATTCTAACATATTTATTCAAGCAGGTAAGTCCCTAAAATCCAAGCAAACAAAAGTTCAATCCGAAATGAAATCGGAACATCCCAAAACGAGGTTCAAAAACTGAAAAATACCCTTTTCAACCCTTACATGACCCCGAATGGCCAAAAACTGCCTAGGCTCTTAAAGAAGAGCCTTGATCAGTAGGTCGTTTCCGAGTGACCATGTGAATTTCAGCTCAATCCGAATTAATAAAAAAAAATTGTAAATTTTTAGTCACTAAAGGTGTTAGGAACACGTGCACTTTTGAAATTTGCAAAACAAAAACTTTTTAAAATTCTCGGTTCGCAGTGGTCTCAACTCGCACAGTCAACTCGATTCGCAGAATTTCGGTTCGCTTCGTAAAATTTCGGTTCGCACAGCGATCAACTCACTTCGCAGTGACTCGGTTCGCACCGAGGTTCAACTCGCATCGCAGGAAGAACTCAGCTCGCATCATGAACTGAGTCCTTGCGAACTTCGTTGTCGATGCCTGATTTTCGAACCAACTTTCACCATAACTCCAAAAATTTAGTTTCTAAGGTTTCTAATACTTAACTAACATCAAAGAAACATCATTCAAGCTTCAATTTCAATTATAACTCAATAACCCACATAGTCAATTCTTAAAACTCAAAGAACCAAACTCACTTTTCTTTGAAGAAGATGGATGAAAGTGATAAGATGGAGATGATGATGTTGATGTTTTGAAATCAGAATAACAAAAATTAGTTACTTATGATTTGCTTATGAATTTGATATGGTTTTTATAGAACTTGCAATTTCTTAATACAAGGAAATGGAAGAGTCTTGAGAACATAAGGATATTAGAGTCGGGTCACACACGGACTTTGATATCTAATTGTTATAATTTTATACCAGTTCTAAATTTATTGTGTGGAACCCGAAAATCATTTACGAAAAAATTATTTTATTTTATCGTTAACTAAAATAATTTAAAACAAGTAATATTTTACTAGTCACAATAAGTCCTTTAACTTATTTACTTGAGTTTCACAATTAAATAAATAATATCAAATTATTTCTAAAATATTTAAATAATCAATTTAAAATTTAAATATTTTCAGACCCTTAGGGAGGATGTTATAGAGTAGGAGTTATTTTGGGTGGAGTAGGAATGAATCTCTCTAACCATTTTTCTGTTCTTAAACTTCTAAAAAGGTACGGGATATGGGGCTGATAATGCGAATGTGTGTAAAATAAATAGACCAATGATGCAATTAACTCCTAGTTATATTATACTAACACTCCCCATCTTGATATTTCACCCTTGCTCGTAATAGAAAGGTCATCAAGATCGTGATTTTGATTGTAGGATCGTACAATCTTAAGATCCTATCCTACAAAAGGTATGATCGTATTAGGATCGTAAGATCGTTCGTAAGATCGGTGAACAATTTAGCTCTAGTCAAATCCATGTAATATAGTATGGTTGTGGACTTGTAATATAGTATTGCTATGTTCAAATCCATGTATTTTTTATTTGTTGTAATTGGGTATGTTTACTTAAGATATGTAATTTTTTCTTCTATTAAAACATGTTGATATTTTTCCTTTCAATTATTGTATATGTATATTTTATAAGTTGAAAATGAATCTATCTTTTTTTTTTATAAAAGAAAATTAATTTGATTTTGAAGCGTAAGTTGAAGCAAGAATAATGAATATGTTTGGTGATTAGCGGAAACTGAAAATAAATATATGCTTTTGGAGGTAAAGGTGAATTTCTTTTGAATTTTCATTTGACTTTTGAAGCGGTTCATTAACAATCACCTCACATATTGTCCAACAACCCTTCTATTAAAGCAAAATAACTGCTTCTAGTTCATTCTTTTGAAACGGTCATTTCAAAAGATGTTCAAGCTTTTGTGTCGTCGGCATCAGGGGTGGTTAGATCACAGCTTCATATGGCTTTTTTCACCGCTATATATATATATATATATATATATATATATATATATATATATCCATTTATGTACTAGTCATGTGCCGTCGACTTAGTGAGACGGAACTTAATGCATGTAACACTCCAATGCCTTGATGAAAAGGTATTTATATACTAACTTTATATGCTTTTTGGATTTATCGTGATGTATCTATATGTAGTTTTTTTTCCTCGATGTAGGGAATGAATTGATGATCTTGTGGGGATTTGGTTTGATGTTTGCGATAGGGGTTAGTGTCTGATATTGCATTCAACTTGTACTTGATGTCTATTGTGTGTACTTAACTTAAGTTTGTTAATTTTAATGCATCAAACTTTCGAAAAGTGTATTTTGGTGATATTTTGTGATGTGTCAAGCCATCTGGATGCCACGTGGCACATTAAACGAGCGACACATTAACAAATTACATTAAAATACCATTTTTGTAAGTTGGATACATTAAAGATAACAAATGTAAGTAGAGTACATACAATAGATATTAGACATAAGTTAAACTTTTAGTTGATTCAGGGTGATGTGTTTAAACTTTTAATTGAAATTTGTTTGAACAATTTGAGGTTTATTTAAGCAATGTCGTTTGGAATCATTAGAACTTGTATTCACGTTGGATTGTAAGACTTTGGCGTTGTATTGTTTGGTTTGTATGTGTTTTTGAAGCTTGGTTGAAAGATTTTCTACCCCGATTTTACCTCTTGTAACCTGCTGTAATACACAGTCCAGATTTTGCCTTTTTTCTTGCTAACCAGTTTGACCGGATTAGGGAGCCTCTCTTGTTCGATTCAAAAAATAGTTTTCAAAGGGTGGTGATTCGTACACCATCAAAAAATAGTCATACACCATTTTTATGTATTGTCATGTTGTATTGTACAACACTGCAATACAGATTTGATGGTGTATGACTAATTTTTAATGGTGTATAAATCACCACCCGTTTTCAAAACATTGAACCCATGGCAATGTATCACACGGACTAATCATATATTATCTTGTTGGATTTCAATGTTGAAAACATGTTGGTTATTTGCATTTCATATAATTTATAACATAGGGAGTAACAATTTGCATGTTCTATTATTCCCGATGAGCACCGGCCATGGGGGCTTTGTATGCATCTAATAAATTATTTTTGTAAATTGGTTAGCTCCCTTGACTTTGAACCTTCAACACTTCAAGATTAATTAAATTGTGTATTGAAATCAATCGATCAATTTACCAAAAAGATACTCCTCCGTATAGCATATTTGTAATAACATTCCTAATCACCAGAACGGTCAAAGTTGATGGGCTTTACTTTGAATATCGCATTTGAAAGTTTCAGTGTTTCCAACTCTAAAATCCTATAAATACCACTACCTCCACTCCCAAATCACACAAACAAAATCTTATCATTTTTCCTAACCAGTATTTTCTTCAATACAAGTTAAGCATGACTTCTGTCACTACTGAGATTGAGGTTGCTTCTCAATTCTCAGCTGAGAATGTTTTTAAGGTTTTCAACGAATTCCATCGTATCGCACCGAAGGTCAACCCTCAACTTATCAAATCCGTCGAGACAATCGAAGGGGATGGAGGTGTTGGGACGATTAGACTTTTCACATTTGGCGATGGTAAGAAGTTGTCATATATACCATTTTCCGTATAACTATATATCACACAACTCAGTGAACATGGACATGCTTCTTTTTAGTTGTTGTTCTTTTATGATACTTGCTAAACATATATTACTTAATACAGCTGTTCCATTCACAAGTGGGAAGTACAAGCAAGACACTATTGATGCGAGCAACTTTAGCTATAATTACACATTTTTCGAAGGGGACAGCTTGATGGGCATATTGGACTCCATCAACAATTATGTTAAGATGGTACCTTCTGCTGACGGTGGAAGCATATACAAGCATACAATTGTTTATAACTGCAAAGGTGATGAAAAACCATCGGCGGAGGCTCTTAGCTTCGATAAGGAACAATACGAAAAAACCTTCAGAGCTATGGAGGCTTACGCTGTCGCACATCAGGAAGAGTTTTAGATGGTTATGTGTTGATGCGGTCTCTTATCGTGCGTGATTTCTACTTGTGTCTTATATGTAGTCACTTGTAATAATGGTCGATGATCAGTTTTACAATTATTATTGTACCAAGTTATTTATATACTTTAAATAAATGCTCTTATTCATGTGTGCCTAAGAACTTATTGTTTTTTGAATGGTTGTTAATACACCTGAACTTAAATTAAAACACCTTTAATTTAGCACATCATGCCTCGTGTGTATATATATATATATATATATATATATATATATATATATATATATATATATATATATATATATATATATATATATATATATGATTTGGTTCAATGGAGAAAGAAATTTAGGTGGAGAAGCAATATGATATAGTATTTTTATTATTATGATTAAACTTTTTATTATTTGATATTATAATAATAAAAAAATGAATCATAGTAATAAAAATACTGAATCATATTGTTCTTCATCTTCTCCACCTAATTTTTCTTTTTTTATCCTGTTAATATATATATATATATATATATATATATATATATATATATATATATATATATAAAATTAGTGTACACCAAGACTTTTTTTTCCATCACACTATGAACAACACTTTTATACATGATATCTTTTATACACAAGTTATCAATTCTTAAGTATATATGTTTGTTGGAAGCATGTAATATATGTCCAATTTATTTCATATTCGAACAAATAGAATTATGGGCAAAAAGTCTAAAAATGCATCGAAGTTGTCATGAAATTCTACTATGTGCATTCTACTTTCAAAACTCTTATTGTTTGTTCTGAACTTACTAATCCCTCATATTGTGTGTAGTTATTAATATTAAACCCTAATTACAAGGCAAAATTAGCTGATGTGGCATTGCCAAGTCAGTGTCATCTCACCAAAAGTTCAATACATTTTTTCCACATCATCATTATCTTCATCAACTTCAACATCTTCAATTTTCCGATGACACCATCTTTCTGACGACACCCTTTTTGTAACACCCTCAAGATAAGTTGATTTTGGTTAGCGGAAGCATTTAGTTAAGTATGGGGAGTGCCACAATACACAGTACATACATACGTATCAGAGCTTATGATTACAACAGAACATAATATATTAAGATGCCAAATGTAATAGTTACAAAGTTTACAATTCATCGAATCGAATAAGTTGAAAAGTAATTAAGTTACAAAAGTAGATTTCTTAAATATGACAAAAATCACTTTAGTTATACAAAAGAAATCCAGTTGTCAAAAGTTGGCATCCTATTCCTTCCTGGGTCGTCCTAGTTCCATATGTGCGGGATGTCTTACATGCGCAGCTAATTCCCTGAAAAACATAGTAAAAGTCAACAACGAGGTTGAGTGAATTCACAGATTTTATGTTTGCAATAGTTGAATCAAGTTTGTAAGCACAATTGTTAAAATCAATACGTTCACAAATAGTTATTGCCATAATAGCTAAGTAACGTTTTGTGGAATGTTATCCAAGTATAGTTCGGTTGGGATGTTACCCAAAATACAGTTTGCGTGGGATGTTACCCAAAGTACCGTTTACGTGGGATGTTACCCAAAATACCATTTGCGTGGGATGTTACCCAAAGTACAGTTTATAATACGTTGTTGGTCGTTCTCCAACGTTTCCAAATCAGTACCGGTCATTCTCCGGTCAAAAGACGCACGGGTCGTTCTCCGGTCCAAACTCGGCCAGTCGTTCTCTGGCAAAAATACTGCTGGTCGTTCTCTAGCGAAACACAGTACCGGTCGTTCTCCGGTCAAAAGACGCATGGGTCGTTCTCCCATCCAATAACGCACGGGTCGTTCTCCCGTCCACTTGGCCAGTCGTTCTCTGGCACTAAAATACGTTATTGGTCATTCTTCAGCATTTTCATAAAAGTACCGTTCGTTCTCCGGTTTACCAAACAAGTTTTATCACGTTTATAGTATGAAAATGTTGTTTCATAATTACCAGTTCTGGTGTAAGGTTTCAGCAGTTCAAACAGTTCAAAGTATTCAAATCGTGCGAGTAAACAAGTATGATATCATTCATATAAGCAAAAATAGTTATGGCAATCAGCAAAACAGTTGACTATGTTTTCCACCCTTGTTCAAAAGTAGTAAAGCAGTAAAAATAGGGGTTGTGAACTCACCTGTTGAGCTAAGTAAAGTTGCGAGCGCGAGCAAAGCTTAGTCCGGGAAAAAACCCTTATGTCCTAAACGTAGGAAATTTAATAAGTATGTGGAGGTCTAAGTTTAACCATCCATGCTAGTGTTCGTACAACCAAGTTATGTCCAATTGTTTGCTCGATGTTTATGTTTGAAGTTTTGAAAATGTATACGACTCGTTGGTTATAATAATCTCCGAAAGTTTTATCATATTGTTTCATTGTGTTTCATAAAGTATGAAATTGTGTACGGGGGTTCGGGGCAGCGCCCTTGGTAGCGGGGTCCAAGGGGTGGCAACCCTTGGCGGGGTCCAAGGGGCAGAGCCCCTGGTTAGGGTCGAGCTACCAAGTCAGCTTGGAATATTTTATTTCTATTATGTTGTTGTGGTGAAAAACGCATTTGAGATTCGAATTCGGGTAAAAATCATGTTGTAAAATACTTAGTGAAATCATGTGGTTTTAAGGGTCTGTTTTCTGCGACATTAGGTGCGACGTAAGGCTTGATGTCGCAGGTCATTACCGCGACATTGATCATGGCGTCGCTAAATGCGACATCCGCAATTTAATGCGACATTAGGCGTCATGTCGCTATATGCGACGTTGTTGGTTCTTGCGATGTTGTGGCTGATGTCGCACCATGCGACATCGTGATAGGTTTTTGCGACATTGTGACTGATGTCGCAATTGGCCCAAGCCAAATGCGACATCACAAACTGTTCGACGAAACTTTTGCAAAAATGAGCTTTAGGTTCGATTTTGGACATTTTGAGTTGTTAAGAACACTAAAACATGTTGTATTAAGTATTATAAACAAGAAATATCAAAGGAAATAGCAAAATCTAAGAGTTTGCGGGATTATTGGGTTCTTACAAATTTATCGCCGTGAAAATCCGAGAAGATAGGAAGGTAGAGTTTGACTCCGTGATCGTTTTTCTCTAAAGGAGTTATGTGATTTGATGCGTTTTTAATGTAGTATTTGTGTGATTTTTGTGGTGGATTTAGAGAGTGTTTTGAGAGAAAATGGGGTTGAGAGAGAGAGAGATGAAGTGAAAAATGAGGTTGGTGGGGGGTGTTTGGGCCGGTTTTGATCTAAAAGAGGGGGAGGGAACTTTGTCCCAATTTGTGGTATTTTGCCTGTGTTTGTTTACCCGATCGTTACATGTTGCAATATTTTGAATAATAAATAAAAATTTAATTATGCATTCCATTATATTTTAACTGGGATATTTATAAAACTAATTTAGTTGAGTACATAGAATATTAAACTTTATTTTGTTTCAGTTTCACGTAATAAATGTTATTCGTTACGAAATACATGTAAATATTATCGACATAATATTTAACATACGTTAATGTTACTTTAATAATTTGATATTGTTAAATAATTTGTTCACCAACAGTCGTATATTTTTGTCGTTTTGTTTAAATCATTCTGTACATAATTACAACTAATTATGAAATGTAATACTACGCGTATTAACTAGTTGGGCTTTGCTAGACTTATCTCTAAAAGTAGTTGCGAATTCACTCAAAATTAGGGAATTAGCCTAGAATGCAAATGTTTAGTGTACATAATCGCGTTTAAATTTGCGAGGTGTTACACTTTTATTCGGCAACATCACTCCAACCAATTTACACCTTCCTAACCACCAACCTTATCAACTCTATGTTCAAAATATGACTATCTTCGACGTCATCACCATATCTACCATTTTTTGATGAAAACCCTACAACCAATTTACAACTCATTAACCACCAACTCCTATCATCTCTACCTCACTACTATTTCCAAATCATCATCATCTTCGACGTCACCATCATCTCCACCATATTTTCGATGACACCATTTTTTTCGACGACACTACTAAAAGCTATATACACCTTCTTAACCATTAAACCCTCTCATCTTCACCTCATTACTACCTACTTTATAAATCTATCTACTTTATCTTATTGAATAAAAGTTTTACTATTTTTATTTCGTTTGTTGTAATTTCAAAGTTTTAATAAAATATAGTTTAAATATTGTTGTGAAATTTCAAATTTTAATGAAATATAGTTTAATATTTAAGTTTATCATTTGTGTCAAAGTATAAAAAGGTAACACAAATTTTCACATTACTCATTCTATCGTTTAAAGTTATACTACGAAATACTATTCTTAATATTTGCTTTTCTTGAAAGGTAGTTATGGAATCACTGACGGACCATTTGTAACACCCTCAAATTTACAGTTTAGCGGAAGCAAGTTTTGGGGTGCTACTAATCAATAATCAAAACACACAAGGTATAATAAACGACTCTATATGCGTCATTTTAAACATTACATTGATAATTCAAAAGTTTTACAATGTTATAATAGTTACAAAAGCTCGTGAGCCAAAATGTAAGAGATTCTAAGGCGTATCTATTTATACAAAATGTAGAAATGCATATGAATTTCTTGAGATCTGCATGTGACTCGAACTAGCTAATCCTAAGCAGTCCTACTACTGATGTGTACCTGAGAATACATGCTAAAAAGTCATCTAAAAGCTGGTGAGCTCACAGGTTTGCATAGTAATAAAGTAAGTGTGAACCACAAGATTTAATAATAATTGTTTGAAATGAATCAAATTATGTATATGTCTGCCATGAGGTCATAGTCTGCGCTTAACGTGGGTGTCAGGATCACAATAAAGTGCCTGATCGTGGGTGCCTCCGGGCGAGTGTCTAATCCACACTCGTTTGAACAAAAGTTAATGCGTCCATTTAACCAGTCAGTGCTTGCTGACCCGGACGAGGATGGTCAGTCCTATATGGTACCATACACTAACATTTACGCTACATACAGTATTACCAGAACTATGATCGTAGAGGACTTAAAATGATTAGAAAACAGCTCATGCAGAATATAGCGAGTTTTGTACTCGTGTTCACGTGTAAAACAGTTAAAGCATGTATTCCCACCCCGGGAGTAAAAACAGTAAAAAGTCGGGGCTATGAGACTCACCTGAGTCTGAGGGTTTGCAACGAAGCAATAAGGTGTAATGATACTCGGTGTCCGAAGACCGTAACCTGTCGGGCATTTATCACGCGCACGGTTAAATAAGATAAGTAGGTATCTTAAAGATAACCTATGCTAGTTGTTCGTTCACTAGTAATGTCCAATTTACCATGATTTGGTTGTTTGTTCAAGTGTTTGAAAATGTGTACGGCCCGTTGGTGGTTGTTTGTAATAATAGCCTTGATGTTATCATATTGATTTCTAAGTGTTATAATTAAAAAACATATTTTAAAATGTTTTAGGAGTCTTATTGTATAAGTATTTGAGGTTGTATAAGTCCTACACTTAGTGTAAAAATAGTTTGAAACCTTCTGTTTTATGCGACACTTATAGCGTCATTTAGGTGGCTTGGGCGACACTTAGGAAGTGTCGCATAAGATTTGAGATTCTGAGTTTTGTGCGTCACTTGGGTAAGTGACGCATAAGGTGGCGACACTACATTAGTGTCGGTTATAAGTGTCGGTTAGGCGTCACTTAGGAGAGTGACGCATGCTAGGGCGTTACTAAAGCAGTGTCGGGGTATTAGTGACGGATAAAGGTTCTAGGCGTCACTAAGCGAGTGACGGGTGAAATCGAAGTTCAATTATAGGCAACACTTAAGCAAGTTTCGCTAGGAGTGTCGCGAGAGAACCTAACATCGCACTGGCAGCTAGGACGCTGAGTGAGTTCAACAAAGAAGCTCCGGCAACCGGGGCCCTGTAGGATTATTTATACATACAAAAATGGAGGCTTTAGCCTAGATTATATATAGCATAGTTCTTAGAAGCCTTTCCCTTTTGGTTGGGGACACCTCAGCTCAACTTACAATACAAGAAAGGGCGATCCTAAAAACCATACAAAGTGAGGTTGGGCGTCACTGGACAAGTGACGGATGTAAGTGTCGGGAAAAAGGGGTTTTATGCGACACTTAAACAAGTGACGCAAGATTAGGGCTTTTAGCAACACTTAATGCGACACTTAAGTGACGCACGAAGTGTCGCGATACTGCACCTTCATTGCGACACTTAAGGCTGTTAACGGGTTTTTGAGCCAAAAATGAGTTTTCCGGTTTTCGTTTGGTCTGATTCTTTTATCCAACCCTTATAGGGACATTCTGAGCTTAAAGGAACAACTAGAACTTAAAAATACTTGAAATCGAAAGGTTTCGGGTTTTGTCAGAAACTTACAAATCGTCGCGCGGAGAATTCGGAAAGGTAAAATTGTAGATCGTTGCGAGGTATTTCTTTTTCTCCAAACGAGTGGTGAAGATCGAGGTCGTTTGGTGGTGTAACTTTGAGTATTTTGGTGTTGGTGGTGTGGTTTAGTTTGAGAGGAATCGAGAGAGAAAAGGGAGGTAAAGTGAGAAGTGAGAAGAATGAAAGGAAAAAGGGGAGAAAAAAGGAGGGGAAGAGGGGGTGGGGGCCGGCTGGTAGGGTCCATCGAGTGTGGGCTTCACCAGTTTTTCGTTCTCCTGCGTACGCGCTCCGATGCGACGTTCGTTTTTCGATCGTTTTGCGTCAAATAATTATTTTACACGTTTAATTATAAGTTTTAAAATACGAATATTTATTCAATATTTTTGTTGAAGTATTTTACCAAATACTTAATAAACTTAAATGGTTTCGTTTGCTTGTGCGTTTAATGTTTAAGTCACGTAGACGTTTATTATACGATACGAAATGTAATTTAAATATCATCAAAATAATATTTTGGTTATGATATCGTTATTAAATAATTTTATACTATTTAATAAAATTGATCACCAACGTCCGTATTTAATTGAACCGAATTACATTCAATTTGAAACTGGTACGATTTAATCAAATCGTATATTCGTATATATTCAATAATATATATTTTGATATATTAATTAGCCTAACTCAGAACTAATTACATGTATTACAAGATGATTAGGACCTAATGACAAGCCCTAATTTGACGGGTGTTACATTATTTTTGATCCACTCGTAAATCTTTCAGAAGTGATTGCTCCCAGATATGAGAACCGCTCCATAGTTTGTAATCTCGACGATGCTCTAAAGGGGTTGCTCTCCTATGTCTTAGATGAGTATCGCGCTGCGGAGTCTCCCCCTCCTCAGGCATGCCATGGGCGAGATTCGAACTCATCACCTCCAGGAAGAAACCACTTTAGTGGAAAACTCCCTGACCACTGGGGTAAGACTCTAATGGAATTTAAGATGTCCTTGTCTAGGATTGAATCCAGGACCTAATAGATGAAGATCACTTTACTCAACCACTTGAAGTGGCTTTCAAGGACTATTTGCTTTTCTAATAATTAGTTTATAAGATAAGATATAAATAGTAAAGTAATTAACAAACTAAGTAAGCAATCAGATCTACCTCAAATATGACATCACACCGTTGAATGCGATCCTAATACTTCTAGAACTATCTTAACTTACATCATACCCCTTTGCACGTGACATAATCCTTTCCGCTTCATTGATATTTGATGTTATGTTGAACAAATATAATAAATGTAATTATTTAGGGATGAGAAAGTCTTCATAGCTAGGGTCCCTTAATAACTATTACATGTTGAGTCATAATAAGTAATAAATAATAATGATATATTTGAGTCTTATTTTAATTATTCAATTAAACTCATCTATAAAAATTTAAAAAATTCAATTAGATTCATGAGTTAATTATTCAATTAAACTCATCTATAAAAATTTAAAAAATCCAATTAGATTCATGAGTCTTAAATTACTACCTTTAGCTAGGGAGAATATCAAGAAAATTGAACCCTTAGATCAATAAGGTGACATTTATGTAAAAATATTAAACTTTAAAATAGACATTATCCTTTTACAGCATCAAAGTCATTACTATATCCGTTTTAAAATTATTGTCCAGTTTTTACTTTTTAAGGTCTTTCTTTTTTAAATTTGACCTTAAATATTTTTATTTGTATTATATAATACTTGATGCAAAATATATGAATCGTTTGAATTTTAAATTTATTTTCATTTAGTATAATTTTCATCAAGTATTATATAGCACAAACAAAAATATTTAACGTCAAAGTTGAAAAAGAAATACTTCAAAAAGTAAAAAGTGAATAAATATTTTAGGACATAGGAAATATCACTTACTATCAATCTTCAAATAATTATAAATAGTAAACTGTCTGGACTTTAACACAATTAAATTAAAAATATTATATTAAATAAATTATTGTAATAAAAGTTAATAAAAGAAAGATGACATAGAATTGTTTTTAATTTGTTCTCAAACATTCAAATTCAGATTCTAATGTCACCATCAACTATATCTGTCTTTATAATTAACGAAGGAGACCCTTAATTATTTATTAAATATATACACATGTCACATCATACAGATCTTATGTGTATCACCATATAAAAAAAAAACTTGATGATGTAGATTTTTCTACACTCTTATTCCAAATAAGGTAATATTCAATTACAATTTATATTATAACTATTTTTATTTAATAAGGTAATTAATAAAATATAATTATACTATTTTATCTCAAAATAATGTGTCATATAATGACACTTATAATTTTTTATTATAGTTCAAACTCATGACATCCTTTAATCTATTTTTCTTCTAATTTTAATCTTTTAGTTTTTTCAACTTAATCTTAACTCTTATTCCTCTAACTTTTACTTTTTTTAAAAATAAATAAATAAAATTTTAGTAAATTATGAGAACTTACTTTTAATATAATTATATCTTTCATTAAAGTTTTGTTAATTTGAAAAAAATTTATTATTATCTTACAGATTAAGGGAATTCAATTTCTATTATTTAGTAAACTGAATACAAGCTTTATAAATAGGCAGCTCAAGGTCATCGTCTATTTTTTAAAGAGTTTTTTTCTATCTTTTTAATCTCATATAACTTAATTACAATTCAGTATGTGAATGGTAAGACGTGTAGTTCTATTAATTCTATAGTACTTTTCAAATCTATATAATGTAGGTATATATTTGATTGTTGTAGAATGATTTATATTTTGTGCATATATATGTACATTAGTTATCAATAAAACGTCTAAATTGTTATAGTAATTTTTACAATTTATTTTTTCCAAGACTGACTATTAACGTACATATTATTTATCAATTGTTGCAAGTTTAACATATTATAACTATAAGAAACGGAAAGGTCACAATGATTAGACAATTTTTATTAGCTAGAAAAATGTCAATTTATATCATACACATCTTTTTTATTCTTCCCATTTCATTGATATATTGTGGGAAAAATTTGTTGTTATTAATTATTTTTGAGGGGTTAAAATTTATAAAGTATCACTAATACCGATAAAAAAATTCTTTTCTATAATCTGAAAGTTTTCACCATTTCATATATCATTTTAATTTGTGATTCACATATTACGATATTTTATAATGTTAGTCGTGCATCGCACGGGTTTAACACTACTATCATACATGCTTCATATTTTTCAGACTTTTATAATAATAGTTTAATCAGAGTACTTTTCATCGGTCATATACTAAGGTAATAACCCTTAATAAGATATTATTATTATTATTATTATTATTATTATTATTATTATGACAAAAGTTCAAATGAGTACAGCTTTTTTCGTGAGAATGAAGGAACCAATGAAAATATGACATGTGTCACTTTTTCTTTTTCCTCTACATTTTTAAAAAATGAATATCTCTCAAACGGTAAATCAAAAAATCACAAAAGTTACACCATAATAATCAGCATTGAATTCTCTTCAATTAGAGATGTAATAAGGTATACTTCCGACAAACTTTTTTTTTCATTTTTCGATGGGTTTGGAAACCGAGTACCACATGTGGTACCGGCAGGTACCACATGTGGTAGCGACTGGTACCACATGTGGTATCTGCAAGTACCACATGTGGTAGCGGCTAATAACACATGTGGTACTAGCAAATTTTGTACAATTTATAAAACCCAAAAACAAAAAAGTCGTCAAAAGTATACATTGTCACATCTCTAATCGAAGAGAATTAAACACTGATTATTATGGTGCAATTTTTATAATTTTTCGACTTACCGTTTGAGAGATTTAATTTTTAAAAATGTGAAAGAGAGAAAAAAAGTGACACATGTCACATTTCCATTGGTTTCTCTATTCTCAACAAAAAAGTTGTACTCATTTGAACTCAACTCTATTTATCATATACAAAATTAAATAAAACAATTTCATTAATATTAAAAAAACATTACATAATATATTTAACTTATAAATTTAAATCAATTAAAAAATATATATTTATACTTTAAAAACATAAATATTAAATAAAAAAACAAAGTGAGCACATTTTCAATTTAAGATGAGCACATTTTTACAAAAATTGAGCCCATAAATAAAACAATAATTTTTGAGTCCATTTTCAACCCTAAAATTATCCTCCACTACATCATAACCCTCAAAATTTAGGGTCTTAAACATGTTTTATAGCCAAAAATAAAGAGCTTACAAATAAGTTATAATGAGTTATAGTCATAAACTCACAACTGGATGATATTTTTTAGTTAAAGGCATGATACACATACAAAATTTTATAAAAATAAAAAGTGTCAGTTACATGATAACCGTAAATATACCTAAAAGTGATTTAATGAGCATTCCTCCAAATACAAGAGAAACTACCAAACATTTAACTAAATATAAATACAAGTATTTGATACTATCCTACACATAAAGTGATAAAACAGCCATTACTATCAATATCATCTAAGTACATATGCAAGAATGCACTTTGACCAACCAAACTTAAAGCTTTGTCACAAAAATGATGTCAATATACTGTCTTTCCTTGGTAGAATATGAACACGAATACCCTTAATATCTTCATGATCCTTAGGCGTAAACATTACCTAATGTATTCTTGAAATCCCACATGATGAGATACACTCAAAAATAGTGAATTTGATAAACCAGAATCAAAGTAACACATTTTTACAGCTTCATAATTTCATGATCCTGGAACGTCAATTTCCTCTTCCTCAATATGCTGCAGTTATAAAGCAAAAAAGAAAAGAAGACTTACAATTGGCCAAGGACTGGGATCGGTGCGCAGCCCAGCCCATAGCCGGTCTTATGAGGCCTGGCAGTCCTCAAACAGATTCAATATTAATGGCAAGGACCAGTCAAGGTCCTGTTACTGTCACATCAAGTAACTGCATTATCATTATATATAGGCGATATTAAATACAGAGTATATAGTTGTGTGGGGTGTGGTAGTCTTTGACTTGGAAGATATGATTGATTAAAAACTTAATTTCTTATTACCTATTTGTTTATTTTTTTTCAAGACAATACCAGACCACAACCAACAGAACAGGCTAGGACAGGTGGTCTAAACAGGTCTAAATAATGGGCCAAGGACCAGTTACCACAAGGACTGGGCCCAACAGATTAACACACTCAAACAGGGCACCAAGGACCGCTCCTTGAATCCTTGTGAATATCTAGAGCCTATCAAAGGTTCTCTATTTATATATATGTTTAAAATGCATACAAGCATACTATAACACCCCTCATTTTGTAAATCATTATAATAATGATTTTTAACTCGGAAGCGTAGATCTGAATATAATATACAAAATGTATATAACTTTTTTCACCAAAATATATTATACAACAGTTCAAAAACTATTATCACAATATATAACCAAAGCGGGGTGTTATATAATTTAAACATCGTTACTATCAAAATATATCAGAGTTTAATGCTGGTCAAAGATTCCTTCAAAACACAGACTTCCTGCCCGCCCTTCAAAATATAACCTGCAGGAAGCAGAGTGATGGGGTTAGCATAAAGTTAAGTGAGACAGAATTACAACCATCAGTATAACTTAGCTACAACAATCAATTACAGCAACTAATTATAAACACAGAACGCCCAAGAGGATCGGTGGTTCTTGAGTACCCAACAGCCTCAAGAACTCTTGTCAACCATCTGTATCAACATATACAGAGACACCGATAGCCGGATGTTATTTTCACACGACACACAGATCCTTAACACCAACACGTGTACAAAACCCTGTGTCGTCCAATCATAACATCCAAGTCCAACCAACCCCGTTGACCTCTGAGCAACCACATATAATGCCAACAGCAAAATATCACAACATCTAAATTCAACAACTCAGGCAAATAATATGTAACACCCCCAAATTTACTGTTTGGCGGAAGCATAATTTGGGTGTTACTAATCAATAATCAAAGCACACAGATATATAGCAAATGACTCTATATGCGTTGTTTTAACAAAATATATTAATATTAAAATGTTTACAACGGTTGAACCCGTACATAGCTCGTGTTCGATTTAATGAGAGATCTTCAATACATAAATACTTGTACAAAATATATTAATGCAAGAAAATCTCTATTGTCTGCATGCTGACTCGAGCTATAGTAATCCTGAGGGCAGTCCAGATCTATTGCTGAGTACCTGTGATACATGCTAAAATGGGTCAGCTAACGCTGGTGAGCTCACAGGTTTGAGTATCAAATAATATCGTATGAACCTCAAGATTTAAGTACTAATTTGCATCCAGCAAATAAAGTTAAAGATAATGTATACAACCATGAGCACATAGTCTGAGCTTAACTCGAGGGGTCATGATCACAATCAGTGCCTGAGCGAGGTGCCTCCACGAGTGCCTAATCAACACTCGTCTGAACAAATATTAGTACATCCGTTTACCCAATTAGTGCTTGCTAACCCGGACGAGGAGGGTCAATCCTATATGATATCATATACTAATATTCACGCTACAACGTATTACCAAACTATGTTGACGGAGGACTTTGAAATGATTAGTTGTGTAAAACTCATGTAGTATATGAAAATGTTTGTACTTGCGTTCACATGTTAAAAATATGGTGTGAATCACACCCCTAGTAAAACAGTAAAAGAGGGGCCGTGAGACTCACCTGAGTCTTGATGCGTTTAATCAATTAACGTGAGTTGATTAGCCGATTAGTGATTGTCCGAAGACTTGTAACCTGAGGGTACCCACGATACGCGATGGTTATTAATTGATTAGGTATCTTAAAAGACTATCTTTGTAGTTGCTCGTCCAACTAGAATGTCCAAATGACTACACTTTGGTTGATTAATCTTGAGTTTTGAAAATGTGTACGGCCCGTTGGTGATTTATTTGTAATAATAATCCCACATTATTATTTTGATTTTCGAAAGGGGTTATACTTAAAAGTATTCATAAACTTTAGGTGACGGGGGTCCGGGGGCAGCGCCCCTGGTTAGCGGGGTCCCAGGGATGGCAACCCCTGGCGGGGTCCAAGGGGCTGGCCCCTGGTTGGGGTAGAGATGCCAAGTCAGCTCGAAAAATTTTTATTTCTATTATATTGCTTTGGTGAAAAACGCACCTAGACTTGAATTTGGGTGGAATCAAGTGATAAAATTTTAGGTCTCGACACTTAGTAAAATCTGTGTTTTCTTGATTCTGTTTCATGCCACACTACGTGCGACATAAGGCTTGTTTCGCTAGGTGCGACATAGTCTATTGTGTCGCAGATCATATCTGCGAAGGGCTTGTGTCGCTATATGCGACGGAAATAGGTTTTGCGACATAGTGTTTTGTGTCGCTAAATGCGACATCCGAAGGGTTTGCGACATAGTCATTTGTGTCGCTATATGCTACATAAGTGGGGGTTTAGTGACATAAGAGCTTGTGTCGCAGGTGGCCTGGAGCCTCTGCGATACAACGAGCTGTTGGCCGGAATTTAAGCCAAAAACATATTTTCCGGTGACCATTTGGTCCGATACTTTTACCTAACCCATATTTGGACATTTCAAGCTTAGATAACCCATAAACAAGTGAAAATGAGTAAAATTAGAGTGTTTCGAGTTTTGTCAGAAACTCACGAGTTAGCGCCGGAGAGTTTTGAAAAGATAGAAATGTAGATCGCGACGTGGTGGTTCTTTCCTTCCAAACGAGCGCGAGGATCCAAGGTTGTTTTGTGGTGTTATTTTATGATTTAGGGAGTTTGTGGGTTTGGGTTTGTTTGAGAGAAAAGAAGAAGAAGAAAGAGGGAGTGAAATGAGAAAGTGAGGGGGGTGATGTCCCCTCCCCTTGACCGATTTTCAAGGGGGCCCCACCTTGTGTGGAAGTCCCAAATTTAATCCCCTGTGCAATCGAGTCCGGTGTGGTGTTTGTTTTCTTAATCGTTTAATTATTTATTTTATACTTTTAAATATGCGTTTTAAAATATAATTATTTTTCTAATATTTTGTTGAAGTATTTTATCAATTATTTAGTAAGTGAATTACAAGGTATAATTTACTCTCGTTTTGATTGTTTACGTGCTTAATATTTTAATCATTTTGAGATACACTCAAAAATAGTGAATTTGATAAACCAGAATCAAAGTAACACATTTTTACAGCTTCATAATTTCATGATCCTGGAACGTCAATTTCCTCTTCCTCAATATGCTGCAGTTATAAAGCAAAAAAGAAAAGAAGACTTACAATTGGCCAAGGACTGGGATAGGTGCGCAGCCCAGCCCATAGCCGGTCTTATGAGGCCTGGCAGTCCTCAAACAGATTCAATATTAATGGCAAGGACCAGTCAAGGTCCTGTTACTGTCACATCAAGTAACTGCATTATCATTATATATAGGCGATATTAAATACAGAGTATATAGTTGTGTGGGGTGTGGTAGTCTTTGACTTGGAAGATATGATTGATTAAAAACTTAATTTCTTATTACCTATTTGTTTATTTTTTTTCAAGACAATACCAGACCACAACCAACAGAACAGGCTAGGACAGGTGGTCTAAACAGGTCTAAATAATAGGCCAAGGACCAGTTACCACAAGGACTGGGCCCAACAGATTAACACACTCAAACAGGGCACCAAGGACCGCTCCTTGAATCCTTGTGAATATCTAGAGCCTATCAAAGGTTCTCTATTTATATATATGTTTAAAATGCATACAAGCATACGGATCAGCATATAAGCGTATGGAGAAACAAAAATGCATAAGCAGAAAAGCTCACCTGAGGGCTTGGGAATGAGATGCCAAAACCGGGATGACGTTTATCTTCCTCCCATTTTGGCAATAAATAACATGACAACAAAGAGCTTGAATTCTCATCATCTTCCGAAGTTCCTTTGCAGGAGGAACCTACAACAGTGGAAGTATAATAAAAAAAAAAATAAGCTCAATACTTTTAAATTAGCCATTTTAAATTCATTTATACCCGTCTATCCCGCCCATTTTGCTACCTCACCAGTGCCGGATTGCGAACAATGAAAGCATAACAATAGTCAGTTGAAACGGTTTCATCTTCCATAGCAGCATGTCCTTGATTTTTATCCTCGGCCTTCTTGTCAATAATAGAAGAGGCCCAACGCACCAAAGTCTTCCTGAGCCCTTCACCACCCCACCGGTATTCAATATGAGAATGGTAATACAAGTCAAATACAAATGGGTTATCTTCAGAATGATCGTTTACTCAAGACGTAATCGCAGAGCTGCTTAGAATTAGCAATTATATGAGTCATTAATAAGGTCATCATTACATCAGCTGTGATCCTGCAAGTCAACAGCATCATTTAGAGCTGCTTAAAGTCAGCAATGGTAGGAGTAATTAATAAGGCCATCAAGACACCACATGTGATCCTGCAAGTCAACAGCCGTCATATTTAGGGTAATTTCATTATTTCCTTAAATACAATCGTCTATATAAGCACGATGAGAGGCCAGAGTAGGGCATGCTTGATTATTCATGAGATTAGAAATATTGAGTGTCATTTGGGGGAGACAGGTGCCTCTCGAAAGCACGCCAATCTTTTGCTTATTTGTTTAATCTCAGTTTGATTTTCAATAAACAATCAAGTGGATTCTATCACATTTTTTGTGGCAACCATTGGTTGCCCATGAGCTGCAGCCTAGTCGGTTATACTTAGTGAGCAATGGTAATAGTATAAAAAAACTTAATAACCAGATTGCTAAAGATATCAGAAGAATACCTCGATTAAAGTTAGTCCGAATGGCTCTATAAAGCTGGATTAATGAAAACACCCTGCCCAGAGACATAAAAATATATTTATAATTTTATATATCTCTAAATACATTGACGGTAGTTATCACACTATTATTTCTGAACAATTATTTTTTCATGAAAGTGCGTCTGAAAACACTTTGCCAGGATAGCCTTTTCTTTTATACACAGTTTTTAGATCGACTTATTCAACCTGTGTTAAACATAAAAGCCTTATCCAATTGGACAATATTATAGAATTTGATTTTGCCAGCTCTACAAACACATTTGGACAACTGGGAAATTGAAAAACATAAGCGTTGTTCTAATGCACTTATCTTTTGTGTACTGACTTAATACTGTTTTGATCTCATACTCTTCACAAACCAATACAAACAAACTATGAATGCACAACGCCTCACAAAATCAACAGAAACAAGTTTTTGAACCCATCTAGTCTAGTGTATAGGAATTGCAACATTGCATAGAAACATATTAAAAAATATTCAAACATCACTTGTAGGTTGCTTTGAATTATGTGTATATCATCGGTCTCCAACTACAACACCGAAGCTTATCTGGTTATTAAATGAATGTTTTCATATTTCCATGTGCCACCCGACATTACAAGACATTCTCGGCTTCGGATGTTCCTTTTCTATAAGCTTGTAGTCTCTCTTTCAATTTTTTGCTCTCTTCAAAATTCACCTTCCTCTTCACAGCTTTCTGCCAAGAAAATCATAAGAATTGAGAAAAAGAAACTCATTATGTATACATACCATTTCAAAAATGTTTTTAATCTCAAATATTGTGTAGAAAAATAATACAATAAAAACAGGTCTTTAAGAAGCTTACTTCCTGCCGGAAACATTTATCGAGCTTAATCTTGAGATCTGTCCACTACTAGTTCATCTCAGCGAGTGAGCAAGTTAGCGTGTTTGTCCACTACTGCTCATCTCCTTTGTAATAGCTGCATTGGTTGATTTAGATTAGCTTTGGCTAGTCCATTCCGCAATCAACAATAAATAAATTTTATCAATAAAAGAATTTATCTTTCAGCTAGCATTGCATCAGCAACTGAACTGCTTATCTCATATATATATATATATATATATATATATATATATATATATATATATTTGTATTCATATTGCTGTTATTTTTAAAACGGTTAAAAACTTGCTAAACAAGCTAACACACTATAACAGAAAAGTTTTTAATTGTATTCAACCCCCCTTCTACAATTAACTCACGTTTAACGATTCATAATCACTAACATAATAGTGATTAGGGACTCACAGATCCTATGGTTAAATTTATTTCCTACATCTTTTTTCAAATTTTAAAATATGTACCCACAGCTATTGAAATTGGCACTTCCAGTACTTCCCAATTTTTTTGTTCTTATAGTTTAAATATCATGACGTTTTAAATGGTAATTTATAAATAAACCAATTGTATTTGAAATATTTATCTATGTTGATTGGTTACATGAAACTAAAAACCGATCGTTCATATAGTCATACAACCTAATGAATACGTTAAAGTCGTAACTAAAATATTTTATGATTTTAACTAATAATCCCTTAAATAATATACATTAAACTAAACAATAGATAAACATATTTCGTATTCAACCAAAATAACATTGTTCTATTTTCGTTTTGTGATTCATGGATTTTATAACCACTTGCCTAGATGGCCTAGTGGTAGGATCTTCTCTTGGTTTCCTAGAGGTCAGTGGTTCGATCCTACCATAGGTAAACATTTAGCATGTTAGGTACTCACACCCGAAAAACACATGGGGCCATATGGAAACTTGCAGATAAAGGTTCATTCCAACTCTAGACGCACCCACTGTGCCAGGGAGTTGCCCGGAGTCATCCTTGTAGGGTGGATAATGACGGGTACCAAAGGCATACGGGACCAGAGTGTTCCCGCCAATTTACATCTTTTTGCAGATTCATGGATTTTATATTTTTACAAGTTGAGTTTAAAGCATTACCAAAAATAACTTGGGTTTTGCTATAAAACTATTAAATGATAAAGACTCTCTTGAAGATCATGGAACTTCAATTGATAATGGTTTAAGCTGCAAGAAATAAAGCAATTTTTTGGAAAATATACAACACTACCAATCACAGATAGCAGGGGTTCATGGGAGGTAAGATGTAGATGGTCAAAAATATGTGCATCTGAAAACACTTTTCCAGGATGGCCTTTTCTTTTATACACAGTTTTTAGATCGACTTATTCAACCTGTGTTAAACATAAAAGCATTATCCAATTCGACAATATTCTTGAATTTGATTTTGCCAGCTCTACAAACACATTTGGACAACTGGAAACTGAAAAACGTAAGCGTTGTTCTAATGCACTTATCTTTTGTGTACTGACTTAATACTGTTTTGATCTCATACTCTTCACAAACCAATACAAACAAACTATGAATGCACAACGCCTCACAAAATCAACAGAAACAAGTTTTTGAACCCATCTAGTCTAGTGTATAGGAATTGCAACATTGCATAGAAACATATTAAAAAATATTCAAACATCACTTGTAGGTTGCTTTGAATTATGTGTATATCATCGGTCTCCAACTACAACACCGAAGCTTATCTGGTTATTAAATGAATGTTTTCATATTTCCATGTGCCACCCGACATTACAAGACATTCTCGGCTTCGGATGTTCCTTTTCTATAAGCTTGTAGTCTCTCTTTCAATTTTTTGCTCTCTTCAAAATTCACCTTCCTCTTCACAGCTTTCTGCCAAGAAAATCATAAGAATTGAGAAAAAGAAACTCATTATGTATACATACCATTTCAAAAATGTTTTTAATCTCAAATATTGTGTAGAAAAATAATACAATAAAAACAGGTCTTTAAGAAGCTTACTTCCTGCCGGAAACATTTATCGAGCTTAATCTTGAGATCTGTCCACTACTAGTTCATCTCAGCGAGTGAGCAAGTTAGCGTGTTTGTCCACTACTGCTCATCTCCTTTGTAATAGCTGCATTGGTTGATTTAGATTAGCTTTGGCTAGTCCATTCCGCAATCAACAATAAATAAATTTTATCAATAAAAGAATTTATCTTTCAGCTAGCATTGCATCAGCAACTGAACTGCTTATCTCATATATATATATATATATATATATATATATATATATATATATATATATATTTGTATTCATATTGCTGTTATTTTTAAAACGGTTAAAAACTTGCTAAACAAGCTAACACACTATAACAGAAAAGTTTTTAATTGTATTCAACCCCCCTTCTACAATTAACTCACGTTTAACGATTCATAATCACTAACATAATAGTGATTAGGGACTCACAGATCCTATGGTTAAATTTATTTCCTACATCTTTTTTCAAATTTTAAAATATGTACCCACAGCTATTGAAATTGGCACTTCCAGTACTTCCCAATTTTTTTGTTCTTATATTTAAATATCATGACGTTTTAAATGGTAATTTATAAATAAACCAATTGTATTTGAAATATTTATCTATGTTGATTGGTTACATGAAACTAAAAACCGATCGTTCATATAGTCATACAACCTAATGAATACGTTAAAGTCGTAACTAAAATATTTTATGATTTTAACTAATAATCCCTTAAATAATATACATTAAACTAAACAATAGATAAACATATTTCGTATTCAACCAAAATAACATTGTTCTATTTTCGTTTTGTGATTCATGGATTTTATAACCACTTGCCTAGATGGCCTAGTGGTAGGATCTTCTCTTGGTTTCCTAGAGGTCAGTGGTTCGATCCTACCATAGGTAAACATTTAGCATGTTAGGTACTCACACCCGAAAAACACATGGGGCCATATGGAAACTTGCAGATAAAGGTTCATTCCAACTCTAGACGCACCCACTGTGCCAGGGAGTTGCCCGGAGTCATCCTTGTAGGGTGGATAATGACGGGTACCAAAGGCATACGGGACCAGAGTGTTCCCGCCAATTTACATCTTTTTGCAGATTCATGGATTTTATATTTTTACAAGTTGAGTTTAAAGCATTACCAAAAATAACTTGGGTTTTGCTATAAAACTATTAAATGATAAAGACTCTCTTGAAGATCATGGAACTTCAATTGATAATGGTTTAAGCTGCAAGAAATAAAGCAATTTTTTGGAAAATATACAACACTACCAATCACAGATAGCAGGGGTTCATGGGAGGTAAGATGTAGATGGTCAAAAATATGTGCATCTGAAAACACTTTTCCAGGATGGCCTTTTCTTTTATACACAGTTTTTAGATCGACTTATTCAACCTGTGTTAAACATAAAAGCATTATCCAATTCGACAATATTCTTGAATTTGATTTTGCCAGCTCTACAAACACATTTGGACAACTGGAAACTGAAAAACGTAAGCGTTGTTCTAATGCACTTATCTTTTGTGTACTGACTTAATACTGTTTTGATCTCATACTCTTCACAAACCAATACAAACAAACTATGAATGCACAACGCCTCACAAAATCAACAGAAACAAGTTTTTGAACCCATCTAGTCTAGTGTATAGGAATTGCAACATTGCATAGAAACATATTAAAAAATATTCAAACATCACTTGTAGGTTGCTTTGAATTATGTGTATATCATCGGTCTCCAACTACAACACCGAAGCTTATCTGGTTATTAAATGAATGTTTTCATATTTCCATGTGCCACCCGACATTACAAGACATTCTCGGCTTCGGATGTTCCTTTTCTATAAGCTTGTAGTCTCTCTTTCAATTTTTTGCTCTCTTCAAAATTCACCTTCCTCTTCACAGCTTTCTGCCAAGAAAATCATAAGAATTGAGAAAAAGAAACTCATTATGTATACATACCATTTCAAAAATGTTTTTAATCTTAAATATTGTGTAGAAAAATAATACAATAAAAACAGGTCTTTAAGAAGCTTACTTCCTGCCGGAAACATTTATCGAGCTTAATCTTGAGATCTGTGCACTCACCAAAGAATTTTCCATAAGGATGGTCCATATGACACTTCTGAAATAGTTCGATTATCTATATCAAACACAAGACAAATGGCGTGTAAGTTTCATGGTTTCTTTAATAAGGTTCTTCACCCGATATGAACAAAACTTTAAGCCTTAAAGACCTAAACAAGTCATCCTAAATTTGTAAAAAAGACCAGTTATGATACACTTAAAACAAATGTAGACAAGCAAGTTAAGGAAAAAGTTCTACTCCCTAGTATACATATATCAATTAAACTATATTTATTCATACTGTCTTACATATAATGATTACAAGTGGACCTGTTATGTAATATAATACATCTTTCTGTTTGTATGATATATAACTAACGTTCATATCCTAATCCTAAACTCAAATAAGAGTCTTCTAACTTACTTCAGCACACATCGGGTGTCTATGTAACGTCAAAGGTGGATGCATTTTCGCGTCTTACAATCAAAATAGAGAGCACTGCATCAATTAAAACATTAAGAACTTTCACTTTACAGCATCATAGAAAGAAACAAGGTAACAAATAAAGCCTTAAAAAAGATATACATATCTATAGTCATTTTGACAACTAAAATAGGTTCTAATTCACACAAAATTGTAATAATAGCTTGATCAGACCTAAGAAACCAATCTGAGAGATAGTAGTTTTCGATTTAATTGAGTTTCAAGACACTAAAAACAACTAACCTAATGGTGGTAAATTGCCAGGTAAAACATGATGAATAACAAGCCAAATGAGCGGGTGAAATAAGGATTTTTCTACTAGCTCATGGATTAAAGGGTCAAGCTCATTAGGTGCCATGTAAACTAAATGATGTTCGCTCCAATTTAAAGCATAAAGTAATGGTTTTAAAATTTAAATATTCGGCAGCTAAGCTTTTACTTTTTTAAGGCTTACGAGCTTATTGGAATTTGGAAAAGCAGATAAGCTCGTTTTTCACTGAATATGAACTTTACCGCCTTGACCTTACAGACTTCGATAACTCCAAAAGGCATTAACTTGAAGCTCATAAACCATTAAAAAAGAGACTATTAGCATTCTAAATATCTAAGAGTATGTATAACAATAAAATCATAACAAGCTAAACACCCCTTAATAGCCTAATTTATGCATCTATGTATAGAATACAAAGTAGCCTAAAGGCTTTGTAGAGCAAAAACATGCAATTAAAGGTATCCTTAATCTAAACTTGAGAGTCAAGTAAACATGAATTATGATAACAAAATCAGTAATTAAATAAGAACTTATTCAGTAATCTAAAACATTTTAGCTAGCCTTTGCCTAATAATGATTCACATAATTATATGCAAACTACAAATAATGATTTAGTCGTTAACGCTTGAAATTGAGATCCAATTGGAATAATATCATGCACCAAAAACAACAATTTTGGAATTTTTAATGAAGTTAAAAGCTTTAATCTCACCTTAATTCAATTTGGTGCCCTAGTTTCCTCCCACCCGAAAACCCTTCATCGGATGAAGATGCAGTCTTTTATACACCAACACTTTTCTACTTTGTAGTTTGGCCACATAAGTTAGGAAAATGGACACTTTACACCCTCAACTTGATGTTTCGCCCAACCAAGTATTTAAATTGAGATTATAATTAATTAACCAACTTTGAGTGAGAATGAGAAAATCAACAGATTTCTGCCATGTGTCACTTTATTCTCTCTCCTCCATATTTTTAAAAATTAAATATCTCACAAACGGTAAGTCAAAAAATCATGAAAATTGCACCATAAAATTCAGCGTTTTCTCCTCTCTTCGATTTGCCATCCTCAAGGCATACTTTTGACAACTTTTTTTTCTTCCATTTTTTTGGTAGGTTTTACAAATTAGTAACACATGTGTTAGTGATTGGTTGTATATTTAATTTGTGGTTAAGGTTAGGGTTTAGGTTTAGGGTTTAGTAAGGTTTAAGGTTTAATATGATTTAGGGTTTAGAGTTATATAAAACGTTTAAGGTTTAGGTTTAGAAGTTAGGGTTTGAGATAATGGAATGGATAAGTTAAGAAAAGTTTAGATTTACAACAAAAACTTTACAAAAGATTTTGTACAAAATGAGTTGATAACACATATCAACCAATCACATGATCATTTTCTCTCATGATTTAATTGATCCACTTACTTTTATAAATCAAATTATGTAAAAAATTTGTCAGTGTAGCATGACTCGATACGTTGTATACTAAGTTCAATGATATTAGTTTGACTTCTATTTATCTTTTTGTTTTGAATCTTTGTTGTTGCTTCACTTTTGTCATTTTTTGGCTACATGAAATGATGAGTAAAGTTATCAAATTAATAATTTTACTTTGGCAATAATTGGACTAAACTAAAATACTTCAATCTCTATTCCAACCGAATTCTTATGTCAAAATTACACATTTACAACTTTAATAAATCAAACAATATATCAATGATGAAATCAATCACGTATCTACAAGTTTAGCAAAAAAATATATTACAATACAATGTTAAACTAACATCCATTAATATGAAAAGTTATGTCAAAATTAGTTTACCTATTGTATTCAAGATTCAACAAAAAAAAATCAAAAACATAACTTGATAAATTTATTTAACCAGGATATATATCAAAGACCGCGTTATCGCGAATCCTTCACCTAGTTATTAAAGTGGTGAAATATTATTGCTAAGAATCAATGTAATTTTGAGTGAGAACTTGTTAGTAGTTATATATCAATAAAACTTCTTTGCCTTTCAAAAAAAAAAGTTAATTGGGTAACGTTTACGAATTTTTGTGAGAATAAGAGAACCAATGATATCAAGCCATGAGTACAAAGAAAATGTTCCACATGTACAAAACGTATTTACTCACAACATCAATTATCTCAAAAACGACAAATCGAAAAATTATAAAAATTGCACCATTAAATCCAGCGTTTTCTCCTCTTCGATTTGCCGTACATCAAGGCATACTTTCGACGAGGTTTTTTTTTCATTTTTTGAGGTTTCACATTTACTAACACATGTGTTAAAGTGTTGCGTTTAGGGTTTGGGGTTTCGGGGAGAAACCCCAAATCCTCCAAAACCCCAAACCCTAAACGCTTTACATAACTATAAACCCTAAACCCTACTAAACCTTAACCCTAAACTTAACCACAAATTAAATGTACAACCAATCACTAACACACGTGTTACTAATTTGTAAAACCCCCCAAAAAAATGGAAGAAAAAAAGTTGTCAAAAGTATGCCTTGACGAACGGCAAATCGAAGAGAAGAAAACGCTGAATTTTATGAAGCAATTTTCATGATTTTTCGACTTACCGTTTGTGAGATATTTAATTTTTAAAAATGTAGAGGAGAGAGAATAAAGTGACACATGGCAGAAATGTGTTGGTTCCCTCATTCTCACTCAAAATTGGTGTACTCATTTGAACCTTACTCTAAGTTAATTAATTATAATCTCAATTTAAATACTTGGTTGGCAAAACATAAGTTGAGGGTGTAAAGTGTCCGTTTTCCAAACTTATGTGGCCAAACTACAAAGTAGAAAAGTGTTGGCGTATAAAAGACTACATCTTCATCCGATGAAGGATTTTCGGGTTGGAAAGAAAATTAGGGCACCAAATTGAATTAAGGTAAGATTAAAGCTTTTAATTTCATTAAAAATTCCAAAATTGTTGTTTTTGGTGCATGATATTATTACAATTGAATCTCAATTTCAAGCGTCAACGACTAAATCATTATGTGTAGTTTGCATATAATTATGTGAATCATTATTAGTCAAAGGCTAGCTAAAATGTTTTAGATTACTGAATAAGTTCTTATTTAATTACTGATTTTGTTATGATAATTCATGTTTACTTGATTCTAAAGTTTAGATTAAAGATACCTTTAATTGCATGTTTTTGCTCTACAAAGCCCTTAGGCTACTTTGTATTCTATACATAAATGCATAAGTTAGGCTATTAAGGGGGTGTTTGGCTTGTTATGATTTTATTTTATGGTTTACATACTCTTAGATATTTAGAATGTTGATGGTCTCTTTTTTTAATGGTTTATGAGTTTCTAAGTTTATACCTTTTGGAGTTATCGAAGTCCATAAGGTCAAGGCAGTAAAGCTCATATTCAGTAAACTTTAAAAAAATGAGCTTATTTGCTTTTCCAAATTCCAATAAGCTCGTAAGCCTTAAAAAAACAAAAGCTTAGCTGCCGAATATTTAAATTTTAAAATCGTTACTTTATGCTATAAATCAGAGCATACCCAAAAATTTGTTGAAATATCCAAAACAAAGTAGCGATAAAATATAACTAAACCTGAAAATGTGCAAGCGTTAGGTAGTTGCTTATGATCGTCTATATGAATTATAACAATACCGGAATCTCAAAAACACGCACCCCAAGATCTGCAAGAAGAATAACACAAATTTAACAAATCAAATGGAGTAAAAAAATGATATAATAACTGGAAGAAGAGATCATATATGCTTCTCGGAGTCCTCTGCTTCCAAGAATTCCATATCCATTGACAACAACCAAATCCATTATCTACCTATCTTAGACATAAAATTAAAAAAAGTAGTTGAAACAAAAAATCAGATGAGCAGGTCCCTTTGATTTTATTATGAAACCGACAGATGTAGATACATGCTTTAACACCCAGCCGTATCGATAACAGAAACATTTTCCATGACAAATTTAATCATGTCAGTGCCACAAACTTCCATTCATAGTTCATCATACCAACAATTTTTTACTTTCCCATAGCAGCTCTATTTGGGCTAAACAAATAAAACACCCACAAAAGAAACATGGTAAAACTTGAAGAACTTGCTTATACTAATATAATAGATATGGTACACATACATTGCTTCTTCTTAGTTCCACCATTATTTTTCCACACGTATAATATATAACTACACATACATTTCTTCACGAAATATGAAACAGTGAAGTGAACTGATGTCAAAAATAAGGAAATAAACTCTGACACGAACCTGAAAAAATTAGACAAATATACACAAAGCCAAAGAACTTAATCATAAGCAATTCTCAAATTTTATGGGTATATAGTTAAGCTTCATCTTGTTTTTCAAAGGCCCATGCTTAAACCCAACCAACCCTGCAAATACTTTTATGTGAATACCACATTAGTATTGATTCAAAATAAAAGAAACAAAAATGGAAAAAAGGAAATCTGGCAATGAATTTGTTTGATCCCTGTTCTAGTTGATTTAATTCCAAATACAACGTATGATGGCTAAAAAATTGTTGGAGATGTTGCTTCACAATACAAAATTTCATAAATCAATTGTTAACTCACAAAAGAAAATATACTGAATTAACATAAATGCTTTTCACATACAAGTCGGATAGCGCGATAAGGCAGTTATTGCAATAATAACATTATATTTTGTAACGAAGGCCGTGAATTAGATTGTATTTATTGTTTTAAATGTCATGCACACATGTTAGGAATAGTCATGAAAATTATAAATTTACATGGGGATATTCCAACAAATGGATTTTCTGGTGCAGGTGAGTCTTGGACACTCGATTGTCGGGGGTGTTCAAAGTCGGATATCCAAAAATTCGGATATCTAAATTTCGAATATCCGAAAATTCGGATAGTGAATTTAGGTATCCGAAATCCGTATCCGAATTTCGGGTATCCGAATTTCGGATATCCGAAATTTTCGGATACGGATACTGGATAATCCGAAATATCCGGGAAAAAATGAGATCAAGATATATTGACTTTAGAATCATGAGAAGAATAGAAATTTATAACTTGAATACAGCACATAAACCAACAACACTAGTAAATAATTCCTACAAATATCACAGCCTAAAACAATTGAAATCCAAACACCATCTCCGGCTAAAATCATTTCCGGCCAACTACTACGGACAATTCCGATCAACACCAAGCCATCCGTCTATAATATATAGAAGAATAGCAGATCTGTAAGTTGAAAACTAATAAATTAAAAACTAACAATAGCTTCTACAAATTTAGTGGACATGTATAACAGATTAAAAACCAACAGATCTCAAGCAATCTTGCCACACTTACCCAGATCTTGTAATACCCCTCGAAATATAATTCTTAACATCATATTAAAATGCAACTGTGGAAGCCGATTAGGACTGTGATCGTCGTGGATTGGTGGTTTACGGCTGGCAAAGGTGGTGGTGATGAAGGCCGGTGGTGGCGGTGGTGGTCGTAGTTAAGATGGATGGTGCCATGGTGGTACCGGGTTGAATTTTTAGAGAGAAGAAAGCTTTTGCTTTTTCTAAATGTGTGTCGGTCATCATGTTTTGTCATTTGTGACTCATAATCCACTGCACTATTGATAGGAAAATAACAAAATATATAAAGCATATATTCTTTTTCGGATATTTCGGGTATCTGAAGTATCCAAAATTTCTGAACATTGGTATCCGAATCCAAAAATTCGGATATCCGAATTTTGGGTATCCGAATTTCGGGTATCAGAATTTTAGGATAATTTCGGATAGGATTTTCGGATACGGATATTTTTGAACACCCCTATCGATTGTAGTTGTGTTTTAGTTTTTCTTGTAGTAGGGTTGCTTGTATTTTGGCCATGAGGTGGTGCTGCTTTGTAAACTCTACAATTGGGTGGTATGATGGACTTCCCACGTTTGTTAGTAGGTGTTTGTCGTTCAGAAATTGTTAGAGCTGGGTTGTTCCACTTTTTTTTTATCTTCAGCTTGTTTCCTTGCCGCCATTATGGCGGGTTTTTTCTAACGATGTTGGTAATGCTTTTGGTTGTTGCATGTTTGTATATTGGTCGATTGATGTATTTAATAGTAATAGGAATTGTAATGTAATTGTACAACAGTTGTTTCCATATTAGGAATGGTTATTAATTTGTAATTTTCTAACTTTCGGTGTATATTGTTTTATATTTAGGATATATATATATATATATATATATATATATATATAAAACACTATTTTTACAACATCTAACACACAGTTTCCCAAGATACTAAAAAAAAAGAAAATCATAAAACTAATCACAATCAACTCTACATTTTTCAACGATATATAAAAGAAAAAAAATCACAATCAACACAATTGTTTACAAAAATTATTCCTTTTATCTTTTATGACATGCTGGTTACTATTATCGTCGATATAAGATAACGCCGTTTTATAAAATTTAAGTATATATCACTTATGTGCTTTTTTCTATTATTTAATTCTTTGTTGTTGTTTTTTAAGTAGAAAATAATAGAAAAAATTTATCATCATCATCGTTGCCATGAGAACAGTAGCTAACAGCAAGAAGCCAAGAACAACCACAATAACACCATCATCAGATTAGTAATTCCATACTTTAATCTTATAAACTACAATGTCATCATCTTTATCTTCTTTGATTCTTCTTTCCATTACAGTTCTAGATCTCTAGTCTCAGCTTCCATCTACCTATAACACTAATTTCACCAAACCCATGCCTAAATCATACCCTTCCTCAACCAAATTAAATAATCTAACAAAATCCCACACTTAGAAACACAACACCCATATCATTTACAATAATACAAGCCCAAACTAAATCGGTGTAAATTTATAGTTACTCGGAGTATTATTTTTGAATAGGTGGTTATATGTGTTGGAAAACTGTGGTCGCCGGAACTTCACATAAGCAAATGGTCACTTTGAAAAGACAATAAAAAATGGATTATGAGCATCGAACATCACGACATTCGCACACCTAATATATATTTGTGAAGTAAATCATTATATATGGGTAAATGGTAATTGGGTTATACTTTTCCTTATTGGTTCAAAACCGTAGGATTACAAGAGAATCTAAAAGTTAAAGATGTCAATTGTTGAGGAATAATGGTGCCAAAGGTTGTAGCTGATCTTTATCTTTATTTTATTTTAATTAAAAAAAAGAAAGGTAAAACAAAGAAAGAAGCAAAGTAACTTTGCTTTGTTAGATTTAACGGTAGCAAGTTAATTGTCAAGTTCAGGGTACTATAGTGTACCCTTTATAGTTCAGGGGATTAAAAGACCCGGTTAGTCAAGTTCAGGGTATTAAATTACATTATGGCCAAGAAAAAAAGAGATCGAGTATTACTTTTATGTGTTTGATTCATTAAATGCAAAATAATGCAATTATGATACTCTCTTAAGTGTATGTTTACAAATGAATGTTAGGTTGGTCTATTTTCTAAAGTGGGTATGCACCCCAATTTCTTAAGGTATGCAGTTAATGATATGATATAATAAACATCATAGCAAATCAAAAAGTCAGAGTACTATAATTGCTCACATGGTATGCATACCCTGGCTAATACATACATTCGCCATTGCATGTAAGAGAGGTCTCATTGAATATTCACATATTGTAGCCGATCAAGGGTGAGGGTACTATATGTTGGTGTATCATGGGCTCACAAAAAAGGGTTCATAGCATGGCATGGATGCCACTGATTGTTATGTAAATATATACCTGGTGTGTGTATATATATATACTGCATATTTTGTATAAAATGAAATAAACAAAATATCTGCTTTTTTTTCAACAAAAAAATGACATGGTAAAGGAAACTCACTTGCTTCAAAATAATTATAGTTTGTTGCTACTTTTCCAACTCAGCAACGCTTACAGTCTTGCACCATGCCCCTCTTACGTTTTTGCAGCCTTCAACTTATTATAGCAGTGAAGAATTAGTAGCAGAACAATAGAGCCACTCGCATGCACATCTGCATAACAAATCCACACATACAAATTTTCGATCAGTAAGCCTTTAGTAATTTGGTTTTCAAGTAGCATGGAGCTCACTTCCTGCGTATAAAATATAGTGATCCTTAATTAGCCATTTAGCAACCAAATAGAATCTCTTACGTTTTTATAAGGAAACGCAGACCTGAAGGGGCAAGCAGCAAGCTTTAACAAAACCAATGTGTATGGATACTCACAAAAGTCAGATGTCAACAATTGTAACATAAATAATCATAGAACTTGACAATAATGTAGGTGTACACAAAGGTCTATGTTTTTCAATTCACAAAACACTTTGTGTTCAGTGAGTGTACATATTTTGAGATGGTGTGTGGGCTAGCTCAGAAACAAATCAGTGAGGTAGAGACTCTAATGAAAACCAGAAAACATCCAGGGTTTTCATATTTCAAACAGTCTAACACACATTGTATATATTTCAAACATCCCCTTAGGGCAATTTCAAACTTGAAAGTGTTAATAAATTAATATTAAGTCAGTTAGGGTTAAATTGCCCAAATTAGAGGACATATCTATCCACAAAACCCTAGATCAACAAATTTAGGGCTTGGGAATTATAATTAAACAAACCTTCAATATAAAATGAAAAATAATTTAAAGACATTAAACTGTAATAATAAAGCACACCTTTGAATGCTTCGACGATGAAACGATGCGATGATGTAACGATGAAGATGATGCGGGACAAAAGACGCCAGAGATGTTAGAAATGATGTGACGGGGAAGAAACCAGGAAGATGCGATGATACAGACGACGGTGAAGAAGCTGAGAAGTGCTGGCGATCAACTGAGAGAGATTTAGTCGGCGTAGGGAGCTTTTTGTAAGGAAACACACAAGGCCACGGTTATTTGCGTTGAAAACGTGGTCCCTACAAAACAATAGACCCCTCGAGTGTAATTAAGACCCGTGGTAGGGGTGTTCAACAAATCCGAACTCGATTCGACTCCCGATTATCCAAACTACCCGTACCGAAAATACATGAAATTTCGGATACCCGAAATTCGGATATCCGAAAATTCAGGTTCTGGTATTGGATAGTAATATTTAAAAAAGTCGGATATATAGGTACCCGAACGTTCCCATCTTTTTTATATAATCTTCTTATGCATACATACATATATATATATATATATATGATAGTGATCTAAGGGGAAGTGTCAAAATAGAGGGAAGGGGGAAGCTAATCTGGGCGGTCCACTCCATCAAGCTGATTAAAAACGCGGAAGGGTAGTTTGGTAACTTTACAAATACATTAATTAAATAAAGAAACATGAACTAACGAGATTACTCCGATCTAATTCATTCCATAACCCAAAATTTGTTCTTCCAAATACGATTTTGAAGGTACGATTCATCGGAATCATTACATAATCAACATCTCACTCATTTCCAGTTAACTTTTAGCGGAATCTAATCAACAAAAATGAGATTAATCAATGACGAAAGATTCCAAAGAAAAGGGGGGGGGGGGGGGGGAATTGACCAACGAGGTAAACCTAATTCTTAAAATTGAATGTTACTGACTGAAAATCGCTTAAACAATGTTATTAATTGATTATATGATCTGAATTAAATCAATATTAGTGTATATTTAAGAATTATTTGTTACTTGTAGATGATGACCGTTACAGATTACCAATTACAATTTTGATGAATAATATTCACTGGTACTTGTTATATGATTAATAATAAATACTTATAAAGTTAAGATTAAGATAATATTCATATATTACGGATTTAAAAACAATTAAATATTACTCAACGTGATTGTATTAGTGATTTAATCTGGCCATGGATGTTAACATGTATCGATATACTTCACTATGATATTAACCCATGTTATAATGTATCTAAATGCTTACTATTAGTACTCATACACATGGATGTTAACATGTACTTATACGACTCCACTACAAAATAAAATTAACATGCATGATATAATTGCAAACTGTTAAGTACTGTTAACATGTTAATAGTAGGAACTGTGATGCATACTAACATAACATTTACATTTTAATGATGTTTATCGATGTATGATAACATGTATCACAGTGCAAACTACTAGTACTATTTAGAAATACAGAATTAAATGGAAAAAAAAAGACACATAATATTTAAAACAAATAACCTTGTAATTCCACTTTGGACGAGGAGGAGGGACTTTTCTTGCACTATGCAGAGTTGTTTGTCTCCATCAGTTACACAGCTGGTTTGAGCACATGATAATGAAGCTCTTTCAATTTCTTCTTGAACTAGCAAGAATAAAGAAGGTGTGTAAACGTCCCTAGCAAGAAGTTCAATCTTTTTGGGAGTCAAACAGTTGATAGCCTTGTTTTCCATCTCATACTCAAGCAACCAATTATTGTGACGCTGCTTTTCCATACCAGCATCGAATCTTGAAAAGAAATCAACTAAAGTCGATTGTTTGTTCTTGCATCTCTTGAAAAATGCATTTTCACTTTCGGAAAGTGATGAAGTCCTCATTAAGCCATTCATGGGAAGATCTATAAAATAACATGGTACCCACATTTCCTTCAATTCATACAAATCATTGAACCACCTCATATCATGCAACCCAAAATCATCAACTACTGATATCCAGCATGTTTCAAATTTCTCAGGTGTCATTTCTTGATTCCAAAAAATATAATTCATTCTCTTCTGAAAATCTTTATTGGAATACAAAACATAATCAACCTAAAATAACATGAACAAATATTATTAAAATATTATTCAATGCAACTTAATATACACCTTCAAACAAATACTTAACAGAAAATAGATGGTAACAAATGATACTAACCAAAATGAATATTAAGATAGAATAAATGGTAACATGGGTGTTAATATGCATCTAACTGCATACTAGTAGTACGCATCCACATGGGTGTTAACATGTATCAATATATGTCACTTCGATGTAAACTTATCTTAAGATGCATCACAGTGCATATTGGTGTTAACATCTATCAATATATGTCACTTCAATGTAAGTCTATCTTAAGATGCATCACAATGCATACTATCATAATGTTCATCATTTAGAATATTAAAAATTACATAATTAAAAGCAACAAAATAATTCTAAAAATGATCATTAAATTAATAAATAGTGTACAACATAATATGCAACATGAGTAATGTTAACACAAGTAAATATTTAATTGTGTTAAGATATATTAAAGTGCATTATTCAATGCAACTTAATATACACCTTCAAACAAATACTTAACAGAAAATAAATTGTAACAAATGATACTAAGCAAAATGAATATTAAGTTATATTAAAGTGCACATTATATTTATACGTAAAAAACATACCTTGTAAACAAGTTTCTGACTTATATGCCACATGCAAAATCGGTGTTTGACACTTTTAAATTTAACACGAATCGCCTCTTTCATAGCTGGATCTTGGTCAGTAACAATTAGGCCCGGTTCAGTTGGAAAGACTTTTAAGAAATAATCAAGAAACCAATTGAATGATGTTATGGATTCACTGTATAACAGTGCAGCACCAAAAATAACGAGTCGTTTGTGATTATCAACACTCGTAAGCGGAACAAACTTCATATTATATCTGAAAATAAATTAACAAAATCAGATTTAATGTTCTAATCAGATTACCAGAAAAAAAATGAAATAAATAATGCATTTAATAAAGGGAAAAAAACATACTTATTCGTCCCATATGTCGCATCGAAGCAAACAAATAATTGAGTTTACAAACATTGTCGGCCCAAAAAACACCGAGTAGAGAACCATCATCATCACAAACATACTCGCAAGTAAAGTTTGGAAGATGTTCTTTTTTTCTAAGAAGATTCTCTATAGCAATATGGGCATCACTTTCACCAACAAACCGATTCATATCACGTTTGAAATTCTTGTAATCTAGACTACTAGGACCGACCATATCAAAACCACCACTAAGATCACGTTTTAGACGGTGAGCAATGGTAGGACCAATGTTTGATCGACTACTTAAATCATGAAGATGTTGCATGTCATCTACATCTAATCTTCGTTTCTTAAGCATTTGATTCTTATTAGACTCGGAAACAAGTTTGTGGTTATGACCCTAAAAAAACTTAGTTATAACACACTTCCCTTTCAAAAATTTGCATCTCAAGCTAGCATCACAACCTGTCTTGATAGAAGTAGATTTACGGTTACTAACTTTTTAACACGCTTTTTACGTTTACGAGAATGCTCAACAACAGGTTCAACAACAGGTTCAGGAACAAATTTCAAAGTGTCAACAGCTAACTTCTTAGAAAAACCAGATTTATTACATCTATAAACTTTATACTTCACAGACCCATCTTCAAAACAATTCTGTGATGATTTCTTAGCATCAAAACCACTAACCTCAACATATGATTCATAGAAACTGAAACAATGATCATACGAATTGAAAACAGAACCAATTTTAGGCTTAAATGAATCAGGAACAATAGGAAACCATAATTTTGAGTCATCTGGATATTCTTTTTCAAATGATGAAAGAGCATGCCTCTTTGTAACTGAACCACAACCTAACAAATAAAAATAAACAAAATAAATCATAATGTTTGTGACAATCCTCCATTTAGGGTATTAATCCTTTCTTAATTTCATGCATTACCTAGAGTAATTCCCTGATTAGTGAATTCAAAACAATTTCTATATGTTAAGTTTATGAAACTTACTATGTGATACGTGATATATTAAATTCGTAGTTATATGTATATAATTACGGGTGAAATAAACGTACTAGACTTGACAAACTAAAATACAATAAAGTTGGTAACACAAAATAATTAATAATTCGAAAATTATTAATTACTAATATTAGTAACTTATATTATTGAAATAATATAAGATATTATACGAAATTAACATGTTAAAAACCTACAATTTTAACCCAACTAAAATATCTGGGGAACATTCTCCTGTTGAACCATACTCCCTACGTTGACAATTTAAACCATACACCATCCTTTATACTTCCTTACACTCAATATCAAATACACACACACACAAGTTCCCACCAACTCAAATTATTGGTTTTCTCTGTTCCTTCTTCTTCACCCATCGACTGAAGCAACAACAGGAGATCTGAGCTGAGGCTATTTCTTCTTCTTCTTCACGATAATCAGCAGCACATCTACCATTTTATCATCATCACCATTGTAAGGACTCTTTTATTTTCACAAGTTCTACTTTCTTTATGGTTATAGACATGTGTTAGTGTTCACTCAACTTCTACATGTCCAAAACATTAACCGAAACGCAATTTAAATCTAGAAACTAATAGTTTATGTTCCTGTCCAGATTCTGTTTCCACTTCCACGAATTTTATAAAAATCATTACAACAACAAAATGGACGTTTCTTAAGCCTAGAATGTAGTACAAGAAGTTATCTTTCCAACAAAATTAGTCTCGTGACTTTTTGACTCCGTTTGCTACTCGAAAACATTTTTCTTCGGTGACATAGGTTTACTGTTCCGGCAGACAGGAATTTTCAGTAACTTCTCGAGACCATATCTTGAGTTCTAGACCACTAAACGTATGAGACCAGTGCCAAAACCTCACATATTTTGTCAACTTTAAAAAGTTCTTCTATGACCATTTCCAGAAATGTCTTAATTTCGTGTATAACTCGATCTTTGAACATATAACTGTTTTGGACCCAGTCTGACCACACCTTGAAACTATTTTTGTTTAAAATAGTAAATGAACATATAAAAATACCATAAAGTGCAGAAATAAACTAGACATATATGAGAACATGTGTGATTTTTGGTTAGGTATAAATCGGAAGAGAAATGCTCCAAATCGAAAGGCGTAACGAGTTATAACTAACAGTGACAAAGTTATAACTAACAGGGGCAACAAACTATAACTAACAGTGGGAGAAATATAACTAACAGTGGTAACGAGTTATAACTAACAGTGGCGATAACTAACAGGGGCAACAAACTATAACTAACAGTGGGAGAAATATAACTAACAGTGGTAACGAGTTATAACTAACAGTGAGAAAGTTATAACTAACAGGGGCAACAAACTATAACTAAAAGTGGGAGAAATATAACTAACAGTGGTAACAGACTAACTAACAGTGGGAAGAATATAACTAACAGTGGTAACAAATAACTAGCAGTGGAAAGAATATAACTAGTAGTAACAAAATATAACTAACAGTGGTAACGGACTAATTAACAGTGGGAATAATATAACTAACAATGGGACAAATTATAACTAGCAGTAGGAATAAGGAAACTATTAGCTGTCCTAACTAGTGTAACTCGTCACATGATACTTGAAAACACGATCATGAATTATTAGCCTGAATCTAAATTGGGTTAAAAGTTGTATTTTGTTAACGTGCCAAATTACTCGACTTTAATATTGGACCAAACAAATTGGGCCGAGCCCAACGGGCTACAAGATTTCAGAATGCAAACTTAAACCGGAATATATATAAGTGACGAGTTAAACAAGACAAATGAGATTAGAAACACGACAAATGAGTTATATATATAGTTGACTATTATAATTTATATATAGTTATATAAATGAACTACGACAATAGTATTAAACAAAGTTATTTTTATAACTACTATACTTATGTTTTGGAAACATAATCAACAACAATGACAACTACATATATATAAGATGATGAAAAATGACATATATATATTAGGATATATATATTCAACTAATAAGTATATGTAAATATATACTTATACGCCACGATTACTTCAACGCAATTATCACCAATAATTAAAATGTCATGAACATTTCAACTTAACGATTTATCCATATACTTATGTAAAGTATATTTAATTGTGCTTAGGTAATTGAGAGACACGTTCGGACTACAGTACTTCTAGCTGTACTAGCTGAAGACTTGCTACACGTGAGTTCACAGCCCCTACCTTTTACTTGTTTTAAATGCTTTTAAAACCAGGGGTGAAAAACATAGAACTACGTGCTATTACATGCTACTTGTTTATATAATTGCTTGACATGCTTTTATATCAAACTGATTTGTATAAATGCTTTATGCTTTATAAACAACTGTTAACTATATGAAACGTTTTCACAACTATTTTGGGAATAGGACAACGAATCTTGGTACGATCCTAGGTTTACGCGAGGTAGTTGTAGTGCACATAAGTCCCAGTGCTTGCAACCTATAACCATTAGCTAGGTGACTCTAGCCACTGAGTATACAGATAGTACTATCGATTTGACAACCCTCCCAGGATATTACTCGTTGGTCATTCCAACCACACGACGGCAGTCGTAACGAGGAGTGTATACTTACATTGTTACTGAGGCAACAACATCAACTAGTCGTGGATTGGTTATAGTACTAGGAGTCGTTACTTTAACTTTAAAAGGTGTCGCTCACCTTAGAGGGATCATAGTCTATTTTCCCACATAAACTAAACAACTAAACTACAACTTGATTTGGGAAGGGTATTCCCTGTGACAACTAATAGGATAGGTGTTCCTACACATGATTTCTTTTTAGGAAACGTTTACCTTGATTGGATAAACTTGGTTTCCCGACAAAACAACTTTTATAGGAAATGTTTACTTGACTGTTAAACCTGTATTTCCGATGGCTACTTATATGGAAATGTTTACTTGATTGTTAAACTGTATTTCCTGCAACTATTATTAGGAAATGTTTATGATTAAACTTGTGTTTCCTAACACATCGACTGATTTGTAGTAAGAATGACATTCTTACAGTCAAATAGGAAATGTTTTCTTTAATAAGAATACTTGTGTTTCCTGCTATACATATAAACATTATGTTTGTGTACATTAATGATTTATACAAAACTTAGTTTAACTACACATATACTAAACCTGTGAATTCACTCAACATTCAATGTTGACGGTTTACTATGTTTTTCAGGGAATTAGGACTCAGGTACTTCTGCATGCATAAAGGACGTAGGCAACCCAGACTATTTACGATGCCACTTTTGGGACACTTGGATTTCCTTTGTATTACCAATTCCATTGGTTATACTTACGAAATCCCTCTTTTATAAACTCATGTTTTGTAAACTTATGTTGTTCTACAACACCACTACTTGTACGACTTTATAAGTCGTACCCTTTTGTAATAACGTTTAAACTTATGACATCTTAAATCAATATGTTCTGTGTGATCATATGCTCTGATACGATGAATGCACTATTATAACGTCAGCACCCCCACTGTTGAACTGTAAACTTAAAATGCTTCCGCTAATAATCAAATGCTTCCGCTAATTACTAAATAAACACGATTACTGATTTTGGGGGTGTGACAATGTTCGACAAGTAAACTTATGTTCAGATGCATAAATTTAGATTAACATGGGTGTTAATATGCATCCAACTGCATACTAGTAGTACGCATCCACATGGATGTTAATATGTATCTACGTACATCACTACCATGTAAACTTATGTTAACATACAAATTACGTGATGCCAGCAATATTGTGCTATATGTAGGAGTAAAAAAGATAGTTGCAATACGGTAGTTTCTTCGTATTCGGTAGTTCAATCTTACAATTACATATTACTGTAAATTACTAGAATTGTTCAAAAAATGACTAAACTTTAACGAATCTAGTGGAGTTTGCTTAATCCAGAAAATTTTGCCTTGAATCATAGTTTTTGTCTCATAGTTCTTATAGGCCTGTGGTGTCTTTGATCCTTTTACCACTAGATTAAACGAAGTCACAAATGTTATGCGATTTCAAAAGACAACTAATCTTAAGAAAGTAGATGTTGGTGTGAGTGCACTTCCAGTGTATATTATTTAGGATGTAAACTTCGATGTAAGCCTATCTTAAGATGCATCACATTGCATACTATTAGTAGTCATCCACATGGGTGTTAACAGTTTTAAATATATGTAACTTCGATGTAAACCTATCTTAAGATGCATCCCAGTGCATACTGGTGTTAACATGTATTAATATATGTCACTTCGATGTAAGCCTATATTAAGACGCATCACAGTGCATACTATCATAATGTTCATCATTTGGAAGATCAAGAATTACATAATTAAAAGCAACAAAATAATTCTAAAAATCATCATTAAATTAATAAATAGTGTACAACATAATATGCAACATGAGTAATGCTAACACAATTAAATATTTAAACTTACCGGTAGAATCAGGAAGACTAGGATTAGATTCCAATGGAACATTTGAACTGGAACCAATAACATGAGCTACAAAATAACATTCATCAAAATGCATATTAACACATTTACAACAAATAAACACAAAAACCTGAATTTAATAGACAATAAAATTATTAGTATACACTTACCAGTAGATTCACCAATAAATGAATTCGAATCACCAGGAACATTGGAACTAGAAGACATAATCAACACTGAAAAATTCAATTGACGTTTAAACGAATGCGATTACGATCTAAGCCCTAATTATGAACGATGTTTAGGACATTGAAGAAACAACGAAATTGAATGTATACGAATTTCAATTTATGTTTACGGGAATCGATTAAGTGATTACGCGAACGAATTTTGTGCAGCAGATGAAGAAAACGACGAACGAAATTGAATCAATAGCGTATATGCATATCCGTAATTGAGTTATGTTTTTTTAAAATAAATAAAAAGGAATAATATGAAATTACTGTTTTAACCCCTTCCCTGTAAACTCAGTGAAGCGCAGGAGCAGAGTTGATATGGTGAGCGGGAGTTAGATCATGGAATTGAACGGTGAGATTGCTGCTTCCACCCTTCCCCCCCAAAACACCCCTTCCCTCTGGATCATGCCACTATATATATATATATATATATATATATATATATATATATATATATATAATATACTTAAAGCAAAATAGTTTAACGCAATCCCAGCTCTTAATTGCATTTTTGAAAATCTATCCAACGGTCAATATTTAATTTTAATAGTTACACTTTTAACCCTTGCTAATTATTTGTTAAACTTTTTAAATAAAATAAAATAATAATAATAACCCTCCGTCCATGTTTTATCGTATAATTTTTTTTCCAAATAATAAGTAGTTCCTCCTCAATCTCTTTGGCGTCAATAACCTAACTCATTTATCTCAAACCCTTTCCTCACGTTCAATGATCCTTCTCCGTTCTCATCATTCTCTTTCGAAATCAATCCGTAATCATAATGTTCCAGAAGAGAGGCTAGATTAGGAACCTAGCAGCGGGCAACAATTAGGTCTTGCGACTTGAACAATTTCTCTTTAGAGGATTAAAGTGTTAATTGGTTAACCTTTGTAAAGCTTGTGTATGCATGTAGAAATAGTGTAAAATTTTATTAGTAAAATATATAATATATATGTTGTCAAATTAAAATATTTTATATGATTGATTAGTTATTTCCAAATTTATATGTTTATTTATGGAATACATCGTGTTGTTTAATAAATTAAATTTGTATTAAATACTTTTTTGTTTTCAAATTTACAAATGTAGTATGATTTAGAAATGGGCAATTATGTCTTTTCCATCGTAAGTAAGGGTATTGTTGTCTTTTGTGATCTTTAAAATTGTAAGTTTCTAAAGAAAATACAAACAAATTATAAGGGTGAATGATAGTTAAAAAGATCTGATTCTTATTAGCAACATTTTCTGTATAATTAATACTGCACAACGATATCACAAATCTTATAAAAAAAGATATCACAGATCTTAAAAAAAAAACTGTAACACAAAATTTAGAAAACAACCCTTTGTATTGTGTTTCTATATTAACACAATATATATCATTTATGACACTTTACATAATTCATATCCGATTTTGTCTTATAAAAACAAAACTTTAACTTGATATCTTTAAAAACTTAAATTTAGCCGCCCGCGTTGTCGCGGGTCTTGAATCTAGTATATAATTAAAACAGAATACCACGGAGCAATCTGTACCTTAGATCAGTTCTATCCATAAAGATCTTATGGTTAAAATTATTTCCTACATCTTTTTTCAAATTTTAAAATATGCACCCACAATTATTGAAATCGGTACTTATATATATATTTATATATATATATATAATAAAATTAAAACAGAATACCACAGAGCAATCTGAACCTTAGATTGGTTCCATCCATAAAGATCCTGTTGAGTCACTGGTCGCAAGGATTAAGGGGGAGATTATATAGGAGATCGTTGAAGTCATTAGTCGCTGACAAGTGAAGTCACTGATCATGCTATATGGTTACAGTCTCTGATCCTCTCAATGATGTTCCATGAAGAAAATGATTCAAGTCAAGCTCCTGTTGCTGAAGTTTATGTTCGCTGATCATCTCTCATTCTGAGTTACTGAAGGAGAATTATGCTCAACTTTGTGTGTCGCTGATCAACGTCAGCGAGAGCATTACTCTCTGTACATGAAGAATGATCTAAGTTGAAGTTACTGTTGCTGAAGGTTTTCTAGTCGCTGCTCGTATCTTACACCAGTAGATGAAGAACTTATAAAGATCAAAGACTCAACTATGTGTGTCGCTGATACTCATCTATCAGCGAGAGTCTCCAAGTCTTCTTGAGTTCTCTCTTCTGCTGAATAAAAGAAGTCACTGAAGATTAGCTATTCAAGTCATTCTTTAGAGCATGTTAGCTCGCATCGAGAATGAGGAGGATTGATGTTTCTATCAGTGACTGCAGCATTAAATGCCACATTAAATAAGAAGTCAACATTCGGCATTATTACGGCACAACACATGTTCCTCGAAACTTGAAAAGAGTAACGTGGAAGCATCTGATTGGTATATGGTACAAGGTGATATTTCCCAAGACAGAATGTCGTGCCATGATGTATCACATCTCAACTACTTCACCAATCAAGCAGCGACACGTGTCCTTCCAGATCCAGAATTTAAGGATTTCAGCGTCTATAAATAGCGTAGTATGTTGTACTTCATTTTGTGTCGATTACTTGTATTGTCACTTGTTCGTCAGTGATTAGTTTGTCTAAAATACAAGTAACACCAGCGAATGAACTAGTAGCGTGCTTGTCCACTACTAGTTCATCTCAGCGAGTGAGCAAGTTAGCGTGTTTGTCCACTACTGCTCATCTCCTTTGTAATAGCTGCATTGGTTGATTTAGATTAGCTTTGGCTAGTCCATTCCGCAATCAACAATAAATAAATTTTATCAATAAAAGAATTTATCTTTCAGCTAGCATTGCATCAGCAACTGAACTGCTTATCTCATATATATATATATATATATATATATATATTTGTATTCATATTGCTGTTATTTTTAAAACGGTTAAAAACTTGCTAAACAAGCTAACACACTATAACAGAAAAGTTTTTAATTGTATTCAACCCCCCTTCTACAATTAACTCACTGTTAACGATTCATAATCACTAACATAATAGTGATTAGGGACTCACAGATCCTATGGTTAAATTTATTTCCTACATCTTTTTTCAAATTTTAAAATATGTACCCACAGCTATTGAAATTGGCACTTCCAGTACTTCCCAATTTTTTTGTTCTTATAGTTTAAATATCATGACGTTTTAAATGGTAATTTATAAATAAACCAATTGTATTTGAAATATTTATCTATGTTGATTGGTTACATGAAACTAAAAACCGATCGTTCATATAGTCATACAACCTAATGAATACGTTAAAGTCGTAACTAAAATATTTTATGATTTTAACTAATAATCCCTTAAATAATATACATTAAACTAAACAATAGATAAACATATTTCGTATTCAACCAAAATAACATTGTTCTATTTTCGTTTTGTGATTCATGGATTTTATAACCACTTGCCTAGATGGCCTAGTGGTAGGATCTTCTCTTGGTTTCCTAGAGGTCAGTGGTTCGATCCTACCATAGGTAAACATTTAGCATGTTAGGTACTCACACCCGAAAAACACATGGGGCCATATGGAAACTTGCAGATAAAGGTTCATTCCAACTCTAGACGCACCCACTGTGTCAGGGAGTTGCCCGGAGTCATCCTTGTAGGGTGGATAATGACGGGTACCAAAGGCATACGGGACCAGAGTGTTCCCGCCAATTTACATCTTTTTGCAGATTCATGGATTTTATATTTTTACAAGTTGAGTTTAAAGCATTACCAAAAATAACTTGGGTTTTGCTATAAAACTATTAAATGATAAAGACTCTCTTGAAGATCATGGAACTTCAATTGATAATGGTTTAAGCTGCAAGAAATAAAGCAATTTTTTGGAAAATATACAACACTACCAATCACAGATAGCAGGGGTTCATGGGAGGTAAGATGTAGATGGTCAAAAATATGTGCATCTGAAAACACTTTTCCAGGATGGCCTTTTCTTTTATACACAGTTTTTAGATCGACTTATTCAACCTGTGTTAAACATAAAAGCATTATCCAATTCGACAATATTCTTGAATTTGATTTTGCCAGCTCTACAAACACATTTGGACAACTGGAAACTGAAAAACGTAAGCGTTGTTCTAATGCACTTATCTTTTGTGTACTGACTTAATACTGTTTTGATCTCATACTCTTCACAAACCAATACAAACAAACTATGAATGCACAACGCCTCACAAAATCAACAGAAACAAGTTTTTGAACCCATCTAGTCTAGTGTATAGGAATTGCAACATTGCATAGAAACATATTAAAAAATATTCAAACATCACTTGTAGGTTGCTTTGAATTATGTGTATATCATCGGTCTCCAACTACAACACCGAAGCTTATCTGGTTATTAAATGAATGTTTTCATATTTCCATGTGCCACCCGACATTACAAGACATTCTCGGCTTCGGATGTTCCTTTTCTATAAGCTTGTAGTCTCTCTTTCAATTTTTTGCTCTCTTCAAAATTCACCTTCCTCTTCACAGCTTTCTGCCAAGAAAATCATAAGAATTGAGAAAAAGAAACTCATTATGTATACATACCATTTCAAAAATGTTTTTAATCTCAAATATTGTGTAGAAAAATAATACAATAAAAACAAGTCTTTAAGAAGCTTACTTCCTGCCGGAAACATTTATCGAGCTTAATCTTGAGATCTGTGCACTCACCAAAGAATTTTCCATAAGGATGGTCCATATGACACTTCTGAAATAGTTCGATTATCTATATCAAACACAAGACAAATGGCGTGTAAGTTTCATGGTTTCTTTAATAAGGTTCTTCACCCGATATGAACAAAACTTTAAGCCTTAAAAGACCTAAACAAGTCATCCTAAATTTGTAAAAAAGACCAGTTATGATACACTTAAAACAAATGTAGACAAGCAAGTTAAGGAAAAAGTTCTACTCCCTAGTATACATATATCAATTAAACTATATTTATTCATACTGTCTTACATATAATGATTACAAGTGGACCTGTTATGTAATATAATACATCTTTCTGTTTGTATGATATATAACTAACGTTAACCAAACAATTTAAAAGCAATTGTACGTTTCATCAATAACCAAGACTTGGGCTAAAATCAATGGGCCGTAACGGCTAAATAAGAATTTGTCGTACCATGTGGTGCGATCCAAACATCACAAGTAATAGAAACGCCATGTTTATAGTTTAGAAAACCATCAATTATATCTTTTTTAGCATTTTTCCATAATTTAAACGCATCGTTTCTAAGGGTAGTACGACTTACTTGTTGGTATCACGGTTGTTGTCTCTTTTTGATGATACTCGTAAGCCGTTGGTTGTCGAAGTGATTGAATGGAAACGCCTCTTGGATGACAAACTTCGTAAAATCTTCTCGAAGAGCATCCTCGTCGTATATAAATACCCCACCATCCGAACCAAGTGTCGATTGTGAGGGATCTCCACTAATCGCTCTACAAGACAAGTTCATGTGAGCTCGTAATGTGGAGTTTGATGTGGAGTTATAAAAATGCCCACATCTCTTGCAACGAGCCTTTTTCGCCCCATCATTCATAACACACAATTCATAATTCACCCAAATATCCGGGTTCTGCTTCGTTGTTATAACTTGCACGATATCATCATTTGTGTAAACTTTGTTTCGTACATTGCTACTAGCGAAAACGGAACCGGAAGCTTGAAATTGTATATTTTCCATTTCGCAAACGAAAAGTGTGTATATATATATATTGAGTTTTTGAGAGAATATGTAAAAAATTGATAGAATATGAGAGAAATGGATAGAAATTGGTGTGTTTTGAAACTAAAGTAACCCCATGTATTTATAGTGTCATTGAGGGGGCAAAAGCACCCAAAAAAGTCCCAAAAATTTTAAAACCCGCTCCTCCAACGGCTAGGATCCGTTTTTTGATTTTTTTGAAAAAAAATCGGTTTTTTTAAATAACCGGTTAAAACCGTTTTTTAAACCGGAAAAAAACCGATCCATTTGAAAACTGAAAACCGGTAAAACCGGTTCGGGTATGAAAAACCGTTTTCGGTTTTAAAAAAACGAATTTTTATAAAAACCGGTTTCGGTTTTGCTTTCGGTTTTGCTTTCGGTTTTGAAAAAACCTGTTTCGGTTTTGCACCCCTAATGTTAACTAAGAGCAACTCCAACAAAGGCTTTTTTCAAAGCTTTTTTATGCAAAAAAAAGCTATTGAAAAAGCTTTTCATGATTGGAGGAATAACTTTTTTGATAGAAAGCTTGACAATTCTCAACCTTTGGGTATAAGATCATCTCCAATGATAAAGTGATTTATAAAGCTTTTTTACATGCCAACTTATCTTTTGTAAAAAAAGCTTTACAAAAAAGCTATATCTCCAATGTAAAAAAGTTTTTCAATAGCTTTTCTAAACCAAAATAGGGGGTCTAAAGTAAATATTTGAACTAAAAAGCTTTATACCCAAAGGTTGAGAATTGTCAAGCTTTCTATCAAAAAAGCTATTCCTCCAATGATGAAAAGCTTTTCCAATAGTTTTTTGCATAAAAAAGATTAGAAAAAAGCCTTTGTTGGAGTTGCTCTAAAGCTTTTTAGTTCATATATTTACATTTAAACCCCCTATTTTAGTTTAGAATAGCTATTGAAAAGCTTTTTTACACTCGAGATATAGTTTTTTTGTAAAGCTTTTTTTTACAAAAGATGAGTTGGTATGTAAAAAAGCTTTATAAATCACTTTTATCATTGAAGATGCTCTAAGCAACAAAGATATATTTTTACAAGATTAATTACACACAAATTATATAAGTATTCATAATAACAAAACATTTTTTAAGAAAACTACCAAAGATGGGCCTTTGTCGCACCCCCAAGACACGTGGCAGCGGAAGTGGAAGGTGTCACGGGGCGCCGACCAAATCCAATATCATCAACACAAAGATCAAGCAAACGACCTCTATATGAGACGTTTGAAAATATTACATTTACCATAATTCAAATGTTTACAAAAATAATTCTTGAGTTCGCATAAACCGATTAGAGATTTCTAATACATTACTGAATTTACAAAATACAGCTACATGCAGTCTAATCTCTTGATGTTTTGAAAACAATACGACTCGAGCTAAGCTTTCCAAAAGCTTCCTACTGCGGCGGGTTACCTGAGAAATACATACTAAAAGGTCAACATAAAGTTGGTGAGTTCATAGGTTTGTTAAGTAATCAGTTGCTAAAATGATCCACAAGATTTCATAAGTATGTATCATTCATCAATGATAAGTAAAAAGTATCGTTATCAAACGACAAGTAACGTATTGCTTCCTGCAATATAGGTATACCATTGCCACGAGTCTCATAGTCAAGCTTAACGTTGTTTGCCTCCGGTAAGTGTACTAATCCGATACACTTCTAATTCACAAGTAATACTGCGCCCGTGGGTTGGCTAGCGCGACTAGCCCGGACGAGGTTTGTCAAACCCTGATGGTACCACCCAATAATACTCACGCACAAATTTTAATGACTATGATAAGTAGAGGACTTTAGTGGATTATTCAGGTCTCATGCAATGCGTATCGAAAAAGTTACTACCAGTACTTGTGATCATAAAGCAGTTTATAAAACAGTTGTATGTATTCTCACCCCAGTGAAAACAGTAAAAAGGGGCTATGAAACTCACCAAGGTTTAGCAGGTAGCAAGCAATAATCAAGTAGCAAGCAGTGAGTGTTCTCGTTCCCGTGTGCAACCTCCTAACGCCCTAGACGTATGAGGTTGTATAAGTAGATGTCTCAAAAGACCATCTATAGCGATTGTATAAGTGGGGGTTAATGTCCACTTAAGCCAATCGGGTAGGTGGGGGTTTTATGTCCACCTAAAGCTAGTTCATCAACTAGTATGTCCAAATAGTAGTTCAAGTTCGTTTATCAAAAACGTGTACGACCCGTTGGTGAAAGTTTGTAATAATAATTCTTTAAGACATTATTATCAAGTTTGTGTCATCGTATACTTGTTACAGTATGTATCATGTGTGGTTATAAGTTGTTACTCATGTTCGATACTTAGTGAAAAATAAGTTTAAAATATTCTGTCATTAGCGACACTAGTGTCAGTGTCGCATGTCATGCGACACTAGGGTAAGTGTCGCAGTGAGTGTCGCAAGGTTTCCACTGTTAGTGTCGCAAGTGTTACCACTGTTGGTTATGCGACACTTAGGCAAGTGTCGCAGGTAGTGTCGCATAGTTACCACTGTTAGTGTATTTTGTAGTTTCCACTGTTGGTTATGCGACACTTAGGAAAGTGTCGCAGGTAGTGTCGCAAGATTGAAGTCGCTGCTGGTTATGCGACACTAAGGGTAGTGTCGCAGGTAGTGTCGCAAGGTTTGAAATCACTGATGATAGATCAGCGACACTGAGGGGTGCGACACTAAGGGTAGTGTCGCATGGTCATGCGACACTAAGGGTCTGTCAAAATTTCAATTTTAGTCCAAGTGTTTTCAAGTGTCGGTTTTCGTTTGGGAAACTTTCTAAAATTAGTTTTTGGTCTAAGTTTCTAATTAAGTCACCCAAACCCATTTTTGTTACCACTTTCCAAAAATATTAAGTTTTTCGAAAACGAGCCACTTTTGTTGACTTGGTCAAACTTACTCGGTTTGACCTGAAACTTTCACCCAACCCCAATATCAGTTTATAAGGTCTAAATATGTTGTCGGTTCATGTCGGAGTTCACCAAGAGTCTCGGTTTTTATAAAAGTCCAAAAACAGTCCACGTTCATGTTTCTCGGTTTGTCGGTTTACTTTCTCTATTTTTCTTAACTAGCTATAATCCGAGTTAGAGTCCAAGATTTTTATCAGCTGTTCTACCATATGTCTAGAGGTTAACTTAATTTTTCCATTAATTATGGTGTCCATCTTGTTAGGTATAAAATTTATGGATGAATCCATACACAGTTTTCAATTTCATGCAGGTCAGTCGCATAGATTCATATTTCTAAGAAAATCCGTAGGTTTCTGGAAGGAGTCATAGAAGAACTTTTTGTAGATCTTTTCAATACGCAACTTTTTAAAAAAATGCATCTTCTAATTCTTTGTAGAAGTCAAGTTATGAGTGTTTTAGTAAACTGACTTTTCTGAGACAGATTATGTGTTCATGTGTATAAATCATAAAAACGTATTTTGAGCTTATATTTGGACATAATCTTGTTAGATGAGCTTTATAGCATATAAATAAACATTATGTAAGTAGAACTAAAGAAGAGTTTAGGTGATTTATACCAAGAAAGTGATGGAGAAACAAGAGGAAGATGAAGATGATGATGTCTTGAGCTTGGTTCCTCCTCTTGAACTTGCAAGTATGATGATGATTTAATGGTGATGATAATGAGGGTGTTTGAGGGCTGTGTTTTTCTGGAAATAGAGAGAGTTTGTTGGTGGATTTTTGAGAGAGAAAGTGGTAGGGTGAAAGTGAGATGGAGTGTGAATGAAAGGGTTGCATGGAGTGTGAGTGGAGAAGGCTTGAGGTGGTGTAGTCAAAGAAGCAAGGGGAAGTTGAATGGCAGCAGAAAAGGGGGAAAAGGGGGCCGGCCAAAGGGGCCCCACAAAGGGTATTTTGGTCATTTTCCATTCCTAGCTTTATTTGTTGCGTTTTACGTTCGTTTACTCGTTCGGTTTGGTGTTAAATGTTTAATATGCGTTTTTAAGTAACGATTTAAGTTTCAATGTTACCATTTGATGTATTCTTATAAAATACTTGAAAAACATTTATAAAAATGTTTCGTTAATTTATCGATCTCGATTTGCGCGTTCGTTGCACGGATTTTAAATCGCGTGATGTTTTATTTGGACGTTTTTCGTTATCGTTTAAAGACACGATATATTAACTAATAGCTTTTCACTAATTAGTTCTATTTTAGATTCAAAAATATATTTTGAATTTCGTTCGATTGTCGGGCGCGTTCTGCGCGTTTTCATTACGTTTGAGACGTTTTAATCGAAACGTCTAGGTTTTTCGGGTATTATTATAAAATAATAATAATATATGATAAATAACTTCTAGAAGTAGATTTAAGTTATTTATAGAAAAGTTTTCACCAACGTCGTATTTTCTGTCGGACTCCGTCCGGTTGTTTTGCACAATTTTACCAAATTGCGTAAGCGTAATTACAACGAATTACGTAGCGTAATATAAATCAATTACGGAAGTGTATATTCACATAAATATACAAATAGTTTCAAGTAATTACAAGCATTTAGCCTAATACAAAACTAAACACACGTAATTAGGGTTTCTAGAGGGTTAATCAGTAACCCTAAATCGTCGGGTGTCACAGCCTTACTCGAAAATTAGGGGTGACAATGTTACAAACAATTTCAACGGGACAATGCGAAAGAAGATAGGTAAATTGTTTAGATTTCTGCATTTAGTAATTTCAAATTTGTTCATTTGCAAATTTGTCAACTTGTGCAATTAATTAGATCTCAAAGTGAAGATACTAAGCAAAAACTTCCGATTATGTAAGAATGTTACGCAAGTCAACTTTTATTAATTGATATTGCCAAATAATTTTTTATACAGGTTATTTATTTAAAATACTTTAAAGAGAATAGAAATTGTACTATTAGTCGTATTATGTAACTTGAATGTCATTTATCATAATTTATTCAAAATAGGTGATACATAGTTTTTTTTTATTCAAATCGTCAAATCAAATCAGTTTTGATTGTTATGGTTGGTTTGGTTTGACACATTAAATTGGGTGGTTTGGGTTGAAAAAAATATCAAATCGTAATTACTGGTTTGGTTTAAGTTTTATGCTCAAACCGACCAAACCGGATCATGAACATCCCTAGTATCAATCATTTTATTTTATCTTTTTAAAAGAAAACTCTATAACCTAAATCGATACTTAGAAAAAAAAACTTAAAAAGTAGGTGAATTACATTGCTCTAGTTTTATACTCTCTGTTCCTGTCAAAGTGTTCAATTTAATTATTGACACAATTTATAATATTTTCTACTGAAAACAATTTTCACTGATTAAATATTTTAATTTTAATTTGAAGGATGAGGTTCTAATGAGAATAAGATTTTGTGTGAGAATTAGAGAACCAATGATATCATGTCATGTGTAGAGAAAATGTTCCACATGTACAAAACGCATTTACCCCCAACATCAATTATCTCACAAACGACAAATCAAAAAATTATGAAAATTGCACCATTAAATTCAGCGTTTTCTCCTCTTCGATTTGCCGTCCATCAAGGCATACTTTCGACGAGTTTTTTTTTTTCATTTTTTTGGTGGGTTTCACATTTACTAACACATATGTTAGAGTGTTGCGTTTAGGGTTTGGGGTTTATGGTTTAGGGTTTGAGGTTTCTCCCCGAAACCTCAAACCTCAAACCCTAAACCCTAACCCCTAAACCTCAAACCCTAAACCCTAAACGCTTTATAGAACACTAAACCCTAAATCATACTAAACCCTAAACCTTAAACCCTTCTAAACCCTAAACCCTGCTAAACCCTAACCCTAAACCCTAACCTTAACCTCAAATTAAATGTATAACCAATCACTAACACATGTGTTAACCCACCAAAAAATGGAAGGAAAAAAAAAGTCGTCGAAAGTATGCGTTAAGGGACGGCAAATCGAAGAGGAAAAAATGCTGAATTTTATGGTGTAATTTTCATGATTTTTCGACTTACCGTTTGTAAGATATTTAATTTTTAAAAATGTGGAGGAGAGAAAATAAAGTAACATATAACAACAATCTATGAGTTCCTTTATTCTCGCTTAAAGTTGATGTATTCATTTAAACCTTACTCTTGAATTTTAATAGATACAAGCAGACATTTATAGAACTTACCAAATTTTGTCATATTCCTGCAAACTTTCTCATTTTTAACCGTAACTTTTCGGTTCATTACACTTTTAACATAAAATAGTCTCTTTATCCGATCACCAAATATTCAGTTGTTCATCATCAATTCTCCAGATCCCAAATATGAACATCATCGAGAAATCTCATACGCACAATTCCCCACCATCACTGGACCAATTACCAGATGAAATCATCCTCCAAATAATCAACAAATTATCCGATTTAAAAACCCTTTGTTTCTGCTACCTCGTTTCCAAACGGCTCTCTGTAATCACCCTTCAAGTTACCACAATTTCATTCACAGCTCCAAATGTAAACCCTAATAACACCACCTCTGATGACGTCACACCTCCTACTAAAAGTATACTCCGATCATTCATCAACGGCGTCGTTTTTAAACCGCTACACCTCATCCGCCGGATAATCGTGCCGTCAGCTAGACCGCTTTCGCCTATCATTTCCTCATTTTACGGCGAATCGTTTCGATCGGCTGTTTCGTTCTTGTGTAAGTTTGAGTTATTGAATTCGTTACGTGTTCAGCTTCCGTGTTCCAGTCATATCGATCATCGGTGTTCCTTCAGATGGAAGGTGAAATTAGGTAACCGAATTGGATCGTTTTTGTTTGTAGCGTCGAATTCGATTAGTGATGATAGTGGATTGATATGTGGATACCGTGAGGAAGATGTTGTTGAGTCGAGTAGTGATTTGTTTAGGAAGAATGTGCACATTGCGTTTCAGTGTTTGAAGGATGTGATGATTAGGCATAGGATGTTGTTGTACTTTGTGAAGGATTTGCCATTGCTTGAAACGGTGTCGGTTACGGATTCTGAGAGGAGAGGGAGGGTTTGTTTGAGTGGGGGGGACGTTGGTGAGGTTAGGGATTGGATACGGTTATCTGCGGCTGATATGAAACCGGAGATGAATCGTATTGAGGTTCCTGTGAGTGTGAGTCATTGTTATGTGCCTGTGTTGAATTTGCCGAACTCCGGGTGTGTGATGAAAGGGGTGACTTTTGCTGTAATGCAGATGAATACTTTTGAAGGTGGAAATGGAAATGGTGATGTAAATGACGGTTTTGTGATAGGTGATGATGACGGGGTTGAAAATAAAGAAGAGGCTGCATATAATGAAGCTGTGATGGAGATTTTGATGAATCATAAAGATGGGATGAAAAGGTTGCTGTGATAGTGTCTGGTCTATGGCCTAGATCGTGAAACTGGTAATGTTCTAATTGTAAGTTTTCGATTATGATGTATATTTTATACTGTACATGTTTACTTTAAACGTTAAAGGTTTTTTTTAATGTCTGTATGTAAATATGTGTCTATATTATTTCTTTTGAATCACGATTGAAATTAGGGATATAAAAATTGGAAATATCATGGTGGGATGTATTTGAATTTGGTAGTGTTGGAAATGAGGTTGGCTAAGCTGTGTTAATAAGATTATTGATGATTTCGTAGCTAAGTGACCATTACATGTTGGTGAGAGTTTGTTCTTAGGGTCAGTTATGACTTGAGGAAGATGTTATGTGACTATTAAATACTATTTTGCATACTAGTTGAAATAAAGTGCCAATACTTTCCGGGCTGAGAAAATTGTATGCCGTCTTGTACCAAACAATGTAGCACTTAATTTGTTACACATATGCTGGGACTAGCTCTCACTTCTCTAAAATGTTTATTGACTAGTCTTAATTGGGAAAATTTGTAACCGAAACTGATGCCTTAAAAAAACTGTAATGTACATTTGGGATGGAATCTTGTTAAATAGTAAAGAATGTTTTGGATATGACTTAAAGTGAAGGTATTGTAATTTGGAATTTTGACACAGAGAGCACATTGATATTGTTCGTCGTGGACTCCTGGGTGAGAGCTCACATTATACTGAGGGATGTAAAATGTAAGTCACTTTGAAGCTGCATTCACATTACCTTTTTAAGAAAGAAGAACCAGTGGATGGAGTGTGTGTGCACTTTGTCTTAATCATTTTAATGGGGTTAAAGTGTGTGTGCACATTGTATAGTAATTTTAGGTTATACAACATCTGACTGGTAAAGTCCTTACAATTCTATCGGATCATCACATAATTATGAAATTAAACTTCACAGTTTTTTTTTGTTTCTGCATAAAAAACTGTAATTTTTTTTGTTCCGGATTGAGCTGTACTGCTTCAGCTGCAAATCTGCAATTGGGTCAACAATCATAAGGCTGTTTAACTGATTCTTTCGGTAATTAGGTAAGTTAAATTTCCGTAGCGTGATCCACACCCTGTAATGCTTGAAATCCGTAATCACTAATCACCCGTTAGCTGTTAATTGATATTGTTTGTAAGTGATTAACATCTAGCTGTCTGGAGGTCTATGAGGCATGAAACAAGAAACAAAAGATCTTGTCACTAACATACCTTGTCTAAAACTTAATTATCAAAGTATCTGAATTAGAAGCAACCTATTAATTATAACTTATATATGATTAAATTTCATCACTGTTAAGTAAATTATCAATCGTGTTGCATACTGGGATGTTCATCCCCTGCAATTGAACATATATCAAGTTATAGCTTGTTTAATTCTGTCTATAAAAACAATAAGGAGTAGTTGTTGACGCATAAATTCTTTAATTTCTCCAGTTTACTTTGAATTTCAACATATGGATATTTTTTACTTATAAGAAGAAATTCATATAAACAATAAATATTCTCATAGAGCAGAATGGTCAAACGTCAAAGTTGATGTGCACCCTCACTTCTAATCTAACGAAAATTTGCATGTGTGCATATTATGATGGCATTATTCGAAATTAATTTTGACCAAAATGTCTGTGAACCTAGTTTTGATTGCCTTTTCTGCAATGTTATGGCTATGTATGTATATTTTTTTATTGTTTTTTTTTAGAAAAAGCAAGGAAGCTATGTATGCGTATTCTATGCTATATTTAATTTATATAAATAATATTAAAAAATAAGTTAAATTACATGAAAGATAAGGATAAGGATATCTTACCATCTTAGTTATTTAGGGTGGGGTACGAATGAAATGTGAAACGACATTTTTTTAAAACTTCCAAAAAGAAAAAGAAAAAATTTACGGGGTACGGGAACTGATAGTGCGAATGTGTGTAAAATAAATAGACCATTAATACAATTAACTCCTAATTATATTATACTAACACTCCTCATCTTGATTGATATTTTACCCTTGCTTGTAATAGGGAGCTTGTCAAGATCGTGATTTTGACTATAGGATTGTACAATCTTAAGATCCTATACTACATAAGGTAAGATCGTATTAGGATCGTAGAATCACTTATAAGAGTGGTGTACAATCCGACTCTAGTCGTATAGAATAAATTGAACTTTTCAAGTGCTTACAAAAGGGTTATATATATGGAACATAGCCCCATAATCTAATTCTAATGTATGATCATAATTACCACACAATTTTTGTTTCAAAATGAAATTTATCAAATTAACCTAAAAATCTAAAACCCCAAAAAATTTTAAATCACTCCATTTGTGGTTCCGGTTGATATGTTAGATTATTAATTTTCGTTTATAAGTTTGTATGCTTTTAAACAAATATGACGTAGAATTGTACTATGCTGCTATGTTTTGTTGTATTATTTTATCCTAGTAAAAAGTAGGATCTTCTAACAAATTCATCTATCTTTTTCTTTATAATATAAAAATTTTAATGTTACATTAATTTCTAATATAGTTAGTTTTCTATATGAATTTGGATGTATGTTAAACAAATAATGATATTGTAATAGGATATTAGGATCTTACGATCCCGATTCGATCCAACAATCATGATCTTGCAACGCGAAAATGATCCTACTTAGAATCAGTCTTGAAAACCTTGCCTAATGGGAACAATTAATCCATGGCTATGGATTTATTATAACACGGAGTAATAATATATTATCTTGTTGGATTTCAATGTTGAAAACATGTTGGTTATTTGCATTTCATATAATTTATAACATAGGGAGTAACAATTTGCATGTTCTATTATTCCCGATGAGCACCGGCCATGGGATGGTTAATTGGCTTTGTATGCATCTAAGCGTGAACAAAGTCGGGTTTTGGAACAACCCGACCCGACCCGGTTACCTAAACCGGGTATTGGTCAACGAGAAAGAAACCGATTCGTTGACCAACCTGACCCGGGTATTTGACCGGGTTTTTGACCAATTTTCATGTTTTTTTCAGGTTTTCAACCGGGTTTCCAACCCGACCCGGTTTGAACCCGGGTTCAACCTGGTTTTGAAAATAAAAAACCCTACCCGAGTCACTACCTGCCAGGTACTCAAAAAACCCGAACCGGGTAGGTTTGACCGGGTCGGGTTTTCGGCTTTGACTTCGGGTCGGGTATAAAACCCGGTTTTTTTTAACACCCCTAATGCATCTAATAAATTGTTTTTGTAAATTGGCTAGCTCCCTTGACTTTGAACCTTCAACACTTCAAGATTAATTAAATTGTGTATTGAAATCAATAGATCAATTTAACAAAAAGATACTCCTCCGTATAGCATATTTGTAATAACATTCCTAGTCACCAGAACGGTCAAAGTTGATGGGCTTTACTTTGAATATCGCATTTGAAAGTTTCAGTGTTTCCAACTCTAAAATCCTATAAATACCACTACCTCCACTCCCAAATCACACAAACAAAATCTTATCATTTTTCCTAACCAGTATTTTCTTCAATACAAGTTAAGCATGACTTCTGTCACTACTGAGATTGAGGTTGCTTCTCAATTCTCAGCTGAGAATGTTTTTAAGGTTTTCAACGAATTCCATCGTATCGCACCGAAGGTCAACCCTCAACTTATCAAATCCGTCGAGACAATCGAAGGGGATGGAGGTGTTGGGACGATTAGACTTTTCACATTTGGCGATGGTAAGAAGTTGTCATATATACCATTTTCCGTATAACTATATATCACACAACTCAGTGAACATGGACATGCTTCTTTTTAGTTGTTGTTCTTTTAGATACTTGCTAAACATATATTACTTAATACAGCTGTTCCATTCACAAGTGGGAAGTACAAGCAAGACACTATTGATGCGAGCAACTTTAGCTATAATTACACATTTTTCGAAGGGGACAGCTTGATGGGCATATTGGACTCCATCAACAATTATGTTAAGATGGTACCTTCTGCTGACGGTGGAAGCGTATACAAACATACAATTGTTTATAACTGCAAAGGTGATGAAAAACCATCGGCGGAGGCTCTTAGCTTCGATAAGGAACAATACGAAAAAACCTTCAGAGCTATGGAGGCTTACGCTATCGCACATCAGGAAGAGTTTTAGATTATTATGTGTTGATGCAGTCTCTTATCGTGTGTGATTTCAACTTATTGTGTTTTGTATTTCTATTGTAGTCACTTAATTGTAATAATGGTCGATGATCAGTTTTACAACTATTATTGTACCAAGCTATTTATATACTTAAAATAAATGCTCTTATTTATGTGTGCATATGAACCTTAATTTGTTAACCTTTTTCGGTTTAACACATTGTGGATAAATAAATGTACCCCAAACTCTTTTTTTTTAATGATCCCCCATGACCACAGTTTTATACACAATACCTTTTATTTTATACACCGGTTATCGATTTTTATTTATATGGTTGTTGGAAGCATGTAATATACGCCCAATTTATTTCACATTCTAACAAATAAAATTATCAAAGCAACTCTGTTATACATTGAAGAGTAAACAATTGGTTTAATTAGTAGTTTGTTATTCTTTCATTTTCCTATCATAGCTTTCCATATTCAGCCTTTTGAGTTACAAGGAGACGTCATTTTGTCCATAAATAAGATTAACAAAATATATTTGGCCATTGCTAGTTTTAATTTAGTGTCTTTTATGGTTACTTTCATCTTCCTTCCTCATAATGATGCAATAGGCATGTTGGCGTCTTGGCGTTCGTCCTTGGGACTTCAGTCCTGTGCAAGATGGAGGTTAGAAAGGGTAAATAGAAAGTCCTATCATGCAGAGTGATGAAGAGGAGAAATATTAAAAATAATCATGGCCGTCGTTGAGGGTAGGCGAGGTGGTTGACCGAATAGGGCCTCCGAATTATAAGGGCCTCAAAATGTATATGTTTGTGTATATACATATAGATATAATTTGATTGATAATTGCAATAAGAAAAACATGATCTAGTTATTTCAAAGTTGATTGATACGTAGCAAAAAAGAAAAAGAAAAAAATTAACAAAATTAATTTATAGCTCGATAAATCGCCTCATTTCGACGATCATTCATGTTTTTGCTCAGGGCCTTCGAAAACTACTCTGAAAATGATATACGTGGATTATTGGTAAATGGGTCGTGGGTTGAAGAACCAGTGATGATCAAAGGGGAGGTCCTAAGATACTTTAGAAAGGTGTTTGAAACACCATTCAGGGTAGAAGAGGTATAGGAAGCAATAAAAATGTGAGAGCTTAAAAGTACCGGGTCCGGATGGATTTAATTTTTGGTTCATAAATAGATTTTGGGGACTTATAAAGGAGGAATTGATGAAGGCAAGTGGATGGTTTTGGGAGATGGGTGAAATATCTCAAGGCTGTAACACCTCGTTTGTGACATTAATTCCTAAGATTGTGGACCTGATGATACTAAAAGATTTTAGACCTATTAGCCTGGATGCTATTATAAAACTGTAGCGAAGGAAGCAAGAAGGGTAAAGAGGGTAATTAGTTAATTAGTTGGTGAAGTACAAAACGCGTTTATAGAAGAAGATATATATTAGATGGAGTGTCGATTGCAAATGAAGTAGTGGATTTCTTGACGAAAAAAAAGGAAGAAATGTCTAGCGTTAAAAGCTGATTTTGAAAAGTCTTATAATAGCCTTAACCGGGAATACTTACTTGAAGTGATGAGGGGTATGGGTTTTGGTGCAAAGGGGTGTGGTTAGATAGAAATGTGCTTGAAGTCATCATCGGTGTGATATCGCTCATTTTGTCTATATAAATTTGTCGTGATATCATTGTTTTGCATTTGTATTTGAGTAAATTTCGAGAACTTTCGGTACTTATTTCATTTGGAAATTTATCTCAGGTTGAATCGTTGGAAAAGCATGCAATGTGGTGAAGTTGGTCGAAATCTGAGCTAAGTCTGGTGCTGAACTGATGCTGGCCTGGAACATGTCATAGCCGATCGGCTATATCATCTGAGCCGATTGGGTAACATCTGTGAACCGACTGGGTAAATTGAGATGATCGGCTCATTTAGTTCAAAACCGTCACAGAGGCTCGCCCGTGTTGAAGCTTGAGTTCGAAGATGAAGAAGCCGATCAGCTTGGGAATCTCATCCAATCGGCTAAGCATTTCCAGCCGATCGGGTATGGTTTCTCAGCCGATCGGGTAGAAAAACAGGTACTGTTTGTCTTCTCAGATCTAGATAAAAAAGAACACGGACCAAAATGTAAAAATAAGCTGTGCGAAAATGAAGCATGGAGCAATTAATGCTAACCGATTTTTGGTCAAAAAACACCCAAAAATTCATGGGATTGAAGCTAGTGAAGTGGGTTTGTATAACCCTAAAAAAACCTCAGCTTATTCATCACCATACTACTTCATTTTGTGTGGGTTTTTCTCTCAAAGAAGAACTCCTCAACTCCACCTCACTTCACTTCACAAAAATCACTTAACACATTTCACTTGCAATTTCTTAGGTAGATTGTGTAGAAGAATAACAAGCAACAACACTTCATCAACTATTTGTGTAATCATTTGGGGTACAATTTTATTCAATTTAATTTCAAGTAATTTAAGATGTCTTCAAGAATTTGCATTTGTTTCATGATAATTGTTGTGATGAGTGGCTAATTTCATTATTTGCTTGTTTGGATGATTTAGCTAATGATTAGGGGTGATTTATATTGGTGTTTGGTTATGATAGGGTTCATAGTTCATCTTTAAACTTGTTTGTGTTTAGCTCAATAAAAGTTTGTGAAACTAATGGGTGATTTTAACTAATTAACTATGGAGGTCCTAACACAATCATCATCATTAAACAACTAACAATTAAAAGCATGTATCGCATCTACATATACAGTCGATTAACTATCATAGAAGAATTCATAATACATATAAAATATTGAAAACATACCAGATAAAGAATATTTTGTTGATTGATGTCGAAAGAAAAAATCTTTTACGGAGGAAGAATTCGTTGGAGTATGTTGCAGGTTTTCTTTTGGTTGAATAAGGTTATCTAAGGATGATAAATGCTCATTTTCTTTCTATATAATATAAATAAAATGAATTCTATAAGTTCTTATTACGTTATATTATATATTATATATGTAAATCCTAAATACCGTATAATTTTTATTTCCTAATCCAAAGGTAGCTAAAAATGAAGTAGCAAGAATTAGATATCAGTTTGAACCCTGTCCATTAATATATTTTATATCATTTATCATAAAACACAAACAATATATTTAAAGTCAGAAATGCAAAAGAAATTTTACAAAAAGTACAAACATGACACTTTTGTAATGGACAATATATTTGAAATATATATAAATTGTAAATTGTAATGTAGACCTTTATTTTAGAACGGTGGGAGTACATTGTTGAGTTATAGGAGTAACAATAACTTTCATTTGGTTAATAAAAGTTCAATGACATATCCTAATTTTGAAGGTCGTTGAAATCACTATTTGGGAATGACTCGATCATGACATTATAGGAAGTACTCGGTCGAGGCGGGAGTCCTCGACTAGTACTCTGGATTATACATTTTAATAAAGTAATACATTATAAAATTATATGAGTAAATATAGAAGATAAATAAAAAAACTCAAACGTTAATTAGAAAATGAAAAGTAAAAAACATAATTATAAACATCTCAAAATGTTGAGGACTTTGACTTTGACCGAGTTAGTCCGAATTTGGTCAAGTTATTCTGATTTTTATCCCGGTCTGACTCGCTTTAGATCAAGCTCGAGTCACGAGGTACTCCATTTGTATTTGGTCGAGTTGGATGAGTTTTATAACCCCATGTGTATTATTGATATTATTTATGAATAAAATTTGATAAACGGAAATTAACAATCGACTACCTATTTATAATGTAGCAGATATATTTGACTCACTAAACGATTATAAATATAGAGATGTTAGGGATCAAACCTATGTTATATGTGGCAAACATGCCGCTATCCATTACCAACTAAGCTACATATTATTTAAGGTTGCGTTATTTTTATATCACAATAATACTCTTTCCGTCCTAGTTTTATTGACCTCTTTTAACTTTTGCAGTATTTCTTTGACAACTTTGACCTTGAATAATTTTGTTTGTGTTATATAATACTTGATGCAAATTATACCAATGAAAATAAATTCAAAACTCAATCAATTTATTTATTTTTCATCAAGTATTATATAACACAAACAAAAATATTCAAGTTCAAAGTAAATTCAAAACTCATTCAAAACTAATAATCATATAGATTTGATATATACAGTAAATTTTTTGATGCATACATCATATTTTATGCATTATAATATTTATAGTACAATATTATGATGCATATTTTTAGTGTAAATGATAAAAGATTTGTTGTATTTATATTGGCCATAATCCTATATATATTATATAGATATAGATTTTCTTCTTTTAACTAGATTAAAATTTATAATTAAGATGCAATTGGCTATAAATGTGTTGGTAGAAAATAACCTTCATAAACAAATGTCCATTACTTTACTCCAAATATATATACGTAGAAAAAAAATAGTGAGGGATTTCATATTATTAATTATAAGAGTAAATTCTATAGATGGTTCCTGTGGTTTACATCGATTTACGAAAACAGTCCCTAAACTTTTTTTTTTTACTTTCAGTCCAATAAGTTTATGTTTTGCTCGAAAATGGTCCCTCATTCACCTAAAATGACTAAAGTACCCTTCCTTTTGTCATTACTGGATAGTCACGATTTAAACGGTCAAAGGGTACTTTAGTCATTTTAGGTGGGTGAGGGACCATTTTCGAGCAAAATGTAAACTTATTGAACTGAAAAAGTGAAAAAAGAAGTTTAGGGACTGTTTTCGTAAATTGATGTAAACTACAAGGACCATCTATAGAATTTACTCTAATTATAATATAAATAATTGTTATATAAGTATGATTCAAGATATATTGCGTTTAGCCCTGGATTAACCTCGACGACGTTTCCCTCCCCAATTTCAACAATTCCCACCATGAATTTCAATATTCCATCCAACAATTTCACCACTAATTTCTCCTTTCTGTTACCAAAAATGCATCAAAGATATCTTCAATTGAAAACCCTATTAACCTCTCATTCACTGAACCTTCACGCAAGCAGAGCAGACCTTGTAGCACAATTGATCACACACTTGAAATACCCCCTTTCTGATTTCTTGAATTATACACAAAATTGTGTTCATACATATTAAAATTTTTATGTGTTTATGTGGTCAATCTAAAGTTTCTGTTTAAAGTCTCTATGATTCGTATTGTTGGTTCAACTTAATTAATTTCAATTAACCTCTTTAATACGTATTTGTGTTCATTAGTTTTAACCTCTGTAATATGGATTTTGGTGTAATGATTCATTCAGTATTTTGTGTATTTTTATTCATGCGAATTTTTCATGGTCAATAGAACAACATTATATATCTTTGTTAATTTCATAAAAAGATTTATGCTATTTAGGCTTTAGTGTTCTTTGGTGAATGATTTATGTTATGTGTATTTCCCAATAAGTTATGCATATAGTTATTTACATGTAAAACCATTTCACAAAAATTGGTATTTTGACTTAACAAAGGTGCATACGGTTTTGTGCATATGGAATCATACTAAAAGTCATTCTCTATTTATTGTATTTATTGTTGCTTGAAAGATCACTTATATGTTTTGATCGAGTTTTTTACATTTGTTTTAATTATCTTATACTTTGGGTACATTACTTATGGGAAATCAAAGCGAGCAAGATCAAGGTACACACAGGAAAATGAATGATTACGGAAGGCCAAGTTGTTGAAGGTTAAGCAGAACAAACAAAAGTTAAGGGAGCTAGGAATTCAAAAAATTGGCAACTCTCTTACAAGTTTAGTACTTTAGTAGATAGTAAGAAAACACAGAAAAGGAAAGGAAAACCAACAGTTAGTAATGATATGATGTCACATGTCTGATAATGGTGGTGACGGTGAGGGATATTACTATGTCTATGAAGAAACTGAAACAAGTCACGGACCTGCAAAGGTACCACCAATTAGCAATTTTATGTCATATTATGTTTTATTTGTAAGTACTTCTCTGATGGGATTTTATTTTTACAACAACACCGTTCTCAGTATATTGCACCCATGTCAATGAAAATTTAGCAAAGAAAAAATGGGTGATTGCTCCAAACGTTTCTTCTATTTTACCTGTTGAGGAGTCCTATATCCAAAGTGGACAACTTGTTGGAACTCCTATATCCAAAGTGGACAACTTGTTGGAACTGTTGCATCAAAAAAGAGTAAGTCACAATAGTGTGAGGAAGGTCGTAAGCGCAATGGACTAATGGTTGGAAATTCTGTATCAATTGAAAAGCAATCAACGAAAACAATGACAGTGAATGATTTAATTTTGAAGAAGAAAGATTCAGCAAAGCAAACAGGTTAGCTGAAACATAATTTAACAAAACCTAATGCGATCCCAAAAAGCATCTCAAGTGGAGCAAGGCAAAAATTGTTTCTTGTCGATGAAGATAATGATCAGGACGATAACCTGACATTTCAAGGTACAATTTTGTCGGTCTCAAACTTCTATATCCACCATTAATAACAAAGTCTACTTTAGAAATACCATTTTTTATCTTTACTCTCCTATGATTATAGATATGAACCGAGGAACAATATTTTGTTGATGATGAAGACACGGAGATGATATTTAAGGATATTCAAAATGGGATTGAAGGGGATGATGTGAGAAGTGAAGGTATGTAGTTCTTAATACTCTTCATGAATTTTTTCAATACCTTCTTAAAAAGCTACAATCAGTTGCTTAGTCATTTTTTTCATACTTACTTTTCCAAGGTTACATTACAAGTATGGACACAAATCATAGAAGGCGTGGATTAGCAAAAGAAACAGGTTAAGCATATACTACACTACTTTTTGTGTTGTTTATTGTCTCATAATGCTTAACGTTAAAATTTGGTAGTAAGGCTGTAGTTGGTAATTATGTTAGAATGAACTTAATACAATAAAACCGAGTGACTATAAAGTCGACACAGAAACCAAGCTGTCACATTATAACAATCTGAAGTTTGACACAGGATACATAAGGTTATTATCAAATTTGTTTTGACCAGTTTTTTTCATCCTTTTGTCTTCCACAGATTATATATATATATATATATATCTATTTATATATATATATATTCCTTTTGATAAGTGATGATGTACTTAAGGCAACAAAAACTGCCAACAAAAAATAGTGAGAGAGGAAAGATTTATTAAACCATCTAAATGTCAACTAGTTAATGAAATATTGGAACTTTGCAGCTATTAGTGCAGTGGAATTACCCAATCCAATTACCTCCTCGAAATAACTTAATATAGGCATAGGTTATTTTTTTATATCTAAAGGATCACCAATAGGGTAGTGTAAACTGTGTCTTAATCTTTATGTTTATTTATGTTATTTTTAAGTTTATTGTAGATTTATATATAGCTGATGCTTATGAAATACTGTTTGAATAAGATTAGAGAAGAACACAACATTGACTGATATAATTTGTAACTCCCGTTTAACTTTTGTAGATGCAAGGAATGTACAGAAAAAAGTAAGGGGGCCAACTTGCATGAAAAATATATGGGGTGACTCAGAGATTATTAAGGTTCGATTTAATGAATATGGGCAACCAATTGACAAGGAAAAAACGAGTAAACTGACCTACTTCATGGGAGCTGTTGCTAGGGGTGGAAGTTATTGCCCAATTTACAAACCTTGGCATAAAGTTAGTGATACTAACAAACAAGCATTGTTAGAACTGTTACAGGTACTGAAACATGAAACATATTAAAAATAGGTAAACTATTAGTTTACTAATGTAACTAAATTTGTTCCTTTTTAGACAAAGTTTGACCTTCCTGAAAGTTCTCATGCCTGGATATTAGCATCATTTGGAAAAAAATGTGAGAAATTGGAGAGCAAGGCTGAAAGAGTATCATGATCCATCTTTGCCACTAAAGAAGCAAATAAAGTCTAGGCCGGAAAGAGTCTATTGGAATGAAGAAGCATCTAAGGTATTTAGTAATTTTTTTAATATCATGAAACTATCATTTTACTTGCACTAATTTTTTTTTATCTTTGATTTATCCATTTTACCTTTTCACAATAAAAACTGTGAAAAAGCCAAGAACAGTAGGGTCAAAATGAAGATGGTTCAAGTTACCGGTAAAAGAAGTTACGCGGGCCATGAAGAGTTGAAGGTATTTTTATGTTATAGTGTAGCTACTATTTGTACGTTGTTAAATTTCTGTAAAGTAATATTCAATGTATATATTTTTGAATACACAACTTTTAAAACAGGCTTCTTCGGGAGTTGAACCAACTAGAATGGAAATATTTCGTGCGTGTTTCTCAAAAGATGGCACTACAAAGAACAAAAAAGCTGCAAAAGCAATAGTATGTACTATATATGTTTTTTTGTCATGTATCCTATTTTCTTTTCTGATCATATATATGTTTTTTTTTTCAAAAGCATGTATTATGTTACCATTAACACATTATTGACCTTATTTGCATTTATACATCCATTTCATAATTGAATAGATATAGTTAGCATTCTTAAGTCATGTAACTATTGAAATTAATGTTGCTTCTTATATAATGTTTTTAATCTAGAAAAAGATGGAAAGATACAAGTCAAAGCTTCCCAAGGGTTCAATTTGATAAGCTAGGCCCCAAAGACATATTTTCTAAAGTTATAACCAATGATCCAAATGGTCTTGCACGCATGTATGGGCAAGGTGTTTGTGGTAGAGATGTTTGGGGTGTGATTCCTAGTCGTTTAGCTTCTCGTAGAGAGAACATTAAACTGAAGTTTCAAAATGAACAACTTGAAGCTGAAGTGGCACGATTGAAAGCCAAAGCGTCAGAAAAGGAAGGGTCAAGTGAACATGATATCAATGACTCAAGTGTTCCTTTACGAGTATGTGTTTTATTTATCTAATACCTTTTATGCATGTGTTCCTTTATATTGATGTATACATGTTTATTTGAATATGATTGATATGTTGGTTGATACTACAACTTATAGGTTGGAGCTGAAGTTACATTCACAATATTTTCAAGTCTAGCGAGATTGTGGCAAAAGGTAGGATTAAGAGCTTGGATCCAAATGAGTATGTTGCCGGGGCAGAGATTGAACCGGATTGGTGTGAGGTATATATACAAACCCCTGTCATTAGATCTGAACGTTTGGTGAGGATGTATGATTTACTTGTCACAATTGAAGATGTTGTTGGTGCAACTACTGCGTGACCTTGTCCATTCGTTTCAGTATGTTAAACTTATAAACCTTTCTTTAATCTTTTTTTATAATTATCAATTATAGATGAGGTACATTTCTACATACAACACAATCTGCATGGTATACATATCACCTATTCCTTTTGAAAATATGTACGAATTTGATTTCAACAACCTTGTACAACAATACTAACACTCTAAATATGGACAATGTACACCATTATTTCGATACAATCAGATTAAAATACTAAGACAAGGAGAAACTGTGTTGTTGAGCTACTCACATCAGTCTTTTCAAGCACCAAGTTTGATGTACCCAATTTATTGCCACATCCCTCGGATCATGGCCCCATCTCGACCATTTTAATTTATTTGTCAATCTTGCACTCATACACTCAAGTACTCAACTATGGGTCTAAATTTCTTAAACCAACCTGCACCATAAACTTTAGACTTATGTACATACTGCTTTTTTGTAGGTGATGCGTGAAATTGATGTGTGATGAAGATGGGTGATGACTCGATACTATGTTTTCAGTTTTATTCCCGTTTGCTTGATACTCTTAATTTATTATGTAATCGTTAGAGGTCTTTATTTCGGATGAAGTTATTATTGTATTATCTTGAACATTTTTGTTATGAAATGACTTGTTTGAATCATAATTTAGTTTTACTCTATTCTTATTTATTTAATGTTCTCATAAAATGTAAATCATAAATCAATATAGTTTTGCATAATTATTGTACATATATGTGTACTATTTAGTCGTATACAATGAAAACAATTATTGGAATTGACTTTGTAGGACATTTGTGTGTGTCTCAAAAGATGATAGTAAGCACACATGTATTAGAATTTAAAACATCAAAAAGTATCCTATCAGACTTTTTAAAATGGTTGTATGTGTCTCAAAAGATGATAGTAAGAACACATGTATCAGAATTTATAATATCATAAAGTGTCCTATTAGACTTTATAGGATTTGTGTTTGTTTCAAAAGATTAAATTAGGCACGTGTATTGAAATTTAGAACATCAATAAGTGTCGTATTTTATAGTTTGTTAGCATACGTGTATCAATAGACATTTTGAAACTCATACAAAAGTGTTACATAATCTCTATTAGGACGCCTTACTTATTACGAAGCCTTTTTATGTGACGCTTAAATGAGTAGTCCTATCAGGTAAAAGTACCTATAAAGTAGTCTTTAAGGACACTAATGAGCGTCCTATAAGACCAGATTTGTTGTAGTGAATGTTTGTTGTTAGGTTAAATTTGCTTCCATTTGTATGTCCGTGTATGAATGGCCCTTTATTCATGATTGTGAAAATTGGTAGTTGTTACACAAATGAGCTAAGCATATACAAGTTTGTGATTATGGCGAAGGTCCTTCATTTGGATTAATTATAAACTCATGACTTTGGACTTCATGTTTAATCGAGAACCTTGCGTGTTTGAGCTTGACTCTAACTGTTTAACTTATTTGGTAATTTACTAATTGATATAGCGAAGGTTTTCTATTGGTGAATTGCTATTGATTGTTTGTCTAAAAATGATTGAACAAATTTGCGAAGGTAACTTTGGAATAAGCTAGATACTTTAAGCTCAAATGTGCAAGTTGGAAACCATGGCGAATGTCCGTTGCTAAATTAAATCATAAGTTCATGAATCGAAGTTGAACATTAGGTGATGGCGAATGTTAAGCCTATGCTTAATGGAAATCTATCTTAGCAAATTTAAACCGGTTTTAACCAGTTCACCCCGAAATCAGTAGTGACCTAGTCCAAGCAAGTATCGTGTTTACTATAAAGTTCCAACCAATCACTTTGATTCTTAAGAGGCCAATTGCCTAGTTTTAATTTAAAGAATATAGATTTAAGCATCGTGACAACTCGGTCACAAAACACTACTTTTATATTATTTTCTAAATTACTCACATTTAACTCGATCATCTAAAACTTAAGTTCCCTATGTTCAAACCTGAACTGACCCAACTATAATACTACACGATAGGGTCCACTGCCCAGTTGTGTTTTGTTCTAGCATGGTACTTTCTTGTTCAATTTACAAAGATAATTTTTAGAACTAGATTTAACACATCACGATGTCGGTATTAGTTAATGGGTCTGAAACTGAGAAGTTTATATTGGAGCGAGGAGTTAGAAAAGGTGACCCTTTGTCACCTTTCTTATTTTTTAGGAGTAGAAGGGTTAAACGCAACTTTTAAAGAAGTCGTTGAAGGTGGGTTGTTTTAGGGTGTAAAGGCGGGTCGGGATTACGTAATGATATCACACCTTCAATATGTGGATGACACCATATTTGTTGGGGAATGGGAGAGGACAAATGCTCATAATTTGATGAATATATTAAAGTGTTTTGAAGACGTCTCGGAGTTGAAGGTGAACTTGAATAAGAGTTGCATTTATGGAGTAGGGTTGGGGGGGGGGGGGGGGGGGGGGGAGGAGATTGATAGTATGGCGAGAAGGGTGGGGCGTAGGATAGGGGAGTTCCCATTTACATATTTGGGGTTACCGATCGAAAGGGGAATGAGGAGGTTGAGTGATTGGAAAATGATAGTTGAAAAATTCAAAACTTGACTTTCAAAATACAAAGCTAATACTATGTCGTTCCGAGGCCGGTTAACCTTAATATAGTCGGTATTTGGAAGCTTAGCATTGTACTATTTTTTGTTGTTTTATGCCCCGTCGTATGTGATTATTTCACTTGAGAGTGTGAGATGCAATTTCTTTTAAGGGGGCTTCATGGAGGGGAAATATTGTGTGGATAAATGGGAAAGTGTTTTACTTTCCTATGGGAATGAGGGGTTAAATATTGGGAGTCTTCGAGCAAAAAAGTGGGCTTTAGTAGGCAAATGGTGGTGAAGATTTAGGGAAGAGGGGGTGTTTGTGGTAAGGGTAATCAAAAGAATTTATGGGAGGGAAGGAGGGTTGGGAGGTGGCGTTTATGTTAATAGGGGTGGGTGGGGAAATACTTGGGGTAATATAATTAAAGTAGGGGAAGAAATAAATAAAAAAGCGGTGAATTTTACGGTATCTTTCATCAAAAAGGTGGGGATGGGTCGGGAACTCTATTTTGGAAAGATAATGATTTGGTGATTCTAATTATGTGATCGCTTTTGAAGGTTGTATAATTTGGAAAGTTGTAAGGAAGTGTTAGTTAAAGATAGGGGCGATGGTCTTTTGAGGAATGGAGGGGAAAGTGGGGATGAATAAGAGAACCAATAGGAAGAATGAGTGGGGAGTGGGAGGATCTAATTAATTTGTTGTCTTCGTTTGTTCATAATCATAAGGCTAGGGATAAGCGGCGGTGGAGCTTTGATGATGATGGCATTATCAACAAGAAAATTTTAACCAAGAAGATTGATGTGAAGATGCTTCAAAGTGGTGTAATAGCTCGTGAGACAATGCAAAATAATCTTCTGCCTTTGAAGGTGGGAGTGTTTGTGTGGAGAGCAACTAAAGGTAGATTTCCGGTTAACGTGGAGCTCGAAAAAACAGAAATATATTTACATTCAGTAAGATGCTCAACTTGTGATGATATGTGGAAACGATAAATCATTGCTTAATTTTATGTAAAAATGCAATGAAAATTTGGGAGAGGGTATTCAAGTGGTGGGGAATGGGAGTAATGGCAAAACTTTATTGTGAGTGAATGTTTTAGTGGAAAGGGCTGCAACCGTAAGTCTAAAGTGGGTAAAGTTGTGGGCAAGTTGTATAATGGGTAACTTGGTATTATTTGTGAAGAATAGGAATAAGAAAGTGTTTGGGTCAAATAGTCCTAAGTGTTCTAGCCAATGTTTTAAAAATCAGTTTTTTGAGCGGACTGGTTTTCTGTCCAAAATCAGTTCAATCTAGTTGAACCGGTGTTGTGATCGGTTGAACCACCCATTTTGTACTATATGAGTTGAAACGGTTTTGTGTCCGGATCCTATCCGACCAGTTGAACCGGTTTTCAAAATATTGGTTCTATTGTAATTCAGTGAAATTCAAGTCCGATCTTGAAACACACGATTTTTTTTATATCTCCTTAATCGGGTCCCATAACTTACTTTCTATTGATTTAAACATTGTTCATTACAATTAATGAAGTTAACTTAAACAAAATATTATAAATTTTTCTTTGACATACGTGATCCTAGGCTAGGGGGCGAATCGCGTACTAATGCCTTAAACTCGACCGTGACAAATTTTGCCTTGATTACACGATCCTACACTTTGGGTGGGATCGCGTACTTGTGAAGAATTTCGACTGTCACCAATTTACACATAATTACCCTATCCTAGGATTTGGTGGAATCGCGTACATAAGACCAAAACTTGACTGTGAACAAAAACCAAAGAGTTACACTATCTTGGAAATTTCTGGGATCGTGTAAGAAGGCTTGACATCAGCAAATGCAAAACCTAAAATTTTAACCAAAATTCAATTGTGCGTAACTTTCAAACCATCACGAGTTAGGTTCTAAAGTTTTGCAGACACGTTCACAATGACAAAATGAAACTTTGTATTTTTACACAATTTTCATAAAAAAGACGAGTTTAGACATATGACCAATTTAATTCCATTTTGGTCACTTATTGGTGACAATCAAAATCACAAGGACTAAGGTTTGGAACTTTTGACCATATTCCAAAAACTTCATAACAAAGTTTAAGAAGCCAATGAGATAACTTTAACTTCTATTTAACTAGATTTGGCTCACGGGTGTATTAGTGACCCATTTGGGCACTTTTGACCCATTTGCACTCAAAGACTATTTTTCACTTAAACACAAGTCAATCACACTCTATAATTGAATTTCACGAGTGAATGACTACGTGTCATCCCAAAAGCCAAACAACAAGTAATCTAACCTTTGACCACTTTTCATCGTTCAACAAAACTTGACTTTAATACGTATACTTAGTATTTACATTCCAACCCATAATGTGCATACATTACAATCGTTTTTGAATTTCAAAGTCAACTTTTACCAAAAGCCACATCTTTCTTAGATCACCATGTTCAACTTCAAAAAAACTCATTTCAAGGGCGGCTTACACAAGTCTAACATCAAAACAATAATTAAAGGAGAGAAACTTGCTAACCCTTAACCAATCAAGTTTAATCCACACTAAGTCCTTGCAATGTCCTTTCCCTCCCTATGCCCACTTGTACATACAATATTCAACGATTGAAAGAGTAAGCAAAATTTGCTTAGTGAGCATACAAGTATTAATTAAGTAGCTAGTCAATTACACACATTCATTTCAAATAACTTATCAAATATGATTGAGCAACATGTGATGGTCGAATAAAGGTCAATTATAGTCAATTATCTTAAGGTGGATCAACGGTCAAATAATTAACATATGAAATCACATGTTAGTCAAATATCAAGCATTTGCTAAAAAATTAGCAAATTGCCCACATTATGCTCATTCCATATAGATATAGCAACAACATCAAATAATCAAGATCAAATCGTGCATACAATATTACTCTATTCAATTGAGAGAACCTCTTGCTCGGAAGCAATCCGGAACTCACAATCATTACTCAATTAACTCTTACATACTCACCTTGGTGATTAGATGAAGGTTCAAACTCAATGAGCAACACAAATGTTCCAAGCCTTTAATCACCTAACATAATCATATAACAACATATTCAAGTTCTAATAGTCGTCATATTCAATTTATAACTACTTCTAGCTTCTCCCCCACTTTGATTAAATTAGCAATAATTATAATCATTTCTATTATCCATTATCTATCATTTCTCACTTGAATTTTTACTTTCTTTTATCAATTTCATATTCAATTAACAAGACAATTCACTCCTTTAGTTGATTAATATCAATCCAAAAGGATTTAGTAAAACTAAAGAATTTATTCAAGAACACAAGTTGTAATTCAATCCTTTACAACTTGTTTTATGTTCACTAATGATCATAACTTCACTAATAAACATCAACTATATCAATTGCAAGCTATAATTTCGTATTAATTTCACTATTTTTACAAAACTCATAAAACCCCCAAATTTTAGGTTAGAGAAATGAAGAAATCAAGCTTACAATGATTCAAGATGAACTCAGAAGGATGGATTTAAGCCTTACTTGATGGAATCAAAGATTGGAAAATGATTTGAAGTTCTTGAGAATGAATCATGCGTTTGGTTCCTCACGATTTTTGAGTCTGGAAGTTTTTAGAATGAGTGATAAGTACGCATGTGTGTATAAAATTCCTTAATTCTTTTATTTCCCTCAGTCTGGAACGAAGAAACTATTTACATATTTTAATTTATTATTCCATTTCAATATTAATACTTCATATTAATTATATATTTTTATACACTAAAATAATACTTCGAAAATTAGGGTGTTACATAGTTGTTAAAAAGAATAAGGAAATGTAGCTTGATTTGACAGCAGTGGATAGGATAAGTGATCCAATGTATGCTTGTACCAACTTCGCTGTGATGGGTACAAACTGATATGAAAAAAATAATACTCCTTCCGTCTTATATCTATCGTCCACTATTTCTTTTTGGGATGTCTCAATTTAATTGTTCATTTTCATAAATAGAAAAGAATAATAAGATAAAATTCATTTTTGCCCCTAATTTATATATGTAAGACAAAAAGGTAGGTAAAAAGTAAAGGGTAAAATTATCTTGTTACCAAAAAGTAAGAGAGATAGTGATATTTTTCTTAAACTGCGTATTTTTTATCTAGGGACAATAAAATTGAAACGGAGGGAGTATATGTTTGAGGCAGTATGGGAGTTGTGTCAGAGGCGTTGAAGTGCAAATGGTGGAAACAAGCTCATAGTGGTGGGTCCTTGTGGCTTTAATAAGTTTAGTCAAGCTGATTTTGTAAATGTTATATTGTGATTGTATATATAATATATATATATATATACAAATGTTGTAGTAGATGCTGGTAAGGTCAAAGCTCTGTGGCAATCTGTGTATGGTCATAAAAGTTAGGGGTTTTAATATATTGTAGCTTTTTTTTATCAAAAAAGAAGGGGTAAATAGTAATGGTAGACCGGTTTGCAACGAAATAAAAAAAAAACTTTTTAACCCTTGTTTAAAATACTTTTTTTAATTAACAATATATAACGGTAATATTACCAGTTTTAATTAATATATATATTTTCTACTTCATACAACTTTTCTAATGTCAAACACCCTATATATAGCTATATACATACAATCTTATCTCCAATCCGGACACAATTATCACTTTCTTTTTCTACCACATCAATTATATATACATACGCCCTATATAATTTAAACACTCAAATCAATAAATGGATCATTTCAAAAATTCCAATGATTCTGATTTGGAAGATTTCATAGCAAGTATTGCTTGTTACAGTCTGAACGTTGTGCTCTTTATTCTTGAAACATTGAAAGAAGATGAAGAAAATGACGATGAAAGTTCTAAAAAAAACATACAAGGTGTTTACATAGAGAGTATCAAGGCGTCGGCGAACGTTTGTGGCACGATTACCTTTTCGATTCACATATATTTCTGGAAGATCACTCTCGAAGGCAATATTGGATGATCAAGGCATTGTTTCACCTTATAACGTCTTATTCTTACCTATAACTACCTCCGTATTTTAGTTTTTCCATCGTGAGGTTACCTGTAAACTTGATTTTAACATTTATTAAAAATGTACTTATGCTATTATGCCAATTGGCATACGGATGGGCCACCGATGCTTTTGAGGAATACTTATACATGGGTCAACAAACTTCATACGATTGTTTGGACAACTTTTGTAAATGTGTATATCATATATACTCGACCAAATACTTGAGAAAACCAACACCTCCAAGATGTACAACGTTTACTTGCTAAATGTGTGGAAATACATGGTTTGTCGAGGATGCCTGAATGCGCCGATTATGTGCATCGTCCCTTGAAAAATTGACTGCTAGTAGCATGGAAAGCTAGGTCAATGCTCACGAGGTGAGCAGGGAAGACCTACAATCATGCTTGAATCAGGGGCATCGTATGATCTGTAGATTTGATACACTTACTTTGGTCTTGCTGGTTCGAACAACGACGTCAAACGTTATTAGTCAATCCAATTTGATCAAAGAGTTACTCCGAGATAGAGCTCCGAGCAAAGGTATATTGTGAACAAGGTTGAACACAAAAAATGATAGTACCTCAGTGACATAATTATTCTGGAATGAGGGATACTTGTGAAGTCTTTTCAATGTCCAATTGATGAATAGAGTACAAAATTATAAAAAAAAATTAGAAGCTACAAGAAAGGACATGGAACAAGTGTTTAATATGCTTTAGGTTCATTGGTAAATTCTTAAAATTCCGTCAAGAACATATAACATCAATAAGATAAGAAGAATCATGTATATTTATTTGATTTTATACAACATGATAATCAAAGACAATAAACGCAATATACGTCAACCGTAGAAGGACTATTTTGGAAACCTAAACAATGATCTTCCGCGACGTTCATGGCATGAGAGGGATGCAATCCATAAATTAAATTAATTGGGTTCCCAAAAAAAGTTGGGTCCTTCTATTACAATAGACCGTGTTCAGTCCATCGGTCTTAGTTTGCACGATAGTGAGTAGGCTGATATGGCGTAAAAATCATGTTTTTACTAACGATGTCTCTCTCATTTTAGAACAATTATTTGCAAATGACCTCAAATATTAAATTAATTAATGATAATTTGTTAAGAAGGTTTAAAAAAGAAATCACGTGAAAAATCGGGCAAAACGGACGAAAAATGAGGAATCCACGTGCGTTTAAAGATTCAAGGAAACCAATACAAGATTTCAAATAAAAAGATCCATCTCAGGGATTCTCTATGCCAAAGTCTTCATTTTCAAATATCGAATCCAACGCAAGAAGAACCACCAAAAAGGGATAAAGAATGAAGATTATACGCACTACGAAAAATTCAAAACATTCAGAGCAAGGCATCTCAAGATAGAAAAATCATCTCTGGGATTTATTTGCATTAAACTATTTGCTTTTAAAAATCGATTCTAACGCAAAAATAATCATCGCAATCGGACGCATAACGAAGGAGATACGTACAAAAACGTGAACGGAAAAAGTTGTACGACAGCCTTGGGCCGCTGTCGGCTGGCCTCCAGCCGCCGCTAGCTGCATTTTTGTGTCTGTGAGCTGATGTCCAACCGGTGCCGATTACTTTTTCGTCTGTGCACCACCTTTTCCGTCTGGTACCCGTACCACGCATGCTTTTACACTATAATGAGCCTAACTTCGCTATTGTGAGCCGGATTTCAACTATAAATATACCCTTGGATTCACAATTCAAAAACACACATTCCTAGAATACTTTCTCACTCTAAAAATCAGTTTTAATTTCTCTCTCTATTTTCTCACTCTAAATTAGTTTTAGGCTAGTTTAGGAGCGTTTTTACAATAGAAAGAAAGCACGGAACTTGTTGTGATCTTGTGGATGTATGCTTGGAGTTACGATCATTAATTCAAGTCTATTCCTTCTCGCATTTAATCTCGGTTATTTATATCCTAATTTATCTTAATTAAAATGTATTCTTTAATTATGCTAAACATAGTTATTCCCATGCTTAGCGAGTAGATTACTATTGTATTTGTTGTGATGTAATTACCATAAATAATTATGGGATGACTTTAATATGCCGTGAAGTAATATGATGGCCCTTATTCAACTGTTCTCGGATCTAGTACTAGAAACGCTTTACGTGGAGTACAAATGTATGGAAGTCTGAGACAACCGAAGGTAATCATATTACAGAACAACTTTAATTTATCGTGAAATAATATGACGGCCCCGATTTGACTGTTCTTTGATATAGTGCTGGAAATGCTTTATGCAAAGTACAAACGTACGGAAGTCGAGAACGACTGAAGGTAGTTATATTATGGATCTATACTATAAAAATGGAAACTTATTGTTCGGATTTACTTTATCTTTACGATTTTAAACTAAAAACTATTCAATCGTCTTTCGATCAACAAACGTAATTGTAACCCTGTAAAGAGGAGTCGCAAACCTCAATACTTGGTCAATAATTATTTGCGTTAAAACTTTGGTTTAATTGCAACGTCATATAAACATCGTAAAATGCAATGTAATAACGTGGAATCACCATTGGTGCAGTACACATCTGATTACAATGTAATTACTATGTAAACATTACAAAGTAATTAAATCCGTGATAGAAACATCGGATCATGATGGATTACACTGCGGAATGCCATAATTTCTGACATGGTCTAGGTTTGACTTTATGAAAAACGCCGTCAGCATTTTAGATTAGAGTAGGTAGGCTACGGTCTAAATAAACATTTACGAAAGTCTAGGGATTTGTTGATTATGTTCAGCAAGGCACGTTTAAAATCTGAATTAAAGAAACGTTTCTCTTATAACTCAATTTTCCAGAGCAAGATACGCGTGAAACAATATAACGTCTCTTTCGCTTATCAGTCTTAAATTCCACTGATAGGAAAGACTCTAGTAATCCGAACAAATAATCTAAGTTAGTAGTTTATCGAATCTGTAATACTCTTTATGGTATTAAGAACGATGAAACTTTTATATGCGCCTGCTAGTTTGTTCCTTCGACCACGAACGACTGCGTTCAATAATAAGGGTCACAAACTCCCTCATAGGAGAGTGTGGAGACTTGAGCATCGTCTGTCCGATCAGAATCACAAAACCTTAGTTCCTCGTGACATAATAGTTGATAACCGACTAATAAGGATTCTAACGGTTATATCATAAGATATCGGACTTACCAAATTTAGATCCACGTTTCTCTTAAAACCAATAGTTATCATCTCATAATTATCAGCTAATGAATTCACAACAAATACAGCTTTTGATCATCTGATTTATTAATTATCTTTTACCGCTTTATTTAAATTTAACTTAGCAAACTGAGCCAAAACCCCCATCACTTTTATAAAACCCTTTTACTAGAAAACCATTGATTGATTGGAATACCCCTTTATTTCAATTCAGTTTCTCTTTAAGAACGATTCTAGGACGTACTTACTACTTGCTAACCTTTGGTTCAGTAATCGATTACACTTACGCCCCAACATTTACAAATTTAAAATAACCCCGTTGTGCTCGCTTAGTCGTTAAAAAATCACCAACGACACCGACGGTAAAGTGACCCCAACATAGACTAATGCAAATATATAAAATACTCTCCAGTAGATAAGATGAGGAAAAACATGCAAACAAGAATAATCTATATATTTATTAATTTATGATGAAATTATTAAATTTAGGAATTTCTACGTATCATGCTAGTAACTACATGGTAGTAGAAGACATATTTAACCAAGTTCAAGATCGAATGTCACACTTACATTTCATAATTCATGGTCGTACCAAGTTCAAAAATACTAATATACATTTTTGACTGTCTTCAAATATGCCATCATTGATGGCCCATCAAAGTCTAGTTCATTCTAACTAATTCACTGTATATATCCTGCAAAGTATTATTTAAAAACCTATCTACTTTATCTTATTGACTAAAATTTTTACTATTTTTATTTCGTTTGTTGTGTAATTTCAAAGTTTTAATGAAATATAGTTTAATAATTTAGTTAGTTTATCTTTTGTGTAAAATTATAAAAGGTAACACATATTTTCACATTTACTTATTCTATTGTTTAATGTTATCTCGTGCTTTGGATATCTTATTCCATTACTACGAACTGCTATTCTTAACATTGCTTTTCTAATTGTTTTATAAGAAATAAATAGTAATTAACAAACTAATTAAGCAATCTCACGAACCAATATGACATCACACCTTTAAATGAGATCCAATTGGGGGTGTACATTCGGTTGCTTTATGATTTATTTGGTTTAATCGGTTTGGATTAATTGGTTTTCCAGAAATATTTTTGATCACCAATAACCAAACCAAATTTGTCAAAGCTAAACCAATCCAACCAAAAATGAAATCGGTTTATATTGGTTGGTTCTCCATTAAACCATATTAAAAACTTGGATAAAAAATTGAACTGTCAAATTAAATAAGGAAACGTATGCATGTCTGGCAATTGTTTTTGTTACTATGGCAAAGTGACATAACAAATATAACTATAAAACAAAGGATAAATGACAAAAATCGGCTATGTACTGCCACAAATTATTCCAAGTATGCAACCTACCCAATTTACTGTTCATGTGTGCAACAAACTGGATGATTTCGTATTCAAATCTTGGCAAAGTGCATTTTTACCTTTTTGAATTTACAAAAGCTGATTAAGCTTACACATCATCTGCCACATAGGTTTTTTTGCCACGTGGAACATATAGGTGGAATGCCACGTAGTAGTCTGATTATTTTTTTTTTCTTTTTTAAATTAACATAGGCAACATCATATTCATTAGTATTATTCAATGTTTTTAAAATCGAAAACCGGATCGAACCGGAAAAATCTCCGAGTCCGATCGAACCGGTTGGACCGGTTTGACCGACGATTTGACCGGTTTTGTGGATTTGAACTAATGGTTGTGGAGTTATAAATATATCATATATGTGCTACAATTTTGTTACTATATTTAATACTAAATATGTATGTAACGTACAGATTATGTTCAAACTCCATATATTACATATTAATACATAAATAAATGAATGAAAAGTCAATAAGGGTGGTTGTGCTTCTGACACTCCCATGTGAGAACTGAGAAGTAGTACAACCTACGTGGTACGTCTTTTGAGGGCGGGCGTCAGGGACGCCGACCCGGCGCCAGTTAAAAGATTAGTTTGTTAAAATGGTTGGTTAAAGGGTTATTTTGTTAAAAGGGATGTGGTGATTGGATCAATTTTGTGATTTTCCCAACCTACAATGCTACAACATCTTTTTTAATTCTTGTTTTCTTCTATTTTTTGTTTGACCAAAAATACTTCAGCTTCATTTCGTTAATCTCTTTCATTTTTTTTTAATTTCACCTTCATTTTCTTCACCACTCACTTCATCTCTTTCACCTCTCACTTTTTTTATCACTTTTTCACCTATTTTAGACTCAAATTCCGACCACCTAACTTCCAGTAGTCCCAACTTTTTGACTTCATCTTCTCCAATCTCCACCATCAATAAATCCCCCCCCCCCTTCTCTCTCTCTACTCACCATTCTAGTTTTCTCATTGTCACCTTTCTTTTTAACAAAATAAAAAAACATCACCACACTTTCATAATTACTTAAGCTCAAGATTTGCAATTCAAGCTTCAATTTTTGGTTGGGGTTTTGCTCCATATGTGGTATACCTGCGGTTCGTGCCTTCGTGGTAGAAGGGTAGCGAACGGCGGTGGTGATGGCCAGTACGATCTTAGAGTTTTTGGGGTGGGTCGTGAGCGTCAACAAGAGAGAGAATGGGACCAATTTTAGTTATTTCCCACTTAGAAGATATACATATATTTATTAATTATTAAAAAATTAATATATATATATATATATATATATATATTCGGTTTAAACGATTTTCGGTTTCCGGTTGAACCGGGTTAAACCGGAAAACCGGCCGAGTTAGTCATTTTCCCTTTCTTCTTAATAACCGGTTTTCACTAGCTCGTTTTCCCTTCAAAATCCGGTTTGACCGGTTCGACCGATCCGGTCTAGCCGGTTTTAAAAACATTTGTATTATTTAACAATTTTTCACATAAAGTACAAATAATGTCATCATCACCATTATCATTTAAGTTGCAGCATGAGCAATAACAAATTCCGATCACCATTTAAATCATCAAGCACCACGTCTTCTCCAAGATCTAAATGCGATTCCACTATGGTGCTCGATCCCAGGTGCGAGTGGTCGTTTGGGTGCTCTCGTACCACAAATCACGGAGTTGCAGGTTTATCCATCGTTTTTTATGTCGCCGGATATAATTCCGATGCCGTCGGAGATAGTGGTCAAACAAGCTTTCTTTAGGTGAACACAGATCTCGATGATAGTTTCGAAAAATGACGATGGGGCATTGGTTGTTAATAATATTGACGGTGATGGTATCAGAACCGATGTGGATCACGATAATCAATTCGGGCTCAGTAAACCAGTGGCGGTGGTGAATTAAGGCATTGATGCTGGCCGTTCAATAAACGAGGTGGTGGTGGCAATTTGATAAACCCTCATGAGAATTATATTGAGAATCTTCAGAAAGTAAACAAGCAGCAAATTAAAATGCTTACAAATATAAAACTAACAACAATGCGTCAAACCCAGTAATATTTTCATGTAAAGCTCCAATCTTTCGCCATTTTAAGGCCTCCTAAATCAACCCCACGTACTTTCATTAAAGTTAATGCCATCAAAATCAAGAATCAAGATTCTTGCTTTAGAAGTTTTTCATCATGTGTGTTTCAGGGTAAGAATTTGTTCACTGAGTTGGGTTTTTCTGGAATGGATTGAGCTTTAAAAATGGATTTCAGGTCGAGTACTTCAAGTGGTGATGGAAGTGGTGGCTATGGAGGTGGTGAGGGTGGTGGTGGTGGACCAGTGGTGGTTCAATATGTGATTTATGAGTATAAAGATGAGACATGAGTTTTACGGTTACGAGGTGGTGCTAGAATTAGATCCGTGACTTTTCTAGTTTATAGTTTTACTTTTTATTTTTTATATAAAATATAAACAAAAAGAAAAAAGCCACCAATTTTATAAATGAGAAATGCCACGTAATTAATTTTACCGGTTGTTCAGGTAACCAGCTACCATCTTACCCACATCAATACAAATTTTTCTAGTTTGATGCATACTTTGACAATAAATTGGGTATGTTACATACTTGGAATAATTTGTGGCAGTACGTTGCCGATTGTTATCATTTATCCTAAAAAAAATGAAAAAATCTCAATTATTATATAAATTTAAGCAAACTTAGAAGCTCGTAAGTGATGAACATCATTGATGCAGCATATCAAGTTCTTAGAAACCAGTCATTGAAATGAAATCAAAACCAACAAACATACTAAGTTCCAAATTAGAATAAATCAATATAAGAACTAATCCATACTTAAAATACCATGAACAAGAAACACTAGTACACTTTTTAAAATTGTTAACTTGTAATAGTGAATTGATTTGTGAATACTCGGATGACATATTTATAGTGGAGAATCAATGATCAAATTGTAGAATCGGCCTTGATTTTGGTTTGATTGAAAGAACTTGTAAAAGTTAGAGATTGAATCACCTTTAATTTTGATTTGATAAGAAGAACTTGCAAAGAACAAAAGTTCAAATATTTTATTGGATGGTTTCATATATTATAAAATAAGACACACTTAATTCTATAATAATTCGGTTATTTGGGTGAAAACCAAATATATATATTTAAACTCAAACCGGTCCAAAGAACCGCTTTATAATTCGGGTGTCATAAAAAGTCCGAACCAAATTCAAATTAGTCAAATCCACTACACCCGAATTCATTCGGGTGGATTGATTTTTCAGGTGAAACCATTTAATGAACACAACTAATCCAAATACTTCTAGAACAATCTTAACTTACATCATACCCTTTGCACTTGACATAATCTTTTCTGCTTGTTTGATATCATGTTGAACAAACATAATATTAAGGGATCAGAAAGTATTAATAGCTATGATACCAAGAAAATTTGAACCCTTACATCAATAAAGTGACAATTATGTAAAAATATTAAACTATGAAATACGCATTATCCTTGGCATCAAACTTATGCTTATCACTAACTAATAAGTTTCAAATAATTATAAATAGTAAATATTTTTAGAGACTCAAAATTCATATGAGATCTTTCTATGCATTGATAAAGATACGGAATGTTGGGTTGTAAAATAAGTTCCGGAAGGAGAACTTGAAAAGGATTATGAAATTGACAATATGCTTAATGAGGAAGAGCATGAAGCGGCTTCTTAAACGCAAGGTTTCTTATTTACGTATTTATTAAATAAGTGGTATCATTTTCTGGATGCCACGTGGCACATTAAACGAACGTTACATCAGCAAATTACATTAAAACAAAAGTTTGATATATTAAAGATAAAAAACGTAATTGGCTTTGTATGCATCTAATAAAACAACATGGCTATGGATTTATTATAACATGGAGTAATAATATATTATCTTGTTGGATTTCAATGTTGAAAACATGTTGGTTATTTGCATTTCATATAATTTATAACATAGGGAGTAACAATTTGCATGTTCTATTATTTCCGATGAGCACCGGCCATGGGGTGGTTAGTTGGCTTTGTATGCATCTAATAAATTGTTTTTGTAAATTGGCTAGCTCCCTTGACTTTGAACCTTCAACACTTCAAGATTAATTAAATTGTGAATAAATAGATCAATTTACCAAAAAGATACTCCTCCGTATAGCATATTTGTAATAACATTCCTAATCACCAGAACGGTCAAAGTTGATGGGCTTTACTTTGAATATCGCATTTGAAAGTTTCAGTGTTTCCAACTCTAAAATCCTATAAATACCACTACCTCCACTCCCAAATCACACAAACAAAATCTTATCATTTTTCCTAACCAGTATTTTCTTCAATACAAGTTAAGCATGACTTCTGTCACTACTGAGATTGAGGTTGCTTCTCAATTCTCAGCTGAGAATGTTTTTAAGGTTTTCAACGAATTCCATCGTATCGCACCGAAGGTCAACCCTCAACTTATCAAATCCGTCGAGACAATCGAAGGGGATGGAGGTGTTGGGACGATTAGACTTTTCACATTTGGCGATGGTAAGAAGTTGTCATATATACCATTTTCCGTATAACTATATATCACACAACTCAGTGAACATGGACATGCTTCTTTTTAGTTGTTGTTCTTTTAGATACTTGCTAAACATATATTACTTAATACAGCTGTTCCATTCACAAGTGGGAAGTACAAGCAAGACACTATTGATGCGAGCAACTTTAGCTATAATTACACATTTTTCGAAGGGGACAGCTTGATGGGCATATTGGACTCCATCAACAATTATGTTAAGATGGTACCTTCTGCTGACGGTGGAAGCGTATACAAACATACAATTGTTTATAACTGCAAAGGTGATGAAAAACCATCGGCGGAGGCTCTTAGCTTCGATAAGGAACAATACGAAAAAACCTTCAGAGCTATGGAGGCTTACGCTATCGCACATCAGGAAGAGTTTTAGATTATTATGTGTTGATGCAGTCTCTTATCGTGTGTGATTTCAACTTATTGTGTTTTGTATTTCTATTGTAGTCACTTAATTGTAATAATGGTCGATGATCAGTTTTACAACTATTATTGTACCAAGCTATTTATATACTTAAAATAAATGCTCTTATTTATGTGTGCATATGAACCTTAATTTGTTAACCTTTTTCGGTTTAACACATTGTGGATAAATAAATGTACCCCAAACTCTTTTTTTTTAATGATCCCCCATGACCACAGTTTTATACACAATACCTTTTATTTTATACACCGGTTATCGATTTTTATTTATATGGTTGTTGGAAGCATGTAATATACGCCCAATTTATTTCACATTCTAACAAATAAAATTATCAAAGCAACTCTGTTATACATTGAAGAGTAAACAATTGGTTTAATTAGTAGTTTGTTATTCTTTCATTTTCCTATCATAGCTTTCCATATTCAGCCTTTTGAGTTACAAGGAGACGTCATTTTGTCCATAAATAAGATTAACAAAATATATTTGGCCATTGCTAGTTTTAATTTAGTGTCTTTTATGGTTACTTTCATCTTCCTTCCTCATAATGATGCAATAGGCATGTTGGCGTCTTGGCGTTCGTCCTTGGGACTTCAGTCCTGTGCAAGATGGAGGTTAGAAAGGGTAAATAGAAAGTCCTATCATGCAGAGTGATGAAGAGGAGAAATATTAAAAATAATCATGGCCGTCGTTGAGGGTAGGCGAGGTGGTTGACCGAATAGGGCCTCCGAATTATAAGGGCCTCAAAATGTATATGTTTGTGTATATACATATAGATATAATTTGATTGATAATTGCAATAAGAAAAACATGATCTAGTTATTTCAAAGTTGATTGATACGTAGCAAAAAAGAAAAAGAAAAAAATTAACAAAATTAATTTATAGCTCGATAAATCGCCTCATTTCGACGATCATTCATGTTTTTGCTCAGGGCCTTCGAAAACTACTCTGAAAATGATATACGTGGATTATTGGTAAATGGGTCGTGGGTTGAAGAACCAGTGATGATCAAAGGGGAGGTCCTAAGATACTTTAGAAAGGTGTTTGAAACACCATTCAGGGTAGAAGAGGTATAGGAAGCAATAAAAATGTGAGAGCTTAAAAGTACCGGGTCCGGATGGATTTAATTTTTGGTTCATAAATAGATTTTGGGGACTTATAAAGGAGGAATTGATGAAGGCAAGTGGATGGTTTTGGGAGATGGGTGAAATATCTCAAGGCTGTAACACCTCGTTTGTGACATTAATTCCTAAGATTGTGGACCTGATGATACTAAAAGATTTTGTAACCGAAACTGATGCCTTAAAAAAACTGTAATGTACATTTGGGATGGAATCTTGTTAAATAGTAAAGAATGTTTTGGATATGACTTAAAGTGAAGGTATTGTAATTTGGAATTTTGACACAGAGAGCACATTGATATTGTTCGTCGTGGACTCCTGGGTGAGAGCTCACATTATACTGAGGGATGTAAAATGTAAGTCACTTTGAAGCTGCATTCACATTACCTTTTTAAGAAAGAAGAACCAGTGGATGGAGTGTGTGTGCACTTTGTCTTAATCATTTTAATGGGGTTAAAGTGTGTGTGCACATTGTATAGTAATTTTAGGTTATACAACATCTGACTGGTAAAGTCCTTACAATTCTATCGGATCATCACATAATTATGAAATTAAACTTCACAGTTTTTTTTTGTTTCTGCATAAAAAACTGTAATTTTTTTTGTTCCGGATTGAGCTGTACTGCTTCAGCTGCAAATCTGCAATTGGGTCAACAATCATAAGGCTGTTTAACTGATTCTTTCGGTAATTAGGTAAGTTAAATTTCCGTAGCGTGATCCACACCCTGTAATGCTTGAAATCCGTAATCACTAATCACCCGTTAGCTGTTAATTGATATTGTTTGTAAGTGATTAACATCTAGCTGTCTGGAGGTCTATGAGGCATGAAACAAGAAACAAAAGATCTTGTCACTAACATACCTTGTCTAAAACTTAATTATCAAAGTATCTGAATTAGAAGCAACCTATTAATTATAACTTATATATGATTAAATTTCATCACTGTTAAGTAAATTATCAATCGTGTTGCATACTGGGATGTTCATCCCCTGCAATTGAACATATATCAAGTTATAGCTTGTTTAATTCTGTCTATAAAAACAATAAGGAGTAGTTGTTGACGCATAAATTCTTTAATTTCTCCAGTTTACTTTGAATTTCAACATATGGATATTTTTTACTTATAAGAAGAAATTCATATAAACAATAAATATTCTCATAGAGCAGAATGGTCAAACGTCAAAGTTGATGTGCACCCTCACTTCTAATCTAACGAAAATTTGCATGTGTGCATATTATGATGGCATTATTCGAAATTAATTTTGACCAAAATGTCTGTGAACCTAGTTTTGATTGCCTTTTCTGCAATGTTATGGCTATGTATGTATATTTTTTTATTGTTTTTTTTTAGAAAAAGCAAGGAAGCTATGTATGCGTATTCTATGCTATATTTAATTTATATAAATAATATTAAAAAATAAGTTAAATTACATGAAAGATAAGGATAAGGATATCTTACCATCTTAGTTATTTAGGGTGGGGTACGAATGAAATGTGAAACGACATTTTTTTAAAACTTCCAAAAAGAAAAAGAAAAAATTTACGGGGTACGGGAACTGATAGTGCGAATGTGTGTAAAATAAATAGACCATTAATACAATTAACTCCTAATTATATTATACTAACACTCCTCATCTTGATTGATATTTTACCCTTGCTTGTAATAGGGAGCTTGTCAAGATCGTGATTTTGACTATAGGATTGTACAATCTTAAGATCCTATACTACATAAGGTAAGATCGTATTAGGATCGTAGAATCACTTATAAGAGTGGTGTACAATCCGACTCTAGTCGTATAGAATAAATTGAACTTTTCAAGTGCTTACAAAAGGGTTATATATATGGAACATAGCCCCATAATCTAATTCTAATGTATGATCATAATTACCACACAATTTTTGTTTCAAAATGAAATTTATCAAATTAACCTAAAAATCTAAAACCCCAAAAAATTTTAAATCACTCCATTTGTGGTTCCGGTTGATATGTTAGATTATTAATTTTCGTTTATAAGTTTGTATGCTTTTAAACAAATATGACGTAGAATTGTACTATGCTGCTATGTTTTGTTGTATTATTTTATCCTAGTAAAAAGTAGGATCTTCTAACAAATTCATCTATCTTTTTCTTTATAATATAAAAATTTTAATGTTACATTAATTTCTAATATAGTTAGTTTTCTATATGAATTTGGATGTATGTTAAACAAATAATGATATTGTAATAGGATATTAGGATCTTACGATCCCGATTCGATCCAACAATCATGATCTTGCAACGCGAAAATGATCCTACTTAGAATCAGTCTTGAAAACCTTGCCTAATGGGAACAATTAATCCATGGCTATGGATTTATTATAACACGGAGTAATAATATATTATCTTGTTGGATTTCAATGTTGAAAACATGTTGGTTATTTGCATTTCATATAATTTATAACATAGGGAGTAACAATTTGCATGTTCTATTATTCCCGATGAGCACCGGCCATGGGATGGTTAATTGGCTTTGTATGCATCTAAGCGTGAACAAAGTCGGGTTTTGAAACAACCCGACCCGACCCGGTTACCTAAACCGGGTATTGGTCAACGAGAAAGAAATCGATTCGTTGACCAACCTGACCCGGGTATTTGACCGGGTTTTTGACCAATTTTCATGTTTTTTTCAGGTTTTCAACCGGGTTTCCAACCCGACCCGGTTTGAACCCGGGTTCAACCTGGTTTTGAAAATAAAAAACCCTACCCGAGTCACTACCTGCCAGGTACTCAAAAAACCCGAACCGGGTAGGTTTGACCGGGTCGGGTTTTCGGCTTTGACTTCGGGTCGGGTATAAAACCCGGTTTTTTTTAACACCCCTAATGCATCTAATAAATTGTTTTTGTAAATTGGCTAGCTCCCTTGACTTTGAACCTTCAACACTTCAAGATTAATTAAATTGTGTATTGAAATCAATAGATCAATTTAACAAAAAGATACTCCTCCGTATAGCATATTTGTAATAACATTCCTAGTCACCAGAACGGTCAAAGTTGATGGGCTTTACTTTGAATATCGCATTTGAAAGTTTCAGTGTTTCCAACTCTAAAATCCTATAAATACCACTACCTCCACTCCCAAATCACACAAACAAAATCTTATCATTTTTCCTAACCAGTATTTTCTTCAATACAAGTTAAGCATGACTTCTGTCACTACTGAGATTGAGGTTGCTTCTCAATTCTCAGCTGAGAATGTTTTTAAGGTTTTCAACGAATTCCATCGTATCGCACCGAAGGTCAACCCTCAACTTATCAAATCCGTCGAGACAATCGAAGGGGATGGAGGTGTTGGGACGATTAGACTTTTCACATTTGGCGATGGTAAGAAGTTGTCATATATACCATTTTCCGTATAACTATATATCACACAACTCAGTGAACATGGACATGCTTCTTTTTAGTTGTTGTTCTTTTATGATACTTGCTAAACATATATTACTTAATACAGCTGTTCCATTCACAAGTGGGAAGTACAAGCAAGACACTATTGATGCGAGCAACTTTAGCTATAATTACACATTTTTCGAAGGGGACAGCTTGATGGGCATATTGGACTCCATCAACAATTATGTTAAGATGGTACCTTCTGCTGACGGTGGAAGCGTATACAAACATACAATTGTTTATAACTGCAAAGGTGATGAAAAACCATCGGCGGAGGCTCTTAGCTTCGATAAGGAACAATACGAAAAAACCTTCAGAGCTATGGAGGCTTACGCTGTCGCACATCAGGAAGAGTTTTAGATTATTATGTGTTGATGCAGTCTCTTATCTTGTGTGATTTCAACTTGTGTCTTGTATTTCTATTGTAGTCACTTAATTGTAATAACGGTCGATGATCAGTTTTACAACTATTATTGTACCAAGCTATTTATATACTTCAAATAAATGCTCTTATTTAGGTGTGCATATGAACCTTAATTTGTTAACCTTTTTCAGTTTAACGCATTGTGGATAAATAAATGTACCCCAAACTCTTGTTTTTTTAATGATCCCCCATGACCACAGTTTTATACACAATACCTTTTATTTTATACACCGGTTATCGATTTTTATTTATATGGTTGTTGGAAGCATGTAATATACGCCCAATTTATTTCACATTTAGACAAATAAAATTATCAAAGCAACTCTGTTATACATTGAAGAGTTAACATTTGGTTTAATTAGTAGTTTGTTATTCTTTCATTTTCCTATCATATCTTTCCATCTTCAGCGTTTTGAGTTTCAAGGACAGACGTCATTTTGTCCAATCTAATCCAATCCAATCCAATCAATATATTAATCACAATCAATCAATCCTTTCCAATCCAATCCAATCAATCTATTATTCTCCAATCCAATTAATCCTTTGTGCATTTTGCGCAAAGAATGTGAAAACATCGGATCATCTATTTTTTTCTTATAGTTTTTTTAAGGACCTCCATTCTGTCGCACTTCCAAATTATGATGAGGAAGCGGTTCGGGTCGGGGCGCGACTAGTTACGGTAATCACAACACAAAGGTATAATGAACGACTCTATATGCATCGTTTACAAAATATATTGATATAACAAAAGTTTACATCAAATGTATTGTTTACATTAGCTCAAATTCTGATATGAGAGATTCACATTACATAATGACTTTATACAAAATATAATAATGCAATTAAATCTTTGATTGTTTGCATAATGACTCGAGCTAAAAGATCCTGATGGACAGTCCAACCTACTGTTGAATACCTGTGATACATGCTAAAAATGGTCAGCTAAAAGCTGGTGAGTTAAGAGGTTTGTATGTCAAAACATATCGTATGATATAACACCCCTCATTCTATATAAGAATATTATATTATTTAACTCGGAAGCATGTATTTAAAACATATTTTATTTATGTACATAGTATATAACCGTCTACATACTTAATACATAACTGTTAAAATTATTAAAGCCGCATTAAGGTGGTACTCAAAACGGGGTATTATAAATTCTAAACAAGGTTTATTACAAAACCATATTAGAGTGAGTATAATATCAAACATTCCTTGCATAAAAGCATCCCTTCATGCCACCCACATATTTAACAAAACTTGCAGGAAATAAAATAAGGGATTAGCACAAAGCTAAGTGAATAGATTTATCACACACAATTTAACTTAGCTTAACTAAGAGTTTACACCAAATAATTGTAAACACACATATTTCAATGAGGATCAGTGGCTCTTGGGATATCATAATACCTGGGAATTCCCCAAGAACACTTATCGTACATATCCGTATGATCATAATGGACGAGACCGATAACTAATGGTTATTATAATCAAACACAGGTTCTACAGACAACGAATGAATCAAGACCCTGTGTAATTCACACAATAACCAATTAGCCCAACTAACACGTTGACCTCAATAACACTGATACACCTTGGTCCACATATCACATTGATTAATAATCAATAATCAAGACTAACCAGTCTAACACACATCTACGTTTACTTGTTGCAACCAAATAGTTACAACTAATTCAAATGGTGAGTTCTAAATCCACTCACCGATACCTTTGTCTTCACAAACTCAGAATCCAGACGTCACTTAATCTTTGGAGGATCTGAGAATCAACAATCAAATATAAGTTAGTAATCAGGATCTTTAATACATAACTTATATCAATCCATAACACTAAGAATTTAGTACAAATGATATCAAAGTTACAAGTTCTTAATCATGTATTAGTAATCTCAACATAGGTATTATCATATACTAATACTGGCCTATCAATGTTATGTTATATCATATAATAATACTATTAACATTAACATTAACAATTAAGAATGGATGTTGGACTGGTCAAAGAAGCCGTCGGCTGGGGTCTAGGACCCACCGGTTTCACCCTACAAGCCTCCGGCTCACATCACCTAGCCGCCGGGTACAACAGTTTTTGAGGCACCAGAACTAAGTCAAGTTTTAAAGCCTCTAGCAGCAGCCGGTTAGGGTAATTAGCCCACCGGTCTAGGGTCACAAGCCGCCGACTTGGGTCTTTGACCTGCCGGTTTGCCAACCCAACACAGAATCCGCCGGCTTGGCTCATTAAGCCGCCGGCTTGGCTCATTAAGCCGCCGGCTTGTTCATCAGATTTAAAGCAGCAACAACAACAAAACCCTGCACGAACCCTAACTGTAACACCCACAATTATGGCCTGAGGGTAATCCGGTAATTTCTTAAACTTTGATATTATTATTATTTGTTATATTTCAAATATTGTGTCTTATATGTTTTGGCTTATAACTTAGGGAGTTTGGTCAAAGGATTAATTGTGACTAGTGAAATATTACCCATTTTAAATAGTTCTAGTTTACGGTAAAATAAAATAGTTTTCTCGCAATTAATAATTAGGTTCCAGACAATAGAGTTAGGACGGGTATAATAATTTAAAAGTTTGGGTCGGTTTGGGTTGTGAGGTGATGACTTCTTATTACTTAACTTTCCTAAAATGGCTAAGTTTAATTTCCTTGAAAGAACTACATAGGTATACATATACTTAAACAAACTTTCCATCAAATTATATCAAGAACAAGTTGAAATTTGGATTCAATATCAGGATTTCATTTTCATCACCATCTCCTACCTTGTTCATCTTTTAAGGAGTAAGTGTTTATTCATGTTGATAGTAATTTGTTAGGGTTAATAAATTATTTATGAAATTGAAGTTTAAATTGTTATTGTTTGATGATACTTTCTGAAATTAGGTGATAATCATATGAGGTTCTTGAAAAATTTGGTTGTGAAGCTTGAACCACTTGATTAGAACTTAGGTTGTAAAGTGAATAGGTAAAATTTGATAGAAATTGATGTTTAGATTGTGTTACAAGGAGTTAGTAATTGCTATATATGTTTTTCATGTTTTGGTTGAGGTTATTTGAGGTTTGAAACTGATTTGGTAAGCTGGAAATTGAGTTTTTGGATTTGTTAGTCATTAGAGCAGCAGGTACAGGTTCAGGGTGAAAATTCGCCGATGCAGATCGCGACGCGATCTATCATGTTTGCGACATGATCTTATCTGAATCGCGACGCGATGGTATAGGGTTGCGACGTAACCACTGTTAAATAACGACGCGATTATATGCCGTTGCGACGCGATCTAGGGTTTAATAGCGACGCAATTTCATGCAATAGCGCCACGATTTGTGTCTGCAGACCAGTCTGTGTTTCTGTTTATATGTCACAGGCTGTTATAGTATATAGATGTGATAGTAATAGATATGAAACTGATTTGGAAGCTATAACTTTGTTGATATGATTGATGAACATTATTATGATGCAAGTACACATAAAGCTAGTTGTTATATGCTTAATATGCAAAGTGTTCTATTATTGATATATGATTATATTGATTTAATTGAAGCAATAATTAAATTCAGTTACTAACTAAATTGCTTGTGGTATTTACAGATACACCGAAGACTCAGTGAGTTAGTCAGCTGAGTAAGTGGATCGAAGTTGATAGGCGATTAGACTTGAAACTTCAGTGTGGTTTGGTTGTGACATAATTGGTTACAATGGAATAAACATATTTGATTGTTGATTATTATTGCTGAGATATATATATAGTTGTGATGTGTTGCTTTTGAGCATCTTGATGAATTAGAGGTCAACGATTGTTGGACTGATTGCTACAGGTTAGTCAATGTGAGATTTGTAATCATGTGTTGAGAATGGAACACATATTGGCTAAAAGTAGCAATTAGTTATCGGTAAATCACTGTATTGGCCTGCAGTGATTATAAGTGTCGCTTGGTGGGCCACCGCGGGCTGAGGGCACCACAAGGACCACTGATCCTCTGGATGATGTAGTGTCTATGTGTTATTAGTTGATAATTAATATTGTTGTAGCTAAGTCAAACTGTTTGTTACAGGTTTATTCACTTAGCTTCGTACTAATCCCATTATCTACTCCTTATAGGTCTTGAGACGATTTTGGGCTGGAGGATGTTTGACCATGGCACTCTGACATTATTTTGATACTTTTATATATATTGCCCAGATATAATATAATGGTTTGTAAACTAAGTTGATATTTATAAATTGGTTTTGGTTGATGACATTATGTTATTTATGTAATATATGAAAAGGATTTCGCTTCCGGTATAAAAAAAAAATTGTCATGAAAATTGTGGTGTATTATACTAACTCAACCAACACAATTTCCAGGTACCAATTTGACTTAGCAATGTTTTTGACACCAAAGAAACGTCCTAGTGCATCTAACTAACCTTAAATATCATCAACAACATTGAACAATTTGATTTTCATACCAAATTCCTAATACTTATTTAAGTTGCTTTCTTAATTTCAACAATCACATTTCAAGAACATAAACACACAATTTTGAGTTAGGCAATTCAGTTCATAGCACGATATAGCACCAGAAATCATCATAAATCATCAATTAATCAACAATTTCATCAATTTCAATCTTAACCTAATTAACCACTTAAGTTTCATGAGGAACAAGAATACTTACACTTTGAAGGAGGATTACAGGTAGAAGTGGTGATGATTAAACAAGTTAGAATCAGTTATAACACAAGAAATTCAAGCCCTTTAAATCTTTCTTTCAATTTATTGTATTTAGATCATATGCTTTGAAAGAGTGAAGTTAACACAAGTGAAGGAATGTCTTCAAAAGGAGGTCTGCTCTCCTTTAAACTGACTCCTCCATTTGGGTATTTTATACCCGTCTTAAATCTATTGCCTGACACTTAAATACTAATCGCGAGAAACTTATTTTCTTTTACCGTTAGCTACAGTAATTTAAAACAAGCAACAATTCACTATTCACAATAAGTCCTGGGACCTAATTGCCTAAGTTTCACAATAACCAAATAATATAAAGTAATTCCTAAAACAATAAAATAATCAATTTAAATTTAGAAATTACCAGACCGACAAGGAGGATGTTACATATGAACCGCAAGATTTTAATTATATTTAACTTGCAACAACAAAATAAAAGAGAATATATAGTCATGAGCACATAGTCTGAACTTAACTTGAGGTGTCAGATCCACATTCAAGGACCTAATCGAGGTACCTCCTACGAGTACCTAATCTACACTCGCCTGAACAAATACTAATGGGTCCGTTTACGCAGTTAGTGTATGCTAACCCGAACGAACATTGTCAATCCTATATGGTACCATACACTAATATTCACGCTACATCACTATTACCAAACTATGTTGTAGAGGACTTTGAAATGAATTATTATGAATACTCATGTAATATAAAGTTTAGTTTCGTACTTGCATTCATATTGTAAATAAAACGAGACTTGTAACCTATGTGTGTCCAATATGAGCGATGGTTATAAACGTGAGTAGGTATCTTAAAAAGATCACCCATGTTTGTTATTTGTGCAACTAGAATGTCCAAATGACTCCGATTTGGTTGATTAGTTTGAGTTTAGAAAATATATACGGCATGTTGGTGATTGTTCGTAATAATAATCCCACTATTATTATTATACTTGAGTTGTTTGTATACTTATAAAAGTATATATGTTTCGTTGTATCGTATACTCATCAAATATATATGTATTATATATGTACGAGTACATCACATGTGGTTTGGTCATTGTAAATGTTTGACATTCAGTGTAAAAAGTAATTTCAAACTTTAACTGACGGGGGTCCGGGGGCAGCGCCCCCGGTATCGGGGTTGAGATGCCATGTCAGCTCGAATTTTTTTTATTTCTACTGTATTGCTTTAGTGAAAATGTGTAACACCCGCCAAATTAGGGCTAGTTATTAGATCCTAATCATTTTGTAATACGTGTAATTAGTGCGGTATTAGGCTAATTGTATGTATCATTACGTGTATTAATATATATATATATATACGCATCTACGCGATTGAGTTAAATCGTGCATTTATTATATCGGTCGAATTCTGATACACTCATAAGGACGTTGGTGAACATAATTTTATTAAATAATATTAAATTATTTGATAAGCCTAATTATTTCCAAGCATTATTTCAATAATATGCTATAAGTATCTTGTATCACATTAAAAAGCCCTACGCGACCGAAACGCGCGAACTACGCCCGACAACCAAATGAAGATCAAAATATATTTTACAAGTTTAAAATATATCATTTTATGTGAGGATATTATATAATTTGTATTATTTTAAATTAATAACTAAAACGTTTTATAAAAACGTCACATCTTATTTATAAGTAAAACCCGAACCGGTGAACATGACCAACACATTTTCAAATCATTTTAATAAATGTTTTCGAGTATTAACAATTAAGATTTCAAATTTAAAAATATTGAAGAGTTAATTTTTATTTAAAAACGTATGTAAAATAATTATTTAACATCATGAATAAGCGTTTAAACGATTGGGGAAACGAACACCGTACGGAGCACGGGGACGGGGATTGAAAAGTGAAGGCTTTCACCAAAACCCCCACCTTTCCCCTTTCCCTCTCATTTCATTTCTTCCTTTTCTTTTGTTTCTCTCTCTTTTTCTCTATCCACATCCACCACCATACCACCACCGCACTTCCACCACCAAAATCCACCATCAAACGACCCCGGATCATCTTGCCTATTTGAAGAAAAACATACACCTCATGACGATCTACCTTCCTATCTTTTCGAATTCTTCACGCGTTAACTTGTTAGTTTCCGACAAAATCTCGAAACTCCTCGATTTCAAGTGTTTTTAACATGTTGTTGTTTATTTAAGTTTAAAATATTCAAATATGGGTTGGGTAAAAGTTTCAAGTCAAACGGAAACTGGAAAATACTTTTTCGGCCCAATTTCCGGCCAACAGCTCGTTATGTCGCAGAGGCTCCGGGCCACCTGCGACACAAGCTCTTATGTCGCCAAATCAGGTCTTATGTCGCATATAGCGACACAAGCCCCTATGTCGCACTACATCACGGGTGTCGCATGTAGCGACACAAATGGTTATGTCGCAATAATTACGAACATCGCATATAGCGACATAAAACACTATGTCGTAAAACTTATTCCCGTCGTACATAGCGACACAAAACCTTATGTCGCATTAAATTGCGGATGTCGCACTTAACGACACAAGCCCTTATGTCGCAGTCATGATCTGCGACACAACAGACTATGTCGCACTTAGCGACACAAAGCCTTATGTCACACCTAGTGTCGCATACGACAGAATCTTGAAAACATGGATTTTTACTAAGTGTCAAACTTATGTAATTTCAAACACTTATACGATACGACTTTTTAAACACATCGGAATACGTTTATGAAAATGAACTCGAAACCATAATAATAATAATGAGATTATTATTACGACCAATCATTAACGGGCCGTACACGTTTCAAAACTCAAACTTATCAATCAAATCAAATCATTGGGCATTACTAGTTGGATGAACAACTAGCATATGTTATCTTTTAAGATACCTACTTATTTTATTTAAACTTGCGCGTTATAAACGCTCGGCAAGTTACAGTCTTCGGACACCCCATTTTACTTCACCACATTTGCTTCATTGCAACTCTTCAGGCTCAGGTGAGTCTCATAGTCCTGACTTTTTTCCGTTTTTACTCCCGGGGTAAGAATACATTCTCTAACTGTTTTACACGTGAACACGAGTACAAAACTCACTATATTCTGCATGAGCTATTTTCTAATCACTTTTAAGTCCTCTACGATCATAGTTCTGGTAATACTTTATGTAGCGTGAATGTTAGTGTATGGTACCATATAGGACTGACCATCCTCGTCCGGGTCAGCAAGCACTGACTGGTTAAACGGACGCATTAACTTTTGTTCATACGAGTGTGGATTAGACACTCGCCTGGAGGTACCCACGATCAGGCACTTTATTGTGATCCTGACACCCACGTTAAGCGCAGACTATGACCTCATGACAGAAATCTACTTCATTTGATTCATTTCAAATGGTTATCATTAAATCTTGTGGTTCACACTTACATATTTATTATGCAAACCTATGAGCTCACCAGCGTTAGCTGACCTTTTTAGATGGTGTTCTCATGTACCCAACAGCAGTAGGTCCTGTGCAGTTAGGATGCCTATAGCTCGAGTCAGCATGCACATCAGGAGATTATTTTGCATTACTACATTTTGTAACTAAGTTATGCCGATTAATCTCTAAACATTGTAACTATTAGGCTTTTGTAAACATTTATACATTGTAAAACTTTATATTATCAATGTATCTATAAAACGACGCATATAGAGTCGTTCATTATATGCCTTGTGTGTTTTGATTATTGATTAATAGCACCCCAAAGCTTGCTGCCGCTAAATAAAAAATTTGGGGGTGTTACAAAACGCCTCAAAAATTTGGATTTAGGTGTCGTTAATGTAACATCCCCAATTTGGGCCTAGGAGAAACATGTATTTTCTTTAATTTTTATATGTAATTTATATTATTATATGTGTTTGATTGTAAACTTAATAAGAAAATAAGTTTCAGGAAATATTGTGACTAGTGAAATATTGTTTGTTTTAAATAATTTAGATGACGGTAAAATAAAATAATTTTCTTGCATTTGGAATTTAGGTTCCAGACAATAGATTTAAAAGGGGTATTATATTATACTGTGAGTTAAATGAGTCGGTTTGATAAAAAAAAAATAAGGGCCGACCTAATTTTTCTCCAAATCTTCTTGTTCTTCATTTGCTCTCTCCAAAGAATAAGAAAATTCAAATTGCTAGTGAATTTATGCTCCTCATATAACAAGATTAGAAGATTGAATCCTTAAGCTCATCAATTCTTAATCTTCTTCTTGCTTTCATCTTTGTAAGTATTTAATTGATGTTTATTTAAGCTTGCAATTGATGTTAAGTTGAAGCTTTGTGATTTTAGTGTGTATATGATAGGATTCATGTTTAATGATATGTATATATACTTTACAAACTGATTTGGTGATGATTACATGAAGAAATTGCTAGATTTTTTGAATTTAAGTTTGAATATGAGATTTTTAGGTTATGAGTGATTTGAATGAATTATTATGATTTGATGATTGAAACTATGTTATATGATGTTATTAGGTGTTATGGTAACTGAATGTTGGTAAAAATTCGAGTCTATAACTCAATTTGGTCGATTTTGAGATTGTTGGTTCGTAGGTGAAGTTGCAGGAATTTGGTTAAGTACAGGTCTGGAAAGTGATGGGAATCAAGCGGATTCCTTAATAATCCGGTGGATTCCGGTTAATCCGGACGGATTCCTCAACCGGATTCTCTATTAAAGTTCTGTCCCAGTTTTGATATGAAAAATGACTGGAATCCGGCGTATTCAGTCGAATCCGGGCGGATTCATTTAGAATCCGGCAGATTTATACTGGGTGACAGAATGTTTTTGATTTAAACTTCTTTATGTGATTTAGCTTGTACATTGTGGTTATAGGACTTAATATATATGCTTGATTGTTAATATTAAGTTATGAACAATATGATATGAAATCTGACTTGAAATTTCTTGTGTGTTTCAGATCCAACGAAGACTCAATAAAATTAGATCTTTGAGTTTGGAGTTTGAACGAGACAGGTGAGTGGACTGATTCTCACAGTTTAATTTTGGTGTCAACAGTTAGTTACATAAATCTTAAGTTGATAGTATTGATTGATTTATTGATAAGTTGATGATAAAATTATTGATTGAACTTGTTGACTGATGGACTAAGTGATTGCTTGTGAATAATTCCATGATAGGTTGGAATGATAGAGGTCAATTCTATTGGGTTTAGTTGCTATAGGTTAATCTTTATGGGTTGGATGAACATTCGTTGTGAATTACCTCATATTGATTAAAGATAGCAATAAACTATCTGTAAAATCTCTATATTGGCCTGCAGTTATTTATTGAGTGTTCTTGGAGGGTCACCGCGGACTGAGGACGCCTCAAGAACCACCGATCCTCTGTTGTGATTGTTTCTTATAGTTGATTGTTGTGAATTGATTATTATGTTAAGTTAGATTGTTAGACATAGTTTACTCACTTAGCTTTGTGCTAATCCCCCACAATACTCTTGCAGATTAACTTTTTGGATATTTGAGCAAGTGACGATAGTTTGAAGAAATGTTTGACAGCTGAAACTCTGGTTATTTTGTGGGCTAAACTGTTTTCTATATAACACTCAGTGGATATTTTATCGTTTGTAAATATATCTAATTCTTATAACGTATGTAATATTTTGGTAGATGACATAATGACATCTATATTTAAGTATGGGATCTGCGCTTCCGAATGTAAAAAAAAAATGTCTTGAATTTATGGGGTGTTATAAGTTGGTATCAGAGCGTAAGTTTAGGTGAGTTGAGCATTTTAAAGTGTTCAATCCTAAACTTAGTCATGTTGGTCAAACATTTCTTATGGTGGGATTAGTTATGATAGGAGATTTGGTTAGTTTGCTAGTACTAACAATTAATGAATTTTGAGATGTGATGTGATGACAGATATGGCGGATAATGAGCCACCTTCCCATAGTCTTAACAATACTTCGCGGACAAATGCACCACCAGAGAATCAGGGTCATAATGGTACATCTAGTTTAGCCGGTGGGGAAACTGAAACTGATCAAGAGTATATTATGAGATTGGAGAATCGGGTGTTGGAACTTCAGAGAGAACAGGCTGGGTCTTCTCAACAGCCTATATATACTCAACCGCATATTGAGACTAATGTTCCTCCTATCATATCTTCTACAAGGATTCCGGTATCTATACCTTTTATTTCACAGCAGTAGCAGGGTTATACTTATCAGACTTCGGGTCCTTTTCCTTCGTCTGGTTTCTCTAGTTATCAAATACCTGTTATTCCACCATTTCAGCAGTTGAAGAAAGGTTGTTCTCTTAAAACCTTTATGTCTTGCAATCCTTCAGTATATTCTGGAAGTAATGATCCTACAGTCACTTTAGACTGGCTACGTAATGTTGAGAGAAAACTGGATGTATGCCATTGTGAGGAGGAGGATAAAGTGCCTTATGCGATACAGTTGTTAAAAGGTCAAGCTATGTCTTGGTGGGATTCGATTACTGCACCATTATCCCCACAATAGTTGAGTGCTATTAGATGGCTGGATTTTCATGCCGAGGTTTGTAAGCAATTTTGTTCAGAATATAATCTTTCACGTATTAGACAAGAATTCCTTGACTTACAAAAGACTGATTAGATGACAATTGATGAGTTAATTAAGCAGTTTTTTGATAAATTGCGGTTTGTACAATAGTGGGTTCCGACTAACCGGACTAAAATTGATCATTTTGTGAAAACTTTACCTCCTGATTATGTACCACTGTGAGGTTAGCAGGTTCACTTACACAAGCTTATGATTTAGCTCGTTCGGTTGATGGTGATATTATGGCTAAAAGAGTATTGAATAAAGAAAGGTATTCATAGAAAAATAAAGTAGATTCTTCTGGTAAGCAGAAAGGGCAAGGTAGTCAACAAAATAGGAGATCGAATTTTGGTATTTCAACGAAAAGTAATTATTGTAATAGATGTCGAGCTAGACATAATGGTCCTTGTACTCCTCAGATATCTAGGTGTGTTAAGTGTGGAATTTTTGTACATGCTGCAAAAGATTGTACTTACCCTTATAGCGTGTGTTGGAATTGCCATAAAGAAGGGCATCGTGCAGGGGATTATCCTGAGGCGAAAAGACAAAGTATGGGTGCGGGTAAAGGTTCGTCATCCTCTGGTCAAAAGAGGAACAATCCACCAGTAGCTGCTAGCCGAGCTTTTCAAATGACAGTTGATGAAGCTGTCATCACTGAAGATGTTATTACTGGTACTTTTCTCATTAATTCTGTACCAGCTCGTGTATTGTTTGATTCTGGTGCTAACTGTTCGTTTATATCTGTGAAATTTTGTGATAGACTGAAATTTATCCCCTCTTTGATTGTTAAACCTTTAGAAGTTGAGATTGCTGACGGTAAATTAGTTCCCGTTACCACATCGGTAGCTGGAGCTAATATACTTATTGAGGGTCATAATTTTCTAGTCTCCTTTTTGTTAATGCTAATTTCTAGTTTCGATGTAGTTATTGGTATGGATTGGTTAAGCTTGAATAAAGCTAATATTGATTGTCACGAAAAGATTATAAGACTTTCGATTTCTGATGGGTCATACGTCATGGCTCGAGGAGAACGTGAAAGGGGTATTTTTCCATTGATTTCTTTGTTGAAAGCTAGGAAATCCCTATCTAAGGGATGTAATTCTTATTTGGCTTATGTGATATATAGTAAGTTAGAAAAGAAATCTTTGTCTGATATTCCGGTGGTTTCTAATTACCCGGAAGTTTTTCCTGATGAATTACCTGGGTTGCCTCCTGTAAGGGAAGTTGAGTATCGAATAGAATTAATTCCTGGTTCGACTCCTGTAGCTAAGTCTCCTTATAGATTAGCTCCTTCTGTAATCCGTGAGATGATGGGTCAAATTCAGGAACTGTTAGATAAAGGGTTTATTAGACTGAGTTCTTCCCCGTGGGGTGCTCCAGTTTTGTTTGTTAAGAAAAAGGATGGTACTCTTCGAATGTGTATTGATTATAGAGAACTCAATAAGAGTACAGTGAAAAATAAATACCCGTTGCCTAGAATTGATGAGTTATTTGATCAGCTGCAAGGATCATCTTAATTTTCTAAAATTGATTTGAGATCAGGCTATCACCAGGTGCGAGTTCGTGAGGAAGATATTTCTAAAACTGCTTTTCGCACCAGGTATGGACATTATGAGTTTCTAGTCATGCCTTTCGGATTAACGAATGCTCCCGCTATTTTTATGGATTTGATGAATAGAGTGTGTCGTCCTTTCCTTGATAAGTTTGTAATAATCTTTATTGATGATATTTTGATTTATTCAAAGTCTGAATCTGATCATGCGATACATTTGCGTTTGGTTCTCGAGATTTTGAAAAGAGAACATCTTTATGCTAAATTTTCTAAGTGCGAATTCTGGCTTCGAGAGGTACAGTTTCTCGGTCATATTATTTGTAAGGATGGTGTCAAAGTGGATCCTTCTAAAGTGGAAGTAGTTATGAATTGGAATGCTCCTAAGTCTCCGTCTGAGATTAAAAGTTTTCTTGATTTAGCGGGATATTATTGGAAATTTATAAAAGACTTTTCCAAAATTGCTGGCCCGTTAACTAAGTTAACTAGGAAAGATGTTAAATTTGAGTGGAGTGATCAACAAGAATCATCTTTTCAGACTCTTAAAAAGTTGTTGTGTCAAGCTCTAGTATTAGCCCTACCTGACGGTTCCGATGATTTTGTGGTTTATTGTGATGCTTCTCATGCTGGTTTGGGTGTTGTATTGATGCAACATAATCGTGTTATTGCATATGCTTCTCACCAGCTTAAAATTCATGAAAGAAATTACCCTACTCACGATTTAGAGCTTGCAGCTGTGGTGTTTGCGTTGAAAATCTGGAGACATTATTTATACGGTACTAGATGTGTTGTATGTACAGATCATAAAAGCCTCCAGTACATGTTTTCTCAGAAAGAACTTAATATGAGACAGCGCCGATGGTTAGAATTGATTAAAGATTATGACTGTGAAATCCGCTATCATCCGGGTAAAGCTAATGTGGTCGCCGATGCCTTAAGCTGAAAGGTACCTTCCGATCGAATATATTTTATGTGTATTGAAATATCTTCTGACTTGATTTCTCAGTTGAAAGTTGCACAGTTAGAGGCGTTGTTAGATCAAAATTTAAAATCTGAGATTTTGTTGAAACGGAAAGATTTATTGGTTGATGATTCTCAGGGATTAAAAACTCTCCAGTCTCGGGTTTAGGTTCCATTGATTGGGGGACTTCGGGAATTGATATTGTCAGAGGCACACAAATCGAGATTATCTATTCATCCAGGGAGTACGAAAATGTACAATGATTTAAAACCATTATATTGGTGGCCAACCATGAAAATTGATGTTGCTCGAATTGTTGAAACCTGTCACATATGTTCCCAAGTAAAAGCTGAACATCAGAAACCCTATGATTCGTTAAAACAGTTAGATATTCCTAAGTGGAAATGGGAGCACATTACTATGGATTTTGTTACTAAATTTCCACGTACTCAGAAAGGTAATGATATGATATGGGTGATTGTTGATAGATTAACTAAGAGTGCACATTTTCTGGCCACTAGTGAGACAGCATCATTGCCTCGACTTGCTCAGTTGTATATTCACGAGATTGTTGTAAGACATGGTATTCCTTTATCCATTGTTTCCGATAGAGACTCTCGGTTTATTTCTGGTTTTTGGCAGAGTTTACAGCGTGAATTAGGTAACAGAATTAATCTCAGTACAGCTTATCATCCTCAGACAGACGGACAGTCAGAGCGTACTATTTGGACCCTCGAGGATATGTTACGAGCTTGTGTACTTGAATATGGTGGTTCTTGGGATTCACATTTACCATTGATAGAGTTTGCTTATAATAATTCGTATCATTCTAGTATTGGTATACCACCGTATGAGATGTTGTATGGGCGCCGTTATCGAACACCTACATGTTGGTTAGAAGCAGGAGAAAAACAATTTGCGGGTCCTGAGATAGTTCAAACTATAGCTGACAAAGTTAAGATTGCTCGTGAGAAATTGAAAGCAGCTCGTGATAGACAGAAACAGTATGCTGACCAACTAGGCGACCCGTTATTTTTGTTGAAGGTGAACTTGTTTATTTGAAAGTTTCTCCGTGGAAGGGTGTTATTAGATTTGGTAAATGTGGGAAGTTAGCTCCCCTATATACTGGCCCATTTAAAATCCGACAAGTGATCAATGACCAATCGGTTTCTTTAGATCTTCCGCCTGAATTAGCTGGTATTCACGATACATTTAATGTTTTCTATTTAAGAAAGTGTAATGTGGAGGATCAATCCCAAATCCTTCCTTTGCAAGATCTTCAGGTTGACTCAAGTAAGAAATTAGTGGAAGAACCTGTCGAGCTTTTAGATAGAAAATTTACTAAATTAAGGAAGAAAGAAATCCCTATGGTGTTCGTTAAGTGGAAACATAGTTTGGGTGCAGATCTTATTTGACAAACGGAGGAGAGTATGCGTGTTAGATATCCTAGTTTGTTTACTTCTAGTGAGATTTCGAGGACGAAATCTTCATAAGGAGGGGTGATTTGTAACATCCCCAATTTGGACCTAGGAGAAACAGTTATTTTCTTTAATTTTTATATGTAATTTATATTATTATATGTGTTTGATTGTAAAATTAATAAGAAAATAAGTTTCAGGAATATTGTGACTAGTGAAATATTGTTTGTTATAAATAAATTTAGATGACGGTAAAATAAAATAATTTTCTCGCATTTGGAATTTAGGTTCCAGACAATAGATTTAAAAGGGGTATTATATTATACTGTGAGTTAAATGAGTCGGTTTAATAAAAAAAAATAAGGGCCGACCTAATTTTTCCCCAAATCTTCTTGTTCTTCATTTGCTCTCTCCAAAGAATAAGAAAATTCGAATTGCTAGTGAATTTATGCTCCTCATATTACATTATTAGAAGATTGAATCCTTAAGCTCATCAATTCTCAATCTTCTTCTTGCTTTCATCTTTGTAAGTATTTAATTGATGTTTATTTAAGCTTGCAATTGATGTTAAGTTGAAGCTTTGTGATTTTAGTGTGTATATGATAGGATTCATGTTTAATGATATGTATATATACTTTACAAACTGATTTAGTGATGATTACATGAAGAAATTGCTAGATTTTTTGAATTTAAGTTTGAATATGAGATTTTTAGGTTATGAGTGATTTGAATGAATTGTGATGATTTGATGATTGAAACTATGTTATATGATGTTATTAGGTGTTATGGTAACTGAATGTTGGTAAAAATTCGAGTCTATAACTCAATTTGGTCGATTTTGAGACTGTTGGTTCATAGGTGAAGTTGCAGGAATTTGGTTAAGTACAGGTCTGGAAAGTGATAGGAATCCGGCGGATTCCTTAATAATCCGGCGGATTTCGGGTTAATCCAGACGGATTCCTCAACCGGATTCTCTATTAAAGTTCTGTCCCAGTTTTGATCTGAAAAATGATTGGAATCCGGCGGATTCTATCTGAATCCGGCGTATTCAGTCGAATCTGGGCGGATTCATTTAGAATCCGGCGGATTTATAGTGGGTGACAGAATGTTTTTGATTTAAACTTCTTCATGTGATTTAGCTTGTACATTGTTGTTATATGACTTAATATATATGCTTGATTGTTAATATTAAGTTATGAACAATATGATATGAAATCTGACTTGAAATTTCTTGTGTATTTGGATCCGACGAAGACTCAATAAAATTAGATCTTTGAGTTTGGAGTTTGAACGAGACAGGTGAGTGGACTGATTCTCACAGTTTAATTTTGGTGTTAACAGTTAGTTACATAAATCTTAAGTTGATAGCATTGATTGATTTATTGATAAGTTGATGATAAAATTATTGATTGAACTTGTTGATTGATGACTAAGTGATTGCTTGTGAATAATTCCATGATAGGTTGGAATGATAGAGGTCAATTCTATTGGGTTTAGTTGCTATAGGTTAATCTTTATGGGTTGGATGAACATTCGTTGTGAATTACCTCATATTGATTAAAGATAGCAATAAACTATCTGTAAAATCTCTATATTGGCCTGCAGTTATTTATTGAGTGTTCTTGGAGGGTCACCGCGGACTGAGGACGCCTCAAGAACCACCGATCCTCTGTTGTGATTGTTTCTTATAGTTGATTGTTGTGAATTGATTGTTATGCTAAGTTAGATTGTTAGACATAGTTTACTCACTTAGCTTTGTGCTAATCCCCCACAATACTCTTGCAGATTAACTTTTTAGATATTTGAGCAAGTGACGATAGTTTGAAGAAATGTTTGACAGCTGAAACTCTGGTTATTTTGTGGGCTAAACTGTTTTCTATATAACCCTCGGTGGATATTTTATCGTTTGTAAATATATCTAATTCTTATAACGTATGTAATATTTTGGTAGATGACATAATGACATCTATATTTAAGTATGGGATCTGCGCTTCCGAATGTAAAAAAAAAATGTCTTGAATTTATGGGGTGTTATAGTTAAGTGGTAAAATTTCGAGTCATGACACTTAGTAAAAATCTGTGTTTTCAAGGTTCTGATCTGTGCGACACAGGGTGCGACACTAGGTTGTTGTGTCGCAGATCATGACTACGACATAGGTCTTTGTGTTGCATTTGCAACATCCGCAATTTAATGTGACATAAGGTGTTGTGTCGCTACAACGATATTGAAATCCAGTTACGGCAAAGGCTCTTGTGTCGCTATGTGCGACATTGTGAATTTAGAGCGACATAAGGTCTTATGTCGTAGTTGGCTCAGAGCCTCTGCGACATAACGAGTCTGATGGTTTTCAATTTGTCGAAATCACGGTTAACGACCACCGTTCGGTCCGAAACTTTTACCCAACCCTTATTTTAGTTTATAGAGTGTGTAAAAATTGTTAGTTTGTGTCGAGAGTCATTCGAAGTGTCGATTTCATAAAATGGCTAAAACCGTAATTTCCGACAAATGTTTCGAAATCAAGTTTTAACACTTTCTTTGAATATTATCAAGCTAGATGAACAACAATCATGAAAAGTAAACATAATCTAAGAGTTTCGAAAGTTGTCGGAATCTTATGAATCGTCGCACGAGAATTTCGAAAAGGTAGAAGTGTAGCCCTCGTTGTCGTGGTCGTTTTCCTCCAAATGAGTCTTGCAATTTGAGGTGATTTAGTGGTGGTTTTTGGTTGTAGAAGTGGCAGTTTTGGGTGGTGGTGTAGAGAGATAGCGCCAAAAGTGAGAGAGTGGGAGAGTGAGTTTGAGTTGGTAAAATGGGTTTGTGGTTGTGTGTGTGTAAATGAACAAAATGAGGGGGTTTGGAGGTGGTAAGGGGCCGGCCCACATGGACCCCACCTATGTTTGGTTGGCTTCAAATTTTAGTCCCCTATTTGCGGTCCATGAGGTGTTCGTTTCTCCGGTTGTTTAAACGTTTAAATAAATATTTTACACGTTTAAATATACTTTTTTAAAATACGAATAATTATTCGATATTTTTGTTGAAATATTTCATCAAATACTTTATAATTGAATTATAAAATATAACTTAGATTTGTTTCAACTATTTGCGCATTCATTTATATTTAGTCGCGTAAACGTTATTTGTATGATACAAAATATGTATGAAATATTATCAAAATAACATTTGTGATATAATAGTGTTATTAAATAATATTATATTATTTGACAAGTTTGTTCACTAACGTCCGTATTTAATTCCATAGAATTCCATTCGATTTGAAATAAGTACGATTTAGGCAAATCGCATAGATATATATTCAACAATATATATAATGATACATTAATTAGTCTAACATAGAACTGATTACATGTATTAACGGAGGATTAGGTACTAATCACTAGTTATAATTTGGCAGGTGTCACACATTCTCTTATTAATTATTGGATTTACTTTTTAGGTAAACTCGAATCTAATCGACAGGGCTGGTCCTAAAGTTATGAATGCCCTGGGGGAGATCGAAAAAAATTGCCCCTTTTTGGATTAAAAAACACTAATTTTAATGAGTTTGGAACCTAGTCAAGCTAGATTGTTCATCTCCGTACCAATATCTTCATTATATAAAGGTGTGACACTTAAGCAAATGCATTCTGAATTGGAAGTTCAAAACAAACCCAAAATGACGTTTTCATCCGGTTATTGAAAAAAAAATAATAATTGAAATTTAATTCTATGTAAAGACGCTAACATAATAATTTTAGCTAGTTAGACTTCGTATATGTAGTCAATAACACCATGAATAGCTTTTTACTTCTTTTTTTTTTTTGAACTAATAAAAATATTCTATGTTGCCTATCAAAATTAAGTGTTCTTTTAACTTTCATAACGTTTAAAATTTAAAAAGAAAAAGAAAAAGTTTACAATTTAACTTGCACAAACTCATGATATACAATAAAATCTGTAAGCATATATTTGTTGAAATGGTTACTATATATAATTTTGATATAAACAATGTACCAAAATAATTTTGTAAAATATTAACTATGAATACGCATGATTGCATGAATTGTGTTACGGTCTACGGAGCCGCAGAGGGCGTTGGTTTATCATTTATGGATCCTTAGGGGGTTAAATTGTTCAAGTAAAAAAATTAAGGTTGTAAGTGCAGGTTTTCATAACGGGTTAGTGCGCGCAAATGTAATAAACTATGATCTGACATTCATTGTATGTAACGAATTGAACTACTCGGATCTCCATTGTAGGTAACGAACTTTGTATTTCCTTGTATTGTATGTAACGAACTTGTAATTTTTTTACTTTTTCCACGTGTCGATTATATAAGCCGACAAGTGGCATCCTTTTTTACCGTTAATCTGGCCAAAATAAGAAAATTATAAGTTCGTTACATACAATAGAGGGCCGAGTAGTTCGTTACATACAATAAATGTTAGACCATAGTTTATTACATTTGCGCGTACTAACCCCTTTTCATAATAATAAAGGGTAATTACAAAATATTTCATCAAAAGTAAGAACAGGTCGTCTTCCTCACCAAATAAAACCTGCAAGGCTGCAACTATATTCCCCAATTGACATAAACCCAATTCTTTACTTTTTTCCATGACTTCAATAAACTGAAATTAAATATACAATCGTATTTTATATGCTCAAAAATATCATATAACTAATTATTTTTTGTTGACTACGAATTTCGAATTCGCACATGAACGCTTGATGCAATGACGCCACCGTTCATATGATGCCCTGGGCGGTTGCCCAGCCTACCCAGCCCCAGGGCCGGCAATGCCAGTCGAAAAGGCTACTGATAAATACAACAAATAATTTAATACATATATCAACTTAATTTTATAGATCTTGATGTAGTACTGTACAATAATGTAATGTACATTTAAGATGTATGCATCAAAAAATTTATTGTATATATCAACACCCAATCGATAATATCCGTTTATTGTATTTTTAAAAATCAAACTACCGATTTCTCTTTCGGTTTAATTTTTTCAATTCAATTATTTCAGTTATGATTTAATTTTTCAATTTTTATACTCACATACTCACACGGCAGATAGTCTTTACAATTATAATCAACCAAACTCATTCGTAATCGTTCAATAGCTATATACCCAAGATAATCAAATATCACGTGGCTATTAAAAGTTTAGTTATAAAAAAACTATCTAAATTAATTTATACGTCACACCATTGAATAGATCCTAGTACTTCTAGAAGAATCTTAATTTACATCCTGTACCCTCTGCATGCGACTTATACGAGCAGTATACTCGGCATTTTTCATATTTCAAACTCACCCTCCGTCCGTCCCTAATCTATTATCTAGTATTTCTTTTTGAGCTATCTCAAATTAATTGTCCACTTCCATAAATAGATAAGAATAATGAGATAAAATTCTTTTTTACTCCTAGTGTATATATGTAAGACAAAAAAGTAGGTAAAAAGTAGAGGGTAAAACTGTCATCTTACCAAAAAGTAAGAGAGATGATTATTTTTTCTTAAACTGCGTGTTTTTTGTTTAGAGACAATAAAATTGAGACGGAGTGAGTAATATTTACTGGTTCCTGCCCATGATTATTGTAATCAATTATATTCTATGTCCTAATCCAAATGTCATATATTAACTTTAAACAAAGTTTTAAATTCTTCACTAACTTCACTTATCACCAATCAAATATCGTATCTTTTTTAATTGGTTAAAACTTAGAAGTGAACATTTACTTAGGATAATTTAAAATAGTTATTTAGACATTTGTCATGAGATGAAAATGATATTATTATTTTATTCTTTTCAATTTTTATAGAAAGACGATGTTATCTTTTAAGTACTCCTTCGTGCCCATGATTATTGTAATCAATAATCACTATTTTCTCTTTTCACTTTTTATTACAGAAGGGCAATTCTATCTTTAACTAATTGATTATTATTTTTGTTTAAAGTCTGTAGTAATAATTTAAGAGAAAGGTAATATGTTAATATCGATCAAACTTTCTTATACTTTCCCTATTCACGTTAAATTGTCCACATTGACTTTTCGAACAATTTTAAAATTATTCACTAAGTACACTCATATAACATCTCTAGCACTAAAGTCTGTCGATTGATTGAAACATTAAAGTAGACATTTATTTGAGACATCTCAAAATGATAATATATATGAACATTTTACCTTATACGAAGATAGTATAATTTTAGTAATGAATAATTAATGCAGGAAAACTCAAAAAGTAAAGATGGATAACTATATTGGAAGAGAGGATATTAAACTACTATTTAATTTACCAAAGTAAATGTATAGTATTTCTAGCATATTCGTTGTTAGAATTATGGTTGAGTAGTCAAGTACATAAACCTTTGATATAAGAAGTTCAAGTTCAAAATCTTTTATAAAAAATATATACATATATTTAGACTCTTAAAATTAAATATTAAATACATTAAAGTGTGTCAATAGTAAGAAATTGTTCAAACTAGCAAATTAATTAAATCATAGCCATGAACTATTGAAGTGTGTCAATAGTGGAAACTTAGTATTAAATCCTAGTCTTATATTTATGGGTTAATTGTTTTGTTATGTATCTAACTTTATCCTTTTTATTATTGTATGTAACAAACTTTCAAAACATCTATTGTATGTAATAAACTTGTAAAAAATGCTATTGTATGTAACACTTTCAAAACATGTATTGTATGCAATAAACTTGTAACGAATCGCTATCCTATGGTGCGGTAGTCAATGATCTGCTAGAATTTGCTCGTGCCGCCACAAACCAATGTTAAAGAGCCATTTTCAGTTTGGCATGTATACATGGTAACCCGCAACATACAATAGAGATTTTTTACAAGTTTATTGCATACAATAGATGTTTTTAAAGGTTGCGACATACAATAGGGATTTTTACAAGTTTATTGCATACAATATATATTTTGAAAGTTGGTTACATACAATAGTAAAACGAGCAAAGTTAGATACATAACCAAACAATTAAAACTATATTTAATTGATGTTAGGGTTTTGCTAACGTATGACCCTGTGGCACATGTTAAATCGTATTTAATGATGTCTAGTTTTCTTTAAATATTATCATTTGCATTTAATACTCATTAATTCAATTTAATTGTTACCTTTTTTATACACATATTAATTATAAATTATAATATTTAAGAAAATTTAGACTATATTAAATGAGACTTAACGTGTATCATAGAGTTATACGTTAGCAAAACCCTTGGTGTTAAGTTATAATAATATATATACTCCAATAAACGTTCTTTTAATAAACAAGGATGAATGCCGCACTTTGTTGGGATGGTAATAAATAATGATTTTTGATTCATTTTCAAGTAACTCATCTCTCTCAATTTAATTATCTCACTACAAATTTATATACCGCTTTAGAAAAGTACACTCATTGTAATGTTGACCAAGAACAATTTATCCCTCTTAAACACTATTTGATTTGTTAAAACAAAAAGTGAACAATGATTTTGTGAAATTTCAAAATTGAAACTCGGATATAAAATTGGGACTGAGGTGAACATTCTAAAAATTAAAAGCTAATAATGAATGTAAAAGGCGCAAGAAATCAGAAAGTGTGATTTTCCCATAAATATCATCATACATTTTAACTGTAGTCGAATATGAGTTAAACCTTCAAGGGTTAATTGTGAAAACATATGTGTATATTATTTCCCGTAATGCTTTGAAAACCGGTTGAATCGGTCCAGTCCAATCGATTTGAGTGGAAAAAAAAAGAATTCCGGCCGGTTAAAAATCGATTTTGGGCTTGATTTGACCAGTCAATGAACTAGGCGGTTCGATCAAAACCGGACAGTTCAACCGGGAACCGGACGGTTGAACTATGATTTGGATTTTTTTAAATGCGTTTTGAGCCGATGTTGGGCGGTTGGGCTGTTCCGGTTCGACTAGAACCGAACTTCTAACCGGTCCGATTCGAATTCCGCTTTTGAAAACATTGAATTCCGGGCGACTCGTATATATACTTTATCAATTCATCCAATCCTTTCAATACATGTGTAGGTTGCATGTTGTATGTAGTCATTTGCAGATGATTAAAATGCTCGGTGAATGGTGAATATACGACCGCTAATAAATATATGTATATCGATATATCTCTACAAAATTAAATTAACGGAGTAACATTTATACACTTTAGTGTATAATTTTTAGTGTTTATTTTTTTAGTGTTATTTATAGTTTAATTAAATTGTTTCTATTTTTTAAATTATTACAAAGTAGTCATATATTGTACTAGTAAAAGACAAATGAGAAAAATCTAATAAGTCAAATGTATTGAAAAAAAGTGTAACTTTTTTAAAGATAATTTATCATTTTGAAGTTTAAGATGTGTTTTGCCAATATATATATATATATGTGTGTGTGTGTATTGTGTCAATATTTTGTAAAATTAATGTATATTAATTAGACACAAGATCAACTTTGGATTATGAAGTATATTTAGTCATTCCTTCTTATTGTTAGTATTATATTAGGATGCATATAGGCTATGCAGTATTTGATACAAAATGTATGTGATTGTGTAGTAAGGACGAGAAGGATATATTGGAGTATCGGTGCTCGAATCTTCATCTTCTAATTATGTTTATGTATACGTTATAATGTATATGCATTATGTGATATTTCATCGCAAGATAAATGTTATGATATATGTTATTCCAAGTATGTATATACTAATATGTACTTTTTAAATCTGACTTTTACATATTTCTTTTATTTTTCAGAAAGTATAATATTTTCGATCCTGTTAAAATGCGCGAGCGAAAAAAAAGCTAGTTATAGAACCATATACAAAGTAAATTAATGGCAATAAATTCATCATTATATTATTTATTTATTTATTCATTTTGGTTGAATTTGAATGTTGAACATATGTTGCTTATTTTGAATGTTGAACATATGTTGCTTAGTTGCCAAAGTACAGCAATATGCATGTTCGATTATTTCCGAGGGGTACGTGCCAAACAAGGGGCACTTGATTGTCCCAGCATAAGTATATTATTGATTGTGGTCGAGCAATGAAACACCCCAAAAACTTTTTTTATAACATACTCTAAAACACTATTTAGATTGTCTCATAAAATGAAACACACCTAAATTTTTCTTGTAACATACTCTAAAAACACTATTTACATTGTCTCATAACTTATTCCGTATAGTTAAGGTACATTTACATAACATAACCCAAAAGATTATTTAAAATCTTAAAAACAACTTTCTCAAAATTAGACTGAGTACCTATCGGGTACACTAGTACGCCCAGCGTACCCTGAGTACCCACCGGGTACTTTAGTACACCCTGCGTACTCACTTCTGAACCATTTTCTGTCAAGAAACAACACGTAGTACCCACCCGGGTAGTTCATCCCCAACAACAAACTCACACTTTTATACCAACTTTGGACACACTTAACTTTTTACTCGTTAAGAGTTAGACCACAAAACTTTGCAGACACACATCCACTATACCATAATAGAGGTTTCTCTTTTTACACTATTTCGAATTTCACGTTAACAAAGAATTCGAACGTCTCACTAAAATATGGTCATTTTAGACCATTTTAACTCTACGTCAACTTTCAAACCAACTATATTCCTACTATCACTTTTTCCCACGACATTTTACCATGAATATCAACTCTAAATCAACAATGAAAGATAACATACTAACACTTTAACTCGTTTTGACCTTTTAACCTCTTGGTGACCCATTTGGACATCAAAATGACCCATTAAGGGTATCAACCACTTTTAAAACTCAAATCAAATTCGATCTGGTTTACATACAAACTACACACTTTTATAACATTTGACATACTTCACAAGTCACTACCATTTACATTTGACCCGATTCACAACTATAGCTTTTTACATCAACGTTCTACGAACGGATCAAAACATACACATCTATAAATTTATAACCAAACCACTTTCATTTAACTCACACGGGGCTTTTCTAACTGTACTAAGAGCATGATTTCTATACAATGGATTTTAAATTACGAACTTGTAGCAAGTTCCAACCCTAGTTGATCCTCATCTCCTTTGCCCAATTAGACAGTTTACCCATTTTCACCTACACAACAACAATACATCTAGAGGGTAAGCATAACATGCTTAGTAAGTAAAGGATACAAGAATACAAATATAAAATACCGGAGTACAAAATGATTATACTCATATGATTCACTTACTACCAATTATAGAACATACTTGTATGTTCTATCTACCATGCTACTTGTAACATCCCTAATTTAGGCCTAGGAGAAACAGGTATTTTCTTTAATTTTTAGATGTAATTTATATTATTATATGTCTTTGATTGTAAATTTAGTAGGAAAATAAGTTTCAGGAAATATTGTGACTAGTGAAATATTGTTTGTTTTAAATAAATTTAGATGATAGTAAAATAAAAATATTTTCTCGCATTTGAAATTTAGGTTCCAGACAATAGATTTAAAAGGGGTATAATTTTAATATTGTGAGCGAAATGGGTCGGGTTAATGTGTAAGTCCCTGAAACGTGGATCGATAACGAGGTTATCTTAGGTATTAAGGCGCGGAATTCCTCAATACTTAGTTCACAGAATGTGAACGGTTTGTTTCGCAAGATAATAGCGAATTGGTTGATCAACAAGGTTTTGTATTGATTAATTAATAATAATCGATCAATACCTAACCTTATGAATGCTTAGAATCGTTTTAGTTCTCTGGAAAAACGAAATTGCAAAAGTTTTTTACGGATTAGACCTAATTGAGTATTTATAGGTTTTAGTCAAACTCGATTCGCAGGTCGATGGGCTCTACGAGTTGAGTTCAACTCGCAACCCACGACCAAGACCATCTCGACTCGGTTCGCAGCTCTGCGAGCCCAGATCTCATCTCGCAGGACTAAGTTCTGCGACTTGAGATCTTATCTCACAGACTTTAGTTTGTAACATCGTATTCAATATTCATCTAACACTTTAACATACTAATATATTTAACGAATATTAATACCAAACCAATATCATTTACAAATCCAAATCAATTGTACAAACTTGATTACTATAATCACTAGTACTATTACAAGCTAGATCTGTTGTCACACATACATGTCCCAACAGACTCCCCATTGACAACAGCTCTAGTGTCTATGTTACTATGTCTTCAAGTTATCTTTGATCTTTATTTGTAAATCTTACTTCCAGCATAAATCTTCAATTTGATATAAGTCTTAACCATCATTTGATAATCACGTGCTAAATCACCCCATGCTACTGTCGTCAGGATTCTATTTTCATTCAACTTTATCAAATCTTTCTTCGACATGTTCATTAGGTGTCGATGGTCATAAACTCTGAAGATTTCTCTCTCACCACCTTCAACCTCATCATCAGATTCAACCATGACAGCTTCTCCAGTCTCTGAATCCACATGCCAACTTTTCATATTTCCAAGAATATCTTGTGGCATTGTCTTCGGTGAATCTGCTGTAGACACTTAACAGATGGATAAATCTTTTTTCTTCTTCTTCGTCCTGTCCTTTGACTTCTCTCTGCCAGTTTAATAGTCTTTCCTTTTCTTGGCTTAATCTTTTCAAATTTATTAGCTCTAACCTCAGTCTTGATTATGTGTTCAACATATTTTCCAACAAAATCATCACTTGGGTTATTCAAAGGTAATCTAGCCAAATCATGAATCTCAAATCTAGGCAAAGAACTAAACACTGCAAGCTTTCGCTCAAAATATTGAACTCCGTCAAACCTTTTAATAGCAAATAGCTTCAGTTCAGAGTCAAAGTACCAACCAATAATCCCTCTTTTAGGTTCCCGTTTCCCAGTTATATCAACTTCAGAAACTCCTACCTTCTTATTCTGTTTTGGAAGTTTTCTAAGAAAAATTGCTGGATTCTTGGTAGGAATCAAGATTTCATCATTTTTAGAATCGGTTGAGTCATCGATTTATTCATCTACATCGACAACTGTTGGACCTTGATCATTTTCAATAATAACTTCTGTCCTAGATGGACTCACATGGTGTTCATCAATATTTGCATCTAGATCTACACCAATGTCTTGTATATTCTCAGGTACAGCAGTCCAATCTTCAGGTAGTAAAAATTCTCCTTCCTCAAGATCAAAATCAATTTCTTCATCGATTTCATCAAGTATATCACTTCCAGAGTCACTTAATTCTAGCATTTCCATACCTACACAAATCAAATTAATAATATAAATTCTTTTATTGATTTCTCTGAATCAATCTAAAAATTTCATTATTTATTTCAATTATGTTAGTATAACCAATCTATATAACTTATAATTCTTTTATTAATTACCTTGAATCAATCAAAGAATTCTTAAGTCTTATAAACACTTAACAAATATTAATTAACTTTAAATTCTAATGCATTGTGAATAATCACCAAGCATTTAAATTCACTATTAATTACCTTATATAATTTCCAAGACTTAATTGAACTGTTATATCGCAACAACTTAACTTTCAACTATATCTTTAAATTATATATCATTTGTTTAGTTAAAAATCATACATATTTAACTTGTCAGTTATAAAAACTCTCAAGTCTAAAATGTCTAAGTTAAAATAAACTTTGACCGCTGAAATAAATCAGAACACGTCACTCGACTTCTCAATAAGTCGGAAGACTTTCGATCACTAATTTATTTAACTTTTCAGAATTAAATAACTTAAACACTTTCTAATATATTTAACTTGTAATAATAATAATAATCTCAAGCTGAATATATTACAAACATTATTAAGTTACAATTATTCAGTTACAATTATAAATTACAATTATAATTCAACTAAATTCTAAGTACAAATATCTACACAAGTCTAAGCTGTCTTACCAGCTTTACTTGTACCCGCATCACTTGTACCAGCACCAGCACCAGCACCACTAACACCAACACATGCAGACTCTCCCTGAATAATAGCTTGCTCACCAGTCTTTGAAGGACCAGTCGGCTCACCATCTTTCTGAGCATTGGGATCATCATCTTTATCATCTCTTCTCTTCTTAGCTAACTCATCCTCTTTGCAAGCTTCTTGATATATCAATATCTCCCCCTGAGCAGACTGTCCTGAATGCACTCTCAACACTAAACGTTCTAAGTGTTCAAGCTTCAGTCGCTGGGCAGTAAAATCAGCAAGCAAAGTATCATGAGTCTTCAGCAGAGTCAAATGTGATTCACTGATATGAACCATCTGCTGAGCAAGAGAAACATTCTCAGCCAACAACCCTAGAATCCTGGATGTACTCTGTTCCAATTCCTTAACTCTTGACTCTAAGGATGTAATCCTTTCAGCATCAGTCGTCGGAATAACAGAAATTGTTGATGGTCCAGGCGGTGTCACTGAAGCAATGTAAGATTCACGTGTAAGTGGTGGAATAGCTTGAGATAACGCTTCCTTGAGAAGACTAGCTGCAAATCTACTAGCTTTATTGGTCGGAAACTAAGCATCATGTACCAGTTCTGCAACTCCCTCCTCAATAGTCTTGGAGACCATGTCTGGTTCCACTGACTCAAGCAGTTTCTCAGCCTGTAAAGTTAGATATAAGTAAATAAGTAATTGTTACAGATAACTCTGTCTCAATCTCTAATTAAATATTTATAATACTCGTAGAACTAAACGTTTATCTCATACCTCAGGTGGTACAGATACTTGTTCAGTAACCACCGATATCATCGTCTCTACCTGGGATGTATCTTGAGCAACTGTCACAGAATTAACTGTCTCAGTTGGACTCCTGATAAACAACAAGTTAAGATTATCTAACTCTAAATAAAACATACCATCCTGAATGATCAATATCCTGGCACGCTTACGGCGTTGAGGAATAAGAGGTATATCCTCTTCCTCAGGACCTTCGTCAATAATACTGAAGTCTGGATCGACTTCCTTAGCCTTCCTCTTCTCCTTCAGTGCTGGATCTGGAATCATCCGACCGGTATCTAATATAACCAGCATCTGGAGGTGGAGAAGGAGTACTATCATCATCATCTGTAGCCGATTCACCATCACGGCCTCCAGATGGACCAACATCAGAATCCTAAATATTAAATATATTAAACACTTATGATTAGCTACAAGCTCTATCATACAAGTTCTATATATTTATGATTAATCTGAGAATTACCTTAGAATGTAAACCCTCAGATCCATCTAGCTGTCCCTGCTCACCCTCAGGTCGAGTGACCTCTAGGTCTGCAGTCTCAGCTCCCTGATCATAATGATATTTATATTTTATAATTAGAAATATTATCTAATTAACTAAATATCTATAACATTTGCATTATATAATAATAATATGTTAATGATGTAACAACGAAGTACCTATATTACTATATAATTATAAAATTACCTCAGGTGGTGCAACATAACTATCAATATCCCGTAGCAAGGGATCAGTATCATCATCAATCTGTATTAAAACCTCATGAAGAACCTCAACAGCTAGCTCAGGCACAACTTGCTATCCCGAGTGTTCAGCCTGATGTAAAACATCCTCAATAAGCTCATGTGACTCTGCTGCTGGTTGAGGTTGAGGTTGTTATTGTTGTTGAGCTTGAGCTTGAACGTGAGCTCCGACATCCGTCCAACCATTGTTTGGTGGAGCAACATTATCAGCATCAAGAAGATGCCCAAATAAATCAGCCTTAGGTTTAATCTCATCTTTACGCTTGGATAACAGAAAACAAGCGTTGTAACCTCGCAATCCTATGGTCTCAACTTGAAAATCAGCTGCATAAGCTGGCAAGTTTGGAACTTGAGCTCGAATCAGGAGCATGCAGAATCTAGGATAAAGAATAAACAACGTCCTAACAGCTCCGGTGATTTGTCCTCTGAAGGACTGAAAGATATACGAAGAAAAACTGTATGGTTTATTATAAACCAGTGACAGTACAACTGACATCAACTCAGGACTAAGCTCATCTAATCCTGACTTCTTGTTTCCAAAAATAGATACTATAACAGTAAAAAGAAATCTCCACTGTCCTAGTACGAATGCCTTGACAAATTGGCGTCCTCTCCTAGGTCCTGAATAACCTGTACGACCTAGAGCTCCTTCGATAAAGTCAGCTGAATAAGCAGCTGGACCAGCTTCTTGCTCAGAAGTTCCTAGCTGCAGTAGCTGTCGTAAATCATCAGCAGTAAAAGAAACCGGATGCTGATTTACCGTCGTACGTATTGTAGGCAGATTAGCAGCACCGTCATATAAAATGTTCATCCAAAACTGCGTAAGAAGGTCTTTGTTCAGTGGAGGTGACTCAGTGATAGCAAATCGAATTCTCGAATGTGCTAAGTATGTCAAAATCTGCTCAAAGCGCTCAGCACCACGCTCGTTGACATCTAAATTCACCAGTATGTTGTGACCCTTCTCAAAAGATCTGTTAGCCATATCTGTAATTCAAAATTACACAAATAGCAAAAGAATTAAGTTAACGAACATTAGATAATTTACACTTTAACGTATTATGATCAAAAAGATCATCGAACGTCTAAGTATACTATCAACTAATAACGTAATTCATGAAACTTAATTGAATTGACTTGTCAATTATATTCTATAAATTATATATAAAGTTCATTAGCTAAGAATAATAATTTGAGTTATCATACCGCCGATAAGTATCGGGACACGCTACTCTACTACACTATGAGTCGGAAGACTTTCGATATGAAATAACCTAAATTGTTCAGATATTGCACATATTTTAACTTATAAACAAAAGTTCTTAAGTCTAAATGCATATAAACAGGCAACTTGTTAATTATTTGTAACCAAACGATTCTCAAATCAAAAACAAGTTATAATTGAAAAATTATAAAATTTACTTAATTTTACATAGTCAATTGAAGTCAACAAAGTTTATTCAGTTCTCAAAGTCAAATTAAGTCAATTTAAAAAAAATAAAAATAAAAATAAATTAATTAAATCTTTCAACTCGCTTCGTAGAAACCCTACTAGTTGAATTCGAGTCGCTTTGGTCAACCCTAGTCAAACAAGGTGAACTCGTTTCGCTTCGGTCAACTCAAGTCAAACGAGGTGAACTCGTCTCGCTACGTTCAACTGAAGTCAAACGAGGTGAACTCATCTCGGTTCGTTGGAGCGGTCTGCGAAGCGAGATAGATCTTGGTTCGCAGGACCATCTGCTCAACGAATTCAAACATCAAATTGGTAATCTAATATGTTTTAAAACAATTAATCGATTATAACATGTACTTTAACCATCGATTAAGCGTTGTATGCATATTTTAGGTTTTCTAAATCACTAATTAGTACACAATCCGTGATAAACTAAACCGAAACATTCAAAAACGTAAACCAATTGATTTCTCATAAATTACACGGTGAAATGTTATGAATCTTACTTCAAAAGATGCGTAATGAAAAGTTGTAAAAGTTCCACGGATCGAAAATTCCTTCCTTGTACTAAAAATAAGAAAATCAATCGAAAAATATATTCGATTCGTTTCGCCAAATTTCGAGTCGCAGAGGTGTTTGGATTCGGTTTGCAGAGTGAATAGGAAAGTGTGGTTCGGTTCGTGTAAGTTGTTTCTTTTATACTATTACTCGATTCGCATGTTTCAACTCGGCTCGCCAAGTTTGACTGGTCAAACTCGCAATATTAGTTTAAAATACGAATTAAATGAAAAGTATAAATAAAAACGTAATTACGTAATTATGTAGCCAAAACAATAAATGTTTTTTTTGCATAGTTGACTTATACCACTATTAAAATGGCCTTAAGTCAAAATTCAAGTCAAAAATAAACAAATCATTTTTCACTTGAAGTTGAGACATTTATTCAACACGGATATCACAGTATAAAATAAATCCAAAGGGTAAACACTAAATAAGATAAGAATAATAATTAAAACTTTTATTAATTAATTCTAAGAAATAATTACAAAACTTTAAAATTTAAAATAAAATAATAAAACTACTAACATTCTAAGAAAACAAACTAACTTAAGATAAAACGCTTAAAGTTTTAACTGCTTAGGGATCATATTAGAAAGAATAAGCGGTACTTATTAGATTCTAATAAGCCTAAGACGATTGTTAGTATACATACCTCATGAAATTCATATAAGCACAATAAAATCACAACTTTAATCAGTAATAAACTTATATTTATAAAATTATATCTTAAGTACCTTTATCCACATGATATAACACTTCATTGAAAAATAACTTATTATTTCTTATTATTCACACAGGTGAATGTTCGAATATCATAGACAGTTCAAGACGATTACCGATATTATGATCCACATAAACAAATTACACACAGATTTCTGAGCAAAACTTTTATTGTTAATGTGCACAATATCTAGTGTTTTCTACTATACAACATACTGAAGAATTCAAGTACAACACATAACACTGTATCTTGTATTAGCAAGGTAGAGATTACTAAATGATGTTCTTTAGAAGCATATAACATACACTTGACACGAGATACTTTGTATCTTGCATATGTAAGGTAGATGTTACTAAATGATGCTTTTTAGAAACATATAACTCACCTTTTGACATTATGATACTTTGTATCATTTCATTCAATTTTTTTTTAATTTTAGATCACAGTGCACGGCAGTACTATCATTCAACAATTAAGATATATGTCATACGTTATATAAAAGATCACATAAGATACGACACACGAAATTTATACTTCTTAACTGCTCGGAAATCTTAGCATAACCTGCCTACCAATCAATCGTATGATGAAGCTGACTAGACTTAAGTTATTCTTATCACTTGTTAAGTAAAAGAACAAGTTATAATCAGTGGACATGGGTGTATAATAAGATAAATATAAGTGTAATCCTAGTTAAAAATCGTTATTCTAGTGCAACTTATAAGAATCTACTAACACATCGTACTTAATACTTAAGATAATTATTCTTAGGCTTATTCTCCTAATGTACTATCATTTCCCAAGTTTTTATAGCTAAAAACTTAAAGCTTTTTCTAAAAGAACTTCTGTTGTTCTTTTATTGGAGGCGATTCCCCGCAGGTAACAAGCACTTGAATGCTATACGCCTTTTTTTTTTTTTTAAGTACACAAAAATAACTATTACTAAAATACCCTCGGAAGACTAATCACTCTGGATTTCTCATTCCATTCAGTTGAACCAATGTCTCAAATCTTGCTCTGTCGAACGCCTTCGTGTAGAGGTCTACTAAGTTATCTGCAGTTGGAACCTTAACTAACCTTATCATTTTCTTTTCAGCACAGTCTCTAATAAAATGATGTCGAATATCAATGTGCTTAGTTTTACTGTGCTTCACTGGATTGTTGGTGATCGACATAGTAGATTCGTTGTCAATCATCATAGGAGTATTGGTTATATTTAACCCGTAATCCCGTAGTTGCTGTTGTATCCAAAGAACTTGAGAACAACAGCTGCTAGCTGCAACATACTCAGCTTCACATGTAGAGATGGCTACTGAGCTTTGCTTCTTACACTGACATCCTCTAGTCGTAGATTTCCTATTTTGATTGCATCCTCCATAATCCGAATCAATATATGCTACTAGATCTAAGTCTCCATCAATTGGATACCAAAGTTCCAGCTTCGGTTTCCCTTTGAGGTAATGAAAGATCCGTTTAACAGCCTGCATATGTGACTCTTTCGGATTGGCCTGATATCTTGCGCACAGACAAACAGCAAACATAATGTCAGGTCTAGAGGCAGTCAAATACATTAGTGATCCAATCATGGCCCTATATAGAGTAGGATCCACATCCTGATCACTTGATGTATCCGGATCTAGTTTGTGATTAACTGGAATCGGAGTATTGTAGACTTTACTGTCATCCATCTTAAAGCGTTCTAATAACTCATAAACATATTTATATTGATGAATAAAGAATCCATCCTTCTTTTGGTCAACTTGTAACCCTAAGAAGAATTTCAACTCTCCCATTGCAGACATCTCAAACCTTTTTCTCATGACTTTCTCGAATTCTTGATACATCTTTTCATCAGAAGATCCAAAGATAATGTCATCAACATAAACTTGTACTAATAGAATGTCTTTCTTTTTCCATTTTACAAACAATGTACTATCAATTGCTCCTCTTGTAAATCCATTATCAAGTAGATATGTTGATAGTGTTGCATACCACATCCTCGGTGCTTGATGTAATCCATATAGAGCCTTATTCAAACGATATACTCTATCTGGATACTCATGATCAGCAAACCCTGGAGGTTGAGCAACATACACCAATTCTTCCACTTTGCCATACAAAAAGGCACTCTTAACATCCAACTGATAAACCTTTATATCATAGAATGATGCAAATGCTAAGAATACTCTGATTGCTTCTAGCCTAGCAACTGGTGCAAACACTTCGTTGTAATCTATACCTTCTTGTTGATTAAAACCTTGAACCACTAGACGTGCTTTATTGCGAGTAATGACTCCCTGGTCATCTCTCTTACACTTAAATACCCATCTAGTTCCAATTGGATATTCTCCCTTTGGTAGGTCAACCAACTCCCAAACTTGCAATTTTGAGAACTGTTGAAGTTCTTCTTGCATAGCTTCAACTCACGAGCTTTCTTTGAGAGCCATTTGCACATTTTTAGGCTCAACTTGTGAGATAAAGCATGAATATAAACATTGATTAGGAATCCCTGTCTCTTTCATAATAGTATACAAGCTTTCTAAATTTTCAGATGTACTAACTTTAGATTGAGTCCTAGTTTGAACAGGAGTATTAATATCACCGATGATATTTTCAACGGGATGATTCTTACTCATTCTTGTAACCGGTATTGGGTCAACTATTAACTCATCTCCTAAGTTAGTACCAATCTCTTCTAATGAAGGCATTTCTTCTGAACTTGCTGAAGAGATCTTTAAATGGTTCAAAGAAGTAGGCACATCATCAAACGTTGTTTGAAGATCCTCTTCAGAATCTTCTATTTCTTGATACTTATCCTTTGAAAATTGTTGAGACCCACTTGAAGAAGCTTCATTTGGGTCATCTGTTGTCCTGATTCCAGATTTCGGAACACTCGATGTTGAAGACGAACCATTGTCCAAGTCTCCATTCAATAAGTGCTGTGAAATCTCTGAATCAATGACAAAGTCATTTATGGGAACTTTAAATGACTGAAAGAGATCGGAATAGTCAAATTGCCAATCTAATCCCTTATGCACATCTGGTGTATAGCTTGTAACTTCAATGTTATAAACTATCTCCATACGACTAGTGACCTTATTGAAAACCCTTTTATTTGGAGAATTAGGCATATAACCCAAGAAAAATCCTTCGTCAGCCTTCTCACCAAATTTAGCTTGATTCACAGTTTTCAATATTGTACAAGCAACTCCAAAGGGTTCAAATCCTTTTAAGTTTGGTTTCTTATTGTTCAAAAGCTCATAACAAGTCTTGTTATGCTTTTTCACCGTAAGAACTCTATTCAGAACATGACATGCTGTATTCACTGCTTCTGCCCAAAAGATGACCGGAAGCTTGGAATCTGCAAGCATTGTTCTAGCAGCTTCAATCAACGTTCTGTTCTTCCTTTCAGCCACACCATTCTGTTGAGATTCATATGGTGCACTGAATTGATGAATTATCCCTTTGCTTAAGCAATAGATATCTAACGTCGAATTCTTGAATTCTGTTCCGTTATCACTACGAATACGCTTAACTCTCATTTTGTATACATTTTCAATTTGATCTAAAAACTCAATTAGAATACCCGGAGTTTCATCCTTAGATCCTAAGAAAAATACCCACGAGAATCTAGAATAGTCATCTGTGACAACTAGACAGTACCATTTGCAACCTATGTTTCTTTTGCTTATTGGGCCGCAGAGATCCATATGTAGCAAATCCAATGGTGAGGAGATTGCATTCTCAGTCTTAGATCTGTGTGGTTTCTTATACTTCTTTCCTTTCATACAAGGAACACACTTGTCCTTAGACTCGAAACGTTTTTGCGGTACACCCAAAACTAAACCATTTTTGGTTATGTAGTTCATTTTTCTCCAGTTTAGGTGTGCCATTCTCCTATGCCATAGTAGCGCGTCTGCTTCTGAAGCCTTGGATAGTAAACATGTAGATACCATTGAAGAATTAGAAACACCCATGTTTATTGCATAGATATCCTTCTTCCTTGGTGCCCTCATCAATATCCATTCTTCAGGGATTGTGAAGCCTGGCTTCAGGACTAAAGCCTCCTTTTCATTAAAATGAACTGGATGACCTTTATCGCAGACTTGGAAAACACTCACTAGGTTATGAGTTAGTTCTTCAACATAATTCACATCCTCTAGAGTTAAAGTTCCATTTGAAACTTTTCCTTTCCCAGTAATTACTCCTCCTTTGTCTCCTGCAAAATTTACTTTTTGCTTGAAACCTTCTCTGAAGTCTTTCAGTAGACTTCGTTCACCTGTCATGTGTCTTGAGCATCCACTGTCTACATACCACCAGCTGTCCTTGTTCACAGTCTGCTCCTACACATAACAAGTTGTACACAGTTAGTTATCAAGAGGGACCCAAGCCATGACGGTCTTGATTTATCCCTGATCATCTACAATCTGAACCTCCTTAAAGTAACCATAACTGTTCCCATCGGGAGTCTTGGTAACCTTCACGGGAGCTTGAGACTGTTGATGATCTGTAGTCTTAGGCCTATGAGGAGAGTGAGTAGAAAACCTCCTAGGCACATACTTAGTTCCCTGTGCACTCGAAGTAGAGCCATTCTCAAATTGACTATGGTTTCTACTTGGGGTCCTAAACCTCGAAGATGTCTTATCTCTTGGCTTATTGAAAGTATTTTCGTTTAGAGTATAAGACCTTTTAGGTTTAGGTGGAGAGACACTATGATTACTATCTCTTTTCAGAATGTTTACAGGTTTGCTTCCTAATCCCGGTTTGGAGCCTAACCTATCTACAATTGAACTAGAAATATCGGTGTCTTTTCAGTATTCACAAACTTATGTGATGCTTCCAACTTCTTATTTGGGCAACAAGAAGCTACGTGTCCTTTTTGGTGACACTTGAAGCAAGACATCTGTTTACGTGACTTACTAACTTTTGCATCCGGTACCGGAGTCTTAGGCACTAAAGGTTCAATTATATGTTCTTTATTAACCACTTCATCAGTCCTAGTATCATTAATTACTCCACCCGGTACAAAATGTACTTTGGTGTGAGGAATTTTCTTACTATCATCAGATGAAGAGTTCTTAATAACATTCTTCCGTGCCTCTAGCTTTTCCGGTTTATTAGTTACTTTCGTCTCAGGGTTAACATCCGCCATCTCAATATCTATAGGAGTTTTAGTGTAATTTGAATTGAATGGGTGAGGCATATCATTATAACCTAAACCAGACATATCCTTCACACTACGCTGAGCACCTAACATTTTATCCATTTCAGATGTTCTATAGCTCTCAAGCTTACGATTCTGAGCTACCAGTTTTGTTTTGCAATCAGCTAACTCCTTATCCTTATTAGCAATGGACAGATTCAAGTCATTTATGTTCATATAGAGACCGTCTATGATGATTAGTTTCTCATTTACGGTATCTCTAAAAGCTGTCTTGTCAGCCGCATCTGCCTTAATCTTATCCTTTAAGGCTTGTTTATCATCACTTAACCTACATATATCTAGTTTAGCTAGGTCAAGTTCAGATCTTACAGCCTCACTGGATTTACTAAGTGTGCTAAGTTGAGATGACAGGGTATTATTCATTTCAGTCAAAGTCTTATAAGAATCAGCATAAGCACTAACTTGGGACTCTAAACTAGAAACTAACTGACAAAGATCAACAAGAGAGATAAGATCTAGGCATACCCGTTTTTTATCAGTTTACAGTTCAGCCATCTTAGCTACAAAATCTACAGGATCCAAATCTTCAGTTGAACCCATATCTAACACATCATCAACATTAGATTTAACAGGAGTCTCAGGCACCTTTATTTCAAAAGCTGGATCAGTGGGCATATAGGACATAGACTCAGCCACAATCTCTTGATCTTCAATCTCAGCCATCAAAGCTTCCTCTGACTGAGTTTTCCAATCATAAGACCCATCTAGTTGTTTCACTACTAAGGCTTTGGAATGCAAAGTATTTCCCGAGCCTTGTTTCCCTTCACCAGTCTCTACCTTAGGTCTTTGGCATTCTCTAGCAAAGTGTCCGTAACTTTTACAGTTATAACACTTGACCTTGGTTTTATCAAACCCTGATCTGTTGCCAATAACCTTTCTTCCATTTTTCTTTAAGAAATTTTTAACTCTCCTTGACAACAAAGCAAGTTGGTCCTGGAGATCTATTTCTTCAAGATAATCAGGATCTATCTGATCATAGTCTTCATCAAAAAGAATTGGATCATTAATCTTACAATCAATATAATTCTCATATGAAGCTACAAATGAAGCAAGAACAGACAGTTGCTGCTCAGCAGATTTCACACTCATAGGCATCTTTTGATGTTCTTGAGGTGACTTCTCAGAAGGTTTCCCTTTAGCTTCATTTCCAGATGATGTAATGAAACACAGTTCATCAGTTATCATTTCACCCTTTCCATCAGCATTACCAACAAACAAAGCAGTGGTCGAACTGGATGAAGCAGTCGAGATAGAAGTTTTTCCATGATACAGTCCTGGATCCTGAACATGATCAGAATCAGTATCTTTCGACTTCTTAGTGAAATCATATCCTTTGAGCTTGTCAATAACCTTCTCAAGAGTCATGGTTGCGTATCTGGTTTCATTGTCTGTAATCATCACACCATACATCTCCCATTTAGAAGGTAAACCCTCAAGAAACTTGTCGGTTTTCTGTACCTCCGCAATAGTGATTTCATGGTTTTCAATCTCAGATAACAAATGGTAGAAACGAGTAACATAAGCATCAAGAGTTTATCCTTTAAAAGCTTTAAACAAAGTAAACTGCTTTTTCAGAAGCTTCTTCTTACTAGCTTGCACTTGTGGACTTCCCTCACATCTTTTCTCAAGCGCTTCCCAGAGTGCTTTAGCAGTATGAAAATATTTTAACTGATGATTAATTTCCTTAGATAAGCACATCTTGATACAAGAATGAGCTTTATTCTCATTCTCATAGTCTTTCTTTTGTTGTTCACTCATCAGATTATAGGATACCATAACAACAACATTTTGAACAGTTTAGGTGGGTGCCGTGTATCCTCCTTTGATACACATCCAGATTGAGAGATTATGGAATCTACAGTAAGATTCAAACCTATCTCTCCAACTGTAATAGTCTTCAACACGTAACAACTTAGGTGGAGTATTAGATTTTCCAACCTCATGCTCCATCTCGATCATTTTACTAATGTCAGACATTTTAAAAGTTTCGGGAATTAACAATCAGAAAAATCAGAAAGTTCACTTCACAGAAACTCGACTCGCAGGACAGGAACTCGGTTCGCAGGGGAACTCAGTTCGCAGAAGGAACTCGGTTCGCAGGGGGAACTCGGTTTGCAGGGGAACTCAGTTCGCAGAGGGAACTCGGTTCGTAGAGAAACTCAGTTCGCAGGGGAAACTCAGTTCGCAGAAAAACTCAGTTCTTAGGGGGAACTCAGTTTGCAGAATCGGCTGAAAAACCCTAAAATGAAAATTTTAGTTTTCTAATCGATTAAACCCTAAGATTTCGGTCGATTATGAAACTAATAACTTCCGATTTTGGTCGTTTTTTACGAAGATTAAACGTAACAACAACCCTAAATCTATCGTTATTATCCAAATAATCTCGAACTAACTAAGTATTTAGCCCGAAAGCTCTGATACCAATTGTAAGTTCCTGAAACGTGGATCGATAACGAGGTTATCTTAAGTATTAAGGCGCGGAATTCCTCAATACTTAGTTCACAGAATGTGAACGGTTTGTTTCGCAAGATAATAGAGAATTGGTTAATCAACAAGGTTTTGTATCGATTAATTAATGATAATCGATCAATACCTAACCTTATGAATGCTTAGAATCGTTTTAGTTCTCTGGGAAAACGAAATTGCAAAAGTTTTTTACGGATTATACCTAATTAGGTATTTATAGGTTTTAGTCAAACTCGATTCGCAGGTCGATGGGCTCTGCGAGTTGAGTTCAACTCGCAGCCCACGACCAAGCCCATCTCGACTCGGTTCGCAACTCTGCGAGCCCAGATCTCATCTCGCAGGACTAAGTTCTGCGACTTGAGATCTTATCTCACAGACTTTAGTTTGTAACATCGTATTCAATATTCGTCTAACACTTTAACATACTAATATATTTAACGAATATTAATACCAAACCAATATCATTTACAAATCCAAATCAATTGTACAAACTTGATTACTATAATTACTAGTACTATTACAAGCTAGATCTGTTGTGACACATACATGTCCCAACATAATGAAATAGGTGAGGCCGACCTATTTTGCCCCAATTTCTTGTTCTTCATTTTGTATCTCAAAACCTTTCTTCAATCCAAATCAATACAAGTTGCTAGTGAAATTATGCAAGATATTACAAGATTAGAAGATTGAATCTTTAAGCTCATCAATTCTTAATCTTCTTTTTTCTATTCATCTTTGTAAGTATTTAATTGATGGTTATTTAAATTGGCAATTTATGTTAAGTTGAAGTTATGTGATTTTAGGGTGTATATGATAGGATTCATGTTTAATGATATGTATATATACTTTACAAACTGATTTGGTGATGATTACATGTAGAAATTGCTAGATTTCTTGAATTTAAGCTTGAATGTGAAAATTTTAGGTTATGAGTGATTTGTATGATTGATGATGATTTGATGATTGAAACCTTGTTATATGATGTTATTAGGTGTTATGGTAACTAAATATTGGTAAAAATTCGAGTACATAACTGAGTTTGGTTGTTTTGTGGGTTTGTGATTCGTATGTGAAATTGCAGAAAATTGGTTAAGTGCAGGTCTGGAAGACAGTGGGAATCCGGCGGATTCCTCTTGAATCCGACGGATTCATCTTGAATCCGGGTGGATTCCTTAACCGGATTCTATAAAAAGTTCTGTCCCAATTGTGAATCTGAAAAATGTCTGGAATCCGGCGGATTCAGTTGAATCCGGGCGGATTCATTTAGAATCCGGCGGATTTATAATGGGTGACAGCATGTTTTGATTTAAACTTCATAATATGATTTAGCTTATACATTGTGGTTATAAGACTTGATATATGCTTGATTGTTAATATTAAGTTATAAACAATATGATATGAAGTTTGACTCGAAATTTCTTGTGTGTTTCAGATCCGACGAAGACTCAATAAAATTAGATCTTTGAGTTTGGAGTTTGAACTAGATAGGTGAGTGGACTAATTCTGACAGTTCAATTTTGGTGTTAACAGTTAGTTACATCGATCTTAAGTTGATAGTATCGATTGATTTATTGATAAGTTGATGATATAATTATTGATTGAACTTGTTGATTGATGGATTAATTGATTACTAGTGAATAATTCCATGATAGGTTAGAATGATAGAGGTCAATTATATTGGGTTTTGTTGCTATAGGTTAATTTTTATGGGTTAGATGAACATTCATTGTGAATTAGCCCATATTAATTAAAGATAGCAATAAACTATTGGTAAAATCTCTGTATTGGCCTGCAGTTGATTATTAAGTGTTCTTGGAGGGTCACCGAGGACTGAGGACTCCTCAAGAACCACCGATCCTCTATTTTGATTGTTTCTAATAGTTGATTGTTGTGGATTGATTGTTATGCTAAGTTAGATTGTTAGACTTAGTTTACTCATTTTGCTTCATGCTAATCCCCCACATTACTCCTTGCAGGTTGACTTTTTAGGATGTTTGATAACTGGGCAACTCTGATTATCATCTCAATGATAATGTTTTGTTATATAACACCCAGTTTTAATACTTAACTTGTAATTATAAACTGGTACTAGTACTTGATGATGTATCATTTTGACTTGATGTTTTGTATATATAATATATATATATATATATTATAAATTTGAATTGGGATTGCGCTTTCAAGTGTGTAAAAAAAATATCTTGAAATTATGGGGTGTTATACTACTAGGTTATCATACTCGTATTAACAACCATAGATAATCTATCTACTCATGAATAAGGATCCTTTACTATTTTGTTTCTATTCACAGAAATAATTTCTACTAAATTATTCCAACTCACAGAAACACTACAATGGAGTCAAACACATGGGCAATGCCTTACTTGAACCCTCCATTTTTTACCTGCACAAATAACATACAATACACTACATCTACTACAAACTATTCATATAACATACAAAATACTACATCTTAACTACACAATTGACCTACAATATACCACATTTACAACAACTACACAATTAACATACAATATATGACATCACATCAACTATACAATTGACATACTCGTATGCCATATTTACTACAAGCTATTCATCACTAACCAACACTTATTTGATCATCACTAAGGATTCACAAACAAACTTAATCAATGAACTACAATCCTTACTACTTACCTTTGCCACATGTGTAATTGCTCATGCCCAATGATTAGCTAAATACTTCTTCTTGTCACCTAATCACATAAACATACAACAAGGTTATCTACTACAACAAAGAAACAACCTTCTAACTCAAAGTGGCATATTATATCACCACTACTACACAATTACTCAAAGTTGTCTCTACTTATTGTTTTTCTCGATTCTCATAACTTTACACACATAATTAGTTGATTTAACATACAATTTATCTATCACAATTCAATTACTACTAAACTACCATCATTCTCAAATTCTACAATTAAGATAAAATCAACATAATTCAATTACTACAATGAACTCATTCAAACTTACATACTTTATCAATAATCATTGCTACATGATCACAACTAACCCATAACTACTAATCATCATCCTCTACATCCTCATACATACTAATTAATTCTTTGATTTAACTAAATTGATCATAATTCAATTACTACAATAAAATTCATCATTTAACATCTACACAAGCTTTACTTACACATAATAATCATCATAACAAATCAATAACTACTATTTATCATCTTCTACATCATATTCCAAATTCTTCAACTTGATCAAAATCATTAAAACTCAATATTCTTACTAAAATTCATCAACTAACATTTATACATACTCTTTTACTTACTACAATAATCATTTAACATACTCACTTCCAATTACTCAACAATTCCATCACAACCCATTTTTGGGTCCATGAAGAACTAATCAAAACTTACAAATTGAAGGTGTTAGATGATAGTACTTACCTTAATGATGCTTAATACGAAATTTGGAGCAAAAAAACTGAAGATTAGGGCTTCAATTTGATTAATTTCTACTTGCTCATTCTTCTCCCTTTTCTCCTGGTACACAAACACATACATTTCTTGGTTAAATTCTAGAATTTTCAAGAGAAAGGATTTAACTAAACATATTTTCGATTTCTACCTCTTGTTTTTTTTATTCTATTTTGGCCACAAACTAACTTATCAAGTTTAAAAACTTCTACTTTGACCACTACTAGTTTCTTACAAATGTTAACATAACATTTAAATTAAACTTAAACTCTGAAATATATACTTACGAAAATTGGGATGTTACAAGCAAAACATACATGAAGTGGAGAGAAAATAATGTTCTCAACAAAATCTTGACTCTAGAATACTGTTCTCTCACTCTCCATTAAAGTCCTGGACGATGTTCTCATCAACAGCTTTTAGTATGAGACGATGTTTTCACTTTTTTATTTTATATATATATATATATATATATATATATATTTGTTTTCCCACACACTGATTAGCGAAATCAAACAAAAATTTTGAGAACACTGTAAACTCAATATCTTAGTTCCATTCCTTCACTTTTTGAGCATCGGTGTACTCACGAGAACACCTTAAAAACAGTGTTACCACTCCTACTACTCTAAGGGCAGTGACGCAATCAGGATTTACAACTAGGGTGGGCCGAATTTACTGGTAACTTATATATTTGTTGAAAGAGGTGGATTTAATGAAGAATGAGAGAACTAATAGGAATGCTCAATTTCCTTTAAAACTCAATATTCATCCGAACTTTTAAAATCAAATATCTCATAAACGGCATGACTAAAAGTGTGAAATTAATCCATGGAAGTTGGCGCGTTTAACTCAAAACCATTATATTCTAACAACCGATATTAACTTAAAACCCGTCCACTCGTTTATTTTTTCGAGTTGGGCTCAAGTTAACGAGACAGTCCAAAGGAAACTTGACCCGTTTGAAATGAAACCAACCCACCAACCCACCACGGTTTGGGTTAACAGGTCAAACCACCAATCGGAAAGTAACCCAATAAATTTGACCCATTTGACGCGGAATTAACCATCAACCGATATTAAAGATCGTGTTCAGGTTACATATGACCCGCCAACCCGTTTATCAAATCATGTCGGCTTCGAGTTGAGTAATTTAGACCCGCCAAATTGACTGGACCCAATTTGTCAGCTTACTCGTGATGAGTAATTCTAATTAAACATCAATGAAAAATGTATTACTAAGGAATGTTCATTACATCATTTAGTATTCCCTATTTCCCTTAATATACTCTTTTCCATTCTCATTCTCCACTTTCAACCAATCACACACCTTAGAATATATATATATATATATATACACACACACATCAATTATGACTTTTAGGTTTTAATATGGAAGATTAGATGGTTAATAAATGAAGTATAAAACATTATTATATAACTATTTACTCGGGTGTTCTTTTATCGGTTTAGAATTAAAGAATCACAACGTATAATTTGGAATAGATTAAACACATGCAAGCTAATCTAACTATACGTATTGAAACTAACTATACGTATTGAAATGACAAATAGTTTTATTCACCTTATTACTCCAATGACCAAATACTAATCAATGTTGAAGTGTTTGAATATATACACGAGCGTGTTGGAATAGCTCATTGGACGTGTATAGAAAGAGTAATTACAATATATACAAGTGATTAAAGAGATGATATATAATTCGGACAAACATTTCCTTCATAAAGAAGGGGAATGTATGTGGAAGTACAAAGCACTTTTTGACGTGTTGCATTATCATCGGTGAAGTACAAATTTCATTAAATGTTATGTTCTATTTCTATGCCAAATGACGTGTATCAAGAGTGTGGGCAAGTGGGCAACTTATCTTTTATAGGTCATTTTCTTGGATTTTGTGGTAGAGTAACTTTTGTCGCTCATAGGGGTGAGCAACAAAAACCGAAACCGACTCATAACCAACTTAACCGAGTTAACCGAATCGAATTAATTGACATAAACCATTAACCGACGATTCGGTTATTACTTTTTTAATTAACCGACTAAGTTGGGTCGGTTATGGTTCACTTAATCGGTTTCTAAGTTCACTTAACCGACACTTTGGTTATGAATTCGGTTCTAGGTCATAACCGACCCAAACCGACCCATGCACACCCCGACTCGCTCATTTTCTTTAGTAAAGGCTCGCTCAAATTCAACTTAGATATCATTTAGATATAAGTGATCCGAAAGTAAATGAAGAAGTAAGTTATCAGAAAGTAAATGACATGAACCAGAGACATTAGTACATATTGGGCGATGTTCCTCCTACCAACGCTAAGATGTATCTATCAAGTTCATTGATGAAGACGTGGTCAATGATGCGGTCAAAGCGGTAGTCAACGAACAAGTCAAAACGACGAATACACTTGGAGCTTATTTTACCGCAATAACTTTATGAGGCGGATCGGGTTGAAATTCGCATGGTACCTCGGAAACGACTCAATGATCAATGCTCATTGCAAAGCTATGAGCCCTGTCAGTTTTGGGCCTTTCTTGGTGGTTTAGGGCCTGAAAATGACATTTTACTAATTTTTCAGATTTTTTTTGGACTTTTTAATTACATTTTGTATGGGTTTTTGTTTTTAAAAACTTCTCTCTAGAAGGACAATTTTTAGGGGTTTATTATTATTTAGTTTTTGCAGACGACGAATTTGATTAAATAAGAAATCTTCTCAGTTTGAGAATTTTGAATTAGTTCTTGTATTTTGTGTGACTTTTGTTTATCGATCCTCATCACTCATCTTCGACTTTCTTAAAATGTTACATTATTGTAGATTCCTGGTTAAAATTGTTGCAATTAACTAGAGAATAGACACTTAAGAAAGGAAAATTTCTTGATCCTTCTAACTCACTAGAATACGCATGTTATTTGATTGGTGAGTTGGCACTTATGCACTCTTTCCGTCATAGTCAAGTGTTCATTTTGACTATGCACAAACTTATAGGATTCATCTACTAACTACATTTTACATCAATCAAATAACATCTCTACCCATTATCTTTTGATTGGTTATTACATAAAATCGAACACTTAGACCATCCGTAACGCAACGACGTGGCGCGCGTTCTCAACCTCCAGAACGCCAGAACGCCTGTAACGCGGCGTTCTGGGCGGCGTTCTGGGTGGCGTTTTGGGTGAGATAATGAGGTCGTTTTACGCGTTGTCGTGGGCCCCACGCTTTTTTTTTCTTTTCCCTTTTCTTCCACATTAATAATCCACGAAAATTAAAAAAAAAAAGTGGCGTTCTGGCGTTATGATTACAGGCGTTCTGGTATTATGGTGTGATGCTGATGTAGCGCTGATGTGGCACCTGATAATATGGCGTTCTGGTGTTATGGTTACGGATGGTCTTATATGGACAACTTAAAATGGTAAGCAAAATAATTAAAATAGGACCGAGGAAACGTCCTTGGATTTGTATGTACGTCTTGTATGCATTCAGATTTTAATTTTATCGATTAGTCATCTTGACTGTTAAGTGTTAACCTTCAAGATTTCCACAATAGTCAATTGCGGAGGTGCAATAAATAAATCACTTTATTATTAAGATAATTTAGTATATTAGTTATATATATTGCAAATGACCGGATTTGTCAAACTTGATGGGCTTTACTCTGAACTACTAATATATCCGCACCATGTAGGGGAAGTTTTTATTCAAGATGATGTCGAGTTTGTGTCGACAATGGTAATGTATGACATTGAAGTTGCTGTATAGAAAAGATCAAAAACTTAAAAATATTTTTACTTTTTAAATCTATAATGCAATAAAGTGAATCAAACTTGATGTATAATGATAATGATTATATAGAAAAGGAAAACTACAAACATTTTGTTTACAAACCAATGTGGGATATGATCAACTTTTTTCATTTTATTTTGAATAATATACATTGAGTTGTCCCACATTGATAATTAAATCAAACCATTCAAGTGTATTCATTTTATTTAAAGAGTTCTTGAAATTTAAGATTAAGAAGTAAAGTAGAGATGTTTTATATGTAGTTAAAGATTGAGATAGAGATAAAGTTATAGCGTTTGAAAGATTCAGTGTTACCAACTCTTCCATCCTATAAATACGACTACAATACCTCCACTCCCAAATCACAAAAATAAAATCTTCTCATTTTTCTTAACCAATATTTTCTTCAATACAAGTTAAGCATGACCAATGCCAGTATTGAGATTGAGGTTGCTTCTCAATTTCCAGCTCCGAATGTTTTTAAGGTTTTCAACCACTTCCATTCAATCGCACCGAAGGTTAACCCTCAAGTTTTCAAATCCATCGAGATACTCGAAGGAGATGGAGGTGTTGGGACGATAAGACTTTTCACGTTTGGTGATGGTAAGATGTTGTCATACCATTTTCCGTACATCCATATATTGCTAACGAATATATACTAAGTGAATGTGATTCCGATGCACATACTTCTTATTAGTTTTTGTCTCATGTTAAGATACTTGCTAAACATAATTTACTTATACAGCTATTCCCTTTACAAGCGGGAAGTATAAGCAAGATACTATTGATGCGAGTGACTTTAGCTATAGTTACACATTTTTCGAAGGTGACAACTTGATGGGCATATTAGACTCCATCACCAATCATGTTAAGATTGTACCTTCTGCTGACGGTGGGAGCGTTTACAAACATACAATTGTATATAACTGCAAAGGGGATGAAAAGCCATCGGCTGAGGCTCTTAGCTTCGATAAGGAAATATACGAAAAAACCTTCAGAGGTCTCGAGGCTTACGCTGTGGCACATAAAGACGAGTTTTAGATTATTATGCGTCGATGCAAATCACTTATCATTCGAAAACCTTTCCGTATGGTGTGTGCTTTTTGTTTCTGTCTTGTGTTAATTTCTATTGCAGTCACTTGTAATAACGGTCCAGGATCTATTGTACCAACTTATTTATTTACTTTAAAGTTTAAATAGATACTCATTTCATATTTATGTGTCTAAAATCCCTAAGCTAATCTGTTTTGATTACCATATTATGCCTCTTATGTCTATCTATATCTATAAGTAAATAGGATTAATTAGCTACAAATATAACGTAATTTCAATTTTGTCCTATTTTTTGCAATGTACTTTTTAATGTCTCAATTTCTCATCAAACTTTCAATTATTGTCCCAATTTTCCCAACTTGTAACAAATTTATCAATTTTCAAGTTTTATTTTATTTTTTTTTATCATTTTTAATTAAAAAAAAAACATTTTATTCAAAAAACATATCACTTCAACTTCAAATAAAAAAAAGTTTAATGATTGATTATACAAAGATTTAAATAAAACTTTTAAATAAAATTTGGAAAAGGAATTCAATAATGATAAATTTGTTATAGGTCGGGGAAATAGGGGCAAAAATTGAAAGTTTAATAGAAAATCGGAACATAAATAAATATGAGGGGAAAATGGACAAATTTGAAAGTATGGGGTGTTTTTATGTAATTATCCAAAGTATATATGTTTGTTGGAAGCATGTAATATATGCCCAATCTATTGAATATTCGAACGAATAGAATCATCGAAGCAACTCTAGTAACTATGATGAGGATAGAGATGTAAACATATATTTTTCTTCTCTTTCTTTCAATTTAATTATCATCTCTTTATTATAATAAGAAATTTTAAATAATAGGTAATTAATAAGATGAATTTATCTAGCATAAGTTATAATTATAAAATGCAATATAATGACCAAATTATGTGTAAGCTTATTAACTGGTCGCTAGGAAGTACTCTATGCTAACCTTTTTAGATTCTTATGGTTGAAATTTATAATTAATACGCGTACCCAAGACACTTCGTATAATTACTTCTATTTGTTGGAAGCAGAGGCACATACTGTACTAAAAAGTCATTTTCTATCGCGCGAGAGACAAAACAGAGGAAGAGCACGCGACACCAATTCTGTGTACATTGTGTCGATCTACGACCTATAAACCCGCTTCATAGTGAAGTGTATTTCATATCTCGTTACATGTGTAAAATCTTGATGTTCTTAAAAGGTTCGTAGAGTATGTTCTAGGAGATGCTTGCTAACATTATTTCTCTACTGCCAATTTTAGTCTCTGTAAGCATCAATGCTAGTTGATTTGTTATTAGTAATATGCAAAAAAATTGTGTGCCAATGTGAATGAACCCATCCGTTGCTAAAGTTCATTAAACCACCACGTAGGAAGTATCAGTTACGTTACCAAATTACGAATTTACCAACGATCGGTTATTAACTACGAACTGACTTAAGTGAGCGAAATCTTAAGATATTTAAAATTATAGTCTGTATCAGATAACAGATCTATTAGTGGTAGTTGGCTTTGAATACATTCACAGTTTACTTTGATTCCTAGAGTGTTTTTTTTTTTTTTGTCACAAGGACAATATATGTTCGCTATCAATCAATTTAAATTAGAAAATTATTCAACTTATATTTATTTACTACACTAAAGTTAAACGGTCAAACATGATGTCCTTAACTAGGACTTCAATTGTGGACTTTTCATTCATTCCGTTCCATGATTACAACTCTTCTTTACTATAAGACCACTCACTTTCGTGGTTGAACCACTTCTGCCACCTTAGGTTTTCATAACTAATTCACAACGCCATTACTCACTACCATCAATGACTATCCATTTCCATTTTTTTGGACACTACATTTACCAATATACCATCATTTCTATACATTAGAAAAGCATGTGGGCCCACAATTTTCAACCGATTTTAAACCAGTTAACTGGTTTGGAAAAAAATTGAAAAGCGGTTGGCAAGTGGTTGGGCCAATAGCACCGCGGAGCAACCAGTTTGCAAACCGGTTGGCAACTGATTTGAGCAATGGGAGTGGTCTAAATACCACAAACTTTACTCAAGAATCACACTAACATATCATACAACTTTCCTTACCTATTTCGAATAACACAAGTTAATTAGTCATGACTACGGCTAGTATTAAGGTTGAGGTTGCTTCTCCATTTCCCGTTAGAACGGTTTTTAAGGTTTTCAATGACTTCCATATCATTGCACCCGAAGTCAATCCTCAAGTTTTTAAGTCCATTGAGACAATTGAAGGCAATGGAGGTATCAGAACAATACAACTATTTACATTTGGCGAAGGTAACAAAATACTGTTTTCCCAAATTAATTTTTTTTTGCAGGTCACGTATATTTGACATATTTTTTCACATTCTTACTAAATTGATACGAACCAACTTGTATAATCAAATAAAATGAATAAAGATAGAATAGTTGCCGTTCGAGAGGTCGACCGGCTCTCCCAAATAACTTACTTTCGAGAGGTAAGTTGCTCTCCCAATGAAACCAAATCACTCTTCTTAATATTCAGCATAATGATCATTACAGTGATCAGCCCTATATATAGATAAACCTAACTTGCTTCCTAAGATTATCCCTAATTAAATAAGATACTATAATACTTCCCTATTTATAAAATATTAAATAATAAACATAATATATTTTCTAATAATAAAAATATCTAATTCGTATCATTACTCCCGCCTCCAAAAACACATTGTCCTCAAGGTGTTGTTTCAAAGAATCTAGATTCCAGGATCCTAAGTCATTCTTTGAAATATTCTTCTTGTAAGCTTCTCATAATGAGGTCCCCAATCATACAAAGCAGTAGGCACTTTGTGACCATTAAAAAGAGTCTTAGGTTGTCCAGAGATCGACCCATTGAAATGTTTATGCAACCTAACATTCAACCTTTTCATAGCAACCCCAATTTCACACCTTTTGCTCGTATACCACACAATATTTTTCAAAGCTGTGATGTTGGGTCTCTCACTGCTGTTTTTTGCTTGCGGATTCCTTTATTGTTGACTATTCCTGGCCCCAAAATTGGTCCTTTAAATGGACCAGAATTAAGCTTTATAATTCCTATGTTTGGATCCGAAACAAAGAAGTTGTTTATGTCGGATTGAAGATGAGGGCACATGTTACCCTTTCCCTTGTGACTGTCAAGGATCAACTCATCGATCTTGTGCTCGCCACCGACCTGATGTACCTCATCGTCTCTGCCGGTGACAGGTTGTTTTGAAACTACTATGTTTGGTATCGACTCTGGCAAGACAGGTTGGATTTTTTCATTGCTGCCAACTTCATCGTCTTTATTTTCTTCCTTTATTTCAACCTCTATTGATTCTGGAATCTGCTTTGGAACTAAGTTAAGGATCATCATCTTCAGCTCCTCATGTTGCCTATTTGATTCAGCTCGATATTCTGCCAGCAAAGAACTAAACTTGCCATCCGAGTCCCGAGCTTTCACATCTTTGGAATCTTCCATCATCAAAATCTCGTCTCTTAGCAAGTTGTTCTTTGATCTCCCATATATCCATCTCAATACCCTGTTGAGCTATCGCCATCCTTAGATCGGATCTCACCGTCTCCTTATGGACCTTATAATATGTTTGCATACTCGCTCGATGCTCTTTCATTATGGCCTGCCATGTGTGAGCCATTGATACACAAACTCAGAAAAATTATCTTTTCTTGATGAACAGTATCTTCCGGTATAAACAATGAATCCAACGATGAATAGCGATTCGGTGATGAACAGTAATTCCGACAAAATAGTAACTCCTTGGTGAACAGTACTTCCGGCGTGAACAGTTTTTTTTTTTTTTTGAAAACCCTAGAATCGAATAGCTCTGATACCAATTGATACGAACCAACTTGTATAATCAAATAAAACGAATAAAGATAGAATAGTTGACGTTCGAGAGGTCGACCGGCTCTCCCAATTAACTTACTTTCGAGAGGTAAGTTGCTCTCCCAATGAAACCAAATCACTCTTCTTAATATTCAGCATAATGATAATTACAGTGATCAGCCCTATATATAGATAAACCTAACTTGCTTCCTAAGATTATCCCTAATTAAATAAGATACTATAATACTTCCCTATTTATAAAATATTAAATAATAAACATAATATATTTTCTAATAATAAAATATCTAATTCGTATCATAAATGATAATTACTTAATGCAGGTGTCCCATTCACAAGTGGAAAGTACAAGCAAGATGCTATTGATGCGAGCGACCTGAGTTATAGCCACACATTTTTTGAAGGCGACAACTTAATGGGCATCTTAGACTCAATCAACCATTAGGTTAAGATTGTACCTTCCTCAAACGGAGGATGCACATTCAAGCAGACAGTAATCTATAACTGCAAAGGCGATGACAAGCCTTCTGCGGAGGTTTCTAGCTTTGAAAAAGAACTATATGAGAAAACCTACAAGGCTATTGAGGAATACGCTGTTGCCCATTCCGAAACTTATTAAGTTTCTTGCGTCAATGAGTTCTGTTATAGTTTAAAATCCTCGCATTAGTGTTGTATATTTGCCTTTGTGTTTCTTCTATATCTATTGTGAGCTATCGTAATAATGGACAATAATCTAGCTAGTTATACCACTATTAATATTATACAGAGTTTTCGGTTAAAATGGTAAACACATAAGAAATATATTTATTTATCTGTTTTTCAACTATATGACTCTGTAACGTGTACATTACATATGATTCGGTTGTTTTGAAATTTGAAGAAATTGATATCGGTAAATTTTATTAAGGTAGAACAAAGGATGTGTTCTGATGACAATGTATACTTTTATTCTCTGAATTATATCACTGAAAGAAGAAAAGAACTAGCGTAGCAGTGGAAAAGAAAAAAATGTAATGTAATTAGTGTTTTCCGATTAGAGTTAGATCTGTAAACGAATCATGACCCAAAGTCCCAAACTCATACTCAGATCAACAACAAGATTTCCGTAAGTTGCTTGTTTGTGAGCCAGTTGCTAGAAACTATATATGCCTAGAAATACCAACAATATATCATCATATTCCATGTTAGAAAGAAATGATTAATGATCTAGTTGGTTATGTCTAAGGAAGTAAGGATCATGCAACTTACTAACATGATTATGATTATTACAAGTCTAAAATCCATGAGATAAGATAGTATATTGTCCGCAGAATACAACGATGTCAAAAAAGTCATTTATATAATTTATTCATTTTAAAGAATGTCGTTTTCAGTATAAAAAAAAAAGTCTTTAACTCTCTGATGAGAAAATAATCTCAATTTTTCTTATAAAGAATTTCAATTTCATCATTTATCAAATTTAACCTGTTTAATCTGAAACTAACCTTCAACCTCATAAAAATATGTTCATGTTGACCCGTTTAGCTACACGGGTTATAAGGCTCATCTCCAGATCGGTTACTATTGGCCTCCATACCAATTTATGGAGTAAATATTTAGTTTCGAGTTGGGAATCTTCGACCTGAAAACTCGAATTCACTAACCAGGGTTAAAGAATAGATACAATGACAATTGACAAATCATTATTGTAGCTATTATATGAGATAGTTAAATCAGATTATGATAGAAAAAAATAATAATACTGTAATTAAGTATATATCTTTTACTGGTCGTGCCATTTGAATTAGAGATTGTAATAACTAAAACGGATAGTACATTGCAAGTTAAAGAGTGCTGCTAGTGTTAATGTATATATTAATGTATATATACAAAAAGTTACGGGTTAAGAATATAAAATACATAATTTTTTTTAATATTGATTGGGCAGCTCCGGTCAAGTGGTCAACAGTTATATAATAATTAGTATAGTTGATATTCACCCAACTAAAATGCTAGATATATAATTAATTTGGATTGTCTTTTTTCTGCTTTCAGTATGGGAAAATAACTAGTACGGTTGAATGCACACATTTTGTAAAATTTTCAACTTTTAACAAGAGAGGATATTCTCCTCAATGAAACCTTGATTTACTCCCATTTCTAAATCAAACCTAAATTTCCAGTATTTCATCCATTCGTCTTCCAATTTCATCAACATCAAAATCATTTGCATGTGGCTATAATCCGAATTGCAGATGTCAGGCATACTTGATAATGGCCTATTATAAACTTAACCGTTTACTCTTTTAAAATATCATGATCTAGATATTCAAAAGAGAAAGACGTTTCGGGTATAGTTAAATTAGAATGGACAAAGTACAGCTACCTAGATATGGAATATGATATTCATAAAGAAATTAAACTACCACTCAATCATACCAAGCGAAGAATCTGATCATCGTAAGCAGAGAAAACTGTCAAATATAAGTCTATGATAATAATCCAACGTCACAAGGCATCCAGAAACCTCACATTATTATGATAGTGCAAATAAAACACTTAAGAGAGACTTGAGCTTCGTGGTGCACCACCGCCACGACCAAAGCTAGGTCTCCCACCAGCAGCCTGCAGATCAATCATCATGTGAAGTTTGTCATTTTATCTAGTAGTAGCTATGCTTTTATTGCCTTATCCAAATCCACCATGGCTTACTAATTAGACTAAGTTCAGTTAGCAAGGCTATCACAAACAGTGATGCAAAAATACTGATTAGCACCAACTACTAATGCTCATCACTCTACTAACACAAATTTGAGAATAATAAAATTCTGTGTTCGATAACGCACATTAATGCAAATTTGATAATAATGTACTCAAAAATCATAGACAGTACAAACTTATTAATGATTTTGGAGTCATCTAGAATTCAAGACATCTAGCATTGGTGCATAATATGTACAATATCTAAAATATCCATGTTCTCAATAGCTTAAATTCAGGACAACAGGAACTTAGTACAAAACTACAAATAGGTATCAAAGATCCCATATTTAAGTGTCAATTAGCTGAACTTTCGGTTGTTTGAGAAAAAGGTCAAACATAAAAAGGCACGAAAAATTAAACAGCAGGACAATTCTAGTCTCTAGATATGAATGTAGAATATAGTTCTAATCCTAACCAACATATTACAGCAACATGAACAAATTTGAGAAAAGAAATAAAAAAGCGAGTTTTTAACAATGGATATAAAAGAGCCGGTTGCTAAAAATCTTAATCGTGCAACATCATACAAGTTAAACCCTGAACATATGCCAAAAAAATATCCGCAACTGTTAACATGGTGCACACAAATGGTTATAAAAAACTTACCCCGTTAAAAGCAGGCTGGTAATCAGCTGGAGCTCCACCCTTTTCACCACGGTATCCATCCCGATCACCGAATCTCGGCCTGTCACCAGGTGGGCCACTAGAAAACCAAACACCAATTACACTTCAACGTAAAAAAACAATCGCCATAAACTGCATAAAGCTAAAGTCTATTGGATATGCTCTTAAAAACTAATCATTGCACATCAGATTCACAGAAATCACCTTACCGTGTCGTTTAAACCATCATCTATTTTAATAAATGTATAACTACTCATTTATCCCCAGGAACAAATTATCAAATTGTAGCTCTATGATCATATTTATATTCACATGTAAGAGAAAATAACAACTGAAAAGAGATATACCGAGGGCGATTGCTTCTGCCCATGGGGTGACTGAGGGGCTTAGCAGACTTCTTGAGAGTAGCAGGGATAATGTCAGAAGGGAGATTCAAGTAAGTCCTCAAAAACTCAATGCCATCATTGGTAAGTAACCAGTCATAACGCATCCAAGCGAAGTTCTCCTTAACATATTCCTTCGATTTAAAGCTTTGCATAAGCTTAATCACCTGCAAATTTGGTACATCGATTTCTGGATGCTTTGCCAAATTGTAATCCTTCTTTGCAGAGCAAACTCCCTCTGTATAAAGACAAACCAAAAAACAACATCCATAAACGTTGTAACAAACATACATATACATACATACTGTAAAAAGGGAGCTGATTTTGGCAAGTAAGTTTTTACTTGTCACAAGGAAACAGTAAAACTGTTTATGCCTATAGTATAACTGGTTAATGCACTGTTTCCTTGTGACGAGTAAAAGATTACTTGTCAAAATCAGCTCCTTAATAATAATAATAATAATAATAATAATAATAATAATAATAATAATAATAATAATAATAATAATAGAGACGGAGACCTTGGAAGAGGTATTTTGAAATGGCTTTGCGATTTTGGTCAGGGATGATCTGAAGATAATAGAAAGTTAATTAGGCGATTAGTGTCCTTGAATTGACATGAAAATATAGCGTTATAAATTTACGATATTAAAATGGAAACGATTATAGCACCAACCATGGCTGCTACTGCTTCAAGAAAGCCGGATGTTTGAGAGGAAGGGTGAAGGGTTTAAGCTCGAGGGTGAAAAACCCTAGTATGATATATAGATGAATGTTTGGTGGGTAGATGGGAGTATATATTACAGCTCCATGCGACCCGTCAGACTTGTCATTTGTCGTAGGAAATAAGTAGTAAATTAAACTTCACTGCCTTGTAGTTTCATACAATTTGCATTCTTCCCCTGTAAATAAATTTGTGGGTTTTGAATTTTAAAGCAAGTTTTTCTAGTTAAGAAAAGATATTTTATTAACTTAATGGATCACTTGCTATTGATAAATTTCAAAGAAAACATAATAGATGTCCTATTATTCCCCTAGAGCAAGGTCCAAAGGGTGGTTGATTTATTAGACTCCAAAAGCCCTCATGTTATGAGTATACCTTCTACTGATGGAGGATGCATGCGAGTTCAAGCAAACAGCGATGATGAGGGACCATCGCCCATCGGCATAGGTTGTTAGCTTTGAAAAAGAACTATACTAAAAAACATAGAAAGCTACCGAGGATTATGCTGCCGCCCATTCATAAGCTTTTTTATTTACTATGGAGCGAGACATTCCCTATATATATTTATATCTTGTCAGGATCGACTTGATCACTATCAAAATTTACATTACACACATTTAAGCTGATATCACTCGTTTTGTATATGTTTATCTCTCGCGATATCATCATTTTTGTACTCGTTTCTAGTCAATTTCATGAACTTTCGGTACTTATTTAGTTTGAAATTGATTTTGTGTGTTAAGGTTAATGATTGAGGAAGAAAAGATGAAAAGATGGAGGATTTTGCTAATTTGGCTATGCTGCACCGTTTTGACCATATATCCATCATACGAACTCGGATTGAGGTGATTCAGGCGCCCAAATGTTCGTATTTCAGAGCACTACAAATCTCCAAAAGATGGTCTGCTGGAAATTATAGAGAATCATCCGGGTTCTATTGGAATCAGTCGGGTTCTTTATAAAAAAACGTTAACCAAAAGAAACGTTCATTTGAAACCTTGAGGAGCAGCCTGATTCTCATTGAATCAGCCGGGTTCTTCTATAAAGCAGCCTGATTCTTAAAGAATCAGCCGGATTCTATGTGTGAGGAGAATCAGCCGACTTCTTTGACAATAAGCCGGGTTCTATGGGCGGCCATCAGATTTTGGGACTATTTAAACACCTTTTCTTCTTCATTTTAACCTAACTTCTTTCTACCTCGACCAACAGCCCCCAAAGGAGAATTTTTAGGGTTCTTTGAGTTATTTTTATCATTCGGAAGATCTCTCATCAACATTAATCATTCGGTTACGAAGAATCATTATCCAAACATTGTAATCACTCGGTTTGTATTTTTATTCAATATAATTATGTTTCCTTTGATTTCATTTATTACTTGTGATAGTTTGGGTATGATTGTTAGTGGCTAGTTTTATTTACTTGCTTGAATGAATTAACTAGTGTTTAAGGGGTGTTATATTTTGGTGTTTGATTTATGCCTTGAGTTTACAAATCATCCATGGTTTTGTATGAATCTAGCCCATTGTTTGTTAAAACTTGTAGGTATTTTAGCTAAGCAACTATTGCAAATGTTTGTTGCTTATTAAAAATACTTATCATTTGTATGTCGTTGTACGAATGAACCATTGTTTGCGGATGCAAGGATTTGATGAGTAATACAAATGAGCTAGAATTACATAAGTCAATGAATATGGAGAATGTCTTTCGTATGGATGAATTGGAATTGTAAACTTACTAACTCAAAATTTATGTTTAATCATGAACTTTGTGTGTTTGAGCTTAATTTTAATGGTTTGACTTATTTGGAGATTTACTAATAGATATAGCGAACGTTTTCTATTTGATAAATTACTATCGATTGTTTGTCGATAAATGATTGAACAATCATTGCGGATGTAGTTTGGAATAGGTTAGATAATTTAATCTCAATTATGCGAGTTGGTAGCCATGGCAAACGTCCGTTACTTGCTTAAATCATAAGTTTGTGAATTGAAATTGAACTTTAGGTGATGACGAATGTTAAGCCTAAGTTTAATGGAAATTTACCTTAGTATAATTTTAACCGGTTATAACTTCACACCCCGAGATCACTAGTGACCTAATCCAAGCAAGTATTGTTTTTAATATAATGAAGTTTCCAACCAACTGATTTGACTCTTAAGAGTCCACTTGCCTAGTTTCAATTTAAAGATAGTAGTTTTAAGCATCGTGACAAGTCGGTCACACAAACCCCCTTTTGTATTTTATTTTCCAAATTAATTGCACTTAACTTGATCATCTAAAACTCACATTCCCTATGTTCGAACCTGGAGTTACCCGAATATACTACTACACGACAGGGTCCACTGCCCGGTTGTGTTTGGTCTAGCTCGGTACTTTCTTCTTCATTTACAATGATAAATTTTAAGACTAGATTTTGCACATCAAATTTTTGGCGCCGCTGCCGGGGAACTTGTTTGTTTTTAGATTTTGATATAAGTGTGATTAATTGATCATTTCTTGGAATTTAGTTCCAGGAAAGTTAGTTATTGTTCTTGTATATATTTTTAGTGTTTGTTTATTTTCAACCACTTTTATTTTATTTTCTAAATTACTCACACTTAGCTTAAACATCTAAAACTAAAGTTCCATGTGTTCGAACCCGAACTTACCAAACTATACTACTACACGATAGGGTCCACTGCCTGGTTGTGTATAGTCTTAGCAAGGTATTTTTCAGTTTATTTACAACGATAATTTTTAGACTAGATTTTGCATATCAAGTTTTTGGCGCCGCTGCCAAAGAACTTGTTTGTTTTTAGATCTTGATATAAGTGTGATTAATTGATCCTTTCTTGGAGTTTAGTTCCAGGAATGTTACTTAAAACAGTTTTTAGTTATTGTTCTTGTATATATTTTTAGTGTTTGTTTATTTTGAATTGAGTGGTTACGTTTTACCATGTTTAGTTTTCATAATTTTGTCTTAGCTTCAATGTCTTATTACTTGAATTATGAAGGTTATAAACCTTCATTTTATAAGAGTGATAATGATGATGTACCAATGATATCACAAGAAAGTTATGCACCACCGAAAATGTCTAATCTGGAAAGGTTGTTGAAAGAGGCGATAGAGCAAATAGAGAGACATAGTAGAGAATTTGATGAAATCTTCGATAGGAATTTTGAGCCCAACTACGAGAAGCCTTATGATACATTTTCCAATGCAAACGAGCATATGGATGATATTGAGGCTATCAGAGATTATGATTTTGAATCTAACCTTTATGTTTCATATTCCTCTAACTTTGTTTTTTAGGATGATAGTGAAGATGAAATGGATGAGGAGGAAGAAGAGAATTAAGTCACAAGTTACCCATGAAACTTCACAATCTGTTTTGCAGGCTAGGAGCCATTTTCACTTGAGCCTGAATTGACAAAAAATTCAGACTTGAAAGTCTCGGGTTATAAAGATTCTGATTTTGAAGAAAGCATAGATGAAGAAGTCGAATAAATTCTGGTCATGCCTAATTTAGAAGCTACTGAATCAGCAGTTGCATCATCTATTTTGGAGGAGCATGAGCCAAATGTTTCATACCCAGATTCTTATGCCATCGTTGACTACGAAATCGATATAAAGGAGTTACAAGAACTGTTGGGAATTAGTGATCATGAGTTAGATAAGCTAGTGGAGAAGGGAGTTGGAGATGATCTATTCCTATATGCAGAATTTGGAAATTTATATCGAGTTAGTGGGACACAAGTACAAACTAAAATAGGTGGTGGCAAGTTAGATGAGCTCAAAAGCAATGGAGAGTCTATGGTCCAAATATCATCTCATTTGAATGGTGAATGTGAAATGTCAAGGGTAGATGATCAAATATGTACCATTTCTTCAATCAAGGAGGCGCCCACAGGTTCGATGTCTCATTCTTTGTTATGCAATTATGAGTGTGTTTTGTTAAAAGAACTGAAACCGCCCGATGACTTGGTGGTAGAATCAATTTTTAGTGGCGGTAATAAGGAGTGTAACATTGTGCGTTGGTTAATAAATGAACTACTTGGCAAGGTTAGTGTTAACATTATTGATGAGAGTAATGAATTCTCTTAATTTGGTGATTTTGAAAAACCACCCGACTTGTCTCTATTAGCTTATAAGCATTTCGTGCCATGGGTGGAAGATGTCATTGGGGTGGAAATTGATAAGGATGGTGGTGTTAGGAGAAATTGGATACATGTTGTTCCTCAAGTCTCAGAAGTAGTAAATTTTGTATTTATGAGAAGACATTAGAGAATGATTCAATTGATCATTAAGCTAACCGAAAATAAGTGGGGGGCTTATGTTCATGGCACTATTTTTTGTTGGGAGATATTTTATCATAACAACAAAACAAAGGAAGATATCCTCCCAACTGAATATGATTGGAAAGGAAGTGGTATTGTAATAATGGATCCACCATGAGGAAGCAAGGGTCGAGTCTAGCTTGGGACTCGATAATGAACCAAGCACTTTGCGGGAGGTAACTCGTACTTCGAAGTGATGAATGTTTGATGAAGGCAATTTTGTAAGATAACGAGAACGTACCTGAAAGAAATGGATGTTTTGAAATCATGATCGAAGGTTATTCAAAATCATGAACAAGCAAAAAACCCCCGGGGAAGTACTCGTTCCCTTTAACTTCTTTACACATGATTTTATTGAATATTATTGTTTTGTTGCATTGAGGGGAATGCAAACCTCAAGTGTTGGGAAGTTATTCACTTGAATTTCATTTCTTGTAAATTGTCATTTCTTGCCTTTTATTTGGTTCGTTAAAGTCTTTTGGGTCCCCAATTGAACTTTACGAATCCTATTAATGGGCTATTGGTCAATTATTAGGTCTATTGTTGATCTTGGGTCCAATAGATTTTTACGAATTCCAATAAAGGGTTGGGAAACGATAACTTGCTAGAAATGTGTTGTCCTTGTAAGATTAATTTCTATGAAAATGGTTTATGAAAAATTTATTGAAAGTAATTTAATCTCCCCTCTTGCAACATAATTTTTTGAGATGTGTCATAAAAGCAACCTCATAGGGTTAATTGTATGACTAGCACACTTGTAGCCCCCATCATATAATGTGAAAAAATTGAGCCTTATTGAGGAAAACACTTATCTTTAGTGTTTACATTGTTTGTTGCTATGAGTGTGCCGGTGATTGTAGTTTGTTCTAGAACTTGCCTTAGTGATGCATTTTGAGACCGCTGTGGTATCACAGAAATGTGATATAGGTGGGGTTGACGAGGAGGAGGTATTCTTAGGATTTGGTGCTTAATCCCAATAGTTTTGACTTTCTAACCAATTATTAGGTTTGTGCTTGATCTTTTATGGATTGTACGAACTTACTAATCGGTCAAGGAATCTTAATTATTCGGGATCTTATTTTCTCTATTAAAACCCTTTATTTCCAGTCCACCCAGGTCGTTAGCACTCATCTTTAGTGCTAAGAAACCCGTTGACACTTCCACATACACTCTACTAAAATATGAGCCTTATTTTTGTGTAGTCAATTCCCGAACCATTTATTTTTCTAAGATGTTGCCTAGTTGGAATTTTTAATGAGTTTTATCTAAATGTGACTTAAATCATCTTAAAGTGGGACTCTAGTGTTAAATTCTGTAATTGAAATTGCATAAAATGGAAATTGTGTGAATGTTAAAGTTAAATGATTGAAATTAAAAGCAATAAAATTATTGGAAGTTAACAAGTGAAGCTTAATGCTTAAGATTGGGTAATTGTAGTCAACTAAATGGCCTTTGAGTTCCTGAACAGGTAGTTCCCGAGGGGTGTTCTATACCTAGCCACTGAAGGCCTTTATCCGGTCTAGGATGGTTAGTCCGAAATTCGTTACACAGGGTTCATAGAAAGTCATAGAATGCAATTAGTCCAGTCAAATGTGTAAATCAATTTGAGTTAGTTGTATGCAAATGTTGAATATATGTTGATTAAGGAATAATTTGATTTGATTTGATTTGGCATGTGAATCCTAAGTTTTAATACTGTCACATTATGAAATGATTAGGCATCATTTCCACTACTTTTTCGCGGGTTTGTGACTATCAACTTTTTACCAATTCTCGTGTCTAACATACCTATCTCATCTTCACTTACATTTATACAACACATGTTTAGAATGCCTTCTCTAAGATCTCACTTGGTGCTCACGCCAATACGGTGGAGATTTGATCCTTTTGCAAGCCTATGGTAACAGTGCATCACGACTTGGATTAATCGAGTGTTATATCATTTATTGCCTTATCCTGTAGTTTTATAGGTTGAGAGCGAGTGATTATACACTTATCCTTATGTGAGGTGCTAGGTCGTGCATCCGGGCTTGACAAACTTATCATCTCAAGTTTCTATTGATTATATACATGCTACTAACCTAATTGCTTCGGTGGTTGGTGTTATTGTCATTTTGGTAAACTTGATCTTCACTTCTAAAGTTGCAAGAGTGGGTTGTGAAATGGTAAAACAATGGTTTGCTTGCGGACAAGCATAAGCTTTGAATAATTAATAAGAAGTTTGCGGAATAACAATTGTTAACTTAGGAAGATTTATCATTAGTAAATATAAACAAGAACAAGTAATATGATAACAAAAAGCTTCAATAATTTTATTGATTATAATACGGATACACTTGAATTGTATCAGGATTACAAAGAAACCTTGAAGCTAACTCTACTACACTTTAGGTCTGTTCTAAACAGACTCAGATACAAACATATATGGGTTTATTATTTCGTAATGTATTAAACATTACACTTTTTCTAATTGTATGCGATGTACTTTTATGTGTTCTATTGTATGTAGTGAACCTTTTTGGGTAAGGCCCAAATAGGAAAGTTTTCTTTTTTGGCATTACCCAAAAAGGAAATCATACATACAATAAACCATATTTTCAAGTTCAATACATACAGTAGAAGTTTTCAAAGTTCGACTCATACAATAGTAAAAAGTTTAATACATAACAAAACAATAGACCCAACATATATAGCATGTAAGCCATACATGTGTACGATACCTCTAAGATAGGTAACTCTATTTATAAAATATAGAGTTATTCTTTACACGTGAATGTAACTAAAGCATGGAAACAAATCTATCTTAACGTGATCTGCAACCTTAAGCATGGTCTGCAGACATTATACATAGACCCATTCAGATTAGATAATCTGATTGACCCACTAAGAAGCATTAACACTAGAAATTATACTAACACTATTAATATCTGAATTTACAACGAGCAGTACTAACCAATGAAAGGCAACTAGCAGTATGAACTTGAGGAGTAGTAGTAATCCTTGTAGCAGTGTTAACTTTGAAGCTATGGCTTGGAAGTACTAATCTTGAATACTCTGGCAGTACTAATTGCTGATAGCAGCAGTAACATTTGAACGAGCAATAGTAAAACTAACCAGCAACATTAACTTTGAAGTCCAGCAGTACTAATAACTTAGAAGATTTTGGAATCTGATCCAATATGCGATCTGGCTCAACAATCTTCCCCTAAACTTAATCTTCTATCAAACAGATTAAAGTTTTCTTCAATTATTTCTACTCAGCTCTCTGTTGCTTGACATATGCCCTTAGATCTCTCAACAAAGAAGATCCTAGTTCAAGATTTGTACATTTGACTATGTGCTCCATCATACTTATAATTATAGTTAGACTCCAAGGATAAACTGTACCAATGAGAAAGTATCCAACACTTCCATCCAACTAATTAATCATATGTACTCCACAGCTCTCAAAGTAGTATCAGTAAGTAACAGGACACAATACCTTCATAAATAATCTCAAATCAGCTTTAGGCATATACATCTGCTTCAAATACTCAAATAGTTGATGGTCATTATCATATCCTCTCTTTCCACCACACTTCGTTAGTCCTACCTCAAACATTTGATCAACATCTTTTAATCTGAACACTTTGAGCATGGCATAGAAATTTATGTATATGTTAGTAGCTCCACCTTCTCTCACAACTTTATAGCATCTTTTTTTTAGTCATCCAACACTTGATACCAATCTGTGATAGGAAATTCAACATCCAAAGGCTCTTCTACTGTATCAAGAACCACCATCTCTTTCAGATTTTCCAAGTCAATTTCATCATAACTTTCCTCTGCAGTATATGGCACTTCAGTGTGCACATCATTTTCTTTTTATGCTTCCTTCTCGACCTCTTTCTCTTTTTCCTTTTCCTTTTCAAATTCTTTTTATGTTTCTTCCATCCTTTTACTCAAGTCCTCACTAGCTTTCTTGTCAAACTTTCTTTTCCTTGAGAAAGCTTTCAACTGTTCAGCTCTAGCAGGCCTATCATGGAATCCTTTAAGCTCAGCCTCAAACCAAACTATGTCATCTTGAGTGGGCTTATCATGAACTCCACCATCAGTAACAAACATGTGACCTAACTCATACGAGTTTTTCAGACTTCATCTTTATTAGCACAATCAAGGTAGCCCTTTTGTATTCTTAATGTATATATCTTACATACATCCGTTTCATTTGTCTTTGATCTTTGGCTTGGCCTTCATCTTTGCATACCTTGCATCTACCTCTTGCCCCTTCTTTGAGCCAACATATCCTCCAAATAATTTTGTCTTTGCTCTGGAGTGTATTCATGTCATTGAGCTTTTGTCTGTTTTGTGTCAAAACTCTATCAAATTGTAATTGCACTTCTTTAGACATTTTGATCTTCACACCTCAACATCAACAATAATCATACCATCATTCTCATCATATAAACTAGCATTCCATTCATCCCGAATCCTCTTTGCATCTCTCTCACTGAAAGCCTCCAAATCTTTCTTTTTCATGGGTTTTTCAGGCTCCACCAATATGCCTATTCCTTTGTCCTGAGCCTTTGCCTTTTCTTTTTCTTTTAATGCTTCTTTAACAGCTTCAAGCATTATCCTTTCTGGTGCGGATTAATTTTTTTTTTATCAATATTAAAAGTTCATGCCTTTGCAATATTAAAAATTCTCACTTTGAAAACGAAACATTATTTCATCTTACTCCTTTCACAAAGTCACTAAGAGGTTGTTTACATTATTTTTTACTATTAAGTGATGTTTGCATCTGATGTCCGTTTGGATAAATATATCTGTTTATAACAAGTGTTATTTAAGTAAACTTATTTTTTTTTACCAAAAAAATTGAGTTAAATTATATAATGTTTAAACAAGAAATTGCGTATTCAATTTCAATTGGAGAAAAAATTGTGAATTTTTTTTATTTATCATTAAATGTCTCTTTTTGGTAAGGACTTTAATTTTTCTTCCTATTTCAGAAACAAACAGACATTCATTTCAGATTAAGTGTATATGTCTGGATTAAAAAGTATATCAAAACAGGCTATTAAGTGGAAAGTAAACATGTTCTAAGATATAAAGGAAATTGTTGGACAAGTCAACATTATTTAATACTTTGTTGGAGTTTGTGATAATCTTGGATATTCTTAGAATCGTGTGAATCACTTTCTCAATATAGTATTTTGACCCGTTACTGCTTTGGGTTCACGAAATCTTGGCAGAGAAATCAAGCGAAATCAGAGAGAGTTTTTGGTGTTTTCGTATGTTTCAAATGAGAACCAAAACATTATGTTAATTCCAGAATTCGATTGGCGGCTGGCGGGAAACCAATAGTCACACCCTTTCGCCAACAGATGCAACTAGGGGGCTCGACCCCCTAGACCCCCGCAAGGGGCTCTGACCCTTGACCCCCGTTATTTAGTGGCAACGTCCAAGCTTGTTTAAACGAGTGTGCACCCCGCATTTACCGACTCATTTATAACTTAACTTAGAATACCCTTTGGTTCCGAGCAAATCTCAATTACACTAAAATTACCAACTACCTAGCTCATCATGAAAGTAACTAATTAATTTGTGTTGCACTGACGTGCTATGTTATGGTTTGGGAAGCTTCATGAGAATGTACTTTGCTCTTTTTGTGTTCCCAGCTTCTATTTTTCTTGTGAATACAAATCTCTTTATAATACTCTAATTTCCTTTGGATATTAATATTGTTTGATCAGCCATACGTATATTGTTAAACCTTTACAAATCACATGTTTGACTTTTTTCCTTGCCCAATATAGTCGCAAAACTCTGACAAATGTGTCACAAATTGTTTGATCAGCCATACGTATATTATAAAACCTTTACAAAAGTTAGTCACATGTTTGAATTTTTTCCTTGCCCAATATAGTCGCAAAACTATGCAAATGTGTCACAAATCACAACATATTAGTCTTAACTGCAAATTTCCGTCGCGGTTGCCTGATTCCGTTGTGGTGATTCCCTCACAATTGCGATCGATCAACTAAGTTTGTGAATACCATGTGACACATCTAGTGTACCAGGATTCTGAACATGATTTTTCAAAGTTGTAATCGTCTAAGTTATAATAATAAGGCAAAATAGGCCCATATATATAGATTATTCTGGGCGATTATCGGCTTTTGAAATTGTGCGATGGGTATAATCCTGGACTGGACTAATAGACACATTGGGCTAATACGGACATGTTATAATAAATGAAGGGTTTTTGCCGAAAAAGTAACAACTTATTCTCGTTTTTGTGTTTTGGGGTATCAAATATTCTTAACTTTTTAAAATGAATAACTTATCTTAAAATTAGGATTAAAAAGTATATGGCCAAGAAGTTTAGAATATTTGTTACGCGAAAACACGCTAATGTCAGTGATTCGGTAAATATGACATAGATCGGAGAATGGTTAAATGCTTCTTTGAGAAAAACGAGAATTATTGACTAACTAATCTTCCACAAATGTTTTTGACCATATACCCTTTAATCTTAATTTTAAAATAAGTTATTCATTTTAAAAAGTTAAGAATATTTGATACCTGAAAACACAAAAACGAGAATAAGTTGTTCATTTTTCGGCAAAAACCCCATAAATGAATGGGCATACAAAAAAAAACGGGTTTTATGTTGGGCTTGTGAATATTAATGAGTGGGCTAGGGTTTAGGTTTAGCTTGTTGGCTAAGTTATTTATCCCTTATAAATATAACCCTATTATATTTGTAATCCTTGAGCCGTAAAAGTAATAGTAAAGAAAACTCTCTATATGCGTTGTTTTAATCAAAGCACACAGATATATAGCAAACGACTCTATATGCGTCGTTTTAACAAAATACATTAATATTAAAATGTTTACAACAGTTTGAACCCGTACATAGCTCGTGTTCGTAATATGAGAGATTTAAGAACATAATTAGTTATACAAAATCTAATAATGCAATGAAATCTCTGAGGTGTGCATGGAGGCTCGAGCTAATATGCATCCTGATGGGCAATCCAAATCTACTGCTGAGTACCTGTGATACATGCTAAAATGGGTCAGCTAACGCTGGTGAGCTCACAGGTTTAGATATCAAATAACAGTGTGTGAACCGCAAGATTTAAATGTTGATTTGCATCCAACAAATGATAATAATAGTGTATACAACCATGAGCGCATAGTCTGAGCTTAACTCGAGGGTCGGGTCCCATATAGAGAATTCCGAGCGAGGTGCCTTCACGAGTGCCTAATCCACACTCGTCTTCCCAAATATTAGTACGTCCGTTTACCCAGTTAGTGCTTCTTAACCCGGACGAGGAGGGTCAATCCTATATGGTACCATATACTAATATTCACGCTACTTATGTATTACCAGACTATACTCACGGAGGACTTTGATTTGATTAGTTGAAAACAACTCATGTAGTATATTGAAATATGTACTCACGTTCACGTGTTAAAATAGAGCAATGTATCACACCCCTGAGTAAAACAGTAAAAGAGGGGCCATGAGACTCACCTGAGCCTGAAGAGTTTATCTTAATAAACTGAAATCGATTAGCCAAGAATTGAAGTCCAAAGACTTGTAACCTGAGGGTGTCCACGACACGCGATGGTTATAAATATGAGAAATTATCTAATAAGACTACCTTGTAGTTGTTTGTCCAATTAGAATGTCTAAACGATTACAATTTGGTTGTTTGTCTAAGTGTTTGAAAATGTGTACAGCCCGTTGATGATTGTTTGTAATAATAATCTTGATATTATCATATTGATTTCGAAGTGTTATACTTGAAAAACATATTTTACAATGTTTTAGAAGTCATATTGTATAAGTATTTGAGGTTGTATAAGTTCAACACTTAGTGTAAAAATAGTTTGAAACCTTCTGTTTTATGCGTCACTTATAGCGTCACTAGGGGGCTTAGGCGTCACTTAGGAAGTGACGCATGAAATAGTAGAATCTGAGTGAGGGCGTCACTTATGGAAGTGACGCATAGTGAGGCGTCACTAAGGTAGTGTCGGGTGTTAGTGTCGGATAAGGGTTCTAGGCGTCACTAGACAAGTGACGGAGGTAAGTGTCGAGAAATAGGCGTTTTATGCGGCACTTATTTAAGTGACGCAACTTTAGGGCTTTATGTGTCACTTGGTGCGGCACTTAAGTGTCGCATGAAGTGACGTCATACTGGACGGCCTAGGCGACACTTAGGTCTGATCGACGGATTTTGAGCCAAAAATGAGTTTTTCGATTTCCGTTTGGTCCGATTCTTTTACCCAACCCTTAGATGGACATTTCAGGCTTAAAGAAACAATTACAATTTGAAAACACTTGAAATCGAAAGGTTTTGAGTTTTTGTCGGAAACTTACAAGTTAACGCGGGGAGAATCCGGAAATATGGAAACGTAGATCGTGACGCAGTGGTTCTTTTCCTCCAAACGAGCTAGATGAAACAATGATGTTTGATGGTGTTTTTATGTGATTTAAGGTGATGGTGGTGGATGGTCATTGAGAGAAAAAGAAAGAGAGGAGAGAGAGAGAACTAGGGAAATGAGAAAGAAGAGGGAAAGAGGAGGAGGGAAAAGAGAGGGGAGGAGGGGCCGGATGGTGGGGTTCACCAAGTGTGGGCTTCACCAGTTTTTCATTCTCCTGCGTGCGCGCTCCGTGCGGCAATTCGTTTTCTCGCTCGTTTAAACTTTTAAATAATTTAATACGCGTCTAATTGTGAGTTTTTAAAATACGAATGTTTTATCAATAATACTTATAAATGGTGTTATAAAATACAATTTAACTTTATTTTGGTTGTTTGCGTGTTTAATATATTAATCGTGTAGACTTTGTTTGTACGATACGAAATAAGTACGAAATATTATTAACATAATATTTTGAGTATAATAGTGCTATTAAATAATGTTATAGTATTTAATAAAAATGTTCACCAACGTCCGTATTTACTTGAACCGAATTACATTCGATTTGAGACTTGTACGATTTAATTAAATCGCATATTTGTTAATATTCAACAATATATATTAAGATACATTAATTATCCTATAATCTAAGGACTAATTACATGTATAAACAACCGATTAGGTACTAATCACTAGTCCTAATTTGGCGGGTGTTACATTCTCCACCTGTTAGGAGAATTTCGTCCCGAAATTTAGCTCGATGTAGCGTTTGATGTAGATTCAGTGAATAACTGAGGATACTTGAGTCGCATTTGGTCTTCCCATTCCCAAGTGAATTCCGGACCACGCCGTGAATTCCACCTGACCTTAACGATGGGAATACGACTTTGTTTGAGTTGTTTGACCTCACAGTCTACGATTTCAGCGGGCTCTTCAACAAAATGAAGTTTGTTATCGACGCAAATCTTGTCAAGCGGTATGATAAGTGTCTCATCAGACAGGCATTTCTTTAGGTTAGAAATGTGAAAAGTCGGGTGCACGCTGTTGAGCTCGGCTGGCAGCTGCAGTCGATATGCCACGGGGCCAATCCTTTCGAGGATCTCAAAAGGCTCAATGTACCTGGGATTTAACTTCCCGCGTTTTCCGAATTGGATTACGCCTTTCCAAGGCGATACTTTCAGGAGTACTCGATCCCCAACCTGGAATTCGAGTGGTTTGCGTCTCACGTCAGCATAACTTTTCTGACGATCATGTACGGATTTGATTCGGCTTTGGATTTCGAAGATTTTCTTAGTGGTTTCGTGTATGAGTTCAGGACCAGTGAGTTGGTTGTCTCCCACTTCGGTCCAACAGATCGGTGACCGGCACTTACGACCGTACAGTGCCTCAAACGGTGCAGCCTTAATGCTGGCATGATAGCTGTTATTGTAGGAAAACTCGCACAATGGCAGGTGTCTTTCCCAGTTTGCACCCAAAGTCAACTACGCAGGCTCGTAGCATGTCTTCCAGTGTCTGAATAGTTCGTTCACTTTGGTCATCGGATTGAGGATGGTATGCGGTACTCATATCGAGAATGGTACCCAATGATTTTTGAAGCGATTGCCAAAAGTGAGATGTGAAACGAGCGTCCCTGTCAGAGATAATCGAGGCGGGGACACCGTGTCGAGAAACAATTTCTTTGATGTAGATTTGTGAGAGGCGTTCCATTTTATCAGTTTTCTTGATTGCCAGAAAATGAGCAGATTTGGTGAGTCGATCAACGATTACCCAAATGGTACCGCAACGGCTCGATGACTTGGGAAGTTTGGTTATGAAATCCATGGCAATTTGTTCCCATTTCCATTCAGGAATGTTAGGTTGTTGAAGTAAACCAGAAGGTTTTTGATATTCGGTTTTGACTTTCGAGCAAGTAAGACACTTGTTGACATATGTGGCGATTTCGGCTTTCATGTTCGGCCACCAATAGAATTCCTTGATGCCGTGATATATTTTGTCGGATCCCAGATGGATAGAATATTTGGATTTGTGAGCTTCATCCATCACCAAGTCTCGCAGGTTCCCAAAACTAGGCAGCCAGATTCGATTTGAGAAGTACCTAACGCCATTAGATTTGATTGCGAATTGTTTGTCGATGCCCCGTAAGGCTTCGCTTTTGATGTTTTCAGGTTTCAAAGCTTCGAGTTGAGCGGTGTGAATCTGAATGGTGAGGTCATTATGAATGGTCATACTGAGAGCTCGGACTCGAAGTGGTTTCGGCCGTTCCTTTCGAATGAGGGCATCGGCAACAACATTTGCCTTGCCTGGGTGGTATTTGATTTCGCAGTCATAATCGGTGAGCAGCTCAACCCAGTGACGCTGTCACATGTTAAGGTCTTTTTGGTCGAAGATGTGTTGGAGACTTTTGTGATCGGTGAATACGGTACTGCGGGTACCATATAGGTAGTGTCTCCAGATTTTGAGGGCGAACACCACGGCCCCTAGCTCGAGGTCGTGAGTCGTGTAGTTCTTCTCATGAACTTTGAGTTGTCGGGAAGCGTAAGCAATGACCTTGTCTCGTTGCATCAACACGCAACCAAGACCTTGATGGGAAGCATCGCAGTATACCACGAAGTCGTCGGTGCTTTCGGGTAAGGATAGAATAGGAGCACTGCAAAGCTTGAGTTTTAATAGTTGGAATGCTGACTCTTATTTATATTCCAATTGAACTTCTTTTCCTTCTGAGTCAGTGTCGTGAGTGGTTGGGCTATTTTGGAGAAATTTTCGATGAATCGACGATAGTAACCGGCCAATCCCAGAAATTGGCGTACCTCGGTTGGAGTAGTTGGCGTTTGCCGGTCTTTGATAGCCTCGATTTTCGACGGCTTAACAACATTTCCAAGGAATTGAACGAATTGTATCCAGAACTCACACTTGGAGAATTTGGCATATAACTCCTCATGTCTGAGTAGTTCTAGGACGGTTTTGAGGTGTTGTTCGTTTTGCGAATATATACGAATGTCGTCGATGAAGAAAATGACAAACTTGTCGAGGTAAGGTTTGCACACCCGATTCATAAGATCCATGAATACAGCTGTTGATGCATCTTTGAGTGTCTGTCAGTTGGTCTATCGAGTTGTAATTAGTGTCGTTTGTTAATTAATAGAAATATAGTTTTTGTTAATGCGACACTCGTGTTTTAGTTTAGGCGACACTTGCCTGAGTGACGCATAGCAACACTTGATTGAGTGACGCATAGCGACACTTAGGTAAGTGACGCATTAAGGCGGCCACATGCGACACTTACACAAGTGACGCATGTCGGCTGTGTTTTTAGTATAAATAGAAACCTACGGGTTTTAGGCTAGGGTTGACGAAACCCTAGCACAATTTGTCGACTTAGTACCTCTGTAATCGATTCCTATACTCAATACAAGCTAATAAACGAGTTTTCTTTGATTGAATATCATTGTTTCGGTTTGTGTTTGTTAGCATCAAGTGTAATTGATTGATTCCGCCTATCAATTACTATCAATTGTCATCTAGATCCAAGAACTAGGCACTTTCAACTGGTATCAGAGCCTTGCGGTGATAATATTGACTTTTAGAAGGTATTTAGAATTGATTTCGGTTTTTGCTTGATTCAAGAATCACGAATTCTTACGGATTTTGAGGTGCAAAGGAGTATTACAGTCGAAATTCATCAATATCAACAGGTTTCGTCCATTAGGGATCAACGAATTTGAGTTTGGTTTACGAAAACTCGAATTTTTTAGGGTTTTGGGATTTTGTAGCCGTTTTGCGACACTCGATCCGTCACTTGGCTGCGTCACTTACTGCGGCACTAGCTAATCCCAAATTAGGGTTATACCGTCACTTGAACGCGTCACTTGAACGCGTCACTTGTGGTTAATACGACACTTAACTTAAGTGTCGTCTACCCTAATCCACCGTCACTTACGTGCGTCACTGTTGCACGTCACTTGACATTTTAGCGTCACTTCTTTTAGTGACGCCTTTTGATTTCCTTGCTTCACTTCCTTTAGTGACGCCTTTTAATTTACTGCGTCATTTTTACTAGTGACGCCTATCTGTTTAACACGTCACTCAAGTACGTCACTTGAGTGCGTCACTTGCTTGATTGAGCGACACTTACTTCTAGTGTCATCAGTTACTTTGCCCGTCACTCGATAGCGTCACTTACCTAGTGATGCTAGTCGTAGCGACACTTCAGTGCGTTACTTACTAAGTGACGCCTTAAGTACTAACTTTTTTCGAGTTCTTGTTTTTGCATACATTTTCAGGTATATCTTCAATGGCAACGGACAAGGAAGATATTAGAGGAATTCGAGAAATGTTAAAACAGGGAAATGATATTGGTTCAAATAATAAACCTCCTCTATTTACAGCAGACATGGAATATGCTTATTGGAGGGATCGATTTGAACAGTTTGTGGATTTTCATTGTCCGGAGTTGTGGGGTCCATTAAAGCAAAGATATGAGGCTCCTGTGTCTGAAGGAAACTATCGCGGTGTTCCTCCACCCAAATCTTTCACTGCTATGACTCCTCAGGAGAAGAAAGACTATCAACTGGAAAGGAAAGCACATTCAGCTATCTGTATGTGTTTGACAAAGGATGTCATGAGACTGTTTAAAACTCATGACATAACCTACGATTTATGGAAAGCGATAGAGACGAGGTGTGGGGGAAATGAGAAATATAAGGAGGCAAAACTGGAATTAATTAAAAAGCAGTATGATTTATTTGACTCCTTACCAAATGAGACGACGTCTGGACTGTTTACTCGATACTCACAACTAGTGAGTGAATTGACTGAAGGAGGATATACTCTCACTGCACTTGAGATTAATAAAAAGTTATTGGATGTTTTACCAAGTGCATGGGATGTGAAAGTTCAATTCTTGAAGGAAAATCAAGAATTATCTGGGATGACTCTGGATCAGCTTATAGGAGTTCTTCAAGCCCATGCTATGGAATTGAAGAAGAAGGAGTGCAAGTCAACTGGATTCGTACAAAATCCTTCACTCTATGGAAGCCAAGTAAACACTGGTAAGAGTTATGGAGGAATGGCATTCATTTCGGATACTAATCCTTCATCCTATCCAACTGGGGATACTCATGCAGCTTACGTTTCTGGCACTACCTGCACGAATCAAGGAACACAACAGCAGGTTTCATCATCACCAGCAATTCAAGAGCAAGCTGCAATTTATACAGCTTTTCTTAGTTCTTACAAAGATTTGGTTACTCAACCAAATACTACTTTGGAAATGACCAAAGAAGACTATGCTCAATTGGATGATGACGACTTGGAGCAAATGGATTTAAACTGGAATATAGCTATGATTTCCAGAAGGGTTCAGAAGTTTCTGCAAAGAACAGGCAGGAAAAGCTTGGACGGTAATGGGAAGACTGGGTTTGGGTTTGATAAAAGCAAGGTTCGGTGTTACAACTGTCAGAACCTTGGTCATTTTGCAAGGGAATGTGAGAAACCCAGGATGCCGTCGTCAGGTCTCACTAAGCCAGATCCACCAAAATCAACTGAGAAAGAAGAAGCTAAATCATTGGCTGTGGATAATGCATTGATAGTTTTTGAGCCAACCGCTTTTGATTGGAGTGCTCAAGCTGCAAAATTTCAATGTCTGATGGCTCATATCACACCTGAGGTACCTACTGAACCCACTGAGCCATTTAACTGTGTTTCGTGTATTAATTTGACTGAATCTCTTGAGGTCTATCAGAAAGACAATCAAAATTTGCGGGACAAGATTGTTAAACTTAATGAATCTAATAATTTTTTGTTAGAAAATGAAAAACTTTATGAACAACATCTTGAAGCTCATAAATTAGATACTGAAACCTTTAAAGCAAAGGTCTTTAGCCAGCAAGATGCAATTAAAAGCTATCTTACTGAGATTGAATTGTTGACTAAAGAATTATCTGATTTAAAAGATGAGTTTGAAAATCATAAAAGTAAAATCTTGAGTTCAACATCTGCAACACAAGTTTTTAATGAGATTGTCAGTAAGCAAGGGACAACTGGCAAAAAGAAGGAAGGTCTTGGCTATAACCAAGTACCACCACCTTCTAATGCTGAATATTGTCCCTCAATTACTAAACAAGGTCTTGAAGAGATTTCAGTCGATTATACCAAATTATATGGTATTAAGGCCAAAGAAGCCAAGCTTAACAAACAGTCAACGGAGAAAACCAAGAGGCAAGAGTATCCATTGCCTCAGTTTGTTAAAGCTGCAAGTGAGTCTCAAATTCATACTGATGACATTGTTGAGATAGAGGATATTACTGATCAGGAATATCCTGAGTTTAAGAAGGTTGCGGCTAAACCTGAAAAACAGATTTTGAAAGTTGAACCTGTAAAAAAGGTTCAAAATAAAAAGGAAAATAGAGTTTTACATGTGAAACTTCAAAAGTCACCAACAAATGTTTTAAAACAAAAGGTGACAAGTGAAAAGGTACATGTTGATAAAACTTATGCCTCAACTTCTAAACCAACACAAGCATTATCTAAAACGTGTACAACCTGTTCATGTTCTAAAAATGCTTCGTCGCTTCCTGTGGTAAATCCTCCGTCTCCACAATTTCAAGAGACTCGTTCTTGTTTCTACTGTAAGAAACAAGGACATTTGATTCGTGCTTGTCCCAAACTTTCTCATCAGCGGTATGGGAGAGATATGCCTAGGACATCTTTCTACAGAAATTCTTTTGCAAAATCACCTCCTAGGCATCACTCTGACTCTCCCAAATCTGATAAGAAAGTAGTTAGTGTTGGGCAAAATCCTTTGTTAAAACCAAAGCCCAACACTATTTCAAAGTCAAATCCCGAACCATCAAAGGTTTGGAAGTTAAAGGAGTCCACTAAAGACTCACATGTCATCAATAATAACACATCAGATTCAAAATCTGATTTGTTTAAAAATAAAGTTTTATCTGATGTGCTTATTGTTGATGACTTTGGTCGACCTAAGTCTGTAAAGGCTTGGGTCACCGTTTCTCACTAATATCCTCATGTTTTGTGTTGCAGCAGTCTGAACGTATAAAAGATAGTGAATGGTTCATGGACAGTGGCTGCTCGCGACACATGACGGGTGATGTGTCTCTCTTAGTGGATATTAAACCATACGCGGGAGGTCATGTTGCTTTTGCTGGAGATACGGGAGGAACGATTTCGGGGAGAGGAACGCTAACCAATGGAAAGGTTAGCTTTGAGAATGTAAATTATGTGGCCGAGCTTCAACATAATCTGTTAAGTGTATCTCAAGTTTGTGATAAGGACTATACCACATCCTTTACAAAGACTGAGTGTGTCATATTGAAGCCGGGGTATGTCATTCCAGAGGAATGGGTGGTAATGCGTGCTCCTAGAAGAAATGACACTTATGTAATGAACATGCGAACCGTGGAGACAACCAGCGAGTACACTTGTCTCCTTTCGAAGGCTTCAGAAAAGGAATCACTCCTTTGGCACAGACGAATGGGACACATTCATTTCCGAAAAATGAATTTCCTAGTCAACAACGACTTGGTTCGTGGAGTTCCGAAACAGTCCTTCGCCTTGAAGGATGACTGTGTTTCTTGCCACAAGGGCAAACTCCACAAGAAGTCCCATAAGTCTAAAGTTGTGAATTCCATAAATGCTCCATTAGAACTACTGCACATGGATCTCTTTGGTCCTGTTTCTACAAAGAGCATAGGTGGTCGCTCGTATTGTTTAGTAGTGACAGATGACTACTCACGTTTTTCGTGGGTATACTTTCTCGCAACAAAGGATGAGACAGCGGGAATTTTGGTCTACTTGTTGGATAAGTTGGAAAATTTGTGCAACTTAAAGGTTAAAAGACTGCGGAGCGATAATGGAACCGAATTCAAGAACTCAACTCTTGAGTTATTTTGCGCCTCTAGGGGTATTGAACATCAATTCAGTGCTCCTAGAACACCTCAACAGAATGGAGTTGCTGAACGGAAGAATAGGACAATTATTGAAACTGCTCGTACTATGTTAGCGGATTCCAAATTACCTATTATCTTTTGGGCCGAGGCAGTTAATACTGCTTGCTATGTTTTGAATCGGGTTCTTTCGGTTAAAAAGAAGAATAAAACATGTTATGAGCTCTTCAACAATCGCAAGCCGAATCTGCAGTTTCTGGAACCGTTTGGATGTCCTTGTTTGATAATGATTACCAAAGAACGTGTCCCTAAGTTTGGTGATAAAGCCGTTGAAGGAATTTTTCTCGGATATTCGGTCAACTCTCCAAACAAACGGGTATACAACAAATTAAAAAACGAGATAGAGGAACACTTTGAGGTCAAATGCCTAAGATATACGGAACCACCTCAAGGAACGGGTCCGGATTGGTTCTTTAATTATGGGACACTCTTCAGTTCCTTTAATGTTCCGGAGGACGATGATACAGCAGAACTAATTACAATGCTTCATGGACTAGATGTTTTTCAACAAACATCTGATTCTCTTCCTCCAACATCCAATCCGATTCCCGATACGACATCCACTCCATCACCTACTCCAACACAACAAATGCCTGCACCTACTACTTCTTCTGCATCTGTACCTACACCCATACCACCAACTACAACCATTCCATCTTCATCAAACACTGTTAATGCCGCGGATCTTCCGGATGATCCTGACATGCCTCTCTTAGAGGATGAAGAAGATATGGACTATTCTCGTTTCTTCACTAATGAAGAGAACGAAGATGCTTCGGCCATTGAAGGGGATTTGAATAACTTGGAATTAAATCTTGTGCCGGATGCTATTCCAGTTACTCGGATACATAGGAATCACCCAGTCGACAATATCATTGGTGATCCCCATTCATCTGTTCAAACGAGACATCAGGCGAAGCAAACTGCTGAAGATAAGGATACTTCAGCTGATCAGGTTTTGGGATTTATGGCAACTGTTAATTCTTGCCATCTTTCCCAAACTGAACCAAAGAAAGTTTCGGAGGCCTTACAAGATCCATCCTGGGTCGAGGCCATGCAAGATGAATTGCAGCAATTTCACAAGCTGCAAGTGTGGACGCTAGTTCCATTACCTAAGGGTGCCGATCCAAAAGGCACTAGATGGGTATATCGCGTCAAGAAAGATGATCGAGGGGTTGTCACGAGGAACAAAGCAAGATTAGTTGTTCAAGGGTATACTCAAATTGAAGGACTTGATTATGATGAGGTTTTTGCCCCTGTCGCCCGATTGGAGTCCGTACGTATCTTTTTGGCCTTTGCATCATTTAAAGGGATTCGCGTCAAGCAACTTGATGTTAAAAGCGCATTCCTTTATGGTCAAATTGATACGGAGGTTTATGTTCAACAGCCTCCAGGTTTTGAAGATTCGGTGCATCCAAATTATGTCTATAAGCTCAATAAGGCATTGTATGGACTTCATCAATCTCCACGCCTATGGTATGAGAGGCTTGCTACTCATCTGGTGGACAATGGTTTTACTCGGGGCAACATCGACAGCACTCTTTTCACAAAAGGAAAAGGAGATGATTTGTTATTGGTTCAAGTGTATGTCGATGATATCATCTTTGGGTCGTTGAATGAGGCTCTCTGTAAAGAATTTGAAGAGGTCATGAAGTCAGCTTTCGAGATGAGTGCAATGGGAGATCTCACCTTTTTCCTTGGTGTGTAAGTCGAGCAGTCACCCAAAGGAATGTATATTCATCAGTCAAAGTATATCAATGACATGTTGACTCGATATGATATGCTTACTTGTAAACCTTATGGAACTCCCATTGAGCTCAATCATAATCTTGGACCTGCTGATGATGATGAGGACTGCAAAGAAAAGGATTATCGTTCGATGATCGGTTCTCTTATGTACCTCACTGCCTCAAGACCTGATATTGTCTTTGCTGTTTCTCTTTGTTCAAGATATCAGGCACGACCAAAGGTTTCTCATATGAAGGCGGTGAAGCGGATTTTTGGTTATCTCAAATATAGACCTTCACTAGGTCTATGGTACTCCAATGAGAAGAACTTCACTCTCTCTGCCTATTCCGATTCAGATTATGGTGGCTGCAACATCAATAAGAAGTCTACGACAGGAGGATGTCAGTTCCTTGGAACCCGCTTAGTGTCATGGCAATGCAAAAAGCAGACTACGGTTTCTACTTCCACAGTTGAGGCCGAGTACATTGCTGCTGCTAGCTGCTGTTCTCAAGTTCTTTGGATCCAGCACCAACTGCGCGACTACGGGTTACTCTTAACTTTAACTCCTATACATATTGATAACACTGCTGCCATATCTATCACACGCAATCCCGTACAACACTCTAAAACCAAACACATAGAAATTAGGTTTCACTTTATACGGGATTGCTATGAGAAACACCTCATTGACCTTGTCCATATTGACACCCTGAAACAAAATGCTGACTTATTCACTAAGGCTTTCTCAAGAGCCCGATTTGATGAATTAGTCAACATGATCGGTCTAAGGTTCTTTACCACGAAAAAGTAATTTGTGACTTGGATATGTTTAAAAGTACTGTTTTATTAAAAAAAAAAAAAAAAAAAAAAAAAAAAAAAAAAAAAAAAAAAACGCAACAGCCACTCTTTATACTTTCTAGTTTTAAAGAAATGCAATGTTGCTACATTTAAAAAGACGTTGAAGTTGTGTCTGTAAACAACTTGGGATATGATAGTACATCGGGTGACATGCATAAAAATGGAATTTTTAAGGTTTATCTTTGATGTGTCAGTAGATTTATCTGACGTATTAAAAACAATTTTTATAAACATTATCTTCATCATACGATATATTAGTAGGCATGTTATACAAAACACTTTGAGAAGTCTTAAGAAGCTTAATAAATAATTGTCTATTTCAAGTGGTACAACATTATTAGATGTATGACAAAAGTCTTAATTTCTTACTTATACTAGACATGTTTTTGTGAAAGATGTTTATATGATTTCATTTGGGGGTATATATTGACAGTCTCCTTTGTTATACGTAAGTATAGACCTGGTTTCTGTTAATATATACTTTAAAATTAAGCAAACACAAGTCAAAGTGCTTGAAAAGTCTTTAAAAATTAAGATACCTTACAAGGTCGCCAAAATGGTTTGACCAAGTTTGGTTTTGCTTAAACCTGGATCAAGTTATGTCGCTCTGTTGTACGTAAGTACAGACCTGTCACCGCTGACTTGACTCTTAAAAATTGATTTTCTTATATTCTATCTGTAAATGAAAACATGGTCTATGTTTTAAGTTAAGATGTATATCTATGATGGGAACCACAGCGAAATAAACATACCAATAATAATAAAATACCTCTTAGTTGTACGTATAACATGTTTAAGTGGACAAATATACTAATAATCGTTTTGAAATAATTTTTATAAGCAGTGTTTTTAGTATGTCACGTAAATTTAAAGAGGACAAAGATACTGATGATTGAAATAACACTTACTGTTCCTAATAAATGCATGTTATTCCGATATGATCCCTAATCAGACTTTATCAACTCCGTCACCAAAAAGAATGTGTTAATTCTCTAAGTGGTTAATTTAAAGTGAAGAGGTTCCCTTATCTCTGATCTAACGGTTCGTTATCTCCATACCTACATGTGGTATCCGTTATAAGAATAATTGTCAATTTACATTTTCTTGTATATGTCTTATTTTCTCTAAGTTAGTGTAATTTTAATTATTATCCAAGTTACAGTTACATTTTCAAATTTAAGTACCGAAATCACAACGCGAAACCATCGACGAAATCGCAAATTTTTCACTAAAAGTGAACTGTGCGTCACTTTCATAAGTGACGCTACCAGTGACGCATACGATATTGCGTCACTCACCTAAGTGACGCAGTCAGTGCCGGGATTAGTTTCGCTATAAGTGCCGGGTCGAGTGTCGCATACAAGGGTCGGTGTATAAATACCCCTTCCCCACGACACTCTCACTCATCACTTTCAAACACTCATAGCGACACTTGCACTGACATACCGACACTCGTACTGTCTTTGCGTCACTGCTGCTGTGCGTTTCTCCTTCGATTGATTTGTGATCTCTACGGCTGTCTTGTGCATTCCATTGATACATCTTTGTTCCCCTCACTCCTACGATCTATTTGGTACTAATTTTAACTTTTTCCCTTCTCTATTCTTGCTGTAATTTTAGATTACGGTTACGGTTTGGGTTAAAGTTTGAAATCGTTCGATTAAATGCTTGTATGTTTGTGTTTTGATGTAACACATGGTGTCTTTTATTCGTCTATACCTAGCGCACACCACGGTTACTTTATTATTGAAAACCCCTAATTTTTAATTCTGGGTATGAACAGTGCACGATGATCTTCATCGTTGCGACACTTCCTGCGTCACTTACCTTAAGTGACGCTCTTTGGTAATTTGGTAACCTATACCGTCACTTCACAAGTGACGCTTGATTTTGCGTCACTTCTTAAGTGACTCACGTAGTGACGCATATACTTGTTTTAATTGTTTAAACCGTCACTCCTCCCAGTGACGCCTTTACATGCGTCACTACTCCAAGTGACTGTCTAAGTGACGCTTATTTATATCCGTCACTTATACCGTCACTTCTTAAGTGACTGACTTAGGATACCGTCACTAGGTTAAATGTCGCATGTTCTTCACCCGTCACTTTGCAAGTGTCGTATACTTTAAACCACCAATTTCAAACGTCACTTACATCAGTGACGCTTGATAGCGTCACTTCCAGTAAGTGACGCTACACATTGATTTCAATTTTACACACTGTACATTACGACACTTCCTAAGTGCCGGTAGTGGCCATGCGTCACTTACCCTAAGTGACGCCTAAAATCAAAATTTGTTTTCTAACCTTTCTGTGTTCGGGCTAACTTTCTAACGTTTTCGGTTACTTTTCTTTGTATTTTTAGCTTACAGATGGCCGAGTTTCAGAACTATTACCGCCGCACTAACACACGTCACAATATCACGACATTCTTGGAATCTACACATGCCAACTCGGCGCCGTTCAGGCCTATGATCGAGTTTCTTCGTCGATCACGAATTCATTATGCGATTACGGCCACGACTCCGGTATACATGAACCAAATTGAGGAGTTCTATGATCATGCAGTGATCAGGGTACAGGGTGACGTTCCTCGGATTGTCTCGAATATGTTCGGTGAGGAAATCGAGATCACCGAGAACTCTATTCGACGGGTTCTCCGGTTTGATGATAATGCCTCAATGCCTACCATCTTCCCCACTACGTTTATCTACGGGGGACTTCAAAGGATGGGTTATCCAGCTAACCAGCTTTCCGACTTCAGGAAGCAATACCTCTGCAGGGTCTGGAGGTATTTGTGCCATATTATTATCGTCTGCTTGTCTCCGAGAAAGGGAGGCTATGATGCTGCCAGCCATCTTACTCTGTCTCTCATGTTGGCCCTGATATACAATAAACCGTATAACTTCAGCGGTTATATTTTCGGCAACATGGTGGAGAATATACGCGCTGGAAAAGACAAATGGCTGCAGTATCCTCGGTTTGTGCAGCTTCTGTTGAATGACCTGGATCTCGGTATTGCCCCAGATCAGAGGTCTCTTTTGGTTCCAACGCCCATGCTTCTGCGAGTCTTCAATGACTGCAAGCTTGCACCAAAGGGCGAGCCTATTTTGGCCGATCGTGAACTTTTCGGGCACGTGGTAAACGAAAACTACGTTGCGCCGCACGATCATGGATTTTTGGATGATGTCGTGCCTCCGGTCAACGAGGACGACTTAGTTGATGCTAATATTGCTCAGGACCTCGATGATATTGATCGCGTTGATCGGGTTGAGGTCGATTCTGATGATGGTGGGCCCACTCCTCCGGATTCTGAGGGTGATGTGCCACCACAATCAGCTTTAGATGGGATTCAATTGGCTGATCCCCAACGCTTTAAGCGTATTATGCGCCGGATTTCGGATGGTCGGGTTCATATCCCGAGGAATCCTGGTAAGCGTCCGGCCGGGTCTTCGCCTTCATATGCGGATTTACCTCATCGAAGACGCCAGCGGACTTCGGTGGTTATTGAGGAGCCGACTTCTCAACGACAACAACCACCACCAACATCTGATATGCCGTCATTACAAATGATTCTGGCTCAGATGAATCTTTTGCAGCAACGGTTCGCTGAACAACAGGCTCTGATTGCAGCTCAGGCTTCTCAGATTAAAGATTTGGAGCTAAAGGCTGCTGAGGTTGAAAACCTACAGCTTCAGGTGACGAATCTGTCATCTAGGGTTTTAGAGTTGGAGTCTGTTACAATAGTTTCGGGGGAGGATATTCCTAGAGAGTTAGAAACAAATGTAACTCCTCCTCCTGAACCAGAAAATGTACAATCTTCTGATATCAATGAAAATATCATGTTAGATTATTTTGTTGATGTTCCGGGACAACCAACTCCGATTGCAGCTGATTACTCAAATGTTAATCTGACATATCTGCAGAGTTTGGTGAATAGATTTGATGAAGTGGATAGATCTTTTGATCCCGATGATATTGAGATGGATGCTGAGGTTCCAGGGTCGGATGAGGAATATATGGATAATCCTAATCAAGAACCGGCACCTGAACGAGAACCGGAGCCAGCAATAAGGCAACCAACTCAGTCATTTGATTTTGATGCTCCAGTTATCGAAACAGATTCTTCTGAGGATGAGGCAGAACATCCTATGGGACAATCTACTGCTGAATCAGTCCATGCATCTACATCTTCTGGTATTTCAAAGCCGCAAGTGGTTTATAAGTCAATTGCACCTGAGTTGAAAACGTGTAAAACGTATCTTGTTAGAGGTGAATTGACAGGGTTGATCAGAAGTTGGAAGTTTGATGTTGACAACTTTCTGATTCTGATAAAGAGAAGTGACGGCGTGCAATATTTCAAACCGAGACTTAATCATATTAGCACTTTGCCGAAGGTTGAATTAAATCGTCTTGCTCAACTAAACATTGTAAATCATTCTGAAGATACTCGAGGAGTTCTTTTTCAGAAAATTTTGAGAAAAGAGATTTACAGCAAGAAGTATTTGTGGATTAGACCAGAGCTGGGAGTTCGATACTCATATAAGAAAAAGATTGATTTGAGAACTCAACAACCGATCATGAAATATCATTATCCACCAGCTGCTAGCCTCAAGACTGTTCCCCTACAGGAGTTGCCACTGGATTTCTTACGCGATTTAAAGTATTGGTGGTTTGACTCTGTAACTCAAGAAGCCGTAATAGAGTATTCTACAAAAACAGTTGTGGCACAAGCACAGGATGTTTGGGGAGAATGGCCGGCTAAGGAGTTTGTGGGAAAGTCAATTCGTGTTTTTGATCCAATCAGCCTAATCAACTTAACAAAGAAAGACTTGAAAGCTCTCTACAAGAATAGGCTTCAGTATAATCAAGCTGATTTAGAGGAAGCTTCTAAGTTCACAAGGGTGGTTGAGATTTGTTTGAAAGTAGGAATACATGCTGGCGGTGTATTTCCAGAAGGTTGGTGCTAAATGCTAAAATTTGAAGATTTTGAAGACCAAGCTGAAGACACGGGGGAGTTTGTTGATGCATCTTTGAGTGTCTGTCAGTTGGTCTATCGAGTTGTAATTAGTGTCGTTTGTTAATTAATAGAAATATAGTTTTTGTTAATGCGACACTCGTGTTTTAGTTTAGGCGACACTTGCCTGAGTGACGCATAGCGACACTTGATTGAGTGACGCATAGCGACACTTAGGTAAGTGACGCATTAAGGCGGCCACATGCGACACTTACACAAGTGACGCATGTCGGCTGTGTTTTTAGTATAAATAGAAACCTACGGGTTTTAGGCTAGGGTTGACGAAACCCTAGCACAATTTGTCGACTTAGTACCTCTGTAATCGATTCCTATACTCAATACAAGCTAATAAACGAGTTTTCTTTGATTGAATATCATTGTTTCGGTTTGTGTTTGTTAGCATCAAGTGTAATTGATTGATTCCGCCTATCAATTACTATCAATTGTCATCTAGATCCAAGCACTAGGCACTTTCAACAGCCGGTGCGTTTGTTAAACCGAAGGGCATCACCTGAAATTCATAATGCCCGTAACGAGTTCGGAAAGCAGTTTTCGGGATGTCGGTGTCGCGAACTCGAAGTTGATGATAACCTGACCGAAGATCGATCTTTGAATAAATACTCGACCCTTGTAGTTGGTCAAACAGGTCATCGATGCGAGGAAGTGGATACCGGTTCTTGACGGTTAGCTTGTTCAACTCTCGGTAGTCGATACACATTCGGAAAGAACCGTCTTTCTTTTTAACAAATAGGACCGGAGCTCCCCAAGGTGAAGAACTCGGTCTAATGAATCCTCTGTCCAGGAGTTCCTGTAACTGGCTGGACAACTCCTGAAGTTCGGATGGGGCTAGGCGGTATGGTGCTCGGGCTACCAGTGCGGCACCCGGCACGAGGTCGATCGAGAACTCAACCTGTCTACGCGGAGGTAATCCAGGTAGTTCTTCCGAAAAGACTTCGGGAAAGTCTCTAACGATTGGCACATCCTCAAGTCGCTTCTCCTCCGACTTTTTCTCAGTGATGCGCGCGAGGATTGCAGGATAACCCTTTCTGAAGAATTTTTGGGTTTTCAGACAAGATATGATATTTAGTCTCGTCCCACCGGTCTCCCCCTGTATGATCAAGGTTCTACCGACGGCGAGAGGGATGCGAACGATTTTGTCATAACAGACAATTTCGGCTCGGTGTTTGGACAACCAGTCCATACCAATGATGACGTCGAAACTTCCAATTTCAACGGGCATAAGATCTATCGAAAAGGTTTCGTTGGCTAAGTTTAAAGTGCAATTAGGTATCACACTAGCAGTTTCTATGAGTTTACCGATTGCTAGTTCTACAGTGTACTTAACATCTAGAGCAACAGGGGTGATGTCAAGTAGAGGGTAAAACTCATCGGAAATAAAGCTCCTATCGGCACCAGTATCAAATAGAACAGAAGCAGTTAAGTTGTTGAGGAGGAAAATACCCGTGACCACATTTGGGTCCTGACGGGCGTCCCCAGAATTGAGTACGAAGGCTCTACCTTTAGCATTGTTGCTGTTGTTGGCTTTGTTCTTCAGTTTCGGGCATTCATTCCTAAAGTGCCCAGGGTTTCCGCATTCATAGCAGGTTCGGTGTGATAATCTGGTGTTGTTGTTGGAGTTGTTGTTGTTGGCGGGTGAGCTATAGTCCTTGGTGAGGTGGTCGTACCTCTTACAGTTATTGCAATAGGGACCGCAAGGACATTCATGGTGGCGGTTGCACTTGGAACAGTAAGAGGCGGATAATCTTGTAAGTCCTGTTGAGCAAATTTTTGGGAGGAATCAATTGAGAATTTATCAAGAGAGTTAGAGGCGGATAATCTTGTAAGTCCTGTTGAGCTTTCGAATATTGTTGAGAGTGTCGGGAACTCTAGGGAGTCTGGAACCGAGGGAAATGTCGAAGCTAGTGGGAGTTTGGCAACTAGTGGGAGTCTCGAGACGGTTGTGCGATTGATGGATCTTGAGTTTCTACGGGTTTAGTGTGTGTATTCCGGCAACACTAGAGCATTCGGATATTTGTTTTTATTCTCCAATGGCAAAGTAATTTGTGACTGGCCGGGTGTTATGAACCAGAGTCTTCTCAAAGAGCCGCGGTTGTTATTTTGATTCATACAGTGGGAGCGGGCTGAGTTAGAGAAGATGTGTTCATAGAAATCGTACGTATGTTTTTGGGTTGGTGTACCAGCGAGAAAGCGAAAGTTGGCAATGTAGATTTCAAGGTTGTGACCGCGTTCTCACGAATTAACCTTGATGATAATCTACGTGAAAGTTCTATCGGTGATTTTCTGATTGTTGGGAAGGAAAATTGGATGGACGAAATTCTGTACGGATGGTCGATGACATGTCTGTGACAGGATCTGACGTGGCTGTAATCGACGAATTGAAGAGATAGATGTCTCTTGAAAGAATCATGTGGTTGGAGTTTCGCACGCTTCAACGAATCTTCTTGGGCCTAGAAGATGATGATGGTGGTTAGAGAGTGGTCCCAGTTTCATGATGTGAGTGTTCTGGTAGCGTTGTGTCGAAAGTCTTCCGACTCTGTGTGGTCAAGCGGCGTGTCCTGAATGGTATTTCGGGGGTATGAGGTTTGAACGGGTAACATTGTTGAAGGGGCGGATTATGAAGGATTACTGGTTTTGAGTTCATTAATCTTCAAGTGGGAGATTGTTGGGCTTGTGAATATTAATGGGTGGGCTAGGGTTTAGGTTTTGCTTGTGGGCTAAGTTATTTATCCCTTATAAATATAACCCTGTTGTATTTGTAATCCTTGAGCCGTAAAAGTAATAGTAAAGAAAACTCTCTGATTTGACCCCGTGGACTAAACCAATCTCCAAGTTGGAGATTGGACATAACCACGTTAAATCTTTGTGTCGTTTACGTTCTTTGTATCGTGTTTATTATCTTGTTGCTTTGTTTTTAATTGCTAGGTTTGCAATTTCTATCCGTTTATTTTTTGTGGGTGTAAGGCGATTACATGAGCGTTGTTTGGGTTTGATTTTTACTATCAACTAGTTGTTAGTTGGATGTTTCCGCTGCATATACATAACATTTTATACCCTACCCGATTAAAACCCTAAAACCTACCCGGTTGTAACAGGGTATGACCCTACCCGGTCCGGGTTTTCGGAGTACCCGTCGGGTACATAACCAAGTTGGGTTTTAGAATTTGAAATCGGGTTTAACCCGGGTTGAAATCGAGTCGGGTTGGAAAACCGATCAAAAACCCCCTTGAAAATCCGAAAAAAAAAACTCGAAAAGCAGTCAAAAACCCAGTTGAAACTCAGAAAAAACCCGGATCGGGTTAGTCAAAACCTGATTTTACCCCTTTGACCAAAACCCAGTTCGAGTTTTCGGGTCGGGTCAAAACCCGGTTTTGTTCACCGGTTGCTCCCCTGGTCACCATTTGTTCCCACTTTGTGTTCCCATATATTTTCACATTTTGTATATAAGTTATCGATTCAAGTTCTGGAAAATCTTTCACATACATTATACGCATACTTTCGTAACTCAATTTTCTGATCAAATATCATTTCATTCCGTTTGATTCGATTCATGCATATAATTACAGTTATACAAATAAATCACTTATATCGGCTTAGTTCACAGTTACTCCATTAGGGTGATTTGAGCTGAATTGAGGCTTAATAATATGTTTGATAATTACACTCTCAGTATTTATTTATTTATCTCTAATTTGATATATTGTTTAGATTACGGTATCTATTGACGTCTCATTTTAAAATCTTGAAAGCAGAATTGGGTAACCAGTAAGCGTTTATTCAAAGTTAGTGACAATGAAAGTTCTTCAATATTTAACCTTATAGAAATCAATTTGTTAAAGCAATTCATGAACTGCTCATATATATGGCTGCTGGTGAGTTGAAAATACGGTTATGAGTTAACTTTTAATTTTATCCGTAGGATTATGCTAACTTTTGATCTGATCATTGCAACCTGTATTTGTTGGTTACTCGTGTAGGGGTTTTTTATAACGGTTGGCAGGATGCTACTTCATTTTAATAATATATATATTAAAAAAATCAAATCGCAAGTTTCATTTTAATAAAATATAATTTAATTTATTCGGATGCTCTGCTCATTTGGATAAATAATATTTTAGCAGGATGCTATTTGCAGGATAATCAATAATTTACTTATTTAAACAGGATGCTAATTTGGATAAATATGATAAAAATAATGATAAATATAATTTTTTTTAATTCGGATGCTAATTTGGATCAATACTTTTTTAATATACAAATTGCCAGGATGAGATTTACTGAAATATTTTTTTTTTGAATTCGCAAGTTTCATTTTAATATATATATATATATATATATATATATATATATATATATATATATATATATATATATATATATATACTATACAGTTTCATTTTAATAATATATGTATATATTAATATACATGATGCTAATTGGATAAATAATGATAAAACTTATGATAAATATAATTTTTTTAAATTGAATTCGGATAAATAATTATTTCTGCAGGATGCTATTTGCAGGATGATATTTGGAAAATAAATAATTTAATTATTTAAACAGGAATCTAATAATTCGGATAAATAATGATAAATATAATTTTTTTATTCATAAGCTAGCTCATTCGAATAAATAATATTTTCGCAGGATGCTATTTGTATTTGAAGATGCTAATAAATAATTTAATTATTTAAACAGGATGCTAATTTGGATAAATAATGATAAAAATACTTTTAAATATAATTTTCGTAAATTTGGACGATAATTTGGATAAATACTTGTTATTAATAATCAAATTGCCAGGAAGAGATTATAATCAACTCACGCATTGCAGGATGCTGATAAATAATTTAATTATTTAAAGTAGGATGCTAATTTTTATGAATAATAGACAAAAATTTAATTACTTGCTATAAATTTTGTCATGGTGCTAATTCTCAAGATCATCTTTGTTTAATTATTTATATAAATAATTTTAAATATTTAAATAATTAGTAGGATTATGCTAACTTTTGATCCTGTTAGAGATACACGTGGTAATAATTGGTAGGATGTCTTTTTTTCTTTTTTCTTTTTAAAATCAACTTATTTAATAATATTTTATAACAAAATTCTGATTGTATTTTTCTGCCATCCTGTCCAACCATCTTACGTATCATCCTCCTACCATCACACCATGCTTTCCTATCTACCATCATGCATGTCCATTTCTTTAATAATATTTTATCACAAAATTGACCATATATATGGTTGCCGGTGAGTTGAAAATACGGTTATGAGTTGACTTTTAATTTTATCTGTAGGATTATGCTAACTTTTGATCCTGAACATTGCAACATGTATTTGTTGGTTACCGTGTAGGGATTTTTTTATAACGGTTGACAGGATGCTACTTCATTTTAATAATATCTCTCTCTCTCTCTCTCTATATATATATATATATATATATATATATATATATATATATATATTAAAAAAATCAAATCGCAGGTTTCATTTTAATAATATATAATTTATTTTATTCGGATGCTCTGCTCATTTGGATAAATAATATTTCAGCAGGATGCTATTTGCAGGATAACAATTAATTTAGTTATTTAAAAAGGATGCTAATTTGGATAAATATGATAAAAATAAGGGTAAATTACATTTTTCGTCCTTGTGGTTTTTCATTTTCTCACTCTCAGTCCTTTTACTTTTTTAATTACAATGGTCATCCTTATGTTTGTGCTTTTTCTCAAGTTAATCTTTTTACTTTTTTATTTACAACAATCATCCTTATGTTTTGTATTTTTTCCCAAGTTAGTCCTTTTAGTGTATAAATGACTAAACTAACCTTTTAAATTTCATTTTTGATTTTGATATTTTTTTCCTATAATTTTTTTTACTTATCTATACCCCCTATTCCTTAAAAACTTATCAAAAGAAATATTAGAAAATCCTAAAATATTAAATCTACTTATTCTCCACTAACTACACTTTTCATTAATCAAATATTAAATCTATCAACTCAAATCTAACCACTTATAACGGGAAAACCCAAAATAGTGTATGTTTAACCAATCAAAAAAGATGTTAGTTGGTAGATTTAATATTTAATTAATGAAAAGTGTAGTTAGTGGAGAATAAGTAGATTCAATATTTTGGGGTTTTTCGATATTTCTTTTGATAAGTTTTTAAGGAAGAAGAAGAAGAGGAAATGAATTATAAAGGGTATATATAAGTAAAAAAATTATAGAAAAAGATATCGAAATCAAAAGAAATTTAAAAGGTTAGTTTAGTCATTTATACACTAAAAGGACTAACTTGGGAAAAAGTACAAAACATAAGGATGACCATTGTAATTAAAAAAGTAAAAGAACTAATTTGGGAAAAAGCATAAAACGTAAGGACGACCATTGTAATTAAAAAGTAAAAGGACTAAGAGTAGGAAAATGAAAAACCACAAGGATGAAAAATGTAGTTTACCCTAAAAATAATGATAAATATAATTTTTTTTTAATTCAAATGCTAATTCGGATAAATACTTTTTTTCATATTCAAATTGTCAGGATGAGATTTACTTCACTGAAATACTTTTTTTTTTAATTCGCAGGTTTCATTTTAATATAGTAATATATATATATATATATATATATATATATATATATATATATATATATATATATAATACTATACAGTTTCATTTTAATAATATATGTATATATTAATATACATTATGCTAATTGGATAAATAATGATAAAAGTTATGATAAATATAAATTTTTTAATTTGAATTCGGATAAATAATGATTTCCGCATGATGCTATTTGCATGATGATATTTGGAAAATAAATAATTTAATTATTTAAACATGATGCTAATAATTCGGTTAAATAATGATAAATATAAATTTTTTTATTCGTATGCTATGCTCATTCGGATAAATAATATTTTCACAGGATGCTATTTGTATTTGCAGGATGCTATTTGTATTTGAAGATGTTAATAAATAATTTAATTATTTAATCATGATGCTAATTTGGATAAATAATGAAAAAAATAATTTTAAATATAATTTTCGTAAATTTGAACGATAATTTGGATAAATACTTTTTTTAATAATCAAATTGCCAGGATGAGATTATAATCAACTCACGCAATTCATGATGCTAATAAATAATTTAGTTATGTAAAGTAGGATGCTAATTTTTGTGAATAATAGATAAAATTTTAATTACTTGCTATAAATTTTATCATGATGCTAATTCTCAAGATCATTTTTTTTAATTATTTATATAAATAGATTTAAATATTTAAATAATTAGTAGTATTATGCTAACTTTTGATCCTGTTGGAGATACACGTGGTAATAATTGGGTAGATATATTTTTTTTCTTTTTAAAATCTACTTATTTAATAATATTTTATAACAAAATTCTGATTGTATTTTTCTGCCATCCTGTCCAACCATCCTACGTATCATCCTCCTACCATCACACTATGCTTTCCTACCTACCATCCTGCATGTCCATTTCTTTAATAATATTTTATCACAAAATTGACCATATATATGGCTGCCGGTGAGTTGAAAATACGGTTATGAGTTGACTTTTAATTTTATCCGTACGATTATGCTAACTTTTGATCCTGAACATTGCAACCTGTATTTGTTGGTTACTCGTGTAGGGGTTTTTTTATAACGGTTGGCAGGATGCTACTTCATTTTAATAATATATATATATATATATATATATATATATATATATATTAAAAAAATCAAATCGCAGGTTTCATTTTAATAATATATAATTTATTTTATTCGGATGCTATGCTCATTTGGATAAATAATATTTCAGCAGGATGCTATTTGCAGGATAATAAATAATTTAGTTATTTAAACAGGATGCTAATTTGGATAAATATGATAAAAATAATTATAAATATAATTTTTTTTAATTCGGATGCTAATTCGGATAAATACTTTTTTTTAATATTCAAATTGCCAGGATGAGATTTACTTCACTGAAATACTTTTTTTCTAATTTGCAGGTTTCATTTTAATATTATATGCATATATAATACTATACAGTTTCATTTTAATAATATATGTATATATTAATATACATGATGCTAATTGGATAAATAATGATAAAACTTATGATAAGTATAAATTTTTTAATTTGAATTTGGATAAATAATTATTTCCGCAGGATGCTATTTGCAGGATGATATTTGGAAATAAATAATTTAATTATTTAAACAGGATGCTAATAATTCGGATAAATAATGATAAATATAAATTTTTTTATTCGTATGCTATACTCATTCGAATAAATAATATTTTCACAGGATGCTATTTGTATTTGCAGGATGCTATTTGTATTTGAAGATGCTAATAAATAATTTAATTATTTAAACAGGATGCTAATTTGGATAAATAATGATAAATATAATTTTAAATATAATTTTCGTAAATTTGAACGATAATTTGGATAATACTTTTTTTAATAATCAAATTGTCAGGATGAGATTATAATCAACTCACGCAATTCATGATGCTAATAAATAATTTAATTATTTAAAGTAGGATGCTAATTTTTATGAATAATAGATAAAAATTTAATTACTTGCTATAAATTTTGTTATGATGCTAATTCTCAAGATCATCTTTTTTTAATTATTTATATAAATAATTTTAAATATTTAAATAATTAGTATGATTATGCTAACTTTTGATCCTGTTGGAGATACACGTGGTAATAATTGGTAGGATGTCTTTTTTTTTCCTTTTTTTTTTAAATCTACTTATGCATTGATTTCCATGCCTTCCTTTCTATTTTCTTTTGTGTGGCATCCTGCATTCCATTCTTATCCTGCATATCTTCCTATTTTACCCTTCTTTATTTCTTTCAATTATTTTTTTAACTTTCTTTCCTTTTTCCTTCCGGATTATTTTTCCTTTTCCCCTATTTTTTTACATCCTTTATTCCTACCCATTTTCCTCCTTTCCTACGGCCATCCTATTTGATTTTTACCCTTTTTTACCTTTTTCTCTAGAATACATATATTAATTAATTAAGTTGATCATTAATCTTTGTTTTATGATGATCGGGTATAGCCGGGCAACATCCGGATATAATACTAGTAACTATGTTAGCCGTAAAGTTCCAGAAAAGTTGTAATCACCAAGAAATAGATGGCCAAGATATGGAGTTGTCACTAGTGACAGGCTTTGGTGTAATTTGTGATGTTTTGGTCATGTTGCGTATGTTTTCAGTAGTTTATTCTAAACACAAAACACATCACCCGATTTACTTACATTTTACTTAATTAACCTCTAAAAATGAAAATAGAACCCATGAAATACCAACGTTTAAATTTTTGGGTAAAGATAGGTGGGTAGTCGTGGCTTGGCAAGGGCTACTAGTGGCTTTGCTAAGGAAAGGTCATCATGATTTTCAACAAGCTCAATGCCTGAACTATTATACGGAACCTCCCATGTGAACCCTTGAAGTAATCTGGCTAACAACATTGTAGTGATGGTTGAACCTAACATGACTCCAGGACAGCCACGTTTACCAGTACTAAATGAGAGAATCGTTAGCGAATTATCTGAAAGATTAATAACCTGGTTTCGGTCATCCCCACTTAGATGGCGTTCTGGATCAAACTCCGTTGGATTTTTCCATACGTTTTGATTCCTTCCTAGGCCACGTCGACTAAGCAACACATGACTACCCTTGGGTATGAAGTAACCAGCAACTATAGTATCCATTATGGCAACATGGGGTGGATTGAAAGGAGCAAAAGGGTGCAACCTAAAGGTTTCTTTGAGACATGCTTTTAAGTAGTTGAGTTGGGGTAGGTCCTGCTCTTCAACTAGTCGCTCGCGGCCTACTGCGTTGTCCAGCTCCTCGGCTGCTCTTTTTAGGATCTCGGGTTTATTGAGCATCTCTGCCATCACCCATTCTATTGCATTTGAAGGATTATCAATTGTTGCAAGCATTAGTTCCTAGATTTTAGCAAGAGACAAAAACAACAGCCAACAATTAATCAAAGATCTTCTATAACTGAACTTATTAGAAGTTTAAGCACTTTCAAGTGTATGTGTAAAATTCAACACACTGTATATATAAGCACGTAAAAAAGTTAATAAATGTACGCACATCATACGTTCAAGTATATTATCACTACTACAAGGTGCATGCATATGATCAATAGAGTTAATTAAGCTAGCTGGACTTGTAATTCTTACTGTAATCTGGGCTTTGATCTCCTCTGGAGTAAGCTTAGGGTTGTCATGTTTGACAAGAACATCAAGCCAATCATTTTCTACCTTTCGAGCATCATTATTCCACATTTTGATGCGCTCGTCAACCAATGGGTCTTGATACTTCCGAACAGTATGAATGGCAGTCCTTATATTCTTTTCGTGTCCATCTAAATCAATCTTTCCTCTCAACCATGGAAAATAATCAGAGATGCAGAATCCATAGAGATATTTGAGGATGGTCAAAACAGCCTCGATATGTTGACTTTCCTCCTCACCAGGCCCTCCATCTTCCAATCCTTTACCAAAAAATCTTGTTCCGAAAATCGTATTCCTGATCAAATTTCCACAATGATGTTGGCTCACCATTCGAATATTTATTAATCCACTCCCGGTAATTAGGGTACAATCTTTTTTCTGTATTTGATTGTATATGTACCTAAGCAAGTAATTAATATTAAGTTGTTAGATCAGACTTGTGTAAGTCCACAATCAAGCAATTCGTATGCGTATGATAACGTATATGAACGAGAGTTAAGGGTTAATTTTCACTTGGGATAAGTGTATGAAAATGTATCAACTTTGTCAAAATCTCTGTTGTATGTATCAACTTTCAAAACCTATGTATTCAACTTCCGATTATTACTAATTATATGTAATTTAACTAATGTTTCATCCATATACAGCACCCACTTAGCATTAATTCACACAAATCGTAACGTAAAATGTTACATACAATATATTAGTATAAATCGAAAGTTGGATACATACAATAGAAGATTTAAAAGTTAATACATAAAATAGACATTTTGATAAAGTTTAATATATTTTCATACAATAGAAGTTTTAAATTTTGATACATAAAATAGGCCTCGTCAGTGTAAACCAACCCAAATAGGCGGCATGCGATGGGAAAGGTCTTTAGAAAGAGTATTGATTGAAATCTTACTCAAAATATACATTTTGCCCCCGTTTAACGTTGTTGATTATATGGGTTGCTTAGGAAGAAGAAAGGTAATAAAGAAAATGAATAATAATAACAATAATAATAATAATAATAATAATAATATGGTTAAAAAAGAATAGGTTAAGGGTAGTTTAGTCAATTCATGTGGACTCATGCGAATGAAGGACTTACGATGAAACAAAAATCCGGGTCAAGGGACTGGACCCGCACAATACCCAACTCAGGGATTGGGTCCGTAATATGGGCATAATCACAGGGACTGGTAACGTAATTTATTCTTTGTTTAAAGATTCAAATGGCTACTTTACCCCTTGAATTACTAATAGTTTTTTTTTTTTTTTAACATTAGAATTTACTAACATAACCCTACATTCCTTAGATTCTCATTAATAACATCTTTATTAAACTACTAACTATGTACCATATGACATTAAATATATATTAAATAAAATAACATCTTTATTAAACCACTAACTATGTAACATATGACATTAAATATATATTAAATAAAACTAATGTATATCTATACTAATTTATAATGCATATGTAATATTTCTTTTAAGAGGAAATTTACAAATCTACCACTAACATATGTTACTATTAATATTTGAAGACTTTACTTGAAATTACTAAAATACACATTACAACATTACTAATAAACATATGACATAACTTTTAAACCAAAAAGAGATATGACGTGTTAATTATGTACGGAAAGATCAAAACGAGATAAACGTGTTGGTAAATGTACTTTATATGATTTTGACCTACTCGAACCATTTTTGTTGTACTTCAACCGTCACATTTATAACATCAACCAATTAAAAACACACGATTCTAAATACGTTGATTCGACTTTTAGTTAATTAACACAATATCTGTTCTTTTTCTTTTCAATTTTGCAACTAAGAAATAACACTTTCAAAATATGAAATCATTTTATCACTTTTAAAAAAATGGTCAAACATAAAAAATAAAATTAAGATTATTAATCATATTTATTTAATTATGCAATTAAGAAAATAAAAATTGAAATTAAATGATCTATATCTATACTATCATATATTAACATACCCCTACATTTCTTAAATTCTTTTATTAAACCACCAATTATATAACATATGACATTAAGTATATATTAAATAAAAATTAATATATATCTATACTAATTTATAATGCATTTGTAATATTTTTTTTACGAATGAATTTACTAATCTACCCTTAACATTATTATTAATATTTAAAGAACCTATTTGAAATTACTAAAATAGCCATTATAACATTACTAAATATATAACATAAATTTTAAACCGTAGAGATATGAGACGTATAGAAAAACGTGTTGACAAACTGCCAAAGGTGGTTTGTTCACTTTTCAAAGATAAATTTCACTTTTAAAGCGCACGGTTTTAAAGTTTCCCTAATTTGATACGTTTTTAACATTTTAAAATTTAATAAACAAACTCTTAACCTTATTCTTCTAAGAAATTATAAATTTCTCATAATTATTTACATGTTTAATTTAGTTTTTATGTTATCATGTATTCTAGAATTTTGTTTTTTTGATGAAAAAGGCTCAAGCTCAATAAAATTCAAAATTTGATGTGTAATTTTCGGAATCTATATTTTTACATTAACAATCTTATGTGTAACTGTCTAGATAGATAGAAAGCTCTACTAAAAAGATGTTAGTGGTGTCTATTAATAAGTTTAAGCTACTCGGAGTTTACCCTTTAAATGAGGTGAGTCTCGAAATTTTACTCCTAACAAATATTTATTAGTTTTCTTTCAATCAACTTTAGTTTGACCTTATTCTTAATCCCAATGAATTATCGATTTTTATGTATAATGTTCAACGGCAAAATACGGATATCCTACTAGTCAATTATATATGCATGAACATATGAGATCACTTACAAAATAAAAAGAGAAATTTACTGTACAAGACCATTCAACGTATCGATTTTACTAAATGGACCATGTCAGGAATTTTTTTCCATTCTAAACCAAGTTATCGCCGAATGCATTTTTTCCTTCGGCGATTTTTGGTGATACTTCATCCTCTCGCGACACGTGGCACCTTGTTTTTGCCGGAAATGGAAAATATCGTCGGGCCCATAATCTTCGCCAACCCGACAGCTGTAATTCGAGCCCGGCGATATTTTCGGGTTGGCGAAGATTATGGGCCTGGCGATATTTTCAATTTCCGGCGAAACAAGGTGCCACGTGTAGCGAGAGGATGAAGTATCACCAAAAATCACCGAATTGCCGAAGGAAAAAGTGCATTCGGTGATAACTTGGTTTAGAATGAAAAAAAATTCCTGATAAGGTCCATTTAGTAAAATTAATGCGTTGAATGGTCTTGTACAGTAAATTCCTCAAATAAAAATGATCCCACGTCTTTGTCAGTTTTCTATTTGAGTATATTTAATTCAAAATGACTCGCTTTCAAAACGATCTCTCTGGAAGCAGGGGATTCTATAATTAATGAATTTCTATAATTAGTATTAAAATTTAATATATTTTAAACTTTTTTTAGTTAACGTATGTAAGAAGATGATCAGGCTTTTGGTTTTAACATTAAAACAGTACCTTCATTGTCCGGCATAGCTACACAAAAAACAACTAAATCTTACCTCTGCTTCTGTTACGTCGACCAACGAAAACATACAACTGAATCCTTTATTATTTATTATATTATTTTATTTTCCGATCGAAGCTTTTAAACACAAGCTTGTGTACGTGTTTCTTTTTATTTACGTAAATGCATACAACTTATACATGATATCTATAGTGTGTACCATACTTATACATTGTTATTTTTAACGCATCCAACTTTCAAAAATGGTGTTTTAATGTATTTTGCTAATGTGTCGTTCGTTTAAAGTGTCACGTAGCATCCTAAGATTTTGATACATCGTCAAAACGCCACCAAAATACACTAAAACACATGTTTTAAAAGTTTGATGCATTAGAAATAGCAAACGTAAGTATGATACATACAATATTAGATATTTGGTTCAAGTTATATATATTCCTAAACACTAACTCCTTTTATTTAAAATAATTCAAGTGATTATTTACTTACTACTTGCTTGAATGAAACACTATAACAAATATTGTAATTACACGCACTTCATTCTACGTACTTTTAAAAAAGTGTTGACATTTAGTCATATCTACACGTGTAAAATTGTATCCAAGCTTTATGTGTAATATCACAACGATTTTCACACTTATACTTTTAAAGAAAAATGTTGACACTTATAAATGCGTACATATTGTGTTTTTATGCACTTATATGTGTGTAAATAATTTCTACACATGCGATTTCTTCGTGCATGTATTTTTTTAATGGTGCGAAGAAATCGTGTGTGTAGATAATATCGACATCTCTAAGTGCGTAGAATAGATAATTTGTACGCATTTATAAGTGTGAATATTTCCGTTTACACTTTTAATTGCAAATAGCTTGTAAACGAAAATAAGTGCTTAGAGATGGGTAAAAATTACACACTTTTTAAAAAGTGCGTGTAAATGAAATATCTGTTGTAGTTAAACTAGCATGGTGACAGTCGAAGTGCTCGCGTAGAAATCAACAAGATGTTCATGTACCTTGCTAAAAGTATAATTAACTAAATTTTTATTTATCATCCTGCTTAATTTTGTAAATTCAATTGGATCACAATGAGAAGCTTTTATACGATTATGTTTAATTTATCAGCTGCATTTTTTTTATCAAGCTATCTATTTTAATCGTTTTGTCATTGATTTCTAACAGTAAATTAAACCTTTTTCCCAGCTTCTTGCTAGCTAGCTAGTTCAATGCAAATTTCATTCTAAGTAAAAAAAAACTTCGTACCTAAACAAGTGATTTGCTTCTTCATCTCGTTTTGGTTGCAGCCATTTATGTATTGGTGACGAGAGGATGTTCTGATTAAGAAATTTTCTCATCTTCCTCCATTGATCCCCAAAAGGGGACATAATGGTTGTGCGATACCCATCACTTGTCAAACAAGCTGACAACATTTCAGGTCTTGAAGCAAAGTTGGCGTCTTGGTTTTTCAGGAACTCGCATGCAATGTTCGGGGAGGAGACTACAATCACATTGGTTGATGGTCCTAGTCGGATACAAAGGATTTGGGCATTGAACTGGTCCATTAGGTTATGAATCCACCGAAAAGTTGGCCTATTTAGGAGCATTTGGATGCTGCAACCAAAAAAGGGTAAAGATGTTGGACCAGGTGGTAATGGAGGGTGTAGCTTACTTGAATGTGTCTTATTATAAAGCTTTGTAAGACATATGAATATGATAGCAATTATCGCAATGATCATGTCTGACGAATTCATATTTAGAACGGCAAACATATATGTTGGGGGAAGTCTTGTTTAGTGATCAAATTAAGTTACTTCCAATGAAGTTTAATTTAAATATATATGTGATGTAAAGTAGTAGCTAGTGTCTGTGAGAATGTATTTAATTTGTACGTGAGTATGTGTCCTACTTATGTTTCCTATTTTTAATGCATCCAACTCTAAAAATGATGTTTAAATGTAAGCTTTAGTATCTAAGAATGCATTCAACTTGGACCGAATGTCTATTATGTGTACCCAACTTACGAGTACCCTATTTAATCCATCCAACTTTCAAAAATATTTTTTTAATGTATTTTGATGACATGTAAGGTTTTTGAAAGTTGGATGCATTAAATAGGGTGCCCGTAAGTTAGGTGTACATAATAGACATTCGACCCAAGTTGATTGCATTTCCAGATACTTAACCCTTAAATGTATTTATGTCGCTTGTTTAAAATGTCACGTGTAGGGACCGTAGGGGCCGTAGAAGAAGTTTTTTTTAACGGGGCAACATTTTGGATGTTCGTCACATAAAGTTTTGAGTTTTGAATTGAGATTTTTTTTATCAAGTAATATGTTAAATTGAAACTAACGTAAACTTATCTTACCATGAATCCAATCGAATCGAAAAGAAATCAATTTGATTTGATTGTCAACACGAAAAATCGTATTGAAAGTTCATAACTTTTAAGATGTGAACAAACCTTGTGACCAAACGAATTAAAGAACAAGGGAAGAAATGGTGGTTACAATAGAAAAATACAATAGGAAAAAGGTAAAAATGAATATAGAATCGAAATATTGACCTTTTGCATAATTAAGAAAATGACTTACCACCAATATGCGTGGGCTAATTGTAACAGCTTATAACTTCATTTATATATGAACAAAATGACAAAAATAATTGTGGCTGGCTCTGTACATGCCGCCCATCACACATTGGGAATAGGTTTCGCCCGAAGCATCAAACACACACTTGTACTTTTGACACGTCGTCAAAACATCATCAAAATACATTAAAATATACTTTTTTAGAAATTGATTCATAAAATATAATAAACCTAAATTAAATACACATAATTGACATCGAATATAATTAACTAGATACATTATACCCGACACTAACTCATAAAAACTATGACAATGAAATATATTGAGAACTTTGTTTATATAGCACAATAATTGGTTAACCGGCCATACGTGTGAATTATCAAAAACATGAAACACATGAGGGGTCCGACATGTAGTTTACTTGCGGATCCGTTATTTGATCTCACGCATTATTTAAGATTCAATTAACATGCATTTGTAGTGATTTTTAACTTATGCATATATATGATTTGGTATATATGTATATACATTCGATCAGCCATTTAAGTTAGGGTGTTCATCGGTTCGGTTTTCGGTTTTCTCGGTTTATTCGGTTCAGGTTATTCGGTTTTGAAATTTTTCTGAGCAAAACCGAAAACCGAATTCACATTTGAAACCAAACCGAACCGAAAACGAATTCGAATTCGGTTCGGTTTCGGTTAAAACCAAAAAACCGAAAATTTAATATTTTTTTATTTTCTTTCTAAATTAATCGGTTTCGACTTGTAATTTTTCGTGTGTTAGGGTTTCACTAGAGTTGAAAGTGAATAATATGAAGTTAATTTAATGTTTAAATGTAGATATACTTGTTTAGAAAATTCAAATATCACACATATACTACATATATTAATAATTTAATGTATTATTTATTAAAATTCGGTTTTGAATTCGGTTTTCGGTTAAACCGAATTCAAAATTTCAAAACCGAAAACCGGATTAAAAAACCAAAACCGAATCGAAACCGAATCGAAAACCGAATTCAAATTCGGTTCGATTTTTTTCGGTTTTAATCAAGTTCAGTTTTCGAATTAAACGGTTTCCAACCAAATATTGAACACCCATAATTTAAGTTATATGAATATGATTGACTATAAAAGGTAAACAACTACATTTATAATTTAATAAAATTGTAAAGTATTATATACCTTATCACACTTATCACACGTGTATTCTTACATATACTGTACGTTGCAATTTAATTCTCCATCATAAATACGAACATAATTTATGAAAAGTGAAATAATTACACTTTTAACTAATAAAATTGCATATTTTTCCATTTAAACAATTTTTGATTGATTACAATTAAAGGTAAATAATTATTTTAAAAATTGTAAAATGGATCACATAAAAGTGAAATAATTACACTTTTAACTAATAAAGTTGCATATTTTTCCATTTAAACAATTTTTGATTGATTACAATTAAAGGTAAATAATTATTTTCAAAAATTGTAAAATGAATCGTTAAATTGAGAGGGATGAAGTATAACCTTTTATTCATGCACAAACAAACAAGTGAAACACAAATTAAACGCATCGATTTGTAAAATGCAATTGATATGATGCTTCAATTGGACAAAAATATTAGTCAAAATTCAAATGTGTGGGGCATTCAAATATGTACGTGTCAGCATTACAATTTCCTTTACATTTGTACATTAAACTCGTTTTTTCAAAAATGTGCGCTGTTTTCGTAAAAGGATGATTGGTTGGAAATATTTGAAAAGAACGACATTAATTTAAAACTATTATTACGTAATAACTTAATCACGTAGTTGTTTAGCCTTTTTCCAATTAGGTTCTAATTGGATATAAATGACAATATTGACAGTGACGGAATCAAGACTTAGGATTATCTGTAGTACATATTTCAATTTTTCTAAACCCGTAGCATAAACCTAAAATTTAATTAAAAATGCAATTTATATAAGAAATTTAGACTGCATATAGCAAATGGATCCATAAAAACTGTTACCTCTATCTTATAAATGACTCCGTATTGATATGGAATAAATGTATGCATTAATTATTGGTAAAAGCTATCAATTGTTTATATATCTTAGATGGCTAAAAGCTATAAATTGTGTAATGATATCTTACGTGGAATGTCACATCATTGAATAATTATCCTACGTGTAATGCCACATCATTAAATAATTACACAAGTCAGCACTATAATGTGCAAAGAAATCAGTTACTAACATACCATGTTACTCATATTGGAACAAAACATAAGAGTTTGTGACCAACATTGGTAATAAATAGAATTTGTTTCCTACTTTGAAACAAAAACGATATCAATTTATAGCTTCTAAGATATATAAATAATACAAACTTTAAAGCTACAGTGAGTAACTTGCTGTCATCAGAAAAACTCCTCGAATGCTAAACGGAGATGGGAATGTGGATTGCCACAAACTAAAAATGCCGGAACCTTCATAATAACAGACTAAAGAACGACTGCAAAAGATCAAATGAAAATTAAGTTACAATCTTCACCTAATTATAAAGATCAAAGACTTATGTGTCCATGCATACGCGCTAAACAATGTAGCAAGTTATTCTTCAGCCATATGACACACTTCATTTTTCAGCTACTTTTGTTGCATCCGTTGAACCATTTAATCAACATCCACTAAATCAACAATCAAACATTTAACTTCTTACGTTAAGGGATATGTATGAGATCACATAATATAACATTTAAGTAAATACTATACCTGGAGTGAACAAACATAATAAATTGTTGCAAACTCTATTTATCAAAATTATCATTTTTTGTAGTTCAAGATAAGCAACAGATAACCCCACTTTAATATATACATCTGATTCAAAGTGCCATTCAATCAAGATACCCAAATACTCTCTAGTAAGATTAGATGGATCTTCAACGATTGAGGGAGCAGTATTTATTTATACATGAACAATTGTAATCTGCTTTTAAATAAATGCCTAAATAGTTGATTGTCGAAACACATAATATAACATGACATTATGGGATACACGAAAATGTAAAGGAATTAGATTTTGAGAAAGCTACATGATTAGATAATACGGAGTAATCAGATTGCATCCAACTATATGTCCACCCGTTAGTCATATCTATAGGCCACTGAAACTTAATGTATATGTTTCATCCATATGCATGTAAAGATCTCATTTTTAATGAAATTTCACTTGTTTTACTAAGTTCTTGTCTGGTTTGAAGAATGTTTTTAAAGGAATTGAAATTTGTTAAAGGAATTGAAATTCAAATGAATTAAAATATGAAAGAATTAGAATCTGATCGATGTAATTGACATCTGAATGTGCTGAAATTAGTCACGTTTGGTTAGACAATGGAATTCACATTAATAATAATAAAAATATAAATAAATTAAATTATTAAAATATGTATAATGTTAATATACATTTAGTTAAAATTTATAATAAACAAAATTTTTTAATTATATATATAAAGAGTTACATATTTTATAAATAATTAATGTTAATGGTAAAATGAATTTAATTATTAATTTTATTTAGGTATATAATTAATTGCAAATTCAATTATGAAAGTAAAAAATATTAATATTAATAGATTATATAATATAAAAATTTATAAAAATATTTTTATAATATAGTTGTATATATTATATAGTATAAAATATAAATATAAATAACATTAAAATAAAATTTCATTACTAATACGTATTAATAAAAAAAAGAATTTTTTAATCAGCAATTTGAATTTCAATGAAATTACAATTACTCCATTCAATATGCTAAGGAATCTGAATTTCTTTGTCCAAAGGAATTCGAAGGATTCTAATTCCTTTCAATTCTGTGAAACAAACGCAATGCATTAGAATATGAATTCCATTGTGCCAACCAAACAGGATATGGAATGGAATTTAGATTACAATTCTATCATATTCCCACGAATTCTGTGAACCAAACATGCCCTAAAGGCCCGTTTGGTTCGCAGAATGTTTTTGAATGAATTGGAATCTGTCAAAGGAATTGAAATCTGAATGAATTGGAATTTGAAAGAATTAGAATCAGATGTAATTGGAATCTGAATGTGCTGGAATATGTCACGTTTGGTTGACAGGAATCAGAATGAAATTTGAATTAATAATAATAAAAAAATATAAATAAATATTGTAGATATAATGTTAATTACAATTAATTAAAATATGTAAATAATCTAAATAGATATATTATAGATTATATATATAAATATTTATTGTGTTTATATATTTATATTTAATAAATAACTAGTACTAATAGTAAATAAAATTAACTATTAAGTTTATTTAGGTATATAATTAAATGCATATATAATTGTGAAAATGATGACAAGTATTAATATTAAAAGGTAAAATTTATATAAATATTGTGATAATATAGTTTTATATTTTATATAATATAAAATTAAAATATTATATAAATATGACATTAAATTAATATTTAATTAATAGTAGTATTAATAAAAAATATAAGAGAATATAAATATAACATTAAAATAATACTTAATTAATAGTAGTATTATGAAGGAAATTTTTTTAAAAAAAAATTAATCAACAATCTGAATTCCATTGAAATCACAAGTCTTCCATCCAATATGGTAAGGAATCTGAATTCCTTTGTCTGACGGAATCCGAAGGATTCCAATTCTGTGAAACAAACACAATGTACTGGAATCTGAATTCCATTCTGTCAACTAAACAGGATATGGAAAGAAATTCAGATTCCAATTCCGTCATATTCCTATGAATTCTATGAACCAAACATGCCCTAAGAGTTGGCACTTGGATGGTGTATTATTATTTTATAATTGCAATAGCTCAAGTTAACAAATTAAATATAATGCTACAATAACTTGTAACATATATACCTGACAGTTTTCTACCATGGCAAATCAGCAAGAAGCTCGAGATAAACACGAGAGCTGTTATATATACCCAGTATGCTGAGGTTGCAATTTTTCAGTCTCATGATAGAGTATTCATGGTAAGGTAATAAATAAGCTTAAAAATTTTGATCATCGACTTTAAAAAACCAATAGCTCATTCACATTACAATTAAATTTAAGCCTCGGTAATAGAATGCAACAACTATTAGGGGTGTTTACTATTTGGACAAACCGAATTGTTCAATCGGACAATTTGGATTGGACTATTTGGTTCGGATAATTTAGTTTTTTGGATTGGTTTGGTTCAAAACCGAATATTTATTTGATTTTTGGATTGGTTTTGGTTACACATGTAGAAACCGAATAGTCCAAATTAACCGAATAGTAATATACTTTGGTAATACTTTCAAAATATGTACAGATTAATTAGGCTAGTCACTCAATAATATGCATACTTATACCATTATTAACTTTATTCATCGTTTATCATAAAATTTTCAAGTATATCTTAGTTTCGTCTTGTAAATTATTGAATTTTTGTCACGAACTTAAGAAACGTGCTAATTAATTTTGTTTAATAATCAAGTGTTTTTATTTTGTTCGAATGCTTTATTATTAATATATGAAAGCATAAACCGAATAGTAAAAACCGAATAACTGAATAGTAATTAGGTTCGGTTCGATTTGATTTTCTATTTGTTCAATTCGGTTCGGTTTCAGTTTTTTCAAACCGAAATCCGATCGGTTTCATCTATTAGGTTCGGTTTAAACCAAATTAACCGAATGAACACCACTAACAACTATTCGTACGTTAAAGTTTTGTAAAAGTGAACACAAAGAATATAATGCAATATTTTTCAACCCTTCCAGCGCCATGTTGACCCGTATTGAAAAGTACCTGCTTCAGCATCTCATCCAAGTATCCAACATTATTGCCCCCTACAGCTGTAAAAAAGGGAGAAAAAAATCATTTACTCAATCACTCAATTTTACCATCAGCACCGATCCAACAACCTGCAGCAATGAGGGCATCATAAATTGGTGGTAGGGCAACATCACTAGCCCATTGGGTGAAAATTAAATTAAGCTTCATCGTAAACATGGAGATATTCAGATGTGTCAATTTGAAAGCATTTACTTATTACTTATAAATTGGTTAACTTAGGCAACTACATTAAAAACCCAAGTGCAGCTTGCATTGAGAGAAAGCTTTAATATTCTGGTGGGAGAACCTGATCTCCAAATCGTCTTCATTTCAATAAATAAACTCTAACGCCCATCATGTTAAGATTGAACCTTCTTGTGGTGGAGGATGCATATTCGAGCAGGCAGTCGTCTATTCCACATAGGTGATGATAAGCCATCTGTAGTGGTTTGTAATATCGAAAAGGAACTATACACAAAACTACAAGGCTATTGAGGCTTACGTCGTTGCCCATCCCGAAGCTTATATATCGATATATTATGATGCAAAAGTTTGCATCCTAATGTTCTTTAATTATCGCTGCGAGTGTTCTTTCTATTCGTCTTTTGATATGAAATATTGTAATAATGATCCGGTTATACTATCATATATTGTACCATGCTTTGATGAGATATAATAAAGATTTATAGATTGTCACCTTTGAAGAGATATAATACATATTGTCTGATCAACCATATCTGTACATACACGGAGGATCGTTCTTCACTCACGTACATGCAACAGCAATCAGCTACTATATCTAGTGTACCAGGTGGCCAATCATACTTTCCAAAAGTTATCTATATACGCACACAATACAACATACAAAACATGACCATTCAAAACCCCAAAATATAATATTTTAACACGCCCTTATAATACTTATTACCCTAATAGGGAGTTTATTAAACGATGTTATTTTGGATATATAGAATAATTGAACTAGGATCTATGAATCAACTCGTACAGATTTTTATCCACTAGTTATATCACGTACACCTTCTACTATATATAGTCCCAAACTATAAACCCTTTGGCATATATATATGCATGCCAATCCGAGAAATTGTTAACTAAAGCACGTTTTGCTAATTATGATACACAATACATATTTTAACCTCTGAAAGTGATAGTAGAACCAATACCAACATGTCACAATTCTGGATAGATATACACGGGTAGTCGTGGCTTGGCAAGGGCTACGAGTGGCATTGCTAAGCTAAGATCCTCATGATTTTCAACAAGCTCAATTCCGGAACTATTATACGGAACCTCCCATGTGAACCCTTGAAGCAATCTGGCTATCAACATTGTAGTGATGCTCGAACCCAATACGACTCCAGGACATCCACGTTTGCCTGTACTAAAAGAAAGAATTCTCAACGAATTATCTGAAAGATTCACAATTTGGTTTGGTTCGCCACCACTTAGATGGCGTTCTGGATCAAACTCCATTGGATTCGCCCATACGTTTTGATTCCTTCCTAGGCCAGGTCGACTAAGCAACACATGACTACCCTTGGGTATGAAGTAACCAGCAACGATAGTATCCATCATGGCAACATGGGGTGGATTAAAAGGAGCAAAAGGGTGCAACCTAAAGCTTTCCTTGAGACAGGCTTTTATGTAGTTAAGCTGGGGTAGGTCCCGCTCTTCAACTAGTCGCTCACGGCCTACCACGTTGTCCAGCTCCTCGACTGCTCTTTTTAGGATCTCTGGTTTATTAAGCATCTCTGCCATCACCCATTCAATTGCATTTGAAGGATTATCTACCGTGGCAAGCATTAATTCCTGGTTTTTTAGCAAGGCACATAAGTAACAGCCAACAATCAATAACCTTGTATATATAACTGAACTTTGTAGAAGTTGAAGCACTTTTAAATGTGTAAAATGCAACAGACTTGATTTTCACTAGTATAAGCTTATAAATTAATTAGCAGGTAGAAAAGTTGAAGTATATATGTACATACTTCAGAAAGTGTGTAGAAGTTTACTAATTTCTTGTAGTGATCGACAACAAATAGATCGTTAGCATATATCATCACTCGCTACTACGACATGCACCCATAATATATATGAACATAGTTAGTTAAGTTGGATTTGTGATTCTTACTATAATCTGGGCTTTGATCTCTTCTGAAGTAAGCTTAGGGTTGTCATGTTTCACAAGAACATCAAGCAAATCATTTTCTACTGTTCGGGCACCATTATTCCACATTTGAATGCGTTCGTCAACCAACCAGTCTTGATACTTTCGAACACTACGAATGGCAGCCCTTATATTCTTTTCGTGTCCATCTAAATCGATCTTTCCTCTCAACCATGGAAAGTAATCAGAGATGCAGAATCCGTAAAGATATTTAAGGATGTTCAAAACAGCTGCGATATGTTCACTTTCCTCCTTACCTGGACCTCCATCTTCCAATCCTTTACCAAAGAATCTTGTTCCAAAAATCATATTCCTAATCAAGTTTCCACAATAATGTTGGCTTACCATTCGAATATTTATTAATCCACCTCTAGCAGTTAGGGTACTATCTTTTGTCTGCATTTGATTGTAAATGTACCTACATATATGCAAGTAAACATCAAGTGGTTAGATTGGAATTGCGACTTCTGTACAAATTTTATCTGAAATCACGCATGTAATCAGCCTTTTTCCTAGCTAGCTTCTTGCTAGTTTAATGCATATATATTGCCGCTCAAAAAAGAAAATGTATGTACCTAAGCAAGTGATTTGCTTCTTCATTTCGTTTGGGTTGCAGCCATTTGTGTGCGGGTGACGATAGGATATTCTGATTAAGAATTCTTCGCATCTTCCTCCATTGATCCCCCAAAGGGGACATAATGGTTGTGCGATAGCCATCACTTGTCAAAAGAGCGGACAACATTTCAGGTCTTGAAGCAAAGTTTGTGTCTTGCTTTTTCAGGAACTCGCATGCAATGTTTGGGGAGGATACTACAATCACATTGGTTGATGGTCCTAGTCGGATACAAAGGATTTGGGTACTAAACTGGTCCATGAGCTTATGGATCCACCGAAAAGTTGGCCGATTAAGGAGCATTTGAATGCTGCAACCGAAAAAGGGTAAAGAAATTGGACCAGGTGGTAATGGAGCGTGTAGGTTACTTGAATAATGCATCTTCTTACGAAGTCGTGTAAAAAGAACGATTATGAGTGCAACTATCGCAATGATCCTGTCTGAAGAAATCATTATTAGACCGGCAAACATGTTGGGGGAAGTTTTGTGTAGTGATCAAACTAAGTAACTTTGCATGAAGTGTAATTATATTTGTTGAGTAAGTTATGAAGATAATAAAAATTGAGTATATAGGTCCTTTATATAGCGTAAGTTTGTTAACCGGCTGTACGTGTAAAATATCAAACACACTAAACATATGGTTGTTCAATATGATGCATGTGATGTAGCATGATGCATACGACAAAAGTATGCTGGTGATTTTTAGTGATTTGTAATATACGTACATGAGATCTATGCGTGTAACATACATTTTTAGTGGTTTAATTGTAACTTATCGAATTGCCAGTTATATGGATGTGATCAACGAAAAGGTACATAAAGAAAAAATAAATAAATAAATAAATACATATCATGAATCGATGTGGGCGAAAAAAGATTATACGTGGCGTGGGCAAAAAGGAAAAAATTAATCAAAAGTGCATATATATTCCAGTGTATGTCACCATGCCATGCATTACGATCATCCTTCCATTTGTACGTTACTACGTTAAACTCGTTTTTACAAAATACATGTTCTGTAATGTGTGTTTGACTGTAATTGGTTGATACACAACGAGGACATATAAGTATCCAAAAATGATCTACTCAATCTAAATATTTTAACATAGCCATTACTTAACTATATACGTTCACTGTGTATAAATTACTTATGTTTAGAACATCCGTATCGCGGCGTTCACGAGCTAATAATCAACCCAGAACGCCCCTGCACGGGTGCAAGGGGGCGTTCTAGGGGTAGCGAGCATCGAAGCACGGAGAAAGTAAGGGGCGTGCTCCATTTTTTTATTCTTTTTCTCTTTTTATTTTTATTTTTGATTTATGTTTATTTAAATATATTATGTTTAATTATTGTATTGTATTTTTACTAATTAATTAATGGAAAGTACGGGGCGTTCTAGGCATTTTGTGTTTACCACTGCAAATATTAATGTGAAGCTGAGAACGCCTCCGAATAAGCTGCACCACTACAAGTGGTCTTAGTAAATTGTTCATTTGGAGTAATTTGGTTTACCTTTTATCCGATTTTTGGTTCCACGTAGCCTTCATGTATGCGCTTGTTTAATTAGATTATCCATGTCATTCAAATATCAATTTTATTCTTTAAATTAATTAAGAAGGGTTAATTTTGTTTTTATGTAATACCTCAAAAATCTAAAAGTATTATAATGGTAAATGTAAAACTAATTCTTTTAAGTTATTATTATTTTTGGTAAAATAAAATAGTAATAATTGTGAATGGTTTTTAAGTTTCAGACAATGATAAGTACGGAGTGTAATTTAATACACTTAACAGGGTCGGTTTTAAATTCATACATATCTATCTCATACACATACATACGTACGTACAGATAGATAGAAAGAAACAGAAAGAACAGGAAGAAAAAGAATGAAAGAACAGAAAGAATAAATCAAGAAGAAACCATGAAATTATATCAAATTGAAGCTAGAAACAAGTTCTTAATCATCCTTTGATTCTCCCTAACCTCAAGTAAGTTATGTTTTTCAACTTCTCTAACCCTAGAAATGGGTTTTTCAAGAAGTTTATGAAATTGATAAGTTCAAATCTGAATTTAGGCTTTGAAAATGTTAAATTAATGTTAGTTAAGTTCAATTATAGTGATTCTTAGCTTAATATCAAGTTAGAAATGAAGAACCCTAAATTGGTTAAGTGCTTTTGAGGTGTTCATGATGAGCATGATGATTATGGTAAGTTATCAAGTGAATTAGATGTTAATTATTGTTAGTAAATTAAGTTTCGTAATGATGATATTAACAATAATATAAGTTAAAGGTTATGAAATTTAATGAGAATTCACTAAACCTAATATGGGGTTTTGATGAATTCATGGTAAAGGAGGTGAATTAGCTTTGTTAATGAATTAAAGAAGGTTGAATTGTGATGATAATGTGAATTAAGTAAGGTTGTGATCATATTGATCATAACTTGAAAGGATGAAAATGATATAAAGTGGATTACTTAGCTTTAGAGGCCTAATTGGTTATATTGATGAGAAATGATTAGAAAGTGAGCTTAATAATGATAATAGCTCATATGATAGGTAAAGTAAAGTAAAGGTCATGTTTAATTAATTAGAGATCAACTATTGAAAATAATAAGAATGTAATGAAGGTTAATTAAATTGATCACCGATTGATGCTAAGTGTATATTTTGTGATTATGTTATGATAGGTGATCAAGTGATATGGAAGCTCCAAAGCAAGAGCTAAATGACTTAATCTCCTTAAAGGCTAAGGTGAGTTATATGGAGGTTAAATGGGTAAAGGTTGTATGTTCTAAGTTGCTTGTAAGCAAGAAGTTCACACAATCAAGAAATGTGATGTTTATGTTTATGAAGTAGATTAATGTTAAAGTTTATATTCAATTGATTAGTTATGTTTTGCTACTATATGTGGTAAGAAAAGTTGTAAAGTAGCAAGTATCGAAAGAATGAGAATATGTGAATGTTATGTGGAATGAGTGAATTACAGGGACAAGAAAAGAAAACATGTTATGCACTTGATCAAGTCAATGAATGTTTGTATACATACCACCTAGAGGTATGTTACTAAAGGCAAAGGTTATAGTATGCATATCAATTAGGGATATGGTACTAATAGAATGATGTTGCAATTACACAATGATTGTGTAGTAAAGTGAGAAATGGTCATAATAATGTTATATGTGGAAAGGTTATGTAATTATTTATTTAATTGCTCATGTACTCACTAAGCTAAATGCTTACCCCATAAGATGTTTCATGTTGTATGTAACCAAATGGCTAAAGTGAATAGAAGATGGATGCAAGATATTAGAGTGGAATGGAGCTTGCTTTACGGTTAGATAAGCTCCCTTTCCTTGAATGATCGTTATGAATGTCCAATTGTGTAAATCGCCCAAAGAAATATTTTACAATGTAAAGTTGTAAATAGTCATGACATGTATCTTTGACTTTGAAAAGTCAAAGGAGAAAGAGTTAAGAATATTGTTGAATTGATTAGTGATAAGTAGTCAAATGCTTTGAAATAATCAAAAGTATGTGAAAGATTTAAGTATAATGGTCAAGGCAAGCTTAATGAGAAAGATGGTGCATGAAAGTCAGAATTTTCAATTGGTGATGTTATGGTCAATTGATAATGTTAGTAAGCTAGTTTGACTTGAATAAGTCAAATGGGGTGAGAATTGATCAAAAAGTGAGTCAATACGGTCAAAGACCCAATCGGGTCATTTTTGTATCTAAATGGGCAACTAATAGGTTAACGAGTCAAAATAAGCTAGACTTGAGTAAAGTCAAAGGTTAAGGCACCAATAAGTCATATTGGTGATGTTAAAGAATTGGTCAAAAGCTTGAAGTCTGGATGTGAGTGAATTGAAATGTGGTATGTCAAAGATTTTGAGTCAAAAATGGACTAAAACCTCGTCTACGGATCAAATCTTGATAAAATGTAAAAGTTGAAAAGGTTGATATGAGAAAATGTTTATATGGTTATAGTGAATGTGTGTGCAAACTTTCAGGTCCTAACTCATAACGAGTAAAAAGTTACGCGTGTTTAAAGTTGGCTTAAAAAGTTGACTTTTGCTGACTTTCAAAATTACACTAAGGAACGCGATCCCGACCACATTTTCAGGATCGCGTTCGCAAGGCAAAATTGGTGACAGAAGGTTTTCCAACTTAAGAACGCAATCCCACTAACTTCCAGGATCGCGTTTATCAGTAGAAAATGACATTTTGGGATATAAAAACCTTGTTTTGACTAGGGAAATTTATTAAGGTTAAATTATACAAATGGAGTAGTCATGGGACATTATTGAGAGTGTAAAAAAAATAAAAAAAATTGATCACGTTTTCGAGACGTTTCATTTTAAGATCTGATATTAATCATATCGTCAAAAGGAAACATACATCGAATATTTCCACATGATCCTACATAATCAATCTATCTATCTATCTTATATATTAAAAGAAAAATCTTGAAAGAATAATAGTCATTAGATGGAGATCAATAATTAAGATCAAACCATTAATTTATTTAATGACATCATTAATCCTATTTTTATATGACTAAAAGACTAATATACCCTTCTATATTTACAATATAGACCCTTTAATATTTACAATATAAATCCTCTATATTTTATTTAATTGTATATAATCCTCCAAATATTTTATGGAAATTTTAATTTAATAAATACTTAATTATTTATTTCATAATTCAAACTCTTTCTACAATCTTCTTTATTATATTTTTTCTGGAAAAAAACCCAATAAGTTATTTTTAATTTCAAATAATTTATAACTTCATTCCATCGCCCATTGATTTAAATTCTTATACGAACGTCTTTTTTTAATTCTTTTATGAATTTCTAATTTTCAATTCTTCGATTATAGATGCCGACGGGTCGGGTTCCAGCGGGTTTTAGTATATATGTACCCATACCATTACCTTTTTAATTCTTTTATCAGTTTCTAATTTACATGCTTAGATTATTAATTGTCAATGGGTCAGGTTCCGCCTGGTTTTAGTGTATCCGTATCAATACGCGTTTAGAATATTCGTACTCATACCTGACTCAATACCCGTTAGGTACCCAATCAAGATTACCTATCGATTTTTTATATGTATTATTGGGTTTCGGTTATCCCAATGTATGTCACTTAGGCCAAACAAAAAAAAATTATCAAAAACACGACACAAATTTAAAACATGTAAAAAACGAAACCAAGATACCATAAACTATAGTATTTTCAAGATTTTATATCGTAAAGCTAACAATTATACTTTTAAATTAGCTAATTTAAAGTTTCGGTACATTCAAGATAACGAACAATTTCATGTTTTCATATTATACAAAATTAAAATATAATTCTAATGAAAATTCAAATATAATAGCGTATGGTATAAGGTTCACCCTTTGATATGCACATTATCTTATTATATATATAAAAAAATCTATATATATTATATAAAACTCAAGATATAAATAACAATTATACGTTAATACATTACTTTTTTCATGAATAATTTCGCGAATTTCGCGGTTCCTAAACTAGTTTCGTTAAAAACAATACCAAATTCTCATTAGAAAAAATATAACATCAGCATGCTTTAAAAAAAAAGAGATGAAGATCCTCTAAACAATAATCACAACATATACATCATTTTCTTTGCTAGCAAACAAATCGTTAATTGCATTCTCATATTCAAAATTTTACAATCACCATTAACTCACCAATATTAGATCTATAATTTATCAAATTTAAATAAACATACTTTCACCTCTTCAAACAAATTAATGATAACTAAATAACAAAAACAACTAATTAAAGTAAGTTTCAGAACTAGATCTAGAAACAAAAAAAAAGGAGAAAAAAACTAAACCTAGATCTGAGAATGGTAGTTATGATTTTACTAAATCAGTGAAAAAAACCCTCAAAAACTACTGAGACATTCGGTTGTTGGTGATGGTAGTGGTGCCAAACAAATAATGAGTACACTCGAATTAGTGAAACCATTGCAGGAGCATGAAATGGACCATTTAAAAATAAATTACCAGTTAAAAACAATTTTTATTTTTTCTCTTGTTTCCCTCTCTTAATATTATTGGTCCACATCATTTTATAAAATTTATTTTGTACAAATTTTGTGAATAAATCATCTTCCTTTATATCGTGCAAGTTTATTAACCGGTTGTATGTGGAAAATATCAAGAGTAATGTTATTAAGCCTACTTACGTAGACTTAAAATCGAACCTAACTTTTTTATTGGTTGCCTTTTTTCTCTCTATTAATTTCATCCAATCAAGTTTTCAAACCAACCCATCACATCTTTAATTTTAAAATACCGATATTTTTTAAATATAAACACACTAAACATATGGCGGTTGAACAATATGATGCATGTGATCTAACATGATCCATACGACAAGATATGCACGTGATTTTAGTGGTTTGTAAAATATATAGATATGGATGTGAATACGTGATAATGAAAGGTACGTACAAAAAAGTAGGAAAAAAACGAATATATGAATCGATTTGGGCGAAAAAGATTATAAGTGGCGTACATCAACTGGGTAAAAAGAAAAAAATAATACAAAATACGTATGTTGGATATTCAAGTTTATGTCAGGATGTCATCCGTTACGATAATCTCTACATTTTAGTACAACAAAGATATTATTTTTTCATATTTTTTTAGATGTGGGATCGTGAGGGCATGGATCATTTGGAGAGAAAGGAGGGAAACCTCACATCCATCCAGAAAATGATATGTGTTCCATACCAATTTTTATTTTGATCCATTCACTTTTGAAGTATTTAACTTTTATTCCTAAATTTATTAAATAACACTTCACCACTCCCACCCACCAACCACCCACTCCCACCTCTTACCACCAACCACCCCATCCCTGCCGCCGCCTGCCACCACCTTGTCGCCGTCAACCGCCGCCCCGCTGCCGCCGGATTCCATCGATTTTTTTCAAAAAACAATTTTTAAATTTTTTTTCCAAATATTCTTAACATTTTTATTTTTGTTAATTACATTTTTTATAAAAATGTACTACATGCTGTTTTTACTGCAGTTTGTATATATATAATTTTTAGTACACATGTTGTTTTAGACTTGATTTTGTATCATACATATTACCGTTTTTATGCTGCATTTTATAATAATTTTGCTGCATATTGTTTATTTGACTGCATTTTGTAACACATGTTGTTTATTTTGTACTACATTTTGTATATTACATATCATATTTTTTTACTGCATTTTGAATAAAATTATACTGCATATTATTATGTATACTGCATTTCGTATAGTTTTTTGTACTGCATTTTGTATTATATGTATTATCTTTTTATTGAATTTTATATATAATATACTGCATATTGTTCTTTTTACTGCATTTTGTGTATATAATTTTAGTAGATATCGTTTGCTTTTGTACTGCATTTTATATTATATGTATTATATTTTTACAGCATTTTTGAATAAAATTATAATGTATATTTTTCTTTTTACTGCAGTTTGTATACATAATTTCTAGTACATATTGTTTGTTTTTGTACTGCATTTTGTATAAAATTATACTACATATAGTTATTTTTACCGCATTTTAGTTATATATTTTTAGTACATATTATTCATTTATATTGTATTTTGTATCATACATATTATGCTATTTTGTACCGCATTTTGGTGACGGCGTATATACAATATATAAGATGCAGTACATAAAATACAAAATGTAGTAAAAAAGACTAACATGTATACAAAAAGAATAATGCAATAAATACATATACAAAATGCAATTTGTGATATCACGTATTGAAAAATAAGTAATAATAAATATATAAACATACACGATGCAACACATAACTACAATATGCAGTAGTATATAGATACAAAAAAAAAATTAAATAACATGCAACAAAATGTTTTTTTCCTGTTTTAAATCAATATGTAGTGTTTTTAATGAGGAAAAAGTTAGTTACAAAAATTTTGAAAAAAAAAAGTTTGAGAAAAAAATTTAGACAAAAAATGAAAAAGAAAAAAAAAAGGTGGAGTCTGACGGTGAGCGGTGGCTATTGGCAGCAGTGGGCGACAGGTGGTGGCAGAGAGTAGGAGTGGGTGGTTGGTGGTAGTGGGGGTGAGGGAGTGTTATTGAAGAAGTTGAGGAAATGTAAACATAATACAAATATAGATGAGGGGTTAAAATGAATTTTGTGTTGGACATGTGGTATGTTGTGATTGGTTACTCTCTTTGCTCTCCATTCGACACTTGCTCTCCTGATCCTTACTCATTTTTTAAAAATGTGTGTAATTATATAATATTATCCACATTTATAATTGTGTAAAAGATTGTTATATCAAAAAGTTTGAAAATATTACAATCTTCACATATAAAAAGTGTGAGAAAAAAAAAAACTCTACATTTAAAAGTGTGAAGAAATTATTTCAACACTTAAAAGTGTGGGAAAAATTGAAACACTCAATTTATCCACATTTTCTCTTGTGTGTGAAAATCATGTATTACATAAATTTTTTTCACAATTTTAAGTACTAATTCAGGGATGGAGACAGGGTGGGGGCAACGTAAGCAGCCGCCCACACAAGAATTTTTAAATTACGTAAAAAAAATTAAGGTATAAATGACATTTTAAAATTTTTGCCCCCACTAAACTACCAAAGAAATAAGAAAAAAAAAATTTTTACTCCCACTAAACTACAAAATAATTAAATAAAAATTACTTCACCCCCTCTACTTATATTTCCTGGCTCCGCCCCTGTAACATCCCAGATTTCAGGAATTTAATTTCGTACGTGAATATAATTTTATTACGAGGTAATAATGTGTAAATAATAAGATATAGTGAAAAACGTAAGACGGTTTCTCAGTTCCAGACTGTAAAATAATGGGATTTAAAATAAAACACAGATAGATACGTGTTATGCCTGGAGGGTTCTATTTCATTCCCAAATATTCCAAATCACTTCCTGGAGACTTAGAGAAATCGCAGAAACACAACATCACCTTCAAATCATCAATTAAACCTTGAATCAAGCCTTAAGAACTTCAAGTAATCATTTTCTTTCCATCCCTAATCTTCTGTAAGTTGATTCTTCTAAGATTCTTAACTTAGTTTTTAGGTTTTGAGGGGTTTCTATGGGGTTTTGGTCAATTAGTGAAATAAATACGAAATTAGGGTTTATAATTGCTAGAATTGTTGTTATTAGTGTTATTGAGCTAGTTAATGATTAAATTACAACTCAAAAGTGATGAATATGATTGATTGGATATAGGTGTTCTTGAGTAAATATGGGGTTTTGGTTAAATGTATGAATTAGTGTTAGTTAATTAAAAGTATGATTTATGATGCAATTAGGGTATGAAACTATGATAGAACATGATTTAAGTGAAAGTATTAACAAGTTGATTAGGTTAATTAAAGTGGGGGAGGGTTTAAGAGTGGTTATTAGTTTAGAGTCATGAATTCCTTGAATTTAAATATGTTGTTATGTGATATATGTATAGGTGATAAGAAGTTGGAAGTGTTACCATTGGTATTGTATTGTGAATTATCAAATCAAGATTTAAGGTGAGTAATATAAGGATTTAATCAAGTATATGGTTGTGTGTGTTTCCGGATTAATCCTGAGTAAGAGGATCATACAACCATGTAAAGTTAATTGTGTTTTAATTGGTTAAATTGTTATTTGTGAAGTGTTAAGACATGAATTTATTGTACATGTTACCGGATAGCTTCCGAGCTAGAGGTGGGTACAATCAAGTGGAGATTAAGTGTATTACTTGTATATGATTATAGTGATATGAATTGATTGTACATGTTACCGGATAGCTTCCGAGCTAGAGGTGGGTACAATCATGAGTTAGTGATATGAAGCTTATGAAGTTTATGATACAGAGTTGCTAGTTTTACTATCATAGTGTTTATGTGGCCATGTTATGTATTATTTGGTTAAGTGTTTATATGCTCACTAAGCAAGAGTGCTTATTGTTTAAGTGTTTCATGTTTTAGGTGAAAGTGGACAAGGTAAGGGGAAAGCGGTTAAAGAGGATTAGCGTGGATTGCTTGATGATAGTGTATGGCAAGTTTCTCTTTTATGTCGTTTGAATAAGACTTGTGTAAATCGTCCTTTAAGATATGTTTTAAAAAGTAAGTCATGGTGAGCCATGACTTAAGCATTTTTTGAAATAGGTTGACTTTGAAAGTCAACAATGATTGTACATGATGTAAATTATGGTTTTCAAGTTTTAAAATTTATGGTTGAATATGTTTGGTGCTTATGAAATGAAAGGATAGTTGAAAATAGTTAAAGTGTGTTTTCATTGGTTATGGAGTGTTGACATGTAGTCAAACCTTTCATTGGTCAATTATGGGTTGTGATTGGCTAGTCAATGGGTCAAAACAGTCTTTGTGGGACAGCGGGTCAAAAAGGGTCAAATTGGGTCTTTAAAAACATACACGGTTCAAATTGAGTTAGAGGAAGGTTAAGAGTGTGGAAAATAGCTTCACAACTTTGTTTTAGTATATGCGTTATGAGGTCAAAAGCTCAATGTTTTAGAAATCATGGTTTGAGAATTTGTATGTTGAGATTTTTGGTCTAATTTAGCCGAAAACCGTCTACGGGTCAAATCTTAGAAAAATGTAAAACTTGAAAAAGTGGAATTGAGAAAAGGTTTATATGGTTATAGGGAAGGTGTGTGCAAAATTTCAGATCCTAGTTCATAACGAGTAAAAAGTTATGCATGTTTGAAGTTGGTTAAAAAGTTGACTTTTGCTGACTTTCAGAAATAGGCATAGCCACGCGATCCCAGAAAAATTTCTGGATCGCGTGAGTAAGTGCAAATTCTGATCAGAAAGTTTTTCAAGTGCTTACGCGATCCAAGATTTTTCCAGGATCGCGTATCAATGTAGAAAATGAATATTTTAGTTTTTAAAAGCCCATTTTAGCTATGGAGCTTTATAATAGATCAAGTATATAAATGGAGTAGATTCGGGACATTGTCAAAAGCGTTTAAAAAAATATATATGGTTACGTTATCGGGGCGTTACAGCCCTGTAAAAATTGTAATTTCTTTCTTACATATATATGTGCGTGGAAAATCTTATACTTAAAAGAAATAAACACTTTCTAAAAACATAAAAAAAATATATGTGGTAAAATGACATTTTTTTTTTACAAAATATATGTGTAATGTGTTTGAGTCCTTGTAATTAAGGGGTAGCTTGCCTAATTGTTTGACCCCACTAGCTAGTCGAGTTAAAAATGTAAGAATGCGACTCCTACCTTAACTCTTAATTTGATGATTTGACATGTATGTACCTGAATATATAATTTTAAATAGAGCAATGCTACACTCTGATCATTTTACAAAGAAAAATTTACAAAGAAAAATTCACAACATGATGTGGCATATAAGATTAACCAATTATATCAATATTTTTTTTTCTTTCATAATTCTTTCACTTCATCTCAATATTGATAAAAATTTTATATGTATTTTGTGACTTTATCATTTCTCTTTTAAATACATATAATATATACAATATATATTCTTATTAGTTTATTATAATTTACTTAAATTTTATTTATAAAATAACCCAAATTTCTTATGATTTTTAGATCATGTAAACTTGTAAGTAACGTTGAAGAATTAGTGATATGTAAGATATATTCATACTAATTGGTGTCAAAAAGATCTATTTATGTGTGAGTTACGAGATGAGTTATGAGTGAAAATTATGATTTCGGGCATGTAGAGTCGCAAGTAATCGACAACTACGGATGCTTGGTTGGAAAAATCTAGTAAACAATAAATGAATGACGTGCATTAACTTAAAGTTGTTGATCAATTAGTAATAGTATTATAATCCATCACGTACCATAGAATAGATAGTGAAACGATATAAAATCTAGTTGAACGAATATAATTGTGATCGAGGTTTACTATAGAAGCACTAAACGAATGCATATATTACGTACTCCTTCCGTCTCATTACAAGTGTCAGCTTTTAAATTTTTAAATTCTTTTTTTCTCTAATTTTGACATTAGATATTTTTGTTTATAGTACCTAACAAAAATTATATCAATAAAAATAAATTTATAACATAATTCATTCATATATTTTGCATCAAATATTATATAATATAAACAAAAATATTTAAGGTTAAAGTTGTAAAATCAAAACTTTCAAAAGTCAAAACTGGACAATTATAATGGGACGAAGTGACTATTTTGAAAAGTCGTAGCTATTGAAATAGGTTCAGAAACCCATCTAGACCACTCAATCCCAATTTAAAACACTTAAAAGATCCAAATCAAATTAAGATGGTGCTTGAATAATGAGAAAAACGTTTTTATGAAAGGCTTTGATTAGCTTTATCTTGTCAACTTCTCGATCGTGTGGTATAATAAGATATCTTGTCCACATCCACAATTGCCAAAGAGCAACAAATTAAAACACATACACTCCTTTAATAAAAAATCTCAGAGCTTAATTAGGTAATAGTAGATAAACCAAATCTTACCTTCAACTAAATCCTTAAACCTAATGTTTGACCCAACAGAATTAATGTTCCACCAATTAAAGTACTAAACAATTAATCTTCCACCAAGCCATACCGATAAATATTTCACGTACGGAACCCTTTTCTATAATATTAAACAGCTAAGACATAAAATAATTACACAGTTAGGATAAGTGGTAATCAACTTGAGCTGTGTGTGATGATCGAGCAACCACTTTAGATGTTCTAACCATTTAAATCTTCAAAAATGCATGAAACACATGGTGGAACAATATATTATTATTGATTTGATATTACATGCAAGTCACTGTTATACATAACTAGTGGTGTAACGAGAAAGTAGCAGGTCCTACAGTAGTTTTCTTCTGGAATTGATCTACTATACGCATTTAAAATACTGTTTTAGTGTTTTGCCTTTTTGGGTTTTTGACTTACATATATGGATCTGCCACGTTTACCAGTAAGAATCCTCAGTGAATTATCTAAAAGATTAACAATTAGGTTTCCATTGTCCCCACTTAGATAGCGTTCTGGATTAACTCCGTTGGTTTTGTGCAGAGGGTGGCAAGTGCTACACACGATTTTGGTGGATGATGTACGAAAAGTTTCGATTTTGATTATTAATTAGTATAGCCACCCATCTCTTTAAAAATTTGCTACTCATCAATCTTAACCAAACTGTTTAGAAGGTCCTACTGGTAGGGTTTTTGTACTAAAACCTATGGTCTTAGGTTCAAGACCTGTTTCCCACAAAAATCTGTTTTTAAACTATTTATATGTTATAGTTCACCAATGTAGTTTCTAGCTTATTTTTTTAACACCTCCATAATGTAATTTTTTTTATTACCATAACTATTTATATATTGTATTTCACCAATGCAGTTTCTAGCTTATTTTTTAACACCTCCGTGATGTAAACTTTACCATACTTGGATAATCTGATAATAGTGTAAAATTTGTCCACCAACTAGATTTCACATGTCTTTAGGGATTTTACTTCGATTATTCAACTCACAAACTACTTAATTAAGTCTTAAATTACCTCTCAACGTAAAGTCTTCATTTCAAAACTCGTAACTTTTAGATATGTATATATTATATGTTAGGTTAATTACGTACCAGAGATTTTGTTTCGATTTCACATCATGCTAGTTTATGCTTCAATTTGGAGCTTGATACTAGAGGCTTATGAGTTTTGAGTTTGGAGCAAACTTTGTCGCGTTACGAAACGGAATTATCACAATTATATTATGCTACCTGTGACCATATTTTCTAGAACCGTCACTTAAGAGGTGCAACCTAAAGCTCTCCTCGAGACATGCCTTTATGTAGTTGAGTTGGGGTAGGTCCCTGTTGCCCAGTCGGGTTTCAATCAAACACGAATCAGGTAATAACAAAAGTAAATGATTCAAACTTTGTATATTATTGAATCAAGAAATATGATAATCTGTACAATTTGGTTCTGCATAAAAAACGAAAATAGAAAGCCCTATTTATACTAGTAATCTGGTGCGGTTATTCCCTACCATTGTGTTGCTTCACTTTCGGTTGTATCCTTTCTTGAACCGTTGCCACCGTTTGATAAGTTTCCACCGGTTGTGTTGTTTCCGTTTAACCGTATATATCTTGTGTAATATTACATATATGGTCCTTGTACTTTGCTTGAGCGAGATTAGTCTAACATTCACCCCCTAATCTCGTTCCTGCTCTTGTAGATCTTTCATGCCAAGCAACTCTCTCATTCCCGCGAACTTGGTCCTTGCTAAGGCTTTAGTAAGTATGTCCGCCCTTTGTAAGTCTCCACTTATGTGCTCGACTTCGATCTGATTTTTTTCAACACATTCTCTGATAAAGTGATAACGTATATCAATGTGTTTGCTTCTTCCATGAAACACGGGGTTCTTCATAAGTGCTATCACCGATTTGTTGTCGACTCTGATTGTAACCCTTTCTTCCTTCCAGCCTGTTAATGCATTCATTAGTCTTTGTAGCCATAGTGCCGGACAAGCTGCTGCTGTTGCTGCCATAAATTCTGATTCACATGATGATAGTGCAACAGTAGGTTGTTTTTGAGAATTCCAGCTTATTGGTGAGTTCCCAAGGTAAAATACAATCCCTGTCGTTCCTTTGCCTTAATCTATGTTGATGTCGTAACTACTGTCACTATATCTAAGTAACTTGAATCCACCTTTCTTGTAGTAGGTTATACCAAAATTTAATGTCCCTTTGATATAACGTAACACCTGTCTAATTGCCTTCATATGTTGTTCCCTTGGTTCTTGCATGAACCGGCTTAACAAACCAACTGAATAACTGAGATCCGGTCTTGTATGAAGTAAATATCTTAAACACCCAATTAGACTTCTGTACTCGGTAGCATCAACTAGTTCTCCTCCCTCTGTCTTTATTAGCTTTGTTCCTGGATCGATGGGAATCTTGGTTTCGTTGCAATCTAACATTCTTGTTTCCTTAAGAATCTTGCTGGCATATCCTAATTGCTTTATTGAAATTCCACCCCCTGTTTGGGTAACCTCTATTCCCAAGTAGTAAGCTAATAAACCTAAGTCACTCATCTCGAACTTATCTTCCATTTGTGACTTAAACTTCTGAAGGTCTTCCTTACTGCTTCCAGTAACTATTAAATCGTCTACATAAACTCCAACAAGCAACATAGAGTCTTTACTTATCCTGGTATAGACTGCTTGTTCTAATGTGCATTTCTTGAAATTCAGCGATTTCAAAGTTTGATCTAACTTCATGTTCCATGCACGCGGAGCTTGCTTTAACCCATAAAGTGCTTTAACAAGTTTCTACACTTTATTTTCATTCCCTGGTTTCATAAAACCTTCTGGTTGTGTAACATATACTTCTTCCTTAAGTTCACCATGTAAAAATGCTAATTTGACATCTAAGTGGTGAACTTCCCATCCATGATAAGCTGCCAATGCAAGAATTAATCTCATTGTCTCCATTCTTGCTACAGGAGCAAAGACTTCATCATAGTCTATTCCATGCTCTTGTACGTATCCCTTAGCTACTAAGCGAGCCTTGTGTTTTATTATCTTCCCGTCTGCATCTTGTTTAGTCTTAAATACCCATTTCGGACCAATAGCCTTTTGATTGTTTGGTAGGGTGGCTAGCTTCCATGTCTTGTTTTTGTTGATTGAGTCAATTTCTGTTTGCATTGCCTCAATCCACTTCTTATCTCGTGCGGCCTCTTTGTAATTTCTAGGCTCTTCCTCTAGTAGTAGCAATTCATCACTTTACACTTCTGGTGCTCGATCATAGACTTCAGATAAACTTCTAAGCCCTCAAACTGGGGTATGATCATATTGTCTCGATGAACTTGCTATTGATGATGTATATCCAGTAGATTCTTCTGAGTTAGGATCATAGGTATATGGTGGAGGTGTTGATAGATTGTCTACAGGTTGTACAATCTCATCATCAGACATATCACCTTGAGCATTGTTCTGCATGGGACTTGGTGTACTCTCTTCATCGTTTCTCTTCGAATCTTGAGTGCTAACTTCATTAATGATCCTTGAACTTGATGTTCGGCTATCATTTATAATTAAGTCTTTCCATTCCAGTTCCCTTGGATCAATGTTATCCAAGTAACCTTTCCAGTGTCATCCTTCATCTTCTTTGAATTTTACATCTCTACTAACATCTATATCCTTTATTACAGGATCTAATAATCGATAAACTTTTGATCCTGGTTCAGTTCCGAGGTAAACCAATTATGTACTCCTATCATCCAACTTCTTTAGATGTGGCTTGGTTACCTTTGCATAGGCTTTGCATCCAAAACCTCTAAGGTGTCTTATAGTTGGTTTTCTACCCTTTAACACTTCATAAGATGTAGAATCCTTCAGAGCTTTTGTAGGTACTCTATTTAAGACATATACCGCATGTCTAATAGCTTCAGCCCAAAAATTTTGTGGCATATGCATAGCCTTCAACATACTCCTTGTTGTTCCCATTACAGACCTATTCCTTCTCTCTACTATGCCATTTTATTGTGGTGAGTATGGTGATGTAAGTTGTCTAAGTATGCCATTCTCCTTACAGTATCGTGTGAATTCCCTTGATGTGAATTCACCACCTCTATCTGTCCTAAAAGTCTTTAACTTTTTCTCCGTTCTCGTTTCCACCTTCAACTTAAATTCCTTAAAAGTCTCAAATGCTTCATCTTTTGAATTCAAGAAGTATACCCACATGTACCTAGTACAGTCGTCTACTAGCAAAAACATGTACTTCTTTCCTGACTCTGTTGCTGGGGAAATAGGTCCACATAAATCACCAAACACCAAATTCAAAGGTTCTATTGATTTAGTGTTTGTCTGGTTAGGAAATGGAGCTCTACTGTGCTTACCTAGTAAACAGGCATCGCACACTTGATTCTTATGTCTTATATTGGGTATCCCTTCCACTAATTTCTTCTGAGTCATTTGTTTAATTGAATCGAAATTCAAATGACCCAACCTAGCATGCCAAAGCCATGCTTGGTCTTCCAAATTAGTCAATAAACAGATAGGCGTGCCTATTTTCAAATTGATCTTGTAAAGTCGGTTCCTTGATCTCTCAACTCTCACAAGGAGTTTTTGATCCCGGCCATATAGCAAAAATATGTTGTTTTGCATAATAATCTTGCAACCATTCTCTGTTAATTGTCCTAGGCTCAAAATATTACTTTTCAGACTTGGAATGTAATAAACATTGGGAATTACTCTTTGTTCCTTGTTTTTATATTCGAGTAATATAGAGCCTCTACCCTTAATCTCCACATATGACCCATCACCAAAACGGACTCTTCCTAAGATCTTTTCGTCTATCTCCTTAAAGTGTGTCCTAACTCCGGTCATATGGTTACTAGCTCCATTATCCAAGTACCATAAGCTTTCATCCGTGCTTATGTACTTGTTAGGTTCAATCTCCTTTTCATTTAAGAAGATTTCCTCAACCTTATCTTGTTTTCCTTGAACTGCCATCGAGAGTGTTGGTTCCATGTCTTCCTGAACCAAATTTGATTCCTCTTGTCCACTATCCTTTAGTTTGCAGTTTCTCCTGACGTGTCCAAACTTGTTACATTTGTAACATTTAACCTTACTTGAATCCTTTGCATCTTTCTGGAAGCTATTCTTCTTGAACTTGTGAGAGGATTTCTTTCCCTTGTTAAATTGTTTGATTTTTCCGTCTTGCTTGTAATCCTGAGATGACCTAAACTTCTCTTGTTCACTGTTAAAGCGTCTCTCATGACTTGAATTATGGTCATGGTTTGTGAACAGAAGTTTATCATGATTGTCAGCCGGGCTTCCATTTAACAAATTCATTCTTTCCTCAAAGGCTTTCAACCTACCAATTGTCTCATCTAAGGTTGTATTCTCTAAATCAGTGAATTGTTCTATGACTGCCACAATCTGTATAAATCTCTTCGGTACGGAACTTAGAAGTTTTCGTACTAGAGTTTGTTGATCAAATGTTGATCAAATGTTAATCCTAAGCCAATTGCCCTTGTGACAATACTATTGAGTTTTGCTGAAAAAGCATCAATACTGTCATCTTCTTTCATCTTTAACATCTCAAATTCTGTTTTGAGAGTTTGTAGTCATGCCTTTTGCACTCTATCTACACCTATGTGCCTAGTTTGCAGTGCTTCCCAAATTTCTTTTGCACTTTTGCAACTAGCAACTTGTAAAATCATATCTTCTAGTAACGCCTGGTAAAGATATGCAGTTGTTGCCATATCTTTCTTTACATCTAGTTCTATATTAGTCCCAGGTTCTATCATTTTCCAAAACCCATTTGCCTTTAGTATGGTCTTTATACGAAGAGCCCATACTGTGTAATTTGTAGGTTTTAAAACGGGGCACTAAATTGAGAAAATGACATAGCCTCTTTATGAACTATAATTTCCTTGATTTTTCCTTCAGCCATTGTATTAGAAAACTATTCCCAATTCTAAGTTTGCCTTAAAGTAGGAATCTAGGAAATTTATAGGTTCAAACTAGGAATCAACACAATAAAATAAATAAATTCAGATTTTTGTTAGAATGAAAAACCCGAATTTGATGATTCCTTAGATGAGATATGTTTTCCTTCCTTGAATCGGTCCTTAGACAAATCTCTTCCGGCTTGCCTCTTTTTACTTCTACTCCTTGAGAAAACGATTCCCAAAACCTTCCTTTGGTTTTTTTTTTTTTAAACACGAAACCCGTTTGATGGTTTCTTTTTCCTTGAAAACGATCTCACCCCCGAATACCGAATCCGTTTGGTATTCAAATGCTAATACAAACTAACGCGCACTACCTAAATTTTGATCTTTTATAAACTTTGCCAAATACAAAAATCTTTGTATTTGTTTTATACTTAACAAAATAAATATTTTATTTGTTAATTTAAAGATCAAAAGAAAAAAAAATTGACTTTTTTTTTTGTGTTTGGTACTTCAGAGAACCAACAACAGTCCAACAATTATTGTACCAAATTGTTGCCCTTTTTTTCGTCACTTTAGAACCAGCAAGAACACAGATGTTTTCTTTTGTCTTTTTCTTCAACCAACAACAAAAAATGTCTTCTTCTTCCTTTATACGATCCAAACACACCCTGGTGTTTACTTTTTTTTTTCGAACCAACAAGAACACAACGATGTGTTCTTCTTCCTTGTACAACCACCGAACACACCCCTGGTGTTCGTCCCTTTCGCTCCTGATCTGTTTGTCCAAAGAACACGATGTTCTTCCTTGTTTCTGTCCGAACCACAAATCAGCACGATTTGTGTTTTTGGTTCCAAGTTTATATACAGAAACGACCCCTTAATTCCTTCGATCTATTCCTGTGAATTGCTCCATCTTCTTCCGATCTTGGAGCGCCGAATCGAAGCCCTAGGCTCTGATACTAATTTGTTGCCCAGTGGGGTTTCAATCAAACACGAATCAGGTAATAACAAAAGTACATGATTCAAACTTTGTATATTATTGAATCAAGAAATATGATAATCTGTACAATTTGGTTCTGCATAAAAAACGAAAATAGAAAGCCCTATTTATACTAGTAATCTGGTGCGGTTATTCCCAACCATTGTGTTGCTTCACTTTCGGTTGTATCCTTTCTTGAACCGTTGCCACCGTTTGATAAGTTTCCACCGGTTGTGTTGTTTCCGTTTAACCGTATCTATCTTGTGTAATATTACATATATGGTCCTTGTACTTTGCTTGAGCGAGATTAGTCTAACAGTCCCACTCTTCAACCAGTCGCTCACGACCTACCACGCTGTCCAGCTCCTCGACCACTTTTTTTAGGATCTCAGGTTTATGGAGCATCTCTGCCATAACCCATTCTGTTGCATTAGATGGATCATCTATCGAGACAATCATTAGTTCCTGGATTTAGCAAGACATAAAAATAACAGCCAACCATAAGTGATCTTGTATAATTGAAATTTGTAGAAGTTTAAGCAATTTCAAATGCATGTGTAAAATAGAACACACTGTGGATAAGCATGTGGAAAAGTTTCAAAATGTACACACTTTCGTAAAGTTGGTAAAAATGTTAATTAATCCTTGTAGTGACAGCAAACAAATCGCTTGCATATACTGTCAGTGATACGACATGCATATAACTAGAGTTAAGTTGGATATGTGATTCTTACAATAATCTCACTAGTCAGTACAACAAAAAAGATATTTACTCACACTTTTTTCTACACATTTTTAAAAAATGTGAAATTTTTAGTTCAATTTTTCACAATTATAAATGTGTATAAATTTTTAACATTTATATATATATAAGGGTGAAAAATTATCAATATTCACACATATAAGTATATGAAAAAAAAATTCACACTTATTGGTGTGTACAAATATAAACTTAATCACACCTAAAAGTATTAAACTAAATTTTGTGACACCTAATTTGTTCACACTTCTTTTGTGTGAAGAAATGAGGTGTGACAAGTTTACTTTACAATTTTAAATGTGATCAAACTTATGTTTATACACGTTAATAAGTGTGATGTGTGAAAATGTGATTATATATGTCGCACCCCCAAATTCATAATTAGCGGAAGCATACTTTGGGTGCGACTCGTCGGGAAATCAACAACACAAACACAAAGATATATAGTAAACGACTCTACATGCGTCGTTTTGACAAAATATATTAATATAAAAATGTTTACAACATTTGAAGCTAATACATTGCTCGCGTTCCTGAAGTGAGAGATTCCAATACATAAATACTTTTACAAAATATATTAATGCAAGGAAATCTCTAATGTCTGCATGCTGACTCGAGCTATAGTAATCCTGAGGGCAGTCCAACCTACTGCTGAGTACCTGTGATGAGTACCTGTGATGTGATACAGTGATACATGCTAAAATGGGTCGGCTAACGTTGTTGAGCTCACAGGTTTAAATATCAAATATCGTATGAACCGCAAGATTTAAAATACAGATTTGCAACCAAGCAAATAATAATGTATACCGCCATGAGCACATAGTCTGAGCCTTAACTGAGGTGTCAGGATCCACATTCAAGGACCTGATCGAGGGTGCCTCCCCACGAGTGCCTAATCCACACTCGCGAACCCAAATGCTAATACGTCTGTTTGACCAGTTAGTGCTTGCTAACCCGGATGAGGATTGTCAATCCTATATGGTACCATACACTAACATTCGCGCTACCGAAGTATTACCAAACTATGTGGTGGAGGACTTCAAATGATTAGTTGTGTAAACTCATGTAGTATATGAAAAGTTTGTACTCGCGTTCACATGTTAAAAACTAGCAATGAATCACACCCCTGAGTGAAAAACAGTAAAAGGAGGGGCCATGGGACTCACCTGAGTCTGTTGCGTTTAAACCAATAAACATAAGTTGCTTAGCCAAGCAAAGAGATGTCCGCAGACCGTTAACCTGAGGGCGTCCACGACGCGCGATGGTTAATAAATAAGTAGGTATCTCGCAAGATCACCTATGCTTGTTGATCACACAACTAGTAATGTCCAAATTACATTTGGTTTAATCGTTTGTTTGTTTGCTTTTCGAAAACGTGTACGGCCCATTGGTGACGGTTTTGTAATAATAATCTCAACTATCATTATTATACTTTGATTGTTGTATAATTATAAAAGTATATGTATATCGTGTACGAGTATCATCGTATAAGGTTTTGTGGTAGTAAGTGTTCAAGTGGAAAGTATTTTTGAGTCTTGGTTGACGGGGGTCCGGGGGCAGCGCCCCTGGTAGCGGGGTCCAAGGGGTGGCAACCCCTGGCGGGGTCCAAGGGGCAGAGCCCCTGGCTAGGGTCGAGCTTGGAAATTTTTTATTTCTACTATATTGCTTTGGTGAAAAACGCATTTAAAATCTGAATTCGGGTATCGTTAAGTGATAAAATTTTGAGTCTCGACACTTAGTAAAAAGTTGTGTTTTCAAGGTTCTGATTTACGCGACACTGGGTGCGACACCAAGTGCGACATTGGTGTTTGTGTCGCAATATCACGAGTTGAAATGATTGTGCGACATAATTTGTTGTGTCGCAGATCGGGATTGCGACGTGAGTTGTTGTGTTGCATTATGCGACATCTGCAATTCAATGCGACATAGTGGGTTACTTTGTGCGACGTCTGGAAGCATTGCGACATAAACTTTTGCGTCGATAAATGCGACATAGGTAATGGTTTGCGACATAGGGCTTTGTGTCGCAGAAGGCCCAACCTTTCTGCGACATAACAGACTGTGCAGGTCAACATGTGTCGGGTTTGTGGTTAAACGACCTCGGTTGGACCTGAAACTTTTACACAAGTTATAAGATGGTTTAACAACACTTAGAAATTTATTATTTCGTTTTGTGGGTGTTCTGAGATGTCAGTTTTTAATATTTTATCAAAAATACATATTTATAAAATTGTTTCAAAAACTAGTTTTAAGCCTCAGTTTGGACATTTTCTAGTTATACAACCAACTAGACTAGTAAGTAAACATAATATAAGTAGTTTTAAGGTGACGGAAACTTACGGGAGTCGGTTTGGAAAACCGAAAAGATAGAAACGTAGAGGTTCACGTGGTGATCGTTTTCTTCCAAACGAGCTTGCAAATCCGAGGTGTTTTAGTGGTAGTTTTTGGTGATTAAGTGAGGCAGTTTTGGAGAGGGTTTTAAAGAGAGAAAGTGCCGAGAGAGAGAGAGAGTGAGGGAGAGAGAGAGGTGGAGTGTTGAAATGAGGAAATAAGGTGGTGATGTTAAGGTCAAAGAGCAAGAAAAAGGGATGGTGTGCCATCCCTTAGCATGTACCCGGTTGGTGAGGTCCACCTTGTGTGGACTTCATCAAAAAAAAAATTCGTTCCCCAATTCGCGCTCCATGCGGTGTTCGTTTCCCCAGTCGTTTAAACGTTAAATTAATATTATACTCGTTTATATCCGTGTTTAAAATACGAATAATTATCCAATATTTTTGTTGAAGTATTTTATCAAAATGCTTTATAATTGAGTTATAAGAATATAACTTTTGATTTGTGTCGTTTGTCATATACGTTTCATGTATTTATGTCACGCACGAGTTAATTATACGATACAAAATACTTTGTAAAATATTATCAAAATAATATTTAGAAAATAATATGTTTATTAGATAACTTCATATCATTTAATAAATGTGTTCACCAACGTTCGTATGAAATTGTATCGAAATCCATTCGATATGAAATGTGCACGATTTAATCAAATCGCGTATGGATATATATTTAACAATATTTATAGTGATACACAAATTAGCCTAATCTAAGAACTAATTACATGTATTACAGAGAATTATGCACTAATCACTAGTCCTAAATTGGCGGGTGTCACAATATATCACGCATATTAATGTTATGAATTTATACACATCTATAAGTGTGGGAAATTTAACACAAAGTTCACACTTTTTAAAATTTTGAAGAAAAAAAGTGTGAACAAATAACTTTTTTGTAGTAGTGTCTGGACTTTGATCTCTTTTGGAGTAAGTTTAGGGTTGTCATAATTTCAAGCATCATTGTTCCACATTTGGATGTGTTGTTCTTCAACCCACGGGCCGTTTCTTGATATTTTCGAACACTTTAAGTGACAACCTTTATATTCTTTTCATGTCTCTTAAAATATCAATCTAATTATTATAGTTGATATGTTATATTTCTTATTATGTTCTTGTTTTGTAGTTTTGTAGTTTGGTGGTCAAAGTTGGAAAAAGGAAAAGTTGTTGCTGCTGTTAAAGAGTTGAGTGACAGTTTGTAGAGATATAGAAGTTCAGGGACTGACTGAAGTTGTCATGGTCAGAAAGTTTGATGTATTTATACATCGTTTATGCAGTAGGTGTATTATTCTGGAACATATTTTCTCTCAACATATTATTATGGTTTTGATATTTGGGTATCATGTTGATACGAAATTGATTCAAGTTTGTGTGTATGATCTACACCTGTTGGTGTTAGAATCATTGAGAGTTTTTCATGTAAAAGTGAGATCGAGTCCTTTGTCTTGTTTTTGGCTTTAAGCCGGTATGGTTTTTTGTTGATTAATCAAGTGAAGTTGTTTTAGATTGTGTTCTTGTGTTATTACAAGTTTGTTCATGGTATCAGAGCTACGGCTCGCAAGATTAGTTGTGGTTTGAGCGATTCCTGGATCTCGATTTTGGATTAGGGTTTCGGTTCACGGTTTTCTTTGAAGATTTATCTTCATATTGTTATTATCTGGTTCGATTGGGTTCTGTTGGTTGTATTAGGGCTACACTTGCTCTTGTAGTGGTGGTTTCATCTTTAAACCCTAATTTGTCAAAATTAGGGTTTGTGGTTTCTGGAAGTTCTTGAAGATTTCTTCGTCTTCTTCTTCTTCTGGTTTGACTCTTGGCTGTTCCAGAGTTGTGTTGAAGTCTTCCGTTGTAATCAGTTCTTCTATTCTGCTTGCTTTGCTCAGAGTACTTTGTGAGATTGTTCTAACTCTTACTTTTAAGTGTTAATCTGTGACTAATTGATTACTTAAGTTGTTGCTATTATTTGTGTGTGGATTATTAAAGTTGTACTAACTTTGTTGGTAGAAGAGAGAACATATAATCTGTGCCCAACTCTTGACCTGTTCTCCTTGAAGAATAAGGAAGCCTGATCAAGAACAGATTGTTCTTTAGGTTGTTATTATTGAAATAAGTGGTTGTGTGTGATTGTGCATTGTTGTTTTCTTAAGTTGTTATAAATAGATTAATAAAATGACAAAAGAAGAAGATAAACCTCCTGGTAGTGATAAGGCTAGTGCTTCAGGTGTTACTAAAATTAGCAAATTAGATTTTGGAGATTCACTTTATTTGCATGCTAGTGATATTAGTAGTACACCATTGATAAATTTCAAGCTAAAAGGGACAGAAAATTATAAATCATGGGCTTGTGCAATGGAACTTGCTTTACAAACTAAAAATAAAATTGGATTTGTAGATGGTAGTTTTGATAAATCAGAAGATAATGAAGTTTTAGGCAGGCAATGGGACAGATGTAATGTTGTGGTTTTATCATGGATTCTTGGATCAATATCTGAAGAGTTATACAATGGTCAAATTTTTTCAAAAATTGCATTTGTGATTTGGGAAGAATTAAAAGAAACATATGACAAGGTTGATGGGTCTGTGGTTTTCAATTTGCATCATAAAATTAATTCTGTAATTCAAAATGATAGTTCTGTTTCAGATTACTATCATAAACTGAATTCTTTATGGAAACAATATGATGTGTTATTAAAACTTCCTACTTGTACATGTACAGCAGCAAAAGAATTTCAGGATCATACAAGTCTATTAAAACTAATGCAGTTTTTAATGGGTTTGGGTGATATTTATCAACCAATCAGAAGTAATATTTTAACTAGGGATCCATTGCCAAGTGTTAAAACTGCATTTGCTATAATATCAAGAGAAGAATCACATAGAGGTACACATGGTAAAGAAATTAAATCTAGTGTGGAAACTACTGCTTTCTATTCCAACACTTTTAAGAAACCGGGTGGTAACAATGAATTAAAGTGTAAAAAATGTAAAAGAACTGGACACACTATTGATAGATGTTTTAAAATTGTTGGATATCCGCCTAGGAATAACAGTCTTAAGTGTACTAAGTGTGGTATGAGAAATCATACTGTTGATAAGTGTTTTGAAGTTGTGGGATATCCACTCAATTTCAAGAAAAATTCTAATCAATCTGGTTTTGTTAGAAATTCTGTACATAATGCTGTTGCAGAAAATGTTGGTTCTTCTTCTTCTACCACCTCTGTGTCTTTAACCAATGATCAGTTATCTAAGTTGTTAAGTTTGTTGGATGAGAAAACTGGTTCAAAACAAGTTCATGCCAATATGGCAGGTGATTTTAGAAATTTTAACTCATTTTTTAATGAAAATTTTGGAAATTTTTTTGTATCAAATAGAGTTAACGAGTCTGATGTTGTTAATTTTGGTTGGATTATTGATTCAGGAGCAAATCATCATATGACTAATAATACTAAAAACTTTGAAAGTGTTGTAGATGTTTCAGATCTTAAATTGACTGTTGGATATTCTAATGGTACAAAAGCTAAAATAAGTAAAATTGGGAATATGAGATTGTCTGACAATATAGTATTATATGATGTTTTAATTGTTCCTGAATACAATGTGAGTTTATTATCTGTTTGTTGTCTTGCTAGAGATAGCAAGTTGTTTGTTGGTTTTGATGAGAATACTTGCTATATACAGGATTTGATGTCAAAAACAACTCTTGGGATTGGTAGTCAACATGATGGTTTATATGTGTTTAATGATAATTCAAAAGGTATAAGTTGTTTAACAAATGATGTTAGAGCATGTTATTTGTCTAAAATTACTTGGCATAATAGATTAGGACATAGATTAGGACATCCTGCAGATCAAGTGTTGGATGTCTTAAGGTCTAGTCTTAAGTTAAGTGATAGTCATGGATTTGGTCCTTGTGATGTGTGTCATAAGGCTAAACAGACAAGAGATCCATTTCCTCTTAGTGAGCATAAAAGTAAAGATCTAGGGGAACTTATTCATCTAGATGTTTGGGGTCCTTATAAGATTTCAAGTAGAGAAGGGTTTAAGTATTTTTTAACTGTTGTGGATGATTTTACAAGGGTTGTTTGGGTATTTCTATTGAAGTCAAAAGAAGAAGTTTTTCGTAATATAGAAAACTTTTATCAGTTAATCAAAACTCAGTTTGGAAAATTAGTAAAAGTGTTTAGAAGTGATAATGGTAGTGAGTTTGTGAATAATAATATGCAAATGTTTGTCAATAAAAATGGGATTGTTCATCAAACTACTTGTATATATACTCCACAACAAAATGGTATTGTTGAAAGGAAACATAGACACTTGCTATATGTAGCAAGATCTCTTATGTTTCAAGGGGGGTTACCTTTAAGGTTTTGCTCTGAATGTATTCTAACTGCTACATACTTAATTAACAGGTTACCTTCTTCTGTATTACATGGTAAGTGTCCATTTGAGTTGGTGTATGGTAGAAAACCAAATCTTTCCCATCTTAGAGTGTTTGGGTGTTTATGTTTTGCAACTGTTTTAAACAATAATGATAAGTTTTCTAGTAGGTCTGAAAAATGTGTTTTATTAGGATATTCTTCTGTTAAAAAAGGTTACAGGTTGTTTAGTTTGGATAATAAAATGGTGTTATTTTCAAGAGATGTTAAGTTTTATGAAAATGTGTTTCCTTTTAAAAGAAAGTCAAGAGATCAAAGTTTTGAACAATCAAATGAAGTCAATCATTTAATTTTTTTTTATTCTGTAAGTCCCAAGGATAAAGGGAAAGATGACATTGTGAGTGAGGGCAATGAAGATCATACATTAGATGGCTCCCAAGAGCATACTAGTGATGATTCTTCATCTGCAACATTCAATAATGATGACTATATCCCTGAGGGAAATTCCGATAATACACAACCTGCTCCAACTCATTTAGGTGATGCACCAAGTAATGCAGACTTAAGAAGGTCAATGAGAAATACTAATTTGCCTAAAAGATTAAATGAATATGTGATAGAGGGTAAGGTTAAATATGGGGTTGAAAAAGTTGTTAACTATGCAAAGCTTTCTTTTGAAAATAAGTGCTTTGTTTCTACTTTAAATAAAACAATAGAACCAAGTACTTATTGGGATGCATGTCAAGACCCATAATGGGTTGATGCCATGAATTCTGAAATGGAAGCTTTGCATAGGAATGGTACTTCGGTATTAACTGATTTACCTAAAAACAGAAAACCCATTCGTTGTAAATGGATTTATAAAGTTAAATATAAATCTAATGGTGAAGTGGAAAGGTACAAAGCTAGATTAGTTGCTAAGGGGTTTAGTCAAAGGGAGGGAATTGACTTTGATGAAATATTTTCTCTTGTTGTTAAAATGGTTACTGCTGATGTTTAATTAATATAGCTGTGCAAAATAGTTGGAGTTTATTTCAACTTGATAATGCATTTTTGTATGGAGATTTGGATGAAGATGTTTACATGACTCCTCCTCTTGTTTACTATGATCAATCTGGTATTAAAGTTTGTAAGTTAACCAAATATTTATATGGGTTAAAACAAGCTTCAAGAAAGTGGAATGAGTAATTGACTGCTTCTTTAATTGAAAATGGCTTTGTGCAGAGCAAAAATGATCATTCCTTGTTTATTAAATCTGTGAATAATATATTTATTGCTTTGTTGGTTTATGTTGATGATATTGTAATAACTGGTAATAATCTTGAAGAAGTAAATAAAGTTAAAAGTTTTCTTGGTTCCAAATTTCTTATAAAAGACTTAGGAAAATTAAAATATTTTCTTGGTATTGAGGTTTTAGAAACTGATGAAGGTATATGTCTTAGTCAAAGAAAGTATTGTTTAGAACTTCTAAATGAGTTTGGTTTGTTAGGATGTAAACCTGTTATTACTCCTATAGAGGCTCATGCAATCATGTCTACTCATGATTTTAAAGTAAAAGATGACTTTAAGTTGAAAAATGTTAATGAATATCAAAGGTTGATAGGAAAACTTATTTATTTAACCTTGACAAGACCTGATATCAGTTATGCAGTTCAAGTGTTAAGTCAGTTTATGCATGATCCTATGAATTCTCATTTGAAACATGCTTTGAGAATTCTGAGATATCTTAAATCATCTCCAGGAAAAGGGTTACTTATTGATAAGAGTTCAGGTATGGATTTACATGCTTTTGTAGACTCAGATTGGGGTAAGACTTTGATGAATAGGAAGTCTGCTACTGGGTTTTGCATTTTCTTAAATGGTTCTCTAGTTTCTTGGAAAAGCAATAAACAATCCACTGTTTCTCTTGGAAAAGCAAGAAACAATCCACTGTTTCTAGATCTTCTTGCAGAAGCAGAGTTTAGAGCTTTGGCTTCTGTGTCTTGTGAAATAATTTGGTTGTTAAAATTATTAAATGATTTCAAGATGCCTCATTTGATTCCAGTAAAGGTTTATATTGATAATAAAGCTGCTATTCAAATAAGTGTAAATCTCGTGTTTCATGAAAAGACCAAACATTTTGAAATAGACTAGGATAAAGGGTCAATTAAAGTACTCATGTCATCCGGTGTTTTTGTTGACATGTCGTCAGACGTTATACTCATGTCATCCGAAACATCATCAACACTTTAATCATCAAAAACGGTGTCCTGTTTAAAAAAAAAAAAAAAAAAAACTGGTTGTATGTACCTAATCAAGTGATTTGCTTCTTCATCTCGTTTGGGTTGCAACCATTTGTGTACTGGTAAGGAAAGCATGTTCTGATTAAGAGTTCTTCTCATTTTCCTCCATTGATCCCCAAAAGGGGAAAAAACATTCGAATATACCCATCACTTGTCAAACAAGCCGACTACATTTCAGGTCTTGAAGCAAAGATTGCATCTTGGCTTTTCATGATCTCCCAGCTATGTACGTGTGGGGAGGAGACTACAATCTCATTGGTTGATGGTCCTAGTCGGACACAAAGAATTTGGGTATTGAACTGGTCCATGAGCTTATGGATCCACTGAAAAGTTGGCCGATTTAGGAGCATTTGGATGCTCCAGCCGAAAAAGGTAAAGATGTTGGACCAGGTGGTGGTGGGTGTATGTTACTTGAATGCTTCTTCATTCGTAGCTGTGTAAAAAATATGAATATTATGGCAATTATGGCGACAATCGTGTGTAGATAAATCGTGCTTAAAACGGCAAAAATGTTGACATTTCATCACAACATTTTTGTTATATTTGTGAAGTAACTTTACAGCGTAGTGGAAGTCTTGTACGTACAGAAAAAATAAGTTACTTTGAATGAAGTTTAGTTATATTTGTGATGTAAACTATGACGATGAAATAAATTAAGAACTTAATCTCTTCTCATTAGTTATATAGCAAATTTCTGAAACACGTACGAATGATATGATTTAAGGTGTCTGTTATATCAATTATGCTTGTTAATTCAGGCAAAATGATAGCCAATTAGCCAGTATGATCTGTTAGAGATATCAAATAACTTGGTCTCACCTACCGTATCAATTGTAATTAATGTAGAATATGCCTTCTAATATTGCAATTGTAATTAGAAGAAAGTATATTATTTCCATTTCTAGTTTAGGAAAGTTCTTGAAAAACAAGTCAATTGTATTGTATATAAACAGTACGTACATAATGAAGAGAGTTGAACCTTTTTACATACTCAATTCTATATGATCATGATTATTATGTGTTGTTGCGACTTGCGAGTGAGCCACTCGAGATATTAAAATGTGAACGGGCCGGGCCCATAATTAAATTTACTTGTGGATCCATTTAAGTTGATCTACGCATCGAGGGTGTTTGGGTTGGTGTAATTTATAAATTTAGTTTATAATTTTCAAATTAGAGGTGCGCATATGGGCTTTAGCTCGAGCCCGGGCCTAGAAAAAGCCCGAAATAGCCTGAAAAAGTACGGCTTGAAAAAGCGCGGCCCGAAGCCTGACCTAGCCCGAAAGTCCTAAAGAGGCATGTAATTATTTGAAAAAGCCCGGTCCGGCCCGGGCTAGACCGGGCTAAGCCCAAAGCCCGAAAAAGCCCGAAAAAAAGCCTGAAAGCCTGGGCTTTTTTAAAATAAAGCCTGAAAGCCCGGTCTTTTTTGAGATAAAGTCCGGGCTTTTTTTTAAAAAGCCCGAACCTATATTAAATTATATGTTTTTTATATTTATATATAAGTTTTTACTTATATAATATATATATTAAATATATTTTTTTCATACAAAAAATAACTTCGGTATATTATATAATTTATACCTTTTGAATATATATATTTTTCAATTCATTAAGTACGTATACAAGTATATATATTCATTTTATTGATGGATATTTAAACAACTATGGTAATATCGTATATACATTATATTTGTATATTATAAAATACAACAATAACTTATTTTTACACAAATATATATGAAATTAGTAGTTATATAGTGGTAAATAAATGCAATAATTAATTAGTAATAAACAAAATTAGATTTTAAAAAAAGTCCGAAAACGCCCGGTCCGGGCTTTTAAAAGCCCGGGCTAAGCCCGTTTAGCCCGTTCTGGACTTAGTAGGCCTAGTTTTTTTGTTAAGGCCCGGACTTAGCCCAGCCCGGGCTTTTTTAAACCCGAGTTTTTTTTAACCAAAAAAGGTTGGGCTTTTTTAGGCCCGATCTAAGCCCGGCCCGGCCCGGGCTTTGTGCACCTCTAGTTCAAATCAGCAACAAAATTCTAAATTTATACAAAACTAAATAAGAGAACTGAAGAGAAAATGTTAACCATTATAAAACGTCATGTGTCACATAATCAAGTTTTATTTTTCCCCTTCCATTTTCTTAATATTGTTTACCATCCTGTCTACTGCCCCCACCCCACCACCACCATCAGCCCCGTCAGTCATCGGATTTTTCTTTAAAAAAATAAAAAAAAAATTACATATTTTTTTTTACATATTATCATTTTATACTGCATTCTGTTAAACTTATACTGCATTTTATTATTTTTAATGCATTTTGTCTCTCTCTCTCTCTCTCTATATATATATATATATATATATATATATATACATATATATATAGTGGATATTGTACGTTTTTTTACTGCATTTTGTATTATACACATTATCCTTTTTTATACTGCATGTTGATGTTTTTACTGCATTATATATACAACTCGATCTAATATATATTGCTTTTTTACTGCATTTTTATGTTATACATAATCTATTTCGTGCTACAATTTATTAAAATTATACTGCATTTTGTTATTTTTACTGCATTTTGCATATATTTCATTTATTACATATACTGTTTGTTTGTAAACTGCATTTTATATTATACATATAATCCATTTTTACTGTAATTTGAATAAAAGTATAATACGTATTATTTTTTTACTACGTTTTGCATATATTTCATTTAGTACATATTGTTCGCTAATTACTGCTTTTTATATTATACATAATCTATACGTACTACATTTTGCATTTTTCTCATTTATTACATATTCTTTGTAATTTACTATATTTTATATTATACATATTATCTATTTGTACTGCATTTTGTATAAAAGTATACTATATATTGTTGTTTCTACTGCATTTTACATATATTCCATTTAGAATATATATTGTTCTCTTTTTACTGCATTTTATATTATAAATATTGTCCATTTATATTGTATTTTGCTGATGTCGTGTATAGAAAATGGAGTAAAATATATACAAGTTTTTGTTCAAAACAATAATATACAAAATGCAGTGAAAAAAGATTAGAGGTGTATTCAAAATGCTGTAGAAAAAGGGATACTATATATATCGAAAAATTATTAGGAAAAAAATTTGAAAAAAAAATCTCTGGCGGCAACAACAGGTGGTGGGGTGGTGGTAGCTGAGGTTAGTGGGAAGAAGAAGGTAGAAGGAGGAAGAAATGAAATTAGATGGGTTAAAATGTAAAAATCAAAATAGTGGAAGGGTGTGCGATGAAATTTTTTGTTATTTTTTTTTGTTAACTCTAACACTCCATCTAAAACACAGTAGGTAATTTCATCCATTTTTTTAAGGTCAGAAGCGAAATCCCATTTACATATATACATAGATAACATGACATCATCTAAAAGTTTCATAAGTTATATGTACTAATTATTAGAGTTTACAATCACTATTTATATATCCTGGGCATTATATATAAAAATATATTAAATTGTATCAAAATAATATCAGAGTAATCCTGGTCAAACACCTTCCGGTCACTCCTTGCCTAGCCCAAATCATCTCAAAACCTGCAAGGAGTAATTAACGGGATTAGCACGAAACTAAGTGAATAAACCTGTTACTAGCAGTTTGACTTAGCTCAACAATATTAATTAACAACAAATACTTCTTTTTACGTTTAAGTTACCGCATTATAAGTTTAAGTCACTGCATTTTAAGTTTAATGTGGTGGAAAACTGATATGAATAATATATTTAAATAAATAAAAAAAATCAATGTATGTTACGCTTAAACTACTGCATTTTACGTTTAAATTACTGCATTTTACATTTTTAAGCTCATATAAAATTGATACAAAAAAATAGATTAAAAAACCACTACATTCTACGTTTATGTTACTGCATTTTATGTTTAAGGTGGTGAAAATCTGATTTAAGAAAAGTAGATATCGAAAACAAACTGCATTTTACGTTTGACTTACGACATTTTAAATTATAAGGTGGTGTATGTAAACCTGATATGCAAAATAGATCTCGGATAAATCATTCAATTTTACATTTAAATTACTGTGTTTAACATTCTTAAGCACGCGGAAAACTGCTTTGAAAATATAGATTGAAAAAATCACTGCAATTTATGATTAAAAGATAATGCATTTTTTTTCATATAAAGTTTTAGTAGAATGTATAAGATGAGAATAGGAAGGCTAAAGTTAAGTGTCATAAAAAGGCAGTCCATTTTTTGTACAAGTAAAAATGCATTATTTTAGTAAAATGAAGTGTCAATTTGATAAAATGCAGTAAATATAAGTATGAGATTTCACTCATAAAAGTATTCATGTCAACTTGAACGCGCATCTCCCATCAAACACATACATACAAATACACCACATATATCTCATCACACGTGTAACCAAACCAACCTTCAAACATCATACAAACATCCAAAATATATATATAAATCATGAGAACAATCAATCACCTAATAGGAATGTTAGATTTCTTAACATTCCTACTATCAATCCTAATTCTTGGTGGTGGAATTTGGTTAAGCACGTACGCAACATCGATTGCTTAACGCCTTTTTATAGTGGCCATTGATCTTTATCGGTTTATAGTTTCCGCCTATTTCTCAATCTCACTTTCAATTCCATTTCAAAAGGGTCAACTTTAACTACATATATTATCTTTGGTGTTAGAGATTTCGACATGATTAATACTTAAAGACTAGATGAAGGTACAACAATGGTGATGGGTGTGTATAGTGAAGAATCGATCGCTGGCAACGGATTTTTGATCGGTGTAGTGTGTGTGTTTTATGTGTTAATGCGTTTAATTTTCTTTGTTGGAAGGGGTGGTATGAGTGTTACGGTAGAGAGAGAGAGAGAAATGAGAGAATAGGTAGAGAGATTAGGTGGTATGCGTGTTATAGTAGAGAGATTAGGGCAGTGAGTTAATGAGAGTGGTGCCTGACCGATTGAGACTGATTGTGTCAACATATTTACAAACTAGCCCTTGACCAAAGTAATTGCATGGCACGTCCTTTTTGTTTGGTGTAATCTTGACCATTGAAAGATAATGGAGGGTGTTAATCATGTCTGCTTTTTCTGCTCTACAAATGCTACATCTCCTCCGAACCGGACCTAATAATATTTTGACTATCATAATTTATTTGAAAATTTGAAAATTATATTTATTTGTTTCAATCATCATTTTGTAATGTAAAGTATAATGTACTCAAACAGATAATAGAAATAATAATTTTTTCTTTCAAGTTATGTACTCATATGATATATAAATATATTTTTAACAAAGTCATTTTTTTTATTTTCATTTTCTTTCTCTTTAATCTAAACAAAATTAATTTTTTGGGACGTACCCTCCACAACACTACACATCATGGTCTTAAGATTGCTAGTGTTAAGGGATAATAACATGTTATGCTGACGTGACACCTAACACGCCTATACTATGGTGTTACCAGTGTAGATTATCTAACAGTGTACATTAAGGGGTGTTTGAGTGAGCTTATTTGATATATTTATATAATAAGTTCTTCTTTTAATTTTGGTGGAAGATCATAGGAGAATGAGGTATTTGAGGAGAATGAGAAAAATATTTAATTGTGGCAATTTGATCATCATTTAGTTTAGATCGATGGTTATAAGGGATGGTGTATATTTTCACGAGACATTGTGCGCAAATTTGATGATTTTCTCTACATAGATATGAAGATTATGTACGTATACAATCGCTATATATCTATATATGTATACGATTTTTGAAGAATCGTATCTATGTGGAATTGTAGTCCGATTGATTTGGGGATTTTAGGATTATAACTTAATCCATACTAATTTATTTTGTTTTGCGGTCAGCTCCAGATGTTTGTAGAATGTGCAAAAACTAGTCCCTGGTATATTGTACTGTGAGGATCATTTAAGACATGTGGCATAACATGGTTTGATGACACATTGCTTTCCCTGCTCCTCTAAAAAGGTCTGCTTTTATGATCCTTTTCTAATATTATTTTCTTAAAATAACTTATGTAATTGAAACTATAGAAAACAAATAAACAAATTCTACGATTGATTAATAGTTTGTAAAATAATTCTAACATAAAATTAATGGATGAAATGATGCAAGTTAAATTTAAAAGTGGTTTACGAGTAATATGTAAATAACGGCACTCTTTTGATCTGAAATTTGGTGCCTATATCGAAAATGAATCACATTTAAATCAAGTATAAAAAAAGTTTAGAAAACATTTAACACATGATAGAACGATATTATAGTGCCAAAATCAACGAGTGGTGTAGCAAGAAGTAGTTCTAATCGATCTACTCTAGTTTTCTTGTCAATCTAATCGATCTGAGTAGGCATATAATATATATATATATATAGTGGAGTGATCTAGAGGGAAGTGCATTTTTTAGAGGAAGAGAGGAAGCGTTAGTATTCGTCAAGAAGCATATTATTTTCATCCATATATATATATATATATATATATATATATATATAGACTTGAGATTATGTGAGAACAAGGAGATTCCGTGAGAACGGTGAGAACATATCTTGGCCATCCGTTTTTTGATCAAAAAATCTGATTTTGAAGGTGACACTTTTGTAAATACTTTGAAGTTTGATTTTGGATGGTTCACATAAGGATTGCTATGTGAAGTTTAATTTTTTTTTGCTTTACAATAGTTTTAACATGGTGAAGTTTTATTTAATTTTTGTTAAAAACAATGTTTGAAGTAGTGAATTGATATGTATAAACATTAATCTCTTCAAAAACTAATGTTAACAAAAAAAAAATTACTTAATCTCATTAAAACTATGTGAACCCATAAAAAAAATTATAACATTATAAGTTAAGGAAAAAAATAATAAACTTAACCTTACAAAAATGATATGAAGCTAAAAAAAAAGTTTCACATGAGCAAAATGATGTGAAACTAAAAAAAAAACTTCACATGAGCAAAGGTGATGTGAAGCTAAAAAAAAACTTCACATGAGCAAAGAATGTAAAGCTAAAAAAAAAACCAGTGAGGAAGTCTATATCTTTGAACCACCTTGAGCCGACAAGTAGGTAAAAAAGTCAAGCTAGTAACTCGTTAAACAAGCGCTCTTGGGAGGCACCCCATTTCTTATCTTAGAATAGTTTTATTTCACATGAGCAAAGGTGTGTGAAGCTAAAAAAAAACTTCACATGAGCAAAGGTGATGTGAACCCTCCAAAATCAAACTTCAAAGTATTCACAAAAGTGTCACCTCCAAAATCAGGTTTTTTGATCAAAAAATGGATGGATAAGATGTGTTCTCACCGTTCTCACAGAATCTTCTTGTTCTCACCAGAACCCATCCATATATATATATATATTAGGTCATATGAAAATGATTGGTAAACCTAAACTTGTAGGCCTAAATCTATACCTAAAAATGTGATTGGTAAATGTGAAAAATTAATTGGATGAGATTATGAGAAAAAAAATCAACCAAAAGAACTATGTCTACCTTTTTTTAAAAATGTAACAAATTATAGTCTGACATTCGTTGTATGTAGCAAATTATTCGGGTCTTCATTGTATGTAACGAACTTGTAAATTCTTTACATTGTATGTAACTTATGATACTTTTTCCACGTGTCGATCATATAAGCTGACACGTAGCATCCCTTAGAACCGTTAATCTGACCAAAATACAATGTAAATAAATTACAAGTTCGTTACATACAATAGATTCCCGAGTAATTCGCTACATACAATGAATGTCAGACTATAGTTTGTTACATTTGCGCGCACTGACCCTATGAAATTAGGCACACCCCATATGTAGCATTACTCGGTTTAGGTAGCATTACTTGGTTCAATTGAAATTTGTTAAAGGAATTGGAATTTGAGAGTGTTAGAAATTCTTATTGTGTTTCGTTGGTAGAATTTGTTAATGGAATTGGATTCTTAATAATTTCAATGACATTACCCTTTCATATTTTAAAATCTATGATAAATCTTGCGATATTTTTTACACATTTTAATTACATGATTTTGTTGTTATCAAGCTTTTCAATCCATAAAATTCAATATAAAACTAGTGAGTCGGAAAACATCTTGTCGGAATCATGATTATGTACAAATCAAGCTTCGTATACATAAAAAGTGTTCATGTATATATTAAAAACTATATAAAAATGTAGGGTACAACAGATAGTATCGATTTAGAATGCCACAAGGCCAATGCAACAAGCATCTTGCCATCGGCAATGTCATATATAATGAGTTCTATATCAACTTTATTTGTAATGTAATTATGTTTTTACATTAGTGATACATATGAAGAAAGCGGCATGGCCTCTCATATTTTAGAGGCAACAGCAACCTTTGATCCTGATGGGCGACCCAAATACTTACAAATGAACTCACCCGTTTGCAAGAGCTTTTTCATATCAACATTCGTTTTGATACCAAGCCCATTGAGCATGTACACAACATCTTCAGTTGCAACATTACCCGAAGCTCCCTTAGCATATGGGCAGCCTCCTAGTCCCGCTACAGAAGAATCCACAACGCTTATTCCCATCTGTCAGTCATAAAACATCTGTTAAAAGAACTCATTATCATGCTAGATGATTGAGCGTCTCTTTGCAAGGGAATGAGTAGTTAGCTTACTTGAAGGGATACTAAAATGTTTGGAAGAGATTGGCCATAAGTGTCGTGAAAGTGAACCGCTAGCTTTTCAACAGGGACAACTTCCATGACTGCTTCAAGCATAGGAATTACAGTTCCTATTGACAACCAGATTAAGTTAAGTAGAGATTATAAGTGTTGAAAGTTGAAAGTTGAAAACTGGTCAAAAGTGTTGAAAGTTGACACAAGTGCAGTTTTATTGCATGAAACCTCCTAGGTGCTTAGACTATAGATGTTCGGTGTCAAACTAACCCAACCCGCACAATCAATGACCCATTTACTAAGCAGTCCATATTCTACCTTCTATGTGTATTTGTTGCATGCATTGTAAGAATACTATACGGAAAAGGACTACCATGAAGGGTGTTAATGGAACCCCATTCACATTAACTACTATAAGCTCATAGCATTTGTAACACCCGAACCCATAGTTGTATAGCAGCAGACCCATCCAATAACTCAATCAGAACTGTGTCTAACACTACTACTTGTGTACAATCAATACCCACAATTGATGCCAAAAAGGGATGTCATAATTCCTCTAGAGGTGCAGCGGTAGACAAACTAATAGGAAGTTGAAGATTACCTGGTGTACCAATCCCTATTGTATCACCAAGTGAGATTTCCATGCAACCCATCTCGTGAAGTTGTTTTGCCACATATGCAACTTTTGACGGATCAATTGCGCCTTCAACTGGGCACCCAATCACACATGATACGTACCTGCAGCAAACAATGCTAGCAATCATCAATATCCTTCCAAATTCCCCAAATCTTTACGTTAGACATTTGCTTAAAGTAGGTCAACTTGAGTTGCATTTTATCTCAAATGTGTAAAACTTTCAGAAAAAAAGCTAACGTAGATATAGGTCAGACTGGGTCAAATGAATCGAACATAGAAAGTGAATATCATATGGTTATTAAAGGCTTAAAGCCTTAAACTCCAGAAATGGCTTTATGGAGAAAAATAATATATATATATATACATATATATATATATATATACATAGAGAGAAAAAAATAGACTGTTTCTTGATAATAGAGTATTTATTACCTTATTTAGTATTCTAATGCACTACAAATATTAGATGATAAAAGCTAAAAAATAAAGAGACAAAAAAAGTCTGGATGGGTCGGTCAAGCCCAATCTTTCCATTTGGACCAACATTAATAGTAGCCTGTTTTGAGCTATTAACCATTCCGCCAATTCTGCCACCTCTAGTGTTAAACATCAATCCGAGAAATTCTACTGCTCCAGCAGATTCAAAGTGTTCGGAGAGTAAATAGTCAAACATTTATCATGAATACACATGCATTTATTTTATCTCATTTTTCACATCATTTTATTATCATATGATAAGAGCAGAACCCCAAGAATGCAATCATGAACAAAAGAAGCAAAGTGCATACCCACGAACAGGAATCGAGAGCTTTGTTGCAGCCTGAATAACGTCACGGTAACGAGCAAGACTTTCTTCGATTGTACAATTAATGTTATTTTTCGAGAAGGACTCAGAAGCTGAAGCAAAAATCGCTATTTCCTTTGCTCCTGCTGCAACAGCAGCTTCAAAACCCTGGTCGATACCAACCATACAAATTATACATCAGCAAGGTTGAAATTTGATTTATCGGTTTCAATATGGATGTACATTACACACTTTTAAATTTGGTGTCAATACAGGCAATTTTGCACCTTCCAAGTTCTTAACTGCTTCAACAACGTCCTTCGCATCTGCCAGCTTCATGATAAAATAATTGTATTTATATACATGTGATAATGAGCTATACATTACACAACAAAGAGACAAGTTTCAGTAGACTCAGGCTACCTGAGGTACCCATTTGGGCGACACAAAACTTGTGGCCTCAACAACAGATAACCCGCAAGAAATAAGCCGGCTAATTAATTCTATCTTAACAGATGTAGGTACGATATTCTTCTCATTCTGCAGCCCATCCCTTGGGCCAACTTCCACTATCTTCACATAATCTGGCATGCTTCTAAATAACTGAAGTTAAAGATAACATGGTTAGCATATCGATACCGCCCCGTAACAAAACCAACATGCCTTTTTAATGGGTGTCACTGAACAAACATAATTTGAGTGCTTTAAATATGGTAGTAGATGTAAGCTGGGCAGGAGGTAATTGTCAGTGTGCTATAAAGTCAAAAATGGGCAACAAAGGCAAGAAGTAGTTGAAGGAGTAACAAGGCTTGCAAACTTTATTGTCAGAGTAACAGGTATAGTATAGTTTATGCACTGCTCCTAATATATGTCTTGAGCTGCAATATATAGTGAATGATATTTGATGTTCAAAAATAATATACAGAACTTGTCCCTTGTATAGCGAAACAGGATACCTGATATCTAAAGTAAATCAAACTTTTGACATTTAAATTGCAGTTATTCACCTTATTTGTTATGCCCCTCGGGTTTGTATCGTTGCAATACGAGCTGTGTTGAAGGTTAGCTATGTGTCGTGTTTGACACCGAATTCCATTAACTTCATGGTTCCTTCCTTTGCTTTCCCACACATAATCATTGTCGGCACCCTCTCTTGTATGGTGTGTCCAAGTGAAAGGTTCTCGCCTATACTCTCTAAAACTTTCCCTAAACACGATAGCACGTCAGTATCAGAAGCATTCACAAATAGGTACAAAAATAATTGAAGATCACTATATTTCTAGTGCTTGTTATATATAATTACGAATGTTCTAATTTCAGTAAGATAAATGAATAACAGTTTTATCAACGACACATACTTGTAGCTATTGGATGATCCACAAGTCATTCCATCTATCCAGCAATACCCCAATCCATTGTCGTCTCCACTGGTACTGCAGCGTTTTGATGAAAACCTTCGTGAAAAATCAATGTCGCTTAAGCTTGGCAATTTGTCCAAACCAATAGGCTCCTCCAAACTCGACATTGTCAAAAGCAGGAAGTCACAAAAACACTGCAACAAAAACATAAAAAAAGTAAGGCCTCTACTTACATCATTAACTACAAAAACAACAACCAAAGGGCCTTTGGCCTAGCAATATCGTAGTGACCCTTCCAACCAAGAGGTTGGGGGTTCGAGTCATGGGGATGGGACAAATGTATATATTTGTGGATTAATGTAAATATGTGTAGTATTGGGGTGTGTGAGTACTTGGTTTTCTGAAAAAAATTACAAACACAACAAACACATAAAGTAACAGAGCATTATTCAAGCACATAAATCTTCATTGCAAAGGAGCATTCCAAGCCTTCAACTTTATTGACAATATCTCTCATAAATAACATTTTCATACCCAAACGGCTAAAACTTGTTAACGTTTATGTTTATGTCAATTACTGCATATACAATTATACCAACACAAAATCCCAAAAAAAAAAAAAAAAACATATATTTGCAAATATTGAGCATGAACACAAAAAATTAACAACCACAGAATTAACAAATGGCAATACTCAAAACTAAAATCAACTCCAATTCAAAGATATGAGCTTGTTAGTTGACCTGGTCAAACAAAGCAACTAATCAATTAAACCTAATTTCAAAGATCCACAAGTCAGTTTCACAAATTACAAAAGGAAGAAATTAAACATGATTACCTTGCTCTAGGACCTGAAATCAATCAAATTACAACCAAGCACAAAGTGAATTGAAGTTATGAATCAATTAAACTAAACGTAAATTAGAATTAGAAGGGAAAAAATGAAGGATTATATTATACCTGAAGTTTGATTTGTGGGATTTGAATGGGTACAGATGGAAGGTAGTTTTCGGTTGGAAGTTGGTCGATTTCTTCTCCTAACTCATTTCCTCTATTTATACTATTAAAATTAAAATTATAAAAAAAATTAATTCGTTTACCGTGTTCCACGAGTGTAGGTGTGTGACTTAAACTAATCATCCAGGTGGTAATAAAATGATAATGTCATGATATTATAAATATTAAAATTTAATAATATTAAAATAAATAAACAAACAGGAAGGTTATTCTCCCTCCGTCTCAAAATAAGTGTCTCATTTTGACTTTTAAAAGTCATTATCTTTCAACTTTGACCTTAAATATTTTTTATTGTGTTATATAATATTTGATGCAAAATATATGAATGGATTGAGTTTTTAATGTATTTTCATTTGTATAATTTTCATCAAGTATTATATAACATAAACAAATATATTTAAAGTCAAAGTTGAAATAGAAAGACTTTTAAAAGTCAAAATGAGACACTTAATTTGGGACGGAGGGAGTTCAATTTAAAGTGTATTACCCTTTTTCGAGAAGGGTTTGTGATATTTACTCTAAGGGTTTATTCACATTAACTGTATTCGATGTACTTTCATTTGTCTATTGTATGTAGTGAACTTGAAAATATGGTTTATTATTACAACAATACCCAATCTCGTCAAAAACAGGGTGGGGGGGGGGGGGGGGGGGGGGGGTTAATATGTACATAGTCGTAACTCTACCATTAAGTATGGTTTATTGTATATATTATTTCAATTTTGGGTCTTAACCAAAAATAAATATTACATACAATAAATCATATTTACAAGTTCAATACATACAATAGAATTTTTCAAAATTCAACACATACAATAGTAAAAAATATAAAGTTTAATACATAACGAAATAATAAACCCTTTATCTTTATCTGATCCTATTAATTTGAACATTTACTTTTCATTGAGTTTGGTCTATAACCAATGAATTTCATAATCTATCTTGAGTGCCCTAAGTTGATCATTTTTATTTTCATTGCTTTAATTAAAGCAAAGTAGACTTGAAAATAACTTTTATTAAATTTCAAATGGGGGCTGCGACGGATAACCCTACGGAAACCATCAGTAGCTCGGGCCATAAGTTCGTTCGGCTTTGTGAAGGGTAAAAGCATTTTAAAAGAATTTGATTTCTTAAAATAGTCAATGCGGCTTCAAATAAACTACCGGTCGTTTATTATTATTGTTATTATTATTATTATTATTATTTCATAATAATAAATAAATAAATAATAGAATAAGCTCATCTAAGTATATCATTAATTAAGTACAATAATATAAAGTTATTTCTTGAACAACCAAAACATTATATAGAAAAGACTTCGGCAAAAAGCCGAAGCAAGAGAAATTACATCAAGTATATAGGACTAATACGCCATAACGACCATGATAATTTTACCTTCTTACATCGAGTAGACAACCACGTAAAATGACAAAGAAACAACTGAATTAAAACATCTTTGTTTGTCTCTACCTCTTTTTGGAAACCACGTTGTTCCGATGTTTCCATAGAGACCACCACCATAAAAAGAGAATCGCCTCTACCAATTTCTTGAACTTGAAAGTCGCGTGGAAGGAATAAAGTCATTCCGTCATCTTAGCAGGAACAGCCAAAAGTAAATCAATTTGTAATTGTAACCATAATATAAAGTGTAATAACAAGTAATGGGCTTTGACTAAATTATTAGTTTGAGGACATGTAACAGTTCTTTGTGTTGGCTGTTTGAAATCTATTAATATCAACATTCATTTTATGATTTTGATTATTGATATCATGTTATAACAACGACTTCAATAATAATCTCTCTTTACCTTCAATAATTTCAAGACTTAATTTCCCAAACCGTCCCTGGGTTTGTTCAAAAAATCACTTTCCGTCCTTTTAACACGAAAAGTCAAGCACCGTTCCAACTTTTGTCCATTTCGCTCATTAACCGTCCCTGTACCAAACGCCGTTAAAAAATCTCGTTATGAAAGGTCACGTGACCTGCACACGGAGGGTAGCTTCGTCTTTTCAGGTGTCATATGCTACCAACCTTCCCCTCCCTTCCTCTTATTTAATTCCCCCTTTTCACCAAAGCTTCAATACAGTTTTATTGAACTAATCAATGACATAAATTACAGTGTCTCCATAAGATGCAATAATTGACTATAAGTTTCACTATGAGTATGTTTGAGGTTGCTTATTGAAACTGCACATAACAAGCTTTAACAAAAGACACAGCACAGGAGATGGTTGCTTCTGCGGAAACGTAACATAGTAATCAGGTACGTTACCGCAGTGGTTCTGAGTGTTTACAGATTCTATTTATTTAAAAATATAACAAACTAATCAAAAATCAGATAAACACTCAAACAATTGCCACAAATATAAGCAATTTTGTATAAGCATCTATCAAACAGCTAAGATCTCTAAGACATAAACGTTATTTTCATTCCTATTAAACAATCAAAACTACTTATCTGTTGTATCGAAACGTAATAAGCTGATAAACAGTCACAAACGCCTAGGGTATATGTCTCCAGTTTTGAAACCCTAACTTTCTACAATTCCAGAGGTACAATTTTTAACATCAAACCGGTAATATATAACATGAACTAACAACATATAATCAATTAACGAAATTATTAGTGTGAGCGTGTGATTAAAAACATACTTAGCGGCGGAAGCAGATTCTTCTTCAAGCCAGTGATGAATCTGACGAAAGTTGCGTTTTAAGATTGAAGCTGATTGTTTAACGTCGGTTCTCAACAGCAGAATCACGGCGCTCACTCCGGCGACCGTCAGTATTAGATTCGTTAACGCCATTTGTTGGATCGAACTTACGGTGGTTTACGGCGGTTTAAGGATTTGAGGGTTTAATGAAACTGTAATTCACCAATGGCACCTGAAAAGACGAAGCTACCCTCCGTGTGCAGGTCACGTGACCTTTCATAACGAGATTTTTTAACGGCGTTTGGTACAGGGACGGTTAATGAGCGAAATGGACAAAAGTTGGGACGGTACTTGACTTTTCGTGTTAAAAGGACGGAAAGTGATATTTTGGACAAACCCAGGGACGGTTTGGGAAATTAAGTCTAATTTCAAATGTTAGATAAGTGAATCACCTGTTTAAATCATACTTTTAAATTCTTAGTGAAACTTTAGTAAACGTTCTCAAGGGTTTAACAAAATCCAATGACTTCAAATCGAGCTCAATGTTTGGAAGAAGAAGAATAATTTTTTTTTAAAATAAATAAATAAAAAACCCTTTTTAATTCATACTTTAATTACTTGAATCTTATTTGTTCGGAGTCATCCTTGTGGGGTGGACAATGACTGATGCCAAAGGTACACGGGATCAGGATGTTCTCATCAATTTACACATTTTATTGGATTAAGATAGCGGGCTTGTTGAACTACCAGTAGTACTATATGATTAAACGTGGCAAACTTACAAATCATTGTATATAAACAAAATGTGAGGTGAGACTAACCATTATTCTTGGTCCTATATGTACACAATATAATCTTTCTTTTAGTCACTAATTTAATTTAATCATTTATATTTCTCTCTTTGGGTGAAACAAGCAAATCAAGTTTTGTATTTGAGTTTTACTTATACCTAAAATAAAGTTATGGTGAATAACATTGCTTAATCTTTTTAATTATAATTGTAAAATTGTAATTCCATTAGGAATTGAACATGACACAACTATTGCAGGGCATCTATTATTGTGAATATAAGATATATAAATTGATTTATTTATTAACATTAAAAACTCTTATTGACACACGGGAAATTCACCACTACCTAACCCATATTAGCAACCCCATTTACTATTTAAAAAACTCCATGATTTTTCACCACTACCTAACCCCCATAAATGTTGGAATCTTAAAGGTTTACAAATTTTGTTAAATGCTCAATTGATCAATCATTAAATATAAAAATCATCATCAAATAAAAACAGTAAAGGAACAAGAAAGATTCCAATTTTGGTTCTATGGACCCCCCGCGATCATTGGACAATATAAGTGAAGTTGAAACAAAATACTCTCAGCATTTTATAACAATCGTTCAGTTTTCATTTTGAAAGTCTTTATTTTATAACTTCAATTTTAAATATTTCTGTTTATTTTATATAATATTTAATGCAATTTATGTAAATAGATTGAATTTTAAATATAATTTCATTAATATAATTTTTATCTGGTATAATATTATATAAACAAAAATATTTAAAGTTGAAATTGAAAAAGAAAGATTTCAAAAAGTTAAAAGTTGACACTTGTAATGAGACGGAGGTGGTAGTATATAAATTTGTACCCCATAAAATAGGAAGTTCAAATCAAACCATTTGATCTCGATGAGATAGAAAAGATCTTTCTTCAATAACATACAATTTGTTAATAGCCAATTAGCCAAGCATACAATAACATACATGGTTGGACGTGAGTATGCAAGTTTTTTTAAGCCACAAAATAATGCGAAATATGTGAGGACTACAAATTTAATATAACCATCAAATATTCAAATTAGATACTCCCCACAAAGTCACAAACAAAACGACAATAGATAAAGATTTACCGAAAAATATATCCCTACACGTGGAATTATTCTAGCCATCACTAAATCTACATCTGAATATACAGGATGGATTTTGTAGTTTTGTTACAATTGTTTATCAGACCACTAAGAACACGTTGGAATGCGTAAAACTACTCATATTTGTTAAAGTAAAATTGTGTAGCACCCCCAAATTCGTACAAGAGAAGTAATTCGAGTTGAGGTGTGACTAATCAAATATTATAACATTAAGATACACGGACGATCTCGTTTTGAAAATAATTACATTTTCATACATAAAATGTTTGAAAACATAGCGTTTACAGTACAAAAATATAGTTCCCTAGAGTCCGCGTCCAAGACGGGAGTTTCTATTACATAATGATTTACAAAAAGTAATGCGGGAGAATATCCCGTTAATGCAGTTGTGAAAACATGCGACTCTAGCTAAGTATTTCCTGGAGTAAGCCTACTCCGTTTGTGTACCTGAGATTACACGCTAAAAGAGGTCAACAAATATGTTGGTGAGTTCATAGGTTTAATCAGTAAATCAGTAAATATGAACCACAAGATTTTATAAGTGTTTTGCAACCAAACAAAAATAGTATACTATTGCCATGAGCCTATAGTCCGAAACTTAACCGTTATGTGTATGATGCGCCCCGAACGGTCGGTCTAGGAATTGCTTCCTGTCGTTGCGGACCTCACGCTCGCGGCGACATCATGGGTAGTTTTAAATTTATAATTGTCGGGACCTAAACCTTCCGAACAACGTACTGATACTAGGTACGAGTACCTGATACTAGTAAGTGGCAAGGATGATCAAGGGTCGTTCCTCACGACGATACAATTGAAACAGAGCTCACTCGGATAACTTAGTAATTAAGCTGGGTTTTGGATAGTTGGATAGGTTTTGTGTTTTTTTTTCTAATTTATTAAACTACTAAAGCATAAAATAAAAGGGAAGCTAGCATATATGTAATACTTAAGGATGACGGAGACGTGGTTCACCATGATTTGGGATAGTGCATTACTGGGATGATGTTCAGTTATGGGACACATTTAGCTAACAGACAAGTAAACTATAGGTGTAAACACTAGGAACCTACTTCTTTAGATAGATTCTAAATTAGTATGTCACTGAGTACCTAGGCTATCGTGATTCTGATCAGAACAGGCTGCTCAACCCCCTACACTGTCCGGTTAGGACTACTGACCCATAAAGGGTGCAGGAATAAGTTAACAGACTGCCCTCGGGTTATTCTGACCCTTCTTAACACCTACGTCTAAATGTTATTATCTAATCGTGTACTGATTATTAACTTTGTATTCTAAACTATCAGTTTATAGAGTCTAGGGGTTTTAAGAATCCTGAACCACTACTGGGCTTGACTTTCATCTCTAGACTCATACCTTAGGTTTGATTAGTTCAATTACTTCTGTCATGATCTAGCCTCACTTTTTCAATCAGTCATTCATCCCTAGGAAAACCAACGGTGTACAGTGCATACTCCTTCCACAGCCTGCTAACCCTAGATACCGTTTACGGTGTACCGCACTCTAACAGTTCCACAGATCCTTCGTAACCAGGGATAGATTTGCGGTGTACTGTGATGTTTCCACAGCTTTACTATCCCTACGTACAGGTACGGTGTACAGTGTCTAAGTGTTTCCACAACTTCAGTATCAGAGGTAGGCATACAGTGTACTGTAACACTTCCACAGCTATATTGGTTCCTAGACCATATTTTAGGGTTTCTAGGCAATCCTCAGTGTAGGCACAAACAACTCTTTCTGGGGCATATGCCTAGTATTTCAACCGGATTATAGTGACAGACACGGCTTCGTACGATAACACAGATAACTATCTACCGTAACTTAAGGCCTATAGCTAAGGTGATAGTCACGTGAAGGACTGGAAAGGGTGATCCATAGCTAAGTCTAGATGCATGATAAGTTTAGACAGATACAAGGTTTAACAATTCCAATAATCATACCAAATTACGACTATCTAAATCGTGGCAAACATACAAGCAACTACTCACAAAGCATGGCAATAAACATTTCTACAATTAATAAATCACAAACATCAAAAAAGAACATTATGACAAATTAATATAAGAAAGGATAGATATTACCGGTAAATAAATACGAGCAGAATAACACTTGTATTTCGCCGAATAATATCCCAGGTATTACAAATGCTAGCTTCTACGAACTATATTACATAACTCCTCTAAAAGCGACGGATTGTCCCCCTAATCTTCCCACTAGTTTCTAGAGAGAGAAACTAGAGAGAGACTGGAGAGAGAACCTAGAGAGAGAAACTAAAACTAAAAATAAAAACCTAATTCTAGAGAGAGAGTAGTGAGAGAGTGAAGTGTGAATGAGAATGGATGTGTTATTTTTGAAATGAGAACTTGAGCTTAGTATTTATAGGTAACGCACAACCGTATCCATAGACCGTATCCTGAACCTCAAATGCACAACCGTATCGCACAACCGTATCAAAATCTGATTTTTATCGCCTAAATGCACCAATACGGCTGTCCTAAGGCAAATACGGTTGTCCTGGAGCAAATACCGGTGGACACCAACCGTATACGGTTGTCCTGGGCCGTATACGGCTCGACACATGCTGTATACGGTCTGTGCAGGCTGTATACGGCCTGTGCCTAGCCGTATACGGTCTGGGTCAGCCGTATACGGCTGTGGACAGCCGTATCTTGGCCCTTCAGTTCTTCGTTTCTTCGTTCGGTCGTATATTCTTCGCCGTTTATCCGTTTTGAGTGATTCTTGCGCTCACGCATTCGTATTTTCCTAAAGAAGAAAATGACATAAGTTAGAGGTCATAACTCGGAGCGTAGCTCAAGAAGAAATGAAATGAGTGAACGGAAGATTCATTGATCGTTTGTGCTCTGTTTTGCTCATTTTTAGGTTGTTTTTGCCGATTCTTGAAACATCGTCTATATTTTAGCCATCATGATGAAATGTGATAGATATTTATATATTTTAAATGTTTTCATCAATATTTGTGCTAAAAATGTGAGATAATGACATACAAAACATGACTTTTTACGTGTCATCAAATATCTCACACTTAGACTTTGCTTGTCCTCAAGCAAAACTCAAAATTCTCACTTACTTTTATATGAAAATATTTTGAAAGCTTGGTTTTTGGGAGAATCAAAACATATTAAGAGAAACCACTTTCATATATAAGCAGCATATCCTAAAAGTAAGAGAAATAAGGTATTCGTTTCAGAAGCATAAAATGATTCTCTTAGGCATGTGATTCTAGAATATACATGACTAGGCGATCTCACCAGGTGGTCACTCAAATTCACTCAGAAAGTGTTTTGGGTTACCTATCATTCTAAACAAATGAAATCGCTCATAGGCCAGTCATGCAACATCCATCGTCATAGGCTTGCTCGAGGATCATATCTACACCACTTAGGTAAGGACGGTGCTAATTATCCTAGGACATTCAAAGGGGTTGTACTGTTTGGTGAGGGTTAAAGGGTATGGATAAGTGAAAATTTTGGTTCGAGGGTTTTGCTTATCTTAGGACCTTTAAACTTTATGAAAAATTTTATTTAGACAAACTTTATAATGAAAACGGAAACGGATAACGATAAGAGAAGAAGATAGCTATTTTGACTTCTATCTTTACAAAACACATGGAGGATTTTTACTTTTATGAGATCGGAGTTTTCAGGAGTTTTGAAGCACTTAGCTTTATTTCAAACTTTTTCTTTCTTTTCATTTCTTTTTTCTATATTTTTGGCCTAGAACTTCTTTGCCAAGGAATTTCTAAGGCATTTTTATTTTATTGCCCTTTTGAGATCCTTTCTAACTTTAATTTTTTTCACACTTTTGATAACTTCGAATTTACTTGGTGCCAATTTTTCGCACCACAAGACTCTCGATCTTTGAATATTGATTATGGAAACGCACGCGAGGAGTTTTGAGTAAACACGAATTTTATGATTTTTGAGTGAAAGCAAAAAGAATATCTAAATAGCGTTTTTCAAAAATTTAAAACTTCTAAGATAAGGTTTTGGTGGGTGTGGAAGATAATGGGTTTAAAATTTGGGTTTTAAAGAAATGAAAGGGCTAAGGCTCAACATGATTTTCTAGGCGGATCATCAACACTAAAAATAAGTGTTGGAAGGGTTTTAGGCTTGAAGATATATGTAAAAAAGTGGTTAAATCCTAAAGAATGTCAAGGTCCTCTAATTGCACCTATACCGCGTACGGTACTCTACCAATATGGTCTCGAAGTACATACCAGGAGCAAGTTTTAATTCCAGATGCATACATCGGCACACACTCATCAAACGAATAGTGAAGCATTTAAAATGAATGCTTTAGGCTCAATATACCTCACTGCAAGTTTGGGTTGTATGTGCCTAGCCATGCCATGCCCTTTTAGATTATCATTTCAGCTCAAGAAATTCCTAACTCATTTAATCTTAATTTTCCAAAATACCTTACTCATATATGAAAATGATTCCTCTCAAAACATTTTAATTCAAAAAAAAATTGAAATTTTTTAAGCAAAAGTGAGTTTTTGAAAACTAAGCCAACTGAATGAGTGGCGTATCCATTGTCGAAGTTAGGCTTGTGAATTTGAGAAACATTTTCCGAGTTTGCTTTTGGAAATAAGAATCTAACATAAGGTATTCTATATCGCTATCCCACACTTTAGAGGAACATTGTCCCTAATGTTCTCTTGAATTGAGATTTACTGAAAGTAAAATCCCACACTTAGAGTTTGAACATATCGGAAAATGTTTCTCAAGTGTTTATTTTGGGCTGGAATCCCACACTTAGTGATAAGCTTGGGATATGGTATAGATTAATTTGATAAAAATAGAACAAAATGATCATATCAAAACAAAGATAAGAACGCGAAAACTCCCCTATATAGCTACGGCTTTGAGCTGAGGATCTGAAAAGTAGACTGCATCTCCACCGGTGTATGCTGGCTCAGATTCCTTCTTCATGAAGTGCACTCAAGCTCAAGCGGTATATTCTTCATTCCAATCATCCACCAACTTCTCTCAAACATAACTCAGAATAAAAGGGTAAATTGTAGAAAATGAAGTGATAACATCATCAGGAAGCAGGCAGAATCAACCAAGATGCACCAAATGCTTGATAGAGATAACGGTCAAGAATCCTAATCATCGTGAGCCACTGATGTAACTTAATAGCTCATGATGAATGAAGGTGTTGGATCTGATGGCCATAAACTTCTATCACCCAGGATCTTTTCTGACGAACTAATGTAATGTTGTTCTTGTTAGATGAGATCTTCGGCTTCCATTTCAATCATGTCTTTCATCCCTTAATGTCCATTCCTTAATCAACTTATATTTCTAAGGATTAGCCGTGAATACTTATAAGCTGGAAATTATTGCTAGCGTTGTGGTGCTTCATGGTCCCGAATGGTGGTGGTGAATGAGTGGATAGGTGGGTGGATATGGTCATGGTCATGGTGGTTTTGGGTTCCATGAAACGCTCTTCTTGCAACCAAGGATGTGGTAAGGTATGGTCGATTTATGGAATGTTGGGAACATATGGTGAATGTCGAGGTCATTTGCTTGATGAACAATTCCGAGAGAACTAGAACGTGATCATCTTTTGTCTCCTAAAGATATATCATTTCCCTAAGCAATGCTCCAAAGTTTCCAAATCTAATGAACGATAATGCTCCCCTTGTCATTTCTCCATTATACTTAAAGATTCTCCATCCATAGGCGTCGGTCCCTGTCTGTTAGGCATTTGTACAAACAAAAGAGTAGACAAATGTGATCTAATAGACATGTGATTATTCCCTAGGTCATAACCTCACTGGGTTTTTTGAAAAGAATTTTAAAAGTGAAGGTTTTTTGAAAAACAAACCAGTGTATGACTTCGAGTCTAATCACACGCTTAAAAGCGTTGACCGCCTATAATTTCATTTCAGCACAAATAACATATATGGAAATATTAGCAATTTCTGTTAAATTAGGCAACCAAGTATAAAGCACATATTTTTAAACGAGTTCGAGCATAATACACATATTGACATACAAATCATGTTTATCAGATAAATCAATTAAAAATCCTATGTATGTTCACAGAAATATATGTATGTACCTCAAATGCTCGAAATATGTGAGTGTATGATGACTAAGGCACCTAGATAACAAAACTTCTAGCAGGGTTCCATGTTTCCGAGTGAAAGGATGTTAAGTACTTTAGATAATGGTGAAATAGATTTTGCAATAAAGTCCAAATAAGTTGGAGAAGGAAAGTTTCAGATTTTTAGCAAAAGATTGACTTTAGATTTCAAAAACCATGACTTCAACGAATATGAGATTTTAAGTTCCAAGTCATTTGAAAATCATTCCTTTTTTTGTTCACTTAAATTGAAGAAGACTCTTGAACATATTTTCTACTTATTAAAGTTAGTTTACTACTATTACTAATACTACGTTAGACACAGGTTGCCTCCCGAGAAGCGCTTGTTTTTGTTCAAGTCTCGAGCCTGACTCTAGCTCTATTTCTCAGAAGATAATGGTTTACTTGCATCCATCAGTAGATACAAGTGGTAGTATTGGCGCATACCTATATAGTTTAAGCATGTTATTCCTAGGGTATGTCCAATAAGATGAGAAGGTGTGTCGAAGTAAGTGATTTGTTTTACTTGAGGTATAATAAATCTCTCAACTTCTTCTATCCTCTCAGTTCGGATGGGCAGAATGGGTTAGTCATAGAGGTCCACATCGGTCCATGACGTATACGTCATTATGTAGCGGAGAGATGGTTTGTAGGACAACTTTGACGCAGAACCCACCTTATTTCCTATGGCCTTTTGGTTGATGACAATGTTGTACTCTGGGCATGGAGGTGGGACAGAGTCCATTGACGTCTCCAATCTTGTAGCAACATTCTCATCAACTTCTTGGGTAACTGGTTTGTCTAAGGCAATGAAGGGTTCAAATAGATCAAGGGGTGATTCATCTGAAATGATATGTGGAATATCATCAACCTCAATTAATTGTGGGATAGTATCAACCACGCCAGTTTGAGTTGGGATGATTAGATCACTTCTCAGAGTTGGTGCACGTTCCTCCTATCCTTCTGAAGCTGAGTCTTCTGTGTAGATCTCCCATTCCGGGTTCTCTATTTCTATTTCCTCGTCTACCTCGTCATACTCGTCACCCCGGCCGGAAGTTTCGAGTTGCAATGGTTCGGAGAGCTCTTCTAGAATGAACTCTTCGTCGGTCTTGGACATTGATAGGTTAAGAACGGGTGGAAGTGAGAGTTTAGAAGATTGTGTGGGTGTAGGATTTGAAGGAAGTTTACAACCAGACTCATGAGAATGAAAGTCTGTGTCGAATGAAATAGATGTGGTAGGTGTGTTCCTCTCATCCTCATGTAGCCTAGAATTAGTTATAACTTGATCCCTATATCCCTTACTACTCACTTAGACATATTCTTGTGGCTCAGTAAGCTTATCAGTGACGTGTCTAAGCAATTCTTCATGTTCTTTTAATGTTTGTTCAAGTGGGTTGTAAGGGGGTGAGAAAGCAACATTACTACCGAGAAAGGTCAAAGACGTATCTCTTAAGTCAAAACTATTGTACAGTTGGGGTTGAGGTTCAGGTACAGGGTAAGATGAGTAAGGGTAGACTTCGAGTGGTTCAGGATAGTAAGGTTGGTATTGATGTTGTTGAAAAACATAGGGGTCTATTGTATTTGAGGATCTAGGTACCCTACATTTTCCGAATAAGTCCTACTATACCTTTGACATTCGTTATCTAAGTGGGAATCACTCATACATCTATTTTGAACTAGACTGTCAAATTAATCTATTAGTTGTTGTGCATTTGCCATTACCCAAGTTTTAGAGAAAAGACGGTATACAAAGAAGGTTTAAGAATTAAAGCTAGGGTGAGAAGGGAATCTAATCTATTTTAAGCTAAACTAATCTATGCTAATCTACGTGCATAAATTAACTTGTGACAAGGAAAGAGAATACTAGTCAAAAGGATCTCTTAATAACTAATTTATCTAAACAAGCTCCAAATCGTACTACCATCTTCGGCAGCGGCGCCAAAAACTTGGTGCACCCTGAACGGTCGGTCCAGGAATCGCTTCCTGGTCGTTGCGGACCTCACGCTCGCGGCAGCATCATGGGTAGTTTTAAATTTATAATTCTCGGGACCTAATCCTTCCGAATAACGTACTGATACTAGGTACGAGTACCTGATACTAGTAAGTGGCAAGGATGATCCAGGGTCGTTCCTCACAACGGTAGAATTGAAACAGAGCTCACTCGAATAACTTAGTAATTAAGCTGGGTTTTGGATAGTTGGATAGGTTTTGTGTTTTTTTTTTCTAATTTATTAAACTACTAAAGCATAAAATAAAAGGGAAGCTAGCATATATGTAATACTTAAGGATGACGGAGACGTGGTTCACCATGATTTGGGATAGTGCATTACTGGGATGATGTTCAGTTATGGGACACATTTAGCTCACAGACAAGTAAACTATAGGTGTAAACACTAGGAACCTACTTCTTTAGATAGATTCTAAATTAGTATGTCACTGAGTACCTAGGCTATCGTGATTCTGATCAGAACAGGCTGCTCAACCCCCTACACTGTCCGGTTAGGACTACTGACCCATAAAGGGTGCAGGAATAAGTTAACAGACTGCCCTCGGGTTATTCTGACCCTTCTTAACACCTACGTCTAAATGTTATTATCTAATCGTGTACTGATTATTAACTTTGTATTCTAAACTATCAGTTTATAGAGTCTAGGGGTTTTAAGAATCCTGAACCACTACTGGGCTTGACTTTCATCTCTAGACTCATACCTTAGGTTTGATTAGTTCAATTACTTCTGTCATGATCTAGCCTCACTTTTTCAATCAGTCATTCATCCCTAGGAACACCAACAGTGTACAGTGCATACTCCTTCCACAGCTTGTTAACCCTAGATACCGTTTACGGTGTACCGCACTCTAACAGTTCCACAGATCCTTCATAACCAGGGATAGATTTGCGGTGTACTGTGATGTTTCCACAGCTTTACTATCCCTACGTACAGGTACGGTGTACAGTGTCTAAGTGTTTCCACAACTTCAGTATCAGAGGTAGGCATACAGTGTACTGTAACACTTCCACAGCTATATTGGTTCCTAGACTATATTTTAGGGTTTCTAGGCAATCCTCAGTGTAGGCACAAACAACTCTTTCTAGGGCATATGCCTAGTATTTCAACCGGATTATAGTGACAGACACGGCTTCGTACGATAACACAGATAACTATCTACCGTAACTTAAGGCCTATAGCTAAGGTGATAGTCACGTGAAGGACTGGAAAGGGTGATCCATAGCTAAGTCTAGATGCATGATAAGTTTAGACAGATACAAGGTTTAACAATTCCATTAATCATACCAAATTACGACTATCTAAATCGTGGCAAACATACAAGCAACTACTCACAAAGCATGGCAATAAACATTTCTACAATTAATAAATCACAAACATCAAAAAAGAACATTATGACAAATTAATATAAGAAAGGATAGATATTACCGGTAAATAAATGCGAGCAGAATAACACTTGTATTTCGCCGAATAATATCCCAGGTATTACAAATGCTAGCTTCTACGAACTATATTACATAACTCCTCTAAAAGCGACGAATTGTCCCCCTAATCTTCCCACTAGTTTCTAGAGAGAGAAACTAGAGAGAGACTGGAGAGAGAACCTAGAGAGAGAAACTAAAACTAAAAATAAAAACCTAATTCTAGAGAGAGAGTAGTGAGAGAGTGAAGTGTGAATGAGAATGGATGTGTTATTTTTGAAATGAGAACTTGAGCTTAGTATTTATAGGTAACGCACAACCGTATCCATAGACCGTATCCTGAACCTCAAATGCACAACCGTATCGCACAACCGTATCAAAATCTGATTTTTATCGCCTAAATGCACCAATACGGCTGTCCTAAGGCAAATACGGTTGTCCTGGAGCAAATACCGGTGGACACCAACCGTATACGGTTGTCCTGGGCCGTATACGGCTCGACACATGCTGTATACGGTCTGTGCAGGCTGTATACGGCCTGTGCCTAGCCGTATACGGTCTGGGTCAGCCGTATACAGCTGTGGACAGCCGTATCTTGGCCCTTCAGTTCTTCGTTTCTTCGTTCGATCGTATATTCTTCGCCGTTTATCCGTTTTGAGTGATTCTTGCGCTCACGCATTCGTATTTTCCTAAAGAAGAAAATGACATAAGTTAGAGGTCATAACTCGGAGCGTAGCTCAAGAAGAAATGAAATGAGTGAACGGAAGATTCATTGATCGTTTGTGCTCTGTTTTGCTTATTTTTAGGTTGTTTTTGCCGATTCTTGAAACATCGTCTATATTTTAGCCATCATGATGAAATGTGATAGATATTTATATATTTTAAATGTTTTCATCAATATTTGTGCTAAAAAGGTGAGATAATGACGTACAAAAACATGACTTTTTGTGTGTCATCAGTGTAGTACAACCAAGTACCGTAGTGCCTCCGCAAGTGCCTATTCCAGTATACTCGTTAGGATCAAATACAAATGCGTCCGTTTGACCAATTAGAGCTACTAACCCGGACGGGGATGGTCAATCCCAAATAGATCTATTCATTAATACTCATGCTAAATCCATATTAACGAAACTATGATATGTAGAGGACTTTAGTGGATTATAAAGTAAAATAACTCATGCAATCCGTATCAGTGTTTGTACTTTGTGTTCATATGTAATACAGTGCGTAGTAATCTCACCCCTAGGTAAAAACAGTAAAAATAGGGCTATGAGACTCACCTGAGTCTTTGCAAGTAAGCGTTTAAATGAATAAACGTGTATCCAAAAGTAATATCAACCAGTAGGTTCTTCGAACCCGCAACCTTCTAATACCCTAAGCACCTAAGGTTGTATGTAAGTGGATGTCTCAAAAAACCATCCATGCTAGTTGTCCACTCAACTAGTTATGTCTAAGTAGTTTATCGTGTGTTTACTTAAAAACGTATGTGGCCCGTTGATGAAATTTTCGTATGTAATAATAATTTCATAAGACATTATTATTATGTTCATTTCAAAGTTTACTTATAAAATATATGTATTGCATATTCGAGTAGTGTCGTATAGAGTTAAGTAGTTGTTGCGCGAAGTCGAGACTTGGCGGTAAAAAGTATTTTTAAACCTTCTGCTTTAGGCGACACTCAATGCGACACTTAATTCAGGGTTGCGACACTGAGGTCAGTGTCACTTAATATGAGATTATGATAAATTGCGACACTTGGTTAAGTGTCGCTATAGGCAACATTCGAATATGTAGCGGCACTCGGTTTAGTGTCGCTAGTTTTGATTCTGTAATATTTGACGACACTCGAAGTCAGTGTCGCATAAGGTGATTCTGAAGTAGCGGCACTCCGGCAAGTGCCGCTTTTTAAGATAAATCAATTATGTTGTGAAACTTAAGTTAGTGTCGCTAGTGTGGGCTGATGTTGTTGTTCTTGCTTCTCCTTGCTTCCAAACGATGGAAGGAGGTGGTATATGATGATGGAGGTGTTTGAGGGCTCTTCGAGAAGGTGAAAGAAGGCCGTGGTGGTGGTGGCTGGTCGATTTTTCCAGAGAGAAAGGGGGAAAGAGATAAGAGTGAGAGAGGTGTGTTGGTGGAAAATGAGAAAAAGAAAGAAAGAAATGAAATAAAAGGGGAGGGGGAAATGGGACGGGTTTTTACTTGGGCCTAGGTTGGGCTAGTGCTTGGCCGACCCATGTGGGCTCGGGCTCGCAAAGTCTCGTTTCCCAAACTCGTGTTATGTTCCTTAGTCGTTCAAATGTTAATCGCGTATAAATCGTTTATGTTTGATTTTTGCGTGTTCATTTTTCATATGTATTTGTTATTCGGAAAGACTAAATATTTTTGAATACTTCATTTTTAAGTAAGTAAAATATTTTTCGGACTTCGTTCAGGTGTCGGGCTCGATTCGTGCATTTTCTCGTGTGCGTTATGTTTTACACCGAACGTATTAGTTTTTCACTTATATTATTATATAATAATAATACCAAGTAAATAACGACTATTTTTAAATAATAAAATAGATATACGTTACTTATATAAAAGTTTCACCAACGGCCGTGTGTGTCGGAATCCATCCGATAAAATGTGTAATTATAATTAATTACGTACGCGTATATATACGAAATGTTACAAGTAAATAGTCATATTCCATACTAAATACAAGTAATAGCAGTCAAGCTTAAGGTAAATTAATAGGCTTAAGTATGAGTTGTCACAAATTGTATGCATTCGACTTCAAAATCTTTTATTGTATGTATTTAGGTTTTGAAATCGTCTTTTGTTTGCATTTAACTTACTAGTGTATGCATTGAACTTACCAAAATACATTTCACTTTATGTAGCTAAAGAGGCAAAAGTAGGGATAAGCATTTAAACCGAAGTACTGGTACCGAACCGGAACTAAACCGATCCCATACCGAACCGGTACCGACCGATACAAATGGTACCGATTACCGGTATTTGATTTGTGGACAAAAAAATCCGGTATCAACCGGTCGGTACTGGTATGGTACAATGCATACAAAATACTTAAACTGAACCGGTACCGATCGGTACCGAACCGAACCGGTACAGACCTATACAAGTGGTAACGGTATTCAATATTTGATTTGTGGGGAAAAAACCCGGTATCAACCGGTCAGTACCGGTTCGGTACCGGTATGGTACCAAGCTCACCCCTAGGCAAAAGCATACAATAAAGGTTGAATACATATAATGTGAAGTTTTAAAGTTAAAAAAGTATAAATTTTATACATAACCACAATTATAAACCCTTCCAAAAAAGAGCCAGTTGGATCCATTTACACATTACTTCCGGAAACACCACCACAAAAAGAATCTTGATATATTTCAAAGGGAGGTGATTTGTACACCATTAATTTTTATCCATACACCACTAAACACGTTTTATGGTGTTGTACTGTACAACACTATAAAGCAGAAAAGTGGTGTATGGATAAAAATTGATGGTGTACGAATCACCACCCTATTTCAAAACGTTAAACTCTACATCAACTCTACATCTTCTTTCGATTACTCTTAACATCTGATGATAATTTTTGCAGAAAACCTTTTCAAGTAAAAGACTTTGTATCATTAAAGTTCAAAACTTTTTCAACAAAATACCTTAAACTTCTAAAACTATTGAGCAAACATTTTTTTATAAAATGTACATTTATATAGAAAAAAGCTTTTGAATACTTTTTGTCATTGAAGTAAGTTTCTTACTTATATGTAATTAGGGTGAGGTTCAAATGAGACTAAAATTTTGTGTGAGACTAAGGGAACCAATGATATCATGCCACATGTACAAAGAGAATGTTCCGTACTACAAAACTCATTTACCCCAAACATCAATTATCTCACAAACGACAAATCGAAAAATCATGAAACTTGCACCATAATTTTCAGCATTTTATCCTCTTCGATTTGCCGTCCCTCAAGGCATACTTCCGACGACAATTTTTTTTTCATTTTTTTGGTGGGTTTCATATGTTACTAACACATGTGTTAGAGTGTTGCGTTTATGGTTTAGGGTTTGAGGTTTAGGGGTTAGGGTTTAGGGTTTGGGTTTCTCCCCGAAACCCCAAAACCCAAACCCTAAACCCCAAACCCTAAACGCTTTATAAAACTCTAAACCCTAAATCATATTAAACCCTAAACCCTAATAAACCCTAAACCCTACTAAAACATAAGATCTAAACCCTAAACCATGAACCCAGCTAAATCCTAACCCTAAACCCTAACCATGACCGTAAATAAAATGTACAATCACTCACTAACACATGTGTTACTAATTTATAAAACCCACCAAAAAACCAAAAATTTTTTTTTATCGAAAGTATGCCTTGAGGGACGGCAAATCGAAGAGGATAAAACGCTGAAAAATATGGTGCAAGTTTCATGATTTTTCAATTTGTCGTTTGTGAGATAATTGATGTTTGGGTAAATGGGTTTTGTAGTATGGAACATTCTCTTTGTACATATGACATGATATTATTGGTTCCCTTAGTCTCACTCAAAAATCATGGACTCATTTGAACCTTACTCTATGTAATTATACCCAATGAATTAATTTGAGAATTCATTAGGGATCTTTTAAATCTGGGTGGAGCTACAAGGTTAGCCTTGATGTTGGTCCTAAAAAAGGTTTTATGTTATTAATTTGAGAATTAATTAATGGATAATTTGGAAATGGTTAAAAATATATAAGAGAATGTGAAATACGGAGTACTATTTATGAATATAGAAACTTGTTATTGGTTAGTAACTTACTAATAAATTTATATTAAGTCTTACATTAATTTTTTTAGAGTTTTGCTAAATAAAACCTTAAGGGCTTTCATTAACATGCATGATTTATTTGTACCGTAAATAAAAATTCATGGTCAACCTAAATTCAGGAGGAGAGAGGGGGTAAGTTATTAGTTTAGTACAACTCCTAAAACATGTATGAAACGCTTAAAAAGAACCCTTAGGGCTTTATTTAGCAAAATCTATTTTTTATTGACATTACGAAAATTGTGTTACGGGTTACATCCAATTTGAAATCTTTTAAATATAACAATTCTTATTAATCTTATAGTCCTTATCTCTTTAATTAATCTATCTTTATAACTAAGGTAGAAGACCCTTAATTATTTGTCAAGTATACAAACATGTCACATTATACAAATCCTATGTGTCATCATCACATAAAAAAAATTGATGATGTGAATTTTCCTACACCCTTATTCCAAATAAGGTAATATTCAATTAAAATTTATATTATAACTATTTTCATTTAATAAGGTAATTAATAAAATTATATTATATTATTTTAATTCAAAATAATGTGTCATATAATAACACTTATAACTTTTTATTATAGTCCAAACTCATTACATCCTTTAATCTATTTTTTCCTTTTAATTTTAATCTTTTAATTTTTTTCATCTTAATCTTAACTCTTATTCTTCTAACTTTCTCTAACTTTCTCATTTTTTAAAAAATAAATAAATAAACTTTTAGTAAATTATGAGAACTTACTTTTAATGTAATTATATTTTTCATTAAAGTTTTGTTAATTTGAAATTTTTTTATTATCATCTTACAGATTAAGTGAATCCAATTTCTATTATTTAGTAAACTGTATACAAGCTTTATGGATAGGCAGATCAAGGTCATCATCTATTCTTTAAAGATTTTTTTTTGCAATTTTTTTAATCTCACACAGCTTAATTACTACAATCCAGTATGCGAATGGTAAGACGTGTACTTCTATTAATTCTATATTACTTTTCAAATCTATATAATGTAGGTATATATTTGATTGTTGTAGAATCATTTATATTTTGTGCATATATATGTACATTAGTTATTTCATAAAACGTCTAAATTGTTGTAGTAATTTTTATAATTTATTTTTCCCAAGACTATTAACGAACACATTGTTTATCAATTATTGCAAGGTTAACATATTATAACAATAGGAAACGGACTGGTCACAATGACTAGACAATTTTTGGTAGCTAGAAAAATGTCAATTTATAACATACACATTTTTTTGAACCTTCTCATTTCATTGATATATTGTGGGAAAAATATGTTGTTATTAATTCATTTTTGAGAGGTTAAAATTTATAAAGTATCACTAATACCGATAAAAAAATTCATTTTATAATCTGAAAGTTTTCACCATTTCATATATTACGACATTTTATAACGCTAACCGTGCATCGCACAGGTTTAACACTAGTATATTATAATAGAGTGGTCTTTAGGCAGTCATTTTGTGGAAAGGGGTTTACCAAATGTCTAAATTACCCCAAAATATATTTATTAAATAAATGCATGTTTATTGATTAATACAAAATTGCTAAACACATGTGTTTTATAAAATATATACCGATCTGATGTATTTCTATTTAATGTCTTCGTATTATATTCATTAAATGTAACTTTATTAATCACAATTCATTATCCACAACATTAGTAAATTAACTACCTATATGTATATTTAAAAATTTAAAATCGCACAAAAATTTTATACTAACGTATTCTTTTTCACTTTTACACATGTTTATTAAAAAGCATCCCAATCTCATTATTTAGGCAGTCATTTTATTTTTAGAAATCATTAAGCTAATCTCCACCATCAATAAATTAGAATTTCTAATCTAGATCATTGATCTTAGTTTGGTAAAATGACTACCTAAATAGTAGAGAGGGGTTTACCAAATGTCTAAATTACCCCAAAATATATTTATTAAATAAATGCATGTTTAATACAAACATAATTGCTAAACATATGTGTTTTATAAAATATATACCGATCTGATGTATTTCTATTTAACTTCTTCGTATTATATTCATTAAATGTAACTTTATTAATCACAATTCATTATCCACAACATTAGTAAATTAACTACCTATATGTATATTTAAAAATTAAAAATCGCACAAATATTTTATACTAACGTATTCTTTTTCACTTTTACACATGTTTATTAAAAAGCATACCGATCTCATGTATTTCTATTTAACTTTTACGTTTTAAAATCACTAAATGTAACTTTCTTAATCACAACCTTTTTATATACACCATCACTTAAATTAGCTACCTATATATATATATATATATATATATATATATATATATATATATATATATATATTTAAGAATGAAAAATATCACAACTATTTTATACTAACACATTCTTTTTCACTTTTTCCTTCATTTTTATAGACTATATATGGAGTAACATCTTTAAACAATATAAATATAATTTGTAAATAATAGTATTTTTCAAGTTGTAAACTGATTTTAATTGAAAACTCTGAACATATTCAATCAGTTTCTGATAGTTGGATGTCGTTACTGTGTCAATCAAAATTGACATTTAAGTTCTACAATTAGTGCCACAAAAGAAAACAACGTCAATAAAATAAAAATAACCTTATAAAGTTAACCGTGAATAAACACAAAATCAATGATCATATTAACCAAAATTGAATTGATAAGACATCTAAAATTAAGAGATTAAATTAAGGGTGTTCATGGGTTGGACCTGAAAATCAAACTGTAAGTTCAGTTTTTGGAAAATTAAAAACCATAAGCGTTTGGTTGTTTTGGATTTGGTTTTTATTCGTTTTTTGGTTTACTCATTCGGGTGCTTTTATCAAATTTTTTGATAAAATATACATTGTATATACTTATATGTATGTTATCAGTAAACTTAAATTTAGACTTTATATTTAGAAAACTATCAACAATGGATCAATGTTGAACATATACGGTATATACAATATACTATACGCATTTAAACAATATAAGTTAATTTGTAAAAAATGCGATTTTTCAAGTCGTAAACCGGTTCTAATTGAAAACTCGAATATATTCAATCAATTTTTGATAGTAGGATGTACTTACTTTGTCAATCAAAATTGAATTTTAAGTTCTACAATTAGTGCAATATAAGAAATCAACAACAATCAAAATAAAGAAAACCCCGTAAAATTAACTGTGAATAAACATAAAATCAATGATCACATTAACCAAAATTGAATTGATAAGACATCTAAAATTAATGGAGTAAATTAGGGGTATGCATGGACCGTTTTGTTTCTGTTTTATCTAAAACTAAAAACCATAACCATTCGATTATTTAGTTTTGGTTTTTATTTGTTTTTTTGTTTTATTCTTTCGGGCGCTTTTATCAAGAATTTTTGATAAAATATACATTGTATATGTATGTTAAAAATGAACTTAAACTTAGACTTTATTTTGAAAAAATGGATGAGTGTTGAACACATACGGTATATACAATATACCATACATGATACGTAATAAATGCATTTACAAATGTGACAATAAATGGGTATATTGATTAACAGCAAAATGCCTCATATTACTCGGTATATTCATAGTTTTTTTATCTATAAAGTGTTATATATATATATATATATATATATATATAGTCGTGGGTTCAAATAAGAAGACCAATTTTTGTGAGAACGTAGGAAACATTTTAAAATCACTTTTTAGCTATTCAAACCACGTAATTTTATAAAATTTTCTTCGTAGCTTCATTTTCAAATAACTTTTAGAATCTGTTTTTCAAATAAAAAAATTTCAACGTTATATAATTATTTTAATTAATTTTTAGTTATTTTTTATTCACAATAATCACATTTTATAACTTGATAATCACATGAATAATATGTGATTATTACGTCATATCTTATGATTATTTTGAAGACATGATAATCACATTATATTAGCGAATAATCACATGTGATTATCATGTTATATTTTTTGATTATCTTAAATAATCACAACAGTAACGACTTTAAAAAAAATTCGAAAAAAAGTTAATATTTTTTATTTATATTTATATCATAGTTAGGTATATATTTTCATTGACATTTGTATTTAGTAATTATGTTTGTACCACAAATGCATTTGGTTAAACTCCCCCCCTGATATTGGTTTGTAAATGGAATTAGATTAGCAATATGGGAGCGGCTTTAGTGGGTGAGCCAAATACTCATTTCGAATGGAATTAGATTAGTAGTACATTTGCATCATATTTAATAAACCATCAAAATACTCAATAGTTAACAAATAAAACTAATAAAGATTCAATTTCATTCATTTATAATAATTATTCTTTAATCGATTTTCAATTTGTTAGAATAATTTAAAAATTAAGAATTCTTTTTTACTTTATTAAGAAATCATTATTAGGAACTTCATAAAAAAGAACCAAGGCAACATGCAGATTCAAGTAAATTTGGTAAGTAATGTTATACTCCGTAGTATATAACTATATATAATATAACATCAAATATCATTCAAATGTTTTCTTTAACTTTATATATTGTTAGAAAATATATAAATACATATGTAGTGTGATAGCAATTACATAACATTATTGATACAATAATAACTAGGTACATTAAGTTGGGGGTTCAATTCACTGGGATGTGACAATATATTCGCAAATTGATGTAAATATTCATGGTAGTGGGTTGTGTGGGTACTTCACTTTCTAAATATGGGATTACCTAAGGAAAAATAATGTAGGTTGTTCATTATTATTATTATTATTATTATAAATATGATCAACATTTGTTAACTGCTTTTGAAAAAAACACAATCAAAATATGTTAACTTACTGTTAACTTTCTTTTTGTTCATTATGTTACCGTTAATTTTTTTGATTTCTTAGATACCTTACAATAATGTGATATCAAACTATAATCTATTGATTTACCCCAATTGAATAGTATTTTTCTTTCATTTTTTTTTTTTAATTTTGTTTGTGAGAATTGTAAACTTTGTCATATTAATATAAAAAATAAATAACAAATAAGTTGATAATATGAACGTAAAGTTATCTTGCACAAGTATGTCAATTGAAAATTACGTAATAAAATAAAAATATAATATAATATAAATTTTGTATTAAAATCATATAGTAGCTCGCAAATTTACGGGTTATTATCTAGTATTCATATTATTATATAACCGTGTTAGAGTTTGTTATTATCTTAATACCTAACATAGTTTCAACAGAAGCATAAGACACAAATAAAAATTTATCAAAACAAATAAACTTTTATATCATCATTTTATAAGTCAAAAGCTTAATTTAGCATACATATAGAATTCTTTGCTTTTCAGAAAAAAAACATATATATATATATATATATATATATATATATATATATATATTACTTAAGTCATAGCAAAAGATCCTCTAGACAAAATTTACATAAGTGTGTTATAGTACAACTTTGCAATTTACCTAACACAATTCGAAAAGATCAAAAATGAATGATAAAATATAGATAATATACTACTACGTATTATTAATGAGTTATTGTTTCGTCATGTATAAAAATTTATATTGTTTATTATTGTATGATTCGAACTTTGAAAACTACTATTGTATTTATTGAAAAACACCATCGTGTTTTACGGGTTGTTTACTTTTTTTTTTACTATTAATTGGTGTTTACATGTGATGCCTGTTTTGATAAATATATCAATTTATACCAAGTACTATTTAAGTAAATGTAATTTTTTTAGAAACGCAGGTACTCACATATCCCAATACCACAAATATTAACATTAATCCACGAATATATACATTTGATCCTCGGGACTTGAACCCCCAACTTCTTAGTTGAAAGGGTCACCACGATAAAATTTCCTTTTTCACCTTACCAAAAAATGAACCTTTACATATAATAACAATATTTACAAATTTAATGCAAATGTTTAATACATAACAAAATAATAAACCTATTATTAATCAACTGAACACCACTTTATACTAAGTCAATAACCTAAAATATTTATCTAAACAATGATACACTTTTTTCTTAAACAAATGTCACATAATTATTATATACTGTCGACCACTTAAATACAGACCGTTCCTTTTTTTAGTCTTTAGCTTTATTTTATTTTATTTTTGGAAAAGAACAACTTCCCAATTTGTTACCTAACACAATTTGGAAAGGAAACAAAACTCGATGATGATTTTTTAAATAATTAAAATACTATATATCATCACGTCTCAAAATAATAAGTTATATCGACACTTATTTTATTCAAACAATGACACAAGTTTTCTCAAACAAACGTCACATGATTGATATTTAGACTTTAAATCCAGATATTTACATCCGTAACTTAAGACATGCAGCATTACATGATGTTAGTTTACACGAAGAAGTTGTTGTTTGATTTAAGAGCTAAGATTAATCTACGAAGTGTTCTCTGAGTTTCAAAGTAAAAAGAAAAGAAGAGAAATGAATAAAGAAGAAAATAATGTTAGGATCCGACTACCATAAAAGGATTAATGTTCTCGTAAATGGGATAGGGTCTACTATAGTGGTGAACAAAAAAATCGGTTTGTAAAACCCTACCCGAGCCAAATCCGAAAACCCGACCTGGTCAAACCCGGGTTGACCCTACCCGGTTTGGGTTTTGTGAGTATCCGCCGGGTACACAACCGGGTTAGGTTTTTATATTTCGAAATCGGGTAGAACACGGATTGAAATCGGGTCGGGTTGAAAAACCGGTCAAAAACCTGATTGAAAACTCGATCAAAAACCCGGAAACCCGATCAAAAACCTGGGTCGGGTTCGGGTTGGGGTGGTTAAATACCCGGTTTCTCACTCGTTTATACAACCCGGTTCAGGTTGGTAGGTCGGGGCAGGTTGTGGATAACCCGGTTTTTGTTCATGCCTAGTTTACTAGCTTGACCACTTGGGCCGAAACAGATTACGCCTTTGTAAGTAAGAAGATGGGCTAAGAAGTAGTTATAACGGACTTACAAGCCCTGGACGTTGGCCCATGACCAAGAAGGCCCGAGCTGTATTAGCCCTGGCTCGAACGGGCTGTACTTGCAGTTTTTTGGACGTCTTTGATAACGTTTGTGGGCTTGTGGCGCCCTAGTTTTATAGTTTGTCATTCGTAGTTTGTTGGGTCTCTTTAGGATTGGGCTTCCACCATCATCTTACATGGGCCAAGGTGAACCTCTACAATTTGGATCCAATAATATGTTACCTTATTAGTCATGAGGTACTAAAGGGAATCGATAAAACGTAACTTATGATACCTATTTTGCAATCCCATTTAGGGGTGTGTACATTACATTTATCTGCTGAAATTTACATTCAACCTACTAGCATATTTATTAGAGCAGTCGACAAAACATACGATTCATGACTCTTGATTCTTGAACTCAATGAAGAGTAAAACATCATGCCCCAAGAAGCAAAGTAGTGGTCATGGAACGAGTCCGGGGCTTGTCATCGATACAAGGTACCATAAGGAAATAGACACCTTTTTATGAATATATTTTTTATGGTAAAAAAATCCGCAGCGATGTATAATTTATACAACTGTTCGAATATGTCAAGTTCAACTATCGGAGTATGACTAGCTCAAGTATGATACGGAAGCAATGATCGCATCATTCACATTTCACATTTATATATATAATAAAAACAAGATAGTTGACAATACACAAAAGCTACATCAACCGTTATTGTAATTTACCTTTATTAATCATTATTACATTATTACAAGACTTATAAATAAAAATCATAGAACTGTTTTTGTGTGTCAAATCCAATAATTGCATAAAGAAAAATGGGGGGGAAAAATACTTTGTAAACAATGGACAAACACTACAAGATTGGTGCATATCAGTAATATTAGCCCATTTATTGAGATCTCCAATGCTTGGCCCTCTCAAACCCATTTTTGCCGTACTGATAGTCTTTTAAAGTCTGTTGAATCTCAGCCTGCGTGTTCATCACAAAAGGCCCACGCTGGACCACTGGCTCGTTAATCGGCTGCCCTCCAAGCAACACAAATCTTAATGGTTTTGACCCATTGTTCCACACACTTAGACCATCTCCCTGACTCAACACCAAAGTATGATGAGCAGATACGGGTGACGAGTCCATTGACCCGAATAAACCTTCTCCTGCTAGCACATACACCAATGAATTCCAAGACACAGGGATCGGTTGGTGTATTTGGGCTCCTGGAGTAAGAGTGAAATCAAGAAACATTGAGGGAGTTCGAGTGAAAACGGGTGATTTGACTCCCATTGACTCTCCTGCAATGATCACAACGTTGACTCCATCTCTCTCCACTCTTTTGATATCCTCCTTTAACATTTCTTGATAATTTGGTTCGACCCTGAAGTTAAGAAACGTTTTCACGATGGTTACAATTCAAAGGAAAAAAGAAAGTCAACATGATGTTGCATTGACTATTGTACTGTGTATTTTTAACAAATTAATTGTTGTTACATTTTTTCTTTAGAGGAAAGATTGACCCATAGTTGCAAGCCCCTATGGACACCTGGGCCTGCAGGCATTTCTGAGTGAATGATTCCTCTTCCTGCTGTCATCCACTGGATTCAAAATATACAATTTCAGATTCATATCAGCAAATTTAGATGTAACAATTGTAAGACATTTATCTACAAATGTGCGGACTTAGTTTATATTTTAACTCTAAAATGTAAAGTCCATTATATGGATATTGAACAACAATTTAGCTCGAAAGTCGCTTAGCAGTGTTTTTAAATGTATAGAAGTATACAACTTCCCAAGTGCTTTAGTGAGGCTTTTGCTATTATGTATAAAATTCATGAACAGCCAACCTGACCGAACCCAACCCAGAATTTTTTTTGCAATAACCCATGTTGACCCTGACCCGTTTAAGCCAGTCACTCAGTGTCTCAGAATTTGAACAATTACCTGTACATCACCGACTCTGATAGTACCCTTGTGCCCATTAAAATCTTGATGTGTAACGGCTCCCTGAAACAAAGCCAAACAGAAAATGTAAATACTAAATAGCTTTAAATCACAATTTGGAACAAATCAACAAAAAGTAGAAAATATAGTTATATAGAATGGGTACCTCTAACATGTATGTAACAGTCTCAAATCCTGTGGCAAATAAGCAGTCATTTTGTTATGATAAACACAAAATATTTGGCATTATAATAATATAACTTGATTGAATAAAGATGCATATAGACAATATGAAATGAAAAGAAAAAAATAGAAGAGTTTGGTAATCAAGATGAGCGTTGCTATTCCTTTTTCTTTGGAATGATAAACCTATAATCCAACACACATATATTAACCAAGAATATTATGTACACACCATCTCAAATGAGGCTTGAACTCACAATCGATTAAATTCACTTATACCGTTAGGTTAAAAGCCTTTTGGTGAGAGACTGAGAGTTACAAATCTAAATAAGGACTCTTAACGATTTAAAAAGTAAAACATACGTAAAAATATACAAATAGAGTCATGAGCCATAAACATACATTTTGTCATATACTAATATCTAATTATCTATGGTTAAACTTTACAGAGTAATGAATTGATCAAGCTAAAGAATAAAGGATTATATATACCTCTATGGGGATGGTCAGGGAATCCTGCTGGGGGAGAAACTGCACAACCAAACGTAAATCATTGATTAAAAATCTGAAATGTTGTTAACAAATACTCCAGAGTCCAGAAAATAAGTAATTAAACTGCAAGTAAATGTAACTCGAATGAAATAAGTAACTCTTGAAAGTACCAGTAAATTCATCCAACACAAGGAAAGGATCCAAAGACCTTAGTTCCGGTCTGCAAAACAAACCACATATCAGAAAAATCGAATAAAACTCGAATCCGAAGTAATCAAAAAGTACAAGCTAGGATAATATATAATTGATCACCCTCCAATACTTCTCCGAACAACGGCCCCATCGCCTTCACTTGCGGTCTTGGCCAACAACTTCTTGGCTACTAATCTTGGCGTGGTAAAGCTAACGGCTTCGGATGCGGTGGTCATGACAAATTTGGTGCTAATAGGTTTGCGGGAAAACTGAAATGAAGTTGTAAGATTATTTATTAGACTAGATCTCAAAAAGCTCATGTACTTTTGTTTTGAGACTTTTATCATGTGTTAGCCATTTGATATTGGTGGGGTATATATAGTGTGTGTTGGGGTTCATTTGACCTTCTAGAAACAATGTGGGGCGGGTTGACCTTGATGGGTGGGCCGTGGGCGGGTGGTAGCTTCGTGTGACAATTAGGTGTACACCAATTATGACCATGATTTTGAGTTTTGATTCTGTTCCCATTCATGCCAGATCAGAATCTGTTATATGCTTGCGTCATCATGATGCATACTTATCGTAAGCAATGTTAGCTTATACTGTCATTCACTTTTCAAAGATGAGAAAAGTATATACTCCCTAACAGTGGCAGATCCAGAATTTCCAACTAGGGTATGCAAGTTGAATTGCTCAAAAATGTTTGATTTGTGATTCGATTTTTTTTTCGGGTCGGGTTTTTTCCACCCAGTTTTCTGTTGTATTCCCAAATTTTCAATATTTTCGTTCTATTTTAGCATTGGGCTCTTATTGAAGATATTTGGGTAAAAATTCTGATCTCAGCTTACAAGATTTATATAGAGTAGTAAAACTTAAAATAAATTACAAATTAACTTATATCATAAAGGATAACATTTAATATGACATAAATATTCGTGGTTTGTGAACGGTTAGGTTTCATGGTATATAGTAAATTGTACTCCTAAATATAAATGAAGATGAAAATTGGAAACGTTTTATTGGAAAACTTAAAAATGAAAGCATAAAATAGATTAAAAGCGACATTTTCTCTCATAAAAATTCAACTCACTTGGGTAAGAGGGTAATTCATAACCTTCTTGTACACCATGAATTGCATTGGTTAGTATATATGTTCATTGCTCAAGACTTATAATACAAGAGTTATTATTATATAATGAATTATTTATAGACTTAAAATACAAGAGTTATTATATAATAAATTATTTGTAGTTACAAGGAGAATTAAATGCTTACAGCTTACCCCAATTCAGTAGTTTAGTACCATCGCTTGCTGATTATAAATTAAAAGCATAATACACTAGCACTCAATCTTTCAAGTTCCAACTTCCAACTCCAAACACTTTACCCCATTATTTCTCAAGATTACCCACTGAACAAAATGATACAAGAAAAAAGGAAGGGAAAATGAAAGGTAGATTGCGTATCTGGCTATCTGCCTTTTAGGAATCAAAATTCAATTTGTTAGGGTTAATGTTTGATCAATTTCTATCCTTTTATCTATTGTAATATTATTACTAGTAATTAGTAGTACTCACGGTTTGTTTTTATAACTGGACTTCATTTATAAAGCTTTTTCAGTTTGGGCTGGGTTACTATTTTGTATCTCATCAGGGGCGGAGCCAGAAATTATAGTTGCGGGGGACTTGATTCAAAGTGAAAGAAAATGAAAAACGTATACAAACTTACATGACAATTTACAAATTTTCTTATTTAAATTTAAAGCCACATTTCTACTTCTTATACAATTTTAATTTTTACTTTTGATTTTAGCATATTTTGTATTAATAATCTTTCATACAGTTAATTGGTTCTTTAGTACTTGGGGCTCAAATACGACTGTGAAATATATTAATATTTTAACTTTTAAAAGATTTATATCTCTATTTACATATTTAAAATCAAGTATAAAATGACATCTACTAAATTGATAGGCTAAAATGAGATATAAATCATTACTTGAGGGGTCATAAATGAAAAATGACAAAAAGACAAAAGGTTATCTTCTTCCTTAACTCACCTGCAACTTTATCTCTCTAATATTACTAGATTGCAACTCGGAAATTACAGGGCATCTCGAAATTACAGGCCATTGTATTTCATGGATATGGGTTTCTGATTCAAGGGTTTTCATGTATATTATAAGGGTGTGCCTTCTATGTATTATCCTAAAAAAAAGGTTAAAAAATAAAAAATTAACACTAATAATTTTTGATCAAGGGTATGCAAGTGTCTACCCTTGAATACATACAAATCCGCCCCTGCTCCCTAGTGGTTTGTTAAAGATTACATTAAAATCACATAGATACTCATTTTTATCCGTATTATTAATCTCATTGTTAAACACACAAATTAATATATTTTGCTAGTTATTATTAACCAACACAAAACAAAATAGGAAAAAAAATATATGCTACTAGTCTACCATTCAAGGTGGTAATCACCACCTTCGGCCTTGGCAAGTGGCCACGGGAACTAAGCTTTGTTGGGGCTAGGTGGGGTCCTGTGTAATACCCTCAAATTTGTTGATTTTGTTTAGCGGAAGCATTTAGTTAAGTATGGAAAGTGCCACAATACACAGTACATGCATACGTATCAAAGCTTATGATTACAACAGAACATAATATATTAAGATGCCAAATGTAATAGTTACAAAGTTTACAATTCATCGAATCGTATAAGTTGAAAAGTAATTAAGTTACAAAAGTAGATTTCGTAAATATCACTAAACAACTTAGTTATATAAAAGAAATCCAGTTGTCAAAAGTTGACATCCTATTCCTTCGAGGGTCGCCTACGTTCCATGTGTGTAGGAAGTCTTACATGCAGCTAATTCCCTGAAAAACATAGTAAAAGTCACCAACGAGGTTGAGTGAATTCACAGGTTTTATGTTTGCAATAGTTGAATCAAGTTTGTAAGCACAGTTGTTAAAACCAATACGTTCACAAATAGTTATTGCCATAATAGTTAAGTAAACGTTTTGTGGTATGTTATCCAAATATAGTTCGGTTGGGATGTTGCCCAAAATAAAGTTTGCGTGGGATGTTACCCAAAATACCGTTTACGTGGGATGTTACCCAAAATACAATTTGCAATACGTAGCTGGTCGTTCTTCAGCGTTTCCAAAACAGTACCGGTCGTTCTCCGGTCTAAATACGCACGGGTCGTTCTCCCGTTCCAACTCGGCCAGTCGTTCTCTGGCAATAAATACTGTTGGTCGTTCTCTAGCGAAACACAGTACTGATCGTTCTCCGGTCAAAAGACGCACGGGTCGTTCTCCCGTCCACTTGGCCAATCGTTCTCTGGCACTAAAATACGTTGTTGGTCGTTCTCCAGCGTTTACATAAATGTACCGGTCGTTCTCCGGTTTACCAAACAAGTTTTATCATGTTTATAGTATGAAAAAGTTGTTTCATAAATACCAGTTTTGTTGTAAGAGTTCAACAGTTCAAAGTACTCAAATCTTGCGAGTAAACAAGTAGGATAAACAATCATGAAAGCAAAAGCAGTTATGGCAATCAATAAAGCAGTTGACTATGTTTCTCACCCCAAGTTGAAAGCGGTAAAACAGTTAACAGTGGGGCTGTGAACTCACCTGTTGAGCTAAGTAAAGTTGCGAGCGCTAGTAAAGCCTAAATCCAAGTAGGTCACTAACGTCCTAAACGTAGGAATAATCATATAAGCTATTGGCTAACAGTTTAACCATGTTACTCGTTTATTCATGAAAGATCCTTGTTTATTTTGTAAGTTCGACACGAGACGTTGGTGATATTTTGTGAAACATTTCAAGGTGTAATTTATTGTTTCATGGTGTTTCATAAGGTATGAAATTGTGTACGGGGGTCCGGGGGCAGCGCCCCTAGTAGCGGGGTCGCATAATGCGACGTAAAAATGCTACTGCTACACAAAAGCTTGTGTCGCACTACTGTTTTCGGTCCCGTGCGACACAACGCGCTGTTTGACGAAAATCTTAATTTTTCAACCCAAAACGCTTAGATCTTTCATATAATGACTTGTAACATGCATTGTGAGTCCCTAATCACTATTATGTTAGTGATTATGAATCGTTAACAGTGAGTTAATTGTAGAAGGGGGGTTGAATACAATTAAAAACTTTTTTGTTTTAAAGTGTTAACTTGTTTAGCAAGTTTTTAACCGTATTAAAGTGACAGCAATATGAACATAAATATATAAGTAAGATAAGCAGTTCAGTTGCTGATGCAATTCTAGCTGAAAGATAAATTCTTTTATTGATAAAATTTATCTATTGTTGATTGCGGAATAGATTAGCCAAAGCTAATCTAAATCAAACAATACAGCTCTTACAAAGGAGATGAGCAGTAGTGGACAAACACGCTAACTTGCTCACTCGCTGAGGTAAACTAATAGTGGACAAACACGCTACTGGTTCACTCGCTGGTGTTTTTTGTATTTTAGACAAACTAGATACTGACAAACAAGTAACAATACAAACAATCGACACAAAATGAAGTACAACATACTACGCTATTTATAGACGCCGAAATCCTTAATTTTCGGATCTGGAGGGACATGTGTCGCTGCTTGATTGGTGAGGTAGTTAAGATGTGATACATCATGGTTCGACATTCTGTCTTGGAAAATATTACCTTGTACCTTAAACCAATCAGATGCTTCCACGTTACTCTTTTCAAGTTACGAGGAACACGTGCTGCGCCGTAATAACGCCGAATGTCAACTTCTTTTTTAATGCGGCATTTAATGCTGCAGTCACTGATAGATATATCAATTCTCCTCATTCTCGATGCGAGCTAACATGCTCTAAAGAATGACTTGAACATCTAATCTTCAGTGACTTCTTTTATTCAGCAGAAGAAAGAACTCAAGAAGACTTGGAGACTCTCGCTGATAGATGAGTATCAGCGACACACATAGTTGAGTCCTTGATCTTGATAGGTTCTTCATCTACTAGTTGAAGAGATAGAATCAGCGACCATAAACTTCAGCAACAGGAGCTTGACTTGAATCATTTTCTTCATGGAACATTATTGAGAAGATCAGAGACTGTGAACATATAGCATGATCAGTGACTTCACTTATCAGAGATTAATGACTCCCCCTTAATCTTTGTGATCAGTGACCATCTTGAGTTCAGTGATCAGTGACTCAACAATCTCCCCCTAAATGGGTTGGGTGTCCTCTGAGGTGTCCATGGGCATGATTTCCTCATCATCAGCTTGTGATTTAGCTGGTGGTTCATTGGAAATAGAGGTAGCGACCTGTATCTCACCATGGGTCAGTGATGAGCCATTGACAGCCGGTGTAGTGATAGATGAGAGATGCCCCGGGTCTGTAGCCAGTGGTGTGACATCAGCAATGAGTGTGTTATCACCCACTGATGTCACTAGCCCTTTGAGTGAAATGTCACCCTTTTGTGAGGATGACAAGTGGCTGGGTTGACTCAATCTGAGGGTGTGAGATGCACCTGAATCACTGCTGACAGTGGTTTGATCCACTGCAGCTGTCTGTAATTTTCCCTTTTTAGAGTCACTGGACTTTCGGGAGTCCAGTGAAGCAGGTAAAGTTGAGGGTTTAGCAGTGGTGCCCTCAGCAACTGAACGTACAGTCGCTGATTTACCACTGGCATCCGTAGATGTCTTCTTTTTGCTATGTCCCTGATCCTTTAATGTCAGGGACCCTAATTTGGATTTTTTCTTCGGAGCAGTTGGTGGTTTCTTGAGTGGTGGTTGACCAACAGTAGTCACTGGGGGTGTGGTCAGTGACGTGGTCGATGGGGGGCAGCAACTGACATATGTACAGAAGTTACAGGCTGGGGTGCAAGGATCCCCGGGTGTTTCATGAAAGCAGGTAACACCGCAGTCGCTGGTTTGGCAAAGATTTGAGATCCTACCAGGGTTGGCTCAAAACCTTGAAAAGATACCCTATCATAGGCAGCAAACTGATCCCTAAAGATCAGTGAGAGAAACCTAGGGTAGGGTACATATTTGGCCCTGGCAGGCTCAGCGACTTTGGTGATCAGTTCATTGAAGATCACACTTGCATAGTCAACTCGTAGAGAGTTGACCAGTGATCAACTGATCTGGGCCTCCAGGGAGCTGAATTAATCATAGCTCCCTGATTTTGTACCCAAAGATTGAATAAAATTGGTAAAAATGGCATTCCAAACACCATCCATTTTAGTTTTGTGGACCGTAGAGTACTTACGGTTGCCACCGCCATCGACTGAGTATTTACACTCAATATCAGTAAGATCGACGAGGCCTTGTTTGGCTAGCGACTCGTACGACTCATATGTCGGGAGTTGTAAAATGGATCGGATGGTGTTGGCAGTTATAGTGATGGGATAGGTACCATTGTCTATAAAACCCTGGAGTTGTGAAACACCAGAGACGACAGAGTGAGTGCAGGTATACCAGAACTCACTGATCCATTCTGGGTTCATTTCCCCAGGAGACAAGGTAAGAGCAGGGAGGATAAAGTGATTTTTAAGAAAGTTTATCACCTCCGCATACTCTGGTTTAGGGCAGGTTACATTTCCCAAATAGTTAGATTTGGGAACTGTAACAACAAGCATCTCACTGACCGCAGAGGCTCGAAGAGCTTTAATCTCTGGGGTCGGTGTGTAAGCATTGTTGAAAAACTTAGTTCTAGCCATTTTTTAATAAATGAAAGAAGAAGATTTAGAATTTAGAATTTTTGCAGAGAAAATGAAAAAGATGAAGTTTTGAAAATAAGAAAGCGTAAAAGTGAAAGTGAAAAAGTTTTGCTGCTTATATACGGTTGCTGAGATCCAAAACATGTGGTCAAAAAGCGTATGTATGTGATCAAAAAGTGGTGGTTGATGGTAGGGGAGTAGGGTGATGATGGTGGTGAGTGGTAACATTAAATGGTGATGGGAGTGGTACGCCAGAAAGGTATACGAGGTGTAAGAAAAAGTGTACCTTTTCGAAGTCCCATGAGATATTTAATAAAGCATTTATTAGGAATATAAATCGTTAAAAATTAAATACAAAATGTATTAAATGTAAAGGAATATATGTCGAAATAAATGTCATACTAAATAAGAAGAACCTTCGCTGATACATTACGTCTCAGCGAGATGAAAATAAGTTATATCTTAAAATAAAATAAATATTATGTCTCATATTTGATTTCGCTGATCAGATTACAACTTAGAATACTAATCTAATCAGCTAGCCAAATTGTGAAGCATAAAACATATTTTATTTATGTGATATAAAGAGTTTTCATGTGTAGTTACAAATTATATAATTTATTGATCATAACTATGCTAACTTATTGTTCTTGCTGATTATATTAGTGAGAATAATAGGCCAGCGAGTTAGAATTATAAACCATATATTCTGTAATTACCTTTTTATTAAACAATCAGGTTTTAATCATTTAAGTTTAACATTTCCAACTCGCTGATGAGAGAGGTGAATCTTTTCTCATCTAAAGGTTTTGTAAATATATCAGCGAGTTGGTAATCAGTTGGAATGAAATGCAGTTCAATGTCACCTTTCATGACGTGGTCCCTGATGAAATGATATCTGACATCAATATGCTTTGTCCTTGAGTGCATCACAGGATTATTTGCTATGGCAATAGCACTTTGACTGTCACAATAAATTGGAACATTGCCAAAGTCAAAACCATAGTCAGCGAGTTGATTTCTCATCCACAGAATTTGAGCAGTGCATGCTCTAGCAGCGACATATTCAGCCTTAGCAGTAGAAGTTGAGACAGAATTTTGTTTCTTGCTTGACCAGCTTACAAGCTTTTCTCCAAGAAACTGACAGCTACCAGAGGTACTCTTTCTGTCCATTTTGCATCCAGCATGATCAGAATCTGAATATCCTTTCAGTGAGAAATCTGAACCAGATGGGTACCAGAGACCAAGATTTGGTGTACCCTTCAGATATCTGAATATTCTTTTGACAACGAGTAAATGAGATTCCTTTGGATCAGCTTGATACCTAGCACATAGACAAGTAGAAAACATAATGTCTGGTCTACTAGCAGTTAAATACAACAGTGACCCGATCATTCCTCTGTAAGCAGTGATGTTTACAGATTTACCATCAGGGTCAGCATGTAATTTTACTGCAGATGACATTGGTGTAGCAAGGGATGAGCAGTTAGTGAATTCAAATTTCTTTAATAAATCTTTAACATATTTTCCTTGATATATAAAAATACCAGTCTTGGTTTGCTTTATTTGCAGACTAAGGAAAAATTTTAGTTCACCCATCATGCTCATTTCATAACTTTTAGTCATGAGGTCACTAAATTCCTTGCACAAGTCATTTTTAGTAGACCCAAATATGATATCATCAATACAAATTTGGACCAATATGACATCTCTCTTATCCTTTTTGTTAAATAGGGTGCTGTCAATTTTACCTCTGACATACCCACATTTAGTTAAGAAGGTAGAGAGAGTGTCATACCAAGCTCTAGGAGCTTGTTTTAGTCCATATAAAGCTTTTTCCAGCTTATAGACATAACTTGGATGCTTGGGATCAGTGAATCCAGGTGGTTGCTTCACATACACTTCTTCCTGCAGCTTTCCATTCAATAAGACACTTTTTACATCCATTTGGTATACCTTGAATTTCTTGTGAGCTGCATATGCTAAGAACAACCTGATTGCTTCAAGCCTAGCAACTGGTGCAAAGGTTTCATCGTAGTCAATTCCTTCTTGCTGACAGTAACCTTGTGCAACCAGTCTGGCCTTATTTCTTATCACAACACCATCAGCATCCATCTTGTTTCTGAACACCCATCTTGTTCCAATCACAGATTTCCCAGCTACTTGAGGTACTAACTTCCAGACTTTATTTCTTTCAAACTGAGATAGCTCATCTTGCATGGCAGCTATCCAGTGATGATCAGTGAGTGCCTCATCAATCTTTTTGGGTTCCATCAGTGACACAAAGCTTACAAACAAACAAAAGTTAGCAGTTGCTGATCTAGTCTGGACTTTGGATTTTGGATCACCAATAATCAATTGATTATCAATATGTTTAGTCCATTTAGTCACTCGCTGAGGTTCAGCAGTGACTTGATTATCCAGAGATGATCCACCAGACACATCAGCATTAGAAGCATGATTAATGTTTAAGCTTTGATTTGGACAGTGGGTGTTATCATTTTGTTGCAGATGATGAGATGATGATGATGGGATATCAATAGGCAAAGATGAAGTTCCTGAATCATTCTTAGCTAAAGTAGAGCTAGAAGTGCCTTCAGGGACATCATCTTCCCTTTCAAAATCTGATATATGAATCTCATGTTTGTCATCACTGATTGTGTTAAAAATAAGATTTTCATAGTCTTTTGGATCAGTGAGTGATTTATCATAAGATTCATCAAAGGTAACATCCATTGATTCTTCAATACATTCCCTTCTTTTATTATAAACCCTGAAAGCTTTTGAAATGATTGAATAACCAACAAATATACCTTCATCAGCTTTGGGATCAAACTTTCCTAAGTGATCTCTTTTGTTTAAGACATAACAAGTACTGCCAAAAACATGAAGAAAACTTATGTCAGGTTTTCTCCCCCTTAACACCTCATAGGCTGTCTTATCATGTCTCTTGACAATCAGAGACCTATTCTGAGTGTAGCAGGCAGTGTTGACTGCTTCAGCCCAGAAATGGGTCTTAAGACCAGCATCTATGAGCATTGACCTTGTTGATTCAATCAAGGTTCTGTTTCTCCTCTCTGCAACACTATTTTGTTGAGGTGTTCTTAGTGCAGAGAAGTTTTGAGAAATACCTTTTGAATCACAAAAACTTTCAAGGTCAACATTTCTAAATTCAGTGCCATTATCACTTCTTAAATGTTTAACTGAACAATCATTTAAGTTTTCCATCTTTTTGATAAAGGATATGATTTCCTGTGTTGCATCACTTTTGGCTTTGAGAAAGAATACCCAAGTATATCTGGAATATTCATCCACAATTACCAAGCAATACCTTTTACCACCAAGACTGGGAGAACTAACTGGACCAAACAGATCCATATGCATCAGTTGAAAACATTCTGTCACTGAAGATGTTTATTTGCTTTTGAATGAAGAGCTGTGATGCTTTCCCTTCTCACATGCTGAACATAGCTTGTCTTTGTCATAAGCTAGCTTTGGAAGACCATTTACCAAGTCATTCTTGCTGAGCTTGCTGATGGCCTTGAAGTTCAGATGAGAGAGACGCTTATGCCATAACCATTTTTCTTCTGAAACGGTTCTGGAATAAAAGCATGTTCCTGATTGTGCTGAGTCCATATCGACTACATATGTATTGCCTTTTCTTTGAGCAGCCAGGACAGCGCTTCCTTTCTTGTTGTAAACAACTCCAGCTTCATGATCAAACAACACTTTATTTTTGGCATCACAGAACTGACTAATGCTTAACAAATTATGCTTCAGTCCTTCAACATATGCCACCTTCTTAAACATAACATTACCATTGGTCAAGACCCCATACCCTCTGGTCTTACCAATGTTGTTATCACCAAAAACTACATCAGGACCTCTTTCATCCTGGTAGTCACTGAGCAAGGACTTACATCCGGTCATGTGTCTGGAACAACCACTATCCAGATACCAAATTGTCTCTCTGAGAATGCCCTGCATCACACACAAACAATTAGTTCAATTGATGAACCCATCCTGAGATGGGTTCATGGTGGTCAGCCTTTGGTTCAGGCTTCCACAGGCTTGCATCAATAGTATCTGAATGCTCACTGATTATTTGTGATTTTGAAGATGATGTAGCTGAACATTCAGATACCACATGCTGACATACTAATGAGGGTTGACTGAGTGAAACTTGTGATGATGAACAATCTGATGACACATGCTGTCTACTTCCACATTTGTAACATTTTTTATTTGTGGACTTAGATTTCTTTGACTTATTGTTCACACTGGATGAAGACATAGAAGTTCTCAGGTTTACTACCTCATTTTGCTTCTTTGACTTCAAGTCACTGATGATGAGGTCATCAGTGACTGGAGTGTCAGAAGTGAAGTCACTGATAGATTCTTGATCATCAGTGATAGTTTTGACAAGAGCAGTGTAAGTAGTTGATTCATAAATTTCTAGTTTCTCTAGTTCATCAATACTTGCAGCAATATCATAACTATTAGTAACCTGTGAACTTCTCACAAAGTAATTTGGTTTAGAATCACTGACAATTGACATTGGTTCAAAGACAAACTCTGAAAATGTTTCATCAGGATTGAATATTTGATCAACTTTGGTTGCATCAGCGAGAGCAGCAGCAGTTTCATAATCACCTCCCAGAATAGCCTTAACTTGTTTTGGGATTTGATTACTTATGCACTGATTCACTTTTAATGCAGATCTACACCATGACTTCATCACTTTATTGAGTTGTGAAAATTTAGTTTCAAATTTTACTTTTTCTTGAATGCATTTTTGATTTGCATGTATTTGTGCATCAAAATCAAGTGTAAGATTCTTTATTTTTAACAAATTTTCTTCTTGAAGTTGAAGTTTAGATGTTAAGTCACTGATCATACATTCTTGTCTTTTCTGAGTGTCATGAGCATTTGATAAGTCAACTATCAAAGTTTCAAAGATTAAATCTTTTTCAGTAGCTGATGCTGACTTAAAACAATGTACCTTGTAGAGAGTCTCTGGATCCCAGCCAGATGCTGAACATTTCTATGCTACTTCTTTGATGTCTTCATGAAAAGCAGCATCGTCAGCCATCAGGCAGTAATCCCTGTCCATACAGATCATAGCTTCTTCTTCATCAGATGATGAACTTGAGTCAGAGTCGCTGATGGATCCTTCTTCAGCAATAAATCCTTTATTCTTTTTCTTTGACTTGGACAATTCCTTCAGCTTCTTGTACTTTGCTTTGTACTTGTTGTACTTGTCATTTCTGAAGCTGGGTTTTTGATCAGCGAAAGAGTTGACAGCTTTCGACCTGCATTCAGTTGCAAAATGGTCAGGTTTGCCACATTTGTAGCATTCACCTTTTGGTTTAGAAACCTCATTTGGTGAAGCACTAGCAGATCTGTTGAATCTGCTGTTCTTTCTGAAGTTAGCAACCATCATGGCCATATCTCTCTCTAACTTCTCAAGTCCTTCGTCATAGCTGACTTCTGACTGATCATCAGCGACACTGCCTTGTTCTTCTGCGATCAGCGACTTAGAGCTCATCTTGGTGAGCTTTGCTTTCTGCTTTTGGTAAACTTCATCAATATCTTTTGTCCTCCTAGTGCAGCACGAATGTGCTCACCTTGATCAGCTAGCTTCTCAGATTGTTCCCAATTAAGTAAAATTCCATAAACTTGAGTTAGATTGAGAAAGTTATAATCATTTCTTTGTCTTATGCATGTTGCAATGGTTCCCCAGATTTTCCTAGGTAGTAATTCTAGAAACTTTTCGACAACAAATCTCTGGTCCTTTCCTATATTTGCCTTTTCCATTTTATTAATTAAAGCTTAATATCTAGTATAGGTAGATGCCAGTGATTCATTGGGTTCCATAGCAAACAATTCATATTGACGAGTTAAATTAACTTCTCTACAGCGAATTATATCAGGAGTTCCAGTATATATGTTTCTAAGAGTATCCCACATATGTTTCGCTGTATTGCACAATCTAATGGACTCAAACACTTCATCAGCGAGTGTCATGCTTATGTAAATTTTAGCTTGTTTATCTAGCCTTACCATACGTTTATCCTCATCTGACCACTGTTCCTCCCTTTTGGGCATAACCATTTCAGGTATAGCAGGAGTAGTTGCAGTAGCTGCAACTGCAGGAACAATAGTAGTTGGGGTGTATGGACCATCAGTAATTATAGCACAAAGACGATCATCAGCAAGATCTAAGAACATCATCATCCTGGACATCCAGGTTTCAATTCTAGATGGGTCAAAAGCCGGTGGTTTGGTAGTGGAGCCATTTCCCTTCTGGTACTCAGAATCAACACAGCTGTATTTAACCGATTCCATTGCAGATCTGATTTAATTATATTTAAACCAACACTGCTCTGATACCAATTGTGAGTCCCTAATCACTATTATGTTAGTGATTATGAATCATTAACAGTGAGTTAATTATAGAAGGGGGGGTTGAATACAATTAAAAACTTTTCTGTTTTAAAGTGTTAACTTGTTTAGCAAGTTTTTAACCGTATTAAAGTGACATCAATATGAACATAAATATATAAGTAAGATAAGCAGTTCAATTGCTGATGCAATTCTAGCTGAAAGATAAATTCTTTTATTGATAAAATTTATCTATTGTTGATTACGGAATAGATTAGCCAAAGCTAATCTAAATCAAACAATACAGCTCTTACAAAGGAGATGAGCAGTAGTGGACAAACACGCTAACTTGCTCACTCGCTGAGGTAAACTAATAGTGGACAAACACGCTACTGGTTCACTCGCTGGTGTTGTTTGTATTTTAGACAAACTAGTTACTGACAAACAAGTAACAATACAAACAATCGACACAAAATGAAGTACAACATACTACGCTATTTATAGACGCTGAAATCCTTAATTTCCGGATCTGGAGGGACACGTGTCGCTGCTTGATTGGTGAGGTAGTTGAGATGTGATACATCATGGTTCGACATTCTGTCTTGGAAAATGTTACCTTGTACCTTAAACCAATCAGATGCTTCCACGTTACTCTTTTCAAGTTACGAGGAACACGTGCTGCGCCGTAATAACGCCGAATGTCAACTTCTTATTTAATGTGGCATTTAATGCTGCAGTCACTGATAGATATATCAATTCTCCTCATTCTCGATGCGAGCTAACATGCTCTAAAGAATGACTTGAACAGCTAATCTTCAGTGACTTCTTTTATTCAGCAGAAGAAAGAACTCAAGAAGACTTGGAGACTCTCGCTGATAGATGAGTATCAGCGACACACATAGTTGAGTCCTTGATCTTGATAGGTTCATCATCTACTAGTTGAAGAGATAGAATCAGCGACCATAAACTTCAGCAACAGGAGCTTGACTTGAATCATTTTCTTCATGGAACATTATTGAGAAGATCAGAGACTGTGAACATATAGCATGATCAGTGACTTCACTTATCAGCGATTAATGACTCCCCCTTAATCTTTGTGATCAGTGACCATCTTGAGTTCAGCGATCAGTGACTCAACATGTTTGTATACTATAATAACAAAGGAAAAGTGAAAGAAAAGTGATTTTTCATACCAAATCGAGTGAAATCCGAAAGTTAGGTGAATAGATGAAAATGGTGATGATAATGGTGTTCTTGAGCTTGAATCTTGAAGATGAAGTTGATGATGAGTTTTTTGTTGTTGTTGGTCCGAAAATACAAAGAAAATAATGGTGATTTGGTAATTTTTGGTGATTTTAGAGAGAGGGTTGAGAGAGAATAAGTTGGTGTTTGTGTGTGTTTTTAGAGAAATGAGATGAAAATGGGGAAAGTGGGATGGGTGTGGGTGGAGTGGTGTTGGCAGATTTTTGGGGTCAAAAGTGAGGGGATTTTGTCCTAAATTTGCGGTATTTAGCCCGTGTTCGTTTACCCGATCGTTAAATGTTAAAATGTTTTTAAACGATAGGTTTTTATATATGTTTTCGATTATACTTCTAGTTGAAATATTTTATTTAAAATAATTTAGTTGAGTAATAAAATTATAACTTTGTTTTATTTTAGTTTTACTTATATCGTTCAAGTCGTTTCAGTTTACGAAATAAATATTATTTGACACAAAATGTTTTGTAAATATTATCAACGGAATATTTAATAAACGTTAATGTTAATTAATAATTTCATTTTATTAATAAATTTTGTTCACCAACAGTCGTATATTTTTGTCGCGTTGTTGAAATTGTTCTGTACATAATTACATTAATTATGAATTGTAATACCACACGTATTAACTAGTTGGACTTTGCTAGACTTATCTCTAAAGTGTGTTGTGAATTCACTCTAAGTTAGAGAATTAGCCTAAAAGTGCGTACAATTAACATTTATAATTATGTCGAAATTACGGGGTGTTACATCCTGGCCCCCCCAAAAGTTTGTGTTATATTTGATATTGAGAACTCTAACATTTACTAGGAATGGTAAATGTTAGTTACTATTAAATGAATAGTTATTTCACTATTTTAATAAATATAATAAGGAGTTAGGTTATTGAACAAAAGAATTTACTTTGGTGGTCAAAGTGTTCATCAAATTCTTTACTAATTTCCTTCCATTTGGTAACTGTACATTCTTTCAATCACCTAATTTTCACTTTTTGTTTCTTAGTAAGTTTTCTTTTTGTTTCCTTTTAATAGTTTTATGTTTTGAAAATCGGAAATTGAACCGAACTGGAATCCTTCAATTTCCGGTCGAACCGGTCGGACCGGTCCGGTCCAACCGGCCCAAAAACACTTTTAAAAAAAATCAAAAACCGGCTCAACCGGTCCGGTTCCCGGTTGAACCGTCCGGTTTTAACCGAACCGTTCGGTTCGTTGACCGGTCAACTTTTGGTCAAAACCGATTTTCAACCGACCGGAAAACCTCAAAATTACGGTCGAACCGGTTGGACCGGACCAGTTCAACCGGTTTTCAAAACATTGGTTTTTATGGAGATCGGTAAAACAACAATTAATTATACTTTGGTAAACTTATTAATTATTCGGATTACAACTTTATAGAAACTAACTAGCCGATAACCCGCGCAATGCGGCGGGAATATATTTGAAATTCGTTAAAGAAGGTGGTGAAAGAGCAGTTGAAAAATTGATATAAAATATATGGGTTTAAATCAAACAAATAATAATAATACGAAGTAATATAATGAACAACACTATAACAAATTAAAAAAACACTGCATGTCTAAGATATGTGCATTATTATAAATGTCATATTTATATGATTACGTGAAAAATTACATAACAGATAGTTGAAAATAAATTAAAACTTCAAATAGCAAAATCTAAATGCACATGAATAAATTGTTAATTTTGCTATGTTTTTTGTGTGTAGTGATTTTGTAATTGATTGAGTAGTGAATATTTTGATGTAACAACTAAATAGAAATGAGTACTTGCTACGGGTGAAGGAGTAAAGAGTTTCAAGAAAAAATCTCCTTAATGCGACTGCGGAAAGGCTGTTCCTGCTACATTTCGCTGGGGAAGAAAGAAGGAATTGAGTCCTTTCACATTATCACGGAAAAAGGGGATTGCTTGTTAGTCAATTTTGACTGGAAAAAGACCCGGAACCCCGTACCCTTTCATTCACTTACTATAGGCCGAGGAGCGTAGATTCATCTTACTTTTTATAAATGGAAAAAGAGACACAAGTCACGCATTCGAGCAAGAGCCTTTGCCTTTCTTCTTGTAGAGTTATTGTATAGTTGACTTGCCAAAATAGGTTGACATGTTAGGTGATTAAATAGAAGGGCATTATGGGGATTTCTCATATGACATAAGGTCAACATATGGGAATGCTTAAATAAAGGGTTAGAGATACATCGACGATATCTACTTTTAGTAAGGCTTATGTTAACTATTAGTTGAGAATAGCATATCAAGTTTAATTTGATTCGTCGATATACATAGATGAATTTTTTTAATTTGACCTTAGATTATTTGAGTGATTTCATTTCAATTACATTTGTCAAATATTTGGAGTTGGAAGATAGGATATAAAGATGAAATGGGTAAATCTTTAAGGTGATAAGTTGATGATGAAAACTAATAAAAGGTTAAAGATTTGAGATATTGTATGTGAAAATATAATTTTAATGGTAATGAGTTGACGAAGATGAACAAATAATATTTTTGTGGAAAAATTTAAGTATTAACGTTTAGAATATCGTTGACATAAAACAAATTCTACATTAAAGGTTTTAGAATTTATAAATTTTGCATAAAACAAATTTCACATAAAAGGTTGTTACTATATAATTCAAAGGTATATACTCTATATATATTTTAGGTACTTTTATTGTCCTCGCCAGAGAAAAATATTTGACCAATGAGCATAAAGTTTACGTCCATATATACATAGCTCCTTAATTTGAATATATGAATTTGACTAAATAAGAAATATTAATTTTTCATGCTATATATCAGTTATTTAGTAAATAAATATAATTAATTTTTGTTCCGTTGTAACGCGCGGGATAGAAAATACTTGTTTTACATACATTTATCAAATATTGTGTTATCTAAGTTGGTAAAATTTTGTAGGTGAATAATAGTTAGCTTTAGCTGCAGGTTCAAGTCCCACTATTAACATTTTTATTTATGTTTTTGTCTTTCAAATTCTCATTAATATTAAATATGCCAATAAAAGATTCAAACAAGGCTTTATTGGTATTCTTAACCATCATTTTAAGTGTATTTGTTTATTTATGTAAATATATAACTAAGCAGGTTAGTTTTTTTTATAGATAACTGTCCATTCATAAATTATATTTTGTACATGTTTGGGATGAAGAAAAATTATTGTTTTTTGCTCAGATAAGTTTTTCATTATGTCAAATAATTTTGAGCACCCCAAACAATATGTTCGTGGCCCCCTAAAACAATATGTTCAAGCTCCGTCTCTGAGTGGCCAGTACCTGAAGGCTGAAGGTAAAATCTTCACCACCTTAATTCCTCTCATTTCCCTCTAAAATTAACTAAAAGTGATGAATCGTAATTGAAAACGAAGGGAAGTTAAATATTATTTAATGTAAAATTTCATGTTACTTGTTTAATATTTGTGACAGATGGACAATTAAAAATTGGTTTAAAGAGTACTAAATGTTTAATAAATCATAGACAAATGAGAATTCAGGCAAAACATAAATATGAAAGGAATAATTGTTTGGTTACATTATATATATATAGTAAAGAGACCAATAAAGAAGAAAAATTAGATGGAGAAAAAGGAAAAATAATATGATTCAGTATTTTTATTACTATAATTCATTTTTTTATTATTATAATTCAAGTAATAAAAAGTTGAATTGTAGTAATAAAAATATTGAATCATATTGCTTCTCCCTCCCCTCCACCTAAAATTTTCTTCTCCATTGAACCTAAACACACACACACACACACACACACACACACACACACACATATATATATATATATATATATACACACACACACTATAATAATAAATAAACTATACTAAAAGCAAAATATCATGGAGAAGTTTGGACTTTGGACCAGTGATTATGTTTATTCCTTAGCGATCTAACGATGTATAATTAACTCTAATAATTACTCCCTCCGTCCCAAATTAAGTGTCCTGTATCAGATTTTGAAGTCTTTCTTTTCAACTTTGACATTAAATATTTTTGTTTGTGTTATATATTACTTTATGTAAATTATACCGATGAAAATATATTTAAAATCCAATCCATATATATATTTTGCTTCAAGTATTATATAACACAAACAAAAATATTTAAGGTCAAAGTTGAAAAGGAAAAACTCAAAAAGTTAAACCATGACACTTAACTTGGGACGGAGGGAATACAATTTATACCCCTAATTAATTTTATAAATTTTAAAAATCAAAATACCAAATATCTCTAATATATCAGATTAAATAATAATTTAATAAAGCCTTCTAAAAATATTTGAAAGTAAAATTCCAAAAGAATCGGCCGACCAAAAATAAAAAACCAAATCTTAGCTAATATATATATATATATATATATATATATATATATATATATATATTAAATAATTAAATAATTTATAAAGCCTTTAAAAGTGTTGTTTATCTTAGTGCAATCAGACATTAGTTGATATGAGTAGGTGATACGAAATACATACCCGGCTACGTTACAAATTATTGGGCTCAACTAAAATTGCGAGGTCAAGGGGCCATGCCTCCTTGTGGATTATTATGGGAAGGCTGATTGACTATATTTACATTTAATGAACCTGAGAAAATTATCAGATTCATTAAATATGAAAAAACAGTTACATATAACTATTTTGTAACCGCTTATTTTGGGGGCATATATATATATATATATATATATATATATATATATATATATGCATAGTTTCATATATAGAAAAAAACACATAAACTCACGAATACAACTTGTTGCCGAAACTTTAAATAATCTCTAGTTTTATCTCAAAGTAGAATTCATGAACCCAAATATCATATAGGGTCGAATTATTGTTTTTGGAAAATGATCCCATACACGATTCTAGAGAATATCCGGATTGAATTGAACCATATTTCATCAATATCCTCAACAATCAAAAGCAATAATCACGTTAAATCATATTTTACAATGGTTGAGATGAATTTGCTTTATAGAGTGTGGCAACGGAAGAATTAATTTAATGGAATTTAGCCTGGTACGCCTTCTGACGTGTTCTTAATTGTTCACGTTTACATTTTAGAAAGTTCCAAATTAATTGTTCATTATTGATTTCAGTCAATTAGAAAGTATTTTAGTGGATATGTAAGGAATCTTATTGGTAAAAAAGTAATCAATGTACTATTATAAAACTGTTTTGTATTTTTATAGTGAACAAATAAGTTGGGACGGAAGGAGTATTCGTGAATGTGTACATGACAATATATCTGTGTAAGTTTACATTCAGTTCACTAGCATATTAAGAAGACAGTCGACAAAATATACGTGTCATAACTCATGAAGTCCATTTAGGGTAAAATATCATGCTCAAGAAGCAAAATAGAATCAGGGAATGAGTCCGGGCTATGTCATCAATATAAGGCGCCATAATGAAATATGGATATAATTTGGGAAATTAACGAAAATACCTTATTTTTCGAACATATTTTTCGTTTTGCCCATCCCAAAAAAAAGTTGTCGTTTTACCCTACCCGGGCGCAGGTCGCATCATGCGACCTGCGACCCGTAACTTGCGACCTGCGACCCGACTAGATAACCAAGTAAAAGACACAACTTTTGACCAATACTCCGGTCGCAAGTCGCACCATGCGACATGCGACCTGCGACCTGAGCCCTGTGCCCCGTTCACCGATCATGCGACCTGTTCACCGGCCCGGGCGAAATTTTTTATTTTTTTACGTAGTTTTTATCTTATTTTTTATAATATGTTTTATTTACTTTTTTGAGTACTTTACTAATTTTTTAACTTAATTTTGCGACCCTTTCACCGAGACCTACTAATGTTTTATGGGTTTACTTTTTTTTTTAGTACTTATTTTTTGTTACATTTTTTTATATGTTTTATTTATTCCTTTATTCCTTTATTCCTTTTTTGTTTTCTTTCCTTTTTTTTCAAGACCTTTGAGATAAATATCTTATCTTCTTCGAAAAGATAATATGGATGTGATTTTCTGGATTTTCCGGATAAGATATCTTATTATATTTTTGAGATAAAATATCTTATCTTTTTTGATAGGATTTTCCGCGAATTTCCTGATTTCCATACATGTTTATATATAAATAGTGTAACTGTAAGATAGAATTACCAAGATTTTCACATGATAAACCTTTTCACATTTGTTTGTCATTAATCTTTGGAAAATGGTTGAGAATGATCATTTTTGGTATTTCCGTTCTCCAAATGAAGAACCATTAACTGAGAAAATATACGCCGAAGTTCCTTGGATGTTTAGTGTTGCTTTCCGGCACGCTGGACATTTTCAGGGCGCAAAAAGAATGTACGTTCAAGGTTTGTTGACGTTTATTGATTGTGTTGAGGCCGATGAATTTTCAACTAAACTTTTGGAAACGGCTTTGAACGAGCTAGGTTACTGGCCTCCGGAGAGGTGGTATTTTTACTTTAAAAAGCATGATGAAGACCTAGATAATGGTTTACAATTGATAACAGATGATGTCGAGCAACTCAAGCAGATTACCGACTATGCAAAAATACATAGAGAAATTGAGGTGTATGTTACACGCGCTGATCTGTCACATTTCTCGAATTCGGATACTTTAATGCCGTTACCAATATCTAAAATTATTACCGGCTCTTCAAGTGCAAGGCGTTTATTCGATTAGTTATTGGTTAAATCTTGTAATTCGTATTTTTCTTTTTTAAAATTGGATAGTTTGCCAATTATGTACGTTGTATTGTGAATCTACTTTTATTATTTCTAATCCTTATGTAATGATATTTTTAGTAACGTTCAAGCAAAGTTATTGAATACAATAAACCACGATAATGCAAACGTACATAACATTCTTAACAAGTACATAACATAATTTTTGTCATCACAACAATTTCAAGTGTGGCTCAAGGCTGACTCAAATGGACACTTGAAAAAGTCTGAGTTGCCTGGGACGGTTCTCCTTCCTCCTCGAATTTGCTTGACTTTACTTTTGTGGACGTTTTCTGCAAGTCAAAATAATGACGAGTGCATTAAAAATAGGAACTTAACAATACAATGTAAATATTTATTTTTTTATGAATTAAAGTAACAACTTACTTTCTTCGTTCTTGATTTTGATCTAGATTTTGACCTTGAGTTGGATCTTGCGGTGGTTCTTGATCGGCTTGGCTCATCTGTTCTATCGTACGGAGCTGTACAATTAACTCGACTATCACCATGTTCCTTGAAACGACTACATTGATTTTTGTATTCCCGTTTCTCCTCTCCCTTTGAAGGAATACGAGCACGGCCTGGTGGGCGACCAGATTGCCTCTTCACCAATATAGGCGGTAAGCAAATTTGCAGATTACCTGGATCGTCCCATTCTGAAGGATGAGGCGTTGGATGTATAGCTTCACTATAGGCTGCCCAATACGTTTCCGTGGTGAAATATCTCTCCGCAAAGCAGGTCACATTGTCCATTTTAAAGTAACGAGTTACTGCCGCTACATGTCTGCAAGGTAAACCAGACAATTGCCATTGCTTGCAAGTGCATGTTCTTGCTTCCAAGTTGACTGTACCATTCTTTCTTCGATCCACCACCTCACATATCATGTTTGTGGATGGGTTGACCGTCCAGCTAAGCGATTTGCAAACCCTCTTACCAATCTTGTGTTCGGCATATGGTGTGAGTGGTGTTTTAAGAGTCGCGGCAGTGTTTCGATGTTTGAAATACCATTGTTGTACTGAAGACCTAAAAAACTCCAATAACATTGTGACTGGTAGTTTCCTGGCATGCTTGGTCATGGCATTAATGGACTCTGCACTGTTAGTTGTGAGGTAGGCATATCGTGTTTTTGTTGAATGATGCCTTGACCATCTTTCTTTCCCCACGTCTGTAAGAACCGTGGCTGAAGTTGGTAAATGTCTACAAATGACACCAAAATGTTCATCGAAATCCGATTTTCTGTAAGCCTTACACATTTTCCAATAATGCCATTCAAAGTGCTTGACTTTTGAAGAATTGCTTCTCAGGTTCATCAATAAATGACGACAACAGAGGGCATGAAATGCCTCTGGAAATACATCAGAAATTCCGACTGCAATTGCGGGAGCCCTATCAGAGATGAATGTTAAGTTGTCAATCCCACCAGCAGATTCAAGTGCGTCACGTAAGTTTCCCAAGAACCAGGTCCACACCTCGGACGTCTCTCCCGCCCCAATTCCATAAGCTAATGGCAAGATGCCATTATTACCGTCCATCGCCACAGCAATTAAGTTAGTACCCAAGTACCCACCCTTCAAATGTGCACCATCTACGATTATTATTGGGCGTGTATGGTTGACAAATGAACGTATCTGCAAAGGGCAGATAAAAATATATATGAATTCTATAAGAATGTACATATTGGAATGTAAGATGTATAGTAATAATAGTTACTTACAGCTGCACCGATGGACATGTAACACATTACAAATTTACCCTCATCGTCTGTACATAGATTCGTAGTGCTCCCCGGGTTATGTAGTTTTAGGTTGTGTAGGTAAATGGGAAGCTTGTTAAACGATTCAGCGGGACTACCTCTCAACAGCTCTATAGCATAACACTTTGCTTTCCATGCTTGGTTGTATGTAAGGCTGATTTTAAAGCGTTGAGTCATATCAGCTTTGATCTCTTTTCCTCTGTATACACGTCCTTCCAAATTCATCGCCTCTTTTAATAGGTTACCAAGAACTTTCTTGGTTGCATGACGGCTATTTGACAAGATTTGAGTACGAGAACACGTGTGTACGTCGTGTAACTTCCTTACTTGGAAGTTGTCACAATATTGGATACACGCTGCACTTATCTTCCAATCACAATTAGGCAAAATACATTTTGCTGTGTACCTTTTTTTGTCTGACTTCTTTGGCTTAATCTGAAAACCTTCTTCGAGACACTTGGTATGCAATTGAAGGAGAAACTCCTCTTTACTTTGAAATGTTTGGTCCTCTCGAATCCTACAAGATGTCCCATACATGGTAGCTGGTCATTCTGGAACTTCTTCTTCTTCCTCTCCTAACGGCGTAGGTATATTCCAGAATATATCATGTTCGGCTGCTTTTACTGTTATTGGTTTGTCGTATATATCTCTTGGATCAGGATCATCCTCCTCCTCATCCTCATCATCGGTAACAATGTGATTACCAAATGGATGGTCATGAGCCTTTGGTGGATTGACATTTTCCTCACCATAATGATCATAATCATGAGGATGTGGATCGGGCTTTGGCTCCTCCACATAGTATTTTGAATTAGAATGATCATAATGAACATCCGAATCAAATTTAGAATCATCTTGGGTGTTTTCAACTACACTAAATGAAGGGTTCATGGGTTGTTGTGATGGATGAAAGACTGTATTTTGTGGAGGAGCATGATAATGAAATTGATATTGTTGTTGATAAGGAAACGGAAATTGTTGAAAGGGCTGTTGAAATGAATGATATTGAGGTGGTTGAAAGGGTTGTTGAAATGAATGATATTGAGGTGGTTGAAAGGGTTGTTGCATCATCGACTGATATTGAGGTTGCTGGTAATTTTCATTAGTATGTTGTTGAAATTGTGGTTGACAAGCAGAACTACTGCTACTACGTTGATTGCTACCCGTACTCGAAACATTTCTTACCAAATCAACAATATAAATTTCTATCGGAGCATTGTTAATTGCATGGCACAGGAAATCCCCAAAATCATCAATATCATCATTTATATCGACGACATATTGACCGAGCTTATATTTTAGACAAACCGGTGAATCAAGTGGTAGACCTAATTTTGTTAAAACGTTTTTCAACAAAACTTTGGACGTCATAGGCTTTTCTGGTGCCACTAGAAGTTTTAACGGGACTTTATTGCATTCTATTGGCAAATACATTGGCATGTTGTCAACATATTCAAAACGACCCCCATAACAGATAAAAAGTTTAAACTTATTCATTACAAAATGCAATACTAATTAAGTGGGTGGAAAATTTTACCTGAAGATGAAAGACTGTGAGTTGAGAGAGTGTTATGAAACTACTGAAGAAATGTGTTTATTATATACATATAACTCTATCCGTATCATTATCCAAAAAGTACAAAAAAATCCAGTGAAAATCTTGCATAATCTTATCAGCGACTTATCTAGATAAAATCTTATCTTGAATATCTTGGAAATCACAAAAATGTCAAAAAATCTTATCCGCCATACATAAAGTCGTAATGAACTAATAAAATGTAATCAAGCCTAGTACGTCAAAATGAACTAATACATAAAGTCAACAGTTCATATACACCAAAAGGGGTAATCAAGCCTAGTACGTCAAAATGAACTAATAAATTGTAATACACCAAAAAGCAATAATCATCAAGGATCGGGTGCCTCCCAATCAAAACGGGCCCTAAAGAAAGTCTCTACCATCCGCGTCCTATAATCCATAGCAACGGTGGTGGTATCCCCACTGATCGCACAATCTTCGTCATTGGCAATCGTCTCCATATTCCTGCACACCCATACTCCACAGTCGCCTAGCCCACTAGTCTGCACGGGCGCATCCTTCTTCATGTGTAAACGCAACTGACAGTGATCAAAGGGCTTCTTGTGGACCCAATGCCTCCAAAAACTAATGGCATCCATATAAGGTAGTATGTATCGACCTATCTCCTCGACTAATTTATTACGCTCATCAGGTGCGCAAAGACCTGGAAGGCTATCATATCCGTAGCAGTCAAAAAGGAGAAGATCAAACACCACTAGGATCCAATGTTGTCGTCCGGGAATGTGAAGGGGGAAAAGTACCTGCATCCACATACATATACTACTATCAAATAATATATTGCGATATATATGTATATAATACAAACACATATATTAAGTAAAATAATTAAAGATAGTTACACATATATTAAGTAAAATAATTAAAGATAGTTAAAGATACTTACTTTATCACAAGTCCACCAGGGAGGGTAAGGTGCACGAGTGCCATCTACGAACCCCATCAAATACTTATAGTCCACTCCCGATTCTCCTTTGTCCTCCACACCCTCACTAACACCCCGCGTCTTTTTCTTTTGACGTCTAATCTTTTCATCCTTGTAGTGTACGAATTCTTTTATCATATTCGCAAAACCAAGGGGCATAATCGTCCATTTCAATGGCCTTCTAAGCTGAGTGGGACGTCTAAATGCTCGATATCGCCACCACAACAATAAATAGGACCAACCGTCGATATGCTATAAGAAAAGGATGTGTTAGTATAACATTCACAAACTAACTATAAATCAAATTTATAACGCAATAGTTGGATAAAGATAAAGATAAAGGTATCTAGAGTCTTACAGTGTTTTCTAAGTATCCATCATCGACTTCACCATACAATCGGCCCCAAAATTCTGGACCAAGACACATATAACTAACGCCCGGTCGGATGAACATACAACGCACATGGCCGCCAGATAGATATAAATCTCGGGCAGTGGATGGTCCCTGATCCAACCTAGGTGGCTCACGGGGGGGAGTAATAACGTATATATATATATAATAATCATAAATATATATATATACAAAATATATAATCTCGGGCAGTGGTCATATACATATATATATAATAATCATAAATATATATATACAAAATATATAACGATAAAAAAATAACGTATATATATAATAATCATTTATATATACACTAATAATAATATACATCCGACCTTCTTTTCAAACTATCAAAATCTTCAACCAATTGATGACAATCATATATATATAACGATCAAAATATATAACGATAAGCTATCAAACATATATATATATACTAATATATACAAAATATATATTTACTAATACAAAATATATAACGATAAGCTATAAAACATATATATATATATATATATATACAAAATATATAACGATCAAAATATATATATACTAATAATATATATATATATATATATATATAACGATCAAAATATATAACGTATATATATAATAATCATATATATATATACACTAATAATAAATACACATCCGACCTTCTTTTCAAACTATCAATAATATAACGATCAAAATATATATATACTAATAATATATATATACGCAATCCCATCATATACATGTATAGTAATACATATACATGTATAGCAATCCCATCATATACATGTATAATAATACATACACATATATACGTATAACCTAGTTGACCGTTACGTATAAGCTATCAAACACATCCGTAACAAAATAATACCAACTAAAAATCGCAAAACCAAGGGGCCTACATATCTATCTATCGTACGCATACCAAGTGCTCGATGAAATGCCCCAAAGAAAATTCATAAAAAAAAATATAAATCTCGCATAAACGAAATAATCCATTAACCAAAGCTAACAAACGCATAAACAATGTATAATATCACCAAAACAAAGCAATTCCTACCTAAATATGTAAAATTCGCACGCACACCAAGTGCTCGATGAAATGCCTAAACGAAATTTCATAAGTAAAACATTTAAATCGAGTATAAAAGTTGATATACCTGCTGAGGAGCCATGTTTGGAGTCAAACAACCTTCAATTTTGAATTACATTGTACAACGATGGTGGTTGGCGCCCGGTGGAGATGCGCGGGTTCGGTGCCGGCGGTGGAGATGCGCGGGTGGTGGCGGTGTTTGGCGTAGGTGGTGGTTTACGGTGGGTAGGTGGTGATTCTTGGCCGATCGAGTGGTCGCAGGGGTGGTAGGGTGACGGGTTGTTGGCCGATCCGTGGGTGGGGGTTTGAGTCGCAGGGGGTGGGTGGTGTGGGTCGGCTACGTAAATGAATGGGGGCCGAGGGGTTTTATTTTACTCGTCTTACTTCGTGTTCGGGCGCAGGTCGCAGGTCGCAAGTCGCATGGTGCGACTTGCGATCGGAGTATTTGGTCAAAGAGGTGTCTTTTACTCGGTTACACAGTGGGGTCGCAGGTCGCAAGTTACGGGTCGCAGGTCGCATGATGCGACCTGCGCCCGGGTAGGGTAAAACGGCAACTTTTTTTGCGGATGGGCAAAACGAAAAATGTGTTCGAAAAATATGGTATTTTCGTTAATTTCCCATATAATTTTTATGGTAACAAACCCGACAGCGTTGTATAATTTATGCAACCATTCGAATATGTCGAATTCAACTATCGGAGTATGACAAGCTCAAGTATGACAGGAACCAATGATCACATCATTCACATTTTAAACATGATGGTTGACAATGCACAAAAGCTACATTAACCATTATCAAATTTTACCTTTATCAATCAGAATTACATTATTACAAGATTTATATGTAAAAATCATAGAACCTTTTGAATGTGTCAAATTTAACAATAACATAAAGAAAAATAAAAATAAAAAACTCTGTAAACAATGGACAAACACAATAATATTGGTGTAACATTTTAGTATTTCTTAGCCGAGTTATTGAGATCTCCACTGTTTGGCCATCTCAAACCCATTTTTGCCGTACTGATAGTCTTTTAAAGTCTGATGAATCTCAGACTGCGTATTCATCACAAAAGGCCCGTACTGGACCACTGGCTCGTTAATGGGCTGCCCTCCAATCAACACAAATCTCAATGGTTTTGACCCGTTGTTCCATACACTTAGACCATCTCCCTGACTCAACACCAAAGTATGATGAGCAGATATTGGTGACGAGTCCATAGACCCAAATAAACCTTCTCCTTCTAGCACATACACAAATGAATTCCAAGATTCTGGGATTGGTTGGTGCATTTCGGCTCCTGGAGTAAGAGTGAAATCAAGAAACATTGAGGGAGTTCGAGTGAAAACCGGTGACTTGACTCCCATTGACTCTCCTGCAATGATCGCAACATTGACTCCATCTCTCTCCACTCTTTTGATATCCTCTTTTAACAATTCTTGATAATTCGGTTCGACCCTGAAGTTAAGAAGCATTATAACGACGGTTACAATTCAAACGAAAAAAGAAAGTCAACATGATGTTTATTGACTTATAAATTGTGTATTTGTAACATATAAATTGTTGTTACATTTTTTCTTTTGAGGAAAGATTAATCCACAGTTGCAAGCCCCTTTGGACACCAGGGCCTGCAGGCATTTCGGAGTGAATGATTCCTCTTCCTGCTGTCATCCACTGGATTCAAAATATACACGATCATATCAGTAAAATTAGATGTAACAACTGTAAGACATTTATCTACAACTGTGCTTAGTTTATATTTTAGCTCGTAAGTCGCTTAACAGAGTTTTTTAAATGGATAGAAGTATATAACTTCCCAAGTGTTTTATTGAGGCTTTTGTAGTCCACCTGACCTGCCGCAACCCAACCCATTATAAAGTTGTACATGACCCATTTTGACCCTAGCCCGTATATGCCATTTACTCAGAATTTGAACAATTACCTGTACATCACCGGCACTGATAGTACCCTTGTGCCCATTAAAATCTTGATGTGTAACGGCTCCCTAAAAAGAAAGCCAAACAAATAATGTAAAAAAACTAAATAGCCTTAAATCTCATTTTGGAACATGTCAACAAAAAGTAGAAAGTATAGCTACAGTATTAAGAATGGGTACCTCTAGCATGTATGTAACAGTCTCAAATCCTGTAGCAAATAAGCCATCATTTTGTTATGATAAACACAAAATATTTGATAGTATACGAGCAGAATCTGTTTTAATAAACATGTATGATAAATTATAAATGTACAAATATGGAATAAAAATAATAATAATAGTTTAGTAATCAAAATGAGAGTTACTAATCTTTTTTCTTTGAGATGGCAAACCTTCGATATAACACACATACTATATAATTAGGTTTGAAATTTGTAATCTCTTGATTTGTTAAATTCTCTCGTACCGCTAGGACAATGCCCTTAGTGAGAGTTATTACTAAATCTAAATAAGGATTCAAAATATTTAAAAAGTAAAACAGAGTTACTAAAATACAAAGGGAGTAATCACCCATAAACATACATTTTGTCATTTATCTATAGTTAAACTTTACAAAGTAATGAATTGATCAAGCTAAAGAATAAAGGATTATATATACCTCTATGGGGATGGTCTGGGAATCCTGCTGGAGAAGAAACTGCACAACCAAATGTAAATTATTGATTAAAACTTTAAAAGTATAAAATGTTGTTAGAAAATAGAAAATAAGTGGTTAAACTGCAACTGCAAGTAAATGTAACTTAAATGAAATAAGCAACTCTTAATTGGATGATATATCACTAAGAATAGTAAGTACCAGAAAATTCATCCAACATAAGAAAAGGATCCAAAGACCTTAACTCCGGTCTGCAAAGCAAACCACAAATCAGAAATCCAATAAAACTTGAATCCGAATCAATCAAAAACTACAAGGATATTATAATAATTGATCACCTTCCAATACTTCTCCGAACGACGGCCCCATCGCCTTCACTCTGGCTCTTGGACAACAACTTCTTGGCTACTAATCTAGGCGTGGTAAAGCTAACGGCTTCGGATGCGGTGGTCATGACAAATTTGGTGCTAATAACTTTGCTGGAAAACTGAAATGATGTTGTAAAATTATATATAAGACTAGATCTCAAAAAGGTCATGTACTTTTTTTTAAACTTTTATTTTGTGTTTGCATTTGATGTAGTGGGGTATATATACTATATATATATAGTGTGTGTTGGGGTTCATTTTGACTTTCTTATAAAATGGGTGTACAGTAGTATTCCAATTATGACCATGATTTTGACATTTTGAGTTTTGATTCTGTTCCCATTCATGCCAGATCAGAATCTGTTATATGCTTGCATCATCATGATGCATACTTATCGTAAGCAATGTTAGCTTATACTGTTATTCACTTTTCAAAGATGACAAAAGTAGTAATACTACTTTGTTGAACATGATTAGTTACACATTAAAAATTACAGTGAAATTATCAGACTGAAATTTGAACACTGACGATCAAATATATTTTCCTTTAAAATTATTATTATAAACGCACACAAAACACAAGGAAATAAAAAATTGCTACCACACTAAAGATGGTAGCCATCACATTGGAGACCATGCGGATTTAGAAGTGAGGAAGGGTAGCAGCCCCTGCAAAAATCTAAATTTACAGAAAGAAAACTAATTATTTTGATGTGTTCATTGACCGTTTAGAAATTTTGACTTCCCAAAATAATAGACATTCATATTATTTTTTTTGCCCTCGATATATTTTTATTTACTACGCCAACACTACGAGTCAGGAGTGATCACACCAACAGAGACGGAGCTAGAAGGGGCAGTGAGAGCAGAAATCAAAAATTATCGAAAAAAATAATTTTTTTATAGGTCAGTTTAGGATTTTGACCTGCCCAGTAAACTTTATTTTTCCATTACCCCCAATTTTGCGAGGAATGATGTATTACCTAGTATTGGCCAATGATTGATTGTATTATAGTATACCAACCATTGTTATTCAGTTCCATAACCGCCCCCTAAATAATTAAATACATCAACTTTCGTTTCATTTTATCAAGCATCAAATTCAATGAAATAGTTTATGTATTTAGTACTCAGTAATGTTTCAATTCAAATAAAATTATTTTATTTTTCCTCTTACGTCTTAAATAAAGTTTGCAAACATGCAATATTTATTACAAAAATACTAAGGAGTACTCTTGTTCAGAGATATTCATAGTTTGGCCGAAAACCATTTAAACTTTAAACTGTCCAAATCGAAGTTTTGGTCGGTTTGGTTATGTTCATGTTTCATAATTGGTTTAGTAGTTTGAGTTTTGTTAAACCGTTATATATGATTCGGTTTACGGTTTCAAAACTCAAAACCGGCCATCTAAACCAAACCGCATCGCATCAATTTTTTTTATTTAAATCGTTCGTTATATTATATAATAACCTCAAAAATTTGGTATGTCTTTAACAAATAAATTGTGACACCCGATCAAAAATGACCCAAAATTTTGTCAAAATTTAAACTTTTATTTCAAGTATTAAATACTCAAACTACTGAAGTGTACAAGTATTATATATATAAATATATATAATAACGTTAAACGATTATTTGATAATCGCGAATATACAAATCTGAAAGAACGCGCAAACCTAAATACGGACGTTGGTGAAAAATATTTTTAAATAATGTATTATTGACGAAAATAATAATTATTTACTTGGTTGCAAATTTAAACACATTTTGTACACTGAAAACTATCCGTCAAACCAAATTGAAACAAAGATATAAGTTTATATCTCACTAAAAGTACTTTTATAAAATATTTAGATTGAAAACTTATACGATTATATTTTTAGAAATTTATCATTTAAAAATATTTTACTACTTTACGATCGGGTATACAAACACGGGTATAAAATGCCAACTGTAACGCCTCAAATTCTGTAAATTTAAAACTTTAAAATATATTATTTTAATTGTTTAACTTAGTAGGACTAACTGTGTAAAGTATTTTATGTTATAGGACTTGCCATTTAATGAATTAGTTAGTAGAGGGACTAATGTTGTCAAGTGTGATAAGTTGAGGGTTTAAATGAAATTAACAGTATAAAAAATACTGGTTCTATAATCCTCTACTGTATTCTTTCTTATTCCATAACACAGAAACAAAGAGTACGTATTCTAGATGTGTGTGTGTGTGTCGATTTTAAGAAAGAACAAGGAAGAACATCAAATTCAAGCTAGGGTTTCGATTTGTAGAGTTAATAACTGTTAATTCTTCATTCTAAAGGTATTACTAACTTCCTTTCTTGTTTAATTTGATGATTTGAATGATTTAGGTTAAACCCTAACTTTGGGGTTTTGATAAATAACTGAGTTATTAGCTTAATTGATGTTTCATACACTTAAATGAACTAAATGGTATGCTTAAATGATATTAGTTTGATTAGAATGCTCATAATCATATGTTATGGGTAAATTGATGATCCTTGTTTGGATATAAAGGAATTGATAATTACATATAAAATGGGTAGTTCATGATGATAAAGATATTGGTATATGTGATTATAAACTAAGGTATAGTGACCTTAGTGTAAGTCAATGATTATGGTTATTGATAATACTAAACTACCCATTTGTATGTAATTAGTGGTAAGGTGTATGAAACAATCTATGAAATCATGAATATTGTGAAACTTACACTTATTGAATATGATTAGTGAAAATGCTTATATGAATGATACTTGGATACATGATTATATGATTAGGTGATAAACGTATTGAAAGTGTTTCAAGTGATGATAATCGTGGGCTATCGCGAGGTAAGTTAATGGATGATGCTATCTTTATTCAAGTAATGCATATTCCATTTACTTAGAAGGACCGGTAATGGATATGTCATTTACTTGATGAGTTATGATTATGTACCGGGGTGTAGGCCCGAAGATGTTAATTCTTGCGGGAATTAGCATATGATATTATGGATCCTTAATATACGTATGTTGAATTGATATTGATTATTATGGATAGCCCATTGCTTACTAAGCTTTATGCTTACTTTATTATGTTTATGTGTTTTTAGGTGAGCCAAGTGGGACCCAGAGGGATCCGGGTAAAAGGCCCGAAGGTTGCTAATGGTGGAGCTTGTTTCGTTGTTGGTTACAAGCTAATCTTTTGAATCATGCTCTCGATACGTAATCACCCCTTTTGTTTAAGAAAACATGGTTTTGTCACATAATGTTGAAAGTCATGTTTTGTTAATGTTCATAGTCAAACATGTGAAAGGTGGAAGTCAAATTAGTCAATGAGTTTTGTTATACTCACTAATAGTTTTGGAGATGATGATAATGTACACTAGATAACTATTATGTAAATATAATGGTTTATATGGAAATTTTGATGTTAATGCTTAAGTTGAAGTATTGATAGTGAAAGTGGCCTAAGTTGACTTAGAATAGTCAAAGAAATGTGATTTAGGTATTGGAATAGTGGTCATTTGGGTAAAGACCCAAACGGGTCGTTAAAGTGCCCAAATGGGTCACTTAATGGGTAAACGGCTAGAATAAGTTGTGGTTCGGGTATGATGAATGTTAATATGGCATTAAGTCCCAATTATAGTATTAGAAGTGTGCTAAAAATATTAGAGCAAAAGTCTTATTAGTTTAGAACTTAGCATGTCAACAAAATGGGTTAAAAATGGTCATTTTCGAGTCAATAGTTCAAATCCTAATAAAACGTGAATTTGAGAAAAGTGGAAATTGAGAATTGTTTCAAATGTCATTTTACACGTGTCTGCAAAGTTTCATATTCTCATGTTATGTAGATTAGAAGTTATGCGCATTCAAAATTGATATTTTGGGTCAAAAATGTGCAAATCTGAGCATCTGATGAACTACTCGGCGGGTAGGTTAAGTACCCGGTGGGTACTAAGTTTTAAATGGTACCAGAAGCGATTCAGAGTTGAGTACCCGGTGGGTACTAAGAATACCCGGTGGGTACTAAAGTAGTACCCTGGGGGTACTAAGAGTACCCAGGGGGTACTCCCTCGGCATCTTGAACAATTGATTTTTAAGGTTCTAAACATATATTAGGATGTGTAAACATATGTAAAAAAAAAAAAAAAGGTATAAAAATTTCGGGGTGTTTCAAGTTGGTATCAGAGCACGGTTTAAGGGATTCGGGTATCTACCATTGGTGGGTACTTGATCTTAAACCATTATTATTTATTTTGAGCATGATGTTGAATTATTAATTGTTAGACTTGTTATATTTGATTTGTTGCTAAGATTTTTGACTTGAAATGTCGCGTGATGACTTCGGAAGCGTATAATTGGAATATGATAATTATTATGCCTGGCCAACATAATGATTATCATATGACTTTGTACGGAGCCAAAGAAGTCACGAGGTATTGAAATGATGAGGTCTTGGCAGTTGTTGATTATTATGTGATATTGTTTATATAAAGTAGATAGTAAATTTTAGTCGTATATGTATATTAAACAAATTGTCTACTTTCAGTAACAAAATGAATGATCAAGAAGAAATAGAACTAACTCTTGGGCCGCGTCCACGAAACCAAGCCCATAATGTGCGAGCTGGAGGTGAGGATGATAGGCAAAGACCTCCCGCAAATGATGCTAGACTTTCTCTACATGAATTGAAAACCTTAATTTCTGCTGAAGTGGCAAAGGCTCAAGAGGCGTCCCTTCCCCTCTTATTGAGCCGTATTTCTGAAACTATTCGTGAGACTGTTGCCGATGAATTTTAGAGGCGAGACGATGAAAATGAACTTGACCTTGAGAGACCACCTCCGGGTGCTGAACGAAATGAGGAACGACCTCCAACACCGGTTGTTCAAAGAATACCACGAGAGTTGGATGAGGATCGTAAATTCAGCTATAAGGATTTTTCTGTTTGTAATCCACCGTCTTATGAGGGAGAGATGGACCCAATATTGTGTCACAGGTGGTTGACTGAAGTTGAAGGAGCATTTGCCACCGCAGAAGTCCCTAAAAGGTTGAAGGTGAGATATGCTGCGAATCTTTTAAAATCGCGTGCAAAGAGCTGGTGGAAGGTACAAACTCTTAATCTGGGTGAGGAAGGTGTAGCAGCTTTATCTTGGGAAGAATTTAGAAAGATGTTTGAGACGGCATTTTCTCAAGATGCTGATCTAAGTCGAATTCGTCGTGAATTCCTTTCTATGGAACAAACGACTGAATCGATAAATGAGCTTGTGGGAACTTATCTGGATCGAGCTCAATTCTGTCCGGAATACATGGCGAATCCTAAACTACTTATGGATCATTTTCATGAAATTCTGAAGAAAGAGATTCGACAGTTTGTAAATCCAAAGAAATGTAGTACTTTTTCTGAAATGGTAGACGAGGCTCGGTTTCATGAGCTAGAGTTAAAGAGGGAGGAGAAAACTTCGACGAAAAGAAAAGTTGAATCCACTTCTACTTCATCTAAGAAGTTTAGAACTGGTGGAAGTTTTAGAAGAGACGATCGAACAGAAGTCCCAGAATGTAAGATATGCCATAAAAGGCATCGAGGGGAGTGTAGAGCTGGGACTTTTAATTGTTTTTCTTGTGGAAGGCAGGGACATTTTAGTAAAGACTGTCCCAATCCAATCAAAGTTTGTCATCATTGTCTGAAACCAGGACATATTCGACCTGATTGTCCCGAATTGAAATTTCAATCTACTTCTTCTGCTCCTCGTAAGAATACTGAGAGGAAGGCAGTGGAACCACCAAAGCCTAGAAACCGTTCCTTTCAGATTACCGCAGAAGAAGCACAACGAGCCCCTGATGTGTTAACAGGTACCTTCTTTGTAAATCTTAAACCTGCATACATACTGTTTGATTCGGGAGCCTCACGATCATTTGTATCTGAAAAGTTTTGTTGATATTTCTCAATTCCTCTCGCTGAGTTAGATGCTCCACTAGACGTGGAGGTTGCTGATGATAGGGTTATCTTTGTGACAAATGTGTATAGGGGTTGTCAGTTAGTAATTAACAATGAAACCTTCAGCATAAATTTAATCCCGATGCAAATGGGTGAGTTCGATGTAGTTGTAGGAATGGATTGGTTAGGAAAACATAACGCCATAATCTAATGTGAGAAAAAGATAATTCGGTTAATTCGCCTAGTGGGGGAGTGATAGATATTTATGGGGAGAAGAGAAAACCATCACTTTCTATTTGTACTTTTGCTCGGGCCAAACGCCATTTATCACATGGGTGTCAGGCTTTCTTGGCACATGTGATTGATACTCAGAAATAAACCCCTAAACTTACAGAAATCCCTATTGTTAATGAATTTCCCGATGTTTTACCCGACGAGCTACCGGGCATTCCGCCTGATAGGCAAGTCGAGTTCCGAATTGATTTGGTACCTGGAGCTACTCCTATTGCCAAAACACCTTATAGACTTGCTCCCTCTGAAATGCAAGAGTTGATGAAACAATTGCAGAAATTGCTCGACAAAGGTTTTATTCGTCTGAGTAGTTCACCGTGGGGTGCGCCGATTTTATTCGTTAAAAAGAAAGATGGCACTATGAGAATGTGTATAGATTATAGAGAATTGAACAAGGTTACCATTAAGAATAGGTATCCTTTGCCTAGGATTGATGACTTGTTCGACCAGTTACAAGGTGCTAGTTTCTTCTCGAAGATTGATTTACGTTCTGGTTATCACCAATTAAAGGTTCAAGAAGAAGACGTTCCTAAAACTGCTTTCAGAAATAGGTATGGCCATTATGAATTCGTGGTTATGCCTTTTGGTCTGACAAATGTCCCTGCAGCTTTAATGGATCTCATGAATCGAGTGTGCCGACCTATGCTCGATAAGTTTGTGATTGTTTTTATCGATGATATCCTTATCTATTCTAAATCTGCTGAAGATCACGGTGCTCATTTAAGGCAGGTTTTACAAACTCTAAAGAATGAGAAACTCTATGCCAAGTTCTCCAAGTGTGAATTTTGGCTTCGTAAAGTGCAATTTCTGGGTCATATTGTGAATAATCAGGATATTATGGTTGACCCTGCAAAAGTGGAGGCGGTGAAGAGATGGGAACCTCCAACCAATGCAACGGAAGTTAGGAGTTTTCTGGGTTTAGCTGGCTATTACAGACGGTTTATCCAGGATTTCTCTAAAATTGCTACTCCTCTGACAAAGCTTACTCGTAAAAATATTAAGTATGAATGGAATGATGCAGCTGAACAAGCCTTCCGTACTTTGAAATTAAAGCTCAGTCAAGCTCCTGTCTTAGTACTTCCTGATGCTTCTCGCAATGGTCTCGGTTGTGTCCTTATGCAGAGAGGTAAAGTGATTGCTTATGCTTCTCGACAATTGAAAGAACATGAAAAAGGATATCCAACTCACGATTTGGAACTGGCAGCGGTTGTCTTTGCTCTGAAAATCTGGAGGCATTACTTATATGGTGTGAAGTGTACCATTTATACTGATCATAAAATCCTTAAATATTTCTTTGATCAGCGTGATCTTAACATGAGACAACGACGTTGGCTTGACTTGGTAAAAGATTATGATTGTGAAATTCTTTATCATCCAGGAAAGGCTAACGTTGTAGCTGATGCTCTCAGCCGAAAAGCAATGCATCATGCTTTAATTGTTAAATCTCTTCGCAATACTGTCATTCCTGATTTACTTGACCAGATTAAGAAAGTCCAACAAAGTGCATGGCAAAAAGGTCTTTGGAGAGCAGAACGTATAAAAGGTCAAATTCCAAACATCGTTGATGATTCTCGTGGGATAAAAACATGTTATGGAAGAATCTGGATTCCTAATTCATCTGAGCTGAAAAAGTTGTTACTTGATGAAGCTCACAAGTCCAGATATTCTATTCATCCTGGTGCAACAAAAATGTACCACGATTTGAAGGTTGATTACTGGTGGCCAGGAATGAAGCGTGAAATTGTAAAATATGTCGAACAATGTCTAACGTGTTTGCAGGTTAAAGCAGAACATCAAAAGCCGTTTGGCAAAATGCAACCGTTGGACATACCTGTTTGGAAATGGGAGCACATTACAATGGACCTTGTCACTAAATTGCCCAAAACTCAACGTCATCATGACACTATTTGGGTGATAGTTGATAGGTTAACAAAAAGTGCTTTATTCTTACCGATTAAGGAAACTTATACTTCCGAAGCACTTGCTGATTTGTATGTCAAAGAAGTGCTGGCACGTCATGGTATGCCTATTTCTATTGTTTCTGATCGAGATAGCCGATTCCCTTCTAGATTCTGGAACAAATTTCAAGAAGACTTGGGTACTCGCATTCATCTGAGTACTGCATACCATCCTCAGACTGACGGGCAGAGTGAAAGAACCATTCAGACACTAGAAGACATGTTGAGGGCATGTGCCATTGATTTCGGTGGTAACTGGGATACTCACTTACCGTTAGTTGAGTTTTCTTATAATAATAGTTATCACGCGAGCATTGGAATGCCACCTTATCAGATGTTATATGGCAGAAAATGTAGAACTCCAATCTGTTGGGGTGAAATCGGGCAGAGAGAACTGGGTAGTACCGACATTGTCCAGAAAACTACAGAGAAAATTGATCAAGTCAGAGAACGTTTAAAAACTGCCCAGGATCGACAAAAGTCTTATGCTGACAATCGAAGACGCCCAATTGAATTCCAAGTTGGAGATTTGGTTATGTTAAAAGTATCTCCATGGAAGGGAATCATCCGATTTAGAAAACGAGGAAAGTTAAGTCCTCGATTTATTGGTCCCTTTAAAATCCTTGAAAGAGTTGGAAAGGTAGCTTATCGCCTCGAGCTGCCTAATGAATTAGCTGGAATTCATAACACTTTTCACGTGTCCTATCTGAGAAAGTGTTTGGTGGATGAAGCCACTTATATATCATTGGATGAAATTTAAATTAATGATCAACTGAGTTATGTTGAACAACCTGTGATGATTCTTGATGAGAAGATAAAGAAGCTGAGGAATAAAGAGATAAAGTTGTTCAAGGTCCAATGGAAACATCGTAAGGGTTCAGAATTCACGTGGGAACCTGAGGAAGAAATCATTCGTTATTATCCAGCAATATATCAGGAATGGATTGTGAGGACACAATCCTGAATAAGTGGGGGAGAGTTGTAACGCCCCAAATTCTGTAAGTTTAAAACTTTAAAATATATTATTTTAATTGTTTAACTTAGTAGGACTAACCGTGTAAAGTATTTTATGTTATAGGACTTGCCATTTAATGAATTAGTTAGTAGAGGGACTAATGTTGTCAAGTGTGATAAGTTGAGGGTTTAAATGAAATTAACAGTATAAAAAATACTGGTTCTATAATCCTCTACTGTATTCTTTCTTATTCCATAACACAGAAACAAAGAGTACGTATTCTAGATGTGTGTGTGTGTGTCGATTTTAAGAAAGAACAAGGAAGAACATCAAATTCAAGCTAGGGTTTCGATTTGTAGAGTTAATAACTGTTAATTCTTCATTCTAAAGGTATTACTAACTTCCTTTCTTGTTTAATTTGATGATTTGAATGATTTAGGTTAAACCCTAACTTTGGGGTTTTGATAAATAACTGAGTTATTAGCTTAATTGATGTTTCATACACTTAAATGAACTAAATGATATGCTTAAATGATATTAGTTTGATTAGAATGCTCATAATCATATGTTATGGGTAAATTGATGATCCTTGTTTTGATATAAAGGAATTGATAATTACATATAAAATGGGTAGGTCATGATGATAAAGATATTGGTATATGTGATTATAAACTAAGGTATAGTGACCTTAGTGTAAGTCAATGATTATGGTTATTGATAATACTAAACTACCCATTTGTATGTAATTAGTGGCAAGGTGTATGAAACAATCTATGAAATCATGAATATTGTGAAACTTACACTTATTGAATATGATTAGTGAAAATGCTTATATGATTGATACTTGGATACATGATTATATGATTAGGTGATAAACGTATTGAAAGTGTTTCAAGTGATGATAATCGTGGGCTATCGCGAGGTAAGTTAATGGATGATGCTATCTTTATTCAAGTAATGCGTATTCCATTTACTTGGAAGGACCGGTAATGGATATGTCATTTACTTGATGAGTTATGATTATGTACCGGGGTGTAGGCCCGAAGATGTTAATTCTTGCAGGAATTAGCATATGATATTATGGATCCTTAATATACGTATGTTGAATTGATATTGATTATTATGGATAGCCCATTGCTTACTAAGCTTTATGCTTACTTTATTATGTTTATGTGTTTTTAGGTGAGCCAAGTGGGACTCAGAGGGATCCGGGTAAAAGGCCCGAAGGTTGCTAATGGTGGAGCTTGTTTCGTTGTTGGTAACAAGCTAATCTTTTGAATCATGCTCTCGATACGTAATCACCCCTTTTGTTTAAGAAAACATGGTTTTGTCACATAATGTTGAAAGTCATGTTTTGTTGATGTTCATAGTCAAACATGTGAAAGGTGGAAGTCAAATTAGTCAATGAGTTTTGTTATACTCACTGATAGTTTTGGAGATGATGATAATGTACACTAGATAACTATTATGTAAATATAATGGTTTATATGGAAATTTTGATGTTAATGCTTAAGTTGAAGTATTGATAGTGAAAGTGGCCTAAGTTGACTTAGAATAGTCAAAGAAATGTGATTTAGGTATTGGAATAGTGGTCATTTGGGTAAAGACCCAAACAGGTCGTTAAAGTGCCCAAATGGGTCACTTAATGGGTAAACGGCTAGAATAAGTTGTGGTTCGGTTATGATGAATGTTAATATGGCATTAAGTCCCAATTATAGTATTAGAAGTGTGGTAAAAATATTAGAGCAAAAGTCTTGTTAGTTTAGAACTTAACATGTCAACGAAATGGGTTAAAAATGGTCATTTTCGAGTCAATGGTTCAAATCCTAATAAAACGTGAATTTGAGAAAAGTGGAAATTGAGAATTGTTTCAAATGTCATTTTACACGTGTCTGCAAAGTTTCATATTCTCATGTTATGTAGATTAGAAGTTATGCGCATTCAAAATTGATATTTTGGGTCAAAAATGTGCAAATCTGAGCATCTGATGAACTACCCGGCGGGTAGGTTAAGTACCCGGTGGGTACTAAGTTTTAAATGGTACCAGAAGCGATTCAGAGTTGAGTACCCGGTGGGTACTAAGAGTACCCGGTGGGTACTAAAGTAGTACCCTGGGGGTACTAAGAGTACCCAGGGGGTACTCCCTCAGCATCTTGAACAATTGACTTTTAAGGTTCTAAACATATATTAGGATGTGTAAACATATGTAAAAAAAAAGGTATAAAAATTTCGGGGTGTTTCACCAACTAACTCCAATGATTGGAGGCCGGTTATATACAACCGACCTCAATTATTTAATACATACACACGCACACAACTCAGTCTCTTTCTCTGCACTCTCTCGGTCTCTCTCTTTTCTCTTCCAAGAACAACAACAACATCAACAATCCACAACAACATCAGTGCAAATATCATCATCATCATCATCATATTCATCTTCTTCTTCCTGATCATCATCATCGAGTTCATCGTCTCCACCCTCACGGCTCCAAATTTTAATTCGTAAGGAAACTCAAACTTTACTTTAATTTCGCGTTTATAATACTTATATTATCATCTACTAGTGTTTTATATATGAGAATTTAGTTAAAAATGAAGTTAAAAACTGGGTTGGGGATGAACTGCACGAACAGACCTGCAATTGGTCCCTGAGCCGAACGGCTGGATGTCATCAGCCGAACGGCTGGATGTCATCAGCCGAACGGCTGGATTTCCTTAGCCGAATGGCTAGGACTTCCATAGCCGAACGACTGGACTTCCATAGCCGAACGGCTAGGTCCTCCATAGCCTAACGGCTGGACCTTTATAGCCGAACGGCTGGAATACTCAAACAGAACAGTTTTTGTAAAAATGCCGAAGAATTTCACGGGTAGCTTCTCGATGAAAAGTTTATTATAACGGATTGGGCTAAAAGTCATACGGTCACTCGAAAATGGTCCAATGATCAAGGCTATGTACCATAGCCTAGGCGGTTTTAAGCTTTTCGGGGTCGTCTAGGGGTCGAAAATGGCATATTTCAGTTTTCGGACCCGTACCAAATTTCGTAACTTATGAAATAAAATGTAACGGATGTGACGAACTTGAGTAACAACTAAACTTATACGATACGACTTACACACGAAACACATATACTTTTATAAGTACAACAAATCATGTATAATAATAATAGTTGAAATTATTATTACAAACCGTCACCAACGAGCCGTATACCTTTTCACAAACACAAACACTTATACGAATGGTTTAGTTAAACATCCACTTACTCGTTATAATCTCACATGTTTAGGGCATTAGGAGATTACCATTGGAACAACTCACGTACTTTAGGATTGCTTGCTCTTCAGGTGAGTCTCACGGCCCCTTTTTACTGTCTTTACTCTGGGGGAGATGCATTGCTTGTTTTACTTGTATACATATATGTATGTATGGTTTTACCGAATTATAAATTTACTACTTGATAGACATACTACTTTACAAACTTTATAGACTTGCTACTCTACAAACTTACTATCTCGACTTGTTAACTCACTACTTTACCGACTTTACCAACTTACAAACTTACCGACTTATTGACAGGCTTTACTGCTTACAAACTTACCGACTTATTGGCAGACTTACTACTTTACAAACTGATTACTTTACAGACTTGCGACTTTACAGACATAATACTTACAGACTTAACTACTTACAGACCTTACCGACTTACAGACCTACAGACTTACAGACTTGCATGAGTTACGTCTTAATCCAATGAAGTCCTCTGAATCATAGTTGTTAGTTATGGGATAAGCGCGAGTTTTAGTATATGGATCCATATGGGACTGACAATCCCCGTCTGGGGTGGTAGCGCCACCACGAACCGTACTCGTATAAACAGGTGTTTTCTACTCGTTTCGTATGAGTGTTTTTGGATTAGCACTCACGGGGGCAAATTACAGACTTGTTAAGCTTCGACTATGATGGCTCATGGCAGACCTTACTTACCTAATTACCTTGGCTTAATTGATACTTACTTACTAAATTACCGTTGTGTAATTGATACTTACTTACTAAATTACCGTTGTGTAATTGATACTTACTTACTAAATTACCGTTGTGTAATTGATACTTACTTACTGAATTACCGTTGTGTAATTGATATTACTTACTTAATTACCGTGGTGTAATTGTTATTGCTTACATAATTACAATTGGTGTAATTGTTTCTACTTATTGAACTGTGCTGGATTTTCTATTACTATATACTACAAACCTGTGAGATTCACCAACCTTTTGGTTGACGCGTTTTAGTGATGCATTCTCAGGTACTCAGCCACAGTAGGATGACCCAGCAGGATCTACTTATATGCTAAGCTAGTACGAGTCGCATGCATACACACTTATAAAGATTTTACTCGCATTATCTTTTGTGCTATGATTATGTATTTAAAATCTTTTTTATTCATTTTGCGAACTCACTAATGATTTATACTTACAACTTAAAACCTTGTACTACTTTTGTAATGTAATGTATTTTCAAAAACGTCTCATTTAAAGTCGTTGTTTGCTTAATCTTTGTGCTTGATATTTGATTAGTCACGCCCAAAAACAATCTCTTCCCAAAACATGAACTTGGAGGTGTGACATAAATTTCATATCTGCTTTTTTTATGGTAGCAAAAGTGGTTATCTCGATATTTGGCAACTTATGCAACGTATTAAATACATATTAAAGAAAGTAAATGAAATTCTTTGTTTATGTAACAATGTTATGAATGTCACTTTTTTATCAATTGATATTGCTAAACATTATTTTTTTACCAAGGGTAGATACTGTATATATATATTTATAATAAAGCCTGTATGATAATAATAGTTGCATTATTTTTCGTATTATTTAACTTGAATTAGTTAACATAATTTTTACTAGATATTAAATACAAAAAAAAGAGGTGTTATAAACCGTGAAATTGGCCGAGCCAAACCGGATTCAACTGTTTTGGTTGGTTTGGTTTGATACATCTAATTGGGTGGTTTGGTTTGAGAAAATGTCAAACCGTAGTTATTTGTTTGGTCTAAAATTTAAGCTCAAATTGGTCAAACCGAACCATGAACATCCTTACTCGTAATAGTTAAGGTTAAATTATAATATTAATAATTTTATACATAAGTCATTTTAATAGTATACCACAAACAAATAACATTAATGTGCATAAAATGGCCGGAAAAAGATATATTTTAAAGTTTAGGATCTACACGTATAAAAGAATATTAAAGTTTATGAGCATTCAAAACCATAGCTTCTTTTAATAAAATTATTAATATTATATTATAACCTTAACTATAAAGCTTTTTCACATTGAAGCTAATACTCTTTTATAAAGCTTTTCTGAAAACAAATGATGTAGCATACAAAAAAGCTTTTAAAAGTTTTTGTTCATTGCAGATGATTTTACAAAAAAGATTTGTAAATATGTAAATTGGGGATGCTCAAAATTATCTTTCATCAATATTTTATACTACATCTGTCCCAAAATTATTGTCTAGTTTTGACTTTCTTAATTATTCTTTTTTCACGACGTTAAATATTCATGTTTATGTTATATAATACTTGATGCAAAATATATGAATGGATTAGGTTTTAAATGTATTTTCATTGGTATAATTTTCATCAAGTATTATACAACACAAACAAAAATATTTAAGATCAAAGTTGATAAAGAAATTCTTTAAAAAATTAAAACTGTACAATTATTTTGGACGGAAGGAGTAACATTTTAATAATTTTGATATTTGTAAAGCTTTTATTTTAATGGAACGTTTTTTTAGGAAGAACACTTATGCAATTTTGTTAAAAAAGCTTTGTAAAAACTGAGTGGGATGCTCAATTTAAACGAGGGAAACTAAATAATGGGGGAGTGATAAATACAATAACAAAAATTGTTACATACACCAAACTCATGCTTTAGGGTGCTTGTACTATGAGTTTCATCAATTGTAAAGTTTGGTGTGTACATTAATTTATTTGTTGTACCTATCAATTCTCTAAATAATATTTTATGTTAATTTTCATGTTATTTTTGTTTAATATTTGTGACAGATGGACAATTAAAAATTGGTTTAAAGTGTACTATATAATGTTTAATAGATCATAAACAAATGAGACTTCAGACAGAATAAAGTATGAAAAGAATAATGTTTGGTTACATTCTCATATGCATTTGGAAAAATAGAACATGAACGCAATAGAGGTGCAATTGTGCAACCGTACTATAACTCGAGCAACTCCAATGAAGACTTAATCAAAAGTTTTTTTATATAAAAAAATCTTTGGAAAAGCTTTTATCATTGGGAGAGAAAAAAATTCAACCAATGACTCGAGATTTATCAAGTTTTTGGTGTAAAACTTTTTTGCCCAATTTCTTACACTTACACCCCATATTTTGGTTTAAAATAGTCATTGAAAAGCTCTTTAACAATGGAGGTAAAGCTTTTCTATAAAGCTTTTTTGAAGATAATTGATGTGACATGTAAAAAAGTTTTGTAAGGCTTTTTGTCATTGGAGGTGCTCTAAGCAACTAATAACATTACGGACGGGTATGAGTAATATTTTTTTATATGCTAAACATGCCTAATTATATAAATCAAAATGTAGACCTATTTTACTTATTGGCTAATTTTTTCTCTCTCATAATCCCATCCAATCAACTTTTTACGTTCACCAATTATATTTTTACGTTCATATTTAGGCTTACAATTTTAAATCTACCGATATTTCCCTTTTTTATTTGATAGGGGACATGTAACTTAGAAAGAGAACAAAGTAATAACCCTTTTTTAATTTTATCTACCGTTCAAATTTACTAGATCCCAAGTATACTACATCATAAACATGTTACTCAAAATTTTGACAACATATATTTTGACTGGATTCTACCCAGTTGTATTGGACCCTTTCTTAGTTTTTATTATTAATCATTTTTTTTTTAATTTTGTCTTATATCTAAAAATATATAAATCGAATTGAAATGAATAGAAGTAATCTGGAACACATTATTTGGGCGATTCAACCATAAATCACCGGTGGGAACACCATTAGATCATTGTGAAGATGAGGAAGAGAACGATGTTGACATTGTGTAAGTTAGACTACTCCTAACTGTATGTTTGTCACTTCTTTTGTCAGTTTTATCACATTAGCACATCAAAAACCGACTAAAAGAAAGATACAAAGGTGTCAAGGGTGGTTTTGTCACTTCAATTTTTGAATGTCACATTTACGAATATACCTACATTTACATACACTAAACAAAAAAATAACAAAACATTAAATATAAGTTGGGCCCGCACGAAAACCTCATTCCTTTCATGAAGTGACGGAAGAGAAGAAGAAGCCTTGCCATTGGTGACGAAAGTCATGGTTTTGTCAGTTGAAATCGACGGTCTTATATGTTAGAGAAAATCACAAAAATAATCCAATCACCACATCCCTTTTAACAAACTAATCCTTTGACCAACCATTTTAACAAACTAATCCACCTTTTGGTGCCGGGTGGGCGCCCCAGGCACCCCACCCTCAAAAAACGCACCACGTGGGGCGCTTCACCTTTTAAAAGGCGCCACGTAGAAAAAGCTTGCACCATTATTGCCAGGGCGCCAGCATGTGAGACCGGACCGGCGCCCCAGGCACCCCACGTGGAGCGCCGGCGCTCCACTATTAAATATTAATAAATCTCTCACGTGGTGCGTTTTTTGAGGGCCTGGCTCCCACTCGGCGCCAAAAAGTGGATTAGTTTGTTAAATTGATTGGTCAAAGAATTATTTTGTTAAAAGAGGTATGGTGATTGGATATTTTTGTGATTTTCTCTGTATGTTATGTTATATTGATCCACTTAAAATCAACAATAGTATTTTTATTGCAAACAATACTAATTTCCTTATAATATTATTTACTAAAATCATGTTCAAGAGGGTTGAGGAGAAAATTATATGTGAACACATCATTGATGACCGTTGATGATGTCATTAACATTATCCACTTGATCAACCATGTCACAAAGTCGTGTCATATATATTTGTATATTTGTAGAATGAACATGCACCCTCTATCCTTTATCATCCAAACTTCTATTTCGTTCGGTCGAAAAATAATTGTTGATTTTCAATTCCATCAATTAAAAGATACTATTTGAGTTTGTAAGGTCATTCCCAACTCAAAATCCAACTGACTGAAACTGACAGAGTCACGTCAGCGTCACGTCAGCTTTTTCAGAAAATTGACTGAAACTGACAGAAACTGACAGATCCCTCCCATCCCTGATCCATCACTTTAACTTTTGAGTCCCGCATTTACCAATTTACCTTTAATATTACACACACAAAAAAACAAAAACAAAAAGAAAACAAGAGACGAGCTTCGGTTTGACGACGAGATGAACCGATGAGACGAAGTGACGGACTCGTGCCATCCCCGTCACTTCGTCGCTTGGAAACCGACGACAACCGACTATTGGCGTTGGGAGCTCCCTAAGATAAAATATTAATAGTAAATATCATAAATCATTGCATTTTTCTATAAAACTACATCTTGTCTAGTGGACAATAAATCATACGAAAGGAGTAATAATATAAATAAAGGTGACAAGAGGTAATAAAATTGTAGGATCAAACGGATCGGAGTAATGAATATTCAAAACGATTTGCTCGAACGGATTGGTAATAAAACACTAATATCAAATGGAGTATCTAACATGATCGTATTCTGGACAATTATTTATGGGAGAACTAAAATCATCATGAACAACAATTGTCAAAACTTCAAAAGTTTTCTATGATAGTTACCGTAACTAGAATGACCTTTTTTAATCTAATCTAACTAGTTTAAGATCCGCAAAATTTGCGGGTTGACTTTATGATATGTCTTATATGGATGTGTTATATGGATTTAATATATGTTTTGTTGCTGGTGTACGATACATCACTTCGTATTGGTTTAATTTTAAATGAAAAATGTATTAAGCATTTGTATTGTGATATTGATGAGTCCATATAAATAAATAAATTAATAGGGATAATATTGCTTATGATGTCACTTTTTTATTTGTATCGATGTTTAATAATATTATTTAAAATTGTACGGATATGTTTTTCAAAATAAGCAAATTTACGGTTCAACGAGTAATACTATTTTGTACTAAAAAATAACGTTGCTGTTTGCAGTGCATTGGTGGTTTTCGTCCATCCAAGTTACTATTTGTAATTTAAATCAACAACCTATAATGTATTACATTGACTTTTTAACTTTGACGAAAGATGACAAAACATGACAACTTAAATGCATGTTCTACTAACTCGAACAACGTTAACACAGCCTTAGAAGATTAAGTGATAAATTATTTTAGGTATATAAATTGAGATATAGAGAAATTATCGGCAAAAGAGTAATTAGTTAATTAATTATTGATACCACTTCCTTTTTTGTATTTGTATTATTCTATAATAATAATACTATATACTACTGAAAGTTTGCATTAGTTGATTAAAAAGTTAAATTGTTGTCTTTAAGATTTCAAATCTTGTAATTCGGTATTTTTTTTTTCTGTGTTCAAATTTGCGTCGTATTTTCAATAACTAAAATTTGTTTGTTTCATCAAAGTTACATATATAAGGATAACCGAATCCCGTGAATAAATATGAAAACTGATGGGTAATATTAGTTGGTTACCCAATGGGTATTGAACCGGGTATTAGTACATACGAATATTCTAACCCGATAAGTGTACAAATACACTAAAACCCACCGGAGACGCCCGTTGGCATCCATAATAAAGGCGGTAGTATGAGTACAAATACACTAAAATCCGCCGAAACCCGACTCGTTGACATTCATGATCTAATAATTGTAAATTAGAAATTGATAAAAGGATTCAAAATAGTAGTTCGTATAAGAATTTAATTCACTGGGCGATGGAATGAATTATGAATTATATGGAATTGACAATACCTTATTGAGTTTTTTTAAAAAAAAATAAATAAATAAGATTGTAGAAAGAGTTTGATTTATAGAAGAAACAATAAATTATAAAATATTTGAAGGATTATCTACATTTAGTGGGAAAACAGGGGATTTATATTGTAAATATTGAAGAGTATGTATTGTGAATATAAAAGGGTAAATTAGTCTTTTAGTAATATAATAATGGGATTAATGATGTTATAAAATAAATTAAGGGTTAAATCTTAATTGTTGATCTCCATCTAATGATCATTATTCTCTCAAGATTTTTCATTTAATATATAAGATAGATATGCATAAAGCAAATTTTGAATTTGATTATACTATTAGTAGCAATGTCAAAATGACATCGGAAAACATCTTACGTCATGATGACGCAAATGGTTTGATTGATTAAATAAGGGTTAACACAAAATTTAGTTACTTAGTTACCATACTTTATCAGATGTTCAATTTGATTACTGAATTTTATTTTGCTCAATTGGGATATCCTATTTTTAACTAGATCGATGATATTATAAAATGATGTATATATCCATTTGTATGTGAGGAATGATCAAGAGAGGTTAATTTATATAATGGAATAAATGAAATTGGATATCATTCTACAAAATAAAAGTTCGGTAATGAAATTAAACATTTTCGTAAAGTATAGTAACTAATATATGTATTGATATAGTAACTAATATATGTATTGATATATTACACGGCATGTTGTGGACGAGTGATCAAAAACTTAGAGGTAACAATCTAATTAACTATATGAATGTTTAGTAATTTAATTGAACAAAATGAAAATTAAGTAACAAAATTAAACATTTTAATAAAATATAGTAACGAATCTCTGTATTAACCCAAGTAAATAATTTTGTACTTCAAGAGAGGAAGATAGAACTATAGAAGATTAGAAGTAGACAAACAACATACTTGGGCCTTGCTTGGGCCTTGGCGTCCTGCCATCTCCGATAGTCCGATGTAAGAACAAGAATATAAAATGTTTGGTATAAACCTTCTACAATTCAAACATTTCAATAGTGTAAAGATCTGGTAACATTTTTTCTTTTGAACAAAACGCCGAAATCGAATAATTTTATTTATAATGGTAGTCACTCTTCAATATTGAGGTACAATATTCAAGTGAAAAATAAATTCACGAATTACAACTAGTTACTAAAACACCAAATGAGCAATTAAAAAAACACATACAATATGTATGAAATCAACCCAAAATGCTCTTGGAAAGATGATAATCTATACAAAAATTCGTGAATTAGATGTAGCGAGTTGGCATAAATTGCATACCTTTGATACTAGTTGGAATAACAATCAAAAACTTACAAGATAAATTAACGTTACATGAATAGTTTACGACATTATTTACATCCATCAAAAACTTACAAGATAAATTAACGTTACATGAAAAAGGGTCGACTACAAAGTCAATTAAATTCTCGACACAAACTTGTCATAAAATTCCTTGAATCATACATGTCAAAATATACCACTTTTGTGTTATAAATGCCACCAAGTTTTCCATGAGGCACATTTCCAAAACTACAAGTAAAGTGACATGATCAATACGTGTAAATAGGTACATCCATGGCTTTAGGCAACCGTTTGCCACACCAACTATAAAAACCCCTTTTTCAAAATTCCTTTTCACCAAAATGGATTTTCATTCCTTCTATCCGGATCATGCGCCCACAAGTCCTCAAAACTTGCAATTCTATACCGCGCCATCGAGCCCGATACAGCCGGACGATAAATCAAGCTTAGACGACGATGAGTTTGAGTTCAAGGTCATTAGCCGGAGGTTTACTAATCGGTGTGAGTCGTCTCAACACACGTATCCCACTTTTTGGTGGTCAAAAAGACATGCCAATGAGCAACATAAGTATTGTTTACCGGCTCGGGCTAGATCATTTTGTAGTGGGCATGTTTCGCCATTAAAACCCCCTCCACAGATTCAAACATCGGTTTCTTCATCACCAAGGTCTCCAAACTCGTTTATGAGAAATCCGTTTGCTCGGTCTTGTGCTTGGAATGATGATTTTGATCCTTTCCAATTTGCATTGGAGAAAGTTAGTGATGAAACACGGGCAAGGATGAGTTTCCATAGACGGTCGCATTCATATTCTGCGTGTCGAACTAGTGGTGTGTCACATTGGCTTGATGGCTCCATGGACCACAATAAAGAGCACCATGAACGTGGATTAGAGTCCAATAGTGGCGGATCCAAGATTTTCGACCAGGGTATGTAGTATGTACTACGTCATAAATCATTTTCAAGGTTATAACGACATTAATTCTTATTAACAGTAAGTAGATAACATTGATGTTGTTGATAACACAAAACATAGTTGCCATCAATCTCGTGAATACTTATGACGGTTTTGTAATAACATATAAAGTATTTATTTGCAATCTAAAAAGAAGTCTTCTTCGATCTTCAGGTTACACATATCCAAGTCGACGACGCACGAGTTCCAATGGAAATTTAAAACCGAAGGGATCAACACTTGCACATATGTTGGAGCGTAAAGAGTCGATGTATTCAAGACGTGCTCCTCCTAGTGAATTGATTGCCAAATCGAGGTCAAAGTCAAATCCAATGGCTCGAACCAAGACCAAAGGTTCGTGGTTAGGAAGAAAGACGAAAGAAGTAGACCTTGAGAGCACGAAGGCTCGAAACGAGTCAAGTTGCTGTACAGAATCAAAGATGCATAAGGCAATCTCATTTTTGTTCAAGATGAAGAAGGGTAGTAATGAAAGTACAAGTTGGAACCTACGTCGTTGCTTAGGCTATTCTCCTGGGAGTCCAATATTTCATAAAGTAAATAAATAGGGTTACAATCATAAGTTTAGTAGGACTTCCATTACTTGTGACCTATGTAACATAAGTACATAATATGCTCTATCATATATTCATATGGACCTCCTTTACTTGTAGTTCAGTGCACCTCCAAATTAACATGTTTTTGCAAATTATTATAATCGTATATAATTAATTAATTAAATTATATTCGAACATGTTACATTTGTAATTTCACGTTTTTCCTACTTATTAGTTATTACGTAATATAATTATTTAATTCATGTGGTGAGATCTGAGACGTATTGATTGTTGGGCCCCGTGTGAAATATGGGCCGGTCCACCATTGTAATAATGCTAATGCTTATCTCCAAATAATATATACGCTAAATTATTCTCCTTCAATCTCAAAATTATAGTCCATGTTTCCTTTTTTGAACATCCTAAATTAATCATCCACTTTCAAAAATAGATATGGATGTTTAGTCGTAATTACCATATTAACTTTAATTGAAATTATCAAGGTTATCAGGATCGGGATCCTACGTAGGATCGCTTTTGCATTTGCAAGATCGGAATCGTAAGATCGGGATCGGGATTGTAGATCCTACCAAAATATCTTTTTTTATACAAAGATGTCAAAATTCATATAGAACACTACTAATTAGAGAAACTAATATAACATTCAAACTTTTATATTACAAAATTGATGCTATTTGTCGACATATATTTCCACGACGATAAACATTCTCAAACAAAAGATAGTATCTTATCTTCAATCATCATTTTAAAGGTTATAGACTTATTATTGGGTTATAATTTGATAATAAATGGATTAAATGGGGAAATTGAATTTGGAAACACATGGACGGTATGTTTTGAGATAGGATTTGGACTACATATGGACCTTATAAGTCCAATTGCTAAAAAATAGTCCATTTGTAGGATCGGATCGTTTAACGATCCTAAGATCTTACGATCAATTCTACGATCCTACTCCGATCTTACCTCCTGACTGATCTTACTCTGATCCTGCATGTTTTTCCTTGTTAGGATCGTAGGATCGTACGATCAGGATCGCGATCTTGACAACCTTGAAAAGTATTATTAAACACTTTTAAGAAAGAAGTAATTAATTGGCTAAGGATAAAACTTTCATTCTGCAAAAAGTAAGAAAGAGAAAACAGTAATAATTATGTTTTTATCGAACTGCGTATTTTTTGTCGGGTGACAATAACTTTGGGACAGAGGGAGTAGCATTATAGCATATGAATTACGACTTCCATCCTAAAATAATTGTCTAGTTTTGACTTTTTAAAATTTTTCCTTCCCGCTATTAACCTTTTGTTTGTGTTATATAATACTTGATGCAAAATATATGAATGAATTGAGTTTTAATGTATTTTTATTAGTATAATTTTCATCAAGTATTATATAATGCAAACAAAAATACTTGAGGTCAAAATTTAAAGAGGGACTTCAAAGTCAAAACTAGACAATTATTATTACCAACAGTTTACTTAGGGTTTATTAATAAGACATTGATGATTAACTTTCACTTTTGTAGCGATTTGAGTAACAATGTAAGTATCGAACTTATAAATTTTGTGTCAAGTATTACATGGCATTATAAAGAATTTTTTTGCGTGACATAGCCGTAATATGACACGTAATACATATTACCAAACTTGACATAAAATTTGAAACTTCGATACTTCTATTAGCAATAAAACTGGGTCATTATCAAACTTAATACACAATTAAAAATTCGTTATCGATTTATAGCTTTAACCCATTACCGAACAATCTTTAAATTAAAAAGATAAACCAATAATATTCACAGACGCCATAATATCCAATGCACATAAGTAGTGACAACGTATACGCAACTATATTTAGTATATAGTTTTAAATTGCAATTTTAGATTAGATCCACGAATGCCGGTCCAACGTGCTTATGTTATTTATTTATCTATTTTATTTTTTATATACTTTAACTTAATAACTTAATAACTTAATTACATACATAATCTACACATATGGTTAAATTTTACCTTGAAGGCTTAAACTTTGGGTCCTTTAATAATCTTATTTTGCACTTTCAATTCAACTTATTTTGCACTTTCAATTGAACTTTGACCATGTGACAATCAAGCTTTCACTTACAGTATATGATACTAGTACTAAACATTTATCACTGACAAATAATTGGCTATATAAAAAGAACATGTAGTTTCACAAAAAACTTGTTTCAACTAAAAACTATAATTCAAGATTAATTTAACATAAAACTCTAATTCAGATCCTTTGAATCCGATACAACCTATCCACAAGAATCACATATCAGACAATGTTTAACGGTTTCATATAAAAACATAGAGAGTTGAAGTTGTATCAATGACCTATTTTACAAAAGTATTCCATTTTACATTTCACAAAGATGTTTGTCGATGTGAGGAATGATGTCTGATTCTAGTTCTAGATTTAGTTGAAAATCCAAATGATTAAGATAAATTATGGTCACATTTAAGTTTACATCTTTGGAAACAACAGATGAAAATCAATTTGCAATGAATAATGATATCATTATGATGGTTGTATATTTCTTTTCAATCATAATTTGGTAACTATGGTTGAACGATTATATTAACAAATAACAACTCATAACCTATGGTTACCAAATGACCGACCAACAAAGTGGAAATTCATTCGTAGCTATTGCAATTGGGCTGTAATTACAGCATAGAATTCTTGAAGGACTAAAACTGACTATTAACATATAGTTCAGGGTCATTCTAGAGTTCAATTATCCATCTTTTTAAACATATAAATTCCTCACAGGCGTCACAGCAGAGAGATAATACAGAATCTTCATTAATTAAAAAAATCTGTTTACAGATTAAATCCGTGAGTTCGAAAATGGCGCAATTGCGATCGCTGATCCTTCTGTTTTCAATTTCACTATCGCCGTTATTTGGACTGAGCCAGGTGCTGTTTTATTATGATTATATATAATTAGAATATATATACAGTCAAAGTATATCGTGTATCTAATTATCTGTATCTATTATTGATGATTCATGTTCTCTATTTTATGATTTTAATTTTATGTTTGTGACGTTCGTTACTGCAACTAAAGTGCGTTTGTAGTAAATCCGTAGAGTAGTGATTTATGCTTACTGGTTCATTTGGAATATGATGAGTAGTATGTAGTGTGAAAAAATTATGCTAAGAAAAGTACTGAATGATTTGAGTCTGTATAGAGAGGATTAAACTATAGCAGCTTTAATTCGAATTCTGCGTAGCTGAAAAAAAAGTAGTACTGGTGATGGTGGTTAGCAAGCCACATGAGTTGTGACATAATTCTATGTTGTGAAATAAGAAAATGGTATAAGATTGCATAGTTCATTTAATAATGTAAAGGAGATGAAGACAAATTTAAACCGATAAATATAATATGAATTTTCTTAATGGTACCGATAAAGCATAAAATAAAAATGAATGAAGTTTCGTTATGGTAGTATACTAGCCACCTGTTCTGGAATTTGAAGTTTCAATTGGAGCATATAGACCCGTAAATGGATTTCTACTGTAGGAGTATTAGTTGTTTTTTTAAATGTATCATTTTTCTGGGAATATGGTTAAACAGAAATTCTTATGTTTGATTCTTCTTCCACCGATGCAGAAAAAAACTGTTTTACATCTGTAAAAATTGTAATCTGTTTGGGGATTAGCTTGTAGAGAAAACGATACGACATATCCTGAACCCAAAATGTATAGAAATCCTAGTGGAGTTTGGTATCAAAATTTTGGCTGAGGAATCTTATATTATGTAAAAAATGGTGTAGCTATGAATAGAAAAATATGGTAAATTAAAATATTGAACTATGTGAGAAGAATACAAGAGTTTTTGTGATAGAAAGTTAGAAACATTAAATTCTAAATCGTATGAGTGGAACATTTGAAGTGGAAGCTGTGATGGTAACTCTTTATTTCTTTGGTTTTATGTTAGATGGTATAATAAATTCTACATGAGCCAAGATACTATTAGTGTCTAACGCTAATCTATATTTACAGATTTGTGAGTCTGGCCTTGAATATTGCGATTCAGAGAGTGGCTTAGCATCAAAGATATTAATAAAGGGTGGCACAGTTGTAAATGCTGATCATCAAGAGATTGCTGATGTTTATGTAGAGGATGGGGTTATTGTTGCTGTTAGGCCGAATATTAAGGTACTTCTGTCTGGACTATCAAACTCGATATCTTTGGCTCTTATATATTTCTGAAAGTTGGCTTTCTGTAGTTATGTACTGATGTACATATACACTGTTGTATAAATGGTTGTTCCCTTCATCAGATCTGTTGCAAAAGAGAATTTGTTTTCTCTTTGAAGCATGCTGATTATTCTTGGTATAAAAGACAAACACAAGTCGACTTGTTCTAACTTATGAGCCGGTCACGTAACTGTATGTCGTATAGATTATTTCTGTGCAAGGATGTGGGTACGGGGATATGTGAGTGTGATATGTAGGAGATTCAAAATCTCAACAATATTGAGGGTGAATTTATGTATGTGTATTTATAAGTTCAAACCAAATTATTAAGAGAATAAGGTTACATCATGATATTCATTAAATATGGAATATGTAAGCTAAGTCTTATCATGATGTTACTTTTACTTGGTGTGTCCATGTTAGTATACACCATGAGACATAAGTAACTTGAATTGGTCTTGGTTTTCCATTTTGTTGTTGCTGTTTCCAGTTTTTGTATTTTAAGATGAGTTCTATATCAAGCAGGTTGGTGACGGTGTTAGAGTTGTTGATGCTACAGGGAAGTTTGTTATGCCGGGTAAAGTTTTCTTTTAAGTAAAGTTAATATAACTCCAGGACATTCTGGTCTCTATGATCATGTAGACATGTACAGTTGTGGTTTTGTAATTAAATAACTACCTCTGTTTCATTCTGATTTACTTCGTGGGTTTTATTCTTAATTTCTGTTATATTGTCGACTGATCATCCTGCATTATAGTTGAAATATGCCTATTGCAAATTATCATAATTATATCATGACATCATGCATTTTGGCTATTGCTACTGCAGGAGGAATTGATCCTCACACACATTTGGCCATGGAATTTATGGGTACTGAGACTATTGACAATTTTTTCACTGGTCAAGCAGCTGCATTAGCAGGCGGGACAACAATGCATATTGATTTTGTTATTCCTGTGAATGGTAGCTTAATTAAAGGTTATGAAGCCTATGTTGAGAAAGCAAAGTTGTCTTGCATGGATTACGGTTTTCACATGGCAATCACTAAATGGGATGATGTTGTTCCTAAGGAGATGGAAATTATGGTTAAGGAGAAAGGTTTGTATATTTTAGTCATATATAGTGATAGCATCTCCGTTCATTAATTTACTAATATACATGATTGTGTTCTAACCTACAGGTATCAACTCTTTTAAGTTTTTCATGGCTTATAAGGGTTCTCTTATGATCAGTGATGAGCTTTTGTTGGAGGGTCTTAAAATGTGCAAGTCTCTTGGTGCATTAGCAATGGTTCATGCAGAAAATGGAGATGCTGTTTTTGAAGGACAGAAAAGAATGATCGAACTTGGTATTACTGGTCCAGAAGGACATGCTCTATCAAGGCCCCCTGTAGTAAGTGATTAATCAGATATGATATGTTACTATGTTAGTGATATTCACAGCATATTATAGGATGCAGATATTCAACTGTTTGAAAGGTCCTAAAATCTTGTATAAGGAGATATAGTGTGCTATACTGAAACTATTTGTAAAGTACCATATGCTCTAAAGACTTTGCATTTTGCCTTTCAATGAGTTTCTATCTCTGATTAGACAAGCATTAAGGTATTATTTATTTATTTATCTTTAAATCAAGGATATCAATATTATCTTTTAAAGCAATAGTTTCCTATGCCCAGGCCAGATTGTAATTCTAGTCTGGGGATTAATTGTTGTTGTAGTTTGAAGCAAATACTAAGTTCTGTCAGTACTCTTGCAGCTGGAAGGAGAGGCTACAGCTCGAGCTATTCGTTTGGCTGCTTTTGTCAATGCACCTTTGTACGTTGTTCATGTCATGAGCACTGATGCTATGGAAGAAATAGCAAGGGCTCAAAAATCAGGTTTGTGAATGAAGAGGAAATGGACCTATAACAATGTCAATCACTCAAAAATAGGACTTTTAAAAAAGCATGAATACAAAAACTATCTAATATATGTTCCCATTCTCATCAATATGGATCCCAAATGAAAAACATGGATGTGATGCTTTGTTCATATTCGGTTTGGCAGATATTGGGAGTATATTTATAATCAATTTTCTATTTCTTTTGATAAATAGGGCAAAAAGTTATTGGAGAGCCTGTGGTTTCTGGCTTAGTTCTTGATGATTCAGTTTTATGGGATCCTGATTTCATTACAGCAGCGAAGTAAGTGACTATCATTTTCTAATTTTCTGCCTTAGGATTCTGTAAATCGGCACTTTGAATGACTGAGTTATTCTGTAGGTTTGTCATGAGCCCCCCAATAAGAGAATTAGGGCATGGGAAAACACTTCAAGCAGCATTATCAACTGGAATATTAAAGGTTATATTGACACAAATGGCTTATGTCTTAGTTTTACACTTTCATTTGCCCTGGATGCCCTGTTATATGTGAAATACTAAAGTTCCATTCCGTGCTTGGGGCTTCTTGTAAAGGTACCAAAATGGGCGTGTTGAGTAAGTTCTCAAACTGCTTCTGGTTGATATGGGCCAGGATAAATCACAAACATGTTTTTGTACATTTTCAATAAATATTTATTGGGTTGAATATGATTACTAAAACTATGTTACTACACTCTAATCTTATCAAATCAACAATTTAAGAGGATAGACATTAATTATACACCATGAGCGACTTTCAACCTGTTCGACGCGTTGAACTACTTCCCTTTGTAGCTAAATTTTTTATTTTAAGCAATTTGACCCGGTAAGGATAACCATAACCCAAGTTGGCAATTCCAAATACACGTGTAAAACTTTCCACCTCTAGTTACTTAGGTATTTCTAATAAGAATTGTTGTAGAGGTTGTACATACTGATTTATTCTCCTCAGAGTTTCCAATTTGAAATTTATAGCATTTACCCGTGCTTAAGAAGTTATGTCTCTTGATGGTTAAACTGGTTCCTAATCTTGCAGCTTGTAGGAACGGATCACTGTACTTTCAATTCTACACAAAAATCTTACGGAATTGACGATTTCCGCAAAATACCAAACGGTGTCAATGGTAAATACAGGTTCTACCACCTCTTTATATCTTTTGAGCCTATTGTCATGGCTTAAAGATGAAAAAAAATTAAAATATGGTTAGCGGAGCTGGGCACTATCTAATACTGACTTTGTACATTTGCATTTACATAGGTCTTGAGGAAAGGATGCATCTTGTTTGGGATGCAATGGTGGTAGGATAATACCTTTTGTTGTAGCATGTCGAGTGTAAACCTTTTAAGGTTCAATATCCAGATTAACTATTTTCCTAATTTCAAATTTTTATTTGGTGATTCCAGGAATCTGGCCAAATATCTGCAACTGACTATGTTCGTGTAACAAGTACAGAATGGTAATGCAATTTTCTTCCACCTTTAGTGGATGATCGGTTTTCTCTAGAGGTGGCAAATTCAATTCGGGTATGTTTGATCTGACGTGTCAGTCAAACTTAGCTAGAATGGAAGCGGGTCATATGGGTTGCATGGGTCGAAAGTCTCTCGAGTAGAATTTTTGTTGCATACAATCTTCTATATGTTTTTAAAACCTTTAAATAATAATTGAAATAATATACATTCCGTAATCATATTTGACACACTGCTTACTAAAATATTTGTAACTGAATAAAGGTATGAGCAAAAAGTTACCCTGTATGACCCGTAACCCAACCTACCCATTTTGCTAACTCTAGTCTTTATTCTTTCCATCTATTCAGTAACTTTTCTAGAGTCTAGAAGATGCAGTTTTGTGTTTGGACAATGCTATTTTTTTTAAAAAAAATATGCTTATTTTTTTCAGTGCTAAACTATTCAATATATATCCGAGAAAAGGGGCTATACTTGCCGGATCAGATGCGGATATAATCATATTCAATCCAAATTCAACATTTCATATTAGTGCACAGTCTCATCATTCTAGGTCAGATACAAATGTCTACGAGGGAAGATCAGGGAAGGTAACTCATTTGGTATTTTTTTCTGGTTGTATTTTGATGTACTACATATACGTTATTAGTTTTGACTAGAAAAAATATACATTTGACCAATCCAGATAAAATCTATCCAGTTCCCTAGTTCTTTATTTATAATTTTCCTTCATGTTATCTTGTGCGTATGTGTAAGATCTTGTTCCATCCACATCCATTAACAGTACTTATTTTTCAAGTATATACGTTACAGTGTGAAACTTTCTAAGGTGGATGTTGTTAAAGGTTTAAGTCACAGAACATCACATGCTATGTTAGAGGTGTCAAAAGAACTGGTTGGGAAAATATTCAAGAAGGGAAATGTTTAATTGGTTCAAATTGGGTCAGGTCAGGTTGGGTTGACCCACTTATACCTTCTTGTCCCTTTTTTGTGGTTCTAAATAATTCGGCTATCAAATCTGATAACAAAATAGATACTTCTAAAAGAGATGATCTTTTGGGTTGAAAATGCCAGCTCTACATGTTATTGTCAAGTATTGGTGTATAGCACAGTTATTGTGCCAGTATGTGCTATACACGTTAAGTCTCAATCCAGATGTAAGTTTTTGCTCTAAAGATTCCATTTTTCTGCATTCAGGGGAAGGTTGAGGTAACGATTGCCGGTGGAAGGATTGTATGGGAAAATGAAGAATTGAAGGTTGTTCCTGGATCTGGCAAGTATATATCAATGCCCCCTTTCAATTATCTTTATCATGGTATCGATAAAGCAGATGCAAATTACCTTGCGTCTCTCAAAGCTCCCGTACATCGCATCAGACCATCTCTATGAAATGCATGAAATTAAGGTCAAACTGGCTATTATTACTTAAATTATTTTCTCTACGTATTCGAGAACTACATTAGACTTTTTAAAACGGAAATGTGTAGAAAATAATCTTCATGTTAGTCTTGTGAGATAGTTTATGTCTATCTCGCATATTGGAAGTCCTAGGATTGACCTCAAAGTCAAAATGTACATAGTGTTACTATAGTGCTTGCACCATACATTATATAGTTTACCATATTGATTTTTTTTTTTCCTTTCTAAATGTTTGTGTTTAATCTTGATCCTTGGTGCCCAAGTATGATCATAGGTAAAAATTGCCCAGAACATAGTAACGATATGTCGATATCAATCATTTTAGGGCAAATTGCCCAGAAAGGTAACATAATTTACACATTTTCTGAATAGGTAGCTGATTTATACACAAATGAATATCAATACACGGGAGAGTTATGTAAATGAATAATTGTACCATTAATATTCAATACCACTTCTCCCCCTTCCGGTCATAGTAAGCGGCCGTAAGTGATGAGAGAACCTGGCACGACGTTTATGTAGATAAAAGTATGGGGTACATTTCTCTCTCCCCGGTAAAGGAGTCTTAATCAGGCGAAGGGTGACCTTCATCTCCGGTAACCGGTAAGTTTTTGCAACAAATTTAATATCAAGTGTTGATGGATCGTCCTAAAAAATCACTTAGGTGGATACCCCGCCTTTACGTGAAAACACGGACCAGTGAAAGTGAGATACTCTCATACTCCATATACGCATACTAGCAAAAAACAAAGTAGCAACTGCGAAACTTTCACTGTGCTCAAGAACCTGTTGTTCATATCACGCATATTAGAGGTCTAGAAGGAAGTCATTATTCAAACTATATGCATCTTCCACGAAGATCATCATTTAACAGGTACTTACACTCTTCAGAAATAAAGGATCCACACTCCACACGTAACCTAACTTCTAAAAATTCTTCAGTTTTTCAAGTTCAGTCTACTAAGATGAGGATCGATCAGGACACAAAAGAATGATCCGCATCTACACTATCTTTCTTAACACCCCAAGGCTTAATGTTACTTGCCCAATTTCGAATGTATCAATCATGTAAATTATATCTGAAGTTCATGCATATTCGGTTGCAGTGAAGAAGGATCCTAGTATATATACAACCTGCCCGACGAGTACGTCATTTCATAAAGTGGTCATAAATTTCAATCATATTATAACAAGTTACGTTTCTTATTCAAATACTACGATAAACCATCAAACTTCGCGTACAATATACTAGTGATTCATAATCATCATTTTGTATTTCACTTCTCTCAACTGCATAGAAACAGAGAACATACATGTACTCCAAAACACTAAACAGGACTAATAAGCAGGGAATAAACAAGGCTGACTCTGTTACCAAAGGTATCTAGTTTGTCAGCAACTAAAGCCTTGACACCTTTACACCTTATTAGAACCACATAACATCTTTTAAGTGCCTACTTATCCAAAAGCTACAACTTACAAAGTTTTAAACCATGATACTAGTTATTTAAGAGTCTTTGAGTTAAAGAGAATAGAATAGTTCAACAACAGTCAAAGAGGAAAAAAAAAAGTAAATACCAAAAGGAACTATAAAAAAGGAGATGATAACCATTTTAAACTTAGTAGTTATACCAAGGCACCCTTTTTAAGGACTCCCTACGATTTTTGAAAATCTCGGTGATAGGTTCACGATAAGCAGCCTCCTCTTTATCTCGTTCAATACCGTCCTTCTTATCAACAATGTCAATAAAAGATGTAAATAAACTATTGTTTGGGAGATCATCCCTCTCCAATAAACTCATAATTACTCTTCTCATAGTGTAACCTGAAACTGGCAATTCCAACAAAGGGATGAAACATGAACTGGCCCACATAAACCTCTCCATTTTTAGATTCAGTCCATCAACACCCTCTGAACGTATCTGTTCCATCGCTCTAAACATCTCCCCAACGCGATTAAAACAAACCGTCCCTGATTTACCCCAATCAGTGAGCAAAAAACGGCAATCCAACAGTTTGAGCCATCTCTATAAACCTAAAACTCACATTATATAAACTTCGGAGGGCAACTGTAGCTTTATCTTTAGTACTTGATCTCACGTCGTCTTCTTTTTCTTCATCTTCGTTTAATAACAGATTAGTTTTAGCGTCACCAGTAGTATTATTGTAAACTGATCCCGGTGACAGAAACACAAGCCAATCCAATTTGTTAGTAGTAAAGTGTGTCACCCACTTGAACAAACGAGTATTCTCATCAGTATTATTATTATTATTATTATTATTATTATTATTAATAAATGAAACGTGGATATAGAGAGACTTGAGTCTTGTAAATCCCCACATAGACTTATTTTCGAATAACCACAACTCATGCGGAGCTGTTACAGAGAGTGTCTCGACTTGAACAACGATGGAAGAAAAACGTTTAGAAACGAGTTTGCAAACGCATAAAGTTTTCAAATCGATGATTTTGGTTATTATTTGGAGAACCAGATCTTCTGGTAAATATCTTAACGGAACACAAGTAGATGAATCACTGTCAACACAAGACATCTTGGTTATTCTAAACAAATGGCAGTAAAAAACAGATTAAGGTTTTTGTATTATTTTGATAACGACTAACGATGTGTACGTAACTACGTACGCCTCAATGTATATATTAAACCATTTGTGTGACTAAAATATAGGCATGAAAAATTCCTAATCCTTATCATCACTAACGATAAATGAATGTCATTAAAATCAGGGTATATTGTTTTCCAAATTTTTTTTTTTTAAAATTAAAAGTTCCAAAACCTTATAAAAAATAAAAAAATACGTTCCGAAATGTGTTGGTTTGCGGAACCGGATTGCGTAGCTGTTGGGAGATCAATCTAGTGACCGGTTGTGTAGTTGACTTTGATCAAACACACGGCTAAGCCAACAGACACTTACAACCCGAACAATCGAACACCACGTAATTGATAAAGACTACATAAACCAATATGGATCAAAAGATTCAACATCTGTTCACCACCAGTTCACCACCTTCCGATGGTATCCAATCCCTCATTTCAAATATCTTTCCAACGCGTTCAAAACAAGTCGTCCCTGATTTTCTCCAATCCGTAATCAAAACATATTCCAAAAACGACAATCCAACAATTTCACCCACCATAAGCATCAATCTAAAACTTACATCCACTTCATTTGATAACAAAATAGTTTTACCATCACCATTAGTATTATCGTAAACTGAATTCTGTGACAGAAAACATACGACTCAAATTTGTTACTGAATATGATCACCCATTTGGACAATAAACGAGTATTTTCATCATTATTATAAGTAGATGGAAGGTGGATATATAGAACTTGAGTCTTGTAAATCCCCACATAGACTTATTGAAAATCAAAACGACTCGTTTGGAGCAGTTAAGGAGAGTGTCCCGACTTGAAAACGATGGAAGAAAAACGTTTGGAGACGAGTTTGCAAAATTATGATAGAAGTAGAAACTGTAGGAAAGACTTTCCATTATTAATTTCAACATATGTATCACAATTTATACGTTTGATATTGTGACATACTAAATTTTTATAATGTGTATCACATATTAAAATAATATCCCGTATTAAAGAGTATAAATATATAATAAATTTAGTAGAATTTTATTATCGAAGAAACTAATTAATGTTAAAATTAAATTAGAATTGTGTGTTTTTACTGTTCTTATAATAAAAAACGTTCATATTTGAATCTTTCTCTTTTTGAATAATATTTTCTAGGGAAGTCTACTTGCAGCAATTCTTTTTATATCGATATCAATAATCAATAATTATTAATCCATTCATCTCAAAATAAGTGTTTGGTATCAGTTTTTACGGAGTTTAAGTAGTGAATATGAAATTTATACTATTGTTTTTTACATAGATTCCTATGTATTAGTTTTGAGAAAAAATATATTGAACGTGAAATGATAATAGTTAATTGATACTTTTAAAAGTGAACACTTATTTTGAAACGGATTGAAGTTATATTTAAATTCGCTTTTGATTTCTCTCTATCGATCTATTCTAGCCACTCCAGTAGGCCCTACCTGTGCACGCAGCCCATATTTTTATAGGGCCACATTTTAGTCTTTTAGATGTGCAATGTATATAGGGAAATTAAAAAATTTGCTCTAAAAAAAAGTCGCTAAAAATTTTTGCCCAAAAAAATTAAAAATATACCACTTTGCCCCTTCCGATCGCAAGCCGACGCTTGCGACCTTGCGACTCGATGTTTGATGGGATATTGCGTCACGGGACGCAAGGTCACGGGACGCAAGGTCACCGGTCGCAGATCGCAAGGTCACCGGACGCAAGGTCACCGGTCGCAGATCGTAAGGTCACGGGACGCAAGGTCACCGGACGCAAGGTCTAGTGAACGGGACGCAAGGTCACGAGACGGGTCGCAAGGTCGGCTCGGTGGTCACAAGAATGGGCAAACCGTGTACGGGTCGCAAGGTACGAGCCACGGGTCGCAAGGTACCGGTACGGAGACGCAAGATCGAGCCAAACATCGAGTCGCAAGGTCGCAAGCGTCGGCTTGCGACTGGAAGGGGCAAAGTGGTATAATTTTAATTTTTTTGAGCAAAAATTTTTAGCGACTTTTTTTTAGGGCAAATTTTTTAATTTCCCATGTATATATTATCTAATAAGTTTGATTAGCCCAATTTGAATTAAATCAACTTCTGGGCCCAGTTCTCAAATCAGCTATGCTCCAACTCCACGCCTCCACTTGGTTTTCTTCATGTTAAAGCCCATTTGAATAATTATACATTCCTGAGTATCTACAATGGGCCAATGGGCCTGGCACCATTTAATAGAGTTTCAAATTTGAGGTGGCATCATTCAATAGCATTGTGAGGACTTCACATACACACACGCTCAAACAAAGGTTTAGATCTGTACACATGCATTTTAAAACCTAGTGGTGGGCCACCTCATTATTTCTTTTAAAGATATAAATGCTTTAATCCATTACTTTTGTACATATATATGGAAGAATCTGATGTTGATTTATTTATTTAATATAAAGTAAAGTATTGATGTGAAAGTTCAGTCAAATTTTTTAAGTTTAATGCATTGGGTAGAAAAGTGAAAAAATTTATGTGGCAGTGATGTGTAAGTTGAATGAAGTTTGGCATTGTGGATGGTCTTATTAGTCCATAAAATAAACTTAGGGCCGAGCTTAGTCCAAATGTATTTTAGTACCTTGTACAGTTGTACTTAATCAATCAGGTTTTTTTAATACATGAGCTTTAAAAGATGTAAAATAGTACTTTGAACTTGACAAAATGTTTAAAATTTTAGGGTCCGATTAGGTTCAACTCGATCACACGACATCACGTGACTTACTTTCGTTAGGTACTTGACGGCCGAAAGAAAAAACATGTTAGTCTTCACCAAAGTGAATTAACATAATCTGAAAACTAAGCATTGATATACATACTTTGAATCGATATTAGTCAGTCTTACACATGAATATGGAGAAAAGACAATTTCATTGCAGTGATATTGGTACGTAGTACCATTAACATCACACCGCAGAAGCGAATACTTCAGAATCGTCTTCATTAATTTGACTATATCGTCTTGTCTGCACAAATTGATTTACTGATATCTCTAGTAGAAGAACCTGTTGTTGTACCACGTTGGTCATATCCACCATAAGGAATTTAAATAGTAACAATTACTATTACTATTACTAATAAAGATATTTCACTTCATCGTCAAATTTCAAAGCAATAGATCATTGATTAAAATCGATGCATCATACTAATATTTAATGATTGACGCACTGGAACAATTTGATGTTATCCATCTACGATTGCAAACTTAAATTGAAGTGACTGATGACCTTTTTGCTTAGGGAGTTGATATATACAACAAATAAATTACTCCATACATCAAACTGTACAATTATTAAAGTTCGATGTACAAACAATGTGAAGGATAAAATTGGTGTATAAATCAACAATTTTGTTGTATTTATCAGCTCCCTTTTGCTTATAATCATGTAACTTAAGTCTGAACTCTATACATATTCAGTTGCAGTGATGAGGAGTCTTAAAAAGTTAAAATACAACCTGATCGATGAGTCGCGACTTCGGAAAGTGGTCATAAAGATTAATCATATTGTAACAAGTTATGTTGGGTTTGGGCTTCCTTCCTAGTTGGGTTGCTATTGTATTTGTCGTTTTTTATTTATTTTCTTTTGTGGACTTGTTGGGCATTGGACCAAGTCTTTTAGGCCCATTAGGATAATCAGTTTTAAGGGTTTTGATGGTGGAAATATGCTGGAACATTCACAAATTCGTGAGAGAGGCAAAAAGAGAGAAAAGGAGATTGCTTAGGGTTTACTCAACTTTTGACAGATTTGCGCACCCGTGGGAGAATCGTTGGTACGGATTCGTTAACCGTCGGATCGGCGTGAAATTTTTACAGTAGCTTCTTAACTATTTGATCTTCAATCTGGACGGTCATGATCATCATTGGAGGTGTCTACAGTGGTCTGTAGTAATTAGAAGTTACAGCGGTTTTGGGTGAGTTTGATCAAGCAACTTTGTTTGTTGATTGTTATCCTTAATTATTGTTGGTGATTTGTATCTAGTTGGTACTAGAAAGAACTCTCTTGTATTCTCTGATTTGGTGATAGTGGATTATTTTCTGGACTTGGTCCCGTGGTTTTTACTTCTCACATTGAGGAAGTTTTCCACGTTAAAAATCTTGGTGTCTCGCGTATTGATTTAATTGTTTATTGGTTGATTATATTGCTGGATTTTTGGAAGTTAGATTTCTCCTAACAGGTTATCACAAGTTGAGAGTTTAATTGGGCGTTCCGCATTTGCCAAATCTCATAACAGTGGTATCAAAGCTTTTGGTTGCTAGGGTTTGTTTGACTTGTGTTTAACAATGGAGACTAATACTTCGAGGATGATTAATTTGAATGGTACTAATTATCATTTGTGAAAATCCAAAATGGAGGATCTTCTTTAAGTCAAGGGATTTCATCAACCAGTTTTCTCTTCTGAAAAACTTGAAAGCAAAATCGAAGAAGAGTGGACTTTGTTACATCGTCAAGTTTGTGGTTATATTAGACAGTGGATGGATGATAATGTGTTGAATCATGTTATTGCAGAGGTACATGCTCGTACCTTGTGGGGTAAACTTGAACATCTCTATGCCCGAAAGACAGGTAACAGTAAATTGTATTTGATCAAACAATTGATTAGTTTGAGGTACCATGATGGAATTTCCATGTCTGATCACTTGAATATTTTTCAAGGAGTTATTAACCAACTTTCTGAGATGGGTATTAAATTTAATGAAGAGGTTCAGGGATTGTGGCTTCTTGGTACTCTACTAGATTCGTGGGAAACACTTAGAACTTCATTATCGAATTCAGCACCTGATGGAACTATTTCGATGGAGATGGCTAAGAATACTGTTTTAAATGAAGAGATAAGAAGGAAGTCACAGGGATCTTCATCATAGTCGGATGCTTTGGTTGCTGAAGAAAGGGGAATAAATTGGTATCGTGGTCAAGGTAACAGGGGTAAGAGTAGAAGTAACTCAAGAGGCAGAGGCAAATCAAGAGGTAGACATGCAGATAAGGATTGTCATCATTGTGGTATGAAAGGTCATATTAAAAAATATTGTTTCCAGTATAAAAGAGAAATGAAGAACCTTAATAACCATGGAAAGAAAATTGATGATAAATCAACTGAAGATCGTGTTGCTATAGTCACAGAAGATTTTCTTATTGTTTATGATGATGAGATGGTTAATCTTGTGGAGAATGAATCAACTTGGGTGGTTGACAGTGGTGCTTCAATTCATGTATAACACCCCTCTTTCTAATACAACAATATTATATTATTTTTATAGGAAGCGTATATTACAAAATACATTTCATTACTTTATATTAAATAATGTACATAAACAGTTTACGTATTCAGATCACACCAAATTAAAACTGTTTAACAAATACCTAAAACGGGGTATTATATTTTACAAAACAAGGTTTATACAAAACCATATCAGAGTCGCAAGTCATCAAACTTTCCCTGCCGAAGCATCCACTTCCTGACTACCCACATAGTAAACAAAATCTGAAGGAAGTAATATGAGGGATTAGCACAAAGCTAAGTGAATAGATTTATCACACACAATTCAACTTAGCTTAACTATGAGTTTACACCAAATAATCGTAAACACACATATTTCAATGAGGATCGGTGGCTCTTGGGATATCATAATACCCGGGGATTCCCAAAGAACACTTAACGTCAATCTGTATGGCCAATACAGAATAGACCGATAACTATTGGTTATTAAACTCATACACAGGTCTCAAACACAACAAATGAATCAAAACCTGTGTAATTCACATAAGTTAGAAATTCGTTCCATAATTATTATCAGAGCATATTTATCAAATAAGGTAATCCCTGAAGTCTAGTCAAACAAAAATTCATTCAAAATGAAATTAGAAAATCCCGAAATGACGTTTAAAAACTGAAAAATGCCATTTTCAGGCCCTTGATGACCCCGAATGGCCAAAATCTGCCTAGACTCTTAGAATAGAGCCGGGATCATTAGGTCGTTTCCGAGTGACCATGCGAATTTCAATCCAATCCAAGTTAGTGAAATTGTCACCTGTCCGTTACCCTGAAAAGACTTACGCATTTTCAAAATTTGCGAAATAAAAATCTTTAAAAATTCTCGATTCGCAGGAAACTGGGTTCGCAGAGCCAACTGAGTTCGCAGAAACTCGGTTCGCTTCGCAGAACAACTCAACTCGCAGCATCTCAGTTCGCACGTCTCGGTTCGCACCGCGACATCTCAGTTCGCAGGACGAACTGAGGCTACGAACTTCGCTGCTGCAATCTGATTTTCGAACCAAATCACACCAAAACGTCAAAAAAACTCTGTTCTATGTTTTCTAAATGTATCTAACACTTCAGGTAATCATTATAACATCAAAACCAAGCTTCAATTTCGAATATAACTTAATAACTCTTAAAATCCATTCAAAAACAAAAACCCAAACTCACTTTTGGATGAAAGATTGATAAATTGATGTTGATAATAGGTCTGATGTTGTAGAATCAAAATCACAGCAACTAACTAATTTGGTTTTCAATTTGATTTGAAGTGTTAGAGCTTTGCAAGGTTTCAACAAGAAGAAAATGGAAGCAACCTTGAGAAGATAAAGATTTTAAGGTCGGCTCACAAACCGACCCACATATTAAGTGGTATAATTTTATACCTGTCCTAAATCTATTGTCTGGAACCTAAAAATCATTTGCGAGAATATTAATTTTATTTTACCGTCATCTGTAATAATTTAAAACAACTAATAGTTTACTATCCACAATATAATAATAATAGCAAGTAATTCTTAAAACAATTAAATAACTAATTTAAATAAAGGAATTACCAGACCCGGAAAGAGGGTGTTACATCATGCTACACCTCGTAGAGATTTCTTTACATCTTATACATCTGGTGATTTTGGGGGTGTAAAGATGGGTAATGGTAATGTATCCAAGGTTGTAGGAATTGGTGATGTTTGCTTGGAGACTGACATTAACATGAGACTTGTGCTCAAGGGAGTTAAACATATCCCGGATCTTCGTTTGAATTTGATATCTGCAGGTAAGCTTGATGATGATGGTTATCATAATAGTCTTGGTGGTGGAAAGTGGAGACTCTCGAGAGGTTCCATGATTATGGCGAGAGGTAAGAAATTCTCAACTCTATATTTGACTCAAGCAAAAGTGTGTACGGAGTCTAGCAATGCAGCAGAGTTAGAAGATACAGTTAAGCTTTGACATAAGCGGCTAGGTTACATGAGTGAAAAAGGGATGACAAATCTAGCTAAAAAGAAAATTATCACTGGTTTGAAAGATGTGCAATTGAAGAGGTGTTCTCATTGCTTTGCTGGAAAACAAAATCGGGTTCATTTTCAGAGTCGACCTACTTCTAGAAAGGAGAACATACTTGATCTTGTTTATTCTGATGTGTGTGGTCCGATGAAAACTCAGACTATTGGAGGTTCTCGCCATTTTGTGACTTTTATTGATGACCACTCGAGAAAGTTACGGGTCTAAACTTTGATGACCAAAGATCAACTTTTAGATGTTTTCAAAGAGTTTCATGAATATGTTGAAAGAGAGACTGGAAGAAAATTAAAGTGTGTTCGATCAGATAACGGAGGTGAATATTGTGGCCCGTTTGATAATTATTGCAAAGAGAAGGGTATTCGACATCAGAAAACACCCCCGAAGACACCTCAACTTAATGGTTTGGCTGAAAGGATGAATAGGACATTGGTCGAGAGAGTTCGATGTTTTTTGTCTCATGCAAAGCTTCCAGCTTCTTTCTGGGGTGAGGCTTTAAGTACTGTTGTTTATGTACTTAATAAGTCACCTAGTGTTCCTATGAATTTTGAAGTGCCCGATAAAGTTTGGACAGGTAAGGATGTATCTTATGATCATTTGCATGTTTTTGGGTGTAAGGCTTTTGTACACGTTCTCAAGGATGAAAGGTCCAAGCTTGAAAGTAAGTCAAGACAGTATATAAAACAAATTTAAGTAACAAACAAATTAATATATAATCGAAATGAAGATTATTGCCCGCTGCATTGTGCGGGTATTCCACTATTACCATTTTAAACATTTCACCTATTTTGTCCGATCATCATGCACTAGATTGAATCAAAATAGGTGCAATTTGACTTAATTAAATATATGGAATGCGTTTAATTTATGTATCAGGATTCCAAATAATAGAGAATTTTGAATGAGACTTAGGAAGGAAAGAGGAATTTGGTAAATCTTTTTTAAACCGACTATGTTCTAAACATCTTAAAATTACTATTTATGTTAATAAAAAGTGTATGAATTCTATAGATATATAAAGAACATGTATTACATATATTTAAAACACAAACGAACACTCAGTGGCGGAGTTATTCTCGTGCAAGTGGTAGCCGCTGCTACATATGATTTTTATATATTTAAGTGTATAAAAATTAATTTTTTAATATAAGTAGCACATAAAAAACGATTGTGATACTTATCCAATTACTCTAACCCTATATAAATCTGTTTAGACCTGCTAATGAAAAAGCCCAGACAATATAATAAGCCCGCCCAACTCTCTCAAAGAAGTGTGTTAGGCGTGTTCAAAAAAACCGGGTTGTGTACCCGACCCGGTGACAACCCGGAAAACCGAACCGATTATAACCCGGGTAGGCAGTACCCGGTTCGGGTTTTGTCAGTACCCGGCGGGTACCCAACCGGGTACACACCCAGACACTTCAAATCGGGTTGTACCCGGGTTGGACCCGAACCGGTTCCAAAAACCGGTTTGAATACCCGGTTTGGACCCGGTTTTTTCACTAGCCGTTGTGTTTGAAGTTTTAGCCGTTTTATATCCGTTTTTTTGACTTTTTTTTACCATTTTGCCATCCTAAAACTAGTATAAATAGATACCTTGAGTTTGGGTTAGTTACAACATTCAAACTCACTCAAACTAGTATAAAAACACTCAAAACGCTTACGATTTACATACGAAACTCTCAAAACATTACCCTCATCCTCTAAAAACGCTCTCAAAATGGCAACTCAAAGTTCTTCAATTAACGATTTTGTTGGTTCGTCAAATGCACCAACTATTGTTCAAGTTTTTCAAACAAAACGTAATCCGGAGATTTGGTGTAACTTTGACAAAGTGTTGTTGTCGGATGGTTCGACTAAGGCACATTGTAAACGATGTGGGATTTTTTTAAAAGCCGACTCCAACTCAACGTTGAACAAACATACTTTAAAGTATTGTAGTGCAAACAAAACTAATCCGGAGGAGGGTCAAGCAACCATGTCACGGGATGGAGCCATTTTCACATACCAAGCGGACCGGTGTCGAGAAGCATTTGCCGGCTTTGTGATTCAAGAAGCTTTGCCGTTCAACCACTTCGACAACCCTCGGTTTACTAAGGTTATTCAAAATACTCTTCAACCCCGATATAATCATGTAAGTCGTCTTACCCTTAGACGTGATGCACTTAAGTTGTGGAAAAATGCTAAAATTCAACTAATAACCGGTTTTGAAAACTTAACTACAAGTGTATCTTTAACAACGGATGTTTGGTCGGCTCCTCATGGTTTGCCCGGATCGTACCTTTGTGTTAGCGCGCATTGGGTTGATCCCGCAAGTTGGCAAATGATGAAACGTACCATTGCTTTTGAAAACTTTGACTATCCTCACACGGGTCAAAGATTATTTTACATGTTACGTGATGTAATGAAAATGTTTAAATTAGAACAAAAGGTTTTTTCTATCTCGTTTGATAACGCGAGTAATAACACAAATGCCGTTCAAAAATTAATACTAAAATACGCACCACCTCTGAAAGGAATTTTCTACCATAGTAGATGTGTTGCACATATTATTAACTTGGTTGTGCAAGACGGATTAGCGGTTCCACAAATAAATGTAGTAAAAGAGGCCTATAAAACTATGTTACAAGATATATTTTGCAAGGGTAAGGCTAGATACAAACATTACATGAGATTGTGTAAGGAAACGGATTCCATTTTTTTAACCCCTAATTGGGATATGCCCGTAAGATGGAATTCGACTTACAATATGTTTGTATGTGGTTTACGCCAACGTGAGACTTTACAAGCTTTTCATCATCAACTTGTCCAAAGGGGTTATGCAAACGAATTTCCAATCGAATATTGGGACATTATTCAAAAGGTAACCGAATTGCTCAAACTTTTTAAAACCGCCACTACTTTGTTATCGGGTGTTTATTATCCCACGATTCATTTGGTACTTAACCAAATTTTTTTAATGTGTTCAAAGCTAAGTGAATACGAATTTGTTGGGAATGCATACGCAATCATGGTCTCTCCCATGAAAGAAAAACTAAGAAAATATTTTAGAGAAATGCCACCGGTAATTAGTTGTGCCGCCGCATTAAACCCATGTTTGAACGTCTCCGGGGTGGAATTGCTTATCGATAACATTTGTCAAGATTTGGAATTGAATGATGAGGACCCATTTTTTGCACAAAATACAAAAGACCATTTTAACAAATGTTTTAAAGATTTATTTGGTCATTATTTTCAAAAATATGGTTCAACAAATGCTTGTTCTAGCTCGGCTTCTACAATGTTTGGTTCATCTTCCTCTCGCGATCCAATGATTAACTTATATAATAGTTTAAGGCAAGAAAACCATAAACGGGAGGGGTGATGGTAATCAAACGAACACTAGTGAGTATGGGAGATATACCGGAACCGATTTTTTAAACACTATACAACCCGATGAATTTGCAAAATTTGATATTTTGGCTTGGTGGAAAGGGAGGGAACCTCAATTTCCCGTTCTAACCATCATGGCCCGAGATTTACTAACCGTCCAAGCTTCTACGGTAGCTTCGGAATCCGCTTTTTCACTAAGTGGCAGGGTACTATCCTTACGAAGAACAAGACTCACACCGGCCTCATTAGAGATGTGCATTTGCTTGAAGGATCACCTAGACGCCGCGGAACGTGTACAACACATTTCAAGTCTTGAAGGTGAAATGGAATACGAAGGAGATATACACGATGTCGAGGTGGAAGCAGGTATGGCAATATCACTTTCTGATGAAGAAATTGCTCTCGATGAAGCTGCACGGGAGATCACCACCGATGAAGATTTCGACCTTTGAAGAATGAAGACTACGCATTCGAAGATATTAATAAACCTTGAAGATGATTTAGAAGACTTTGTTATGATGATTTAGAAGACTTTGTTTTAAGTAGTTGTCAAGTTATGTAGAAATAATTGGAAGTGTTGTTGTTATGGTAAACGGGTCAAAAGGTGTCCAAATGGTTCAAAAATTAGTCACATGGCCGAATTCTTTGTTATCGTGAAATTTGAAAAAGTATCAAAATGGAAAGTTTTATTATCTTATATGGGAGGTGCCTGCAAAATTTCAGGTCTTAAGTCTTTACGAGTAAAAAGTTATGCGCATCGGAATTTCGGTTTAAAAAAGGCTGGATGGTATCAAGTACCCGCCGGGTACAAGTGTACCCACCGGGTACTCATGCTTGTTCATCAACAGAAACTATAATGCATTGAGTACCCGCCGGGTACAACATGTACCCGCCGGGTACATCGTGTTTACCTGTTTATGTACCCACCGGGTAGTTCATACTAAACCGGGAACCAAACAATAGTACCCGCCGTGTACTCTTTGTACCCGCCGGGTACTCTTGTTTCCAGACACATATTAGGCGCCTCCAAGGCAGTTTTTTCAAATCCTATATACCCAAAACTCTCCAAAAAACGTGAGAAACACCACCAAACCCCCAAATCAATTATATTCCAAGCAAAAACTAGTGAATTCAACCCGCATAACACTTCTACAACATGTTTAAGGTATGATTAACAACTTTTTCATTCAATGCTCTTAATTTTCATGGATTAATTGAAGCTTTCAAATTTAGGTTTTCTTAAAATTGAATGTGGGAAAGTTTTAGTTGTTTATATCTCTGATTATTTTGTGTGTTATATGTGGTCACACCTTATGATAGCATGAATTCGTGTTTAGTTTACATGATTATGCAACATTGCAAATTTAGGGTTCTTGACACACATTTTGGGGAAAATTAATTTTGTGTAATGATATGCTCATAATTCTTATCCATTAATGTAATGATATGCTTAGAATTGAAAATTTAGATTTGTTCATGACAATTTGAAGTATTCATAGCAATTCTTAGTGTTCAAACTAATAGTTCGTGTATATGGCTTTCCGACTTATGTGATGGATGAATTGTTCATTTGTGTATATGGCAATTTGAATTGTTCATGGCAATTTGAAGTATTCATAGCAATTCTTAGTGTTCAAACTAATAGTTCGTGTATATGGCTATGCTCTTATGTGATGGATGAATTGTTCATTTGTGTATATGACAATTTGAATTGTTCATGGCAATTTGAAGTATTTATAGCAATTCTTTCATTTGTGTTTTGTAGGGAAGAAGCAAGAGACAAAAAGGCACCACATCTGGGACTGCTAATGATGAAGAGGGTGACCGCCCTCAACCGATGAGCATTGATGCTCTACTTGTTCCCGATACAATTCACCCATGGCTCAGATTTAGTAACAAGCTAACAAAGTACAATACGTACTGTCAAAAACTGAATTTGTTGAGGGGGAAAGAATGTGATTTATCAAGGGTGGTCGATTGGGAGCCACTAGAACAAGCAGGGGTAGCCAATGGAATAAAGGAAATCATTAGGCAACGTTATTTCGTGCATCACATAGCATTTGAATATGAAGAATGGGAAGGAATATTTCAAATTCAAGAGCAGGTATACAAGGAGCTATGTGTGGAATTCCATTGCACATATGAAATGAATGAGGATGTTGAGACGACGACTGATAAAACTTTCATGACTTTCCGACTGGGAGGTCAACCAAGGAAAATGAGTATGATGGACCTTGCTGCCTGTCTAGGCATTTATTCTCAAGAACAGCTAGATGCACCTCATTTTGAAGATTACTTGATGGCTAGTGAGATGATCAAGACCGAATTTTATCCCAAGGATGTGTGGCACGAATTTTCAACAAAAACATATGCTAGAGGTGGAAATTCATACAAAGACATGGATAACATGCAGTTGCGGGTAATCCAACGATGTCTTGCGCACACCATTTCGCATAGAAGGGAGAACACCGAGAGAGTCGGCTTCCAAGACTTATGGTATTTGAGGAAGTTCGTAGCGGAGGAGAATATCAATGTGCCATACGCTGTTGCCTGGTATTTACATCATAATGCCAGCGGGATTAGAGGGTCATCCCCTATCTGTGGGGGACAATTTGTTACTAGGATTGCCAAGTCCTTCAACATCAGTTTTCAAGGTTTAGAGCGAGTGATGGCTAGACCGAAAACTGTAGGGTTAGTTCAGTTTCAGGGGGCACAGGCTATTTCAGTTGTCAATAATACTTACGTGCCCTATCAAGAGGAACAATTGGCTCAACAACCCAGAAGAAGAAGACATCGGCAAGTGGAACAAGGCCATCAAGAGGAAGAAGCTGCATACGAGCAGCCGGAGCAGGGAGGTTACCAGCAACAGGGCGCAGCACTACCATCCATGCTAGATCTTATGCAAGGTATTCAGGGCATTCAGGTTAGCCATAATGATTTTGCACAGGAAACCAGGTATGAGTTTGCAACACAGCGCTACCACAACGCTTAGTCGGCACACAACACCCAAAGACTTTCTGAAGTGGTGCCCAACTACCGACCTACAGCCTACAACTACCCACCCATGTGGGGTCAGCCTGGAGCAAGCTATCCACCACCGGTTTATGATGAGAGTGCCGCCTTGGCAGATCTGCAGGAAGAGTATCGAAGGCAGCAGGAGAGAGAGCAAGAGGAGCGTGGATTCCCCTATGACTATTCCCCATTTTGAGTGCTTGCGTGCCTCATGTGATTTAGACACTTTTAACTGATAACGGTTTATCAAACTACTTTTAATTTTATGTTTGCATATTTTGAAATACTTGATTAGGTGATCGTTTGGGCACTTTTTTGTACAACGACATCTCAAAACACTTAGATTTAGGTAAATGTTGGTGTGAATGGTAAAAAGGTGGATCATAGAAACAAGCAGGGGTAGCCAATGGAACAAGAAGGGGTACCCGGCTGGTACCATGTATACCCGGCGGGTACTCACTGGGAAGGCGTGAGTACCCGGCTGGAACAAACATTACCCGGCGGGTAAATAGTACCCGGTTCCAAACCGGGTATTGAACCCGAACCGGTTCCTACCCGGTACTAACCGGGTACTATAGGGTTGGGTTTTCCCCACCCCAAAACCGGGTCGGGTCCGGGTCGGGTTCTACTGGAACCGGTTCGTTGACCGTTGACCAGTACCCGGTTCGGGTATTCGGGTCGGGTCGGGTAGGGCCCAACCCGGTTTTTGTTTATGCCTAAGTGTGTATACGTTTTTTTTTTATAAATAATATACTACCTCCGTTCCAATTTAATTGTCACAGACAAAAAATACGCAGTTTAAGAAAACAACTTCGCTCTTACTTTTGATAAGATGACATTTTTACCCTTTACCTTTTACCTGCTTTTTTGTCTTACATATAAATTAGGGGTATAAAATAATTTTATGCCATCACTTTTATATATTTATGGAAGTGGACAATTAATTTGGGACATCCTAAAATGGAATAGTGGACTATAAATTTGAGTAGTAATTAAAAGATAAAATAAACCTAATATAGATATAGACATGATATACAAAATACAAAGGAACTTTGCCCAGACTCAACTTCTTAATCGTCTTTTACTAAACTTTTTGCAATTTCACCAAGAGCAACTTCAATGAGTGTTTATTTGAAGTTTTTCTGGTAAGAAAAGCATTGAAAAGATAACAACAACAAAAAATAAATTTGCCTCAGCAACAAAAAAAAACGTCGGTAACAGTTTATGGGTGTTTTAGATGAAGCTGTTAATCATCACTACAAACTTATGGGTGAATGACGAGGAAAAATCTGAATTTTGGTTGATATTGTACTTTTGATGTAATTCTACATATTAAATAAAATCATACCAATTTTAACTTGTTTTAGTATAAATTTACTTAAAAATTTTGTGCTACCCCTTGTAAATATTCCTAGCTTCGCCTCTGCGAACACTTTAGTTAATCCTCGCGCAGTTTTATTAAACCGCCATCCCTATCCATAGTTTTCATCACTAGTATGATAGTCCCGCTGCATAGCGCGGGTCGATGCTAGTGTTTATTCATTATCACGCATATCGATCTTTATCAATAATATACTTGATATAATTAACTATTGCATAGGCCGCTACAGTACTGCTAAAAGGCATGCCTTAGTTTATGGTGGGAATATGATTAGACAGAAAGAGTAAGGTTCAAATGAGTACACCAATTTTAAGTGAGAATGAGAGAACCAACAGATTTCTGCTATGTATCACTTTATTCTCTCTCCTTCACATTTTAAAAAATTAAATATCTCACAAACAGTAAGTCGAAAAATCATGAAAATTGCACCATAAAATTCAGCGTTTTCTCCTCTTCGATTTGCCGTCCCTCAAGGCATACTTTCGACAACTTTTTTTTCCTTCGATTTTTTGGTGGGTTTACAAATTGGTAACACATGTGTTAATGAATGGTTGTACATTTAATTTGTGGTTAAGGTTAGGGTTTAGGGTTAGGGTTAGGGTTTCATAGGGTTTAGGGTTTAGTAGAAAGAGAATGAAAACCCATTTACCCATTTGTGTGGGAATAGGAATTTGTGTGGGAACGAGAGAACCAATGATATCATGCACTGTAGAAAGAGAATGCTCCACATGTACAAAACCCATTTACCCTCAACATCAATTATCTAACAAATGACAAATCGAAAATTATGAAAATTGCACCATTAAATTCAGCGTTTTATCCTCTTCGATTTGTCGTCTATCAAGGCATACTTTCAACTCGTTTTTTTTTCTTCATTTTTTTGGTGTCACATTTACTAACACATGTGTTAAAGTGTTGCGTTTAAGGTTTGGGGTTTAGGGGTTAGTGTTTAGGGTTTGAGGTTTGGGGTTTGTCCCTGAAACCCCAAACCTCAAACCATAAACCCTAAACCCTAACCCCTATACCCCAAACCCTAAACGCTTTATAAAACACTAAACACTAAATCATACTAAACCCTAAACCTTAAACCCTACTAAACCCTAAACCGTAGTAAACCCTAAACCCTACTAAACCCTAAACCCTGCTAAACCCTAACCTTAACCCTAAACCCTAACTTTAAACCCAAATTAAATATATAACCAATCACTAACACATGTGTTACTAATTTGTAAGACTCACCAAAAAATAGAAGAAAAAAAAAGTTTTCGAAAGTATGCCTTGAGGGACCGCAAATCGAAGAGGAGAAAATGCTGAATTTTGTGGTGCAATTTTCATGATTTTTCGACTTATCGTTTGTGAGATATTTAATTTTTAAAAATGTGGAGGAGAGAGAATAAAGTGACACATGGAAGAAATATGCGGGTTCCCTCATTTTCACTTAAAATTGATGTACTCATTTGATCCTTACTCTTAATGAAGAATATGAATCATTTTCTGCACACGATTCATCAATTTCCTTCATTTGTATCAGATGGCCACAGAAAGAAGGAAAAAAATGTAAAAAGGTTTTATGTACAGGATTGTATAAACCCTAACCGTTTTATGTTACTTACGACTGATAACTTATATTATTCGTCTAAATAATGACTTTCAATTTTAGGTGGCAAAAATAAAAGTTGGCCAGTTCGTTGGAATAATGGATTGTGTTACTTTTTAACTTCTTTTTTTTCTTTACTTTACTATGTTAAAGTCCTGAAATAACGTGGATGGCTAAATTTAAATTGTTATAGATTTAAAGTTTTATTTTCAATTTTTTAATTAATAAAATTGGTATATGTGTTAGTGTGTTAAATATAAAATGTTATAATTTGTATATGTATAGCTTTAAGACCCGCGACAATGCGAACGACCAAATTGAAATTGTTATAGACTAACATAAAATCCGCACGAAGCAACGGACATTTACACATAAACACGTTAAAGTCGATGTATAAATATTTATCACATCATTAATATATCATTCAATTTTTGTATCCCATATATATCAATTACATAACTTTTTTAACTTTTTGTACCAATAACCTTTATTATTTGAGATTAAATATTAATTGACTTGGTTTATATAAGAATATTTAATTATGCAATGTCAAGTTGTTAAAAGGGTATGTAAGAAATCTAAATAATACCATAATTCAACAATTAGAATTAATATGGATAATTTAGTCACCTTAATTTTTTAAAGAGTTTTAAGATTCAACAATGAAGATACTTTATGTATTAATAATAGATATTCAATTGAATATGAGTGAAACAAAGCATGTATTACATATTTTTAAAACACGAACAAACACTCTACAAGGGTATGTTTGGCGCAAGTAGCTGGAGCTGGTAGCTTGTAGCTGAAGCTGCTAGCTTGTAGCTGGTAGCTTGTAGCTGGTAGCTTGTAGCTGGTAGCTTGTACCTGGAGCTTGTAGCTGGAGCTTTTGATAATATTTGTGTTTGGCAGAGTAGCTGGAGCTTGTAGCTTATGAATGTAAAATGACATAAAAGGACAAATATATTAGTTTTAATAGATGAATACAATTATTTGAAAGATATTTATGTAATTTCATCTTCCATAAGCTACAAGCTACTTCCATAAGCTACTTCAAGTAGCTTATGGTTTTGGAGCTTATGAAAACCATAAGCTACTTAAAATTTTATTAGCCAAACGGAGCTTATGAAAACCATAAGCTACAAGCTACAAGCTCCTATAAGCTTAAAAAATGAGCGTGCCAAACATAGCCTTACTCCTCACACTGTTTTCTTAAACCACCATCACTAACGCTAGTTTTCATCATTAGTATTATAGTCCCGTTGCATAGTGTGGATTGATGCTAGTGTTTATCCATCATGTATTATCAGGCATATCAATCTTTTTCAATAATATACATAGGTAACTTAATTAACGGTTCAATCCTTACCAATAACCCGAATAGAATCGAAAGAGTTAGCTTATTAATGTTTCGATTATTAACAATTCAGTTTTAGTATTGGTTCGGTTTTTTTCGATCGGTCATTTCGATTATTCGGTTACGATTATTTTTTTTTAGATTTTTCTGGTCATCCCTACTTTCTCATTCTACCGTTGATTAATTAAATTAAATTAATTTTTATATTATGACAAAACTCTATTATGCATTTAATAATTTATTTTTATTTGTTCGACTATAGTATATGAACATCAAGGAACAAACAAATTTGGATATGAAATTCATCATGCCTTTTGTAGAAAGCATCCTCATTTTATAAAACGAGATTTGCTGAAAATTGATAAAATTGGAGCCCTAAGGCGAATAAGCTAGATAAACAAGGGATTTTTTGACGTTTAGAGCTTCGATTGTGTTGTTATATATATTTAGTTTCATCTGTACTGTGTACATGTACTAGTTTTAGTTGCCTGGGTTTGCATCTTTAGGGGTCTCTGTTTGTTGCCTCTGTTGATTCTGACTTTGTTAATGAGAATCTTTATCTTAAAAAAAAAGGAAGAAAAAAAAAAACTATTATCCGGCTAAAATTTGAAACAAAGCATGTCCATATACTAAAAAAACCATTAATTAATAGTACTAAAAAAAGAAAGAAGAAAAAAATCATACTAAACTCATAATCAACGACATTGAAATAATCTAAGCCTTCTCTCAATCTTTCCTTGAACCTTCTTGTCATGAGATACTTCATATATCATATAGTAGCAGTTTGAGAACCTTGTGTGTGTCTTTCATATCTCGCGCAGGTCTAAAATGGAAGCGAAAGAAACTTTAACACAAAATAAACGCATTCTTCCATTAAGATCATATATCAAATAGCAATCTATAAGTAAAGGATCCAGATTAGAGGAGCACAAGGCAAGAGGGGAGGGGTCTTTTTGTAATTTTGACAAATTTGTGAAAAGGAGGAGGGATCATTTTGCAATTTTGACAAAAATTATGGATCAACCTGAAAAAACGCCTTAAATAATTCCAAAAAATTGTCAAAAATTTTATTAAATCGTAAAACTTGTTAAATATGCAAGATTTAGGAAAAAATGCTAACGAACGTAAGATGCAGTAAAAAATATATAAGATGCAGTCCAAATGCTAACGAACGTAAGTTGCAGTAAAAAATATAGAAGATGCAGTAACAAAAACTTGTTAATATGCAAGATTCAGTCAAAATACTAACAAAGGTAAGATGAAGTAAAAAATTTACAAGATGCAGTAACAAAAACTTGTTAATATGCAAGATTCAGTCAAAATACTAACAAATGTAAGATAAAGTAAAAAATTACAAGATGCAGTAACAAAAACATGTTAAATATGCAATGATTCAGTCAAAATGCTAATGAACGTAAGACATACGTGAAGCAAATATACAAGATGCAGTGGCAATTATACAAGATGCAGTGACAAATATTCAAGATGCGGTAACGTAAGATGCAGTGACAAATATACAAGATGCGGTAACAAATATACAAAAGACGCGACAACAAAAATACATGAAACAATAACAGAAATATACATGATGCAGTAACAAAATAGATCAAAATGCTAAAATATACATAACATACAATAATACATATAGAACAGATGCAGTAATAAGTAATCTTAGTTTTATATAGATATAAAAAGTACGATGCAGTTAAAAAAATGTAAGATGCAGTCAAAGAAATATACAATGCAGATTTTTTTAGATATCAAACTAACAATAATTATACACCAAAATGAATAAATTTCATTAAAACATATCACTACCTTCACAAACAAGTCATTATTAGCCGTTGATGATCGACAAATGATCTAACAGGTCACATTTAAATACTAGGTAGGTGTTTGATACATGTGACCTCCCTACCAACCAATCAAATTACATCTTTTAGATATACTCTCATGCTCGATATTATCTAAATGACTAAATCACCACAAATTTAATGTTCGTCCAACCGACGCAAAAATCAAATAGCTGCAAATAAATCTCAATTATCGATTAATTAGCATTTCTAGATCTCAAATTTCGTTCTAGCCCTAAATTTAGGTCAATGGCGACAGAAGAACCTATTGTTGCGACGGAGCCGATCGTCGTTGATAAATCAGAAATGGAAGAGAAACCTGAAGTTCTTGTAACTGAAAAGGTTTCTTCAGCTCCGATCTAAACTCATCACGATCAACCGTACCGTTATGATGACCGTCAAACGAAGCGAACATCAAATCGTAAAAGAAGCGCGAGTTCTTCCGGCGGCGTGGCGGTGTCGACACCGAATTGGTGTGTTTCCAACAATCGCATCAATTCAAAGGCTTTACGCATCTCAGAACTGTCGGTGGTAAACCTCCAGCGTGTTCTTCGTCGTGCTTGAAACGGAAGTGTAGCTCGTCGGAAAATGGCGTTGGTTGCGGTGGTCACTCGGTCGGCGCTGGTTGCGGAGGTGACTCCGGCAAGTGATGGCAATGGCGGATCCAGAAAAATGATTCACGGGGAGCTAATTTTTTTTTGTGTGCCTAATATCATATATAACATAAACGACTAAAATAACATCAAAATATATATATAATAACATAATAACTTATTTTAAATATAAGAAATAGTTTAAAAGTATATATTGTATAATTAAAACTTCATAATTAACAATTGACAGTTTTAAAATCATAAAAGTAACGCTATACACACTCAAAATTACATAATAAAAGAAGGAAATAAGATAACATAACTGATTTCAAGGGGGCTTAAACAAATTTTTTCCAGAATTCACATTAGAAAAACACTAGTATATAGTGGGATTATGGAGATCATGGGCCCTGGACCCCCTTGTTTCTTAACCGGATCCGCCCATGGGTGGTGGAGTTTTTGTATTGGTATCTTGTGAAGAGAAAGGAATATAGAGAAAGTCAGTAGTGTTTGTTTTAATAAACGAAGAAAGAGATCGAGTATGCTATATAATTAATAATAAATTGCAAATTAGTCCCTTGCCCTCCTTGTCCTCTCTAACCTTTCTTCCCCTATGATCCTGAATCATAAGTAAATACCAAAACTTAAAACTTATAAAAGAAAATGAATAATATTACCACTTCGAAGTTGGGAGGGATTCACACGATTTAGACTGAAGCATCCACCCTCTCTATCGAGCCTTTATGTTTCTTAAAGATCTCGATCATAGCTTCATTATACGCTACTGTTTATCTTGTTGAAAACCATCCCCTTATCATCATCAAAAAAAGACATGAAATGATTGTTAGGGAGATCATCCCTCTCTATTAAAATCATATTCACTCCCTTCATGATGTAGCTTGAAACCGGCAATTTCAATAAAGGGACGTAATACCGACTAATCCTGCGAGGTCTCCGAAAAAGAAGGAGCTTCTCTACCTTATCCACTCCTTCGCTTGAGAAATCTTTTGTCTACTGTTTAAACAAACAGTCCCCCATTTACCCCAATCCGTAGTGAAAACATATTCCAACGAGGGGCGGAGCTAGGATATTTTGTTAAGGGGGCAAAATTTTTTTCTTTTTCTTTTTCCTAATATTTTGGGGGGGGGCAAAACTCCAAAACTGTCACTAATAACCTTAAAAAATTAATTTTTTTTCACAATTCTAGATTTTTAAGGGGGGCGACTGCCCCCATGCCCCCTCTAACTCCGCCCCTGATTCCAACATCGGATTATCAACCAACATACTCAAGAACCACAACTTAAAAATCACATAGAGTTGACATTGATGTGCCGTTATATCTTTTTTACGGCTTAACTCCGCTTCTTATACTTCTACTTAATTTTGAAGAGCACTTTCAGCAACTCCATTGATGTTAGTATTAGTACCGTAAATTAAATTCGGTGACAGAAATACAAACGAATCAACTTTGTCACCGATTTTAATCTTCCCCTTGAACAACAAATCATCAGAATCATTATAAACACACTATTGAACATATTGTTGGGTCAAAATAACCACAAGTGCAAACTCAAAAAATACTCTAAGTATTATTTCTACCACTGGAGTTACTACCGCCTATCAATCTATTATTTATACTGCTGGAGTTACCACTGCCAGTCAAAGTGTTAATACCGTCCTCATCATTTCTACTGCCAATTCATTCTGAAGTTAATACCGCTGCATCATCTAACAAAGTTTTCACTGTTGGATCATTTTACACCAAACCAGTGGGTCCGGCTACAACTTGTGTACCAGTAAACTTGTAAAACATGCGTGCTCAACTGTAGCAGTCATACTTAGAAAACTTTGTAGTAATGCATTAAATGCTCACTTGTATATGGTACTCTATTGTGATTATAAAATAGAGTTTTCCATAATCATTAAATGCAACTTTTGACCAAGAAAAGTAGAATAAGTATGGGTTAGATTGTATATGCACGAAGTAAAGTGAGTTGGAAGCATCAGTCATCTTTATCAAGTGTATGTGTTTTCTCTCAAGGTTTCATAGAAATCCAAATGCAAAGATAAAGTGTATTTGTATTATTTTCATCAAGAAATAATATTAAGAGTTTTGACTATGAAATTGTTTGTCAAGCTTATTATATTACAGTCACTTTAATGTATGTGTTCTTCCTAACTTTACAAGTGTGATAACCGCCACTTCTTGTGAAATTTCCAAAGTATACTTTATTCTTGTTTGAAGCTTAGAAGTTGGGACTGTCAAGTAGTATTAGAGCAGTGTGCTGCTTTGGAAGTAGGAAGATAGAGAAAGGTTTAGGCAGAATATAAGCTTGATTATACTAGTGTTAAAAGGTGGTTGTAAGTATTCTTAGTTACGTCTTCTGAAATTATAGATGGCATTCAAATGTCAAAAATACCCATCCTCAGACCAGATGAGTTTGAGGATTGGAAACACATAATCAAGCAGCATATGCTGCTCACTGATTATCAGATGTGGGATATTGTTGAAAATGACAGAAAATACAAGACTGATGCAAACGACATAAGGTTACCTTTAACTCCTCCAACCACAGAAGCAGAAAGAAAGGAGAGAAGTATAGAAATTAAAGCTCAAAGCACTCTACTAGTAGGGTTATCAAATGAGTATCAAAAGAAATTTTGCAAGTTTGATGATGCAAAGGAACTCATGGAGGCCATTGAGAAAAGGTTTGGTGGTAATGAAAACACAAAAAGGGCTAAAAGATCTTTGCTCAAACAACAGTTTGAAAACTTTGGGTCTGTCAAAACAGAGACAATGTCACCGACATTTGAAAGATATTCAAAGTTGGTAAGTGAGCTCGAAAATCATAATGTGAAAATTGACAGAGATGATCTCAATAGAAAATTCTTAAGGTCTTTGGGAGATGAATGGACAATGTATACAGTTGGGTTGATACAAAGACAAGATCTGGATGAAAAGGAGTTAGAAGATCTGTACAATGATCTCAAGTCTTTGAGCCAGAAGTGGAAAGCAAGAAGCAGGCTAGTGGGTATACTCATGGCACTCAGAATGCTGCTTTTGTGTCAATGAGCAAAGGAAATGCAGATGCTAGCTCCCATAGACCTACATCACATACATATGGACCATTTCCATCAGTGGGCGTTACAACTTCATAAGATAAATCTGTAGATCCAGTCATGGAAGCCTTCTTTGCTTGTCATGTTAATTAATCACTGACAAATGATGAACTTGAACAAATAGATTCTGAAGATATGGAGGAAATGGATCTAAAATGGCAGATGGCTATGATCACTATGAGAGTGAAGAGATACATTCAAAGAATTGGAAGAAACAACTTTGCACTTAAGAAGGATGATGCTGCTGGCTTTGATAAAAGTAAAGTAGAATGTTACAACTGTCACAAAAGGGGGCACTTTGCAAGGGAGTGCAGATCAGGAGGTCAAGAAGGAAATCTGCAGAGAACTGTGAACTTTCCAAGGATAGGAGGATTCACTGGAACTCAAAGAAGAAGTATTCCTATGCAGGATCAAAATCAAAGTACTTCAGAAAGTGCACTGGTATCACAGGGTGAAACAGAAAGGGATTGGTCTGATCAGGTGGAATTTGAAGTCAAAAATCATGCTCTCATGGCACATGCTCAAATGGAAACATCAGATGAGGTTCCTTATGAGGTACAATCTAAATTGTGTTCATCTATTTGCAAGAAAACTGTTAAGCAATATAAAGATCATAATGCAAAAATCATTAAGGAACTTGATCAATGGGATTCTAGAAGTAAACTTTATGTTGCATCAACAGAGGACTTAGAAAAACAGATAAAGGCTTATCAAGCTAATGAAACTCAATTTAACTATGATATAAAGTACTTGAATTGGGAAAAGAAGGTTCTCCAGGAAAAGGTAGAGCAGTTGAATATGAAGCTATATGAAGTCATAAGTGAAAAGGAGTCAATTAAACTAAAGGTTAATGACTTAGAAAATGCTTCAAAAGGAGTTCAACAACTGATTAAATCACAGATACATGACAAACTTAAAACTGGTTTAGGATACAGTGTTGTCCCTCCACCCTACAACAACAACTATTTTCCACCTAAAAGTGATCTAGACTTAGAAAAACTTAAGGTTGGAATATCATATGAGGGTAAACAGGTAGATCCAGTAGAAAGTTCAAGTGAGAATGTTGATTTAAACAAAGTTGAGATCTCTGAATGGTCTGAGAAAGATGATAGTACTACTACCAGTACAAACTCTGTGTCATCAAGTGATAAGTCAATTACTGGTCTAGTCTCTGAGCTTAAAACTGATAAACAAGAAGAGGGTAGGAAGATGTTTCAAGAAAAGGTTAAGCAACAGATAGAACATGTGAGTAAAGCTAATAAATCTAGGAGTGGTCTAGGTTATATTAGCAATACAGTTAAACAAGATTCTAAGTCTGTGAATAATGTGAATCTGAATGATAAGTGTGTTAACTGTGCTTGCAAAACAAGATCTTCTACACCAAAACAATTTAATAAAACTGCACCAAGAGGCAATCAAAGAAACTGGAACCAAATAGTTTCACAAAGATTGGGGCAGAATTTTCAATTGGTAAAGGAAAAATCCTGTTATATATGTGGAAAATCCAATCATCTTCAACATGATTGCTATCACAATCCTAAGAATTTCAATAGGATTGTGAACCATTGTGGACAGTAGCTAACATGATTAAGAAACAAAATTTTAAATCCAAAGTTAATCATGTTGCCACTGTCAAGAGGATGAAAAATAAGGCTAACGGTGGTAACATTGCAACCACTGCTACATTTGCTACAGTGGTACCACCAAACAAAGCCAACAGGGGAAAGAAGACTACAACTGTGGACAGTGTTACCATTGTCAAGCATGAAGCTACTGCTAGAGTGATTAACACTGGCCTAAGAGTTACCACTGTTAGGCCAATTCCCACTGTTAGATCTGATATTAGTTGGATTTGGAAACCAAAGAACACTGTTACATCCAAAGTTTCCAAATCTAACAGTGCATCAAAATCAGTTATCTTATAGAGAGTTGATTTTCATGATGCACATGGGAATCCTAAAACCAAATTGGTTTGGGTTCTCAAGAGAAACTAATTCTCTTTTGATTATTTGTGCAGGGCAAGCCAAAGAATTTATGGCATATTGATAGTGGCTGCTCAAGGCACATGACTGGAGATAGGAACAAGCTACAGAACTTCAAGGAGTTTGATGGTGAATTTGTAGCATTTGGAAGCAATCCCAAAGGAGGAAGAATTTCTGGAAAAGGTGTCATCAATAGTGAGAAAATGAGGTTTAATGATGTGTATTATGTTGAACAATTGAGGTATAATTTGCTAAGTGTCAGTCAGATTACTGAGAAAAAGAATCCAGTTCATTTTACTGACACAAAATGTTTTATTCTTTCTGAGAAATTTAAAATTGATGAAAGCATGATTTTAATGAGAATTCTCAGAAAGAATGATATGTACTGCTATGACTTAGCAAATGATACCTCAAGAAAGTCTAAAATGTCTTTTCTCCAAAGCAACTGTGAGTGAATCAACTCTCTGGCATAGAAGGATGGGTCACATGAATTTTAAAACAACAATAAATTGGTTAAAGGAAAACTTGTAAATGGTTTACCTGAAAAGAACTATTCATGTAATGACCATTGTCTTGCATGTCAAAAGGGCAAGCAACACAAATCCTCCTATAAATCCAAAATCCTCAACACAATATGCACTCCTTTATATTTATTGCATATGGGTCTTTTTGGTCGTACAAATGTGAGAAGTTTAGGAGGAAAAGTGTACTGTCTGGTGATCATTGATGATTATAGCCGTTTTAGCTGGGTATTCTTTCTTAGAAGTAAGGATGAAATATGTGAATAACTTAGGACATTCATTACTAAGATAGAAAATCAAATGGATAAAAGGGTTAAAATCATTAGAAGTGATAATGGGACAGAGTTTAAAAATCAACTGATGGATAAATTTTGTGAACTCAAGGGTATTGAAAGACAATTTAGTGCTCCTAGAACCCCTCAACAAAATGGAATAGCTGAAAGGAAGAATAGGCACTAATTGAGGCAGCTAGAACAATGTTAGCTGATGCTAAATTACCCATGACCTTCTAGGCAGAAGCAATTAGCACTGCTTACTATGTTCAAAACAGAGTTCTAGCTGTGAGGCCACATAACAAGACACCTTATGGACCGTTCTTTAACCACCTACCTTTAGTCAGTTTTCTTAAACCATTTGGATGTCCTGTTACCATCTTAAATACCAAAGATCATTTAGGGAAGTTCAATAGCAAAGTGGATGAAGGTGTTTTGTAGGATATGCAATTCAAAGCAAAGTTTACGGGGTTTCAATCATACAACTAGGGTAGTGGAAGAAATCATGAATGTAACCTTCAATGAAAACACACATTGTGTTGAAGGAAAGGGTCTTGAATCTCTGTTTGATATTGATGCACTAACCAAATCTTTCAGATTCATGAATGAAAATGCAAGTGCAGGAACATCACATGAAGTTGCAGGTGGTCAAACTAATAAGAAATCATGTGAATATGTATTTCTTACTTTTTGGTCCCCAGATCCACCTGAACTTATGCAGTCTGTTCCACAAGATCCATCACAAAGCTCAGAACAAATCACCTCCACTCCCATTGATGGAAGTACATCTACACCTTTAGGAGAGGAATCTGTTCAACTGGAATCAAATAATGCAGTTCACAATACAACTGAAGATGCAGATGAAGATGAAGATCTAGATCCACTCAATACATTGGATCTAAATGAAACAAATTTGGAGTCTGATCCTCCTCTGATATCAACCTCCAATTATCAAGCTCAAAAAAGCTATCTTCCATTAGATAATGTGATTGGTGATATTGATAGTGGGATGCAGACCAGAAGACAAGCAAAGGCCAATGCTGATAATACAAATGTTTCTTTATTTGCTTGTTTCTTATCACAGGTAGAGCCCAAGAAGACTACTGAAGCTCTAAGAGATCCAAGCTGGATTGAAGATATGCAAGAGGAGCTTCTTCAATTCAAAATTCAGAATGTATGGACTTTAATGGATCTTCCAAAAGGAAAGAGGGAAATTGGAACAAAATGGGTATACATAAACTAAAAGGATGAAAGAGGTATTATAATTAAAAACAAAGCTATACTGGTTGCACAAGGATACACTCAAGAAGAGAGCATTGATTATGATGAAGTGTTTGCTCCAGTAGCTAGGATTGAGTCAATTAGATTGTTCTTAGCTTATGCTTCTTTTAAGAGGTTTAAGGTATACCAAATGGATATGAAAAGTGCCTTTCTTTATGGCACTATTGATGAAGAGGTGTATGTTTGTCAACCTCTAAGATTTGAAGATCCCATGTTTCCTGACAGAGTGTGTAGATTAGAAAATAAAGGCACTATTGATGAAGAGGTGTATGTTTGTCAACCTCTAAGATTTGAAGATCCCATGTTTCCTGACAGAGTGTGTAGATTAGAAAAGGAATTGTATGGTTTGCACCAAGCTCCTAGAGCATGGTATGATGTTCTATCTACTTATATAGTTAGAAATGGTTTCAAAAGAGGTGCCATTGATAAGACTCTGTTCATCAAGAAGGTTTATGATGACATCTGATGCGCTGCCGAACGTCCGTATGAAGATGGTGCTCGAACAGCGATCGTGTGTGTTTTAAATTTGTATTTGCTGGGGTCTAAGTGTGACTTACTGATACTGAACCAAAAGGCTAGTAGATGGTAAGTATGACCTAGAGTTGTTCTTAAAGAGAAACTGAATTGAAAGAAAGGGGATCCAATCAATCTTTCTTTTCTAGTAAAGGTTAAAAGAGTGCGTTGGGGGGTTTTTGGTTCAGTTAATTAATTAAACTAATTAAAGCGAATAAAAGATAATTGTAAATCAGATAATGAAAAGAGTATTTGTTGTGAGTTCGTTAGCTTATAATGTGGAACGATGACTTGTAGGGAAAACGTTTACTAAATTTGGAATGTTCACTAGACTTGGTAGTTTTTGGTATAACCGATAGATTCCCGATTAGTCGGTTGTCAACTAATATGTCACGAGGAACCATGGTGCCATGATTCTGATTAGATAGACAATGCTCAACTCTCCACACTCTCCTGTGAGGGAGTCAGTGGCCCTGGTTATTGAGCACATTTACTCGTGGGCGAAGGAATAGAGTAGCAAGTCTACAACAAGTCTAACCGTTCTTAATACCATAAAGACTATAAATTTAGCAAACAATTAACTTAGCAAATATGTTCGGACTTAGTTGATCAATTCCTATTAATGAATTTTAAGCGTGGTAAGCAGAGGAAAGTGTTGAGGTTTCTTGCGTACCTTACTTTATATTTCATAGGTTAAGGAAAAGTATCGATTTAAATTGGATTTTAAACTTGCCTTTCTCAATACAATTAACAAATCCCTAGGTTTTCGTAAATGGTTATTTAGCCTATAGCCTACCTAATCTAATCTAAACTAATCTAATCTAATTAAAGCAATAATTAAAATGCTGACGGCTTTTTGCATAGAGTTAAACCCAGACCATGTCAGAAAATGCTATGGTAGTCCACAATGTATTTAATCGTTTACCGATGTTACAATTGTGGATTCAATTGCTTCACGATGTTTACATGATAAGTACAATTGTGGATTCAATTGCTTCACGATGTTTACATGATAAGTACATTGTGATTTCAAGTGTACAATACTCATGGTACTTCCACGTAATCACATTGCATTTTATGATGCTCGCATAATGTTACAATTGAAACCATAGTTTTACACAGATAACTATTGACCAAGTAGTAAGGTTCGCGACTCCTCTTTACAAGGTTACAATCACGGTTGTTAATCGAAAGGCGAATGTAAGTTTTAGGTTTAAAATCATAAGATAAGTCCGTTCATAAAGTTTCCGTTTTATAATGTCGATCCATAATACAACTACCTTCGGTCGTTACCGGCTTCCATACGTATGTACTTTGCTTAAAAGCATTTCCAGCACTACACCGAGTAAACAGTCGAATAGCGGCCGTCATATTATTTCACGATATATTTAAAGTCATCCCACAATTATATATACTAACTACATCACAACAAATACAATAGTAATCTACTCGCTAATCATGGCATAAACTATCTCTAGCATAATTAAAGTATACATATTTAATCAAGATAGATAAGGATAGAAATAACCGAGATTAATATGCGAGAAGGAGTAGAATTGAATTAATAAGAGTTGCTCCAAGCGTACACCAACGATTACAAATGTGTTCCCCACCAAGGATTACAAACACGTTCCTTAACTAGCCTAATACTAATTTAAAATAAAGAAATAAAGCAAAGCTAGAGGAAAGTGTGTTTTGAGGTGTGTTGGTGTGTGTTTCCAAGGTGTGTCTTCCAAGTGAGCCCATGCCTCCTACTTATAGAGGAGTTTTGGTGCATTTTAGCCAAAGGAAGCACACATTAGCAAAAGGTGGAAAATGTAGTAGCACTAGGTACAAAAGGCGAAAAAGGTAGTGGCACCAGGTACGAAAAGTAGGAAAAGGTCTAGCACCGGGTACGAAAAAGGACGAAAAAGTGAAATCCGTGCGGGTGGCGGGTAGCAGCCGGCGGCTGGCTGCCAGCCGGCGCGGCTTGGTGGCTGCTGGCGGCGGCTGGCTGCCTGCTGCACCAGCCTGCTGCCGGTTACTTCATTTCTCGATTCGTGCGTGTTTTCTTCGTTATGCGTCCGTTTGCATTGATTCTTTTTGCGTTGGATTCGTAATTCAAAAACAAAGCTTTTTATGAAAAGAAATCCCAAAAATATGTCTCTGAACTTTAGATGTGTCATACGAATCGTTTAGATCTTCCGGAGTGCGTAGAATCTTCGTTCTTCGTCCATTTTAGTTGATTCTTCTTCTGTTGGATTCGTAATTTGAAAACGAACATCTTGGGTCAAATAGATGTTGGTGATTGGCTCTTTTGTCTTGAAACCTCATTTTGATGTCTGGAATCTTCAAACGTGCGTGGAATCTTCGTTTTTCATCCGTTTTGCTCGATTTTTATCGTGCGACCTTGTTTTGACCATCTTGGCATAATACTATTGATTTGTAATGTTTTTGAGTTAAAGTGCCAAGAATCGTTCCAGAATGAGAGAGATATCGGTAGTAAAAACGTGACTTTTTACGCGATATCAAGTATCCCACACTTAGAACTTTGCTTGTCCTCAAGCAAACTCGATTTTCAACATGTTAAAAATAAAATAATTTTAAGGTGGAACTTTTCACTAAGGGGTTTTGGGAAAGTAAAATACTTGTTCTTGGAAAAGGAAGGATTGTAATCTTTAGGAGCATGCTTGTGATCTTTGATCTTGGATACATGACTAGGCGATCCTCTCAAGGTGGTCACTCAAATCACTCAAAGTGTTTAAGGTTTCCTATTCTAATATTATCAATCACTCAGAACGCCAGTCATGTATCGTTTATCGTCATAGGCTTGATCGAGAATCAAATCGTTACCTTTTTGGTGAGTGTGAAGTCGATCTAGCCACAATCATTCAAGGAGAGGGGATGTAAGGTCTTTGGAGTGAAAGGTTGGTGGTATGAGAGGAGGTTTGGGTTTTTGATTTTCTTTTCGTCGAAGTTGGGATTTTTTGAGGGATTGACGCCTTTTGATATTTGCGGAAGGAGTCTTTTTCTCCTATTGATTTCCTTTTTCTTCGGATTTTTTTTTCTGACGTTAACCCCTTGCGATTTCTCTTCGATCATCTTTGAAACTTTTTAGGAAGCTTGAAGGATGCTTTTGAGTGGTGAGGGGTAACGTATCTATTTTTCTTTGGGAGTATGGGTGTACGGCTGGGTTTTAGAATGATGTGATTCGGTCTCCTTTTCACTGACCAATCTGGATTCGAAATGTATAACAGGAGCAAGTTCTGATTCTAAACGTATACATCGGCACACTCAAAAATCGAAAAAGTGAATGCTTTTTCTATGGCTCAAGATACCTCACGAATCGAAATTTGGGTTGTTGTGTGCCTAGTCATGCGATGCTCTTTATGGGATTACAAAACTAATTTTTCAAAAGAACTTATATTTTAATTATCCTTTTTCCCAAAGTAAATCATTCTTTGTTTAAAATTTTTCATTTTCAACATATTTTTGAAAATTTTGTTTACTTTTTGGAGAAAGATGGTCTTATAAAGAGCAACGATTTTAGAATCAAGCATATACCATTATCCATTTTACAGTAGTGTAACTACTGCTATCCTACACTTAAAGAAACATCGTCCTCGATGTTATACTAAGCTCTGAACGGGGTAAAATCCCACACTTAGGGTTTTAAACATCTAAGGCGCATTCTTTTAGTGTGTGTTGGGTTTGAATCCCACACTTAGTTATAAGCATATTGGATATGGTATATTTAAAACGAATGAAAAAGACGGTTTAGAAGTACTTCCCGGTGGTTGCAGCGTTCCTTTGGTGCATGTGCCGGATTTTGTCTTCTTGGCGCAGTCTTGATCAAGTCTTCTTGTGATTGGTCTCGTAGGTGTGAACATGTCGGATATACTTTTCTTCTGGTGTTGATACTTCCTTGCAGGCTAGAGCATGCTTTGTATGATCCGAGTGTGAAAGATAGTCGGAGATTTCATCACTTCTTGGAAAGTAAAATTGTAGAAATGTAAAAACACGGGTTGCCTCCCGAGAAGCACTCTTTTAAAGTCGAGAGCTCGACTTAGTACTTTCTTCTTCAGATGATGCTGGATGTGTCTGTAGTGCTAGAGTGGTCACTGTGGTTCCTAGGTAAGCTGTAGTGTGGAGGAAAGTATCGCAGGAATTGCTCTATCATGTCGGCAATGAGAGTTGGCGAAGTGGTGGATTCCATCCTGAAGCTCTTGAAGTGATCAGTGGCTAGTCTGTCGTGGATTTCCATCCCTTAGCTGATGTATCGAACTGCCCTTGTGACTGGTCCGTTAGGATCGATTCGAGTGCAGGTGTGAGTTCGAACAATTTCACGCTGGGGTGGTTTCTGCCTATTTAGGTGATTAAAGCCATGAATTGAGTCTTCACTTCTTGAAAGTCCTCAGCTAAAGGGTCTCCTCCAAAAGATCGGGTTGCTTGGCATACTTGTCTGATGAGTTGATGTTGCTCACGGTCGAAGGGAAAATCTGAGTCCGTGAAGACGTAGATTAACTTGCTGAATATTTCGCAATATTCGTTGCGGTAAACGTCAATTTCTATGTCTTCTTCCTCGTACATTCCACGCAGTCGATCTATTGCATAGGATGCTAAGTTGACTGGTGACGTGTTCCAATATCGTGTTGGAATGTCACGAGTGTTTTCTTCAAATGCTGCCTGATTTAGCTCATCCACTATTAGTTCGACGTGATGACCAATGGTGGAGTGAATGACGATCCTGAAGTTTTTTGGAGTTGTTAGATGTTCTCCAGTTTCGATGAGATCTAGAAGGGTTCTAAGATCTCCCACCATTCTTATGTCAGCATAATTTTGTGGATTTCCAGTAGCTCTTTCAGGGTCCTCATTGATGCTAGTGTAGCCTTTTGACTTGATGAGTAGGGAAAGGCTGATCCGGCCAAGGCACAATATACTTTCTGGTATATTTGCCTTTGGTTGTTGCAGAACTCGATTTCTCCCATTGGGTAGTCTGGTCTTTCTGGTTGTTGAGCTTCTCTGGTGACTTATTCTTGAAGGGAATCAGAGAATTCTTGGATATGTCTGAGCAAAGTCTGGGGTACTGGTTCTCCATAGTTGGCGAGATATGAATCGTATTCTTGTTCAATCTGCCTTATCAGGTGTCTCTGAGCGGTGTTGTATTCATTGGTTGACTCTTTGATAGCCTCCACAATGATGCGTACATCGTCGCTTTCATCAATCAGGTCAATCATCTCCTCGTGAGTGTCGATGAGGGGAATCTCTAATCTCTCAGCTGTGATGACAGGTGAATTTGGTGGAGCAAGAGGAGTTTTTGGAATAGAGCGTTCATCGATAGTGACGTCAACAAAATCAACGTCAAATTCGACACTCTGGTAGTCGGAATCTTCGTCTCGTGAATCTGAGAATTGGTGGAATTCTTCATCTGAGGGTGCGTTGTTGAATGGTTGGGTACTGTTGATTTTGATGGTTCTGACTTCCGTGATAGTGTTTTGAAGGTTTTCTTCAACAAAGCTTCCTGGTTGTCGTGCCTTATATGCAGAAATTCTTTGTAGGAGTTTAGCATACAGGTCAGGGTGCTGTGATGTTCAGAGTTCTTCTTCGAAAGTGTCTATGTCTCGGAGTCGGGTTCTGGTGAAGGGCTTCGATGGATCGAGATAAGAGTCGAGAATATTTCCCATTCTTTTAAGATGAGTGGATCTGAGCTCTTGGTGGATAGCTCCGTAATCAAAGGATTCTTCCGATGAAGTGTAGTCTTTGCAGGCTTGTATTCTGTTGACTTCAGCCATCTGTGGTGAATCAGTTTGATCTTCATCTTCCTCCATTTCTTCCTCTTCCTCAGGTTCTTCTTCTATTTCTTCCGTTCTTTCATCTTCCTCAGCGGGTTCTTCCTCTTCTTCCTCAGGTTCTGATTCGTCCTTCTCGGATTCTTCTTCTTCCTCAACGTCCTGATACTCCTCGTCCTCGTCTCGGTCTGTTTCAGTATCGTAGATCAAGGTTGTTGGTCGAGTGAAACATCGTTCTTCTTCGGGGTCTGATTCGTCATCGGAACATATTCTGCTTGTTGATATAGCGTGGCATTCTTCTTGCTATGGTGCATAGTCCGGTTGGTCGATCTTGTAAGTGATGCTTTTACCATGTGCTCGTAGAACAATCGTATGGTTATACACATCAATCACTGCTCTGGCTGTGTTCATAAATGGTCTTCCAAGGATAATCGGGATGTTTATGTCCTCGTGGATATCCATTACCATGAAATCCGTCGGAAAGAAGAATTTATTAACTTGAACTAAGACGTTCTCAGCTATTTCTTTTGGGTATCTAACAGATTGGTCAGCTAGCTGGACAGTCATCTTAGTGGGTTTCAAATTTTCAAGTTCTAGCCTCTTAAACAGGGAGTAGGGCATATGGTTAATGCTAGCTCCTAGGTCGGCTAAGGCGCTGATATCTCCAGATTGTAAATAGAACAAGGGAGTGTGAATCTACCGGTATCTCCTAGTTTTTCTGGAAGGCTATTTTTAAGTAGGGCTGATGTTTCAGAACTAAGGGGAATGTTGTTTACTTCGGGCAGTTTATCCTTAGTGGATAACAATTTCCTCATATATTTATTTCGACCGGGTGCTCTAGACATGGTATCGAGAAATTTTCTGTCTAGCTTAAAGGATGATAATTTCTTAGGTTGGGCTTTAAGTCTAGCGGGATAAGGGATCCTGACCTCTTTGTTCATTCAGAGTGATTTCCACAGCTGGTGTTTTGATTTCTGGTTCTTCTTTTACTGGTACAGCAGCTGGAGGTGGAGTGGCTGCCTCATTTGCGGTAGTGAGTTTCTTTGCTTCCTCAACATGTGGGTTGTGAACCGTGTTGCTAGGCAAACTTCCTCTGGGTCTGTTATCAAGACGTTGTGCCAGTTGTCCAATTTGGGCTTCTAAATTTTTTAGCACGGCCAATTGGTTTCTCATAAAGAGGTAGGCTTGATCTTGTCTAGCGGACGTCTTTTGGTTGAGTAGGTGTTGACCTTGCATGAATTGGGTGAAGGCGTCATCTGAACTTGAAGCTGGGGCATTTGTCTTTACAGGTTGTTTAGCGGTTTGGTTTGTAACGGAAGTGGGTGCAGGAAGTGCGAGGGGTTGTGTTGAGTCACTGATCGTCAAACTCAAGATGGTCGCTGATCTCAATGATTAAGGGGGAGACTTAGATAATGTCTACAAGCAGACTGTTGAAGTCATTAGTCGTTGATAAGCGAAGTCACTGATGGTGCCTTATTGTCTCAAGTCTCTGACCCACTTACTGAAGATCTCTCTATGAAGAAATGCTTCAAGTCAAGCTCCTGTTGCTGAAGTTTATGTTCGCTGATCTTCTATCACTCTGTGTTACTGAAAGAGAATGATGCTCAACTTTGTGTGTCGCTGATCATCATCAGCGAGAGCATTACTCTCTGTACATGAAGTTTGATTCAAGTTGAAGATAGTGTTGCTGAAGGTTTTCTTGTCGCTGATTGTATCTTAGACCAGTAGAAGAAGAATTTATAAAGATCAAAGACTCAACTATGTGTGTCGCTGATACTCATCTATCAGCGAGAGTCTCCAAGTCTTCTTGAGTTCTCTCATCTGCTGAATAAAAGAAGTCGCTGAAGATTAGCTGTTCAAGTCATTCTTTAGAGCATGTTAGCTCGCATCGAGAATGTGGAGAATTGTTGTTTCTATCAGTGACTGCAGCATTAAATGCCGCATTAAATAAGAAGTCAACATTCGGCGTTACTACAGCGCAGCACGTGTTCCTCGTAACTTGAAAAGAGTAACGTGGAAGCTTTTGATTGGTCTATGGTACAAGGTGATATTTCCCAAGACAGAATGTCGTGCCATGATACATCACATCTCAACTACCTCTCCAATCAAGCAGCGACACGTGTCTATCAGATCCGGAAATCAAGGATTTCAGTGTCTATAAATAGCGTAGTATGTTGTACTTCAGTTTGTGTCGATTACTTGTATTGTCACTTGTTTGTCAGTGACTAGTTTGTCTAAGATACATGTAAACACCAGCGAGTAAACTAGTAGCGTGTTTGTCCACTACTAGTTTACCTCAGCGAGTGAGCAGTTAGCGTGTTTGTCCACTACTGCTCATCTCTTTGTACTAGCTGTATTGTTTGATTTAGATTAGCTTTGGCTAATCTATTCCGCAAATCAACAAGAGATAAATTTTATCAATAAAAGAATTTATCTTTCAGCTACATATGTATCAGCATTTGAACTGTTTATCATATATACATACTTGTGTTCATATTGTTGTTACCCTAATACGGTTAAAAACTTGTTAAGTAAATATAACTCATTATAAAAGAAAAGAAAAGTTTTTAATTGTATTCAACCCCCCCTTCTACAATTAACTCACTGTTAACGATTCATAATCACTAATATAATAGTGATTAGGGACTCACCATTGGTATCAGAGAAGAGTTGGTTTAAAATATAATTTAACCAGATCTGCAATGGAATCCGTTAAATACAGTTGTGTTGATTCTGAGTACCAGAAGGGAAATGGCTCCACTACAAAACCCCCAGCATTTGACCCATCAAGAATTGAAACCTGGATGTCCAGGATGATGATGTTCTTAGACCTTGTTGATGATCGTCTTTGTTCTATAATAACTGACGGTCCTCACACACCCACTGTCATTATTCCTGCTGTTGCAGCCACTGCAACCACTCCTGCACTACCAGAAATGGTTATGCCAAAGAGGGAGGAACAATGGACAGATGAGGATAGGCGTATGGTTAGGCTGGATAAACAAGCTAAAATATACATAAGCATGTCACTTCCTGATGAAGTGTTTGAATCCATTAGATTGTTCAGTACAGCGAAAAACATGTGGGACACTCTAAGAAATATCTATATTGGAACCCCCGACATTATTCGCTGTAGAGAAGTAAATCTGACTCGTCAGTATAAACTGTTTGCCATGAACCCAATGAATCACTGGCCTCCACCTATACTAGATATCAAGCTTTAATAAATAAAATGGAAAAGGCTAATATAGGTAAAGATCAAAGATTTGTTGTTGAAAAATTTCTAGAACTACTGCCTAGAAAAGTTTGGGGTACCATTGCAACATGTACTCGACAACGTAATGATTATACTTCTCTCAATCTAACTCAAGTTTATGGTATATTATTAAACTGGGAACAATCTGAAACACAAGCTGATCAAAGTGAGCACATTCGTGCTGCACTTGGCAGTCAAAAGATTTCTAATGCCCTTGTAGCTGAGCTAGAAGAGATTGATCAAAGGCAGAAAGTTAAGATCACCCAGATGAGTTCAAAGTCACTGATTGCAGATGAAGAAGGTTGTGTTGCTGACAGTCAATCTGAAGTCAGCTATGAAGAAGGACTAGAGAAGCTGGAAAGAGATATGGCCATGATGGTTGCAAATTTCAGAAAGAATACAAGGTTCAACAAATTTGCTGGTGCAACATCAAGTGACATCTCAAAGTCAAAAGGTGACTGCTACAAATGTGGCAAACCTGGTCACTTTGCAGCTGAATGTAGATCCAAAGCTGTCAATCATCTCCCTGAACAAAGGCCCAGCTTCAGAAATGACAAGTATAACAAATACAAGTCAAAATACAAGAAGCTGAAAGCTATGTCCAAAGTTGGTAAGAAGAAGGGTAAAGGATTCGTCGCTGAAGAAGGATCCTTCAGTGACTCTGACTCAACCTCATCATCTGATGAAGAAGAAGCTATGATTTGCTTAGATAGAGATTACTGCCTGATGGCTGATGATGCTGACTTCCATGATAACATCAAAGAAGTAGCTAAGAAATGTTCAGCATCCGGCTGGGATCCAGAAACTCTCTACAAGGTACATTGTTTTAAATCAGCTTCAGTGACTGAAAAGGAGAATATCTTTGAGACTTTAATAGTTGATCTATCAAATGCTCATGATATTCAGAAAAGGCAAGAATGCATGATCAATGACTTAACATTTAAGCTTAAACTTCAAGAAGAAAATTTGTTGAAAATGAAAGATCTGAAACTTGAGCTTGATGCACAAATACATGCAAATCAAATGTGCATTCAAGAGAAAATAAGTTTTGAAACCAAATTTTCTCAACTCAATGAAGTTATAAAGTCATGGTGCAAATCTGCATTAAATGTGAACCAGTGTGTCAATAATCAAATTCCAAAACAAGTAAAAGCTATTTTGGGAGGTGATTATGACACTGCTGCTTCTCTAGCTGATGCCACAAGCATTGATCAAATATTCAAGCCTGATCAATCCTTTTCAAACTTTGTCTTTGAACCAATGTCAGTCTTCAACGAGCCTAAACCAAATCACTTTGTTAAAAGCTAGCTGGTCACTGACAACTGTGAGATAACTGCAAGTATTGATGAACTGAAAGACTTGAGCATAAATGAGTCAACAATTAATCCAGTTCCCATCAGTACTACTGATCAAAAGTTATTCAGCAACCTCAGTTCTGACACTCCAGTGACTGATGATCTTATCATCAGTGACTTGGAGTTAAAGAAACAAACTGATACATTAAGTCTGAATTCTTTCAAATCTCAATCAAATAAGCATGTTGAGCAAAAGAAATCTAGAGCCACAAATAAAAAATGCTATAAGTGTGGAAATAGACAACATGTGTCAACAGATTGTTCATCAGTACAAGTCCAACCAACCACCAGCAGTGAGTCAAATGTTTTGCTGGTCAGTGGAAGCCAAGTTAAGGGCTTATCCACCATGAACCCATCTCAGGATGGGTTCATAAATTGAACTAACAGCTTACTTCTGATGTAGGGCATTCTTAGAGAAACAATCTGGTATCTGGACAGTGGGTGTTCCAGACATATGACCGGATGTAAGTCCCTGCTCAGCGACTACCAGGATGAAAAAGGTCCTGATGTAGTTTTTGGTGATAACAACATTGGTAAGACCAGAGGGTATGGGGTCTTGACCAATGGAAATGTGATGTTTAAGAGGGTGGCATATGTTGAAGGACTGAAGCATAATTTATTAAGCATCAGTCAGTTCTGCGATGCCAAGAATAAAGTGCTGTTTGATCATGAAGCTGGAGTTGTTTACAACAAAAATGGAAGTGCTGTCCTGGGTGCTCAAAGGAAAGGAAATACATATGTAGTCAATATGGATTCAGCACAATCAGGAACATGCTTTTATTCCAGAACTGTTTCAGAAGAAAAATGGTTATGGCATAAGCGACTTTCTCACCTGAACTTCAAAGCCATCAGCAAGCTCAGCAAGCATAGCTTGGTAAATGGTCTTCCAAAGCTTACTTTTGACAAAGACAAGCTTTGTTCAGCATGTGAAAAGGGAAAGCATCACAACTCTTCTTTCAAAAGCAAGAAAACATCTTCAGTGACAGAATGCTTTCAACTGATGCATATGGATCTATTTGGTCCAGTGAGTTCTCCTAGTCTTGGTGGTAAAAGGTATTGCTTGGTAATTGTGGATGAATATTCCAGATATACTTGGGTATTCTTCCTCAAAGCCAAAAGTGATGCAACACAGGAAATTATATCCTTTATCAAAAAGATGAAAAACTTAAATGATTGCTCAGTTAAACATTTAAGAAGTGATAATGGCACTGAATTCAGAAATATTGACCTTGAAAGTTTCTGTGATTCAAAAGGTATTTCTCAAAACTTCTCTGCACCAAGAACACCTCAACAAAATAGTGTTGCAGAGAGGAGAAATAGAACCTTGATTGAATCTGCAAGGTCAATGCTCATAGATGCTGGTCTTAAGACCCACTTCTGGGCTGAAGCAGTTAACACTGCCTGCTACACTCAAAATAGGTCTCTGATTGTCAAGAGACATGAAAAGACAGCCTATGAGGTGTTAAGGGGGAGAAAACCTGACATAAGTTTTCTTCATGTTTTTGGCAGTACCTGCTATGTCTTAAACAAAAGAGATCACTTAGGGAAGTTTGATCCCAAAGCTGATGAAGGTACATTTGTTGGTTACTCAATCATTTCAAAAGCTTTCAGAGTTTACAATAAAAGAAGGGAATGTATTGAAGAATCAATGGATGTTACCTTTGATGAATCTGATGATGAATCACTCACTGATCCAAAAGATTATGAAAACCTTATTTTTAATTCAATCAGTGATGACAAGCATGAGGTTCATCCATCAGATTCTGAAAGGGAAGATGATGTCCCTGAAGATACTTCTGGCTCTACTTTAGCTGAGAATAATTCAGGAACCTCATCTTTGCCTACTGATATCCCATCATCATCATCTCATCATTTGCATCAAAATAATAACACTCTTTTTCATAATCAAAGCTTAAACGTTGCTTCTAATGCTGATGTGTCTGGTGGATCACCTTTGAATAATCAAGTCACTGCTGAACCTCAGCGAGTGACTAAATGGACTAGACATATTGATAATCAATTGATTATTGGTGATCCTCAGTCCAAGGTCCAGACCAGATCAGCATCTGTCAACTTTTGTTTGTTTGTAAGCTTTGTGTCACTGATTGAGCCCAAGAAAATTGATGAGGCACTCACTGATCATCACTGGATAGCTGCCATGCAAGATGAGCTATCTCAGTTTGAAAGGAATAAAGTGTGGAAGTTAGTACCTCAAGTAGCTGGGAAATCTGTGATTGGAACAAGATGGGTGTTCAGAAACAAGATGGATGCTGATGGTGTTGTTATAAGAAATAAGGCTAGACTGGTTGCACAAGGTTACTGTCAGCAAGAAGGAATTGATTATGATGAAACCTTTGCACCAGTTGCTAGGCTTGAGGCAATCAGGTTGTTTTTAGCATATGCAGCTCGCAAGAAGTTCAAGGTATATCAAATGGATGTGAAAAGTGCCTTCTTGAATGGCAAGCTGCAGGAAGAAGTGTACGTGAAGCAACCACCTGGATTCACTGATCCCAAGCATCCAGGTTATGTATATAAACTGGATAAAGCTTTATATGGACTAAAACAAGCTCCCAGAGCTTGGTATGACACCCTTTCTACCTTCTTAACTAACTGTGGGTATGTCAGAGGTAAGATTGACAGCACACTTTTTATTAAAAAGGATAAGAAAGATGTTATATTAGTCCAAATTTATGTTGATGATATCATTTTTGGGTCTACTAACAGTGACATGTGCAAGGAGTTCAGTAACCTCATGACTAAAAGTTATGAGATGAGCATGATGGGTGAACTAACATTTTTCCTTGGTCTGCAAATAAAACAAACCAACACTGGTATTTTCATAAATCAAGGAAAATATGTTAAAGATTTATTAAAGAAATTTGAATTCACCAACTGCTCATCCCTTGCTACACCAATGTCATCTGCAGTCAAATTACATGCTGATCCTGATGGTAAATCTGTAAACATCACTGCTTACAGAGGAATGATCGGGTCACTGCTGTATTTAACTGCTAGTAGACCAGACATTATGTTTTCCACTTGTCTCTGTGCTAGATATCAAGCTGATCCAAAGGAATCCCATTTGCTCGCTGTCAAAAGAATATTCAGATATCTGAAGGGTACACCAAATCTTGGTCTCTGGTATCCATATGGTTCAGATTTCTCACTGAAAGGATATTCAGATTCTGATCATGCTGGATGCAAGATGGACAGAAAGAGCACCTCTGGTAGCTGTCAGTTTCTTGGAGAAAAGCTCGTAAGCTGGTCAAGCAAGAAACAAAATTCTGTCTCAACTTCTACTGCTGAGGCTGAATATGTCGCTGCTGGAGCCTGCACTGCTCAGATTCTATGGATGAGAAATCAGCTCGCTGACTATGGCTTTGACTTTGAAAATATTCCAATTTATTGTGATAGTCAAAGTGCCATTGCCATAGCCAACAATCCTGTGATGCACTCAAGGACAAAACATATTGATGTCAGATATCATTTCATCAGGGACCACGTCATGAAAGGTGACATTGAATTACATTTCATTCCAACTGATTACCAACTCGCTGATATTTTTACAAAACCTTTAGATGAGAAAAGATTCACCTTTCTCATCAGCGAGTTGGGCATGCTGAACCTGAATGATTAAAACCTGATTGTTTAATGAAAAAGGTAGTTACTGAATAAATAATTTATTTCTATTAACTCGCTGATCTATTATTCTCACTGATGCAATCAGCAAGAGCAATAAGTTAGCATTGTTATAATTAATAAAGTATGTACTTTGTAACTGCACATGAAAATTCCTTATATCATATGAATAAACTATATCTTATGATTCGCATAGTTGACTAGCTGATTGGATTTGTATTCTAAGTTGAAATTTGATCAGCGACATCAAATGTGAAACATAATATTTATTTTATTTTAAGGTATAACTCATTTTCATCTCGCTGAGACATGATGTATCAGCGAAAGTTTCGTTTTAATATCGCATTTATTTCAACATATATTCCTTACAATTAATACCTTGTATTTAATTTGTAACGATTTATATTCTTCATAAATACTATATTAAAATATCTTATGGGAACTCGAAAAGGTACACTTTTTCTGACACCTCGTATACCTTTTCCGGCGCACCACTCCCATCAACATTTAATGTTACCACCCCTCACCATCATCACCCTGCTCCACTACCAACAACTATTTTATTTTATTATTTCTTTTTACCTTTTTGACCACGTACATACTTGTTATAACCACATATCTTTCACATCAGCAACCGTATATAAGCAGCGAAACCACCACCTTTTCATTCTTTACGCTCTCTAACTTTTTAAACTTCATCTTCTTCATATTTTTCTCTGCAAATTTCTAACTTTTTCAAATTTCTTCTTCCTTTTCAAAAAATGGCAAGGACTAAATTTTTCAACAATACCTACACTCCTACCCCAGAGATTAAAGCTCTTCGAGCCTCTGCGGTCAGCGAGAACCTTGTCGTTACAGTTCCCAAATCTAACTATTTGGGAAATGTAACCTGTTCAAAACCTGAGTATGCGGAGGTGATAAACTTTCTGAAAAACCATTTTATCCTCCCTGCTCTTACCTTGTCTCCTGGGGAAATGAACCCAGAATGGCTCAGTGAGTTCTGGTATACCTGCACTCACTCAGTCGTCTCTGGTGTTTCCCAACTCCAGGGTTTTATTGACAATGGTACCCAACCCATAATCATAACTGCCAACACCATTCGCTCTATTTTACAACTGCCTACCCTTGAGTCATACGAGTCACTGCCAGAGAGCGACGTTGCCAAACAAGGCCTCGTCGAGCTCACTGAGATTGAGTGTAAATACTCAGTCGATAGCAATGGCAATCGTAAGTACTCTACGGTCCATAAAACCAAAATGGATGGTGTTTGGAATGCCCTTTTTACTAATTTCATTCAATCTTTGGGCACAAAATCAGGGAGCTATGATCAATTCAGCTCCCTGGAAGCACAGATCAGTTGGTCACTGGTCAACTCTCTACGAGTTGACTATGCAAGTGTGATCTTTAATGAACTGATCACCAAGGTCGCTGAGCCTGCTAGGGCAAAATATGTACCTTACCCTAGGTATCTCTCACTGATCTTTAGGGATCAGTTTGATGCCTATGATAGGGTATCATTTCAGGGATTTGAGCCCACTCTGGTAGGATCTCAAATTTTTGCAAAATCAGCGACTGTGGTTTTACCTGCTTTTATGAAGCATCCGGGGATCCTTGCACCCCAGCCTGTAACTGCTGTACAAATGTCAGTTCCTGCCCCTCCATCGACCACGTCACTGACCACACCCCCAGTGACTACTGTTGGTCAACCACCAATCAAGAAACCACCAACTGCTCCCAAGAAAAAAATCCAAATTAGGGTCCCTGACATTAAAGGATCAGGGACATAGCAAAAAGAAGACATCTACGGATGCCAGTGGTGAATCAGTGACTGTACGTTCAGTTACTGAGGGCACCACTGCTGAACCCTTAACTTTAACTGCTTCACTGGACTCCTGAAAGTCCAGTGACTCTACAAAGGGAACACTACAGACAGATGCAGTGGATCAAACCACTGTTGGCAGTGATTCGGGTGCACCCCACACCCTCAGCTTGAGTCAACCCAGCCACTTGTCATCCTCACAAAAGGGTGACATTTCATTAAAAGGGCAAGTGACATCAGTGAGTGATAACACACTCATCACTGATGTCACACCACTGGCTACAGACCCGGGCCATCTCTTATCTATCACTGCACCGACTGCCAATGTCTCACCACTGACCCATGGTGAGATACAGGTCGCTACTTCTATTTCCAATGAACCACCAGCTAAATCACAAGCTGATGATGAGGAAATCATGCCAATGGACACTTCTGAGGACACCCAACCCATTCCTCCACCTACCTCCAACTTACCCATCAGAGAGCTTACCCCCACATCTTTCTCCAGTGACAACATCCAAGCTGCTGCTGATCAGACCACACCCCCTGATCATGTATCCCAATCTACACCTACCCCCATTATTAATACCCAAACTACTCCCCCAAACACCTCCACTCACTCCACATCAGATCAGCTACTGATGGAGTACATTGCCCAATCCCAAACCCAAATTAAGATGCTCACTGAAGACCGTGAGGCACTTATTGGCAATGTCTCTGTCCTCCAAAAAGCTGTTGCTGCTCTCACTGATGTGTATAACTCCATTGAACCATGGAGTGCATCTGTTAGTGAGAGGGTCCAAACAGTAGCTGATGCTAGTGCTGCAATAAACCATGCAGTCACTGAGCTAGCCTCCACCTCCAACACCAACTTCACCAATCATGCTGCTGCTATTGCCCAGCTCACCACCAACCAAAATGACCTAGCCATCTCTGTATCCAATTACCTTTATAACACTGACAAAGTTATTAAGGTGCTTCCACAGGTTGTTTCACAGCTCACAAAGACTAGAGCTGAGGTCGCTGCCCTGCGTGAGGAGAACGCAGACTTCACTGATCAGATACTTAGGGCAGTTGATCAGTTTGAGCGAACTAGTCAGGGGGAGAGTGAAGAAGATGACTTGGTCTCTGACCCAGAAATGCCCCGTAAGATGACTGATCCGCTATCAAACAAGGCTCACAGGGACATAGTGCTCACTACCTATGCACTTCGTCCTATTGCTGAGCAACCTGAGCTGGAGGCCCTTGTAGTTGCTGAACTGTATTGGGTGGATATGGAGATAGCTACTGACATGGTGGCTGTCGCTGAAAGCTTTCCTGAGTTCAGTGCTGAAGAGCTCAGGAACTATAATGGGCTGCTACAGCAATGGGCAGTGGATGATACTGCTAGGATTGAGGGTACCTCAGTGAGCTACGAACTGGCTCGCTGGGAGTGGATGAATAGGGATGTAGTAGCTGATTCATCTGATGATGAGGAGGATGATACCATCATGAATGATGCTAATGATAATGATGATGATAATAATGATGATGGCCAGGGAGGTGGTCATGGAAATGATCAGGGTTCAGATGATGAAGATGATATAAATATTGTAACACCCTCAAATATGTCGTTTAGCGGAAGCAGGATTTGGGTGTTACTAATCAATAATCAAAGCACAGAGATTAATAGTAAACGACCACTACATGCGTCGTTTTACATTTTAAATTGATAAAATAAAAGTTTACATCAAAGTATCGTTTACATTAGCTCCTTTTGAAATTGAGAGATTTAAGTACATAATTAAACTATACAAAATGTAATAATGCAGCTAAATCTCTGATTGTTTGCATGCTGACTCGAGCTAATGGATCTTGATTAAGTAGTCCAACCTACTGCTGGTCACCTGTGATACATGCTAAAATGGGTCAGCGAAACGCTGGTGAGCTCACAGGTTTGTATATCAACATATATTTGTATGAACCGCAAGATTTTATAATTGAATTTAAAATGCAATTAAGCAAAATAAAAGTTATACAACCATGAGCACATAGTCTGAGCTTAACTTGAGTGTCAGGTCCAATTAAGGAAACCCAACTGAGTTGCCTCCTACGAGTGCCTAATCTACACTCGTCTTCCCAAATGCTAATACGTCCGTTTGACCAGTTAGTGCGTGCTAACCCGGACGAGGATTGTCAATCCTATATGATATCATATACTAACATTCACGCTACAGATGTATTACCAGACTATGCTATGGAGGGCTTTATTGATTAGTTGAAAACAACTCATGTAGTATTTGATTGAATTGTACTTGCGTTCTACTTGTAAAACAAAATGAGCAATAATATCACACCCCTGATTGAAAAGCAGTAAAATAGGGGCCATGAGACTCACCTGAGCCTTGAGTGTTTATTAAAATAAACTTGAATTGATTAGCTGTGAATTGATGTCCGAAGACTTGTAACCTGTCGGGCGTTTAAAACGCGTAATGTTATATGAGTGAGTAGATGTCTCAACAGACCATCTATGTTTGTTGTCCAACAATTAGTTATGTCCAAATGTTTGACTGTTCAACTTTGTTTATCAAAAACGTGTACGACCCGTTGGTGAAAGTTTGTAATAATAATCCTTTAAGACATTATTATTAAGTTTGTTTTATTGCATACTATTCATTAGTACATATCGTGTGTTGCAAACAGATTATTTTAGTTTGTATAAGCCATAAACCTAGGTCAAAGTTGGTCAAGGTTGTTCAATCTATGAGTCACTTATAGAGTCACTTATAGAGTCACTTATAGAGTCACTTATAGAGTCACTTCTAGAGTCACTTATAGAGTCACTTGTAGAGTCACTTCTAGAGTCACTTATAGAGTCACTTCTAGAGTCACTTATAGAGTCACTTAGTTGGTTAGCGGCACTAGGTCAAGTGACGTTAAATGTGATTTTTAAGTTGGCAGCGTCACTTGGGGTAGTGACGCTATATGCGACACTTGGTTTAAGCGTCACTAAAGGTAAGTGTCGCTACGGGCGTCACTTGAGTAAGTGTCGCTGGTAGGGCGACACTTACGCCTGACCAGATTTCTAATTTTAATCCAAGTGTTCTAAGTGTCGGTTATTCATTCGGGAAACTTTTTAAATTTAGTTTTTGGTCCAAGTTACTAACTAGGTCAACCAAACCCATTTTTGTTACCACTTTCCAAATATAGTAAGTTTTTCGAAAACTAGCCACTTTTGTTGACTTGGTCAAACTTACTCGGTTTGACCCGAAACTTTCACCCAACCCAAATATCAGTTTATAGAGTCTAAATAAATTGTCGGTTTGTGTCCAAGTTCACCAAGAGTGTCAATTCTTATAAAGTTTCCAAATATTTAAGATTTCACATTTTCGACTTTTTGTCGGTTTTATTCACCAAATGATGTTACCAATTTCTGGTCCAAGTCAAGTCTCACACTTGAAGTGTTCTTTCTAAATACTTGAAAAACATTTATATAGATGATTCGTTAATTTAGGGATCTCGATTTGCTCGTTCGTTGTACGGATTTTAAATCACGTAACCGTTGTTTGTACGATACGAATTAATTATAAAGTATTATTATCGAGATAATATTTTGGGAAAGATAGTGTTTTTAAATAATGTTATATTATTTAATAAATCATCTCACCAACGTCCGTATTTAATTGAACCGAAATACATTCGATTTGAAACTTGTACGATTTAATCGAATCGCATAATTGTATATATTCAATAATATATATATATCGGTACATTAATTAGCCTAACACAGAACTAATTACATGTATTAATAATTGATTAGGCACTAATTACTAGCCCTAAATTGACGGGTGTCACATTCTCCTCCTGTTAGGAGAATTTCGTCCCGAAATTTGGTTTGAAGTCGTGCTTGAAGTGGCATCAGCAAATAATTGAGGGTACTTGAGTCGCATCTGGTCCTCCCGTTCCCAGGTGAATTCCGGCCCACGTCGTGAATTCCACCTGACTTTGACAATGGGAATACGACTTTGTTTGAGTTGTTTGACCTCACGGTCCATAATTTCAGCGGGTTCTTCAACAAAATGAAGCTTGTCGTCAATACGAATTTCATCGAGTGGAATGATAAGTGTCTCATCAGACAGACACTTCTTTAAATTTGAAATGTGAAAAGTGGGATGCACACTGCTGAGCTCGGATGGCAGTTGCAATCGATATGCCACTGGACCTACCCTCTCGAGGATCTCGAATGGTCCAATGTATCTGGGATTTAATTTCCCGCGTTTACCGAATCGGATAACACCTTTCCAAGGTGAAATTTTGAGTAGCACTCGATCCCCAACCTGGAACTCGAGTGGTTTGCGTCTCACGTCAGCATAACTTTTCTGACGGTCCCGTGCGGCTTTGAGTTTGTTTTGGATCTCGAAGATCTTTTCAGTTGTTTCGTGAATGATCTCAGGACCAGTGAGTTGACTGTCTCCCACTTCGGTTCAACAGATAGGTGATCGGCACTTACGACCGTACAGTGCCTCGAAGGGTGCAGCCTTAATGCTGGTGTGATAGCTGTTGTTGTACGAAAACTCTCACAATGGTAGATGTTTTTCCCAATTTACACCGAAATCAACTACGCAGGCTCGTAGCATGTCTTCCAGTGTTTGAATGGTCCGTTCACTTTGGCCGTCGGTTTGAGGATGGTATGCGGTACTCATATCAAGACGGGTACCCAATGATTTTTGAAGTGATTTCCAAAAGTGAGATGTGAAGCGACTATCCCTATCAGAGATGATTGAGATTGGAACACCGTGTCGAGAAACAACCTCTTTGATGTAGATTTTGTGTGAGGCGTTCCATTTTGTCGGTTTCCTTGATTGCCAGAAAATGGGCAGATTTTGTGAGACGATCGACGATCACCCAAATGGTATCGCAACCGCTTGATGACTTTTGTAGTTTGGTTATGAAATCCATGGCGATTTGTTCCCATTTCCATTCAGGAATGCTGGGTTGTTGGAGTAAACCAGAAGGTTTTTGGTATTCAGCTTTGACTTTCGAGCAAGTAAGACACTTGCTGACGTATGTAGCGATTTCAGCTTTCATATTCGGCCACCAATAAAATTCCTTGATGCCGTGATAAATTTTGTCGGATCCAGGATGGATAGAATATTTGGACTTGTGAGCTTCATCCATCACCAAGTCTCGTAGGTTTCCAAAACTGGGTAACCAGATTCGGTTTGAGAAATACTTAATCCCGTTAGGCTTGATTTCAAATTGTTTGTCCATGCCTCGCAAGGCTTCGTTTTTGATATTAACAGGTTTCAGAGCTTCGAGTTGAGTTGTGAGAATCTGAATGTTTAGATCATTGTGAATAGTCATGCTGAGGGCTCGGACTCGAAGTAGTTTCGTTCGTTCTTTTCGACTGAGGGCATCGGCAACAACATTTGCTTTGCCCGGATGGTATTTGATTTCACAATCATAGTCGGTGAGCAACTCGACCCACCGGCGTTGTCTCATGTTGAGATCTTTCTGATCGAATATGTGTTGGAGACTTTTGTGGTCGGTTAAGATTGTGCACTTAGTGCCATAGAGGTAATGTCTCCATATTTTAAGGGCAAAGACGACAGCTCCTAGCTCGAGATCGTGGGTGGTGTAGTTCTTTTCATGAATTTTGAGCTGTCGTGAAGCATAAGCAATAACTTTGTCTCGTTGCATCAGCACGCAACCGAGACCTTGATGAGAAGCATCGCAGTATACCACGAAGTCATCGGTGCCTTCGGGTAAGGATAGAATCGGAGCACTGCAAAGCTTTTGTTTCAGAAGTAGAAATGCTGACTCTCGTTTATTAGTCCAATCGAACTTTTTGTCTTTCTGAGTCAGGGTTGTGAGTGGTTGAGCTATTTTCGAAAAAATTTCAATGAATCGCCGATAGTATCCGGCAAGACCCAAGAATTGACGTACTTCGGTTGGAGATGTTGGTGCTTGCCAGCATTTGATGGCTTTGATTTTCGATGGATCGACATGGATTCCTTGACTATTAACAACATGTCCAAGGAATTGAACGGATTGTATCCAGAACTCACACTTGGAGAATTTGGCATAAAGCTCCTCGTGTTTGAGTAGCTCTAGGATGGTTTTGAGGTGTTGCGCGTGTTCTTGTTCGTTTCGTGAGTATATGAGAATGTCGTCAATGAAGACAATGACAAACTTGTCGAGATATGGCTTGCACACCCGATTCATTAGATCCATGAATACAGCCGGTGCGTTGGTTAGGCCGAATGGCATTACTTGAAATTCATAATGCCCGTAACGAGTTCGGAAAGCAGTTTTCGGGATATCGGTGTCGCGAACTCGAAGTTGATGATAACCTGACCGAAGATCGATCTTTGAATAAATACTTGACCCTTGTAGTTGGTCAAAGAGGTCATCGATGCGAGGGAGTGGATATCGGTTCTTGATGGTTAATTTGTTCAACTCTTGGTAGTCGATGCACATTCGGAAAGAACCGTCTTTCTTTTTCACGAATAAGACCGGAGCTCCCCAAGGCGAAGAACTCGGACGAATGAACCCTCTATCCAGGAGTTCCTGTAACTGGGTGGACAGCTCCTGAAGTTCGGATGGGGCTAATCGGTATGGTGCTCGGGCCACAGGCGCAGCACCTGACACGAGGTCAATTGAGAATTCAACTTGTCTTTGTGGTGGCAGACCAGGCAATTCTTCGGGAAAGACTTCTGGAAAGTTTCTAACGATTGGCACATCCTCAAGTCGCTTCTCCTCTGACTTTTTCTCCGTGATATGCGCGAGGATTGCTGGATAACCTTTTCTCAGGAATTTACGAGTTTTCAAGCAAGATATGATGTTTAGTCTCGTCCCACCGGTCTCCCCCTGTATGACTAAGGTTCTACCGACGGCGAGAGGAATACGAACGAGTTTATCATAACAAATGATTTCAGCGCGATGTTTGGACAACCAGTCCATACCGATGATGACGTCGAAACTTCCAATTTTAACAGGCATAAGATCGATTAAAAAGATTTCGTTGGCTAGGTTTAAAGTGCAATTAGGTATCACACTATCAGTTTCTATGAGTTTGCCATTTGCAAGTTCTACGGTGTACTTAACATCTAGGGCAATAGGTGCAATATCAAGTAGAGGGTAGAACTCATCGGAAATAAAACTTCTATCGGCACCAGTATCAAACAGAATAGAAGCAGATAAGTTGTTGAGGAGGAACATACCCGTGACCACATTCGGGTCCTGACGGGCATCCCCGGAGTTGAGTACGAACGCTCTTCCCCTTGCATTGTTGTTGTTGTTGTTGTTGTTTCCCTTGTTCTTGTTTTAAGGACATTCGTTCTTGAAGTGTCCTGTTTCTCCACACCCAAAGCAGGATTTGGGTTGGTTGGAATTGTTGCGAGAGGTGTTGTTGTTGGATTTGGGGGCTCGGCAATCTCGGGTCAAGTGCCCGTACTTCTTGCAGTTGTTGCAGGGAGTACTGCATGGACCGTCGTGGTGGTAGTTGCACTTGGAACAATATGGCCTGTCCCCAGTGTAAGCGCGTTTGGTTTCGGAATTGGTGTTGTAGACTTGAATGGTGTTGGATTTCTTGTTCTGGTTGTTTTGGTGTTCGGAAGATTTGCGTTTATTGTTGTTGAAGGAGGATGTATTGGATTTCTCACGGCTGATAACCATTGCCATGAGTTCATGTGCTAGCCGGATAGCACTTTCAGTAGTGGTTGGCTTGGATGAAGCGACGTTCCCTTGGATATTTTCCGGGAGGCCGCGGATGTATCTTTTGATGCTCTTCTCCTCCGGATCAACCAAACCCGGGCATAATAGTGCAAATTGCTGGAATTTGGTGGTATATCCAGCGATGTCAGTTCCCTGCACAGTCAGGTGCCAGAACTCTTCTTCCAATCGATGTAATTCTTCTTCAGGGCAGTATTTTTCTCTTAGCTTTTTCTTCAATTCAGCCCAGGGGAGTTGGTTTGCTATTTCGATGCCTACAGAGTTGGCGTGGGTGTTCCACCACGTAAGTGCACCTTCCTGAAAGGTGTAAGCAGAGAATTTGACATTGTTTTCCTCAGCACAGTTGCAGAGGTTGAAGACGGATTCCATACGTTCAATCCATCGGATCAGACCAATGGCACCTTCCGTGCCCTTGAAGTAGAGTGGTTTACAGCTGAAGAAATCCTTGTAGGAACAAGGCTTGATGATAGGAGTATTGATTGGGGTTTCGTCATTGTTTTGTGAGTTTCGGGGTGAATCTCGAGCAGCTAAAGCATCGGCCACTGCTCGAGATATGACAGCAGTAAGTTCGGCATCACTGTAACTTTTCCTCTTTGGCGACATGATTCTTCAAGAAAGAAACAAGAGGTACATGAGAAGTTGTACCAGGATGACAATTCAATAGATGTATATATATTTAAGCGGTAATATACAACATCACACAGTGAAAAATTAACAATGTAAGATAGTCGAGAGAAATTGCTGATGGATATTACGATGTTAAATGATTACAGACAATTCTAAATCATAAGTTTCAAAAGTTACAGACTTAGAAGTTTTACAAAAGTTCCGGGAATTATTACATCCGGTCGAATTACATAGGTCCTATGAAAGCATAATAAAGTACAGGTTCAGCCTAAGCTAATCCTGACGTAGATTGAGTTGTGGCAGTAGTGTGGTGAGACGGTCCACAGATTCTGCAAGTCTGCTAACCATGCGGAGGGCATCCTCGGTTTCCCTTAGACGTGTCTCGCACTGGTTCAGCCTTGATTGTAGGATAGAAATTTCGTTTCGGTTGCCAATCACTTGGTTGTGGACAACCTCCATGGTTTCGACGGTTTCACCCAGACGATTGTCAAAGGTGTTCACGTGGTTGATTGTATGTTCGTGATCCTCGGAGACTTGATTGATGCGTTCAAGTGATGTGAGTCTCCAGTTTTCGTTGGTTTCTTGGAGTTCGATATCCATAGTATCAAGTCGTTGTTCGTGTCAGTGTAGCCTAGTGGCTAAATCTGACAAAGTGAAGTGAATGGGGTATGGGTCAGCTCGAGGCAACCTGGTGTTCCTCCTAGCTACCCTTGGATTACGCGATCCATACGGATGAGAGCGTGATGAATTGGGTGGTGTGTTTGCCATTCTGAGACAAAGCGTTAGAAAAAGTGAGGCCTATATTCATATAATACATATATAATATAGCCTAAGATATTGAGCGTGAGAGAGGCCTATCTATGTATATATATATATATATATATATATATATATATATATATCCCATAATAGCCTAAAGTGTCTAACACAGACATATTTGAGTCCCGGTTCTCTCGAGGTCAGAGTTAATTAGTGTATCCTGTTCAGTCATGACTCCTTTCAGATCTCACATCATATTCTTTTAATTATACATAGTTGATCAGGCTATGTTAAATTAAACCAATACAATGCAGTCACTGAACCTAATCATACTTAATAAGGAATACTGCCTAATGGTCATATTCTAGGCCCACTAAATGCAACCTAGTTCACTATAACCTTAAGCTCTGATACCAATCTGTAACACCCTCAAATATGTCGTTTAGCGGAAGCAGGATTTGGGTGTTACTAATCAATAATCAAAGCACAGAGATTAATAGTAAACGACCATTACATGCGTCGTTTTTCATTTTAAATTGATAAAATAAAAGTTTACATCAAAGTATCGTTTACATTAGCTCCTTTTGAAATTGAGAGATTTAAGTACATAATTAAACTATACAAAATGTAATAATGCAGCTAAATCTCTGATTGTTTGCATGCTGACTCGAGCTAATGGATCTTGATTAAGCAGTCCAACCTACTGCTGGTCACCTGTGACACATGCTAAAATGGGTCAGCGAAACGCTGGTGAGCTCACAGGTTTGTATATCAACATATATTTGTATGAACCGCAAGATTTTATAATTGAATTTAAAATGCAATTAAGCAAAATAAAAGTTATACAGCCATGAGCACATAGTCTGAGCTTAACTTGAGTGTCAGGTCCAATTAAGGAAACCCAACTGAGTTGCCTCCTACGAGTGCCTAATCTACACTCGTCTTCCCAAATGCTAATACGTCCGTTTGACCAGTTAGTGCGTGCTAACCCGGACGAGGATTGTCAATCCTATATGATATCATATACTAACATTCACGCTACAGATGTATTACCAGACTATGCTATGGAGGGCTTTATTGATTAGTTGATAACAACTCATGTAGTATTTGATTGAATTGTACTTGCGTTCTACTTGTAAAACAAAATGAGCAATAATATCACACCCCTGATTGAAAAGCAGTAAAATAGGGGCCATGAGACTCACCTGAGCCTTGAGTGTTTATTAAAATAAACTTGAATTGATTAGCTGTGAATTGATGTCCGAAGACTTGTAACCTGTCGGGCATTTAAAACGCGTAATGTTATATGAGTGAGTAGATGTCTCAACAGACCATCTATGTTTGTTGTCCGACAATTAGTTATGTCTGATGACACGCAAAAAGTCATGTTTTTGTGTGCCATTATCTCACCATTTTGGCCCAATTATTAATGAAAACACTTGAATATGAACTTAAATATCACATTTCATCATATGGGCTAAAATATAGACGATGTTTCAAGAATCGGCAAAAACAACCTAAAAATGAGCCGTATACGGCTGGTCTGTAACCTGTACGGCTGGACACAGACCGTATACGGTCTGTGCAGGCCGTATACGGCCTGTGCCCACCCGTATACGGCCCAGTTTGCCCGTATTCACCCTGTGCACAGCCGTATACGGTCCAGTTTGCCCGTATTCACCCTAACTCAGCCGTATCGTGCGTTTGGGTGATAAAAATCTGATTTTTATTTGCCCTTGCGATACGGTTGTGCATTTTGAAGTTTGGATACGGTCTACGGATACGGTTGTGCGATCTCTATAAATACTAGCCTCATTTCATCATTTCAACACACTTCACAACACACCATTCATCCTCAACACTTCTACACTTCAATTTTCTTTACGTTTTCGTTCTTTTAGTTAGTTAGTTTAGTTTCTCTCTCTAGGTTCTCTCTCTAGTCTCTCTCTCTAGTTTCTCTCTCTAGAAACTAGTTGGAAGATTAGAGGGAGAATCCGCCGCTGTTAGAATAGCTATGTAAGTACGTTCGTAGAGGCTAGCTTATGTAATGCTCAGATATTATGAAGAAGTACAAGTGTTATTCTGCTCGCATTTCGTATCGGTATTATCTATCCTTTCTAATATAAATTTGTCATATTGTTCTTGTTTGATGTATGTGGTTTATTAATGTTAGAAATGATTACTGCTATGCTTTGTGAGTAGTTGCTTGTATGGTTGCCATGATTTAGATAGTTATAGATGATGTTGAATTAATCTTTAAATCTATATAATTGGGGATTGTTATATTTGTTATGTCTAAACTTATCATGCATCTAGACTTAGCTATGGATCACCCTTTCCAGTCCTTCGCGTGACTACTACTTTAGGCTTAGAACCTTATCAACTCTAGGTACAGTAGGAAGTTATCTGTGTTATAGTAAAGAAGCCGTGTTTGTCACTGTAATCCGGCTGTAATACTGGGCAAATGCCCCGGAAAGAGCCGTCTGTGCCGGCACTGTGGATTACCTAGAGACCCTAGAATATGGCCTAGAAACCAATATAGTTGTGGAAGTGCACAGTACACCGTAAGGCTACCCCTGTAACTGAAGCTATGGAAACACTTCGATAGTATTATCTAAGTGCGGTACATCGTAAACGGTTCCTAGGTTAGTACCCTGTGAAAGGAGTTGCATTGTACCCCGCTGGTGTTCCTAGGGCTGAATGACTGATTGCAAAGGAGAGGCTAGATCATGACAGAAGTAGTTGAACTAATAAAACGAAAGGAATGAGTCTGGAGATGAAAGTCAAGCCCAGCAGTGGTTCGGAGTTCTTAAAACCCCCAGACTCTACAAAACTGATAGTTTAGAATAACAAGTTAATAATCTGAACATATTTAGGAAATGGCATTTACATTTAGGTGTTAAGAACGGTCAGAATAACCCAAGTGGCAGTCTGTTACCTTATTCCTGCACCCTTGAAGGGTCACTTGTCCAAAAAGACAGTGTGGGGGGTTGAGCAGCCTGTTCTGATCAGAATCACGATAGCCTAGGTCTCGTGACATACTAATTCTGGTACTTAACTAGAATAAGTAGGGTCCTAGTGTTTACATCCATAATGCATCTATTTATTAACTAAACGTGTCCCCAAATAAACATCATACACTACCCTAAATCATGGTGAACCACGTCTTCGTTATCATTTAGGTGTTATATATGCTAGTCTCCCCTTTACTTTATGTTTTATTTGTTTTAATAGTTTAATAGATAAAAACCCAAAAAACAACCACCTATCCACTTATCTAAATCCTAGCTTAAATATTAGTTTATCAGAACTCGCTCTGTTTCAATTCTACCGTCGAGAGGAACGACCCTGGATCATCCTTACCACGTACTAATATCGGGTATTCGTATCCAGTAATAGTAAGTAATTCGGAAGGTTTAGGCTCCCCCGACTATTATAAATTTAAAACTCCCTGATCCGCGCCTCGACGGCTGGACCAATGACCGGTGTAAAAACCGACCGACCGTTTGGGCGCGATCAAGTTTTTGGCGCCGCTGCCGGGGACGGTAGTACGATTTTGAGCTTGTTTAGATAAATTAGTTTTAAGTGATCCTTTTGACTTGGATTCACCATCCCTGTTAGAAGTTATTTGTGCCGCAGATTAGCGTAGTTAGATTAGATTACCTTAGCTTAGCGTAGTTTAGATTAATTTCCCTTCTCAACCCAACTTTAATTCTTAAACCTTCTTCGTGTGCTGTCTTTTTCTAAAAACTTGGGCAAATGGCAACTCAACAACAACTAAAAGATCAAATTGATAGTCTTGCTAAATCAATCCAGGATAGATGTAGGAGTAATACCTATTTAGATAACGAATGTCAAGGGAATAGTATGATTTATTCGGATAACATAGGGTACTCAGATCCTCAATTACAATATCATTATGACCCTTATGCTTTCCAAACACATCAATACCAGCCTTACTATCCTGAACCATCCAATGTCTTCGTACACTCATCTTACCCTGTACACGAACCATCACCATATGAGAGTTCTGACTTGAGAGATATGCCCATAGCTTATCTCAGTAGAAATACTTCCTCACTTTCCTACAACCCACTTGAGCAACTACTTAAGGAACAAGAAGACATGCTTAGAAGATGTACTGATAAGCTGTCTGAAATACAAACACTAGTCCAAGTGAGTAGTAATGAAACTAGGAATCAAGTTATAACCGACAATTGGCTACAGGAAGATAATAGGCACTTACACACCACATCTACATCATTCGATACAGACTTTCATTCTCATGAGTCTGGTTGCAAACTTCCTTCAAATCCTACACCCACACAATCTTCTAAACCCTCACTTCCACCCGTTCTTAACCTATCAACGTCCAAGACCGACGAAGAGTTCATTCTAGAGGAGCTCTCCGAACCATTGCAACTCGAAACTTCCGGCCGGGGTGACGAGTATGACGAGGTAGACGAGGAAATAGAAATGGAGAACCCGGCGTGGGAGATCTACATAGAAGACTCAGCTTCAGAAGGACGAGAGGAATGTGCGCCGACTCTGAGAAGTGATCTCATCCAAACCGACATGGTTGACAACATCCAGCAACAAGTTGTGATTGATGATGTCCCATCTATCTTTCCGAATGAATCACCCAATGATCTAGTTGAACCCTCAATTGCCTTAGACCAAGTAGTCGATGAAAATGTTGCTACGAGATTGGAGACAAAAACGGATACTGTCCCACCTCCATGCCTAGAGTACAACATTATCATTGACCAAAGGACCATAGGAAGCAAGGTGGGTTCTGCGTCATGGTTTCCTTTCAAACCATCTCTCCACCATATAATGTCTTATAAACCATTGAGAGATGAGGATTCCTTCGACCAACCCATTCTGACAATCCAACCCAAGGAGATGTTAGAAGTTGAGAGATTTGTGATACCCCTGATAGAACCATTCCCTCACTTCGAGCCATATCCTTATATTGGACATACCCTGGCCTTAACCTGCCTTAAACTCTAAAGTATGTACCAATAGTACCCCTTGTGTCTACTGATGGATGCAAGGAAGCCGCTAGGATTGCCTGATAAGTAGTGCTAGAGTCAAGCTAGTGACTCGAACAAAAACAAGCGCTTCTCGGGAGGCAACCCGTGTCTAACGTAGTTTTAATAGTAGGATAAGTCGTAAACTAACCCAAATAAGTAGAAAATGATCCCTAAAAAAATTGTTCCAAGTTTTCTTTATTTTTATGAACAAAAAGGATGGTTTGCGAAATTACTTCAATGAAATTTTTGTCAAAACCTTAAAACTTCCTACTCCCACTTGTTTGAGCTTTATTGCAAAATCCAATCTAAGATCTCAAATTCTCAGTATCCCTTTCACTCTCATGGAAACCTACTAGGAGTTAGGAGCATTAGTCATAACCACTGGCATGTTTCGAGCATTTGAGGTACTTACATATATTTATGTAAACATACGTGAGATACTAATTCTTAATCTGATATCCTGATCTGTATGTCAATATGTGTATTATGCTTGAACTCGTTTAAAAATGTGTGCTTTGGATATCTCTATTCTTGGCTACCTAATTCAACTAATAACACTAGTATTTCCATATCTGCTACGGTGAAGTTTTAGGCAACTAACACTTTTAGTGTGAGATTAGACTCTAAGTCATATACTGGTTTGTTTCATCTTCAAAGTACTCACTTTGATAGACATTTCACAAAACCAATGAATCTCTGATTTGGAGGGTAATCACTTGTTTGTTAGATCACGTTTGCTTGTTCTACTTGTACAAATGCCTAACAAGCAGGGATTTATGCCTATGGATGAAGAATCTTTGAGAATGATGGAAAGGCAACAAGGGAAGCTTACAGTTCATTAAATTTGGAAATCTTTGGAGCATTTCTTTGCAGGGGAAGAGATGGTGTTTTCAGACACATATATGATTTCTAGTTTTCTATGACTAGTTCATCAAGGAGAGGCCTTCACTCTTCCAGTATCCAGAGGACGCCATCACTTTGCTTTATTTTCTACAATCTATCCAAGTCAAGCTCTCGACTATAAAAGCAGCGCTTCTCGGGAGGCAACCCGTGCAATGAATGAAAGTGAAAGAAGTGTTAAGATGGAGAAAAAAGCTGCTATTTGTGAGATTTGCACGCCAAAAGATCTTCATTGAGCCGCCGAAAAAGAATTCCTTGCAAGATCTCCTCTTCGGCGCATCTTCAAGAATCTCCGCCTTCCACCTTCACTTCGATAGGGGAGTTCTCTCGTTCTCATCCTCGTTTTTGATATGATTGTTAGCTTTAAATTCTCATTAAAGTAGTCTATACCATATCCCAAGCTTATCACTAAGTGTGGGATTCCAGCCCAAAATAAACACTTAAGTAACATTTTCCGATTTGTTCAAACTCTAAGTGTGGGATTTTTCTCAAATCCCAACTCAAGAGAACATTAGGGACAATGTTCCTCTAAGTGTGGGATAGCGGTATAGAATACCTTAGGTTTTCTTGTTAGATTCTTATTTCCAAAAGCAAACTCAGAAAATGTTTCTCAAAATCATAAGCTTAACTTCGACAGTGGAGATGCCACTCATTCAGTTGGCTTAATTTTCATAAAAACTCACTTTTTCTCAATTTTTCAATTTTTTTTTTTTTTTTTTTTTTGAGTTAAAATATCTTAAGAAGGAACATTTTCGTATATGAGTAGGGTATTTTGGAAATTAAGAGTAAATAAGATAGGAATTTCTTAGGTCTAAAATGATAATCTAAGAGGGACATCGCATGGCTAGGCACAAACAAACCCAAAAACTTGCAGTGAGGTATCTTGAGCCATTATAAGCATTCATCTTTAATGCTTCACTATTCGTTTGTTTGAGTGTGCCGATGCATGCATCCGGAATTAGAACTTGCTCCTGGTATGCACTTCGAGACCACATTGGTAGAGTACCGTACGCGGTATAGGTGCAGTTAGATGACCTTGACATTCCTTAGGATTTAACCCCTTTTATCATATCTTTTCAAGCCCAAAACCCTTCCAACACTCATCTTTAGTGTTGATGATCCGCTTAGATAACCCTGTTGAGCCTTAGCCTATTCGTTTCTTTCAAAACCCTCAAAATTTCAACCCACTTATTCCACACCCACCAAAAATCTTATCTTAAAAATCTAAACTAGTGGAAAATGTTATTTTAATATCCTTTTTGCTTTCACTCCAAATCACAAATACTGGTGTGTACTCAAAATTTCTCGTGTGCGTTTCCTTGATAAAAATCAAAAGTTGAGAAGTTTATGGTGCGAAAAATTGGCGCCAAGTAAGTGCAAAGTCATCAAAAGGATGAAAAATATGAAAAAAAAGAAAGGATCTTGAAAAGGGCAAAAGGGAAGAAAATAAGAATCCCTAAAAAAAAAAAAAAAAAAAAAAAAGCTAAGTGCTTCAAATCTCTCGAAAAATCCTGCTCTTATAAAGATAAATTCCCTTATGTATTTTCAAAAAGATAGAAGTCAAAATAGCTATCTTCCTCCCTCACTGTTATCCGTTTCCGTTTTCATTAAAAAGGTTGTTTAAATGATGTTTTTCAAAAATTTAGAAGTCCTAAGATAAGCAAAACCCTTTACAACCCCCTTTTCCCACTTATCCATACCCCGTAACCCTCACCTACCATTAAAACCCACTCTGAATGTCCTGGGATAGCTAGCACCGTCCTCACTTAAGTGGTGGAGATATGATTCTCGAGCAAGCCTATGACGATGGATGTTGCATGACTGGCTTATGAGCGATTTCGTTTGATTAGATTGATAGGTAACCCGAAACACTTTTGAGTGAATTGAGTGACCACCTGGTGAGATCGCCTAGTCATGTATATTCCGAGATCGCGAGAATTGAAAGCATGCCTAAGAAAATCATTTCAGGCCTCTGAAAGGAATACTTTACGTTCGCTTATTTCCAGGATATGTTGCTTGTATATGAGGATGGTTGTTTTTGATATATTTTGATTCCCCCTAAAAATAAACTCGTGTTTTCAAAATGTTTTTCCTAAAAGCAAGTGAGAATTTTGAGTTTTGCTTGAGGACAAGCAAAGTCTAAGTGTGGGATATTTTATGACACGCAAAAAGTCATGTTTTTGTGTGCCATTATCTCACCATTTTGGCCCAATTATTAATGAAAACACTTGAATATGAACTTAAATATCAAATTTCATCATATGGGCTAAAATATAGACGATGTTTCAAGAATCGGCAAAAACAACCTAAAAATGAGCAAAACAGAGCACAAACGATCATTGAATCTTCGGTTCACGTAATTTAACACTTTTTGAGCTCCACAAAGAATTATGACCTCTAACTTATGTCATTTTCTTCGTTAGGAAAATACGATCGCGTGGATATAAAGAACGCTCAAAACGGATAAACGACGAAGAAGTTACGCCCGAACGAAGAAATGAAGAACCGAAGAAGCTGGATACAGCTGAACCAGGCCGTATACGGCTGGTCCAGGCCGTATACGGCTGGACACAGACCGTATACGGTCTGTGCAGGCCGTATACGGCCTGTGCCCACCCGTATACGGCCCAGTTTGCCCGTATTCACCCTGTGCACAGCCGTATACGGTCCAGTTTGCCCGTATTCACCCTAACTCAGCCGTATCGTGCGTTTGGGTGATAAAAATCTGATTTTTATTTGCCCTTGCGATACGGTTGTGCATTTTGAAGTTTGGATACGGTCTACGGATACGGTTGTGCGATCTCTATAAATACTAGCCTCATTTCATCATTTCAACACACTTCACAACACACCATTCATCCTCAACACTTCTACACTTCAATTTTCTTTACGTTTTCGTTCTTTTAGTTAGTTAGTTTAGTTTCTCTCTCTAGGTTCTCTCTCTAGTCTCTCTCTCTAGTTTCTCTCTCTAGAAACTAGTTGGAAGATTAGAGGGAGAATCCGCCGCTGTTAGAATAGCTATGTAAGTACGTTCGTAGAGGCTAGCTTATGTAATGCTCAGATATTATGAAGAAATACAAGTGTTATTCTGCTCGCATTTCGTATCGGTATTATCTATCCTTTCTAATATAAATTTGTCATATTGTTCTTGTTTGATGTATGTGGTTTATTAATGTTAGAAATGATTACTGCTATGCTTTGTGAGTAGTTGCTTGTATGGTTGCCATGATTTAGATAGTTATAGATGATGTTGAATTAATCTTTAAATCTATATAATTGGGGATTGTTATATTTGTTATGTCTAAACTTATCATGCATCTAGACTTAGCTATGGATCACCCTTTCCAGTCCTTCGCGTGACTACTACTTTAGGCTTAGAACCTTATCAACTCTAGGTACAGTAGGAAGTTATCTGTGTTATAGTAAAGAAGCCGTGTTTGTCACTGTAATCCGGCTGTAATACTGGGCAAATGCCCCGGAAAGAGCCGTCTGTGCCGGCACTGTGGATTACCTAGAGACCCTAGAATATGGCCTAGAAACCAATATAGTTGTGGAAGTGCACAGTACACCGTAAGGCTACCCCTGTAACTGAAGCTATGGAAACACTTCGATAGTATTATCTAAGTGCGGTACATCGTAAACGGTTCCTAGGTTAGTACCCTGTGAAAGGAGTTGCATTGTACCCCGTTGGTGTTCCTAGGGCTGAATGACTGATTGCAAAGGAGAGGCTAGATCATGACAGAAGTAGTTGAACTAATAAAACGAAAGGAATGAGTCTGGAGATGAAAGTCAAGCCCAGCAGTGGTTCGGAGTTCTTAAAACCCCCAGACTCTACAAAACTGATAGTTTAGAATAACAAGTTAATAATCTGAACATATTTAGGAAATGGCATTTACATTTAGGTGTTAAGAACGGTCAGAATAACCCAAGTGGCAGTCTGTTACCTTATTCCTGCACCCTTGAAGGGTCACTTGTCCAAAAAGACAGTGTGGGGGGTTGAGCAGCCTGTTCTGATCAGAATCACGATAGCCTAGGTCTCGTGACATACTAATTCTGGTACTTAACTAGAATAAGTAGGGTCCTAGTGTTTACATCCATAATGCATCTGTTTATTAACTAAACGTGTCCCCAAATAAACATCATACACTACCCTAAATCATGGTGAACCACGTCTTCGTTATCATTTAGGTGTTATATATGCTAGTCTCCCCTTTACTTTATGTTTTATTTGTTTTAATAGTTTAATAGATAAAACCCCAAAAAACAACCACCTATCCACTTATCTAAATCCTAGCTTAAATATTAGTTTATCAGAACTCGCTCTGTTTCAATTCTACCGTCGAGAGGAACGACCCTGGATCATCCTTACCACGTACTAATATCGGGTATTCGTATCCAGTAATAGTAAGTAATTCGGAAGGTTTAGGCTCCCCCGACTATTATAAATTTAAAACTCCCTGATCCGCGCCTCGACGGCTGGACCAACGACCGGTGTAAAAACCAACCGACCGTTTGGACGCGATCAATGTCCAAATGTTTGATTGTTCAACTTTGTTTATCAAAAACGTGTACGACCCGTTGGTGAAAGTTTGTAATAATAATCCTTTAAGACATTATTATTAAGTTTGTTTTATTGCATACTATTCATTAGTACATATCGTGTGTTGCAAACAGATTATTTTAGTTTGTATAAGCCATAAACCTAGGTCAAAGTTGGTCAAGGTTGTTCAATCTATGAGTCACTTATAGAGTCACTTATAGAGTCACTTATAGAGTCACTTCTAGAGTCACTTATAGAGTCACTTATAGAGTCACTTCTAGAGTCACTTATAAAGTCACTTCTAGAGTCACTTATAGAGTCACTTAGTTGGTTAGCGGCACTAGGTCAAGTGACGTTAAATGTGATTTTTAAGTTGGCAGCGTCACTTGGGGTAGTGACGCTATATGCGACACTTGGTTTAAGCGTCACTAAAGGTAAGTGTCACTACGGGCGTCACTTGAGTAAGTGTCGCTGGTAGGGTGACACTTACGCCTGACCAGATTTCTAATTTTAATCCAAGTGTTCTAAGTGTCGGTTATTCATTCGGGAAACTTTTTAAATTTAGTTTTTGGTCCAAGTTACTAACTAGGTCAACCAAACCCATTTTTGTTACCACTTTACAAATATAGTAAGTTTTTCGAAAACTAACCACTTTTGTTGACTTGGTCAAACTTACTCGGTTTGACCCGAAACTTTCACCCAACCCAAATATCAGTTTATAGAGTCTAAATAAATTGTCGGTTTGTGTCCAAGTTCACCAAGAGTGTCAATTCTTATAAAGTTTCCAAATATTTAAGATTTCACATTTTCGACTTTTTGTCGGTTTTATTCACCAAATGATGTTACCAATTTATGGTCAAGTCAAGTCTCACACTTGAAGTGTTCTTTCTAAATACTTGAAAAACATTTATATAAATGATTCGTTAATTTAGGGATCTCGATTTGCTCGTTCGTTGTACGGATTTTAAATCACGTAACCGTTGTTTGTACGATACGAATTAATTATAAAGTATTATTATCGAGATAATATTTTGGGAAAGATAGTGTTTTTAAATAATGTTATATTATTTAATAAATCGTCTCACCAACGTCCGTATTTAATTGAACCGAAATACATTCGATTTGAAACTTGTACGATTTAATCGAATCGCATAATTGTATATATTCAATAATATATATATATCGGTACATTAATTAGCCTAACACAGAACTAATTACATGTATTAATAATTGATTAGGCACTAATTACTAGCCCTAAATTGACGGGTGTCACAAATATGGAGGATCAGCAACCCATATCTTCTGTTATCAAAAGAAAAAGGACCAGTGACACCTCTCCTGCATCTACTCCTCCATCAAAGAAAGGTCAGTGATCCTCAATTACATATTGTCATATCTGAGGTAGCTGCACTTTCATCTCCATCAGCAACCCCACATCTACCCTCACCTACAGCAACTACAACCACAACAACCCAAACAGTCCAAATAACCACACCTACCCCAGCAACTATAACTCCCATCTCCACAGCAACTCCTTCCAACACTACCACATCAGATACTTCCCCCACAGCATGCCTTTCCTCTGACTCACCCTCAGATACCCCTTGTCCTGATGAAACAAAAGATCAGAGAATTGCCAGAAAGATAAAGGCAAGACAGGACAGGGAGCAAGAGATGATACTGCAAATAACTTTTCAGGCTGAGTTGAGAGAAGAACAAGAAAGGAAAAGGTTGCTGAAAGAGCAATCAGATGCTGACAGAGCGTACCTACTGGAATTGAGCTCCAAAGATGCCAATGAAAGGGCCAGACTTCTTAAGCAAAAGAAAGATCAAGAAGAGTCTGATGCTGCAATTGCCAGGGTACTTGCTGAGATAGAAGAGAGTGAGCTAGAGCAACATAAACTGAAAAGATCAGCTAGCAAGAGCTCTAAAAATAAAGGGGGAGCTGTCAAAACAGCAGTGGATAGAAAGTGGGATGAAATTGATAGAAAAAGATTTGCTGCCAGAATGACAGGGAGATCAAACCCTGCACCTATCACCAAGGTCAAACTGAAAAAGTCAAGGAACCAATCTCAACCTCAGCTACTTATACAAAGAGGTTCAGAGACTCAATCAATGCTACTTGATCAAGTATGCAAGCTGCACAGAGAAGAATGGAATGAGATAAGGCTTGCTATCAGCCACTCTACAAGTGCAACTAAGGTTGATGTCATGAAGGAGATTGACAGACTTTATCAGAAAATGGTGTCGCTGCAACTCCTCAGACCAGAAGATACTGTCATACATGGTGAGGAAATTGTTCAGCCACCTAGTCCAAGGTATAGATCAGGTACCAGCAGCATCTATCGAATCCCCAACACTTCAAGGCTTAATCTATCTATCCCTGCTGGTGTGCCAAAGCTTGAAGGTCATGAGGTCACTGAAGGAGACAAGGGTCTGGTATACATGGACCTAAATGGTGCCCTTAGGTTTCAGAGAGAAGCTGAACTTGAGAAGGTTGATCAAGAACAACTCATACACCTGATCAGGTCAGCTAGCATGCTTCCAACAGATTCAAAGATCAGAAAAGCTATTCTCGATGAAGCCTTGGCCAGAAAGTTCAGATACCTGCCCTCCAAAGACAAATATGAACTTGAAGCTGAGCTTGGTATAGTGAAGGAAGAGGAGATGTGGAGAGATAAATAGCGTAGACATTTTGTAATAGATAGCTTCTGTAAATAATTTGTTCTATGATATATATGAGGCTTGAATCAAGAAAATCTACAAGTGCAAGTCACTGGGCAACCTCCTATCAGAGACTCAAATCTTTTCAACTACAAAAATTTACAAGGACAAGTCTCTGAACATTCAACTTATCAACAAAGTAAAGGGGAGATTATTGAGTCCAAAACTTACTGCAACTAGTTTGTCTAAGGGAGCTCTGACTTAAACCATTTATGGGGAGATTGTTGAGTCACTGATCGTCAAACTCAAGATGGTCGCTGATCTCAATGATTAAGGGGGAGACTTAGATAATGTCTACAAGCAGACTGTTGAAGTCATTAGTCGCTGATAAGCGAAGTCACTGATGGTGCCTTATTGTCTCAAGTCTCTGACCCACTTACTGAAGATCTCTCTATGAAGAAATGCTTCAAGTCAAGCTCCTGTTGCTGAAGTTTATGTTCGCTGATCTTCTATCACTCTGTGTTACTGAAAGAGAATGATGCTCAACTTTGTGTGTTGCTGATCATCATCAGCGAGAGCATTACTCTCTGTACATGAAGTTTGATTCAAGTTGAAGATAGTGTTGCTGAAGGTTTTCTTGTCGCTGATTGTATCTTAGACCAGTAGAAGAAGAATTTATAAAGATCAAAGACTCAACTATGTGTGTCGCTGATACTCATCTATCAGCGAGAGTCTCCAAGTCTTCTTGAGTTCTCTCATCTGCTGAATAAAAGAAGTCGCTGAAGATTAGCTGTTCAAGTCATTCTTTAGAGCATGTTAGCTCGCATCGAGAATGTGGAGAATTGTTGTTTCTATCAGTGACTGCAGCATTAAATGCCGCATTAAATAAGAAGTCAACATTCGGCGTTACTACGGCGCAGCACGTGTTCCTCGTAACTTGAAAAGAGTAACGTGGAAGCTTTTGATTGGTCTATGGTACAAGGTGATATTTCCCAAGACAGAATGTCGTGCCATGATACATCACATCTCAACTACCTCTCCAATCAAGCAGCGACACGTGTCTATCAGATCCGGAAATCAAGGATTTCAGTGTCTATAAATAGCGTAGTATGTTGTACTTCAGTTTGTGTTGATTACTTGTATTGTCACTTGTTTGTCAGTGACTAGTTTGTCTAAGATACAAGTAAACACCAGCGAGTAAACTAGTAGCGTGTTTGTCCACTACTAGTTTACCTCAGCGAGTGAGCAGTTAGCGTGTTTGTCCACTACTGCTCATCTCTTTGTACTAGCTGTATTGTTTGATTTAGATTAGCTTTGGCTAATCTATTCCGCAAATCAACAAGAGATAAATTTTATCAATAAAAGAATTTATCTTTCAGCTACATATGTATCAGCATTTGAACTGTTTATCATATATACATACTTGTGTTCATATTGTTGTTACCCTAATACGGTTAAAAACTTGTTAAGTAAATATAACTCATTATAAAAGAAAAGAAAAGTTTTTAATTGTATTCAACCCCCCCCCCCCTTCTACAATTAACTCACTGTTAACGATTCATAATCACTAATATAATAGTGATTAGGGACTCACAGGTTGGTTATAAGAAGGTTGTGATTGTTGTGGGTAAGGTGGGTATCTAGGTGGGTATCGGGGTTGGTATGGTTGGTTGGTTCTTTGTGGGAATGGAGGTCCTCTAGGTTGGTTATTGTTTTGGTTGAAACCGGGTCGAAAATTCTGTTGTCGAGCAGGAAACTGAGCATAGTAGACTGTGCCGTCTGCTTATTCGTACTCCACTTGGTATTCACCAGATGGTTGAGGGTTAGTGCAATGTTGACAGACTTGCACTTGGTGTACTTGGTGCTGTTGTTTCTTGAGTTCTCCAACCTGTTTGACAAGTGAATCCATTTTCTCCGTTAATACTTTAAGTGCTTTGACTGGAACTGGATTTGATGCAGCGATAGGTGCTGAAGATGTTGAGTGTTCTCCAAAGTTCCAATCATGGTGATGCATAGTCATATTCTCTATCAGGTTCCATCCTTCTTCGTCGGTCTTTGCCATGAAGCTTCCTTGTGCAGCAGCATCGAGGGTGGTTCGGTGGTTGGGATCTAAACCATTGTAGAAGGTACACAATTGTGCGGATTTGTCGAGACGGTGATTGGGGCACTTCTTCAAGGCTCCTTTGAATCGTTCCCATGCGGTGTATAATGACTCATCAAAAGCTTGTCGGAAATTCATGATGTCATTTCGAAGTTTGGTTTGTTTAGAAGGCGGAAAGTATTTAGTTAGAAACTTTATCGCCATTACCGTCCATGAAGGGATAGAGCCGGTCTCTAAACCTTCAAACCATGTTTGCGCATGATGAGTGAGCGAATAAGGGAGAATATACAAGCGAATCGTGTCTTGGCTAATTCCGTTTTGTTTGTAGGAATTTGAAAGAGATATGAACTTGTCGAGGTGAGACTTGGGGTTATCACTTGGCAATCCATGAAATTGACAGTGGTTTTGGATTAGTTGGATGATGTGGTGTTTAAGCTCGAAAGATTGACCAGGGGTTTCAGGGTAGAGAATTGGTCCTCCTCTTCCTTCGATAGAGGGTTTACTGTTGTCAGCGAGAGTGATGCGTTCAGCCATTGCTTGTTCAAGCGCGGATTGCTTCTTTTCTCGCCAAATAGTATGTATTATAAGTTCTGGATCAGAGAAATTAAACAGTGGTGCAGATCTAGGGGAACAGGTCATACACTAAAGAGAAACAGAAAATAGAGTGAAACTAATAATAAAGAAAATAATAAAAAATTTATTTTTTAGAAGGTTTTATCCTAAGGGTTTACTAGAATTGGGATTGGTTGGGCCTCTGTATCGGACAGTTAGTCTCCCCGGCAGCGGCGCCAAAAACTTGATGCGCTACCGAACGTCCGTATGAAGACGGTGCTCGAACAGCGATCGTGTGTGTTTTAAATTTGTATTTGCTGGGGTCTAAGTGTGACTTACTGATACTGAACCAAAAGGCTAGTAGATGGTAAGTATGACCTAGAGTCATTCTTAAAGAGAAACTGAATTGAAAGAAAGGGGATCCAATCAATCTTTCTTTTCTAGTAAAGGTTAAAAGAGTGCGTTGGGGGTTTTTTGTTCAGTTAATTAATTAAACTAATTAAAGCGAATAAAAGATAATTGTAAATCAGATAATGAAAAGAGTATTTGTTGTGAGTTTGTTAGCTTATAATGTGGAACGATGACTTGTAGGGAAAACGTTTACTAAATTTGGAATGTTCACTAGACTTGGTAGTTTTTGGTATAACCGATAGATTCCCTATTAGTCGGTTATCAACTAATATGTCACGAGGAACCATGGTGTCATGATTCTGATCAGATAGATAATGCTCAACTCTCCACACTCTCCTGTGAGGGAGTCAGTGGCCCTTGTTATTGAGCACATTTACTCGTGGGCGAAGGAATAGAGTAGCAAGTCTACAACAAGTCTAACCGTTCTTAATACCATAAAGACTATAAATTTAGCAAACAATTAACTTAGCAAATATGTTCGGACTTAGTTGATCAATTCCTATTAATGAATTTTAAGCGTGGTAAGCAAAGAAAAATGTTGAGGTTTCTTGCGTACCTTACTTTATATTTCATAGGTTAAGGAAAAGTATCGATTTAAATTGGATTTTAAACTTGCCTTTCTCAATACAATTAACAAATCCCTAGGTTTTCGTAAATGGTTATTTAGCCTATAGCCTACCTAATCTAATCTAAACTAATCTAATCTAATTAAAGCAATAATTAAAATGCTGACGGCTTTTTGCATAGAGTTAAACCCAGACCATGTCAGAAAATGCTATGGTAGTCCACAATGTATTTAATCGTTTACCGATGTTTCCATTGTGGATTCAATTGCTTCACGATGTTTACATGATAAGTACATTGTGATTTCAAGTGTACAATACTCATGGTACTTCCACGTAATCACATTGCATTTTATGATGCTCGCATAATGTTACAATTGAAACCATAGTTTTACACAGATAACTATTGACCAAGTAGTAAGGTTCGCGACTCCTCTTTACAAGGTTACAATCACGGTTGTTAATCGAAAGGCGAATGTAAGTTTTAGGTTTAAAATCATAAGATAAGTCCGTTCATAAAGTTTCCGTTTTATAATGTCGATCCATAATACAACTACCTTCGGTCGTTACCGGCTTCCATACGTATGTACTTTGTTTAAAAGCATTTCCAGCACTACACCGAGTAAACAGTCGAATAGGGGCCGTCATATTATTTCACGACATATTTAAAGTCATCCCACAATTATATATACTAACTACATCACAACAAATACAATAGTAATCTACTCGCTAATCATGGCATAAACTATCTCTAGCATAATTAAAGTATACATATTTAATCAAGATAGATAAGGATAGAAATAACCGAGATTAATATGCGAGAAGGAGTAGAATTGAATTAATAAGAGTTGCTCCAAGCGTACACCAACGATTACAAATGTGTTCCCCACCAAGGATTACAAACACGTTCCTTAACTAGCCTAATACTAATTTAAAATAAAGAAAGAAAGAAAAGCTAGAGTAAAGTGTGTTTTGAGGTGTATGTTTCCAAGGTGTGTCTTCCAAGTAAGCCCATGCCTCCTATTTATAGAGGAGTTTTGGTGCATTTTAGCCAAAGGAAGCACACATTAGCAAAAGATGGAAAAGGTAGTAGCACCAGGTACAAAACGCGAAAAAGGTAATGGCACCAGGTACGAAAAGTAGGAAAAGGTCTAGCACCGGGTACGAAAAAGGACGAAAAAGTGCAATCCGTGCAGGTGGCGGGCAGCAGCCGGCGGCTGGCTGCCAGCCGGCAGCGGCCGGGTGGCTGCCGGCGGCGGCTGGCTGCCAGCTGCACCAGCCTACTGCCGGTTGCTTCGTTTCTCGATTCGTGCGTGTTTTCTTCGTTATGCGTCCGTTTGCATTGATTCTTTTTGCGTTGGATTCGTAATTCAAAAACAAAGCTTTTGATGAAAAGAAATCCCAAAAATATGTCTCTGAACTTTAGATGTGTCGTACGAATCGTTTGGATCTTCCGGAGTGCGTAGAATCTTCGTTCTTCGTCCGTTTTAGTTGATTCTTCTTCTGTTGGATTCGTAATTTGAAAACTAACATCTTGGGTCAGATAGATGTTGGTGATGGGCTCTTTTGTCTTGAAACCTCGTTTTGATGTCTGGAATCTTCAAACGTGCGTGGAATCTTCGTTTTTAATCCGTTTTGCTTGATTTTTATCGTGCGACCTTGTTTTGACCATCTTGGCATAATACTATTGATTTGTAATGTTTTTGAGTTAAAGTGCCAAGAATCATTCCAGAATGAGAGAGATATCGGTTGTAAAAACGTGACTTTTTACGCGATATCAACATTCTGCTGGTTCAGATTTATGTTGATGATATTATCTTTGGATCAACAAGGGATGCTCTGTGCAAGGAATTTGAATCTCTCATGCACAACAGATTCAAAATGAGTTCAATGGAAGAGTTAAACTTCTTTTTGGGTCTACAGGTTAAGCAGAAACCTGATGGGATTTTTATTCATCAAGGAAAGTATGTGTGTGATATTCTGGAGAAATTTAATTACACAGATGTGAAAGTTGCTAGCACTCCAATAGAAACACATCTGAAATTACATGCAGACCTTGAGGGGGAGAGTGTTAATGAACATCTGTATAGATCTATGATTGGTTCACTAATGTATCTGACCTCTAGTAGGCCAGATATAATGTTTGATGTTTGTGTTTGTGCTAGGTTTCAGACAAATCCTAAGATGTCTCACATTCATGTAGTCAAAAGAATCTTTAGATATCTTAAAGATCAACCAAAATTGGGCCTTTGGTATCCAAATGATTCTTCATTTGATCTGACAGCATACACTGACAGTGACTATGGAGGTGCCAACATGGATAGGAAATCAACATCTGGAAGGTGTCAATTTTTGGGAGAAAGACTTGTGTCATGGCAATGCAAAAATCAGACCACTGTGTCCACATCAACTGCAGAAGCAAAATATGTTGCAGCTGGAAGCTGTTGCTCACAGATCCTATGAATTCAAAATCAAATGCTTGATTATGGTCTGACTTTCTTAAAAACTCCCATGTTTATTGATAATAACTCTGCTATAAGTATCATATGCAACCCTGTGAAACACTCCAAAACCAAACACATTCAAATCAGATATCATTTTATAAGAGATTGCAATGAGAAAAGGTTAATTGAAATTTTCAAAGTACATAATGATAATAAATTTGCAGATCTGTTTACCAAATCATTTGGTGTTGGCAGATTTACATTTTTGATAACCAGTATTGGTATGAGTAATTCAGAATAAACCTCTCTCACTTATCTTTTGTAAATATTTTTTTTTGTGTCTGGAATGTTGTTGCATCATGATACTACTGTTAGTACTGCTAATATATAGTAGTACCTTGTTAACACTGCCAGTTTAATTTGTATTGCTGGTATAAATTACCACCAGTATCAAATTAATAGTATCAAATTAACACTGTTGGACTTTTGTCTGTATATATCCCTATGTTTGACTGTGTGCAGGTATCAGCTATGTATTTGACATAAGATTCTCTTGTTTCTCCTGATGTTACAATTTTCTTATCACACATTTAGAATATTTTATACTTAAGTTTTATCTATTCACTATTTTCTAGATAAATAGTAATATTCTCTTACATATTTCTTAATTACTTTTCCTTTTTATATATCATCTTTTCTAAATAATGAAACTTTCATCTTAGCTTTTATCAATATTTCTGTTTAAAAAGAATTCTATTTCAAAAATCCGCTCTTTTTCAACTAAAATGGAACAACCTGAGCAAAGTGTGGATCTTGATCATATGGCTACCACATACATGAATAACAACTACTATTCTCCAAGAGATTATTTGTCTTCCACCTCTGGATACACGACTTCAGATAATGAAATTCAAGAAGAAGAACCAAAGCCTGAGCTGATCTGCATGGATCAGTATCATCAGATGGAAATGATTGCAGAACAGGACTATGATCATGTGGTAGAAACTCTTCAGAATCAAGTGCACCAGCTGGACAACTACAATTGGGCAATCATGAATCAATGCAGAGAAACGGAAACAAGGAGAATGATTGCAAAAAGATCTATCCCTCGTCGCATCAAGGATAGGTTGGCTCACTGGAAGTACTTGGTGAAACGGGCAAAAACAAAAGCAACTCCGTGGATTAAATGAAAGGTTGATCCATCAAATAATGAACGGTATGAGTACATTCCTCCTTATTCTAGTCATAGTAGTCATCTTATGGACCGTTACTATGCACAAGATATGAAGTTTCCTGGTCTTGATGATCCTGAGTTATTTTAGTAGTAGTTAGTTTTGACTATGAAAAAAAAAAAGGTAAAAGGGAGGAATGGGAATGGTAGACACTGTTGGTTGTAAATTAGTACCGCTCATATTATTTACACCAATGGCATATTATATAATATGTTTTAGTACCGTTGGTATTTTTTACACCGCCTACACGTTTTCCTCAGTTACTACCACTGGTACTTTTACACTGTTTAAAATTAGGGCTCGTATATACTGCTAGTTATGTCGGTTTTAAGCTTTCAAATTCTCATTTTTCAAAATCATTTGCTCTCTCTAACTCTCAAAGTTGATCATCATCATCCATTTTCCTTCAATCAATCATCATCAACATCTGTCTAATGGCTTCATCTTCATCATCAACTACTCTTTCCATCGCCGATAAACACAATTTGGTTGCTTTTCTAAAGAAACCAAAAGGTTTCTGATGATTATCATGGAATGGTCGATTTTCTGCTTCGAAGCAACCTTAAAGCCTTAACAGTAAACCTTATTATCTATATTACACAAGTAAATGATTTTTGGACCTCTGCAAAGAATACAGAGGTTGATGGGGAAACTATTATTGTCGGAAAGGTTGCTGGAAAGGAAATCAAAGTGTCTGAGAAGTCAATCCGCACTCATTTGCTCCTGCACGATGCAGATGGTATGGATTATTTTCCTTCTTCTCAAATTTTTGAAAAATTACAGTTGTTAGGGTATGAGGGGGAGAATAATGGCAAATTAACATTTTTCAAAGCAATGTTTTGCCCCCATTGGAAATACTTAATTTATACCCTACAATAATGTATTTCACAAAAAGGACATATTTTGATCAGTTTAGCCGTAATATTGCATCTGCAATAATCTGCCTAGCAAATGGTTTAAACTTTATTTTTTCAAAACTGATCTATGATGGAATGTTATACAACCTGGATCATCCTAATGACATGTTTTTAATGTATCCAAGATTCTTGCAACACATTTTTAACAAAGAATTAGAGGATTTACCAATTGATGGTGGTAAACTCATTCTCTCTTCTCATTCAAAAATGGTTTTCTCAAATATGAAGAGAGCTGGAATGGTCAAACAAAAACAATTTTCTGAGAAGGTGACTCCTTTGACTGCTCATATGATCAATGCACCTTCTAATGCAGAGGTTAGTCCATCAACCACTTCTGCACCTGTAGTTCAGGAAGAAACCACTCCCACTTCTTCTCAACCCAGAACTACAGGCTCAAACAAAAGAAAAACAAGGAACCTCAAACCAACCAAACCAAAAGCCAAAAAGGCAAGAAAACAGGCATCTGAGACTCCTCTTTCTCAGTTGTCTCAGCCCATTGAACCAAATAAGGTGGTCAATGATCAAGATCATGACCATATGGAAAGGGCTGCCACTACTGTATCGACCTCAGAAGGAGTACAGGACAGTGGTAATGGCAATAGAACCCAATTCATGGCAACACCAGATTTGGAGATACCATTGGATCCCTCTATTGCAGAGGATTCAGTGGAAATCAACAAATCTAGTGGTCCCAATACCAAGAACCAAGAGGCCTCTGCTATTCATGCTGGGCATGGTACAGTAGGTGGTTCCAATGATCCAATAGAGGAGGTTAACACTTCCAAAAATGGTGAGGACAGTTCTAAACTAAAGGATTTAACGGATACTTGTACTAGATTGGTTGAGACTATAGAAAAGCAAGGGAAAGAAATTAATGAGATGAGGAAGAAGATGAATAAAATGAAAGAGGAAATTAGTGAGTTGAAGGAAAGAAATTCCAAAGCTAAGAGTATGTTTGAAGGACAGAAAAGGTTGGAAAGATAAAAAAGGTCAAAGCTTATCATAACTACAAGCTCTTCTACTGATAATGATGACAGCAACAAAGAAAATTCATATGAGTTCACAGGAGCTGATAGAGGGGGTGTAGGATCAATGAAGTTCAGTGAACTTGAAGCTGATCCATTGATTGCAGATGATAAGTTGAGAAATGAAAATGAGTGTGAAAATCCACTTGACCCTGAGATAGTCTGTCTATCTAGAAATGAAGCAGTGGAAATGAATACTCAAGAGGATGTCTATGAAGAAAGATCAGTCCTAGGTGAAGGATTGTTTGAGGATGTTGCAACAGATGAAATTGGTGATATTTCTGAAAAGGTGGTGCATGAACATGAGGATACCCCTCATATTGAAAACATCTCAACTACACTTGTTAATGATGAGCTTATAGCTGCAGAAGCATTAGTTGAAGTGGCAAAAGAACCAGCTTCTACTAATACTGCTACCTCCAGAAATGTAGGAATACTGTTTAGAGAACCTGGATCAGAAAAGGTGATGCCAGAGGCTGTGAGAGAGGCTCTCAAAGAGAAGGAGGTGATGAAAGCAAAGGAGAAAGGTAAAGGTATATATGTAGAGCCTGAGAAACCTAAAAAGAAAAAGGAGTTGGAAAAGATAAGTGAAAGGGTTGCTCAAGAACTTCAAGATGAACTTGATGCAGAGGCAGAACAAGAAAATCTGATCAAAGTTACCTATGGTGATAATATTGAACTGGTGTTGACCAAAGAGGAACAAATTCACTTTGATGAATTTCTATCTCAAAGAGTTTATGAGTATTAATGGATGGAAATGTCTGCAAAAGAGAGACAATTTGAATTGGAGAAACTGCTAAGAGAGAGAAGAGCATTTGAAGTAGCTAAAATACAAGCAAAGCTGAAAGCAAAGCCCAAAACCAAAGCACAAATGAAGGACACTTATGCTAGATATGTTAGAGGGTTAACTGGTTTGCCTCTATACAAAGTGAAACAATGGGACTTTAATGTTTTGAAGAGAAAGTATGAAGCTGATCATCCTGTCAATCCTCCTAATCAAGAAAAAGAAGACAGAAGGGATCCTCACTTGATTGCATTTGAAAGAAGTGGAGAAAGGTCAGGATTAGGTGCATTTGATGAGATGAAAAGAAAAAGTGGTGAGGGGCAAGCTGAAAAAGAGAAAGAAGTGCATACTGATGTGCACTCTGCTGATGAAAAAGGAAATGAAAATGTGAATGAATCAGAAGATGAAATGGATATGGGAAGACTAAGATCAATGGTCATTTATGACTCTGAGATTTATACTGCAACTCCACTGGCAGTGGAATATCCTATCATTGACTGGTATATCATTCATAATCAGAAAATGCAGCCATTGTACAAAGTTATTAGAGTAGGGGATAGAGTTGAGGTATATGATTCTTTTCTGAAGATGTTGAAGGTTTTCAGTAGATCTGATGTAGATCAGATGTGGGATGTGAGAAAAAGGAAATATTTGAACAGGAGTGGACCTAATATGAATTTGATACTGTTTGAATATCTTCAGAGAATGTATGAGCTAAATGCTGAAATGGAGTACTTCAACAAACCATTCTCACAAGTAACCTACTGGTATTGCTTTGAGCATAATGGAGTACACTTTATAAATCAAAGAGATTCAACTGTTGGATATTTTCTAGCTGATAGAGAATATCCACTCAATCTCTCTGCGATGAAGCATATGCTGCAATTGAAAGTAAAGTGTAGGGATGTTGATCTTGCTGCAAGTTTGATTCACAAAATTGAAATGTCTTTAAGAAGAAGAGAATCGGAAAAAAAATGATGATGCAGAAAGGATGGAAAGGTCAGAAGAGAAAATAAGGAAAAAGATTGAAAAGGGTTTGAGGAAATGAAACTTATGACTTCTAGAAGAAGCATAAGTTTAGGGGGATATTGTTGGGTCAAAATAACCACTAGTGCAAACTCAGAAAATACTCTAAGAATTATTTCTATCGCTGGAGTTACTACCGCCTATCAATCTATTATTTCTACCGCTGGAGTTACCATTGCCAGTCAAAGTGTTAATACCGTCCTCATCATTTCTACCGACAGTTCATTCTGAAGTTAATACCGCTGCATCATCTAACAAAGTTTCCACTGTTGGATCATTTTACACCAAACCAGTGGGTCTGGCTACAACAACTTGTGTACCAGTAAACTTATAAAATATGTGTGCTCAACTGTAGCAGTTCATACTTAAAAAACTTTGTAGTAATGCATTAAATGCTCACTTGTATATGGTACTCTATTGTGATTATAAAATAGAGTTTTCCATAATCATTAAATGCAACTTTTGACCAAGAAAAGTAGAATAAGTATGGGTTAGATTGTATATGCACGAAGTAGAGTGAGTTGGAAGCATCAGTCATCTTTATCAAGTGTATGTGTTTTCTCTCAAGGTTTCATAGAAATCCAAATGCAAAGATAAAGTGTATTTGTATTATTTTCATCAAGAAATAATATTGAGAGTTTTGACTATAAATTGTTTGTCAAGCTTATTATATTACAGTCACTTTAATGTATGCGTTCTTCCTAATTTTACAAGTGATTCCGCCACTTGAAATTTCCAAAGTGTACTTTATTCTTGTTTGAAGCTTAGAAGTTGGGACCGTTACATATAGAGACTTGAGTTTCGCAAACTTCTTCAAAAACCTAATTACGGAAACAACGGACTCGCAAAAATAAGCAGGCAACTTGAACTCGTCATCATAGATGTCCAATCCAAAATTGAGTGAAGTAGTTATGGAAACGGTATCATCTTTAACAACGATTGGAGAGAAACGTTTTGAAACGAGTTGGAAAATGCATAATGTTTTCAAACTGATGATTTTGTTTATAATATGAAGAGCTATCTCGTCCGGTAAACGAGTAAACGGAGAACATGAATCATTTTCTGCACAAGATTCATTGATTTCCTTCATTTTTTTGCAGATGGTAATAGATTTAATATTTAATAAAATTAAAACGTCGAAGGGAATAGGGGATTGTAACTGACTTATGGTAATGCTCAAGACTTATTAAACTCTATCGTCTAACAAATACTTAACAAACTATTAGTTTTTTGTGGGAAAAGCCGATCCAGTTGGTATGGATAACGGATGAATGGGTTTGGGACCTTGGAAAGACTTTATCATCAAAGTCTAAATTAATACTGTAATTAATTTAACCATATAAAAACTGTATCTAAACATTTTTCTAAAATAGCAAATTTAAACTTTAAACAAAGCCTTTTAAAGGTTAAATTTAACATATAGTAACAAAATTTTCGATAGCTGACCTGAATATCGATATAAAACTAGCCATGACCTATTTATCAATTGGCATATAGCGAATACATGTTCTCTTTTTTAATTTTCAGATGTCATTATTACGGAGTATAATAATTAGGAAAATGATAAAAGAAAGCCCTTCATTCAGCATTTAAGATATGCATAAGAACTTGTATCAAGACCGTAACAAATTTTATGTCTCCTCCTGAATTTTTGTTAACCTTTGAATTTTGGTTGAATATACAATATTTTATGCATGTAAGATTTTATTAAAGAGAGCCTTAAGAGCTTCTTTTAACAAAACCCTAATAACTAATGAAATTTTATAGGTGAAAGATTATAGGGGAATGAGACATTTGAAAAGAATGAGGAGAAGAATCAATTGTGATCATTGGATTAGATGATCTTTTGGATTGTATCAATGGTTATACGGATGATAGTTTTGTCATTAGTTTCAAAACTAAGGGTTAAAGGTAACAAAAAAATATAACATAAACTTTCATCCTACACCCCCCTTCTAGGGGTGTTGAATATATTCGAATCCGAAAATCCGACCCGACTTTAATCGGATTCGGGTAAAATGGATTGGACTATTCGGTTAATCGAATCCAAATAACCCGAATCCGAGTAACACGAATCTTATTTGGATTAGATTACGGATAAATAATTTTGAATTGGGTTGATCCTAATAACCCGAAGAAGGTATTAAATATAAAAATATAATTTTATATATGTGTTATTTATGATTTATATGAGTATATTTATATATTATCAATGTATACATCACTTATAATGATTTATATAAAGTTTTTAGTATTATTTTGTGAAGTTTAGATATGTTAAAGACGTGGAAGCCTAAGATATTCTCTTATTTGGATACAAACGAAATATCCGAATCCAAAACAATCTAATCCGAATCTGAATAAACCGAAACCGAATATTACGAATCTTATTCAGTTTAGATTACGGATAAATTAAAAACTTGAAAATCTGAATAATCTGATCCGAACCGAAACCCGAACAGTTTATCCGAACAACACCCCTACCCCCTACCCCCTTCCACATATTATATTTTTACATTTTAATTCTTCCACTTTCTTTTCTTCCTCCCCTACCCTTTTCTTCCCCAAACCCCACATACCACCACCCCACCACCTCCTCACCTGCAGCCGTTGTCATCCACCGCCGGGTGCCAGCCGTCGTCAAAAAAATATATTTTATTTTTCAAAAAAAAAACTTTTTAAACAAATTTTTTTTCCAATCTTATTTCAATATACTTTTTATAAACCATTTTCTAATTTTTTGATATTATATATAGTATCCATTTTTCTACTGCATTTTGAATAAAACTTTAAGCTTTTTTAACTGTATTTTGTATATTATTGTTAATTAACTAAAACATTTTGTATATATTTTACTGCATCTTCTGTATACGACGTTAACAAAATGCCATACAATTAGATAATACGGATAATATAAAATACAGTAAAAAGAGAACAATATGTCTTAGATGAAATATATTCAAAATGGGTAAAAAAAATAATATGTAGCATACCCTTTATACAAAATGTAATAAAAACAATAATACGTAGTATACTTTTATACAAAATACAGTACAATGGATAATTTGTATAATATAAAATGCAGCGAATAACAAACAATATCTGATAAATGAAATATATGTAAAATGCAGTAAAAATAACAAAATGCAGTACAAATAGATTATGTATAATATTAAATGCAGTAAAAAACGAACAATGTGTACTAAATGGAATATGAGCAAAATGTAGTAAAAATAACAAAATGAAGTACAAATAGATTATATATAATATAAAACGCATTAAAAAGCGAACAATGTATACCAAATGAAATATATGCAAAATAAAGTGCTTTTATACAAAATGCAGAAAAAATAGATAATATGTATAATATAAATTGCTGTAAAAAAAATATGTAATAAATAAAATATAGCAAAATGCAGTATAATGTAACAAAATGCAGTACAAAATAAATTATGCATAAAATGCAGTAGAAAACAAGCAATGTTTATTAGATTGATATGCTTAAATAAAATACAGTAAATATATCAAAAGGATGATGTGTATAATACAAAAATGTAGTACAAAATATACAATATCTACTAAGCATATATATACATAATTCAATAAAGTAATAAAATGCAGTATAATTTTAGCAAAATGCAACACATAATGATAATATGTAAAAAAATTTGAAAAAAATATGAAATTATTTAAAAAAAATAAATTTCAAATATAAATTTCGGCGGTGGCAGGTGGTGGCGGGTGGCAGCTGGTGACATCAGCTAGTGGTGGGTGGTGGAGAGGAGGGGGTGAGGAGAAAGAATGTATGAGAGAGTAGTATACAATATTAAAAAGGTGAAAGGGTAAAAATGAAACTTTGACATGTGACATGTGAGTATGTGACATTTTTAATGGAGAAAATTCTTTTTATTTCTCCTCGAAAAGTACGTTCTATTCCGAACCTCATTCAATTTTATAAGGCCTATTTTTAGATTTATAAGTTTAGACTTACGTATCATCATTATCAATTTTATAAGACAATTTTAATATTCGAAAAATTGATAATTGCTTATGTTTCTATCTACATAAGTGGTGTTTGTAATTCATATTTATGCATATCATCACCGATATATTATGAAAGTCATTGGTAATTGAAATCGTAAAATAAGAAAACGTTTCACATGACGACGTACAGATAAGTAATTCTAATTTCTAAGTACAAAGGATATCCATATACTACGGGCTCTAACTCTTTATAAGCTCCTCTCAATCTTTGCTTAAACCTTTTTGTTACGAGGTTATCTGTGTATGCATACTACAAAAGCATATATAGTTGCAATTGTAAAGTCTTCTCTCTACACGAGAAGAACCTTTCATTCACTACAGCAAACATTGCATTTACACTTACACGTACTTTGTTCTACGTACGTTTTACAAAGTGTGTAAAATTTATTCATTTATACGCACTTATTTTCGTATACAAGCTCTCCACACTCATAAGTGTGTAAAATGACAATGATTTTCGCACTTACAAATGTAAAGAAAATTATCTACACTTATAAGTGCGTACAAATTATGTATTCTACGCACTTATAATGTAGAGATAAATTCTACACACGCGATTTCTTCGCACCGCTAAAATGCCACATGCGCGAAGAAATCACTTGTCTAGAAACTATTTACACACGTAAAGGTGCGTAGAAAATACAATTTGTACGCACTTATAAGTGTAAACATTTTTCTTACACTTTTATGTGCAAAGATCTTTGTCATTTTACACATTTATAAGTGAAGAGAACTCGTACACGATTTTAAATGCGTAGAATTGAGTAAATTTTACACACTTTTTAAAAAGTGCATAGAACAAAGCGCGTGTAATTGCAATATTTGTTGTAATGATTTATATCGCTAATTTTCTAAGAACTACTCATTATGCATCAGTTCAAGTCATATAAGTTGTTAAAGTCATATTATTTAATAAATATAATATATGTATGGAAGGTTTTTATAGAATTATAGAAGGTGAGAGTCAATAAAAATGACAAATTATGATAAAGGCATGTACAAAGTGGGGCTGTTAATTTTCGACAAGACTCAAAACCCTATATGAAACCGACTTGAAAATAAGCAGGTCTAGTCGAGATTTTTTACCCACGAACCCGTCAACAAAACCCGCCATCATGCTATTTTTTGGGTTTGGTTTAGGTTACCCAATGAGTTTTGGGGTTGACCCAAACCCGAATAAAATATATGTAGTTAAAAATTGTAATTTTTTTGTTTTAAATTAATAAATCAAAGTGTTTAATGATGTTTTAGTGTTAGATTTTGATGAGCATAGTATGTAATATGATTTTTTTAGATTTTATTAACACTTATGTTTAATGATAACCATTATAAATTTAGAGATTGACTTAACCTATTTGATCCGAGATTAATCTGTTAACTAAAAGTGATCCGAAAATATATAGATCTCATCTAATAGAAAAAAAAAAATTAAGTAACATATGTCAGTTCGGGTTGGGTTGAAATATTTCACCCAATTAGAAAAACAGGTCGATTTTTGGCTCGAGTACTTATGACCCGTCAATTCGATAACCAGAGGAGGTCAACCCCAAGCAACTCGAATTGCCACCCTTACATAAAGATGCATTTGGGATGCGTTAATGCATCTGTGTATATTTTCAATGGATAATGACTAAATAATTCAACAGACACTTTGACTATTGTATGTTCTTTGTCTTGGATGCTGCTCTTGTCCCTGGCTTTTCTCTTCTTTTGTTCTTGTCTTGTTTAGCTTGTTTCAAGCTTGTTGTAGTGGTAGTTTTTGTTTGGCTCCTAAGTTACCTCTTGTAATTTGGGAGGCCGGGATGTATTTCTTTTCTGTATATGGTGTAAACTTTTGTGTATCTTGGTTTTTGGTAATGGTATTAGTCTGTGCTTTACAAAACAAAAATAGACACTTTGACTAAGGACTTGTGAATCTTCAACTCATATGGCTTAATTTGTAGATTTCAGTGGTTCTTAAATTTCTTAGCAAATATTTAGTTATTATAGTTGATCCTTTGCCTACCGATCTAAAAAGGGCAATAATATAAATATTTATTCAGAATGAATGTTTCCTTGAAGATCATCATTCAATAGGTGTTACTCAAATCTGAATGTACTTATTTACCATAATGAACTGATTTAACCCATTTACCATACTCACAGATATCCACAAATTCATCAAAAATGAACATTTTTTGTAAATACTTGAATTCTGTCACCAATATTCATACACCCTGCCACATATATACTTTTCTGATCCCCTCATATCAATTTTCACATACAACAATACCATTTGCACAAGTCTTTGGATCAATTTAGTCACAGTCAGATAATATTTTTTTCATCTCTTAGACACCCACTCAAAGCTTCTGATTTGTATCTTGTTAAAAGCACAAACGTACTCCAATAATTCTTCCATATACATGTTCCAATTTCGTGCTTCTTAATAATTACTGGACTTCTTCTAAACATGATAAGCTCTGCAGAGCGAAATCTACTATCTACTACTATTACTAAAGTACTCTATCTCAATGTCCAGATAAGATCAGTTTTTTTACCCAATATTTTGGAGCACAAAATACTCCCCTTTATTATGAAAGAATAGTAAATGTCTAAAAAAAAAAACTCCCTATTTCAGATGTTTCTGTAACTTCAAAATCGATTCACAATCAGCATTTCATATATCACTTCTCTCAAATGCATAGGAGTAGAGATCATACACGTCCTCCAAAACAGTATACAGGACTAAACAGGGAAGTTATACAAGGCTTACTGTATCACAATTCACAAACGCTATATATGTAGAGATTTATCAGCACATATAATGCGTTAACACCTTATTAGAACCACATAAAATCGTCTTATAGAAACTCGTAACAAAAATCCGTAAGTAAATATGCATGGTACAAATAAAACTTAAAAAAATTAAAAAAATAAATAAACACCAAAACTTATGATCATCGTTTTAAATTTAAAAGAAATCCCAAGGCACCCTTGTTATTGAGCCCTTATGTTTCTCAAAGATCTCCTTTATAGCTTCACTATACATAGCATCCTCTTTATCTTGATCACAATCATCGATGTTTATAACATTATCATCAGAGACATCATCCCTCTCTATTATAATCATTGTTACTCCCATCATAAGACAACCGGAAACCGGCAATTTCAACCATGGCACGTAACTTCGACTAATCTTATTAAGATACTCTATAACACTCATGAGCTCCTGTGAAAGTATCCAATCCCTGACTTGAGAAATCTTTTCACCGCTATCAAAACAAATCGTCCCCCGTTTACACCAATCCGTAACACTAACATATTCTAATAACGGCGAATCAACCCACCTAACCAACGTACCCAAGAAGAAGAAACTTATAATCGCACCCAAGAAACACTCGCACACAATTTTACATTCCTTACGACTGAATTCCGTACCAACCGCAATTTGCAGGGCACTTCTATTAACTCCATTGGTATATGGATTAGTATTAGTGTTACAAATTGAATTCGGTGACACAAATACAAACGAATCGAGTCTGTTACTGAATTTAATCTTCCACTTGTACCAACAATCAATAGTAATATCTTGAACCCCGCCGACAATACTATCGGGAAACCGAGTGTAGATGTATAGAGACTTGAGGTTAGTAAACTTCTTCAAAAACCCTGCACAATACGTCCAATCGTGTCTAGAAGGAGCAAGTAATTCGCAATCTAAACCGATTAAAACATCTACAGAAATGGTGTCGGCTTGAAGAACTACGGAAGAAAAACGTTTCGAAACAAGATGGAAAATGCATAATGTTTTCAAATCCATGACTTTGTTTGATATTTGAACAACCATACCATCTGGTAAACGATTGAAAGGAGAACATGAATCATTTTCTGCACAACTTTTCTCTGCATTCGTCATTTTTTTTCATATGGTAAGACAAAGATTAAAAAAAACGTAAAGATGTTTTGTATAACGAATTGTGAATCCGGATAACTGTTTTCCGTTACATAAGGAACGCTCAACGACTCATTCTTTAGAAAATACTAATTAACTTTTCTATTTTCAGGTGGCGAAACTTTTTTTTAACTCTGTTTTCTTTTTTCCTTTTTTTGCTCTGTTTCTTTTCTTTCTTTCTTTTTTTAGAAACTTGTCATGTACTCCCTCCGTCCCAAATTAAATGTCCTGTATCAGATTTGGAAGTCAATTTTTTTCAACTTTGACCTTAAATATTTTTGTTTGTGTTATATATTATTTTATGAAAATTATACCAATGAAAATACATTTAAAACTCAATCAATTCATATATTTTGCATCAAGTATTATATAACACAAACAAAAATATTTAAAGTCAAAGTTGAAAAATAAAGACTCAAAAAGTCAAAACATGACACTTAACTTGGGACAGAGGGAGTATCAAATAACCCCCTTTTCATTGATCCAGACTAAGTTGGAATATTGGAGGTTCTAATAGAAATCAAATATACAATTTTTTTATGGGCTACTTTGAATAACAAGATATATAGATTGATGATAAAAGTAGGATAGTCTACTAAAAAACATTAATTAATATTCCATTAAAATCATAATCAGAATCATAATCTAAGTACAAAGGATATTCATAAACTACTATCTTTAGTTTAAGCCTTCTCTCAATTACAGAAGCAGCTGGGAAACTTTCAGTGTGCTTAAGAACCTCATGTTAGGGGTCTAAAATGGCAGGGGAAAAAAAGGTTTATTCAATATAAATGCATGTTCCATGAAGATCAACATTGAGCAGGTGCTATACAATCTTCTGGAAGATAAAAAATCAAGGATTCACATTCCATAACTGGCCTACCTGCTAGGAAATTCTCAAAATATCTAATGTAGCTAGCAATCTAAGCATTTCAGAACAAATCTGGCTAAGGAACAAAAGATTACCCTAGATATTGAAAGAGCAAGTTAAAAAGCTTATAAATGTCAAAACCAAGCTCAATATATGGATGTAAACGATGATAATAAAACATTGAAAATAAGATGATGATTACCGATTAATTAGGCACCCTCTCTATCGAGCCTTTATGTTTCTTAAAAATCTCCATCATAGCTTTGCGATAAGCAGCCTGTTCATCTTGTCGTGCAAAACCATCCTCTATATCATCGTTAAAAGAAGACATGAAATGATCGTTAGGGAGATCATCCCTCTCTATTAGAATCATATTCACTCCCTTCATAGCGATATTATCTTTATTGTATACAAGGAAAAAAAATTAATCCACCATCTATTTGTCTTTTACTATCTCCTACACAATAAGAGTAAGGACACCCACAATTGCACCTATTTGAAAGGTTTTTCGTTACTTACAGAAAAAACCTTTACCTTCCAATGGGAAAAGCTTTTTTGATGAAAGATTATACACACAAAATATTATATTGTTGAAAACTAACACACACAAAATATTAATCGAGTCTTTGGCTAAACACTCAATTTCAGCAAACCTTTTGTCAAAATAGCCTTTATTCTCCAATTAATTTTTTTTTCTATAAGTGTTTCCGTTCAAAAAAATTAACCATTGGAGATGCTCTAAGAAAGATGGAAAGTAAGACTAGACGGTGTGTATCGTGTTATCCTAATGGATGTACAAGGATAGAGAAATAACAGATTACATGTACTATATCATTTCTCAATTAAGTTCATATTTTTTTAGAAAGGCTAATTAAGTCCATTTTTAGGTATGTATTTTAGGCCAAAATTTATGTCACTAGTTAAACATAAGTCACCTTCAAACGAACATCAAATCAAATAATAAGTAAACAACAAAGTAAATTGTTTACAACATATAGAAGCAGTTGCTAATTTCATAATTGTTCAAGGATGGGAGATCTCTCTCTAAAATTTAATACATACAATCTAGTCTAAAGTGCTTCTTTAATATCAAAATTATTATTATTCTAAGTTTGTCCTGCTCTGGGACCATTTTAACTTTCTCATACTACCTTTGATTAGTATTAGTAATTAGTAATAATAATTAAGTGAAGCGTAAAAATATCCTTATAAGATTCTAAAGCAATGAATAAATTTTGTAATATTAGTTGATGATACTCTCAAAGGAGATAATATTTCCACCACCAATTTTGATAGATTCATCATGAATATGTATTACAGAATTGTATTGTACAACTTAATAATGCATGTTGATGGTGGATTTATAAAAAGTGAAGGTGGATTTATCATCACTCTACTCCTAACTATTATTTTTAACACGGTATTTAATATTGCTAAATAAGCCGGTTTGGGCTTATGTAATTTGGGCCGGGGGGATACGTAACGTAGATGGGCTACATAGACTATTTGGGCTCAGAATTAGGCGTGATCAAAAAAACCGGGTTGGGTAACCGACCCGGTGATAACCTGGAAAACCGACCCGATTTATACCCGGGTAGTCAATACCCGGTTCGGTTTTTACGATTACCCGGCGGGTACCCAACCGGGTACAGACCCAGACACTTCAAATCGGGTTGTACCCAGATTGTACCCGAACCGGTTCCAAAAACCGGTTTAAAAACCCGGTTTGGACCCGGTTTTTTCAGTAGCCGTTGTGTTTGAAGTTGTAGCCGTTTTATATCCGTTTTTTTGACTTTTTTTTTTACCATTTTACCATCCTAAAACTAGTATAAATAGATACCTTGAGTTTGGGTTAGTTACAACACTCAAACTCACTCATTCTAGTGAAAAAACACTCAAAACGCTTACGATTTACATACGAAACTCTCAAAACATTACTCTCATCCTCTAAAAACGCTCTCAAAATGGCAACTCAAAGTTCTTCAATTAACAATTTTGTTGGTTCGTCAAATGCACCAACTATTGTTCAAGTTTTTCAAACAAAACGTAATCCGGAGATTTGGTGTAACTTTGACAAAGTGTTGTTGTCGGATGGTTCGACTAAGGCACATTGTAAACGATGTGGGAGTTTTTTAAAAGCCGACTCCAACTCAACGTTGAACAAACATACTTTAAAGTATTGTAGTTCAAACAAAACTAATCCGGAGGAGGGTCAAGCAACCATGTCACAGGATGGAGGTATTTTCACATACCAAGCGGACCGGTGTCGAGAAGCATTTGGCGGCTTTGTGATTCAAGAAGCTTTGCCGTTCAACCACTTCGACAACCCTCGGTTTACTAAGGTTATTCAAAATACTCTTCAACCCCGATATAATCATGTAAGTCGTCTTACCCTTAGGCGTGATGCACTTAAGTTGTGGAAAAATGCTAAAATTCAACTAATAACCGGTTTTGAAAACTTAACTACAAGTGTATCTTTAACAACGGATATTTGGTCGGCTCCTCATGGTTTGCCCGGTTCGTACCTTTGTGTTACCGCGCATTGGGTTGATCCCGCAACTTGGCAAATGATGAAACATACTATTGCTTTTGAAAACTTTGACTATCCTCACACGGGTCAAAGATTATTTTACATGTCACGTGATGTAATGAAAATGTTTAAATTAGAACAAAAGGTTTTTTCTATCTCGTTTGATAACGCGAGTAATAACACAAATGCCGTTCAAAAATTAATACTAAAATACGCACCACCTTTGAAAGGAATTTTCTACCATAGTAGATGTGTTGCACACATCATTAACTTGGTTGTGCAAGACGGATTAGCGGTTCCACAAATAAGTGTAGTAAAAGAGGCCTATAAAACTATGTTACAAGATATATTTTGCAAGGGTAAGGCTAGATACAAACATTACATGAGATTGTGTAAGGAAACGGATTCCATTTTTTTAACCCCTAATTGGGATATGCCCGTAAGATGGAATTCGACTTACAATATGTTTGTATGTGGTTTACGACAACGTGAGACTTGACAAGATTTTCATCATCAACTTGTCCAAAGGGGTTATGCAAACGAATTTCCAATCGAATATTGGGACATTATTCAAAAGATAACCGAATTGCTCAAACTTTTTAAAACCGCCACTACTTTATTATCGGGTGTTTATTATCCCACGATTCATTTGGTACTTAACCAAATTTTTTTAATGTGTTCAAAGCTAAGTGAATACGAATTTGTTGGGAATGCATACGCAATAATGGTCTCTCCCATGAAAGAAAAACTAAGAAAATATTTTAGAGAAATGTCACCGGTAATTAGTTGTGTCGCCGCATTAAACCCATGTTTGAACGTTTCCGGGGTGGAATTGCTTATCGATAACATTTGTCAAGATTTGGAATTGAATGACGAGGACCCATTTTTTGCACAAAATACAAAAGACCATTTTAACAAATGTTTTAAAGATTTATTTGGTCATTATTTTCAAAAATATGGTTCAACAAATGCTTGTTCTAGCTCGGCTTCTACAATGTTTGTTTCATCTTCCTCTCGCGATCCAATGATTAACTTATATAATAGTTTAAGGCAAGAAAACCATAAACGGGCAAGGGGTGATGGTAATCAAACGAACACTAGTGAGTATGGGAGATATACCGGAACCGATTTTTTTAAACACTATACAACCCGATGAATTTGCAAAATTTAATATTTTGGCTTGGTGGAAAGGGAGGGAACCTCAATTTCCCGTTCTAACCATCATGGCCCGAGATTTACTAACCGTCCAAGCTTCTACGGTAGCTTCTGAATCCGCTTTTTCACTTAGTGGCAGGGTACTATCCATACGAAGAACAAGACTCACACCGGCCTCATTAGAGATGTGCATTTACTTGAAGGATCACCTAGACGCCGCGGAACGTGTACAACACATTTCAAGTCTTGAAGGTGAAATGGAATACGAAGGAGATATACACGATGTCGAGGTGGAAGCGGGTATGGCAATATCACTTTCTGATGAAGAAATTGCTCTCGATGACGCTACACGGGAGATCATCACCGATGAAGATTTCGACCTTTGAAGAATGAAGACTACGCATTCGAAGATATTAATAAACCTTGAAGATTTTGAAGAATTATGAAGACTTATTTGTTTCAAGAATATTGTTATGATGATTTAGAAGACTTTGTTTTAAGTAGTTGTCAAGTTATGTAGAAATAAATAGAAGTGTTGTTGTTATGGTAAACGGGTCAAAAGGTGTCCAAATGGTTTAAAAATTAGTCACATGACCGAATTCTTTGTTATCGTGAAATTTGAAAAAGTATCAAAATGGAAAGTTTTATTATGTTATATTGGAGGTGCCTGCAAAATTTTAGGTCTTAAGTATTTACGAGTAAAAAGTTATGCGCATCAGAATTTCAGCTTTAAAAAAGCTGGATGGTATCCAGTACCCGCAGGGTACAAGTGTACCCACCGGGTACTCATGCTTGTTCTTCAACAGAAACTAAAATGCATTGAGTACCCGCCGTGTACAACATGTACCCGCCGAGTACATGATGTTTACCCGTTTGTGTTCACTCCGGGTAGTTCATACTTATCCGGGAACCAAACAAGTGTACCCGTCGTGTACTTCTTGTACCCGCCGGGTACTCCTGTTTTCCAGGTCAATATTAGGCGCCTCCAAGGCAGTTTTCTTCAAAAGTCATATACCCAAACCTCTCCAAAAACCGTGAGAAACACCACCAAACCCCCAAATCAACTATCTTTCAAGCAAAAACTAGTGAATTCAACCCGCATAACACTTCTATAACATGTTTAAGGTATGATTAACAACTTTTTCATTCAATGCTCTTAATTTTCATGGATTGATTGAAGCTTTCAAGTTTAGGTTTTCTTGAAATTGAATGTGGGAAAGTTTTAGTTGTTTATATCTCTGATTATATTGTGTGTTATATGTGGTCACACCTTATGATAGCATGAATTCGTGTTTAGTTTACATAATTATGCAAGATTGCAAATTTAGGGTTCTTGACACACATTTTGGGGAAAATTAATTCTGTGTAATGATATGCTCAGAATTGTTATCCATTAATGTAATGATATGCTTAGAATTGTAATCCATTAATGTAACTGTGTAATGATATGCTTAGATTTGTTCATGGCAATTTGAAATATTCATGGCAATTCTTAGAATTGTAATCCATTAATTCGTGTATATGGCTATGCTCTTATGTGATGGATGAATTATTCATGGCAATTCTCTCATTTGTGTTTTGTAGGGAAGAAGCAAGAGACAAAAATGCACCACATCTGGGACTGCTAATGATGAAGAGGGTGACCGCCCTCAACCGATGAGCATTGATGCTCTACTTGTTCCCGATATAATTCACCCATGGCTCAGATTTAGTAACAAGCTAACAAAGAACAATACATACTGTCAAAAACTGAATTTGTTGAGGGGGAAAGAATGTGATTTATCTAGGGTGGTCGATTGGGAACCACTAGAACAAGTAGGGGTAGCCAATGGAATAAAGGATATCATTAGGCAACGTTATTTCGTGGATCACATAGCATTTGAATATGAAGAATGGGAAGGAATATTTCAAATTCAAGAGCAGGTATACAAGGAGCTATATGTGGAATTCCACTGCACATATCAAATGAATGAGGATGTTGAGACGGCGACTGATAAAACTTTCATGACTTTCCGACTGGGAGGTCAACCAAGGAAAATGAGTATGATGGAGCTTGCTGCCTGTCTAGGCATTTATTCTCGAGAACAGCTAGATGCAGCTCATTTTTCGGATTACTTGATGGCTAGTGAGATGATCGAGACGGAATTTTATCCCAAGGATGTGTGGCACGAATTTTCATCAAAACCATATGCTAGAGGTGGAAGTTCATACAAAGATATGGATAACATGCAGTTGCGGGTAATCCAACGATGTCTTGCGCACACCATTTCGCATAGAAGGGAGAACACAGAGAGAGTCGGCTTCGCAGACTTATGGTATTTGAGGAAGTTCGTAGCGGAGGAGAATATCAATGTGCCATACGCTGTTGCCTGGTATTTACATCATAATGCCAGCGGGATTAGAGGGTCATCCCCTATCTGTGGGGGACAATTTGTGACTAGGATTGCCAAGTCCTTCAACATCAGTTTTCAGGGTTTAGAGCGAGTGATGGCTAGAACGAAAACATTAGGGTTAGTTCAGTTTCAGGGGGCACAGACTATTTCAGTTGTCAATAATAATTACGTGCCCTATCAGGAACCATCAGAGGAACAATTGGCTCAACCACCCAGAAGAAGAAGACATCGGCAAGTGGAACAGGGCCATCAAGAGGAAGAAGCTGCATACGAGCAGCCGGAGCAGGGAGGTTTCCAGCAACAGGGCGCAGCACTACCATCCATGCTAGATCTTATGCAGGGTATTCAGGGCCTTCAGGTTAGCCATAATGATTTTTCACAGGAAACCAGGTATGAGTTTGCAGCACAGCGCTACCACAACGCTTGGTTGGCACACAACACCCAAAGACTTTCTGAAGTGGTGCCAAACTACCGGCCTACAGCCTACAACTACCCACCCATGTGGGGTCAGCCTGGAGCAAGCTATCCACCACCGGTTTATGACGAGAGTGCCGCCTTGGCAGAGCTGCAGGAAGAGTATCGAAGGCAGCAGGAGAGAGAGCAAGAGGAGCGTGGATTCCCCTATGACTATTCCCCATTTTGAGTGCTTGCGTGCCTGATGTGATTCAGACACTTTTCTAGACAAATTGATAACGGTTTATCAAAGTACTTTTAATTTTATGTTTGGATATTTTGAAATGCTTGACTAGGGATGACGTTTGGGTACGTTTTTATACAACGACATCCCAAAACACTTGGATTTAGGTAAATGTTGGTGTGAATGGTAAAAATGTTGGATCATAGAACCTGTACCTGGCTGGGACCAGGGATACCCGGCGGGTACTCATTGGAAATTTGCATCAGAAACTGGGATGGCGTTAGTACCCGGCTGGAACAAGTATTACCCGGCGGGTAAAGAGTACCCGGTTTGGAACCGGGTATTGGACCCGAACCGGTTCCTACCCGGTACAAACCGGGTACTATAGGGTTGGGTTTCCCTCACCCAAAACCGGCTCGGGTCCGGGTCGGATTCTTCAAGAACCGGTTCCTTGACCGTTGACCAATACCCGATTCGGGTATTCGGGTCGGGTCGGGTTGTTCTAAAACCCGATTTTGTTCACGGCTACTCAGAATGACTGGGTCTTTTCTAGAACTCTTATAGTGCCCAGTCTATTGACATCAAATACAACTTATATGGGCTACTTCATAGGTTTATCAAAAGCTGACCGATATAACAAAAATAGAATTGTCAGAAAGTAGAATACTCTACCCAAAAGAAATAGACATAACATAACATCCATAGATAAAAGAGGATCCAAATAAAAGTATTCAAAATCAAAACATCTAGGTACTAAAAATATTCATAAATTATTATCTCTAATTTAAGCCTTCTCTCAATCTTTCCTTAAACCTTGGTTGCAGTTGGAAAACTTCCTCTGTCCTCGACAACTTAACCTGTAATGAATAATGCGTATTGCATAATATTAGAGATCAGATTCAAAACAATTACATCTTCCATGAAGATCATCATTCAGCAGCCTAACTTCTAAAAAAAATGTCCAATTTTAATGTAGCTATCTCAAGTTCAATTTTGCAACGAATGGGTGATTAATATTTTCAAAACTATATGAACTAATCGGGCTAGCGAGAGCAAGTTAAAAAGCCTTAGAATTGACAACTGAAAACAATAAACTGTTACATAAGTACATAGCATACCTCCTGATCAATAATAATTGGCGTAATTTTTAGTAGAAATGTAAAGGTGACAAACTTTAAATCTAACACATGTTCGTATCACCTACTAACATCATACACGAGCCAACTATCCAAACCTGGGGACCCTGCAAACCAACGGAACAATCCGCCTTACATGATTCTTGATTATTAAGTACGGGAGGGACAACCTTTGGCCGGCCCCAAAGAGTGAAAAACAAAAACATTTTTTTCAGAAATATCCAAGACTACAACTTAAGACAAGACTGAGCTCAATGAGGATCAATATTTATATTACTGTTTACTTCAAAAGTTGTTATACAAACACTTAATAATTAATAACAATTCATATTATAATACCAAAACTGAAAACTTAGAAAGAAGATGATTACCGTTTCCAAGATAAGAGGATTCACACGATTCAGACTACGACAGTATCCACTCTATCGATCGAGCCTTATGTTTCTCACCAATCTCCATCATAGCTTCAATATATGCAGCTTCCTCTTCATCTTGTTCAAAATCATCGACGTTGATATAACTATCATCAGCAAGACCATCCCTCTCTACTAAAATCATATTTACTCCCTTCATAACGTAACCTGAAACCGGCAATTCCAACAAAGGGACGTAATATCGGCTAATCTTACGAGGAATTTGAAAAAGAAGGAGCCCTTTCACTTTCTCTACGGAAAGTATCCACTCCTTTGCTTGAGAAATCTTTTCTCTAGTGTCAAAACAAATCGTCCCATGATTACGCGAATCAGTAAGGGAAACGTATTCCAGCAAAGGATTATCATACATCATAACCAACATACCCAAAAATCCCAACATAGAAGACGCATAGATCAAAACTTCTTGCGCCCTTCTCTCTTTTCGACGACTTAATTCCGCTTCATTTTCTTCATTTTGCATGGCACTTTCATTATCTCCATTGGCATTAGATTTGTAAATTGAATTCGGTGACAGAAATACAAAGGAATCAACAGTGGTACCGAAATTAAGCTTCCACTTGAACAAACCAAGAGAATTATCAAAAGCCTGAAGGAAATATAGATACTTGAGCTTTTTAAACTTCTTCAAAAACTTCATTTGAGACGATAAGTTATTCTTTCGTCCAGAAGAGGACGATTCGCCATGGAGGATGTTGGTATTGAAACCAACCAAAGAAGTTAAGCAAACGGTGTTGGCTTGAATAACGATGGGGGAGAAACGTTTGGAAACAAGATGGAAAAAGCATAAGGTTTTGAGAGCGATTAATTTGTTTGATATTTGAACAACCAGTTGGTCTGGTAAACGATCGAATGGAGAACCTGCATCATCTTCTACACAAGATTTATCGATTTCTTTCATTTTCAATGGAAAAAAAGATCGAAGTAGGGGTTTGTATATAAGGGATTGTACCCCTGAACTGTTCCCGTTACTTAAGGTAAGGCTCAACGACTTATTATTATTATTATAAAACTATTTCAGTCATTATAATTCGTTTGAAAAATAACAAACTTTCAATGTTTGGTGCAAAAAAAACGGCTGGTCAAATTATTTTGAATAGTGGTCCGGGTTAACATCGGGTGGATCATTTCGGGTCTACCGCTAGTTTTTAACTTTAATCCCTTTTCTGGTTTTTTGAAAGTTATTATCTTAATAATAATAATAATAATAATAATAATAATAATAATAATGATTTGACTAACTATATTATTGAAACTAACCCTATATTAAAAAGCATGGTGCGCTTTTACTTCTTATGTATGTTATAAAATATAAATGTTATGTACGTTAAGACTCGTTATAAGTAATTCAAATTTGTCAACTAAACGAGCTTCAAAATATATTCAAGCTCGGCCAAAACTCACTTCAAAATATGTTCAATCCTCTAAGATGATAAGCACGTAGAGGGGTAAGTTTCGAGGATGTGATCAAGCTCCTTAGCTCTCTCAGTCACTCGCATACGATAACATAAACATATGCATCTTTATCTCACCAGTTCGAATAATCATTGTCTAACCAACATCAAATAAGTAAACAACTTAACAACCAATTAAAATGTTTAATCAACATATACCATCACTTGATCAACAAATTTCAAAAGGTATTGGGTAATTAGCCAAAGCTCAAAACAGTCCTTATAAGAAACTATATACAATGAATATATATTTTGTTTACAACTCTGTAATTTTAGTTGATGAATTACTCTGTATTATTTTTAGAACGAGATGACTAATTTGGAACTAGTACAGGAATGATTTTTATCTAGCTAAATCGTAGAAAAAGTATGTTAGAGCTTCTCTTTTTTGGGCTTGGAGGGCATGTAAATGGACTGCAAATTTGGGTTCACGATAAGTGCGGGCTTTTCCAATTCTCTTGTAGTGGAGTCTATTGAAATCAATTTAACCATCAATTGTGAAAAACATATATTTTCTTTTTTCTTTTGTAATTTTCGTTCGCGAAATGAAAAATGTATAAATAAATAGCGTCTTCATCAATATGTGGAAGATGACATATAAGATGCATTCACATTACATCTAAGAAAGATTCAATTGGTCTTAGTACTCACTACTGAATGCCAATTGATCCGTTGCAGCCTTTTAGCATTTCTCATTCTTCCATGAATATCATCATTCATAATCGCATAACATCATATCAGCCTTTAGTGTTTACTGATCCATACCCAAGACAAATGCATGCTTAGTAGTTGGAAGGTTAGGTTGATGGGTTGCTATCAGCTACTTCACTTTGGAGAACACCCATGGACGAAAAATAACCTACCCGCCAATATTGGATCCTGCAATCCGCCCATTTTAACCATTTCAATTGAACGAGAGATTATGACAACCTTGAAGCTTTCTAAGATTGTCCATAATAACCCGTTTTCATTTATCCAGAATAAAATTGGCAGCTAATAGAATAACGAAAATACAATTTATATGGGCTACTTAGAATTTCAAGATAGAGTGATGAAAAAGTAACCAATATAAGAAAAGTAGGATAGTATAATAACCATAGGTACCAGAAACTCATAAGAAAATAGCGTCAATTAGAAAATCATAGTCAAAATCAACATCTAAGGACAACATTTATTCATATGCTAGTACCTCTAACTCAAACCTTTTCTCAATCTTTCCTTAACCATCTTTTCATGAGATACTCCATATATGCATACTACAAAGACATAGTAGTGTTGGGAAGCTTTTTTTGTGCTAAACAACCTGTCATTCATATTGCACAACGCACATTAGAGATGGAAAAGGGCAGATGAAAAAATCTCTAATCAAAATAACGTGACTTGTATATGAACTTGGAACAAGAACACTTCAACAGCTTCACGACCACATACCATCATCCGTACACACAAACTGCTGTTGATACAATGACACACTCATGCTCAGCAAAATACAAAATAATGAAGTATCTGAACTATATTTCCTGAGTTCTCATATACAGACATATACAATATTTAAGTTAACAGAAGTATCCAACAAACGTTAAAGCTGAAAATAAAAGAGATAACCTTTGTTTAAATTCAGGAGGTAACTAGGTAAGTAAGTCTTTCTTCCAAGGCGTTCTAAAATAAACACATCCTTTATTTACGAAGTTCATCATTTGTAAGATGTTATTCAGTCCAATAGGATGAGAACAATCAGGACACAAATGAATGACCCACATCCAGCCTAAACCTTTTTAAAACCCCACAAATCTAAGCTAATTGTCCAACATCGAATGTGTACGAAACAGGTAAGTTGTGTCTGAACTCTAAAGATATTCAGTTACAGTGAAGAAGGGTCCTAATATGCAACCTGATCATAAATGTCAATCAACATAAGTGTTTGATTAGGTCACAGTATAAACTGTGAAGTAGTGACTTCGGAGCAATAAAGAGTAACGTAGCCAGTGCCCTTCCACAACTGAGTACCCTGACCCTATTATGTTTCTTATTCAACTACTATGATATTTTAACTTCACACACAATAAATTAGTGATTAAACGCTAATTACAATCATCATTTTGTTATTAACTTCTCTCAACTGCATAGCAACAGAGAATATGTGTGTATTCCATAACAATAAGCAGGGAATTTAGTTAATAAGGCTTACTCTATTACAAAGGTATGTAATATCTGATCGGCAAAAAAAGTGTTCAAACCTTACTTGAGCCACACAATATCTACCTTTAACTCTTTAAGTGCTTACTTATCTTTACCCACGAGCTACAGCTTATGAATGACAAAATATATCGAGATCAATTAGGATGTGAGCAATGATACTAGATATTTACCTTACGGTCCTTACTAAAAGAAAAACTAGTTCTTATACAAACACATATCAACTTTAAAAGATAGATTATTACCGACTACTTAGGCACCCTTCTATCGAGCCCTTAAGTTTGGTAAAAATCTCCATCACAGCTTCACGATATGCAGCTTCCTGTTTATCTTGTTCAAAATCATCCTTCTTATCATAAAAAAAAAATAAACAAGACAAAAGCTATCATTAGGGAGATCATCCCTCTCTATTAAAATCATAGTTACTCCCTTCATATCGTAACCTGAAACCGGCAATTCCAACAACGGGATGTAATACTAACCCTATGAGGTCTCTTATGAAGATTGAACTTGTCTTAAATTTCAATTTTGTCTGTAAGTATCAAATTCTTCAGTAGAGAAATATTATCACCACCGTGAACAAAAGCCGTCCCTTGTTTACCCCAATCTGTGAGGCAAACATATTCCAACAACGGAACAAAAAACACTAACTTACGCAAGAATAAATTCTAGTAATGGCACCAAACAAACACTCAGACGCAATATGATATTTTTTACGACTTGATTCGGCAGTCTGCAGGTCACTTTCACAAACTCCATTGATATTAGTAGTAGTATTAGTATTGTAAATTAAATTCAAAGGTATCGAACAAACAATCAGCAGTAATACTAAGGCATAAAGGAAGCTGGATACATAGAGATCTGACTTTCGTAAACTTCTTCAAGAATTTACATGCAGAAAAAATGATTCCGTGGGCAAGTCGACATCATTTGTAGCATTTAACGAAACTATGTCGGCTTCAATAACGATAGAAGAGAAACGTTTTTTGAAGCGAGATTGCAAATGCATAATGTTTTCAAATCGATGATTTTGTTTATTATTTGGAGAACCATCTGGTAAACAATTGAATGGAGAAGATGAATCATTTTCTTCACAAGAATTCTCGCTTTCCTTCATTTTCGTCAAATGGTTATAGATACAAAAAAGCGTAAAGATTTTTGTATATAGGATCGGAGTTGGTACAACTTACCAGTTTTCCATTACTTATGGTACCGGTCAGTGGGAGTAAGCAGGGATACTATATTAAGACAGGTATATAGAAGTTTATCAGCATATGAGTACATGACTTGTTAACCCCTTATTATTTGAACCACATGAAATCTTCGTATTACCCCAAAAAACTACAACTTATAGATGAAAGATCGAGCTCGATAAGGATCTAAGTGATGACATCATTCACTTCATAATCATTAAACAAAACTAGTTCTTATACAAACAAATATCAACAGCAACCTATAAGTAAACACGCATAGTATATATAGAAAAGCATAAAAATGTGAAAACACCAAAACTCCTAACCAAAGACATCGCAACCAAAAAGGATTCGCGACAAGAACCGAAAAGTACGCCATTGAAGCTGTTAATATCGAATTCGGATGAAACGGTTAGTAAAACGGAGTCGATTTGAAGGACGATGGAAGAAAAACGTTTAGAAACGCGGTTGCAGATGCATAATGTTTTCAAATCAATGATTTTGTTGAATATTTGGAGAAGCAGCTCGTCTGGTAGACGACTGATCGGAGAAGATGAATCGTCATCTGCACAGAGTTCCTTCATGTTTTAGGTGTTTGCCACCTAAACCACCCTCGATGTTATTGTTGTTGATAGGTCAAAATATATTTTAGGTGATTGAAATTTGTGTGAGAATGAAGGGAGTAACCTACAAAGACATACTCTATTACAAAATTCATTTACCTTCAACATTAATTTACAAAATTCATTTACCTTCAACATTAATTTTCGAGTTTGTACCTTTCCAACATTATTTTCCATGCAGCTTCAAATTCACAAGGAGTGAAAGAATTATACACAGCGTTTTTAAGCCTATAATTGATTGATTTATATTTTTATGCTTACCAAGCTTCTCTGGTAGTTTTTTCATAATATGCCACAAGCATCACCTGCCACACATTTATATAACAAAATAAATAACCCGGGACCTGTTGTAACGCTATAGAAGTTTTTAAGAAGAGAAGAAAATACCTGTGACGTGCATTGGGAAATACAACTTCAATTGCATTTTTCATAGCTTGGTCTTGGTCCGTGATAATGGCTTGAGGAGCACTTCTAGACATACACGTAAGCCATGATTGAAAGAGCCATGTAAAGGTTCTAGTATTGTAACACCCCTCTTTTAGGCTGAACAATATTATATTATTTACTCGAAAGCGTATATTATAAAATACATTTCTTTACTCTATATTAAATAATGTACCTAAACAATTTACATATTCAATTCACACTAATTAAAAACTGTTTAACACCATTCAAGACGGGGTATTATAAAATTCTCAAAACAAGGTTTATTATAAAACCATATCAGAGTCTTCAAGCGTAGTCAAACATTCCTTGAACAACTATTCACCTCCTGCACCCACTATTAATCAAAACATTTCCTGCAGGAAGTAACTGGAGGGATTAGCACAAAGCTAAGTGAATAAATTTATCACACACAATTCAACTTAGCATAACTATCTGTTTACAGCAAATAATCGTAAACACATTCTTTTTCAATGATGATCAGTGGCTCTTAGGATATCATAATACCCGGGGATTCCCAAAGAACACTTAACGTCAATCTGTATGGCCATTACAGAATAGACCGATAACTATTGGTTATTAAACTCATACACAGGTCTCAAACACAACAAATGAATCAAAACCTGTGTAATTCACATAATAACCCAAAAGTCCAACTACACGTTGACCTCAATAATCTGATACACATAGATTCGCATATCACGTAGATTCATACTCAATATCACAGATTAACAATGTTATAATCAATCTTCGTATACTTGTTGCAACCAAACAGTTACAACTAAACCGAAGGGTGAGTTCTAAATCCACTCACCGATACCTTTGTCTTCACAACTCAGAATCCTAATGTCACTTATCTGTTGGAGGATCTGAGAATCAACAATCAGATATAAGTTAGAAATCCAGATCATACATACTTAGCTTATATCAATTTATAACACATAACAACAATTTAACACTGAAATGAGTCAAGTAAACATGAAATGTTGGACAGGGCAAGTAAGCCGCCGGCTAGGGTCCATGACCCGCCGGTTTAACATCATGAGCCGCCGGCTCAACCTACTTAGCCGCCGGGTACAATGTGTTTTGATGGAACCGAACCAAGTCGTGTTTTAAAGCCTCTAGAAACAGCCGGGTAGGGTGGTTAACCCGCCGGTCCAAAGGTTCAAGCCGCCGGCTACGGTCTTTTGCCCGCCGGCTAGCCAGTGTTCACAAAGAAGACGCCGGCTTGGGTGTGCTACCCGCCGGTGTAACATCCTCGATTTGGGCCTAGTAGAAATACGGTATTTTTCATTACTTTCTCGTATTTAAATTGTATTCTGAAATAATTGGTATTATTTGGATAATTTAAATTAATAGGTCAAATGATCAAATGATTTATTGTGTTGGATGAATTATTAATTGTTTTAAATTAATTTAGTTGACGGTATAATAAAATGTATTTCTCGCAAATAGTTTTTAGGTTCCAGACAATAGATTTGGAATGGGTATATGATTACACTGCATGTTAATTGGACTTGATTGAAATGTCGACCATTTTCCATTTCTTCAGTTCTTTCATCTCTCTCACACTTTCTCTCAAGAATACATGCACCAAAAGCAATTCTCAATATGATTTTCATCTTGTTGAAGCTGTGATTTTTGTATTGGCAACTGAATTCACCATCTTCTTCTTCACCTTGTTCATCTAGTTCCTTCCTCTCCATTGTAAGTAATTGTTTTGTGTTCTTGAGCTCAATTGATGAGATTAAGTAGAAAGATTGATGCATGTATAATCCAATATGCTTAAATGAATTGTAATTACTGAAATCATCATCTTGTTCTTGTCTTGCATGCGAATTTCTAGGTTTGAATGTGTGAAATGGGTTTTTGTTAAATTAGGTTGAATGAGTAATGCATGTGTTGATTTAGGACTTGGATGATTGTTGTTTGTTGTTATAACATGTTTGTGGTTGATATTTGTGGTTAATTTTCTGTCAAAATCGTGTTTTACAATGGTATGTAGTGGATTTGGGTTTTAGTGTTCGTGCTGAGCTTTATCAGGTCTGAACCATTGCTGGAAAGCTTGGGAACGCAATCCAGCTCAATTGCCCGGATCGCGTTGCTATGTGTAAAATGGCCACAGCACGTTTTACTCTTACGAACGCGATCCTGACACGACTCACCCGGATCGCGTTGGTCAGTTGGTTTTGTGTCTGGATTGAGTTTACTCTTTGGAACGCGATCCTAGCCACTTGCCCGGATCGCGTTGCCAAGTGAAAATTTGTAACAAAATGTTTTTACACTATGGAACGCGATCAGGCCACTCCTAACCCGGATCGCGTTTGCTAGTTATAATTTGACGAAATTGACAACTTGTGACTTATGTACCTATGTTATGTAACTAATAATGAAAGTGTAGTATAATCGATTAATTGACACTATATGCATGGTTGGATTGTAATAAACTTGATACAAGAATCTAATTCGGGTTTCGATTTCGTTCTCAGATAAACCGAAGACTCAATAAGATAAGTCCTTTGAGTGGAGACGGTGATCGTCAAGGGTGAGTGGATCTTGGACTCTCAGTCTAAGTTAGTTGTAACAACATGGTTACAACGGGTAAACTGGATATATTGCATTGATTTGCTTAGATAATATATTGCCATAATGGTTATCCCTTGAATGATTATTGGTGTCCTATATGTTATGATAAATGTGGACTATTTGAATTGTTGGGGGGTCAACTAATGTGTTGGGTTTGGGTACTATTACTTTGGACAACGTAAGTGCTTTGTACATGTGTTGAACACTGAAATTATGTTGTATGTAGTAATAGTACCAAACTATCGGTTTAATCTCTGATTTGGCCTTCAGTTGGTTTTAAGTGTTACTTGAGGAACCACCGCGGCATGAGAGTACCTCAAGAACCACCGATGCTTCTTGATTTGTGTGTAATGCTTGCTGTAAACATTTGCTAAGCTAAATTAGATTGATAGTTTTGGATCTATTCACTTAGCTTCGTGCTAATCCTACCTCACTACTTCTTGCAGGGATAGCTTTTGATTGTGGGTAGCTTGAAGTATGGGACGAATGAAATGTTTGACAAACCTACTCTGATTTAGTTATGTTTGGATTAAAACATTTTGTATCAGATTTTAATATAACACCTAAGTATGTATTTAGCAAATTATGATAATTTGGTATTAAAGGTTGTATGTATTTTGGGATGCACTAAGGAAACGTATTACACGCATCCTATGATGTGTATTTTAAATATTCGCTTCCGTAATTAATTAATTTAAAAAAAAATGTCTTGAGAATTTGAAGGGTGTTACAGCCGGCTTGTTCTTCATTTCTGCAACAGCAGCAGAAAACTTAAAACACCCCTGTACGAACCAAGCCTCTACAAACTCAACTTTGTTGTAGATAATCACTTAGGCAACATATTTATACAAAAGGGACTTCAGATAGCAACAAGTTAACATCAAGTAACTTAAACCAACATCAATCAATTCCATTTTCATGCCAAATTCATACCAATTTGATAATTCACATATGTGAGCTCATTTTAACTCAAAACTACTATTTAGAGACTGAAATTCACAAATTGAACCATGAATTCAAGTTCAGAATCATCATATAGCACTACTAATCATCTTATGCTATCAAGTATCAAATCAATTCACCAATTTCACTTTTAAGAAACAAAAGTTCATAAACTTAACATAATTCAAACTTACTTGCTTGATTATGATGATGATGAGAAGCTTACAAAGAATCACAGCTTCAATCTCATGTATTTTACTTTTAATTTGAATACTTAGTGTTAGTTCTAGGTTTTGGAAGGGGTGAGCAAATTAGGAAAGAGATGAGTAAAAGGGTCGACTTCCCTTTTAAGTAGTTCTTAATATTTGGGTATTTTATGCCCGTCTTAAATCTATTGTCTGGAACCTAAATATTAATTACAAGAAACTTATTTTATTGTACTGTCAACTATAGTAAATTAAAACAACTAACAATTTACTATTCATAATAAGTCCTGAGACCTATTTACCTAAGTTTCTCAATAAACAAATAATATCAAATAATTTCTAAAATAATTAAATAATCAATTTAAATAGAGAATTATCAGACCCGACGAGAGGATCTTACAAGTATCTTCGTTTGAAATTAATCCACAACCAAGCAGTACCGATTGTCCATGATGATTGACCCCCACAAAAGGAGCCATTGGCATCTCATACCTATTTGTCAGATACGTTGTATCGAATGTCACAACGTCCCAAAACTCCTCGTATGCTGCCCTACACCTTGCATCGGCCCAAAACAAACTCTTTATTCTATTTTCTTCATCCAACTCCCATGTGTAGAAAAACTCACGATCCGTAGATTGAACCTTCACGAAATAACTTTGAATTGCTTCAGCATCACCATCTCCAAACTTCAAACGTTTAACTTTGTCAACATAATTCCGACAATCTTTTTCTGTAAACGTTAAATTTTCATGTCCCCCACTTTCCACAACGAGTGTATTGAAACCCTTATTTATTCTAACTCCGGCTCTTTGAAAGATTTCAAGTTATCTTTTAACACGAGGATTTATAACCCTATGACATCGATAAAATCGTCCTTTGCCCGGACTAAACGGGTGATTATGCTTGAGATCAACTTTCGACACATACCACCTCTTATCGGTGCCAAGAACTGCACTAATCCTAGCCCCGTAATATGTTTTTGAAATAGGACGAGATTTGAGAGGATTTTTGGATCTCGACTTTGAATTCCCAGCCCGATTGCACGAAATAGTATAATACTTAGTCTCTTCAGCTGTATCAGGCTTACGAGATGACCTTTTACACACTCCAAATCCCATTTTCTTTCCATAGTTAGCATAAAAATTTGTAAGTTCGTCAATTGTGTCAAAAGTCATTCCAATATTTGGTTCTTCAACCTCTGCATCATTTTGAACCTTTCTATCAGAGTTTTCTTGAGAGCACACATCTTCATGATGTTGGACTTCATTTACTTTTTTCTCATAGTTGGTTTCTTTTTCCAATCCATCATAATCATATCTGCTATCAACATATAATTCACTTAGCAATCACTACGATTTCAAAGGCTACAAGTTTTATTGTTTAGACTAATCATTAAGAATATTTACGTTTATACTAAATAATATGTCTTAATATTGTAATTAGAGAAGTAATCAAATCGAAATTATACGAGACTTACTCATGATTTTCTTCCTCGATATCTTGCAGATTACCAGAGTCTCGGGTATCAGATAATAACTCTTCATCATGTAGAGAAGAATGTGAAAATGATTGATCTAATGGAGAAGATTGCTCATATGGAGAAGATACATACGAAGATTCACTCATCTTCAAGCATTCAATGAAGTTGAAATCGAACTTGGTGATGTTGAAGAAGAAGAGGAAGTTTAAGAGTCGGGAGATAAAAAAGATACTGTTGAGTCACTGATCTACAAACTCAAGATGGTCACTGATCTCAAGGATTAAGGGGGAGACTAAGACAATGTTGTAGTCATTAGTCGCTGATGATTGAAGTCACTGATGGTGTCTTATTCTCTTAAGTCTCTGACCTACCTGCTGAAGATCTCTCTATGAAGAAATGTTTCAAGTCAAGCTCCTGTTGCTGAAGTTTATGTTCGCTGATCTTCTCTCACTCTGAGTTACTGAAAGGGAATGATGCTCAACTTTGCGTGTCGCTGATCATCGTCAGCGAGAGCATTACTCTCTGTACATGAAGTTTGATTCAAGTTGAAGATAGTGTTGCTGAAGGTCTTCTTGTCGCTGATTGTATCTTAGACCAGTAGAAGAAGAATTTATAAGGATCAAAGACTCAACTATGTGTGTCGCTGATACTCATCTATCAGCGAGAGTCTCCAAGTCTTCTTGAGTTCTCTCATCTGCTGAATAAAAGAAGTCGCTGAAGATTAGCTGTTCAAGTCATTCTTTAGAGCATGTTAGCTCGCATCGAGAATGAGGAGAATTGATACATCTCTCAGTGACTGCAACATTAAATGCCGCATTAAATAAGAAGTCAACATTCGGCGTTACTACGGCACAGCACGTGTTCCTCGTAACTTGAAAAGAGTAACGTGGAAGCTTTTGATTGGTCTATAGTACAAGGTGATATTTCCCAAGACAGAATGTCGTGCCATGATATATCACATCTCAACTACCTCTCCAATCAAGCAGCGACACGTGTCTATCAGATCCGGAAATCAAGGATTTCAGTGTCTATAAATAGCGTAGTATGTTGTACTTCATTTTGTGTCGATTACTTGTATTGTCACTTGTTTGTCAGTGACTAGTTTGTCTTATATATATACTTGTGTTCATATCGTTGTTACCTTAATAGAGAAAAGTAATTAGTGAATATAAATCAATTTAATTTTAATATAGGATTAATTATGATGTGGAGGTACATGTGGGATGGCCACGTGTGTTTGTATCAAATTGTTTGTAAATTGTTAGTGTCTATAGCATTTCTCATTGAAATTTGTGTGAGAATGAAGGGAGTAACGTAAAAAGAGGATACTCTACATGTACAAAATTCATTTACCCTCAACATCAATTATCTCACAAAAGACGAATCGAAAAAATATGAAAATTGCACCATTAAATTCAGCATTTTCTCCTCTTCGATTTGTCGTCCCTCAAGACATACATTGACAAGTTTTTTTCCATCTTTTTTGTTGGGTTTCACATTTACTAACACATGTGTTAAAGTGTTGCATTTAGGGTTTAGGGTTTAGGGTTTATGGGTTACGGTTTTGAGGTTTCGGGGCGAAACCCTAAGCCCTGCTAAACCCTAACCCTAAACCCTGCTAAACCATAACCATAAATCCTAAACCCTAGCCCTAAACCATTACCTAATCACAAATCTAATGTACAACCAATCCCTAACACATGTGTTACTAATTTGTAAAATCCACCAAAAAATAGAAAAAAAAAAGTTGTTAAAAATATGCTTTGAGGGACGGCAAATCGAATAGGATAAAATGCTGAATTTTATGGTGCAAATTTCATGATTTTTCGACTTACCGTTTGTGAGATATTTCAGTTTCAACATTGTGGAGGAAATGGGTATTTGATAAGGAAGCTGATTTTGGCAAGTAAACTTTTACTTGTCACAAAGAAACGGTGCATTAACCAGTTGTACTATAGACATAAATAATTGTACTGTTTACTTGTGACAAGTAAAAACTTATTTACCAAAATCAGCTCCCATTTGATAAAAATGAGTGATTGATATTATTCCCCTATTCTCACTCAAAATTGATGTACTTGAACTATACCTACTACCCTCAACTTGTCTTACTGGATTTAATAGTACCTCGAATTAAGTAACTCACTTAAATTACTACCTCTTCTCGCTCACGTGCAATCACATGATCTCTATTCCTTTTAATTTTAACGGTGCATATCTTTCAGTCAAATGAAAGAGCATACCCAAAAATAAAAAAGGAGAAATTAATCTTCATACCATAATCCAAAACCATTCAGATCGAACTGTTTTTTGAGGATGATAAGATCTTCGTTTCTTTTTACTTCTGTGTTTCACAACCTAAACCCAAACTCAAAATTTGTTGATTCGAGTAATCCCTCAGTTACCGTTTTTTAATCGGAAAGGAGATGACTCCTGTCTATATGAAGATAGATAGATGCCACCCGCCATATGAATTAGATTTTAATTTGGATTTTGCGAAGGTTCCAAATCAATTCTGATATTTGGAAGAGCTTTGTATTCCTTTTTCTTCATGTAAATCAGTAGGGTAAATTTTTATTTTTTTTAATCTTCAAATGTTATCTTCTTGTAATCCCAATGAAAGTAGTCGTTGGTAGGACTTTTTAATGTTGGGAGTTGATATATATAGCATGGGTGAGGTTCAAATGAGACTAAAATTTTATGTGAAACTAAGGGTACCAATGATATCATGCCACATGTACAAAGAGAATGTTCCATACTACAAAACCCATTTACCCCAAACATCAATTATGTCACAAACGACAAATCAAAAAATCATGAAACTTGCACCATAATTTTCAGCGTTTCATCCTCTTCGATTTTCCGTCCCTCCTGAAATTTTTTTTTCCATTTTTTGGGTGGGTTTCATATGTTACTAACACATGTGTTAGAGTGTTGCGTTTAGGGTTTAGGGTTCGGGGTTTAGGGGTTAGGGTTTAGGGTTTGGGTTTTGGGGTTTCTCCCCGAAACCCCAAAACCCAAATCCTAAACCCTAACCCCTAAACCCCAAACCCTAAATCCTAAACGCTTTATAAAACTCTAAACCCTAAATCATACTAAACCCTAAACCCTAATAAACCCTAAACCCTACTAAAGCATAAGATCTAAACCCTAAACCATGAACCCAGCTAAATCCTAACCCTAAACCCTAACTATGACCGTAAATAAAATGTACAATCAATCACTAACACATGTGTTACTAATTTATAAAACCCACCAAAAAACCAAAAAAATTTTTTATCGAAAGGATGCCTTGAGCGACGGCAAATCGAAGAGGATAAAACGCTGAAAAATATGGTGCAAGTTTCATGATTTTTCGATTTGACGTTTGTGAGATAATTGATGTTTGGGGTAAATGGGTTTTGTAGTATGGAACATTCTCTTTGTACATGTGGCATGATATTATTGGTTCCTTAGTCTCACTCAAAAATCATGGACTCATTTGAACTTTACTCTATATAGCATACATCGTAATGTATAACTTTAGTGTAAGTAACAAAAGATTTGTTATATTTATTACTGGTGTTAAACCCGTATGATGCACGGCTAACATTATAAAATGTCGTAATATGTGAATCACAAGTCAAAATGATATATGAAATGGTAAAAACCTTCAAATTATAAAAGGAATTTTTTTATCGGTATTAGTGATACTTTAAAAATTTTAACCCCTAAAAAATGAATTAATAACAACATATTTTTTCATAATACATCAATGAAATAGGAATGTTAAAAAAGATGTGTATATTATAAATTGACATTTTTCTAACTAACAAAAATTGTCTAGTCATTGTGACCTTTCCGTTTCATATAGTTATAATATGTTAACCTTGCAACAATTGATAAACAATGTGTACGTTAATAGTCTTGGGAAAATAAATTGTAAAAATTACTATAACAATTTAGACGTTTTATTGAATAACTAATGTACATATATATGCACAAAATATAAATCATCTACAACAATCAAATATATACCTACATTATATAGATTTGAAAAGTAATATAGAATTAATAGAAGTGCACGTCTTTCCATTCGCATCCTGAATTGTAATTAAGTTGTGTGAGATTAAAAAAAATAGAAAAAAAACTCTTTAAAAAATAGTTAATGACCTTGATCTGTCTATCCATAAAGTTTGTATTCAGTTTATTAAATAATAGAAATTGAATTCCCTTAATCTGTAAGATGATAATAAAAAAAATTTAAATTAACAAAACTTTAATGAAAGATATAATTACATTAAAAGTAAGTTATCATAATTTACTAAAGTTTATTTATTTATTTTGTAAAAAAGAGAAAGTTAGAGGAATAAGAGTTAAGATTTATATGAAAACCATCACTGTCAATTTTCGTTAGCCTGCTCTTTTGCTATCTTCCTCGCCTATGCTTTCGATTTCTCCATCTCTTTCGCTTCTGCTTTTGCCTTTGCCTCTGCCTTCTTTTGTGTCACACGACCGACTGTTATGACCTCTTTCTCTTTCTCCACACTTTCCACATTTATTTATCCTCTTTGCAGCAGCTTTTATTGGTTTTCCTTTGAACTCATCAAACACTTGTCTCTCCCCCATCCTTTGTACCTTAATACATCGTGATTATGAATTTCACACACATCCGGTTTCTTAATCCCGTGCAGTTGTTCAATTACCTCATTCTTGCTTTGAGGTTGAGTCTCGGATGTGGAAGCTTCGAGATCCATCTTCATCTTCATCAACCTCGTCACAAAATCAGCCATCTTTTCTTGATTATTTCCTATCGGCTGCAAACAATGTCACACCCCGTCAAACGGTAATTACGATTAGTTGTGATTAGTTTGCGGAAGCTTAAATGACGTGGCGGGGCTGCGAACAGTAATTTCAACCAACAGATACATACATACTCAGAGCATATGGTTATTGCACAACATAATAGATAAGGATGCCAGTTCAAACATTTGTTACAAAAGTAGTACGACTATGTAAGTCGTAACAGTAGTAGTGGAGTTTAAAACATTTTAGTTTTAACGATAATACATAAGTTTAAAGTAAGATTTCATAAGTATGACCGCAATGTCTGCAGTTATACAAATGAAATCCCCAAAAGCGGTCCCGACAGTATGTGGCATCCTAATAGGTCCAGGGTTGTCCATCCTGAATGCATGCGATTTCTTACCCAGCTAATTTCCTGAAAAACATAGAGAAAGTCGTCAACAAATATGTTGAGTGAATTTACAGGTTTATATGTGTATGTGGTTAGTTAAACCAAGTTTGTATAAATGATTTGTTATTCATTTATAAAATACAAGTTATGTAGGATTGTTACCCTAAAGTGTTGTTATACGTGGGATGTCATCCCAAAATGTGTTACTGGTTGTTTACCAGTGTAAAATAAGTTACCGGTATGTTTTCCGGTGTTTAACAGTTGTAGGATTCGTTCTTCCTAAAAGTATGTGGGAATTTTACTTAGATTGTGATCCCCTGAAAGGTGAGCTAAACCTCGTAGGTTAAAGTAACGCGACCTAACCCTATAACCAAACCATAACCAGAACTTATGTTGTTTGCCTGAACGGACATTTAAGTATACGCTCCACCGTAGGAGGGTCGTCACGGCAATAGTACTATCCGTATACTCAGTGGCTGGAGTCACCTAGCTAATGGTTACAGTAGCATGTCATGAGGTCTTTCATGCACACAATTCAAGTCTAGGTCCATACTAGGATACCTTGTCTAAATTCCCAAAATAACAGTGAATATGTAATATCACAAATCAACATTTGTATAAAGGCAATAAAGCATTTATAGTTTGATTGCATGTGTTTGCATGCAATTTCTATGTTTAACACCCCTGTGTTTAAAAGCAGAAAACATTTAAAAGTAGGGGCTGTAAACTCAATGTGATGTGCTCGGCAAGGAAAGCTAGCAGCCGACAGGTAATAGCCCAAGGTGTGTTAACCTATATACAATAAATGTATTAACATAAGTACGTTTGATTTGTTTAATCAACTTATGTTAACGGTTTGTTTGTTTGAAGAAGTTGTTGATTTCTTAAAGTCGTTAAATTTTGTTGGTGACGTTGTGTTGAATTATTATTATAGATTCAACATATTGAATTTGTCACGTGCATGTATATATACATTTATATATGTATATATATATATAAGTTCTAAAGTTTACGTATTAAAACGTATATAAGTTTTATTTGTTATAAAACTTCTTATCGTATTTATTTCCGTTTATAAAATGAATAAATAAGTGTTATCGTCATTTAAAAGTCGTCATTTGTATGTATATATGAAGTATACATATAGGTTTGTCGTTTGTTATTAAGTATGTATATATATATATATTCATATATATATATATATATATATATATATATATATATATATATATAGAATCACGTCTTATGTTTGAAATGTTTTGGAAGTTTATTGGGCTCGGCCCGATTAGTTTTGTTTTTGGCCCAATAACTTAACCCAATTACCTAGTCCTTTTGGCCCATTTATAAGTTTTGGCCCAATGGCCCGTTTATTTAACTTAACTCGTTTATTTTTACAATTTTCAGTCCAAACCCAAAGTCTCAGGCCCAATAAACGTCCGGCCCAGCTAGCGACCAAAGCCCAGCCTACAGTCCAGCCCAGCCCAGCCGATCGGCTTTAGTCCAGCCCAGCCCAGCCGTTCGGCTTGGGCCTTCAGCCGTTCGGCTGGAGGTTCCGGCCCAACCAAAGCCCATTCGATCCAGTCCAATTTAATTAGTCCATTATTCGTTTCGGTCCAGTCCACATCATCCGTTCGGGTTCAAAATCACAAACCGTTCGACTCATTATAGCTAGCCGTTCGGCTCAACCAAGATAGCCGATCAGCTCAGTTTGTTGAGCCGTTCGGCTCATTACATCCAGCCGATCGGCTGGCCCAAGCCAACCGATCGGGTTGGTTCGTCCCTGTCCTCTCGCCCTCTGTTTCTGTCTGTGTTGGATATGTTCATATATATATGTGTTTTGTTACGAGTTTTAGCTCACATTTTACACCATTTTCATATCATTACATCATTACATCACATTTATATCAACTTTTACATACATGTTTTGTGATTCTAAGTTTGGTTCCATATAATCCATTTCAAGAGCAACTCAAACAATCATCAAATTTTGGTGTTATAAACATAGATTATGATACACAACCATGTTAAAGTATGAATTTCGAAATGTAGAAATCAAGAAAAATGTATTTTATTACAATGGGGTTTGATGATGATGAAGTTGATAAGCTGATGATGATATGATTATGGCTCTGTCTTTGTTGCTCTACTACTCCTGTTAATCTACTGCTGCTACTGATCTTGTGTGTGTAACAAAGAAGAAGAAAAGAAAGGTAGATGATGATGATAGTTGATGTGTGTTTGAGAGGAAATCACAGAAGAAAGGTGGGAGTATTTTTTGAGTTTGAAGTTCAAGAGTGTGATGATATACAGTCGTATGTCTCACCAATAATTGAGGTGGTTGGGTTATTTTAGCCCGTTAATTTCGAGTACGAGTATAATTAGTACAATATAAAATTTAACATTTTATATTTTTATTTTGTAGATGCTCTCCTGGTTCGTTATTTAAATTTGGAATAATGATGTTTTCATTATTTTGGACTGTTGTACAACTTGTCCATTGGACTGCTAATATTTAATTGAGTGCCAAATTTCAGTCGAATTTCGGGTTCATATTTTGAGGAAATGTCCCAAATGTTTCCAAATGAATGAGAAAATTTGAATTTTCCTCATCTTGATCTTTGAATGCATTTTAAAATTGTTTCTGTTCGTTTTATAATACGTTTTATGTTAAACGTATTTTTAACTCGTTTTATCTATAGGTTATAGATACCATAGTACTCGTAATTAATAATTAAATTATTAATTATGTTGTATCACCAACTTTTGTTGTATTTTTCTGTCGAGTTCGTTCCGATACATTTGTACGCGACTTTGAATACTCACGTATTAGTAATACTTTTTTTGTTTGAAAGTACTGGGCTGCTAGGCTTACATCACACCAAAAGCTTTGTTTTAAACTTGATCAGGAAATTAGCGTAAGAATGCACATGCTTAAATGTTAATCAGTACCTAATTTGGAGAGTTGTCACATTCTCCCCCCGTTCGGGAAATCTCGTCCCGAGATTTAATTCATGTCGTGAGTTGATCGCGCCCAAACGGTCAGTCGGGTTTGTCACCCCGTCGTCGGACCTTCCGTCTAGACGCGGATCAGGTTGTAAATGTTTTAAAAAAGATTTTTATTTTTATGCTGGGCCTAAGTATACTAAAGCTATGGATAGGTATAGCGATAGGTATGACCTAGGGTCGTTCTTCAAACTACAACGGGCATGGGATCTAGGACTTTAGTTATCTACGGAAATTTAGCTAGGGTTTTAAAAGAGGTTTTGTTTTGGTTTGGTTTTAACTAACTACTAATTATCTAAAATTAAACTAATTTAAAGTAAAGGGGGGTGGAGGTGGCAACGAGAACTTATAGGTGAGGCGAGTGTTTACTATGATAATTACTCATGCTATTTAGGGGTAGTTAATGAGATAAAGCCTTAGTTAAGATGACATTAATATTTCCTAATGAGCCATAACCACTAGCCTATTATCTATCTAACGTAGACTTGTCCGCAATCAGATAAATAATATGTCACATAGATAACAGTTATGGAATGTAAACTACACCGGAAGTTGTCCCAAATGTAGCAACCAATTTAACCAACAACCATCCTCGAGTCTTGTCCCCCAATCTCGGACATTTGAGATATCCGAATCATGACATGAATTATTGAATAAACAAAAACATGAACAGGGGTTTCCCACCGGGACAAGTTGGGATGGTCTGGTCTAACGGCCGATTAAATTGTTCATCATTATTCCATATAAATCATTTTAACCATTCTATGCATGTTAAACTGGCATATGCAATTGATAGATATTCGAAAACCTAATCATGTAACTAATCAGCATAACAGATACTAGCATGCAAACCCTAAGCAACAATCGAACAAGAACATGCAGAAAGGCAGCATAGCAGGGATCAATTTATGCAGAGTGACAGGGTACATGGTCAAGTCACAAGTGCCCTGAAAGTTCTCTCTAAGACACTTGTTAAATGGCTTGAATCTAATCTATCTCTAATCCTACGCTCCGTGTCTCCCTCCGGTAATATTTCAACCAGGAGAACACCGGCCATGTCGAGTTCAACGATCATCAGACACAGAATAATTAGTGGCATACAACTAGCAATTGGCCAAGCCTAGAAGGATGTCCCTAACCACAGCATAAGTTGGATATATAAACACTTGAGATTCAATCCATAGATTCAAATATATCTCAACCGCATACAAACAGAGTAACAGCATGATTTAAGTATAACTACCCTAGCATGGCAACTATCATAGCAAACACAGATTTGTCTAGCTAAGCATGGTAATAATCCTAGCAAGTAATTCTAAATAAGCATAGCAACAGCACAACATTATTTAAAATAACAAGATAGAGATTATAATAAAACCTGACAAAGCTGTATTACAAATCGTGCGACACCGCAGTCTCGGAGCACCTCCGTTACAATTAAGCTACTAATCTACTAGCTTAACTAATCTAATTAACTAACTAACTAATTTAGAGAGAGAGTAGTGAGAGAAAGTGTGTGTAGAATGAGAGATGTGTGAAATGAGGTGTGTTGAAATGATGAAATGAGGCTAGTATTTATAGAGAACGCTCAACCGTATCCGTAGACCGTATCCAAACCACAAAATGCACAACCGTATCGCAAGGGCAAATAAAAATCAGATTTTTATCGCCCAAACGCACGATACGGCCAAGTTAGGGTGAATACGGTCAAACTGGACCGTATACGGTTGTGCACAGGGTGAATACGGGCAAACTGGGCCGTATACGGGTGGGCACAGGCCGTATACGGCCTGCACAGACCGTATACGGTCTGTGTCCAGCCGTATACGGCCTGGACCAGCCGTATACGGCCTGGTTCAGCCGTATCCAGCTTCTTCGGTTCTTTGTTTCTTCGTTCGGGTGTAACTTCTTCGTCGTTTATCCGTTTTGAGCGTTCTTTATATCCACGCGATCGTATTTTCCTAACGAAGAAAATGACATAAGTTAGAGGTCATAATTCTTTGTGTAGCTCAAAAAGTGCTAGATCGAGTGAACGAGAATGCTTGTGATCGTATTCGTTAGATTTATCATGTTTTTCGACCATTTTAGATGACTTTTGAAACATTGTCTATATTTTGGCCCATGTGACGAGTTTTAATGATAAAGTATCTATTTTGATTAGTTTCGTCAAATATTGGGCCAAAAAGGTGAGATTAATGCACGCAAAAACATGACTTTTTGCGTGTCATCATGAGTCGCGGTCACGATTTCAAATAGTCGAGGATACTTCTTGCGCATTTCATCCTCACGTTCCCAGGTGAACTCTGGGCCATGTTTCGAATTCCAACGAACTTTAACTAGCTTGATTCGTTTGTGTCGAAGTTTCTGTGTTTTCGTGTCCATGACTTCGATAGGTTCCTCCACGAAGTTTAGTTTTGAGTCAATGAAGACTTCGTCCGGAGGGATGATATGTGTTTCATCAGAAAGACACTTTTTCAAGTTAGATATATGAAAGGTGTCATGGATACTACTAAGCTCTTGCGGTAGCTTGAGTTTGTAGGCGACAGGACCAATCCTTGCAAGGATTTCGAATGGTCCGATATATCGTGGGTTCAGTTTACCTCGCTTACCAAATCGTACGACCCCTTTCCAGGGTGCCACCTTGAGTAGGACTTTGTCACCTACTTGAAATTCCAAAGGTTTCCGTCTGTTATCGGCATAACTCTTTTGTCGGTCACGTGCTGTTTTCAATCGATTAAGCACTTGAGATATCTTGTCCGTAGTTTCTTGGACTATCTCAGGACCCGATAATTGTCTGTCGCCCAACTCTGCCCAACAGAGTGGTGATCGGCACTTGCGTCCATACAATGCCTCAAATGGTGCCATCTGTATGCTAGTGTGATAACTGTTATTATATGAAAATTCTGCTAAAGGTAGGTGTGTATCCCAATTACCTCCAAAGTCTATCACACATGCTCTCAACAGGTCTTCGAGTGTTTGTATCGTTCGCTCGCTCTGGCCGTCAGTTTGTGGGTGGTAAGCAGTACTCATGTCGAGTCTAGTACCCAGTGCATGTTGAAGTGTTTGCCAGAAGCGAGAAGTGAATCGTGCATCTCTATCGGAGATGATCGATAATGGCACACCATGTCGAGAAATGACCTCTTTCAAATAGATTCTAGTCAGTTTCTCCATTTTGTCTGTTTCTTTGATAGCAAGGAAGTGGGCTGATTTCGTTAATCGATCGACAATCACCCATATGGTGTCAACTCCGGATGTTGTTTTCGGTAACTTCGTGATGAAGTCCATTGTGATGTGTTCCCATTTCCATTTAGGCATTTCGGGTTGTTGCAAAAGCCCAGACGGCTTTTGGTATTCGACTTTGACTTTTGCACAAGTCAAGCACTTACTAACGTATGTGGCAATGTCTCGTTTCATGCCAGGCCACCAGTAAAATCCTTTCAAGTCGTGATACATCTCATCTGCACCAGGATGTATCGAGTAGTTGGACTTATGTGCTTCGTCCAAAATCAATCAGCGCAATTCGTCTACGCATGGTACCCAAATTCGGTTCATGAAGTACAACATTCCGTTGTCCTTGGTTTCAAGTTGTTTCTCCATTCCCTTCAAGGATTCTTCCTTAAGGCGTTCGGCAATGAAAGCTGATTGTTGAGCGTCACGAATTTGAGTAATGAGATTCGAGTGGATTGTCAAACCTAAAGCTCGAACTCTTCTAGGTTTGACTCGTTCCTTACGACTCAAGGCATCAGCTACAACGTTTGCTTTGCCCGGATGGTATTTAATCTCACAGTCGTAATCGTTCAATAATTCGACCCAACGACGTTGTCTCATGTTGAGTTCTTTCTGGTCGAATATATGCTGGAGACTTTTGTGATCCGTGAAGATAGTGCACTTTGTACCGTATAGGTAGTGTCTCCAAATCTTAAGTGCAAAAACGACGGCTCCTAGCTCTAAGTCATGCATCGTATAGTTCTTTTCGTGAACTTTCAATTGTCGAGACGCATAAGCAATGACTTTGTCGTTTTGCATCAACACGCAACCCAATCCCTGATGTGAAGCATCACAGTAGACAACAAAGTTTTCTACTCCTTCAGGTAGTATCCTAATTGGTGCGGTACTTAGTTATTGTTTCAACAATTGGAAAGCAATCTCTTGCTTCTCGCCCCAATCAAATTTCTTATCCTTTTGAGTGAGAGCGGTAAGCGGTTGGGCTATTTTCGAGAAGTTCTCGATGAACCGTCAGTAATAGCCGGCTAGCCCAAGAAATTGTCGTATCTCGGATGGCATTTTCGGGGCTTCCCAGTTCTTAATTGCCTCGATTTTGGATGGGTCCACATGAATTCCTTTGTTATTGATCACATGACCAAGGAATGAACCTCGCGCATCCAAAATTCGCACTTAGAGAACTTTGCGTAAAGCTTCTCTTTTTCCAGTAATTCAAGAATCATTCTCAGGTGTTGCTCGTGATCCTCCTTCGTTTGGGAGTATATCAATATGTCATCGATAAACACAATCATGAACTTATCAAGATAAGGTTTGCATACTCTATTCATGAGGTCCATGAACACTACTGGTGCGTTTGTCAGTCCGAATGGCATGACTAGGAAGTCGTAATGACCGTACCGAGTCCTAAACGCAGTCTTAGGAATATCCTCATCCCGAACCTTCAGTTGATGGTAACCAGATCTCAAGTCGATCTTTGAATAGTAACTTGACCCTTGTAGCTGGTCGAATAAGTCATCGATGCGAGGTAGTGGGTATCGATTCTTAATAGTTACCTTGTTCAGTTCCCGATAATCGATACACATTCGCATTGATCCATCCTTTTTCTTAACGAATAAAACCGGAGCTCCCCAAGGTGAAAAGCTCGGTCGGATGAATCCTAAGTCTAAGAGTTCCTGCAGTTGTGCAGACAGCTCTTGCATTTCTGATGGAGCAAGACGGTAAGGCGCACGTGCAATTGGCGCTGCTCTAGGCACTAGGTCGATATGAAATTCAACCTGTCGTGGGGGTGGTAATCCTGGTAACTCATCAGGAAACACTCCCGGGTAGTCACGTACGATAGGTACGTCATCTATACGTCGCTCTTCGGATTTCTTTTCTACAACGTGTGCCAAGAATGCTTGGTATCCCTTTCGGAGATATTTACGGGCTTTCAAGCATGTAATCATTTTTGTGGCACTTTTTCGTTTCTCACCTTTGACCATGAGAGTTTCTCCTGTCGGTAGTGGTAAGCGTACCAGCTTATCGTGACATATGATTTTGGCGCGGTTCTTAGACAACCAGTCCATGCCGACTACAAGGTCGAAACTTCCCAACTTAACCGGTAGCAAGTCTATTTCGAAGAGATGACCTTCTAATTCTAAGGTACATCCCGGTACTATTTCTCCTGACTCGATTAACTCACCATCGGCTAGTTCAATTGTATATTTGTTATCTAACTTACGTGATTCAAGTTCTAATAGTGGTCTAAACTCATTAGACACAAAACTTAAATCAGCACCTGAATCGATTAACACAGAGGCATAATGGTTGTTTACAAGAAACGTACCAGTGACGGTGTTAGGGTCCTGGCGTGCCTCCTGTACTCCAATCACAAATGCTCTTCCTTGAGCCGGCTGATTGTTGATGTTGTTGGCTCGGTTGTTGTTACCACGGTTGTTGGTGTTGTTGCGGTTTTGGTTGTTCTGGTTATTATTGTTGGGATTTTGGTTGTTGAGTCGAGGGCAACGGTTCCGATAGTGCCTCGTGTCGCCACATTCAAAACACCCTTGGTTTCGGCGTTCTGTGTTTTCCCTAAGGGTAGGGTTAGCTTTGCAGTTTTGGGTTTTGTGACCCCAAACTCTACAGTTGTTGCAATACCAACATTCACTCTCGTGGTGTTTGCCACATTTGTCACACTTAGGTTTGTTACCCAAGTATGGCTTTGATTCCATAGTGGTGGCAGCATAGGATTTTGGGTTCCCAGATCCCTTCTTATTTGTTTGACCCTGACGGTCACTTGCTCTGTCATTCCACTTACGCTTTGTACCTCCAGAACTGCCAGCCTCAGTACTGCTCGGCTCAACCTTGCCCGGCGCAGTTTTCTTGGTCAGTGTTCCCATCCTGACTGCCTCATCGGTCAGACTTTGCGCTAAAACAACAGCGCTCCTGAATGTGTCAGGTTTGGAAGATGTAACCAAACTCCTGATTTGCGGTGCCAGACCATATACATAACGCTCGATGCGCTTGTACTCAGGTGTCACCATATGCGGCACTAGACGTGCTAGTTCCTGAAACTTGGTTGTATAACCAGTGACATCGGCACCAATCATAGTGATGTTCCACAACTCAGTTTCAACTTTCTGCATCTCGCTACGGGGACAGAATTCCTCCAACATCATGTTTTTCAGTACCTCCCATGACATGGAGTAGGCAGCTGGTCGTCCCAGTGATTGGACTTGACTGTTCCACCAAGTAAGAGCCTTGTCAGCAAGAGTGCAGGTGGCATATTTCACCATACAGTCTGGTGAACAGTCACTAATGTCCAATACCGACTCTGTCTTTTTTATCCAGTGTATTATCCCAATAGCACCCTCGGTGCCACGATAAGTAACTGGCTTACAAGCCTGGAATGTCTTGTATGAACACCCTCGGCGAGTATTCGCAGGTGTCTCAGTATTAACAGGGGTAGTCCCGCTGTTATTCATTCCATTCTCGCGATTCCGGCTCGCTTCGTACTCAGCAATACCTTCAGCTATTCGCCGTGCTATCATTTGTTCAGTAGTTTCATTGTTGTTGGGTGGGGGAACAGTTTCAGGATTGGAAGAAGGTGTCGTTCGTCGACTGTTCTTAGTCATCCGTCGTTTTGGTGGCATGATTCCGTTCTGCGATGAAATAAAATGCAGAAGTCAATGCCAAGGTATTGAATGTGATGAACAAGATTTCACATTTTTAACAAGGAAACGATATGAAGAATTGAAGGACAAGATTTTGTATCTCATGTCACACGACTTTGAAACGTCCACATGTAGTTAGTACAATATAATCACGTTGGCCAGGCGTCATTATATAATGCTAAATACATATTTCTTTTCATCATCATTCAACACAATCGAGTTCAAAGAAAATTCAAGATAGGACTCAAAAATCAAGGTGTGGTATGTTTCAGGATTTTCAAGGAATGGTCAAATGTTATTGGTTGGCTACCGTTTCTAACACACGTATGTAAATGTAGATATAATACCACAGTCGTTTGTTGAATGTAATGAATACGAAATACAATCAAACATAAGTTATATTATATCAAAAAGGTGTAGCGCTGATACAACAGTTTTATACAAAACAAGATGGGATCCCTAATACGCCCTATCAGCGGTTAGCGCTATACAAAAGTCAATGGGTTTTCCTATACATATACCCATACTAACAACAGATTTTTCCCGTCTAGTACATGTCCAGTACATACATACATCTACCCATCTGATACTAGTCTATACAACACGTGATGGACCTACTAACATATCCATCATCCAAAAGTGGTCGGTCTGATGCCCAGTAGGCACAACCGCCATACACAAGTCTAATGAAAATAAGGTAGAAACAACCCCACAGCTGTCCTCAGCACAGCTATCATCACACAGGCTCCAATCATCATCCCTGCTGTCCTCGCACGCCTCTCTAGTACCCTGATACGAGCACGTGCGGTCTCGGCTATTTCCCTGGCAGCAACCACGTTGCTCAACAAGAAATGGCAACGCTCATGTATGTCTGTCATGTCTCCATCCAGACGGGAGACATCACTCTGTAGCTCTGCAAGGTGAACACCCCTGCTACCAAAAATGCGAAATAATGTGCGAATCACTGCCACAATGGTAGGGAGGGTCAACTCCACGGGCACTCCAGTAGTAGGCAATGGTGCGGAGGATCGGGAGGACTCCCCGGTCTCAAAAGTAGAAGGAAAACCCTCCAACGACCTCCACCGCCCCAACATAGGAGTCATCCACTCCAAGTGAGCAAGCCTAGGTACCCTCTGTGGCGGCTCATCATAGTGCATCACCCTCTCCTCTGCCATCGGCGCCTTATCACGGGGCGCAAGTGGTCCTCTAGGGAAGTCTCGGACACACATTCGTGGTGTCCTCCTAGGTACCGGTCCTCTGGAAGGTCCAGCAGTCGTATGGCGTGTCGCCATAAAGGTAGACCCTAACATACGAGTGGTAGGGTCAATGGAAGCAGTAGTAGGTGGGACCACATGTGCAGTAGGTGGTGGGGTGATGTAGGCATCACCGGTGTCATCAGATAGAGCTCTCAGCTGAACTGGTGGACTCACAACTCCGGTGCTAGCGTCGCTATGGTTTAGGGTTCGGGGTTTAGGGGTTAGGGGTTAGGGTTTAGGGTTTGGGTTTTGGGGTTTCTCCCCGAAACCCCAAAACCCCAAAACCCAAACCCTAAATCCTAACCCCTAAACCCCAAACCCTAAATCCTAAACGCTTTATAAAACTCTAAACCCTAAATCATACTAAACCCTAAACCCTAATAAACCCTAAACCCTACTAAAACATAAGATCTAAACCCTAAACCATGAACCCAGCTAAATCCTAACCCTAAACCCTAACTATGACCGTAAATAAAATGTACAATCAATCACTAACACATGTGTTACTAATTTATAAAACCCACCAAAAAACCAAAATTTATTTTTATCGAAAGTATGACTTGAGCGACGGCAAATCGAAGAGGATAAAACGCTGAAAAATATGGTGCAAGTTTCATGATTTTTCGATTTGTCGTTTGTGAGATAATTGATATTTGGGGTAAATGGGTTTTGTAGTATGGAACATTCTCTTTGTACATGTGGCATGATATTATTGGTTCCCTTAGTCTCACTCAAAAATCATGGACTCATTTGAACTTTACTCTATATAGCATACATCGTAATGTATAACTTTAGTGTAAGTAACAAAAGATTTGTTATATTTATTACTGGTGTTAAACCCGTGCGATGCACGGCTAACATTATAAAATGTCGTAATATATGAATCACAAGTCAAAATGATATATGAAATGGTAAAAACCTTCAAATTATAAAAGGAATTTTTTTATCGATATTAGTGATACTTTAAAAATTTTAACCCCTAAAAAATGAATTAATAACAACATATTTTTTCATAATACATCAATGAAATGGGAATGTTAAAAAAGATGTGTATATTATAAATTGACATTTTTCTAACTAACAAAAATTGTCTAGTCATTGTGACCTTTCCGTTTCATATAGTTATAATATGTTAACCTTGCAACAATTGATAAACAATGTGTACGTTAATAGTCTTGGGAAAATAAATTGTAAAAATTACTATAACAATTTAGACGTTTTATTGAATAACTAATGTACATATATATGCACAAAATATAAATCATCTACAACAATCAAATATATACCTACATTATATAGATTTGAAAAGTAATATAGAATTAATAGAAGTGCACGTCTTTCCATTCGCATCCTGAATTGTAATTAAGTTGTGTGAGATTAAAAAAAATAGAAAAAAAACTCTTTAAAAAATAGTTAATGACCTTGATCTGTCTATCCATAAAGTTTGTATTCAGTTTATTAAATAATAGAAATTGAATTCCCTTAATCTGTAAGATGATAATAAAAAAAATTTAAATTAACAAAACTTTAATGAAAGATATAATTACATTAAAAGTAAGTTATCATAATTTACTAAAGTTTATTTATTTATTTTGTAAAAAAGAGAAAGTTAGAGGAATAAGAGTTAAGATTTATATGAAAACCATCACTGTCAATTTTCGTTAGCCTGCTCTTCTGCTATCTTCCTCGCCTATGCTTCCGATTTCTCCATCTCTTTCGCTTCTGCTTTTGCCTTTGCCTCTGCCTTCTTTTGTGTCACACGACCGACTGTTATGACCTCTTTCTCTTTCTCCACACTTTCCACATTTATTTATCCTCTTTGCAGCAGCTTTTATTGGTTTTCCTTTGAACTCATCAAACACTTGTCTCTCCCCCATCCTTTGTACCTTAATACATCGTGATTATGAATTTTACATACATCCGGTTTCTTAATCCCGTGCAGTTGTTCAATTACCTCATTCTTGCTTTGAGGTTGAGTCTCGGATGTGGAAGCTTCGAGATCCATCTTCATCTTCATCAACCTCGTCACAAAATCAGCCATCTTTTCTTGATTATTTCCTATCGGCTGCAAACAATGTCACACCCCGCCAAACGGTAATTACGATTAGTTGTGATTAGTTTGCGGAAGCTTAAATGACGTGGCGGGGCTGCGAACAGTAATTTCAACCAACAGATACATACATACTCAGAGCATATGGTTATTGCACAACATAATAGATAAGGATGCCAGTTCAAACATTTGTTACAAAAGTAGTACGACTATGTAAGTCGTAACAGTAGTAGTGGAGTTTAAAACATTTTAGTTTTAACGATAATACATAAGTTTAAAGTAAGATTTCATAAGTATGACCGCAATGTCTGCAGTTATACAAATGAAATCCCCAAAAGCGGTCCCGACAGTATGTGGCATCCTAATAGGTCCAGGGTTGTCCATCCTGAATGCATGCGATTTCTTACCCAGCTAATTTCCTGAAAAACATAGAGAAAGTCGTCAACAAATATGTTGAGTGAATTTACAGGTTTATATGTGTATGTGGTTAGTTAAACCAAGTTTGTATAAATGATTTGTTATTCATTTATAAAATACAAGTTATGTAGGGTTGTTACCCTAAAGTGTTGTTATACGTGGGATGTCATCCCAAAATGTGTTACTGGTTGTTTACCAGTGTAAAATAAGTTACCGGTATGTTTTCCGGTGTTTAACAGTTGTAGGATTCGTTCTTCCTAAAAGTATGTGGGAATTTTACTTAGACTGTGATCCCCTGAAAGGTGAGCTAAACCTCGCAGGTTAAAGTAACGCGACCTAACCCTATAACCAAACCACAACCAGAACTTATGTTGTTTGCCTGAACGGACATTTAAGTATACGCTCCACCGTAGGAGGGTCGTCACGGCAATAGTACTATCCGTATACTCAGTGGATGGAGTAACCTAGCTAATGGTTACAGTAGCATGTCATGAGGTCTTTCATGCACACAATTCAAGTCTAGGTCCGTACTAGGATACCTTGTCTAAATTCCCAAAATAACAGTGAATATGTAATATCACAAATCAACATTTGTATAAAAGCAATAAAGCATTTATAGTTTGATTGCATGTGTTTGCATGCAATTTCTATGTTTAACACCCATGTGTTTAAAAGCAAGAAACATTTAAAAGTAGGGGCTGTAAACTCAATGTGATGTGCTCGGCAAGGAAAGCTAGCAGCCGACAGGTAATAGCCCAAGGTGTGTTAACCTATATACGATAAATGTATTAACATAAGTACGTTTGATTTGTTTAATCAACTTATGTTAACGGTTTGTTTGTTTGAAGAAGTTGTTGATTTCTTAAAGTCGTTAAATTTTGTTGGTGACGTTGTGTTGAATTATTATTATAGATTCAACATATTGAATTTGTCACGTGCATGTATATATACATTTATATATATATATATATATATATATATATATATATATATAAGTTCTAAAGTTTACGTATTAAAACGTATATAAGTTTTATTTGTTATAAAACTTCTTATCGTATTTATTTCCGTTTATAAAATGAATAAATAAGTGTTATCGTCATTTAAAAGTCGTCATTTGTATGTATATATGAAGTATACATATAGGTTTGTCGTTTGTTATTAAGTATGTATATATATATATATATATATATTCATACATATATATATATATATATATATATTCATATATATATATATATATATATATATATATATATATATATATATATATATATATATAGAATCACATCTTATGTTTGAGATGTTTTGGAAGTTTATTGGGCTCGGCCCGATTAGTTTTGTTTTTGGCCCAATAACTTAACCCGATTACCTAGTCCTTTTGGCCCATTTATAAGTTTTGGCCCAATGGCCCGTTTATTTAACTTAACTCGTTTATTTTTACAATTTTCAGTCCAAACCCAAAGTCTCAGGCCCAATAAACGTCCGGCCCAGCTAGCGACCAAAGCCCAGTCTACAGTCCAGCCCAGCCCAGCCGATCGGCTTTAGTCCAACCCAGGCCAGCCGTTCGGCTTGGGCCTTCAGCCGTTCGGCTGGAGGTTCTGGCTCAACCAAAGCCCATTCGATCCAGTCCAATTTAATTAGTCCATTATTCGTTTCGGTCCAGTCCACATCATCCGTTCGGGTTAAAAATCACAAACCGTTCGACTCATTATAGCTAGCCGTTCGGCTCAACCAAGCTAGCCGATCGGCTCAGTTTGTTGAGCCGTTCGGCTCATTACATCCAGCCGATCGGCTGGCCCAAGCCAACCGATCGGGTTGGTTCGTCCCTGTCCTCTCGCCCTCTGTTTCTGTCTGTGTTGGATATGTTCATATATATATGTGTTTTGTTACGAGTTTTAGCTCACATTTTACACCATTTTCATATCATTACATCATTACATCACATTTATATCAACTTTTACATACATGTTTTGTGATTCTAAGTTTGGTTCCATATAATCCATTTCAAGAGCAACTCAAACAATCATCAAATTTTGGTGTTATAAACATAGATTATGATACACAACCATGTAAAAGTATGAATTTCGAAATGTAGAAATCAAGAAAAATGTATTTTCTTACAATGGGGTTTGATGATGATGAAGTTGATAAGCTGATGATGATATGATTATGGCTCTGTCTTTGTTGCTCTACTACTCCTGTTAATCTACTGCTGCTACTGATCTTGTGTGTGTAACAAAGAAGAAGAAAAGAAAGGTAGATGATGATGATAGTTGTTGTGTGTTTGAGAGGAAATCACAGAAGAAAGGTGGGAGTATTTTTTGAGTTTGAAGTTCAAGAGTGTGATGATATACAGTCGTATGTCTCACCAATAATTGAGATGGTTGGGTTATTTTAGCCCGTTAATTTCGAGTACGGGTATAATTAGTACAATATAAAATTTAACATTTTATATTTTTATTTTGTAGATGCTCTCCTGGTTCGTTATTTAAATTTGGAATAATGATGTTTTCATTATTTTGGACTGTTGTACAACTTGTGCATTGGACTGCTAACATTTAATTGAGTGCCAAATTTCAGTCGAATTTCGGGTTCATATTTTGAGGAAATGTCCCAATTGTTTCCAAATGAATGAGAAAATTTGAATTTTCCTCATCTTGATCTTTGAATGCATTTTAAAATTGTTTCTGTTCGTTTTATAATACGTTTTATGTTAAACGTATTTTTAACTCGTTTTATCTATAGGTTATAGATACCATAGTACTCGTAATTAATAATTGAATTATTAATTATGTTGTGTCACCAACTTTGTTGTATTTTTCTGTCGAGTTCGTTTCGATACATTTGTACGCGACTTTAAATACTCACGTATTAGTAATACTTTTTTTGTTTGAAAGTACTGGGCTGCTAGGCTTACATCACACCAAAAGCTTTGTTTTAAACTTGATCAGAAAATTAGCGTAAGAATGCACATGCTTAAGTGTTAATCAGTACCTAATTTGGAGAGTTGTCACAAACAATCCTCAAAGCTGGAAGCTGCCTCGCTTGAGAGTTGATCACACTCGGTTGCAATTCGTTTTCTTTTACGAACTTCAATGGGAATCAGATTCTTGGTCTATCTTCTTAAAATGTATCGGCTTGGTATCTCCTCAATGTTACGATTTTTGAATACGCAAAAAATGTGCCTACATAAGAATCCACGCCTAGTAAACTTCTTGCAGTTACACTCTACTGAGTCATCCTTTAACAGGTAAAGCACCTTAAATTCAAATAAATCAAAAGAGAGGTAGTAGTTAGTATCACATGTTCCATATAATCCTGTTAAACTTTTTCTTGAACTCAGTATCATCAGGTACATCATTAAGAATCTGCGATCACAAATAAACTTAGTAACACATGTGTTAGCATGCAGTAACACATATGTTAGTACCATACAGTAACACATGGTTTATGACACAAGATATATTCTAACACATGTGACAAATATATTCAGTAACACATGTGTTATCATGCAGTAACATATGTGTTAGCATACAGTAACACATGAGTTATGACATAGTAACACATGGTTTATGAAACAAGACACATTTGAACACATGTGACAAATACATTCAGTAACACATGTGTTAGCATTTAGTATCACTTGTGTTATCATGCAGTAAGATATGTGTTAGCATACAGTAACACATGTGTTAGCATACAGTAACACATGTGTTAGCATACAGTAACACATGTGTTATGACACAGTAATACATGATTTATGATACAAGATACATTATAACACAAGTGACAAATACATTCAGTAACACATGTGTTAGCATTCAGTAACACATGTGTTATCATGCAGTAAGATATGTGTTAGCATATAGTAACACATGTGTTGGCATACATTAACACATGTGTTAGTAATAACCAATGTTTTGAAAACCGATTTTTCTATTGAATCGCTCGAAGTTTCGGTTCCGGTCCGACCGTTCGAACCGCCGGTCTGACCGGTTTTCTGCTTTTAAATAACATGTGTACGTTAAAGCATTAACTAGCTGTACCAAACTCTATACAAAGTCAAGAAACTTCTTGACAACTCCCCCAAGTTCTTTTCTCTTACATAATGTGACATAAAGTTTACTGCCATCTTTTTCATTTTCCAAAACACTTATTACTATTTTTTTTCTTTACTTAAAAAATATTTATAACTCTTTCTTCCTCACATATTAATTTTTTCTTCAAGCATACATGAGTGCAGTCACCACCATCACCACCTCGGTCACCACCAACGTCACTAGCACCACCACCACCATGGTCGCCGCCACCATCACTACCACCACTATGGCACCGCCGCCACCACAACCATGGCCGCTGCAGTTTTAATTTCCGGCGACCTTGCTGGAGAACGTTTGGGTATGAAGAAGACGAACTAAAATACCAATCACGGGTATCATTCTTAGTCATCCGGAGAAGATAATCAAACCTAAACTGCTTACTTGCTTCCCTTTTTATTCATCTTTCAGTTTAATTATGAGATACAAATCATCTTACATCAACTAAAAAAAGGAAAAACGATTTTGTGTTCGGTTCCGGTTCGCCGATTTTCCGGTTGAATCGGAAAAGTCAACGATCTAAACCGATTTAAGAAGTAGTCAATAACCGGTCAAAATTGAACCGGAAACCATCCCGGAGCCGATCCAACCGGTTGAACCGGACCGGTTCAACCGGTTCTTAAAACATTGGTAATAACTATAAAATTTGTTACAATGAGTTGGTAGAAAGATAAAAGAACTCATTACCTGTAGCATTTACTTGAATCTGTTGCTCCACATCGTTTGTCTTACATTCTTCTAGTATCGCCATACTAGTGTTTTGCACCAAAAAAGTTTTAGGATTATTAAGTATCACATGTGTTACTAAATAGAAATTCATGAGTTGTGAGTTATTTTTGCAGATGTTTTTGATGATTTATAACATCTCAGTTGAAACACACGAATTAACACATATCATACCACACTAGTTTTGTTGCGATTCAATTGAACATCACTCTATCGCATGTGTTAGTACTAAATTCATGATTGTCGTACAATTGCGCGGGTGGTTTTTTTCGCGAATCGAATGAAATCTGATTGATGAATCAGTTTACAATTGCATTTTCGTTAATCAAATCGTAAATACCAGAACATAATAATCTGGAAATCGCATACGTTCTCGCAAAACACGATCTATGGAACTCGCACAACTAAAACCTAATTGAATCGCAACGAATCTGCAGAGATCAATTGTTCGTTGTTTAAATTGATGTATTTGAGTCGAATTAATGTAATATGTACCTTCGATTTGATATTTTTTGCGATCTATTTGATTGATTTTGAAAACCTCTGTGATTTACGTATGACCTTGTACGTATCATCTGTATCTGTATGTATATGTGTAGTAATAATAAATATAATATTTGTTTTTTTCTTTTTAATTTTCTATTTGGTTAAATTGAATTAAATAGAATGTATAATTACTAAATTGTCCCTCTACCCTTAAATAAAATGGAGCATTCTGATTGGTTCCCTTATTCTCACACAAAATGTCATTCTCATTTGAACCTCACCCATATATATATATATATATATGCTCGTTTATGTTTGTGTTCATTAGGATTTTTCTAACGTATTAATGCGTATTAAATTATGTATTCATTTGTGTGCGTTCATGAAGTTAACAAATTTTCTAACATGAACAACAAAATCCGTTCATGTTTGTTCGCGTGTTCGATAAAACCTTAATGATTGACACAAACATTCTTCGTTTGGTTCGTTTACAGGTTTAACTACTCCGTATTAAATACTACATATTTATACTCTAGTAATATATTTTCATATTTTTTAGTTAATTTTTGTTACATATTTTTAAGGGGTGATGATTCGTACACCATCATTTTTTTTCGTACACCACTAAACATGTTTTAAGTAGTTATATTGTACAACAATTTAAAACATGTTTAATAGTATACGAAGAAAAGCTGACGGTATATGAATCACTTCTCATTTTTAAGCTTCAATGACATGCCCTTGTAACTAGTATTGGTGATTATTATTTATTATTAGTCGTTATTTTATTTTATTTTAACTATATATAATGTATCTTCTCATTATTCTTAATTTTTCATTCAAATAATGAAAATCATTATATTATTACCCATGTAAAATTACTACCACATCTCAATCGTCACAACATATACTTCGTATTAATAATTAGTATATGTAATTCAAATTTCACTCTATTACCCTATATAAATGAATAACCAACACAAAATACATAAAAATATACTCTCAATCTATGTTGATAGATACATCACCTTTACCACTATCATCTTCTATCACTTTTGCAGTTTTACCGTCGTATTGTACGGGTGGAATGATAATTGTTTTTAAAATATTGTAAAAGGAAAATATATAGACTCCATCCGTAAGCTTCTAACTTTGGCATAATCGGCTCATAAATTTTGATGATTCTGTGGATATATTTTTGCGGTGGTATAGGTATGCATTATTTTTGGGTGGTGATTTGTACACCACCAACTTTTAGCTATACACCACTAATTATGCTTTAAATTGTTGTACAGTACAACAGACTGATACATATCAGTGGTGTATGGCTAAAAATTGATTCCCATTCTTCTTAGCTTAATAAATCGTTTACCATATCATAAAGACGTATGCAGATTGTTGATGGCATGTTACTTTTTTTTACCCAAAGCTATCATATCCTAGTTTACAAAAACTTAGTTGGACTGACATATGTGGATCTTCAAGATTGGGCCTATCAGCCCATGGCCCATTCATCTGTCTTAAAAATAAGCAGCAAGTTGGAATATTAAGTACTAAAATTTGAGAAATGCTACACAAAAAAAAGCTTGAATCCATACACGTTTCCTCCACTTCAAAGTTGTTTATTTTTGATATATAAATCTCATCTATAAATACAGAATTCATCGTAAACTTAATACACAAAAAACTTGATATTAGCCTCTATGAACATGACACTATGACAGGAACTAAAGGGGTGGTATATTTCTAAACATGTACACAAGTAAATTAAATCAAACTGAACTTTTTTCTCTCTTAGTATTACAAGTATACACACGACAAATTTATCCGCTGAATTCGTTGCCACAAATAATATCATATCGCCTCCAATGGTAAATTTTCCGTAGGTTGATTCAAAATTTCATCGATTATCCTCACTTCATGACATGAATTGGCACCAAATTCTGAGTAATATATATAATGAATGTACAATCTTCTCATGCATCATTACGTCAATTGAAGATGCGGAAGTGCTATATGTACTTGTGAAATAATCAAAGAGGCAACTTATATTGCTGGAACGTATGAATCTCTTCGCCTCTTTGGATTCATACTCGCTTCTCTGTTTCCTTTTCTCATCATTGCCACAAATTCATCGTAGTTGATCCGACCATCCTGCAAAATTAATAGCCATTCATCATTCATATGCCCCATGATTTCTTGCAAGAAGTTAACCAGTACTTCAATTTTTCAAATTTATTTACTTACATTATCAGTATCAATCTCGGATACTATTTCTTTTATGTCCCTTCCATCATTCATACCATATTCGCGAATAGCGTGCTCCATTTCTTCTATTGTTATGTACCTGAAATCAAAGAAAATGGTCAAATTTTAATAATCATTTTCTCATTCTTTAAGTTCCAACTTCAAAAAGGTCATAACTTGTTAACCGTGATGAAGTACCATCAAACTTAATATTTCTCAATTCTGTCTGTCATTTTCAGAAATTTTGGATTCGTTTGACAGAAAAAGGTATGAAATCAGCATTTATGGATTTCACTTAAAGTATTTACAATTGTTCAAGGCCAATTCTAACAAAAATTGCATTTTGAGCCAGCGTGTATTAAACATAATCCCCTATAAAAGACCTCATAATTTGTAAAATTTTATTTAGTACTCAATCTATTAGAACTTCTATCTTCTCAATGTGTGTGTAAACACTGTGTTTGGGCATCTGTTGTGCGTTATATCTTACTTTGACAGAAATGACAGATTCACTTACCCGCTATTATCTTTATCAAAGTATTGAAATGCAGTATAGAGATGTTCTTCTCTATCCATTCTGTTCATGTGCATTGTTGCTGTTATGAACTCGTCATAGTCTATGGTCCCATTCCCATCTGCATCAGCCTGTTATGTTTTCATATATTCACATTGTCAAATGAGGTTATACATCTTAATTTCCAAATAATAAAAACTCGAGATAATCAAGCTGGGATAACTTACAGCTTCCATTAGTTGTTTAACTTCATTTTCGGTTAATTTTGTCCCTTGCTTAGAAAGTCCATGTTTTAGCTCTTCAAGCGTTATTGTTCCACTGTTGTCGGTATCCATCCCTTTGAACATTTCCTTCAACCCCATGATTTCTTCCTCTGAGAGGCATCCTGCAATAACCTACTCATTCGAAAAACATATCCAAAATAAATACATGTTTTGCCCATATTATATTTAATTAAAAAAGGGCAGAAAAATAAGTATTAGTACCCGAAGAGCAACTTTCTTAAACTTGTTCATGGCTCTGAATTGTTTTAGCCTGCTCATAACAGCATTATCAAGTGGTGTATCTGGTGCTTCACCGTCTTCTTTGATCCATGGGTGAGCTAGAGAACAAAAAAGACTACATTTCATTGATCATGCCATAGATTACAAACATCACGTTGTAAAATCTTTCATTTAAGTCATATTGTTTAAAACAAACTGATTCGTGTTTGTTACAACTTACCAAGCACTTGATGTGCAGTCATACGTTGTTTAGGATCCGAATTTAACATTTTCCTAACTAGATCTTTGGCCTGTGGAGATATCGTGGGCCAAGGGTCACTTGTAAAATCGACATGCCCACGCAATATTGCATTAAATATCCCATGCTCTGATTCTGTAATAACACCAAATACTCTTCAATTAAGTAAATTGCAATCAGTATTCTTTACTCAATGAAATATTATCTTGTAAGGTTCCATCAACGCACATATAGCAATCTGTTTTCGACATAAGGAATCATATCTCTACCTTACCTGCCCAAAAAGGTGGAACTCCACAAAGAAGAATATATAACATGACACCAATGCTCCATATATCAACTTCTGGACCATATTTTCTTTTCAACACCTCTGGTGCAATATAATATGCACTTCCAACGATATCGCTAAACACCTCGCCTGCATTTAAATATCTAAAAAAGTTTACATCATTCCAAATTTATAGGGAAAAAAGTTAGAGTACTATATATGTCACCTTGTTTATAGAACACCGAGAGACCGAAATCTGTAGCCTTAAGGGGAGCATCTTCATCTTTATTTAAAAGAAGAAAGTTTTCAGGCTTTAGATCTCTATGAATAACTCCCATCGAATGACAAGTATGAACGATTTGAACGATCGTTCTAAGCAAAGATGCAGCACCTCTTTCGGTATAATAACCTTTAGCGATAATACGATCAAACAATTCTCCTCCAGCACACAACTCCATTACCAAATGCACTGAATGTTTGTCCTCAAATGCACCCTTAAGATCAACAATATTCGCTTGACCGCTTAAATGATGCATGATTTGCACTTCTCTCCTAACATCTTCCATATCTTCTTTATTTACAAGTTTTCTCTTCGCGATTGTTTTGCATGCAAATTGTTCTCCTGATTGTTTGCATGTACATAAATGTGTGACACCAAATTGGCCACGACCAAGCTCTTTTCCAATTGTATACATGTTGCGAATATCTTCCATTGGACGGCCTAAAACCGTGCCAATAGGAGATGGTCTACCTGATTTTGCAGCGGAAGATGAGGATCCGGATTGAGGGGTGGCCCGTGAATGATCATTCTGTGACCTTTCACCGATATTATTATGGCCGGATGGACCGTCTTGGGTTGGCGGTTCTTTTGCGGAACAACAGTTCCCCATTCTGTTCGTTCGTGGATCGTTGAGGATGAACAAATGTATAATATCAATAGGGTTTTGGGATATTGAAGGAACAAGGTTTAAAGTTAGTGAAAAAAGAAAGAAAGAAATGTTTAGAAAGATTGCAAAAAGTGATGAAAGTGTGTGGAAACAAGATGATTTTAGGATGGAATGATGGGGAGGGATTGTAGGGAATGGAAATGGTCTACATAGTTTCCTATAATGACAAGTTGAATGGTAGAATATTAATATTTTAAACAGAATATTTCATTTTTTGTGTTTAACAACCACGTATTTTATGTTAATTACTTATTCACACATTAGCTTAATTGGTTAATTTAGTATAGTAATCGATCACTTTAATTCATATAATTATTATTTGATTGTTGTTATTTTAGCTAGATCACATGATGCATGATGCATCTTGCACAAAAAGATCGACTAAGTGAATTGATTTGCTACATTATGGTACTCGATCACTAATTAACGACGCATGAAAATGACGTTTTCGTGCGAACCTAGCTAGTGCGTGCATGGATATGCTCACGATATTTTGTTGCTTTGATAGTAAGCGAACACTAACTAGTCATGTGGATATGAATGATTTATATGCTTCTAATTGTTTTGATTAATGGAATCTTATCCTTAATTAACCGTTGAAAAGTCTATGTACGTGTCGCATAAGACCTCTCCCAATGGTGACGGAAACTGACAGAAACTGACGTGCCACATCAGCGCCACGTCAGCTTTTTCACCCCAACTGACAGAAACTGACAGGCCCCTCCCAACAGTCATCCGTCAGTTTCCGTCAGTTTCATTTTTCAGGGACCCACACCAATAAATTTAATTAATGAATACACAATAATTAAAATAAAAACACATATCATTAAAATAAACATTACAATACTTAAAAATTAAACATTACAATACTTAAAATAAAATACAATAATTAAAAAAAGTTACACTAATAAACGAAAGACAATTATTTTAATTAAACGATTATAGCAATTAACGTCTACGGTAGTTCGGAGGGAGTTGTGCAATGTGCTCGATCAAAGCATTTCGAAGTCGGTGATGAACTACCCGATCGCGCAACTCTTTGTCCATACGCAAATGAGTCTCCACTCTTTCTCGCCACGAGCGTCTCGGTTGGACATCCGGATATTGCTCCTCCAGATCACACATATTTCGTCCGTTATCCTCCATTATCATATTGTGCAGAATAACACAAGCATACATGATTCTTGATATCCGGTTGGTGCTATACGGTCTTGCCGGGTTCTTGATTATCTGCCAACGACCTTGAAGATGACCGAAAGCTCGCTCCACATCCTTTCTTGCAGATTCTTGATATCTCTTGAAGCGTTTCTCCTGTTCCGATAGGGGATGCTTAAACGATTTCACAATAGTGGCCCATTCTGGATAAATGCCATCTCCTAGATAATAACCTCGAGTGAATTCTTCCCCGGTAATTGTGAAGTTTACTTGGGGAGCAGTATCTTGAAGTAAGTCGTTAAACAAATCCGATTGATTGAGCACATTGATGTCGTTGCTCGAACCGGCGGGACCAAAGAAAGCGTGCCAAATCCAAGTATCATAAGAGGCAACCGCTTCGAGCATGATCGTTGGATGCCCGTGATCACCTCGAGTGTACTGACCTTGCCATGCCACTGGGCAGTTTTTCCATGGCCAATGCATACAATCAATGCTACTAAGCATCCCAGGAAAACCATGCACCTGAGCATGTCTCTCGTGCAATCGTTGCACGTCCGCCAAAGTCGGCTTTCGTAAATATTCCGTAGAGTATAAATGAAAAACACACTTACAGAAGTTATCCAAACAATCATATGAAGTTTGCTCACCCATATGTAAATATTCATCAAACGCATCGGCGACACAACCGTATGCCAATTGCCGTATGGCGGACGTGCATTTTTGCCACACATTAAAACCAAGTAACCCGGTAGCATCGAGTCTTTGAATGAAGTAAGAAAAGTATGGAGGTACCGGAACAGTGGAGTATGATAGTATACCTTGGCAAATACGGAGAAACAATCATTTGCTCATCCGATATCGACGAAGAAAAACATCCGCCGGAAAGGTTGGATTCTCGGCAAAATAGTCTCGATACAAACGTTCCGACGCGTTGGCACGATCTCTAGGAAAGTATCGTCGGGGTGCTCGTGGTATCGGAACATAAACTTCGTCTTCGTCGGATGAACCGGAGCTTATCGCATCGAGCAATGCGAGAGCTTGCATCGGATCGGCACAAGCATTTACCGCGGTCACGTCCTCGATATCGAAATCGGAAGATGACATTTTATAAAATGTGAAAGTATACAAATTTGAGGTTTAGAGAGAATTGTGAATTTGAGGTGTGATTTTTTGATGGTTTAAGGGTGTGTATTTATAATGGAAAAGTGAAGAAAAAAAATAAAAAAAAATACGCTCCTTGCCCGTTGGGAAATTTTTTTTTTTTTTTTTTAAGCCTAACGGCTATTTTTTTAAAAAAAAAAATTTTTTTTTATTCGCTCACTCACGGACCCACGGCCCCACATCCACACCTAAACACCTCGTCGGATTTCCGACGGAGGAAACCGACGGACCGAACCGACGTCTCCGTGCCATCGGTGTCGGTTTCGTCGGTTTCAACCGACGGAAACCCACGGCCTCCGTTGGGACGGGTCTAATGCATAAGTACAAGAATGATCATCATGAGACTATATTATATACTAGTATTAAACTCGTGCGATGCATGACTAGAAATATATAATATCATAATATGTGGATCATAAGTTAAAACATTATATAAAATGTTTTAATCATATTCAACTTTATATTGTATACACTTTATATAAGAGTGATGACTAGTATATTGTAATTTTGTATCCATACACCATCAATTATACTTTAAGGTATTGTAGTGTACAACTGTGTAAACCATGTTTGTGGTGTACGGCTAAAAAAATGTGGTGTACGAATCACTTATCTTTAAATAATTATTTTTGTTAACATTAAAAAAAATATATTGAGTAATTGAGTTTTGTTATTTAATCTAAAAAACTCTTCAAAAAAGAGATGATTAAGTTAATCTACCTATTCTAAAGCTTAACAAAAAATTTCAAAATTAATAGAACTATAATGAAAGCTACAATCACATTAAAAGCAAGTTCTCAAAACTCACTATAAGTTTTTTTTTTTTAGAGAATTGGAGAGAGAAAAACCAATATTAAGATGAAAAAACCAAAAAATTATATAAATTAAAATTATAGGGGAAAACAGATTAATTGATATCATGATTATATTTTGGACTAAATCAAAAACTATAAGTGTTATCAGATAACACATAATTCAAATTAAATTGGTTATAGTGTTAATTTAATCAATTACCTTATTAAATGATATTGGTTATAATATGGATTTTAATTTATATTTCCTTATTTAGAGTAAGGGTGCAAGAAAAATCCACATCATTCAAGTTGTTTTAAATGGTGATGACACATAGGATTTGTATGATGTGTCATGGGTATTTTTTGACAAATAATTGGAGGTCTCCTCTCTTAGTTATAATATAAGATTAATACTAATAAATAATCCGCGTAAAGTAGTGGTTTGTTATTTAAATGAATCAATTCACAATACTTCTTCCTTTCTAATACCTAAATTTACATATAGTTTTTATATATTGTAAATTAGGTGAAAGTTGATTCTATATATTTAGAAACCTTCCTGATAATGCAATGTGCAATAAATATTTGAGGAGCATAGAAGTTATTTTCGATTTTAATTTTTATAAGATATTAAGCAAAATACCTAAATATTTTATAATGGTGTATAGATGAGGTATGTCGTATAGAACAACATTAAAGACGTTTCTATATTGACATTATTTTTAAGCTAGAACAAATTAGTCATTCGTGTAAGAGTGAATTGAGAGAATTGGATATCATAATTATCAATTACCTTATTTTAATGATGATCATGACAGGTCTTTTAATGTGCAATTAACATATATATGAAACGAAGTGATCGACACATTTAAAAATGTCGATTGACTAACTAAATTAATGTTCGGGTTTATATCGTGTCGACAAAGATTGTTTTCACATCCTTCCATTAAAATGTAATGGAGGTACTAAACTTTTTCCTTTAAATCTCATTGTTTTCTCAAGTTTCATATTAATTAGTAGTAGTTAAACTTTAGACCCAACGCTACTATGTGTTGTCTAGCTTCTTTCCCATAGAAAAACCAATTATCTTTTTATATATAGTGGTTAGCTAGTCGGATAGTTTCGAGTGCTTGGTTTGTTTCTGGGTACGTGTTTCCTGCAATTTCTACCATCTCACCACCTCAAATTTAAAAAGAAGATGAAGAAAGGGGGAAAAGTTGACTTGCTTCCAAATTCACGTTTCATATATCAAAGAAGAAGATGAGATAGGGTAGGTTCAAAAAAGAATCACAAAAGGTACAGCACTGCGAGAATTTTAAATTACATTGTTTTTATACATGTAAATGCAACAAATCACACATAAATGTTATTTAATGTTCATGTTATTGGCAAACAAAAGTTAAAAACTATAAAAGACGTGTTAAACTATAAAATATACGAAGTTTTCACATGTGCACATATTATATGTGATCATGTGAACGAAATACATAAATTTGATTTTAAAGGTTATTATGATATTTTCTCAAACTATTTTGCTTTTAACTTTAATTTAGATCAATATTCACATGTAATTGAATTATTAAATATGTTAAAATCTCAATAATCTAAAAGTTCTCGCGGTTTTTTTTTTTTTTTTTTTGTCATTTGAACTTTTGGGAGAATATAAATATATTGAAAAGTCATTAATATTTTAATATCCACGTTTCTTAGGCCTAAGATTTTAAAATATTTTTGTGTTTTGTGACAGAAAGATGTATTTTTAAGGATGTCTATGAGGTTGTTATTTAGAGTAGATTAAACGATGGACAATTGCACATCACATGGGTGAAGAACGGAAGAAGAAACAAAAGTGTACGGACGGAGAAATGGGACTCTGCTCTGCTCACGGCTTTTATTATATGTGGCCACCGGGTGTGCCTGTATTTATTGAGGACGGTGACATCTTTTCCATTTAAGAAAAGTGACAAATGGACCTCCAATTCCCCCGATCTTTTTGGATTCGAGTTTAGATAAGGACTTGATAGATATAACAAAAACATTTTTACTACAACAATTACACCTCATAGTACTAGGGATTTTCATTGATATTATCATTAAATTTCTTTTAAATCTTGAATTAAAGAAGTTTTAATCGGCTAGGATATCTAATTTTTTACTTTAAAAATAGATTTTTTATTATAAATTATGATGTCACCAACTCCTTAAATTTAGTCAAATTGACAAAATTGAATAATTCAATTGGATAATTGAATTTTTAATGGGTTCGGTTTTTGATTTCCTCGGTTTATTTGGTTCAGATTGTTCGGTTTTAAAATTTTTCTGAGCAAAACCGAAAATCGAAAACCAAATTCACACTTAAAGCCGAATCAAAACCGAACCGAAACAGAATTCAAATTCGGTTCTTTTTCAGTTAAAATAGAAAAACCGAAAATTTATTTTGTTTTATTTTTTTTAAGTTAATCAGTTCAACTTGTAATTTTTCGTGTGTTAGAGTTTCACTAGAGTTGAAAGTGAAAAACGTAAAGTTAATTTAAGGTGTAAATGTAAATATACTTGTTTAGAAAATTTGAATATCACACATATACTACAGATATTAATAATTTAATATATTATTTATTTTTTGAAAGGCACACTACCATTAACAAAAAAAGTATTTTTTTTATTTTTTTCGTTGTATATTATTTATTAAAATTAGGTTTTGAATCTGTTTTCCGATTTAATAGAATTCAAATATTCAAAACCAAAAATCAAACCGAAAACCGAATTCAAAAACCAAAACCGAACCGAAAATTGAATTTAAATTCGGTTCGAGTTTTTTTCGGTTCGATTTTCAGATTAAACGGTTTCAAACCAAATATTGAACACTCATACATAGTACAATTTATCATAGCATAATTTTGATGTTTAAATCAAATTATTTGGTGTATTTATTATCTCCCTTAGACCACTCCTAGCCTCCCTTTACTTCAATAGTTGTGTCAGTTCGACGTCACGTCAGCACATCCAAACTGATGAAAGATTGACAAAGCATTGCCAGCCATTCTTTCTTCAATTTCATTTTAATTATTTGAACACAAACTAAATAAAAACTATTTCATTAAAAACATTACATTATTAAATAAAAGCATTACACTAAATAAATAAAAAATTACAATAGTTAAAAAAAACATTATGATTGCGGATACGAACATTAGATAAACTAATTTTTGTTTGTTCCGTTGATTTGTAATACGTCTCACGTTAACTCTGGAGTTGTAATTTTGTTGTATGGTTTGACCAATACTTTTTGCATTCGTGAAGTTCCGATCCGAGCATTTTGGGAAGCGTTCTCCCACTCCTCGATCAAGATGTTGAGCTCGTTATCGGTCCATGGCACGGATAGTGGTGTTTAGATTGTTTGGAAATGATTTTGGGAAGAATTATTGTGATGATCTGACATTTGTGTGTATTAATTGTGTGAAATATCGTAGTTGTTGTGTGTAAAAAATAGTGAGAGTTGTGTGTATATTTATAGTGTAATTGGAATATGATTAATGTTTAAATTTTTTTATTTTTTTGGAAAAAACGATTATATAGCCGTTCGGATTTTATTTATTTATTTATATTTTTACTTTTTAACGGATAAAAGAAAAAAAACAAATGAGCCCTATACCTTGTCTCCTTTCGTCGCTAAATCGAAGAAACCCAACCGACAAATCTGTGCCAATGGTGTCGGTTAGTCGTGCTTCGTTGGCCAGCAAACATAGAAAGCCACTGGTACCGGTCTTATAATCCCACACACACACCGATGAATGATGACTCCCCGTTTGGTTATCGGTGGTGGATCTAGAATTTATAGTAACTCTATAACACCCCAAAATTTAAACGTATTAATTTAGTACATGAGGGTATAAATATTTTAAAGAGATGACGTTTAAATGGTACGATATAATAAAATACGCGAATGGTTTCCTAGTTCCAAATAATAGAGTTTAAAAGTGAATGAAGTGAATAGATATATGTATATACGGATACGTGGTTATCTCTCTTTTCTTCCAAAACATTTCTAGACACTTCACACATTGAAGAGAAAACAAAGGAAACATTCCTAAACCCTAAAATCAGTTTCAAATTCTTGATTCAAGCTTTAACAACTCGAATTCATTCTCCTTTGATCATCCCCAACCTCATGTAAGTTGAATTTCTTCGTGTCTTAACCTAGTTTTTGGGTTTTTGAGGAGTTTTGTAAAATTGAAGGTTGTACTCAGAATTTGAAGCTAGAAATTGATTGAATTATTGTTAGTAAGTGTTTTTATGATTATTGGAAATCAAATAACATGATGAACATGATAAAATTATGATTTAGTGTTTCTGGGTAATTCTAGAGTTTAAGTTAAATCCTTATGAAATTATGTAACCAACTTAGAGATGTTATTTATAGTGTTATTAATAGAGTATAATTATGATGATAGAATAAGAATTAAAGTGGAAAGTTGATAAATGAATCATAGAGTAAGTTTATGATAGAGTAAGTTTATGATGAAGTGAAAATATTAAGATTAAAGAAGTAATATGATCATGAAATAGTGTAGTCATGAAGTATGATTAAAGTTAATATTTAATTAGTGTCTAGTTGTATAATTATGTTGTCCTGTATGATATGATAGGGATTTAAAGACATGGAAAGCATACGTGGCCATTGTTGTGAATTATCGTCTAAATATCGAGGTGAGTATTATAGGGGTTAAATGGGTAATTGTTAAGTATGTATGTATCATAGTTGTATATATGTATAGTGGATTATACTTGTTTCATAAACTTGTTTCTAATGTTTAAATCGATTGTATGTGTTTTCGGATTACTTCCGAGCAACATGATCATAAAATCGGGTGGAAGATGACTTGTTTCATATATTTGTATCTTGACTTGTTTCTATATGTGGATTATATGAGGATGATATGATGAAGAATATGAATTATGTATGTGTTTCCGGATTGCTTCCGAGCAAGAGGATCATACAATCAAGTGAAAGATGACTTGTATCTAGTCTTGATTCATATATATGGTATCCATTTCGACGTGATTTGGTGCCATGGAGTCTTGTTTCTTAAACATGATATCCATTTCGACGTGATTTGGAATCATTAAGTCTTGTTTCTTACGAAGCCTTATTTCTTATGAAGCCTTGTTTCTCATGATCACGGATTCACATAGTACTTGTTTCTTACGTGGTGCTATGTTGGTGTTGAGTAAGATTATATGTTGTTAAATATATGATTATAGAGTTTAGTGTAGAAAGTTATGAAGGCTCGGTTCTTTAGTATGCTCAATGATTGAGTAGTGTTTTCAGTGATTATTCAGTGTTGATGGTATAAGTGTATATGTATAGTGTTAATATGTATATGTATTATGTGTTATTTGAATTATTCGTTTAACTACCTATATGCTCATTAAGCGGTGCGCTTACCCCTTCCGTTGTTTCATGTTTTAGGTGAATGGTTCGGTTGAACCGATTGGATGAATAGTGTTGTTGCACCCCCAAATTATGATGCGGAAGCGATTTGGGTCAGGACGCGACTAATCCGGTAATCAAGCACAAAGATATAATAATGAACGACTCTATATGCGTCATTTAGCAAAATACATAGATTTGATAATTGTTTACAACTTTTGAAGCTATTACCATAGCCCGTGTTATGAAAATGAGAGATTTCAATACATAATTACTTTTACAAAATATAATAATGCAAGAAAATCTCTGATGTTTGCATGATGACTCGAGCAGTATCCTGATGGGCAGTCCAACATACTGCTGAGTACCTGAGAATACATGCTAAAATGGTCAGCTAAAAGCTGGTGAGCTCACAGGTGTATCTGATGAAATAATGTATGAACCATAAGATTTATGTATGAGTTTGCAATCAAGCAAATAAAATGAAGGTATACTACTGCCATGAGTCCATAGTTTGAGCTTAACTGAGGGGTCAAGATCCACATTCAAGGACCTGAGCGAGGTGCCTCCGAGCGAGTGCCTAATCTACACTCGTGTGAACAAATGATAATGTGTCCGTTTGACATCCCAGTCATGGTAGCGCGACTACCCCGGACAGGTATTGTCAATCCCATATGGTACCATACACTAGCATTCACGCTAAATCCATATAAACAAACTATGTGTGGAAGGCTATCATGATTAGTCAATTGTCTCATGCAGTCAATATAACGAGTTTTGTACTTGTGTTCATATGTAAAACTGAAAACTGAGCATGTATTCCCACCCTAGGAGTAATAATAGTAAAATGCGGGGCTATGTGACTCACCTGAGTCTGATGCGTTTATACAATAAATGTGCGTTGCTAAACCAAGCAGTGATGTCCGAAGACTGTAACCTGTGGGCGTCCAAGACGCGCGTTGGTTAATACGTGAGTAAGTATCTCATAAGATCACCTATGCTAGTTGTTCATTCAACTAGTTATGTCTAAATACATTGGTTTGTTTCAAAGTTTGTTTGCGTTTTGAAAAATATGTACGACCCGTTGGTGACGGTTGTAATAATAATTTTTCAAGTATTATTATCATTATGTTTCATTGTATACTTACATAAGTATATGTGTTTTCGTGTACGAGTGGTGTCGTATAAGTTTTGCTTATTGTAAGTGTTCAACACTTAGTGTGAAAAGTGTTTTCATGTAACACCCCAATATTCGAGGTAATATTTTAGTGTATCCATAAATATACATATTACGAAATAATATTATCGAAATAAAAAGATATAAAAGAAAACGTAATTAGATTCCTCAGTTCTAGACTGTGTGAAATAAAAGAATTATAATTATAAACACAGTTACGTGCCTATTTCCTGAACTTTCTAAAAAACGTTCCAGACTCATCACAAAGGGAGCAAGGTATCGACGTCATCATCATCAAATTTCTTCATCTTAATCTTCAATTCAAACCTACAATTCTTGAATCATCCTTCCCTTCATCATCATCTTCATCTTTTGTAAGTATTTTTTTTCATGAATTTCAATTTAGGGTTGAGGGGTTAGAGGGTTTTAATGGGCTTTGGTGATTTCATTAAATTAACTTAAGTTAGGGTATGAAATTGAGTTGGTTAGTATGTTTTAACATGAACATCATTAATAGATATCAATTCAACTCATGAAAATAATGATTTCACCATTTAGGTTTATGGTGAAATTATGGATTTTGTTGAGAATCATTTAAATTGAGTTTACTAACCTAAAGTATGGTTAGTTGGATTGTTAAAAGTATAGATATGTTGTATAAACAAGGAGTTGATAAGAATTTTGAATAAAGATGAATTTGAGGTTAACTTTGGTTAGTAAATGAGTGATCACTTAAAACTAATCAAAGTAGGGGAGTGTAGATTATAATTAATAATTGATATCATGAGTTTTAGGATCCTAATAATTGTGTATCATTATGTGTTAATCGAAATAGGTATTAAGAGAATTGAAATACTTTGGTGGATTGTAAATAGTAACCTACATTCAAGTATCAAAGTGAGTACATGGAGAATCAATTAGGTGATGATTATGTGATTTCAGATTGCTTACAAGCAAGAGATTTTATATAATCATTTTATTATTGTTGTTTAATATGATTATAGTTAGTATTGATGAATCAAATTGTTGTGATTATATGATTGAGTAATAGAGTAGAGTCGAATTATTTTGAGATAATGATTAATACGAAATATGTGCTAAGCACAACATGTATCTTAAGGATCGCGAATCCAAATCGGTATCAATCTCTACATATGCTCATTTGTTGAATGATTAGATTACGTGTTTCTTGAATTGCTTAATTGATAATCTGTGTATTCACTAAGCAATTATGCTTACTCCGTATTATTTTAAATGTATTATAGGTAATAGCTCTCAAAGGAAGGATAAGGAAGTTAAAAGAGAATAGAGTGGATTAGCTTGCAAGTTGTAAGTGACAAGATCTCTCTTTTATATCGTTCTGTAATCACTTGTGTAATACGCCCTAACTCTTGTTTTGAAATATATGGATTAAGGGTTACTATATGTTCTTAGTGAAGTTTGAATTCGAAAGTCAACATGGGTGTAAATTATGTATAAGAGTATTTTGAAGGAATATAATTAGATTGATGAAGTATTAGTATTATGAAACGGTTGACTATTGAATGGGTAAAACATCCCATATGAGCTAATGGGTCAAACAGGGTCTATTTGGGTCCTTAATTATCCTTATTGTTTATATTGAGTTAACTAAAGGTTATGTTTAATTTATAAAGCCTCACAACTTTTTTTTGAGGTATTAAAGATATGGTCATAAGCTCATACCATAGAGTTAGGGGTTTAGACTTGATGTGTCTACTAAAAGTGTCAACAAGTGGCTCAAAATGGTCATAGGGTCAAAATGGTCATTTTGATGAAAATTTAAAAAGTGTCAAAAGGGAAAGTTTTATAATGTTATAGTGAATGTATGTGCAAAATTTCAAGTCCTAACTCTTAACGAGTAAAAAGTTATGTACATTTGAATTTCGTCAAAAATCAAGTTTTTGGCCTGAGCTGAAAATAGGCATGGGAACGCGATCCAGCTCATAGTTCTGGATAGCGTTCCTCAGTGTAAAACATGCAAACACAATCCAGCTGAGTTTTCGGGATCGCGTTCCTCAGTTAAAAATGGTTACAGAATGTTTTGTACATGCAAACGCGATCCGACAAAGGTTCTAGGATCGCATTCGTCAGTGTAATTTCATCACAGAAGGTTTCCAACATAGGAACACGATCCGGCTAGGATCCCAGGATCACATTAGCATGTTGAAGTTGGGGATTTTTGGTTATTTTGAAATGTGAGTGTATCTACATTAATGTAATTATTTGTAATAACATAATTTGAAATATTAAGAATTAATGGGACCTAAATATGTATCGTTAAGTAATATATATATATATATATATATATATATATATATATATATATATATATTTGAGTGTTTCAAGTTGGTATCAGAGCGATAGTTTAAGAGAGTTACGTAATCCACATTAGGATTGCATAATCTTAAACTATTCTGAATCTATGATTATGTTTCTATTTGTATCATGATAGAATCTTGTTGTGTGAAACTTTTGTTTAATCTCAAGAACGGTTTTGCATTTACTTGAATATATTTAAGAGTTATGAGTGGAAGTGTGTAATTAGTATAATATAGCTACGCCTGGCCAACGTAGTTGTATTATACTAATGCACATGGGTGATTCAAAACTCTTGGACATAAGATGGTTCAAGCTAAGATTGTTCTTGATGATTGGTCTAGGATGTATCTTAATTTGTTTAAATTCTTAGAAAGTGGAACATATCAATTAAATTACTAATCTTTGTAGTAAATGGAATCGACAAATCAAGATGATCAGAATCCTCAGGGAAATTCTCCTCAACATGAAGAGAATGAAGGTGAGAAGTTTAAACCCTGAGGATGAAGCAGTGATTAGGAGAATCATTGGGAAAGCTTTCAAAGAATTTGGGCCAACTATGATTTCTGAAGTAGATAATATTGTGACTTCTAAAGTTAATCAGGTAATAACTGATAAATTAAAAGAGTTTGAACAACAACATCTTATTCTGACGAATCCTCCACCAAATGTGGGAATCTTGGCTGCTCAAGGATCGGTTGACAGTTTTGATTTTACAAAGTTTTCAAGTTGTAAACCACCGGAATTCGAAGGTGAGCTTAATCCTGTTATTAGTTTGAGGTGGTTGAGTAGGATTGAAGAAATGTTTACGTTGTGTAATTGTCCCAAGAATCTGAAAGTTCTATTTGCAACACGCCAATTGAAAGGTGATGCTCATAAGTGGTGGAGTTCGAAAGTTGAAACATATGGTTTTGAAAATGTTTCTAAATTTTCATGGGATAGGTTCACGGAAATGTTTAAGGCGGAATTCTCCCCTCCTGCTGAATTGGAGAAGCTCAAGGGAGAATTTCTTGTTATTGAACAAGGTCAAATGTCGGTAGCTGAATATTCTAGATCATTCCATGAAAAGTCTCGTTTCTGTTCTGAATATACCTCCAATAAAAAGCTAATGACGAATCACTTCTACCGTCACCTAAGCCTTGAAATTCGTGAATCCATTGACTCAACATTTTATGATGACATTCCGAAGATATTGAATTGAGCTTTGGTTAGGAAAAAAGACTTGTCAGCTAAATCGGTGAAAGCTGCAAGTAAAAGAAAGATCAAGCATTCTACTTCATCACAACCAACATCATTTAAGAAACTTAGATTTGAATCAAAACCATCATCCCAAAAATGATCACAAAAATCACAACTCCCACAACAACGTTCATCTCAAACTTACTTTCGTGAGTGGCCTTTGTGTGATAAATGTGGAAAGAGGCATTTAAGTGAGTGTAAATGCTTCAAGTGTGGGAAACCTGGATGTGTGGCAATCGATTGTCCACGTCCTTTCTGGTTATGTTATACTTGTTTTAAAAGTGATCATATCCAAGTTGATTGTCCTGTAAGAAAGAAAGAGTTGAGAAAACAACAACAGAGAAAAGATGTTGAGAAAAAGGGGACCTTTACTGGATCAGGATCTAAGCCAGTGCTTTTCAGATAATTGCAGAGGAGGCTAAGAAATCACATGACGTGGTGACATGTACCTTTATCATAAATTCTACACCTGCCCATGTTTTGTTTGATTCAGGGGCTTCCAGATCTTTTATATCTCTTTCATTCTGTGAACTCTTAAATATCCCTGTATCTAAACTTGATCATCCCTTAGAAGTTGAAATAGCTGATAATAAGCTAGTAATAGTTTATGATGTGTATAAGGAATGTATCTTTGAAATAGGGAATGAAAATTTTAGTGTAGATTTGATCCCGATGCAATTGGGGGAATTCCCTGTAGTGGTAGGGATGGATTGGCTAGGACGAAATAAATGTGTAATAAATTGTCATGAAAAATTTATTTTCTTGAAAGCACCTAGCGAACAGGAAATAACCGTCTATGGTGAACGTATCAATCGATCTATCCCCGTATGCACTTTTGCACGTGCTAAAAGATTGTTATCACACGGGTGTTGGGCCTTTTTGGCACACGTGGTTGATAACTCTAAATCTGTTGTTGCTCCTTCTGATATCCCTATTGTTAATGAATTTATGGATGTGTTTCCTGATGAACTCCCTGGTCTTCCCCCTGATCGACAAGTGGAGTTTAGAATTGATTTGATTCCCGGAGCGGTCCCAATTGCTAAGACTCCTTATTGTTTAGCCCCGACTAAAATGCAAGAAATGATGAATCAATTGCAAGAACTCCTTGAAAAGGGCTTTATCCGTCATAGCAATTCGCCATGGGGAGCTCCAGTGTTATTCATTAAAAAGAAAGATGGATCTCTAAGAATGTGTATTGATAATCGGGAATTAAACAAAGTGACCAATAAGAATCGTTATCCTCTACCTCGAATCGATGACTTATTTGATAAACTGCAAGGTGCCGGTTTCTTTTCAAAGATCGACCTTCGATCTAGGTATCATCAGCTAAAAGTAAAGGAAGATGATATTCCTAAAACTGCCTTCCCAACTCGTTATGGTCACTATGAATTTGTAGTTATGTCATTTGGTCTAACAAATGCTCCAGCTGCCTTTATGGATATAATGAATCGAGTATGCCATCCTATGCTCGATAAATTTGTTAGTCTTTATTAATAACATTCTCATTTATTCAAAAAGTGAGAGTGATCATGGAATACATCTAAGGCAGGTTCTGGAGATGCTTCAACGCGAAAAGTTTTATGCTAAATTCTCCAAATGTGAATTTTGGTTGCGTGAAGTTCAATTTCTAGGACATGTGATCAATGTCCATGGTATCCAAGTTGATCCCTCTAAAGTTGTTGCAGTTCTTAAGTGGGACCCACCTTCGAGTCCCACTGAAGTTAAAAGTTTCCTTGGTCTCGCTGGCTATTATCGTCGTTTTATTCAAGACTTTTCTAAGATTGCTACCCCATTGACTCAATTGACTCGAAAGAGTGTATCATGGAAATGGGGTGAAGAACAATCTAAGCCTTTCCAACTATTGAAAGAAAAGCAAAGTCAGGCTCCTATCCTTATCCTACCTGAGGGTAATGAGGATAAGGTTGTTTATTGTGATGCTTCCAAGCTTGGTCTGGGATGTGTTTTAATGTAATGTGGGAAGGTTATTGCTTATGCTTCACGTCAACTCAAACCGCATGAGCAAAACTATCCTACACATGATCTTGAATTAGCAGTTGTGGTCTTTGCATTGAAGATTTGGCGACATTATCTATATGGAGTCAAGTCTACGATTTATACCAATCACAAAAGTTTGAAATACTTCTTTGATCAGCGGGATTTTAATAATCGGCAGAGAAGATGGCTTGATTTAGTTAAGGATTACGATTGTGACATCCTTTACCATCCTGGTAAAGCAAATGTCATTGATGATGCTCTTAGCCGAAAGGCTACTCACTATCCTCTTTCTGTGAAATCTTTTAGTATGATTGTGTTTCCTCAATTGCTTGATTCTATAAAAGTTTCTCAAATTAATGCATTGTCTTCTCATGACCCGAATAAACAACGTGTAAAGGGTCAACTTTCTAAATTAATAGAAGATTCCCGGGGTTTGAAAACTCGTTATGGTATAATCTCGATACCAGTAATGAGTGATGTAAAGAAATCTTTATTAGATGACGCTCATAAATCGAAATATACTGTTCATCCACGTGCCACTAAAATGTATCATGACTTGAAAAAGGATTATTGGTGGCTTGGTATGAAGCGTGATATCGTTAAAAATGTTCATAATTGTCTCACGTGTTTGCAAGTTAAAGCTGAGCACCAACAACCATATGGAACACTCTAACCTTTGGGAATTCCAGTATGGAAATGGGTACATATCACCATGGATCTTGTTACAAAACTGCCGAGAACTCCTCGCCAGTATGATGCTATTTGGGTGATAGTGGACCGATTAATTAAAAGTGCTCTTTTCATACCAATTAAGGAAGCATCATCCTCTGAAGTATTAGCTGATATCTATATTCATGAGGTTGTTGCTCGACATGGAGTACCTGTTTCCATTGTTTCTGATAGGGATACTCGTTTTACTTCTCCATTTTGGAAAAAGTTTTAAGAAGAAATGGGTACACAGTTACATATCAGTACGGATTTTCATCCTCAAACAGATAGACAAAGTGAACGTACTATTCAAACTCTTGAGGATATGCTACGAGCTTGTGTCATTGATTTCGGTGGTAGTTGGGATTCTCATCTTCCATTGGTGGAGTTCTCTTACAATAATAGTTACCATTCTTCCATCAAGATGCCACCATATGAGATGCTCTATGGTCGAAAGTGTCGAACTCCAATTTGCTGGGAAGAAATCGGTCAACATGAGCTAGCAAGTACTGATATAGTTCAATTAACCATTGAAAAGATCGATCAAATTCGTGATAGATTGGAAATGGCACAAGACCGACAGAAATCTTATGCTGATAAACGTCGACGACCAATAGAATTCCAAGTTGGTGATAAAGTGATGTTAAAAATTTCTCCCTGGAAAGGTATAATTCGATTTCGAAAGAGAGGAAAACTAAGTCCAAGATATATTGGACCCTTCGAAATAATTGATCGTGTCGGTCGTGTAGCTTATCGGTTGCAATTACCGGATGAGCTCGGTGGTATTCATGACACATTCCACGTGTCACAGCTTCGAAAATGCCTTGTTGATAAAGCTTCATACGTGTCTCTCTCTGAAATCCAAATAAATGAGAAATTGAATTATGTAGAAGAGCCCGTCCAAATTCTTGACCAAAAAGTTAAACAATTGCGGAATAAGACGGTTTCTATTGTCAAAGTTCAGTGGAGACATCGAAAGGGTTCTGAACTTACTTGGGAACCCGAAGAATGGATGATGTTGTACTATCCTGCTGTAACACCCTCAAATTTAATGTTTTGCGGAAGCATAATTTGGGTGTTTCTAATCAATAATCAAAGCACACAAATATATAGCAAACGACTCTATATGCGTCGTTTAAAAAAATATATTAATATTTAAAGGTTTACAACAGTTTGAACTCGTACATAGCTCGTGTTCGTAATATGAGAGATTTAAGTACATAATTAGTTATACAAAATCTAATAACGCAATGAAATCTCTGAAGTTTGCATGAAGACTCGAGCTAACATGAATCATGATAGGCAGTCCAGATCTACTGCTGAGTACCTGTGATACATGCTAAAATGGGTCAACTAACACTGGTGAGCTCACAGGTTTAGATATATAATAATAGTGGGTGAACCGCAAGATTTAAATGTTGATTTGCATCCAGCAATTGATAATAATAGTGTATACAACCATGAGCGCATAGTCTGAGCTTAACTCGAGGGTCGGGTCCCATATAGAGAATTCCGAGCGTTGTTGCCTCCACGAGTGCCTAATCTACACACGTCTTCCCAAATATTAGTACGTCCGTTGCAGAGGTTAGCGCGACTAACCCGGACGAGGTGGGTCAATCCTATATGGTACCATATACTAATATTCACGCTACTTTCGTATTACCAGACTATACTGACGGAGGACATCGATTTGATTAGTTGAAAATAACTCATGCAGTATATTGAAATATGTACTCGCGTTCACGTGTTAAAAACAGAGCAATGTATCGCACCCCTAGTAAAACAGTAAAAAGAGGGGCCATGAGACTCACCTGAGCCTGAACAGTTTATCTAAATAAACTGAGATTGATTAGCCAAGAATCGAAGTCCAAAGACTTGTAACCTGAGGGTGTCCACGACACGCGATGGTTATAAACATGTGAAGGCATATAATAAGACTACCTTGTAGTTGTTTGTCCAACTAGAATGTCCAAATGATTACAATTTGGTTGATTGTTTAAGTGTTTGAAAATGTGTACGGCCCGTTGGTGATTTGTTTGTAATAATAATCCCACATTATTATTTTGATTTTCGAACGGTGTTATACTTAAAAGTATTTATAAACTTTAGGTGACGGGGGTCCGGGGGCAGCGCCCCTGGTAGCGGGGTCCAAGGGGCAGAGCCCCTGGCTCGGGTCGAGCTGCCAGGTCAGCTTGGAAAATTTTTATTTCTACTATATTGCTTTAGTGAAAAACACACCTGGACTTGAATTTGAGTGAAATCAAGTGATAAAATTTTAGGTCTCGATCCTTTATAAAATCTGTGTTTTCTTGGTTCTGTTATCTGCGACATTAGATGCGACGTAAGAGGTGATGTCGCAGGTCCTGACTGCGACATAGGTCATGGCGTCGCTAAGTGCGACTTCCGCAATTTAATGCGACATTGGGTGCTATGTCGCTATACGTGACGTCGTTTGTTCCTGCGACGTAGTGGTCGATGTCGCTATGTGCGACGTTAGCAATTGAATGCGACGTTGAAGCTGATGTCGCTCCATGCGACATTGTGGGGGTTTTGCGACATTGCAGCTGATGTCGCAATTGGGCCAAGCCAAAAGCGACATCGGCGTCTGACCGGATTTCGGTGTCCGAAAACTTGGACGGGAGACTAACCCCGTCTGGTGTCGGTTGTCGAGTTGTATGCCTTGATGGTGTCGGGTTTCTTGTTTTGGGAGTTGTTGTGGTTGTCGGACCACTTTCTTTTGAGATGGTTGGAGGAAGAAGTGGGTGGTTCTGGTTCCTCGTTCATGACCATGAGTTCATGGGCCAATCGGATAGCACCATCAATGGTGGTCTGGTTTGAGGAGGCGACGTTCCCCCGGACGGGTTCCGGAAGACCGTGGATGTACCTTCGGATCTTATCGGGTTCGGTGCTCACCATTGCTGGGCGAAGGATGGCAAGCTGTTGGAATCTGACGGTATATCTGTCAATGTCAGTTCCCTGCACCTTTAGGTGTCAGAACTATTCCTCCAGCTTTTGGAGTTGTTCGATGGGGCAATACTTAGCGGTAAACATTGTCTTCAGTTCCTCCCAAGGGAGTAGGTAGGCGGTATCAATACCCACAGACTGGGCATATGAATTCCACCATGAGAGGGCACCATCTTCGAGGGTGCAGGTGGAGTATTTGACTCTGTCCTCTTCCGCACACTTGCTGATGTGGAAGACGGATTCCATTTTCTCGAACCATCTGATTAGTCCGATGGCTCCTTCGGTTCCCTTGAAGCTCAAGGGTTTGAAGCTCAGAAAGTCCTTGTATGAACAAGGTTTGGATTGAGGCCCGTTGGCAGCTGTGTCTTCGCTGCCCGAACTGGGTTGTCGGGTAGCCATGGCTTGGGCCACGCTTTGGGCTATGAGTTGAGGTATTTCAATTTCGCTGAAGATGAATCGCTTCGGTGGCATCTTGATGAACAAGATCAAGAAAAGACAATGAGATATTTGCTTGAAATTCTGATATATCACAGGTGTATATGATGGAATATACGATACAAAGTGATAATTATATTTCATTGAAATAACCAAGTTTGGTACATTATATGAGTTTTCAAAAGATTACATAATACGGGGAGTACAAAAGGTACCGGGAATTGTTACATCCGGTTCGAATAGTAAGAGTCCTACATAGATAGATATAAATTACAAAATGACAGTCACACTAGTTCTAATGCAAGTTGATCCTTTCCATTAGTGTGACAAGTCGGTCCACGGTGACTGCGAGTCTGTTGGTTTGTCGGGCGTTATCTTCTGCCAATGCTAGTCGTTGTACCAGCATCCTTGAGTATTCTTCGGCCTCTTGCAGGTGCTGCTTGCATTGTTCCAACCTGATTCGTAAAAGCTCGACTTCTACTCCTGATTCCACTACCCGGTCATGGAGTATGTTCATGTTGCTAACGGTGTTTTCGTGATCCTCGGAGACTTTGTTTGAGTTGTTTGACCTCACGGTCTACGATCTCAGCAGGTTCTTCAACAAAATAGAGTTTGTCATAGACGCTAATCTCCTCGAGTGGGAGGATGAGTGTCTCATCAGAAAGGCATTTCTTTAGGTTAGAAATGTGAAAAGTAGAGTGCACGCTGCTGAGCTCGGATAGCAGCTGCAATCGATATGCCACGGGGCCTATCCTTTCGAGGATCTCAAAAGGCCCAATGTACCTGGGATTTTACTTCCCGCGTTTGCCGAATCGGATTACGCCTTTCCAAGGCGATACTTTAAGAAGTACTCGATCCCCAACTTGGAACTCGAGTGGTTTGCGTCTCACGTCAGCATAACTTTTCTCACGATCACGTGCGGCTTTAAGTCGGTTTTAGATTTTGAAAATTTTCTCAGTGGTTTCGTGTATCAGTTCGGGACCAGTGAGTTGACTGTCTCCCACTTCGGTCCAACAGATCGGTGATCGGCACTTACGACCGTACCGTGCCTCGAATGGTGCAGCCTTAATGCTAATTTGATAACTGTTATTGTAGGAAAACTCGCACAATGACAGGTGTCTTTCCCAGTTTGCACCGAAGTCAACTACGCAAGCTCGTAGTATGTCTTCCAGTGTCTGAATAGTTCGTTCACTTTGGCCATTGGTTTGAGGATGGTATGCGGTACTCATATCAAGTCAGGTACCCAACAATTTTTGGAGTGATTGCCAAAAGTGAGATGTGAAACGAGCATCCCTATCAGAGATAATCGAGTTGGGACACCATGTCGAGAAACAATTTCTTTGATGTAGATTTGTGAGAGACGTTCCATTTTATCGGTTTCCTTGATTGCCAGGAAATGAGCAGATTTGGTGAGTCGATCAACGATCACCCAAATGGTATCGCAACCGCTCAATGATTTGGGTAGTTTGGTTATGAAATCCATGGCGATTTGTTCCCATTTCCATTCAGGAATGTTGCGTTGTTGAAGTAAACCAGAAGGTTTTTGATGTTCGGTTTTGACTTTCGAGCAAGTAAGGCACTTGCTGACATATGTGGCGATTTCGGCTTTCATGTTCGGCCACCAATAGAATTCCTTGATGCCGTGATACATTTTGTCGGATCCCGGGTGGATAGAATACTTGGACTTGTGAGCTTCATCCATCACCGAGTCTCGCAGGTTCCCAAAACTAGGCAACCAGATTCGATTTGAGAAGTACCTAACGCCATTAGGTTTGATTTCGAATTTTTTATCAATGCCTCGTAAGGCTTCGCGTTTGACATTTTCGGGTTTCAAAGCTTCGAGTTGAGCGGTATGAATCTGAATGGTGAGATCATTATGAATGGTCATACTAAGGGCTCGAACTCGGAGTGGTTTTGGTCGTTCCTTTCGACTGAGGGCATCGGCAACAACATTTGCCTTGCCTGGGTGGTACTTGATTTCAGAGTCGTAATCGGTGAGCAACTCGACCCAACATCGTTGTCGCATATTAAGGTCTTTTTGGTCGAAGATGTGTTGGAGACTCTTGTGATCGGTGAATATGGTACTTCGAGTACCATAGAGGTAGTGTCTCCAGATTTTGACGGCGAACACCACGGCCCCTAGCTCGAGGTCGTGAGTCGTGTAGTTCTTCTCATGAACTTTGAGTTGTCGAGAAGCGTAATCAATGACCTTGTCTCGTTGCATCAACACGCAACCGAGACCTTGGTGGGAAGCATCGCAGTATACCACGAAGTCGTCGGTGCCTTCGGGTAAGGATAGAATAGGAGCACTGCAAAGCTTGAGTTTTAATAGCTGGAATGCTGACTCTTGTTTATCAGTCCAATTGAACTTCTTTTCCTTTTGAGTCAGTGTCGTGAGTGGTTGAGCTATTTTGGAGATATTTCGATGAAACGACGATAATAACCTGCCAATCCTAGAAATTGGCGTACCTCGGTTGGAGTAGTTGGCGCTTGCCAGTCTTTGATAGCTTCAATTTTTGATGGGTCGACGTGAATTCCTTGACTATTAAAAACATGTCCAAGGAATTGAACGGATTGTATCTAAAATTCACACTTGGAGAATTTGGCATATAACTCTTTGTGATTGAGTAGTTTCAGGATGGTTTTGAGGTGTTGCGCGTGTTCTTGCTCGTTGCGCGAATAGATAAGAATGTCGTCGATGAAGACAATGACAAACTTGTCGAGGTAAGGTTTGCACACCCGATTCATAAGATCCATGAATACAGTCGGTGCGTTTGTTAGACCGAAGGGCATCACCTGAAATTCATAATGCCCGTAACGAGTTCGGAAAGCAGTTTTCGGGATGTCGGTGTCGCGAACTTGAAGTTGATGATAACCTGACCGAAGATCGATCTTTGAATAAATACTCGATCCCTGAAGTTGGTCAAACAGGTCATTGATGCGAGGAAGTGGATACCGGTTCTTGACGGTCAACTTGTTCAACTCTTGATAGTCGATACACATTCGGAAAGAACCGTCTTTCTTTTTAACAAATAGGATCGGAGCTCCCCAAGGTGAAGAACTCGGTCTAATGAATCCTCTGTCCAGGAGTTCCTGTAACTGGATGGACAGCTCTTGAAGTTCGGATGGGTCTAGGTGGTATGGTGCTCGGGCTACCGGTGCGGCACCCGGCACGAGATCAATCGAGAACTCAACCTGTCTAGGTGGAGGTAAACCAGGTAGTTCTTCCGGAAAGACTTCTGGAAAGTCTCTAACGATTGGCACATCCTCAAGTCGCTTTTCTTCCGACTTTTTCTCCATGATGTGCGCGAAGATTGCAGGATAACCCTTTCTAAGAAGTTTTCGGGTATTCAGACAAGATATGATATTTAGTCTCGTCCCACCGGTCTCTCCCATCTTTATGGGTCCAGTAGTTTAATATTATTTCTTGACTTGAAATGGTTAATTGAAATGTTAGAAAATATTGCAAATTGGTAATTGAAAATAATGGGGAAAAGAGTCACATAATTTATTGTGACTAGTAAATTGTTAATTATTTTAAATTAACATAGTTGACGGTAAAATAAAAGTTAGTGGTCTCGCAATTGGTTTTTCAGTTCCAGACAATAGATTTAATACGGGTATAAAATACCCTAAATAATTAAGTCGGTTTTTGAAGGAGCCGACCTCCTTTTTCCTTAACTTTCCCCAACCTCCTTTTCTCTTGAATCTTTTGAAAAAACTACACAAGAAGATCATATACAATTACATTGAAATCATGGTGGAGCTGTGAAACTAGTTCAAACAAGAAGCAAGAACTGTAATTTTGAGCATCATCACTCTATTGTTCCTAAAGATTGAGTGTAAGTTGCTTCATGTGTTCATATACATCTATAAACTTGAATTCAATCCAAATTGGTGGATTAATGATATGGTTATTGAAATTGTGTTTGATTAAATGTTCTGATGATAGTATATGGTTATGATAAACTGAATCGTGTAGCTAAGTGGTGATTCAAAGATTTAATTTTGAATGACAATTTTGAAGCTATAAAATGGGTTATTTGGGTTCTATGCATTCGAAGGAAAAAGTGGATTAGATGTTGTTATTTCCTGTTATATGATGTTTAATTGAATGTTAGAAACATGGTTATATCGAATTGGTATCAGAAATTGAGATTTGGGGGAGTTGGGATTTGGATACAACAAGGTTTTAAACCTGCAGATCGCAGGTAGGGAAGAACAAGCCGGCGGGTTCTATACCCTAGCCGGCGGGTTCTGCTGATTACCCGAGGACCCGGCGGGTCCTAGACTCTAGCCGGCGGGTCCTTCCTCCTTAACAGCAACTCAGTTCTTGTTTTAATATGATTCTCAATAATTTGTTTTGTGTTATAACATTGATAAACTCATAACATGAGATAATAAGAGGTATGTTATGAATGATGAGAGACGATTAGGAACTTGGTATCTCTATGCAAATAATGTGTATTTCCTTGAGTTTATTATAAATATAAGTTATGTATTGATGAGACAAGTAACTAACTTATATTTTATTTGAATTCTCAGATTACGAGAAGACTCGGTGACATTAGACTACTGAGCAGAGGCTGAGGTGTCGGTGAGTGGATCTTTAATCCTTAGTGTGATTTAGTTGTAACAGGTTTGGTTACCACGAGTAAATGTATTATTACTACTTTTGGTTTGCCATGATGATTTTAGTTTAATAGTAATAATACAGTTGATAGACTGGTTAGTCTGATATGTTGACCTGATTAAATATGTGATCACTTGATATTTGGCTTTCGGGCATCTTTGTATTGGGGTCAACCTGATGGTTGGGTTTGGTTACTATTGTAAGACGACAGGAATTTCCTTGTACTCATCGTTAATAGGAAATTAGGTCGTATGAAATTAGTACCAAACTATCGGTCTCGTCCGTTATGGCCATACGGATATGTACGATAAGTGTTCTTGTGAAATCCCCGGGTATTATGATATCTCAAGAACCACCGGTCCTCATTGTATTGAGATGTTATCTCATTGATATTATGTGTTACTGTTGGTATTCTTGGCTGAAGGTTTCCCCAAGAACCATCGATCTACTTTGATGTTTTTGTTTACGATTATTTATTGTAAACAAAGTTGTTATACTAAGTTGGGCTGTTGATTACTTATTCACTCACTTATCTTTGAGCTAACCCCACCACCCCACTTCGTGCAGGTTAAGGATTTATACGGGTGGGCAAGAAGTTGGACTGGATGGAATGTTTGACAATCAAGCGTCAACTCTGATATATTTTTATAAGAAACTGATGAAATTATATAACACCTCGTTGTGGTATTATTATTGTTGTAATGTTGGGTATCAATTTTGAAAACAAATTTATGTACATTTTATATGATATATGTTTTAAATCTACGCTTCCGAGTCAAAATCATTATTTTAATGGTTTAGTGAATGAGGGGTGTTATAGAAACGCGATCCAGCTGAGTTTTCGGGATCACGTTTCTCAGTTAAAAATGGTTACAGAATGTTTTGTACATGCAAATGCGATCCGGCTAAGGTTCTGGGATCGCGTTCGTCAGTGTAATTTCGTCACAGAAGGTTTCCAACATAGGAACGCGATCCGGCTAGGTGCCCGGGATCGCGTTAGCATGTTGAAATTGGGGGGTTTTGGTTATTTTAAAATCTGAGTGTATCTACATTAATATAATTATTTGTAATAACATATTTTGAAATATTAAGAATTAATGGAACCTAAATATGTATCGTTAATTAAAAAAAAATATTTGGGCGTTTCATTTCAAACTTTGAGTGATGGGGGTCTGGGCCTCTGGGGGCAGCGCCCCTGGTTACGGGGTCCCAGGGGTGGCAACCCCTGGTAGGGTCCAAGGGGCAGTGCCCGTGGCTGGGGTCGAGGTGCCAGATCAGCTTGAAAAAAAAAGTATTTCTACTATATTGCTTTAGTGAAAAACGTATTTAAAATCTGAATTTGGGTATTGTTAAGTGATAAAATTTCAAGTCTTGACACTTAGTAAAAATTTGTGTTTTCAAGGTTCTGATTTGTCCGACACTGGGTTCGACACTAGGTGGGACGTAGATGTTTGTGTCGCAGGTCTTTATATTTAATATACTTATCTGTAATTTGTAAAATCGGGGAGTTAGAAGGAATTTAAATTTCGACATAGGATCGTATTAAAGAGAAGCAGTGATCTATCGGAAAACAATGAGTCATCCACATAACTGGATTAAAAAATCGTAACAATCTATTAGTTGATCTAGTTAAATGAATAATAAGACCACTTCCATCGGGGAGCGTCAGCTCCTGTCGGTTTAAACCGACGCCACAGACAACGATGGCACCGATTCGTCGGTTGGCTCCCTTCAGCTGTGACAGCGAGAACCACTTTTTGTTTTTGTTTTTTTTCTTTGTGACCGTTGGAAAATTAAAAAAAGTGATTGCGACATAAGTATTTGTGTCCATTTGCGTCGTCCGCAATTTAGTGCGACATAAGGTGTTGTGTCGCAGGTTATGCTAGCGACATAGGTCTTTGTGTCACACTATGCGACATCGGGTATTGTTTGCGACCCAAGTATGGTGTCGCTAAAGGGTTCTGCAACATAAGAGTTTGTGTCACTATGTGCGACGTTGGGCTCGATTTGCGACATAGTGGCTTGTGTCGCAAAGGCTGCAGGCCTGATGCAACACAAAGGTCAGATCGGATTTCAAGGCTCGGGTTTGTGCTCAAACGACCTCGGTTTGACCCGAAACTTTTACACAAGCTTTAAACTAGTTCATAGAGTCTAGGAAAATTATTGGTTCGTGTTGGGGATGACCCGAGGTGTCGATTTCATTAAAATGAACAAACCGTAACTTTCAACATATGTTTCGAAAATAAGTTTTAACACATTATTTGGATATAATCTTGCTAGCTAAACAACTAAACATGTAAATAAGTAAAATATAAGCATTTTCGAAAAATGCGGGATCATACAAATCGTCGGATGAAGATTCCAAAAATGTGGATGTGTTCCTCTCATTGTCGTGATCGTTTTATCCTAAACGAGCCTTGGATGAAGATAATTAATTGATGGTGATATGGTGGGATTTTGATTAGGGTTTTAGTGAGAGGAAGAAATGGATAAAGATTAGAGAGAGAAAGGAGAGAAAGTGAAGAAGATATTTTTTGTGTGTGTGTGTGTATTGTTTGTGGTCAACGAAAAAGGAGGGAAAGGAGGGAGCGTGGGCCGGTTTTTGGGGGGGCCCACATGGTGTGGGAATCTCCCAATTTGTTTTCCTGCGTTTGTGTTCCGTGCGGTGTTCGTTTACTCGCTCGTTTAATCGTTTATTTATATGCGAAACTTTAATTAAATGCGTTTTCGTTATTGATTTAAATCTCGATAATTTTAGTTGAATTATTTTATAAAATTACTTTAGTTTGAGTTATAAAAATATAACTTATGATTATTTGATTTGTCAGATACATTTTGCGCGTTTTAGTCACGTATGGTTAACTTTATACGATATGATTTATGTCTCATATATTATCAAAATAATATAATATAATAAATAAGTATATTAAATAATTTCGTATTTTAACAATTTGTTCACCAACGTACGTATTTAGAATGTACTGGAATCCATCCGATAGTAAGATGCACGATTTAACCAATTCGCGTACGTGTGTGTGTATATATATATAATACTAATACACAAAATGATACACATAATTAACCCTAATTACATGTATTAACACATATGATTAGGCACTAATAGTAGCCCTAATTTAACGGGTGTCACAAGTGTTTTCAAGAAAGTAGTGTGGATATGGAGCTAGCTTTACGATTAGATAATGCTCAATTTCTTTTAAATCATTGTTGTGGTTATCAATTGTGTAATTCGCCCAAGTAAAGAGTTTTTGAAAAATTTGTTGGTCAATATGTGGTAGTTGACTTTGAAAGTCAAACAGTTATGTGGTGTCATGTATATGCGTTATTGAAACTTTGAAAGTGTATAAGGTCATATGTTTGGGTGGTTTTGGGTAAAGTTAATGAAATGTTATAAATAGTCAATTGTGATTGGTTGGTCAAATTTAAAGTTGACAATTAGTCAACAGTGTTGAAATAGTCAAACATGTGTGGAGTGGTGGTATGGTTGAAAAGTGGTTGATTTCTCAAACGGGTCAAAAAGGGGTTAAAATGGGTCAATGATGGGTTTACATGTGAAAATGAGTTAGAGTTTGAATGGATTTGATCGGGACTTGTTGTTAGAGTCAAAATGATGTTAGAAAAGAGGTGTGAATATGCCCTGGTCTGAATATGGGTGAATTGTGTTTTGAGCTGTCATTTAAAAGAGTTGAAATGGCTCTATAATGGTGACACGTCCAAAATGGTTATTTTTGTGAAATTTGTATACGTGTCAAAAGGGAAAGTTTTATAATGTTATAGTTGTGTATGCAAAATTTCAGGTCTTAACTCACAACGAGTAAAAAATTATGCGCGTTTGAATTCGATCAAAAATCTGACTTTTGTTGAGTTTCAAATTGCACAGTGGTACGCGATCTCAGCACCTTTCCAGGATCGCGTACCTAAGGCAAAAATGGTCACATAAGGATTTCTTTGTACATACGCGTATGATAGTGGAAAATGCAAATTTTGATTTTAAAAGTTTGTTTCAGTTATGGAAATGTATTAAGGATCAAATATAAAAGAGGGTAGTCGTGGAACATTATCGAGAGTGTAAAAAGAAAAAAGAATTATGTGATTAAGACTCGTAGTATTGATATTTTAATTTTTGTGAGTTCATACTACAAACAAACAATTTTTATTAGAACATAACTTTTCATAATAAAATTACACTACATATAACAAATGAATATGTAGTAAATAATGTCCTTACATTCTATAGAGTTGCACTCCTGCATCCCATTGATCAACATGTAATTATCTTTTTAATAAAATCAATATTTTTGGATTAATTCGTTTCTCAGGGGATATTATCTGTCTTTGCGGTATATATAACTAGTGATGATCACCTATCATATTTGGTAAAATAAATTAAAAAAGGTAAATTTGGTTTTGCATGTAATATTATTATTATTATTAGTTTAGGACCTGTGAAATTTACGGAATTGTACATAAAAAATATTTAAGTTACTGCATCCATAAGTACTATATACCTGTTATTATTATTTTGCGTTTTATATACTATATATACAAAAATATAATAATAAGATAATGTACACATCAATTAGTGAACCTTATATTATACGCTATTATATTTGGATTTTCATGATTATTACACTTTAATTTTATATGATATGAAAACATGAAGTTGTTCGTTATCTTAAACGTACAGAAACTTTGAAGTAGTTAATTAAAAAGTTTGATTGTTAGCTTTTACATTTAAAATCTTGAATATTATATAGTTTATGATATTTTGATATCGTTTTGTTTTTCTTCGTGTTTCAAATTTGGGGTTAATGTACAAATTTGTTAATGTACTTTGCGAAAATATTCATCTGGGTTACTGTACTTTTAAAATGTTCAATTGGATTACTGTACTTTAAAAAATGTTCAATTAGGTTGTCAAACTTTCACCATAGTTCAATTAGGTTACTGTACCTGTAAAATTGTACATAACAATGTGCAATTGAGTCGATGAGTACTGTAGCAAAAATAGGCGTGAAAACACTTGTTGACAGTACAGTATGAAATTGAACATTTTTAAAGTTTAGTAACCCACATGAACATTTTCGCAAACTACAGTAACGAATTTGTACATTAACCCTTCAAATTTGTGTCATACTTTTAGTAACTAATTTTTTTTGTTTCGCCAAAGTTACATAAACGAGGATACCCGAAACCCGCGAATAAATAATTTGTTAAACCGATGGGTAATACTAGTTAGGTACCCAACAGGTATTGGGTCAGGTATCCATACGAATATTCTAAACGCATATGTGCACATTAAAACCCACCGGAACCTGACCCGTTGACATCCTTAATCCAAACATTGTAAATTATCATATGATAGAAGAATTCAAAAAGGGCGACGGTATTGGTGCAAATACACTAAAACCCGTCGGAACTCGTTGGCATCCATAATCCAAGCATTATAAGTTACAAATTGGTAGAAGAATTCAATAAAGCGGTGTTATAGTACAAATACACTAAAATCTACCAAAACCCGACCCGTTGACATCCATGATCCAAGAATCTTAAATTAGAAATTGATAAAATGATTCAAAATAGGAGGTTGTATAAGAATTTTTTTCACCGGATGATGGTATGAAGTTATGAATATTTTGGAATTGAAAATAACTTATTGAGTTATTTTTTCAGAAAAAATAAAAAATATTATGAAAAATATATAAATGGAATGGATTATATAATACTTTATGAAAAACATATAAATAATTTGGATTTTAAATGTATTTTCATTGGTATAACTTTCTCAAGTATTATATAACACAAATAAAAATATTTAAAGTTAAAGTTGAAAGAAAAGACTTTAAAAAGTCAAAATTAAAAATGGAGTGGGACCCACTCTTCTTCTCGTTCTCGTCGCGTTCATCCTTCACAAACGTCCCAGAATGCCGTGAGGTGAACGCCCCATTGTGGGCTATCTAGTCGTTTTCCAGTGGCACCATGCCCCTTTTTCTTCCCGTTGCAAGTGGTCTTAGAGAACACCGATCAGGTTGACAGAAAGAAAAGGACACAATGCTTCCAGTCCCCCAGCTGACTACCCCTTCCAATTCTTTTTTCGATCGAATAACCATCGATGGTGACAAAACAACCACTATATATTCCACACACATGTATCATACATCTAACACTCTTATAATTTGTTTAGCTCATTCTTTTATTACCTTACAAGTTTAAAGATAACAAATGATGATAATACCCCTAACATTAATGAACGGAACCAAAGTACCCTTCGTTAAATATAGGAACGATCCATAGGTTTGGAAACTACTAGTACCATTTATATTTCTACATAAACAAGGAATGTTTGACCTGTATAATATTTGACCATAATAAACATTTATACATTAAATATAATGTAATTGACTCCTTAAATAACCCACTTTTTAAAAAGAGCATGATAATCTTATGCCATTAATCATAATCGGTAAATATTAAAATAACTTTATCATAAATTACTCCATATACGCGCGTGTACTGAACTAGTTCCTTATGAAAGGTTTAACATTTTTTTTCTCAACCTTACAACTTTATAAATTGGAAAAGACACAGTTACCCTTGTGTACAATAATAATGACATAACTACCCACAACTAAATTTGAAAAGAATCAATATAGTATAATCAACATAGATGTATATATTAAATGACATGTAATGTTGTATATAAATAAACTTTTAAAATTATGGATATATTGATTATTTAAGAATGAATTATTTTTTGTTTGATAAAAACAAAAATCATATCTTTATGTATTACCAAGATATTGTTAAACTTCAATAGGATCAAATAAATTATGTAACCGCTAACTACCATATTTTTTGATGAATTTCTTAAAAGTTATCATTATAAGACCACTTCCAACATCAGCTTCTTCACTTGCTTGTTCAGTTGTGCCACACCACAACTGATGAAAGACCAATTAAAACACTCACAACTCTCCTTTCATCACTTCAATTTTTGAGTCTCACATTTACCTATATAGCTACATTTTTTTACATATATACAACAATTTCAACATCCCATAATATCCAATCATGATGTTTATACGGTATATCATGCGTTACCGAATTTCGCCAAGGAGCTAACCCATCATTTGCACGTAAATAATTACCATACGCATTTGAAGCCGAACTTGAAACCTGTCACGAATCGGTTCCCATTCGACCGATGAATTCAGTTTTTGTGGCAAAGTCTGAACGACTTTACGACCAGTAACACCTAACATCTTTTGATCTTCAGTAGAAGTGAGGTACCTTCCAGAACTGGATTTTAACCGGATGACCTTGTCGAAACCGTTAACGAACTCAACTATCCAAACGGATTTGTTTGTTGTTCCGTTACGATCTTGTGACACATTTTTGTTGTCGCTATCGGATTGTAGATATTTACATTTACATATATACAATAAAAAAAAGTTCATTTCCTTTCGCCCGTAAGTTGGGTCCACGGAAAATTTTCGCTATCGGATTGTAGATATTTATATTTACATTTTCGTTGTCGCTATCGGATTGTAGATATTTATATCTTTTGATACATTTTTACATATATACAATAAATAAAAAATAACAATACATTATATATAAGTTGTAAGCCCTGAATTTCAGAAAATTAATTTCATACACAAATATATTTTTATTTCAAAATATTATTATGTAAATAATAAGATACAAAAGAAAACGTAAATGGTTTTATCACTTCCAGACTGTAAGAAATAAAGAGATTATATCTATATATAGATATATACGTGGAAGGTTTGTAGTTTATCTTGTTTTGTTCTAAAATCGTCCTGAAACATTACAGAAGCTTGAGAAAATTTAGAACCTTAAACCAACTCCCTAAACTCAAACACAAACCTTGATTCAAGCTAGAAATCTTTGGATTATCAGTTTCTTTCATCATCTCTTGTGTTCTTCTAATCATTGTAAGTAATTTCTCCATCTTTTAAACCTAGTTTTGGGAATTTTTATGGGTTTAGTGAAATTGATGATTTTAATTCGAAATTAGGGTTACAAATTAATGAAGTTAGTGTTTATTAGTGTACATAAACTTGTTAGTGATTATATAACAACTTAAAAGTGATGAAATCACTAGTTATGTTCTTGATTAAATTCTAGAGTTTGGTTAAATTTTGATGGATTGTTGTAATTCAATAAATAGTGTAACTAGTGATATCAAAAGAGTGTTATTATGATGTATTATTAAGAAATACAAGTAATTAAATATTTAAAGAAATCATATAAAGGTTTTGATTATGATTATGATTATAATGATAGAGCTAGTGATTATGTTAATTGACTAATAATATAAATTGAGTATGAAAATGATGGTAGAAGAAGATTTAAGTGTAAATAAGTTGAATAATAGATTAACCAAGTTGATTCAAAGTGGAAGAGGATTAGTGTTAATAAATGTCTAATTATGATGATTAGTAGTGTTAAATTGTATTGTTTGTTATTATGAATTATTGATAGGTGTTAAAGAAGTGGAGATCGTGCGTTGATCGATTGTTATAATTCATCGTGTTAAATTACAAGGTGAGTATATGGGACCTAATAGAGTATTTTTGTTCAGTGATATAAAAAAATAATTGGGCGTTTCAAGTTGGTATTAGAGCGATAGTTTAAGAGAGTTAGGTAATCCACGATAGGATTGCCTAAACTTAAACTCTTATGAATTGTTTGATTTGCTATGATGATGATTATTTTTAATAGTGAATTTGATTTAGTGAACTAATATGATTCCTTGATATAAATTAAGTGAGAGTAGAGACGTTAATTGAGATGTATAGTGTTACTTGATGCTTAATTGGATTTTATTTTTGGATTTTATGATGTTTCGGTTTGGGATTTTTAAACTATGATACAGGTTCGGGTTCTTGTTTCTAAAGGATTTATAAATTTATTCTGTGATTGAATACATTTCTAAAGCCTTGTTTCTATTATGGATTAGAGATTTTGAATGTTGATTGGATTAAGTAGTATACGAAGCGAATGTTGATTGGATTCTTTGCCAATGATTAAATGATGTGGTTTGCTCCTGACGGAAAAGATGTGGAATTAACTGCTTATATGAAATTGGAGATAGTGAGTAATTTTGAATATGTGTTTAAAGTGAATAGTGTAGTGACTTGATTTTGATCATGTGTCTGTTACTAAATGTGTTAACTGTTGCTTGAATAGTGTGCTATATGTTTAAATAAAGACGAATTGCGTTGAATATTGATGGTATCGAATAGCTTGAGAAAGAAGTATGAATGACCTAATATAACGACGTCTGACCAACATATTTTTATTATGTCATTTCACATGCAATAGTTGAGGCTAACAAAATACCGGAAATATTTAATGTGACTATTGAGATAGGGTTGGTCGATGATATGAATGTTAGCCGTTGAGGAAATTAAGATTGATAAAGAGGTAGTTATTGAAAGGAAGATTTGTGTGCAATTAATTATGTATAATAGAGATAATGACAAAAGGGTAATAACCAAATTATGACCAATGAGGTTTAAAAAGAGTAAACGCTTTTGTATAGTTAAGTAGGGTGTTAAGATTAAATAGAGACTAGTGGCATTCATGAGGACACGAATGAGATAAGTGAGGGAGAGTTGTAACACCCCGAATTTCAGGAGATTAATTTTGTACGTGAATATATTTTTATTTTAAAATATTATTATGTAAATAATAAGATACAAAGAAAACGTAAATGGTTTTATCAGTTCCAGACTGTAAGAAATAAAGGGATTATAATTATATATAGATATATACGTTGATGGTTTGTATTTTGTCTTGTTTTGTTCTAAAATCTTCCTTAAACATCACAGAAGCTTGAGAAAATTCGCAGAACCTTAAACCAACTCCTAAACTCAAACACAAACCTTGATTCAAGCTAGAAATCTTTGGATCATCAGTTTCTTTCATCATCTATTGTGTTCTTCTAATCATTGTAAGTAATTTCTTCATCTTTTAAACCTAGTATTTGGGGTTTTTTATGGGTTTAGTGAAATTGATGATTTTAATTCGAAATTAGGGTTACAAATTAATGAAGTTAGTGTTTATTAGTGTAAATAAACTTGTTAGTGATTATATAACAACTTAAAAGTGATGAATCACTAGTTATGTTCTTGATTAAGTTATAGGGTTTGGTTAAATTTTGATGAATTGGTGCAATTCAATAAATAGTGTAACTAATGATATTAAAAGAGTATTGTTATGATGTATTATTAAGAAATACAAGTAATTAAATATTGAAAGAAATCATATAAAGGTTCTGATTATGATTATGATTATAGTGATAGAGATAGTGATTATGTTAATTGATTAATAATATAAATTGAGTATGAAAATGATCGTAGAAGAAGATTTAAGTGTAAATAAGTTGAATAATAGATTAACCAAATTGATTCAAAGTGGGGGAGAATTAGTGTTAATAAATGTTTAATTATGATGATTAGTAGTGTTAAAGTGTATTGTTTGTTATTATGAATTATTGATAGGTGTTAAAGAAGTGGAGATCGTGCGTTGACCGGTTGTTATAATTCATCGTTTTAAATTACAAGGTGAGTATATGGGAGCTAATAGAATATATTTTCTAGGGGTGTACACTGTATGGACAAACCAAATTGTCCAATCGGATGAATTTGGATAGAACTATTTGGTTCGGATAATTTGATATTTTGAATTGGTTTGGTTCAAAACCGAATATTTATTTTGGTTTTTGGATTGGTTTTGGTTTCCAATGTAGAAACCGAATAGTCCAAATAAACCGAACAATAATATATTTTAGTAATACTTTCAAAATATATATAAATTAATTAGGTTAATCACTCAATATTATGCATACTTATACCATTATTAACTTTATTCATCGTTTACCATAAATTTCTCAACTAAATCTTAGTTTTGTCTTGCAAATTATTATATTTTTGTCACGAACTTAAGAAACTTGCTAATTAGTTTTGTTTTATAATCAAGTTTTTTGATTTTGTTAGAATGTTTATATTATTAATATATGAAAACATAAACCGAATAGTAAAAACCGAATAAACCAAATAGTAATTAGGTTTGATTCGGTTTGGTTTTTTATTTGTTCGGTTCGGATCGGTTTCAATTTTCCAAAACCGAAAACGAGTCGATTTCATCTATTAGGTTCGGTTTAAATCGAATTAACCGAATAAACACCCTTAATATTTTCAATGATATAAAAAAAAATTGGACGTTTCATAAGTTGGGTCTACGAAAAATTCATTTCCTTTCGTCCGTAAACTGAAGCAACAAAAGGGAAGAATCAACCGAATAAAGCATGCCAATGCTATCACTTTTGAAACCTTTTTTCGATTCCAACCGAAGAAGGGGTTGGCACTAGTATAATACTACTACTATTTATTACTTCTCATATTTAATTTATAGTTCATTTTTTACGTCTCAAAATAATTGTCCACTTTAGAATTAGATGATATATTACCTAAGTTCATATAACCCCTATACTTTATATATATCATACACCCTTATAATTTGTAACATCATCTCCAGTAGTCTGGTAATTTCTTAATTTAATTTGATTATTTAATTGTTTTAGGAATTACTTGATATTATTATTATATTGTGAAACTTAAGTAAATAAGTCTTAGAACTTATTGTGAATAATGAAATATTAGTTGTTTTAAATTATTATCGATGACGGTAAAATAAAAATAATATTCTCGTAAATGGTTTTTAGGTTCCAGACAATAGATTTAGGACAGGTATAAAATTGTACCACTTAATATGTGGGTCGGTTAGTGAGCCGACCTTAAAATCTTTATCTTCTCAAGGTTCCTTCCATTTTCTTCTTGTTGAAACCTTGCAAAGCCCTAACACTTCAAATCAAATTGAAAACCAAATTAGTTAGTTGCTGTGATTTTGGTTCTACAACATCAGACCTATTTATCAACATCAATTTATCAAATCCTTCATCCAAAAGTGAGTTTGGGTTTTAGTTTTTGAATGGATTTTAGGAGTTATTGAGTTATACTCGAAATTGAAGCTTGGTTTTGATGTTATAATGATTACCTGAAGTGTTAGATACATTTAGAAAACATAGAACAGAGTTTTTGTGACGTTTTGGTGAGATTTGGTGAGATTTGGTTCAAAAATCAGATTGCAACAGCGAAGTTCGCAGCCTCAATTCGTCATGCGAACTGAGATGTCGCGGTGCGAACCGAGATGTGCGAACTAAGATGTTGCGATTTGAGTTTTGCTTTGCGAACCGAGTCCTGCGAACCGAGTCGTTGCGAAGCTAGTTGAGTTTCGCTGTGCGAATTGACCTGATGCGTTGCGAACCGAGTTGTTCTGCGAAGCGAACTGAGTTTCCGCGAACTCAGTTGGCTCTGCGAACCTAGTTTCCTGCGAACCGAGAAATTTTAAAGATTTTTATTTCGCAAATTCCCATGGTCACTCGGAAACTACCTAATGATCCTGACTCTATTCTAAGAGTCTAGGCAGTTTTTGGCCATTTGGGGTCATCTAGGGCCAAAAAATGGTATTTTTCAGTTTTTAAACGTCATTTCGGGATTTCCTAATTTCATTTTGAATGAACTTTTGTTTGACTAGACTTCAGGGATTACCTGATTTAATAAATATGCTCTGATGATGATTATGGAATGAATTTCTAACTTATATTTGATTTTCTGTTTCAGATCAACCTAAGACTCAGTGATATAAGAATCCTGAGTGTGGAGACGTCAGAGGTATCGGTGAGTGGATTTAGAACTCACCATTTGATTTAGTTGTAACTATTTGGTTGCAACAAGTAAACGTAGATATGTGTTAGACTGTTTAGTCTTGATTATTGATTATGAATCTACGTGATATGTGAATATATGTGTATCAGATTATTGAGGTCAACGTGTAGTTGGACTTTTGGTTATTATGTGAATTACACAGGTTTTGATTCATTTGTTGTGTTTGAGACCTGTGTATTAGCTTAATAACCAATAGTTATCGGTCTATTCTGTATTGGCCATACAGATTGACGTTAAGTGTTCTTTGGGAATCCCCGGGTATTATGATATCCCAAGAGCCACCGATCCTCATTGAAATATGTGTGTTTACGACTATTTGGTGTAAACTCATATTTAAGCTAAGTTGAATTGTGTGTGATAAATCTATTCACTTAGCTTTGTGCTAATCCCTCCAATTACTTCCTGCAGGTTTTGAATAGATATGTGGGTGAACAGGAAGTGGATGCCTTTGACAGGGAATGTTTGACGAATGTAAACTCTGATGTATTTTGATAAATTAAAGTTTGGAATTCTATAATACCCCGTTTGTGTAATATGTGTAATATGGTTTCAATAGTTTTAAACTATTGTGTATCAGAGTTTGAAAAAGATTATACACTTTTTATGATGTATATTAATAAACTATGTTTTTAAGTCAACGCTTCCAAGTTAAATCATTTAATATTCATATACTGAATTAGGGGTGTTATATAATTTGTTTAAACTTTTTCTTCATTAACTTAAAGTTTTAAAGAACTCTAATGACATAAATACCCCTATATTTAATGAAATGGACTAAACTACCCTTTACTGTTTATAGAGACTGCCAACAATATATTTAGCCATAATAAATACTAATTGTAAGTTACCATTTCTTTTTTTCCTACATAAATAATTAGTCCTAAAATACACACTCATAAAATAATTATTAGTCAAAATAAAAGAAATTAAAAAATAAAATCATAAGGCATACAAATAAAAATAATATTTAAACATAAATAAATATTTTTATCTTTTCATTTTATATATTTCGTTATTTTATGAAGAAATTTAAAAGTGATCTTCTTTACTGTTACATTAATTACATTCATTTTTCTATGATTTTATTAGATGTGAATGAGAATCGTTAATAGCTTGAAAAATAAATAAAAAAATTCATATTTTATAATATTTATCGAAATTTATAAAGAAGGTATAACGTTTAGAAATTTTTACAATAGTTTAAAGGTCATTTGAAATCACTCACAAACACAATATTCTCAAACACGTGATTACATTATTTTAAACCATTGTTAATATCTTCACCGTCGCAATGCGCGGGTGCTCTTCTAGTGTCATAAAAAGTGTGTAAAAGGTAGAGACAAAACTGTTATCATATTCAAAGATATAGTATAATAAATCTTAAACTGCATGTTTAGATTTTGTGGATCATTAATTTGGAACGGAAGTAGTATTCAATAAATGACATCCAGGTGATAATTAAACCATACCCAACGGTGAAAAAAGTGACTGAAATCGACTGAGTTACGTCTACGTCACATCAGATTTTTTAAAAACTGACTAAACTGATGGACCCCTACCATCAGTTATATTGTCACTTTAACTTTTTGGTCCTACATTTACAAAATTACCTTATACACAATACAAAAAAAAGCATTCGTCGGATTTCAGACGAGAACAACCGACGAGGCGAAGTGACGATGGCCTGCCATTGGCGTCACTTTGTCGGTTGCTAAGTGACGAGAACCGACCGAAGCCAATGGGTATGGTCTTAGGCCACTCCCAACCCAAAATCCAACTGATTAAAACGGACAGAGCCACGTCAGCGTCACGTCAGCATTTTCAGAAAATTGGCTGAAGCTGACTGAAACTGACAAACCCCTCCCATCCCTGATCCATCACTTCATATTTTTGGGACCCACTGACTAATTCTTTAATCAATTAAAACAAAACTATTTAAATTAAACACAATAATTTAAATTAAACACATTCCATTAAAAATAAAAATTACAACAATTCCTAAAAATAAAAATTACCACAATTTCTAAAAAAAAATTACAACAATTCCTAAAAATAAAAATTACACAATTCCTAGAAATAAAAATTACAACAATTCCTAAAAAAAATAATTCAAACAATTACGTTATTATCCAACAATTCCTAACGAACACGGTAATTTGGTGGAAGTTGCGCAATGTGTTGGATCAGAGCATTGCGAAGTCGATGATGAACTTTCCGATCCCGTAATTCCCTGTTCATCTGCAGTGAAGTTGCAACTCTTTCTTCCCATGAGCGGTTTGGTCTATTTGACGGCTCAGATAGATAATCTTCTTCCAGGTCACACATATTTCGCCTGTTATCCTCCGTTATCATGTTGTGTAGAATAACACAAGCATACATGATTCTTTTTATTCTGTTAGTGTTTTATGGTCTAGTCGGGTTCTTGATGATTTTCCAGCGGCCTTGAAGCACACCAAATGCTCGTTCCATATCTTTCCTTGCAGATTCTTGGTATCTCTTGAAGCGAGCCTTGGCTTGAGTTAGTGGATGCCTGAACGACTTAACAATTGTAGCCCATTCCGGATAAATTCCATCCCCCAGATAATACCCCTTTGTAAAATTTTGTCCAGCAATCGTAAAGTTAACTTGGGGAGCTCTATCTTGTAGCAAATCGGAGAACAAATCCGATTGATTAAGAACGTTAATGTCGTTGCTCGAGCCCGCTAGACCAAAGAAAGCATGCCAAATCCACAAGTCATAAGACGCAACTGCTTCGAGCATGATTGTTGGATGCCCTTGATCACCTCTAGTGTATTGACCTTGCCATGCTACTGGACAATTTCTCCAAGGCCAATGCATACAATCGATGCTTCCGAGCAAACCCGGAAAACCATGCAACTCGGAATGACGTTGATGTAAACGTTGCACATCTTGTACTGTTGGTTTTCTTAAATACACCGTATAGTACAAATGAAATACACATTTACAAAAATTATCCAAACACTCGTATTAAGTTTGTTCACCCATATGCAAGTATTCATCAAACGCATCCGCGGCACAACCATGCGCTAGTTGGCGTACGGCGGAAGTGCATTTTTGAAAAATATTAAAACCGGGTCTGCCGAGTGCGTCAATACGTTGACGAAAATATGCAAAGTATTCCGGTAATGGATCTTGAGAATAAGATATAATATTTTGACATATGCGGATAAATAATGGCTTACTCATCCGAAAACGACGTCGAAATACATCCGCCGGAAATGTTGGGGTGTCGGCAAAGTAATCTTGAAACAAACGTTGGCTCGTTGCTTCACGGTCTCTTGGAAAGTATCGACGGGGAGCTCTCAGGATCGGAATTACTTCTTCGTCTTCCGATTCGGAGGATATGGCGGTGATAACATTTATCACCCATTCCGAATCGAAAATGTCGTTCAGCGCCTGCAAATCTTCAAGATCGGAATCGGAAGACATTTTTAAATGTTAAAAGTGTTTTGTGTAGTATGAATTGTATGAAATAGTTAGAAAGAGTGTGTGAATTGTTGGGAAAGGAGGTATGAAAAAGTGGAATTTAAAAAAAAAATATATTTAAAGAAAAACCAAACGGCCTCATGACCGTTGGAAAAAAAATCTTTTTTTTTTGTTTTATTATTTCAAACGGCTACAAACATAAAAAAAAGAGAGGAAAATGGGCCCCACAAATCAACCGAACACACTTCGGTTTACCGACGGGATGAACCGACCGACGAATCCGACGAGGGCGTGCCATCCCTGTTGGTTCGTCGGCTGCTAATCGACGGAGAGTGACGAACAGGGTTGGAAGCAGCCTTATATCATTTCTCTTAGTCACATAAACTAAGGTATAACTCTGTATTATGTATATAATGTTTGTTAAAATTTAAACATAGACATAACTTTTTGGTGTGTAAATCTAAAAACAAAAAATAGAAAAACAAAAACAAAAGAAAATATACCATGTGGCTTAATACATGGTATAAATACTTTAGTGTAGTCGTATATATATATATGAAAAAAGGTTATTTACCACTTCTCATTTATAGTGAGGATATATATCACATATAAAAATATGCGAAAATGACCCTAATCTACCAACAATTAATTAAAGTTTATGGATTATTTTGATCAATTACATGCATTTTGTTTAATCTTTATGATAATTAGTACCATAATTTTAGTTTAATGTTTTCTTTAATTGTTTAGCAACTTTTGATTGGTCCTAGACCTTTCATATTCATGAGTTATTGTCCTCTTTATTTTCAACCTTTATAAAGGCTCTAAGTTGTAATAGAAGTAGATATAGTTATGCTTATGATGAAATCAAAGTTTCTCTCAATTTTGTGTTAACAATTGAGTTGAATTTATCCTCCTCGCGGTATTCTTGTGAATTAACGTGTGTTGAAAAATCCTAACCGCGACATTCTTTGTGAATCAACGCTTGTTAGAAGAGAGTATTCTTGGGTATTCTTAGAATCAACAAGTTTAACTTGTGTTTGTTATTTTAACCCTACATCAGTTGGTATCAGAGACGAAATTCCTGTTTGAAAGAGAAATGGTAATCTACGATGTTTATGAGGAGCTAGAGAATCCCGATGAACGTGAGATTTTGTTTATAAACAAAATTCTCGATGAAAAATTTAGGTTTTCTAGTTTAGAAGAAATGGAAGACTTTTTCCATTCAAGTTGCAACAACAAAAATGACAATTGTGATATCATTATGGATGGAGGAAGTTGTGTTGAATCTTTTGAATTTGAGGTGGATGCTGAATCTCTTGAATCTAATTTGGATGTTGCTTCATTTGAGTATGATTTGGATCACAATTCTTTTGAATTTGATATACTTATTGAATTTGTTAAATTATTAACAAACGTTTATCAAGTTCAAAAAGGTGATTTGATTGTTGAATTGTGTGGTTGCTTATTGTTTTACAAAAACGATGATCATAGTAGCCACCATCGAGTAAGAATTGAATATGGAAGTGATTGGAAGATTAGATGCAAAATGAAAGGGAAACGAAGTCTATGTGAAAGGAGTTGAGGACAAGTCCCAAATTAGAGGGGGAGAATGATGCAAAAATGACTCCAATCTACCAACAATCAATTGAAGTTTATGAATTATTTTGATCAATTACATGCATTTAGTTTAATCTTTATAATAATTAGTACCATAATTTTAGTTTAATGTTTTTTTTAACTGTTTAGCAACTTATGATTGGTCCTAGACCTTTGATATTCATGAGTTATTGTCTTCTTTATTTTCAGCCTTTATAAAGGCTGTAAGTTGTAATAGAAGTGGATATAGTTATGCTTATGATGAAATCAAAGTTTCTCTCAATTTTGTGTTAACGATTGAGTAGAATTATTCTCCTCGCGGTATTCTTGTGAATCAACGTGTGTTGGAAAATCCTAACCGCGGTATTCTTTGTGAATCAACGCTTGTTACAAAAGAGTATTCTTGGGAATTCTTAGAATCAACAAGTCTAATTTGTGTTTGTTATTTTAACCCTACATCAAAAAATCAGAATGAGAGACATTTTTTAAAGTTGGACAAAGATCATTGCTTTAAATTTTGAATAATTGCTCTAGATCCGTGTTGAAATGGAATGATTAGATGCCTAGTTGAGTTTTGAGTCCGAATAACTGAATTTTCGGTTGATACGGGTGTGTAAGTAGTTTTACTTGTCTTGTTTCGGCTTTGTATTGTAGGTTTTCGATTCCAATTTACATCTTGTAGCTTGGGTGTAGGCATGTTGCTTTTGTAGTTTGCGGTTGTATTTTGACGCTATTGTTTTGTGATTTCGGTTTCAACGGTAATCTTTTCTTCTTCTTCTTTAATTTCTATACTAATGCATTTAGTCGACATTGGTTCGAAATTTCAACATTATTGTAATAAAATAATTACACTTTGAGTTGTTAGTGGGTTTTGAACCGTTGCACAATTATTTTACGGCACAATTTAATATTTAATATTATTGTTATTGTGTTGTGTTTTTAAAGTTTAAAGGAAAGACAAAAATAGAGAAAGAATTAAGCATGGGAAAACGTCTCTTCGAGGGGTTACTTTTACTGTTGGATTTGACATTTATGACTCAAAATAAGGAACTTTATTTAACAAAAACACAACCATCCATAACTTCGTATTTATTTAACCACTTAAAATGCACCTTTTTTACTTGCAACAAATCATTAAAATGTTTCAATATTATAACATGTTAGGCCAACTTTCGGCACACACTTCCTTTTCCATAATGAATTTATACGTACACTACTATATGATAATTATAATAATAATAATAACAATAATAATAATAATAATAATAATAATAACGTACAAAAGTGTTTTATTAAATCATATATAAGAAAATAAATCAAGCCATATAAAGACTAATAATTCAAGATTGTTTTTTTCATCATTTTTGTCCCAAGGTGCTTATTTATATAATACTAACACTGATGAGATTCAAATGATAACAAATATATGAGTATATGATTATAATTTCATTTTTCTCTTTTCTAAGAAACAGTCGAGTTGAGAGTTGAGACCCAATATATGCAAATGAGCGAACTTAGAATTTAGAACCTTTACGGTTAATAAACCTATTTTTGTTGGCTAGTTCGTAAATGGCGTTATCCATAAGTATTCACGGCGTGATACGAGACGTTATACGAGTTAATAAGTAGTGTAAGAGGTATTTTCGAGAACTTTAGCATGATACGAGTTAGTAAGCGGTATTTCGGAGGACTTTAACACGATATTACTTAAGCAAAAGTTCAATGAATTCATAAAAGTACAACCAGTTTAGTTGTAATTTAGAATAATACTTTTCACCCAAAATAAGAAACAAGAAGGGTTAGTTTGTTATTTCAACTTTTGGGCAATTTATACCATGAATCATGATCGTATAAGTTTTATACATGTAAAATCATAATTGACCATATCCATCAACAATTCACATTTTAGACAACAATAACTGCATAAAAAAGATCAACTAAAAAATTTTGCAGGTTAACATAATAATGATCGAGAACAAGTTAGCAAAAGCACGATCATGAATGCATCTACATGTTCCAGGCCACCAAAGTGTTAGTTACCTTTTTTTTTACTCGATATTCAATATTTAACTTGAAATTAACAAGACCTCCCCATTGATGACAAAATTGTTATGAATTTCTAATGTCACCAATAGAGATATTTAATATCTTTCCGTCCTAAAAATTAATTTCCAACTTTCCATGTTAGTTTCTCCTAATATAAATGTCCAATTACAAAAGTAATATATACATATATATATATAGGTTTTTTTCAAATAAAAAGAAGCTTAAAGTAAAAAGGGTAAGAAAACATGATATAGTGACACGTGTTCCTTACAAATAGCATTCAATTATATTAAATGAAGATATAATCATGTATCAAATCACTATGTAACAAAATCATGATGTATCAAACTACAATTGAATATGTATCATTTTTTAAGGTTTATCGAGAATATGTATCATTCTTTAAATAAAATTGTATCAACTTGGCGAAATATACTTGTACAAATTTAATATACATTTCTTCACTTTGTATTGATCCACATGAACCATTTTCTTTAGAGCAAATATGAAATCTAACATTTTTTTCTATCTTTTTTACTTTAAATATCTTTTTACAATAAGCACACCCTATATATATATATATATATAGAGAGAGAGAGTTTGGATCAAATGAGAACACTTCAAAAATAAGAACGGTGAGAACACCTCATAAATGCACAACTAGCCTACAAAAATCATTAGATTCACAATCATACATCTCAAATATGCAAAGAAAAACAAATGCACACTTCTAAAAATGTACAAAATCGAAAAAAACGATTGATGCACGATTATCTCTATAATTGTGCATCAATCGTTTTTTCAATTTTTGTGTATTTTCGAAAGTTGAAATCTATTCTAATCAATTTTTCTACACATATTTGAGATGTATGAGTGTGAATCTAATGATTTTGTTCGTTAATTGTGCATTTATGAAGTGTTCTTACCGTTCTCATTGGAACCCTATATATATATATATATATATATATATATATATATATATGTGTGTGTGTGTGTGTGTGTGTGTGTATTAACTTTATCATTTTACCCGTAAATATATACTTAGACCTCTTGCAACGCGGGCGTTCTGGCCGAGGTGGAGCCTCAGAACGCCCCAGAACGCCGGCAATGGGGCGTTCTGGGGGCGTCGATCGGAGAAACACGGGGCTGCGTGGGGGTTTTTGTGAGGCCCATTCCCATTTTCACCGTTTAAAACATAAAAAAATTAAAAAAGTGTCGTTCCCAACGGCTATTTTTTTTTTCTTTTTTCAACGGCTCTTTTTAATTTTTTTTTTCCAAACCTCTATATATACATACTCCATTTATCATTTTTCACACACCAAATTCATCCAACTTTCTCTCAATTCTTACCAAATTCAAAAATGGATTCACTAAATTTTATTTTGAAATCTGATTCGGAAGAAGAACTTCTTTTCCAAGTGTTACAAGCTTGGGACGAAGAAGAAAACAATGAAGCCGATGCTAGTTCTAGTTCGAGACCACCCCGGAATCGGACCTATATTGAAAGAGATGGCGAAGGTGCTCAAGAACGATTGTGGAGCGACTATTTTTCGGAAACCCCAAAGTACCCAGCAAACTTGTTTAAACGCCGTTTTCGTATGCGTCGGGAATTATTTTGCAGAATCGTCGAAGGTATATCCGAATACTCTATTGAACCTATTCCCGATCACTTTATTTATTTTAAACAAAAGCCGGATGCACTTGGTCGGCTTGGTTTTAGCACGTTACAAAAGTGCACCGCCGCCATACGCCAATTGGCATATGGAATGTCCGGCGATATGTTCGATGAATACTTACAAATGGGTGAACGCACGTCAAACGACTGCGTTAACAACTTTTGTAAGTGTGTATTCGACATATACTCTCGAGAGTATTTGAGGAGGCCGACTGCCAACGATATTGCTTGGCTTTATAGAGGAAACGAGCAGATACATGGTTTTAAGGGAATGCTTGGGTCCATTGACTGTATGCATTGGCAATGGAAAAATTGTCCCAATGCATGGAAAGGTCAGTACACTAGGGGTGATCACGGGCACCCGACCATTATGCTTGAAGCGGTTGCTTCATATGATCTGTGGATATGGCATGCATTTTTTGGCATGGCGGGTTCAAACAACGATATTAATGTTTTAAACGCGTCTCTGTTGTTTGATTCCATCAAAAATGATACTGGTCCACCCGCATCCTTTGATGTCAATGGACATCACTACACAAAAGGATATTATCTAGCCGATGGTATTTATCCGGATTGGTGTACACTTATGAAAGCCTATCACTCTCCTACTGATGAGAAACGAGCCAAGTTCAAGCGGTTTCAAGAAAGTGCAGGAAAAGATGTCGAACGAGCATTCGGTGTACTTCAAGGCAGGTTTGCAATTTTAAAGATTGCGGGACGAGCTATGAGTGTGAACAAGTTGCGAAGACAATTGTACACTTGTGTCATATTGCATAACATGATCCAAGAAGATAATGGTTTTTTGATTTCTGCGATCGAACAAGAGATGATTGATGATCCTGCTAACCGGCCTCGTCGGGATTTTAGGCAACGTTTGAAAGATAGAGAAGCGCGAATAAAGAAAATACGTGACAAACAAGTGCATGACCAATTGCAGTATGATCTCACCGAGCATATTTGGGCGCTTCCACCTAACTTCCACCGTATACCTTTGCCTCCAGCTTGATTATTGTATTGTATTATTTTATTTGTAACTGTCTCGCATTGTAATTTGAACTTTTATTTTAGTGTGGTGTGTTTAAGTATTGTATTGTATTTTTATTTAAGTTAATGAAATGTATTTGGTTTGTTTAATTATTTTATATTGTATTTTTATTTAAGTTAATGAAATGAATTTGTTTAAATTAATAAATTGTAGTTTAGTTTAATTAAAAAGAAAAGTTAGTTTCTTTTTTTAAAAAAATCAAAATTAAAAGAAAATGGTGGGGCCAAGGGGGGATGATGGGCGTTCTGGGGCGTTCTGAGTTTACCACTGCACATGTTGACTGGGCGTCGACGCTGATGTGGCACCCAGAACGCCCCATGATGGGCTGCACCATTGCAAATGGTCTTATACTCAAAACTGATTCATAAGAGTCTCTAGAAAAAAATAAATGGCAAGATTGTGATGTTTTTAACTGTTGGAAAAAGTGGGATAAAACTTGCATTTTTCTCAACTTTGGACTTAATTATCTATATGTGAATATAGTAATTATACGTAATATATTATATGGTTGTGTAGCTGTTGATAAGAGCTTCGAAATGATGTATTATATGTCCAAAGTTAATGAGAGATGAATGAGATATCGAGTCAAAAAGTGAGCTATATGAAACTGAAAATTGAAGCTAAATTTTGAGTGGGAAGTTGTCCCACATAGGAAGTTATACATATCTTGTGAGTTATTTATAAGCTCAATAGTTGAGGTTATGGTGTGATCTCATATGATGTGTTTTACTCCCTTGCCTACGCGCGCGCAGGGGGGGGTGCAAATACTTGGCAAACTGAGTTCGAGCTTGTGAACCAATGCATGCCCGCGCGACCTGCGGACACGAATGCAGCTCCGAAATTCTTGGGATTGTACAGGCGACGTTTTGCATTTTTGAAGCTTCACGAAAATTTATTTGACATAGCTCCATTCGATATGATACACGAAAAATATCTACATCTTCTTCTCTCTGGTTTACTAACTACTAGCACAACATACGCTGCAATTTCAGGCAAGTAGTTAGCTCCGGCAGTACGCTGTTTCTAGCCGCCATACCCTGGGAAACGGACGCGAATTCGTTTTAAGGGAATTGTGTTCAACACAAGCTCCGGCTAATTTTCACGATTCATTTGAATTGTTTTGTTTTATGTTTATGTTTATTACTTCAGTTTCATTTTTTTTTACATAACGCTGCCTACAGCTTAAAACGAATTCGAAAACGAAGCTGTTTGTATTTATTATTTTATTTCTTTCGTTTCTGAAACACATATTGGTTTTACATAAACGCATACAGGTTCATACTGATCTGTAATGTTTTCACCAGATTGTGTTAGTAACGATTGAACTAATTTGTATTGTATCTTTGGTAAACATATGCGGTTCGATACAAACTAGTTTTGTTTCGAGTTGACTGTGTTAATGACCTATCCAGTAACCGAGTCTCTATCTGTTTTATCAGATGATAATAAGAGATGAGTAACTTCGACTTAATGATATGAATAAATGTTCAAACGATTTCATGTAAAGTTTTGAAACAATTACTGGTAATATTAGTGGTGGTCAATTTTAATTACTACACGTTCTTAAAACACATTATTATTGCAGTAGCTTAGTGATTGTGTTAACTTTCTTTTTAAAACTGTTACTGCAATAAAGTATCAATTTGTTTGCATGTTTGACTTCTATTAAATCAGATTATTAGAGCAATAACTTGCCTAAATAATTCTGAAATTTGAAGTACATGTTTTGATTTAAACTACCTTATGTAGTTAATAGAGATTGTATACGTTTATTGATTGATAAAGAGATATAAACGATTTGTTTAATTCTTGAAATTTCAGGATGACTTCTCAATCAATGAGCATGCCCATGAGTACTCAACCGATCATTACCACTGCTGTTGTGACTAATCCCGTGATGATTGCACCTTTGCCTAACTCGGTGCTTAATCATGCTGAAAAACCCGAGAAGTTCACGGGTTTGAACTTAAAAAGGTGGCAACAAAAGATGTTCTTTTACTTGACCACCTTGAACCTTGCTAGGTTCTTGACTGAAACCGCTCCCCAACTTAATGATGGAGAGACCGATGCTCAAGCTGTGAGTGCGGTAGATGCTTGGAAGCATTCGGATTTCTTGTGCCGAAATTATGTTCTAAACGGCTTGGTTGACTCATTGTACAATGTTTATTGCAAGATCAATACTGCCAAAGAATTATGGGAGTCATTGGAATGCAAGTACAAAACCGAAGATGCCGGGACCAAAAAGTTTGTGGTTGCTCGTTTCTTGGACTTTAAATGGTGGATTCAAAGACCGTTATTAGTCAAATCCACGAACTTCAAGTTATGCTCCACGACATCCATGCTGAAGGAATGATCCTAAGTGAAACTTTTCAAGTGGCTGCTATGATTGAAAAGTTGCCACCAGGATGGATTGATTTTAAGAACTATTTGAAGCACAAACGAAAGGAGATGACTGTTGAAGACCTTGTTGTTCGCCTTCGGATTGAGGAGGATAACAAGTTGGCCCAAAAGAATAGTTATTCGGCAAATTCTGTTAAAGCTAATGTTGTTGAGCATGGTCAATCTTATAAGAGCCGTAACAAAGGCAAAGGCAAAGGTAATGGAAATGTTGATAATAAGGTCAAAGGGAAGGCATCAAACCTTGGGCCTAAAGGTGGAATTGTGAAAAAGAAATTCCAAGGAACTTGTTACAATTGTGACCAACCGGGTCATAGGGCTGCTGATTGTAAGATGCCAAAACGTGACTCTTCACGTCAAGCTAACATGGTGGATGATGATGTGATGGGACTTGTTGCTATGGTTTCCGATCTTAGTATGATGATTTCAGAAGTGAACCTTGTGGATACTGATTCCAAAGGGTGGTGGGTTGATACCGGGGCTACACGTCATGTTTGTTCTGATAAGAGTCTCTTCCACACTTTCAAGGAAGTTGAGAATGGTGAAAAGCTCTTCATGGGAAACTCGGCTACCGCTGAAATCAAGGGTGAAGGAAAAGTGATTTTGAAGATGACCTCCGAGAAAGAGCTCACATTGAATAATGTGTTGTATGTGCCCGAAATTCGCAAGAATCTCGTGTCCGGGTGGTTGCTTAATAAGTTTGGTTTTAGGCTTGTGTTTGAGTATGATAAGGTCGTGTTGACTAAGAATGGTATTTATGTTGGTAAGGGCTATGCCCTAAATGGTATGTTTAAACTCAATGTAATGGTTATCAAAAGTGAAATGAATAAGACTACTACTAGTTCTACTTATATGCTTGAGTCTTCTTCTAATATGTGGCATGGTCGTCTTGGTCATGTTAATTTTAATTCTATTCGTCGTTTGATTAAATTGAATTGCATACCAACGTTTCATATTGACTCAAATTACAAGTGTAAAACATGTGTTGAATCCAAACTTACTAGATCATCATTCCAATCGGTTGAAAGAAAAACCGAACCACTTGATATAATTCACACGGATATTTGTGATTTAAAATCAACTCCAACAAGAGGTGGCAATAAATATTTCATCACATTTATTGATGATAGCACGAAATATTGTTATGTATATTTACTTAAAAGTAAAGATGAAGCAATCGATAAATTTGTGTTATACAAGAATGAAGTTGAGAATCAACTTAATAAGAAAATCAAGGTAGTTAGAAGTGATAGCGGAGGTGAATATGTCTCACCATTTGCTGGATTTTGCGAGCAACATGGTATTAGACATGAATTTACCGCTCCTTACTCACCTCAACAAAATGGTATCGCCGAGAGAAAGAACCGTACCTTGAAAGAAATGATGAATGCCATGTTAATAAGTTCTGGATTAGGTCAGAACATGTGGGGGGAAGCTATACTCTCGGCTAATTATCTTTTGAATAAGATAAATCGGAAAAAGAAGGATGAAACCCCATATGAATTATGGACGGGAAGGAAACCTTCATACAAATACTTAAAAGTGTGGGGGTGTTTAGCCAAAGTGGTTGTTCCACCGCCTAAAGCGGTAAAGATTGGACCGAAGACTGTGGATTGTATATTCATTGGATATGCTCACCATAGTAGTGCCTATCGATTTCTTGTGTATGAATCTAAGATTCCCGATATACACAAGAATACGATTATGGAATCAAGGAATGCCTCGTTCTTTGAAAACGTGTTTCCTTGTCTAACTTCATATGAACAACCTAATGTGGTTAATCATGATGAACAACCTAGTGTGGTTAATCATGATGAACAACCTAACAAGGTTAATCATGATGAAAGACTAGATAGTCAAGTTAGACAAGAACAATCCGAAGAAGAGGATGTTGAACCAAGAAGAAGTAAAAGGGCAAGGGTTGAGAAATCATTTGGTCCTGATTATGTTTCTTTCATGGTAGAAAGTGAACCCAAAACCTATCGAGAGGCTGTTACTTCTTCTGAAGGACCCCAATGGAAAGAAGCCATCAAAAGTGAGATAGATTCTATTTTACAAAACCATACATGGGAACTAGTGGATCTTCCTCCGGGATGCAAACCACTAGGTTACCGATGGATCTTTAAGAAAAAGATGAGTACGGATGGTTCGATTGATAAATACAAAGCAAGATTGGTGATCAAGGGTTATAGACAACGAGAAGGTCTAGATTATTTTGATACCTACTCGCCAGTGACCCGGATAACTTCTATAAGAATGGTACTTGCTATAGCCGCCGTTAGAGATTTGGAAGTTCACCAAATGGATGTGAAAACTGCTTTTCTAAACGGAGATTTAGATGAGGAGATTTACATGGAACAACCCAAGGGTTTTGTTGCTAAAAGACAAGAGAAGAAAGTTTGCAAGCTTGTTAAATCATTGTATGGTTTAAAGCAAGCTCCAAAGCAATGGCATCAAAAGTTTGATCATGTCATGATAGATAATGGTTTTAAAATCAATGAATGTGATAAGTGTGTCTACGTGAAAGACGCACCAAATGGATACGTCATCTTATGTCTCTACGTAGATGATATGCTAATCATAGGTAGTGATGATAAGATGATAAGATCAACAAAAGATATGTTGAAAGCAAGGTTTGACATGAAAGATATGGGTTTGGCGGATGTGATTCTTGGTATCAAGATCATAAGGACCAAAGATGGTCTTATGTTACACCAAACTCACTATGTGGATAAGATTCTTGAGAAATTCAATTCGGGTGATTCTAGTGTAGCTAGAACTCCAATTGATATAAGTCAACACCTCTCTAAGAATAGAGGTCAAGGTGTTTCCCAAGTTGAATATTCAAGAATCATTGGTAGTCTTATGTATTTGATGAGTTGTACCAGACCTGATATAGCATATGCAGTGAGCAGGTTGAGTAGATATACTAGTAATCCGAGTACTGAACATTGGAAAAGTATAACGAGATTGCTAAGATATTTGAGATACACTCGTGAATATGGACTACATTACAAAAGATATCCAGCTGTAATTGAAGGATACACCGATGCAAATTGGATCTCTGATATAAAAGATTCAAGAGCAACTAGTGGATATGTTTTCACACTAGGAGGTGCAGTTGTATCTTGGAAATCGTCCAAACAAACGGTTATAGCTCGATCCACGATGGAATCTGAGTTTATTGCTTTGGACAAATGTGGGGAAGAGGCAGAGTGGTTACGTCAATTTACCGAGGATATACCTAGGTGGCCTAAGCCGGTAACGGCCATTAGTATACATTGTGATAGCCAATCCGTGATTGGTAGAGCTCATAGCATAATGTATAATGGTAAGTCTCGGCATATTCGACGTAGACATAACACTATACGACAACTACTCTCAACTGGAATTATCTCAATTGACTATGTGAAGTCAACGGATAATATTGCGGATCCGCTAACTAAAGGCTTAAGCAGAGAGGTAGTTTACAGGTCGTCAAGAGGAATGGGACTAAAGCCCTTGATTGAATAAGTTTGTACAAAGGAAAACCTCACCTAGTTGACTGGAGATCCCAAGATCTAGGTTCAAGAGGACAACCTAATTGTATGAACGAAAAGAGGTCACTGTGGGGGAAGTTATGTTATTAACTAACCCATTTTAAAGGGAGTTTATTAAACTTCCTAGTCCATTCTTAAATTAACAGTGATAGTTAGGTTAAGCTTAACGCTTTTAATGATTTTGGAAAATCACCTATGTGAGAGAGAAGTGGGGTCGCTTCGAAGGGAAATGTGGGGGGCGCATTTCTTAAGAGCTCTTGCAGAACCAGGCTAGTGTTCAGGACCATAAAGGACACGACTATGAGGAGTTAACATTGTCAGGAAGAGTCATGTGTGAACATGTATTGTCGTCTACACAAACAGCAGATCAGTTCAAAGACATCACCGTTTACTGACAGCTAGGAGACTAAGTACATTTCACAAGGGAAGGTTCAAAGGGTAACACCTACCTATCCTATGCAAGATTCAACTGTTGAAATTTCAGTATGATTATGTGTGTTATTATATCGATCTCCATTCATGTGGGGGATTGTTGGAAAAAGTGGGATAAAACTTGCATTTTTCCCAAACTTTGAACTTAATTATCTATATGTGAATATAGTAATTATACGTAATATATTATATGGTTGTGTAGCTGTTGATAAGAGCTTCGAAATGATGTATTATATGTCCAAAGTTAATGAGAGATGAATGAGATATCGAGTCAAAAAGTGAGCTATATGAAACTGAAAATTGAAGCTAAATTTTGAGTGGGAAGTTGTCCCACATAGGAAGTTATACATATCTTGTGAGTTATTTATATGCTCAATAGTTGATGTTATGGTGTGATCTCATATGATGTGTTTTACTCCCTTGCCTACGCGCGCGCAGGGGGGGTGCAAATACTTGGCAAACTGAGTTCGAGCTTGTGAACCAATGCATGCTCGCGCGACCTGCGGACACGAATGCAGCTCCGAAATTCTTGGGATTGTACAAGCCACGTTTTGCATTTTTGAAGCTTCACGAAAATTTATTTTTGGAATAGATTTGAAAATCAGTTTCCATTTAATTAATTGATTTTTCGTATCATAACGATTTGCTGAATCGTTTCAGTTTTTATACAAATCTTAACTTGGTGAACAAGTCCTAGTTTCACTATAAATAGAGACATAGCTCCATTCGATATGATACACGAAAAATATCTACATCTTCTTCTCTATGCTTTACGAACTAATAGCACAACATACGCTGCAATTTCAGGCAAGTAGTTAGCTCCGGCAGTACGCTGTTTCTAGCCGCCGTACCCTGAGAAACGGACGCGAATTCGTTTTAAGGGAATTGTGTTCAACACAAGCTCCGGCTAATTTTCACGATTCGTTTGAATTGTTTTGTTTTATGTTTATGTCTATTACTTCAGTTTCGTTTTTTTTTTACATAACGCTGCTTACATTAACTACACTAGATGTAATGATTATATACTTTCTTAACATTTTTGGTTTATTGATTCAAAACACTTATTATAAGACGGATAGAGTAGCAGTTACACACCCACATCAATAAATTAAACAGGTCAACAAATCACTAAACAAAGCAATAATAATAAATAAATAAAGAATACGTGAACAAGGAACACAAAGTTGTAATGTATGTGATTATAATCAATATAAGACATGTAGAGGTTACTTTGTTTAGTACATGAAAGATAAAAGAACACTAGCAAAAAATCAGATTTTGGTCGACACCGGATTACCTCCATCGTCCAAAATTGCCCATCCCAGGGATCTAAAACTGATCCCCGGGAGATCAAACCCGCTGTCTACTTTCGCTTATTCAATCCTGCTCGACAACTTAATTTCCACACTCAACATTGCCAGTGGATTTATACAAGCTCAAAACAATGTCATGAGCTAATTTAACAACTTCCTACGAGATTTGGTATCAGAATAACGATACATCACGCATTAATTATTAAAACTGTTAACTTAGCTTGTTAAAGATCCAAAGGCCCTCATAATTTTAGTTGATTACATAAGTCAAAATATGTTATGCTATATACAAAACAACTAACGTGTTTTGGGCATTGAGCCTATCCCAAAAATTGCGGGGTGTTTGCATAAAACATGCACACACAAAACCCGGATTATGTCTCAAGCAATTTGATTGGACAACGAAATAGTACAAAATGATAGACATTTGATTCCATGAAATTTTGGGCATAAATAGTAACAAGAATACAAAAGCTAAGATATCATATCATCATATAGAATAATACTACGTAGTAATAATTAATCAATAGTGTCAACCAAGCAATCCACCACCGGTAGAACCATACACCGTTGGTGTATCAAGTGGTAGTGAAGTAATAGAACCACCCACATTCCGCCCCGAACCACCGCCTAAATGCAATTCCGATAAACTAGGAATGTTGCTGTGATCTCTTGCCTCAACTCCTTGATCATACAAGAACCCTTTGAACACATGACCACCAATTGTCACACTTGCTTGATACGCATATTCGTCGTCTCCTTCCTCTATTGCGGTCACTCGCACACACTTGAACACAGCTGGGGCACGCACTTGACCCGGCAATGATTGCATAAAATTTGCATCTAACATTTAAACAACCATATAATAAAAACATTTGAAACTACATCAAAGTATTAAATCAGTTCATCAAAATGAAACATACTTTCATTTTATTAGCTACTAATAAAAAATGTACGTAATACAATTGAATGTAAACATTTGGGTTCAATTAAGTTAACGAACATACTCCAAATGTTTTGTCAACTTGATGACTTAATTAAAGGGTTTGTGTAACATGTGCCATAAATAAACATGTTAAAAGTCGTTTGATTATAATCAATAATCATTAATTAAATCATATAAAGCATTCTAAATGACCTTTGATTTCCTTTTGTAAATGTGTATTAATTGTATTTGGAAAATTTATAGCAACTTTAATTACAGTAGTTAAATTACCGTACTTCCACTTTATCACTAAATGTAACATGTTAGGCAAATCCTTGTAATAAAAAGGATAATTTTTGTCCACCAAAATGCAAAATAATTTTCATTTTATTACCGAATGTAACGCAAATGTAGCAATAAGGCATAAGAAATATAATGTTAAACTAATTTGTTACCTTGATGATGAGTACTAGAACTAGTCTCAAAGCTTCTTGGAGGTGTATTATTTGAAGTTGAAGTGTGCGAAGGTGTGGTAGTCCGAGAAGTGATCAACCGTGGTTTCTTGCTACCGGAGGTAGACGCCGATGAAGCGGCACCGGTAGACGTCAAAAGCTGCCGTTCACGACGGCGAGCAGCCGGAACCCACGTGCTTTTCACGTGAGTGGCACAATCAAAACCTCTACTCTTACAACAAGTTCTACACCTCCTATGGTTACAATCTTTCTTAGCTTGGTTACCACAATCTTGACACGTCAGCGTAAACGCCGACGTTGACCCCGTCACACCACCACCGCCGCCGCCGCCAAACCCATGATCGGAAATCATGTTTTTCTTGAAATAACTTTGCTGTGGTTGCCAAAACTGAATACTACTACTGTTATTATTAGTACTGCTAGTAACATTACTAACTCTACCACCACCACCACCACGGTTTGCCACCGTATCCTCCGCCGTGAGAGGGGTGGCGGTTAAAAGTGGGATTACTCCGACACCAAGCGCCGTCGTCCCACCGGCGGCGGTAGCGTTAACAGCGTGATGATGAGCATGCATGTGATCAGACAGATGATGGGTAGTTGAGGTGGGTGCAACAACAAACATACCCATTTCACCATAGTTGATCTGGCGTGTAGCGGCTGATGACCATACTCCGCCGTGCGCGACGGTGGTGGTACCGGCATTGAAGCTCAAAGAAAGGTCTTGATCGGAAGTTCTAAGACCTGAAGAGGATGATGATGGATTCGCCACCCAATCTGCAAACGCACCTGACCTAGAAGCCACAACTACGAATATTAATTTAATTTATATATATATAGTAAGTTACTCCAATAACTTGGTGATATTATAATACTATTCTTATTTACTGTAACACATAAGGATAAAAAGAAGAAGGGGAAGATGGAAGAGATCTGGTAGTTGACAGGTGGTGGTATAATGAGATGGTGCAGAGATTAAATACAGAGATTTTGGCAGAAGATACACTACAAGAAGTCAAGAACAGGTACTGTGTGTGTGACAAAGTAGATGATAAATTGTTGGATTGGTTGTTGAATAGAGATCTTGTGAGGTAGCTTTTATGAAGGTTGTCTTGGAAAGTGAGAAATTTTGGTGGGTTGGGGTTTATGTTTATGTTTGATGTTTATGTCTGTGCTGTTGTTAACTTCTCTCTCCAATAATCAAAGAGTATAAATGATAAGAGTTTGTTTTCTAGTATTTTGTTTGTTTTTTCTTTTGTATAAAGTCACATGAGAGAAGAGAAGAGAACCATTCCCCCTTTCCCTTCCCTTTTCTTTCCCCCCACACTACACACTCTTCTATTCCCTCTAGGGTTGCTACTCTGCAGCTACTTATCCAGTGTCATATTATATATTATCTATACATTTCTTTATTGTATAATTAAAGGTAAATATATAGTCTGTACTCTTGAACTGAACAGAGGGATCAAAATATAAATTATGTAAATACCCATTGGTCAACATATATGTAAGTTGCTATTAACATTATAGACAATACCTAAAATGTTCATACAATTACAGATGATATCAATCAATCACTTAATTAAGGGAGCTGATAAATACAAACCAAAGGTGATTTATAAACCAAAGGTAAGTTATGTTACACTTGTACTATAACCAAGAAGTCAAAAACTATCGTACATTAAGGTGTATAAAATCATTTTATTTCACAATGTTGTTTGGTTCAATAATGAATTGCATATGAAGTCATTACATTTCTTCACTCAAAGGAATTTACACTTTTTGAAAATATCAAGTTTTACGATAAATTTTAATTTCATCAAAAATATTTTACGAATAAACGCGAAGTAAGAGGTGAGAGTGTTGATGTCATGCTGTGCAAGAGCGAGATGAATACCTTTATGACAACTTGTGTCACTTTAGTGTTAGAATATGTGGATGAGTATATATGTTTTAAGTCTCAAGGTTTGAATAGCGTATTAGTGTGTTTATTTTTTCTTAAAAAAATTAAAAATAATAATAATACTTGTATCTATTACATTTATGAAGCATGTCTAATGTTGAATCTTAAAATACTTAAAAGTAATTAAAGTTCTTAAAATACCCCTACACATTAATATTTATTAATAATGCATATACCATAATCATTTCCATTAATATTTTGATTAGTATAAACAAATCAGATTGCATTCTACTATAATTATCATACAAATAAAATAATACATAACACAAGCATCATACAATAAATTTTGAAAATATATACATTTATTTTCATTTAAAAATTGTCACTCGCGCTCAATCCAACGTCATTACATTTACCGCCGCATTGCGTGAGTATTGTGTTAGTATATGTTTAGTCACTTTCGTTTTTAAGGATTTAATATGTTGACTAACTTTCATATATTTAATATAATATATATTTTTTTAAGTAATATGGATGGGAGTACTATATATTGATACTTTGTTTTGCAAGGGGGGAAAGGAACCTAGATAAGGATCGAAGTATAAATGATTTTATTACTCGATCCATATTTCTCATGTTTGTTAGCTAGAAAAATAAGAAGACAGGAGAAACACAATAAGTGAAAATCTTTGACATACGTTTTCTTATGTATTTTATAAAATGTTTTACTCCGTAATTTTTATTTAAAAAATGTACTTATGTATGATTTAAGAAAATTAGATATATAATAAATGCTGGTATGTATGACGTGGTACCACGAGTTCATAATAATATATTATACGTGCTAAAAGTAAATTGAAAAATATAACTTTTATTTCCAAGTGAATTAATTGGAAAACGCAAAACAATGTTATGATTATGTTAACATGAGCTAGTTTATACAAACAAGTAGAACGAGGCTTCAATAACCATACATGAGCTCCGTTAATGATTTATTGACAAGGATGAAGAAAATATAAAGCGTTAATGGACATGACAAATTTTATGAAATTAAGGATAAAGATGATAAGTGACTCTGTAACTCAATGCACTAATGTCATCAATTAATAAATGGATAATAAGACGGATTATTTAGCATTAGCGAATTAATACAATAAAGTTCGATTCGAATGGAGGGAACGATTGCAAGAAAACCCACTAATCGTCTTATGCTGATACATCAAAGTATCAAACGTTGGTTTGGTTTCTTTAAAAACACATAGTTATTTAGCTTGCAAGGAAAAAAAAACACATGGACATATTTTTTTGTGGAAAATTAAGGGCACGGTTAATTAGTTACAAGAAACTCTCCATCTTTTATATGAAATTTCTCTAAGAAAACTAGAAAGTTAGAAAACCCGGTGAAAACAAATGTATCTTTATTGATAGTGTTGGTTTTTTTTCTGGGCCGGTCTCTAGATTCTGTTGCTTCTGGTTTTGTTTTCCTAAAGCCCACTACTATATACACAATCAAGGGCAAATTGAAACTAGGTTGATCAACATAGCCACATAGGACATAGGAGAGTGTTATTACGTAACTGTTAATTTGCATTTTGATACATGGTATGGTAGGTTTATGACCTCAGTATAACCATTATCAAAATGCACATGATGATTTGCATTTGATGCTATGTTTAATGTTAAGGCCACTCCTATCCGTTTTCAAAATCACTTCCAAACTAGTTCTGTCAGCTCAGTGTCACGTCAACTTTCCACTAACTGATTCACAACTAATTACCTATTGTCATTAATGAATGACCACTTTATTTTTCTGGACCTCACATTTATCAATATACAATCATTCCTATTCACTATAAAAAAGTCATGCATGCACGCTTATTCCAACCAATTACAAATCGGTTTACCGGTTAGAGTTCCAACTGGTTGGGAAGTGATTGAACGGATGACACGGAAGAAACAATCGGTTGATAAGCGAAGATGCCTATGGGAGTTGCCTAATATAAATATTTACTCAATAATATAAATTAATCAATAAATGATATAGAATTATAGAGCAATGCGTATATTAAAAAAAGAAAATGAGATAACATCATTGCTGTTAACTGCACAGATGATGAATGCGATTTGAAGCACATATAATTATAAAAGTTACATTTCTTTTTATCCCTATTCCCTTCTTCATATGTCATATTTACCTAATCGGTCCTGCATTTTATACTAAAAACACATAACGGTGTAATGTTACCTGCTTAATATTTTCCCTTTAAAAAGAGAAAACATTATAATTTTAGTTTTATGATTTCCTAATTTGTCTCTGTTGTCATTTATTAAGTGAATTCTCTTACATTATTGTTGACATTGTTGACAATGTAATTCCTTATCTATATCTATAACCCTTTATTATGCATTTCAATCTTTTTACCTTAAACTTAGTCAAAAGGATATGGGAAATCCCCAACATACCCTTACAAATAAATCAAATAAAGTCAACCTTATTGTTAATAACTAATTGAGTATCATTATGATTGAAAAATTAAACTACCTAATTATAGAAACTATATATAAGGTAAAATCACTCCATACGCAACTGATACAATTGGAATTATATTATATTGCATCGATACAAATTTTTGCAGGTCACCGATAAACCCAATTTGCAGTACCATAGCTAGGTAACAAAAACTGCATGTTTGTTATCAGTTTTTCTAACAAACGCCTTCATTTTTTCTTAACTACCTTCAAAATAAATATTGTTATCGTAATAATACTTTATCATTTTCTTTTATCTACGACATATTATTCATTTCGTATCAACTGTATATGTGACATATCATGTTTTGATCGATTTTAAAAATTATTTCCGCTGCATGGCGCGGGTCACCTACTGGTAATATATAAAGCATCTTCATGTTTTATATTTAGAAACTTCTAAGAGTAAGACTCAACACTTCTATAATTAACTTTTTTAATTTAATTCCGATTTTTTTACAAATTTGTTATTATCATGACATTTCACTCTTCACTACTTATATTGAGTCATCATCACGAATTTTTGTCGGTGAATAACATAATTTTGTATTCCGCTGCATTGCACGTGTATTACACTAGTATTTCTCAATTAGTTTCATATTCTCTTAACAAATCTAAAGATATTTCAATGCAATATTTCACTTTACCGAATTCTTTATCTACCAACCGTGCGTTGCCTGTAGTTTCGTATGACAGAAAGTTGAGCGTTGCCTGTAGTTTCGTATGACAGAAAGTTGATAACCGATTAATATTCCAGCTTATGAAATAAACCAACTGTACGTACGTACCGGCCACTCTTATTTCCATTACAACAAATGAGTTATTTCTTGGTATTTTTTTTAAAGTATATATATTTCGTGTAAAATTTCGAGCAGACATGGAACGAATGGTTTGTAACATGTACTGTGCATTCTTGACACCTTAAAAAGACAGAGAAACTTGCTCAAATTTCATTATCTAAATCACTTTTATCTGATTGTGATTAATTAGGTCGCAATGCCCAATGCAAGTTTTATGCAATTCCATAACACTATTCCTGTTTACAATCCTACCACATGATATGCTACCATAGATATATGAACTATACTTGAACCAGGCCAGCAACTGGACATACACCCATGCACGATTGGCTGAATCTTATTATCCGTTAATAAAGTATATTGTGCTGTTTATCATACTAGAAATATTCTGCTTTTGTATCTGATCTGAAAACAGGCTATTTAGCATGACAAATATTAAGGCCAGATATAAGTAGATACAGGCATATAACATGAAACAAAGAGAATTAATCCTTCAACTGATATATCCTTCAGTTACATTACTTCAAATAGTACTATATTTTGTCATTTGAAAACTGATGGTCAACAAAATTTCAAAAAACAGTGATTTAGACGGTGCTTGGGATTGCTTATTAAAACCAATTATTGTTGCTTACAAGATTTCAAAGTCTCAGCCAAATCTGGTACCGACATCCACTTGTCCATATGCCAGAAACAGAATCCTTTAATGAGCAAGTCTTCCCAAGGGATCTTTTGATCCTACATGGGTTGATTCGGGTTCTGTTATATACTTATTCTCCAATAGATCAAACGGGTTGAAACCTTCCCAAAGTGTAACTTTAATGCATAAAGCCTCCTAAATAATTTGATTTTCGGATGTTAATTATTGTAATGGTGTCTTGGTAATCATAATTGACAACTGATAAATTATACTAAGTAAAAAAGTTTGGACACAAAGACTGTTTTGTATCCTCTCTGCGCAGCCTGTTTCCACCCATACCAAAATACTAGGCATTTTAATTTGTTATCTGACCCGTCTGGTGGCCCATTTTGTCACCTCTGAATTAAAAGTACTTGGATGAGTATAGAAGCACACCAGTTCTGTCTTTAATGTAAAAGACCTCAAAGAGCAGCATCTGACACAACTCCAATCTCTTTGCAACCACTTTGAAGTGAAAGTCTCCAATAGCATAATCCAAGTTAAGTATGATATCCTCATTACATAAGACCATGCACGATTCGTTTTCACCACCAAACTTTTCATCTTTGCTTTGACTAATATATGGCTGACATTTATTCAAGTCCTTCAAATCTATATGGTGACATTCATAAACTCTATATTACATAAATATGTAATCTAGCCCTCTTATTTCTATCCTATTTTCCAGAATCCAAATTTTTAACTTAGTTTGCAAGTTGGCAGAGACTCCCTTACTTTCACCACTTGCTTTCTCGCACAATTTCTACGAGCCTTAAATGGTACTTACATCTGGCACCTTGGTAACAGGGTTCACTTGATAAAAATATAAAGTATCATCTGAACATACCATGCATATTTAGTGTCAAATCTAATTTCATATAAAACAAATACATTACTGAGATAACAAAGTGAGCACATAAAAACCACGACTATCAGTAATATCATCCTTGACAAGCTTACTCAACTAACAAGAATATATAGGAATAATGAAAGCAAACAAGAACAACTTAAAAAGATTAATATTGTAGACTATCGAGAGGTAGAAATGAACACATGAAGCATGAAACATCACACCTCAATAACGATGATAAAAACCTGCAGGAAAAAGAAAAAAAAAATAGCAACCATGCATTAATTATGTTGACATATATGCATCCATAATGAAATTCCAGATTTTTATATATACAATGGTTACCAGTCTTTCGGGCTAGTTGGTCCAGTTCCTCGTCAAGCATAAAATTCAGCTCCATGTCCTGTGAAAACATAGCCCCCCATTCATTTGGCAAAGTGTCACGCTCCAGCTTATTCCAAATGTCATTTGGCGCCCTAGCTACACAATGAGCCAGAAACAGGGCTACATTTGAAGGAGTAAGTATATGACTTCTTCCAGCCATTTCCTTTAAAAGCGTACACACGTCATCAAAGGGCTTTCTTTTCAAATATCCTTGGACAAGAGCATTAAAATGAGCAGAATTTGGTGGGCAATTTCTTTTTTCCATTTTGAGGAACAATTTTTTAGCATCCTTGAGTAGACCGCCTTCCTGACAAAGACCATTGATCATCACTGTATATGTCTCAGCATCAGGTTGCAAACCTTTTAAGAATATGTTATGGAAAACGCGCCTTGCAATGTCAAACTTGCCACGTTTGGTTGCTCCATCAATGAGGATATTGTAGACGCGAATATCCGAATTTAGGTTGCTCCTGCCATCCATAAAATGGAACAAAGAAAGGGCGTTTTCAACTTCAATGGATGAGGTAGTGTCACAAAGGCGCTTCAAATTACACCTATAGGTGGTGGGTTCATTTGGATTACCTAGTTGTGATTGACAGCTTTCATCGAAGGGTATATGTAACGATACCCCCAACACGATGTAGTAACTGAGGCTGTTTGGTTTGGGTTTGTCAGTATTTGTAAGTAATTCACGGAACATGTGAACAGCCTCATCTATCTTCTTATTCTTAATATATCCATCTAATAGTGTGTTATAAGTAAGAATAATAGGTTTGACACCTCTGAACGTCATCACATCAAGAACAGCGTTTGCTTTGCTCAATTCACCTTGCAAACAATAACCTCCAATTAGGGAATTGTAAGTGACTACGTCAGGAGGAAAGCTGCTGCTTCTAACCATGATGTCAATAGCAAGCTCTGCTTCTTTAACCTTACCTTGTTTGCAAAGCGCATCAACTAGTATGTTAAAAGTGTCAACGTCTGGAGAGATCCCTGCATCCTCCATTTGTTTTAGCATGGTACAGACGTCATCCCATCGACCCACGTTAGAAAGAGCATAGATCAAAGAGTTGTATGTGAGGAGATTAGGTGGTGTTTGAAAGATATAATCTAATTGTTATTTTGTCTAGTGTTTGTGAGTTGTTATTTGTGCAGGAAAAGTTTGATGTCAAAAGTGTGATAAAAGAAACTTATATTTGAAGAATTAGAAGTTTGGGTGGTTGCTGCTCTTTTCTAAACTTCAAGGGGTTTTTTGTATCTTTCTTTTTAGGGTTATATATAAACGTTTTATTTATTATTTTAGGTTTATTATTATTGTTATTGTTTCTGCATTCTCTCTCAAAGTATACGATTAGGGTTTTCTGTATTTTGTTGTATCATCTTGATACTGTGGTGATATAGTTGAGTGAATGATCTTTACCTGTTGGTATTGATTCATTGAGAGTTTTGGTGTAAGGTGAGATCGAGTCTTGGTTTTGTTTTTGGCCTTGAGCCGGTTTGGTTATTGATTATTCAGTGTATTCTTTAGAGTTCTTGTGTTCTATTGTTTGGTTGATACTTTGTTCATGGTATCAGAGCTACGGCTCTTGATTGTTCTGGATTTCTGTTAGATTGTTATTAGGGTTAGGGTTTCGTTTTCTCAACGATTCTTCTGATTCTAATTATTTGGTTTGTTTGGGTTTCGACTGGTTGCTGGTGGATATATTTGGGTTCTATTTTCTGAGAAAGGGTTTTCGACTTGAAACCCTAATTTTTCAAATTAGGGTTTGTGGTTTGTGAAGAATCCTCTTCTTCTGGTGTTACTCTTGGCTGATCCAGAGTTTTGTCTCAAGTCTTCCGCTGTTTATCTTCTTTTCTATTAAGCTTGCACGGAGTACTCTGTGAGAACGTTCTATATCTCTTCTCATCTATAGTATTCTTTCTGTGTTTTTTATTTGATAGATTGAATAAACTGTGATTCTTGATTATTTTTGTATAACTAACATTTTGTGGTAGAAGAGAGGTCCCTAAGTAAGATCTAGAGTGGGATCCCTTTGAGAGACCACTTGTACGGATCCCTGCTTAGGCTAACCTTTAGGATTTTATTTGATTCTGTTGGTTATTTGATTGATTATTTGAATCTGTTGGTTATTGTGTGATAAAAGTTGTTTCTATTAAGTGTTATTAGTATAAATAATTGTTAATTGTTGTGTTAAAGGTATTATCTATCTGTGAAAATGTCTAAAGAAAGTGATAAGTTACCTAGTAGTGATAAATCTGGTAGTTCTGTTAATACTGAAATTAGTAAATTGGATTTTGATGATCCATTATATTTGCATGCTAGTGATATTAATAGCACACCATTGATAACATTTAAATTGAAAGGAACAGAAAATTATAAGTCATGGTCATGTGCTATGGAACTTGCTTTACAAACTAAAAATAAGATTGGGTTTATTGATGGTAGTTTAGAAAGATCTGTTAATGATGATGTTTTGGGTAGACAATGGGACAGATGCAATGCTGTTGTTCTGTCATGGATTTTAGGATCTGTTTCAGAAGAATTATATCATGGTCAAATTTTTTCAAAAATTGCATCTGATGTTTGGGAAGAATTAAAAGAAACTTATGATAAGGTTGATGGGTCAGTTGTTTTTAATCTGCATCAAAAAATTAATTCTTTAACTCAAAACAATACATCTATTTCTGATTATTATCACAGATTAAATTCTTTGTGGAAACAATATGATATTTTGTTAAAATTGTCAGTCTGCACTTGTACAGCTGCAAAAAAATTTTTTGATCATACAAGTTTGTTGAAATTAATGCAATTTTTAATGGGGTTGGATGATGAATATCAATCAATAAGAAGTAATATTTTGATGCAAGATCCACTTCCTAGTGTTAAAACTGCTTTTTCAATAATATCAAGAGAAGAATCACATAGGAATACAAAATTAAAAGAAAAGAAAATAAGTGGAGAGTCTTCTGCTTTTTATTCAAATTCTTTTAAGAAGGTTGTTAATAATAAAGAATTAAAATGCAAACAGTGTCAAAGAACAGGTCATACAATAGAAAGATGTTTTGAAATTGTAGGATATCCACCTAAGAATAATAGTTTAAAATGTACTAAGTGTGGAATGACAAATCATACTGTTGATAAGTGTTTTGAAGTTGTTGGATATCCTGCTAATTTTAAAAGAAAGGTTTCAAATTCTTCTGGTATTACTAAAACTGTTTCAAGTAATGCAGTTGCAGAGTCTGCAGGTGCATCTACTTCTGTTTCTTTGACTAATGATCAATTGACAAGACTTTTGAGTCTACTTGATGATAAATCTTCTGTTCCAAAGCATTCATATGCCAATATGGCAGGTGATTTTTATAACATGAATATTTTCTTTAATAAAAATTTTAATAAGTTTTTTGTATCTCATAAGGTAAATAAATCTGAAAATGTTAATTATGGATGTATTATTGATTCAGGAGCAAACCAACATATGACTAATTCTACAAAAGATTTTGAAAATGTTATTGATGTTTCTGAGTTAGAACTTACAGTTGGTCATCCAAATGGTACAAAAGCTAAAATTCATAAAATTGGAAATTTAAGGTTGTCTGAACATGTTGTACTGTATGATGTTTTGGTTGTTCCTGAATACTGTGTCAATTTGTTATCTGTTCATTGTTTGACTAGAGATAGTAAATTATTTGTTGGGTTTGATGAACATGCTTGTTATATTCAGGATTTGGTGTCCAAGAAAACTTTAGAGACTGGTAGTCAATGTGATGGATTATATTTGTTTAAAGGTGTGACAAAAGGTAATATGTCATATAATGTTAATACTAAAACTAGTTTATTAACTAAAACTATGTGGCATAATAGACTTGGTCATCCTGCTGATCAGGTTTTAGAAGTATTAAAATCTGGGTTAAATATTTCTGAGTTAGATAGTTCTATTCCTTGTGATGTTTGTCACAAAGCAAAACAAACAAGGGAACCTTTTCCTTTGAGTGATCATGTCTCAAAGGAACTGGGTGCACTTGTTCATCTTGATGTTTGGGGTCCTTATAAGGTTCAAAGTAGAGAAGGTTATAAATCTTTTCTTACTGTTGTGGATGATTATACAAGAGCTGTTTGGGTTTTCTTGTTAAAAACAAAGGAAGAAGTGTTTGATAATATAGAAAGTTTTTTTAATTTAATTAAAAATCAGTTTAATAAAACCATAAAATGTTTTAGAAGTGACAATGGCACTGAGTTTACTAATCAAAGAATGCAAAATTTTGTTCAACAAAAGGGAATTGTACATCAAACATCTTGTGTTTATACTCCACAACAAAATGGTATTGTTGAAAGGAAACATAGGCACTTGCTTAATGTTGCAAGGGCTCTTATGTTTCAAGGGGGGATTCCTTTAAATATGTGGTGTGAATGTGTGCTAACTGCAACTTATTTAATTAACAGGCTTCCTTCATCTGTTTTAAAAGGCAAGTGTCCCTTTGAGATGGTTTATAAAAGAAAACCAAATCTTTCCCATCTAAGAATATTTGGTTGTTTAGCTTTTACAACTGTTTTAAATAATAATGATAAGTTTTCTTCAAGAGCAGAAAAATGTGTTTTTATTGGGTATTCTTCTGTTAAGAAAGGATACAAGTTATATAGTCTTGATAATAAAACTTTTTTATTTTCAAGAGATGTTAAGTTTTATGAAAATATCTTTCCTTTTATAAAAAACAAAGATCAAGATTGCAATGTTGATAATGATTTAAATCAAATTAATTTTTTTGATTCTTTGTTTGATGACAACCAAATATCAAGTCCCAATGATGAAGGGAAAGATAATGAAAATAGTGAAGGCAATGGAGGTAGTATGCTAGATAGCTCAGATGAGCATACTAGTAACAGTCCACCATCTGCAACACTAAATGCTGAAAACAGCAGTTTCCCTGAGGGCAATATTAATTTAGATAGTGAAAATCAGAATAGTAATTTAAATCTGAGAAGGTCACAAAGGGATACTGCTATGCCTAAAAGATTTGAACCTTTTGTTGTAGAAGGAAGAGTTAAATATGGAATAGAAAAAGTAGTTAATTATTCTCATTTATCATATGATAATTTCTGTTTTGTGAGTGCTTTAAATAAAAGTGTTGAACCAAATAATTTTTTGGATGCTTGTAAAAATCAATACTGGATTGATGCTATGAATTCAGAAATGGATGCTTTATATAGAAATGATACTTGGGATATTACTGAGTTACCTATAGGAAGAAAACCAATAGGTTGTAAGTGGGTGTATAAAATTAAATATAAATCTAATGGTGAAATAGATAGATATAAAGCTAGACTTGTAGCAAAAGGTTTTAATCAAAGAGAAGGTATTGATTTTGATGAAACCTTCTCTCCTATTGTGAAAATGGTTACTGTTAGATGTTTGATTAATTTGGCTATTAATAAAGGGTGGAATATTTTCCAACTTGATGTTAATAATGCTTTTTTATATGGTGAACTTGATGAAGATGTTTATATGTCTTTGCCAGTTGGTTTTTTTAATAATAATGATAAAAGAGTATGCAAACCTAAAAAATCTTTATATGGTTTAAAACAAGCACCTAGAAAATGGAATGAAAAACTTACTTGTGCTTTAGTTGAATGTGGTTTTGTTCAGAGTAAAAATGATTACTCATTGTATATAAAATCTAATAATGATTTGTTTGTAGCTTTATTGGTGTATGTAGATGACATTGTTATAACAGGAAACAATGTAAATGAAATAAATAAAATAAAAAGTTTTCTTAGTTCTAAATTTATGATAAAAGACTTAGGTATATTGAAGTATTTTTTAGGAATTGAAGTTTTGAAATCTGGTGAAGATATTTGTTTATCTCAAAGAAAATATTGTCTTGAATTATTATCTGAGTTTGGTCTGCTTGGGTGTAAGCCTGTTAATACTCCTTTAGAAACAAATATAGTTATGAATTCTTCTGGTAATAACAGTATTGATGATCCTCCTTTAGAAGATATAAGTGTTTATCAAAGGTTAGTTGGTAAACTTATTTACTTAACTTTAACTAGGCCTGACATATCTTATGCTGTGCATGTATTAAGTCAATTTATGCATTCACCTTTGAAGTCACATTTTAGATATGCTTTAAGAATTTTAAGATATCTTAAAGGTGCTCCTGGTAAAGGAATTTGTATTTCAAAAAATATTAAAACAGAGTTATTTGCTCATGTTGATTCTGATTGGGGTAAAAGTGTTATGTCAAGAAGATCTGTCACTGGTTATTGCTTGTTTTTAAATGGTTCTATTATTTCTTGGAAAAGTAAGAAACAAGCTACTGTTTCTAGATCTTCTGCTGAAGCAGAATATAGAGCTTTAGCAGATGTTTGTTGTGAAGTTATTTGGGTTTTAAAGTTGTTAAATGAGTTTAGTATAAATTCTGTTTTACCTATAAAATTTTTTGTTGATAATAAAGCTGCTATTAAGATAGCTGCAAATCCAGTGTTTCATGAGAAAACCAAACACTTTGAAATAGATCTTCATTTTGTTAGGGAAAAAATTTATGCAGGTATTATTGTTACTGAAAAGGTTGATTCAGATGATAACATAGCAGATGTTTTTACTAAAGGTTTGTCTGGTTCTAAACATAATATTTTGTGCAGTAAGTTGGGATTAAAAGATCTCTTTAACAATTAGATTATGGAGGGGTGTTGAAAGATATAATCTAATTGTTATTTTGTTTAGTGTTTGTGCGTTGTTATTTGTGCAGGAAAAGTTTGATGTCAAAAGTGTAATAAAAGAAACTTATATTTGAAGAATTAGAAGTTTGGGTGGTTGCTGCTCTTTTCTAAAGTTCAAGGGGTTTTTTGTATCTTTCTTTTTAGGGTTATATATAAACGTTTTATTTATTATTTTAGGTTTATTATTATTGTTATTGTTTCTGCATTCTCTCTCAAAGTATACGATTAGGGTTTTCTGTATTTTGTTGTATCATCTTGATACTGTGGTGATATAGTTGAGTGAATGATCTTTACCTGTTGGTATTGATTCATTGAGAGTTTTGGTGTAAGGTGAGATCGAGTCTTGGTTTTGTTTTTGGCCTTGAGTCGGTTTGGTTATTGATTATTCAGTGTATTCTTTAGAGTTCTTGTGTTCTATTGTTTGGTTGATACTTTGTTCAGGTGGGATAATGGTTTTCATTTGTTTGAAGAGGTTGGAAGCATGATGGATGGATAGGTCGTTGCAGAGAGCGTGGATAATGGTGTTATATGTCACGACGTTAGGTTGACAACCTCTTCCATCCATGAGCCTTAGCAAAGCAATAGCTGTGAAGTAATCGCCAATCTTACAATGCGCTTTAATCATGGTGTTGTAGGTGTCTAGATTCGAGGGTCGTCGTTGGATTCGCTTCTTGAACAATCTGTCAGCCTCATGAGTCCTATCCTCCAGAATCAAACCTTTTATGAGTGAATGATAAGTGAAGGCCTCAGGTGTGATACCTCGCTTGACGCAACAGCCTAAGAGTACAAAACCGTAATCCGTGCGATGCAACTCACAACAACACTTGATAGCAATATCCATACTGAAATTATCAACACGTTCACCAATTGAACACAGCCGATCATAATGCTCTTTTATTTTTGGAGCAACATCATGCAACTGATTATTATTGTTATTTTCAAAACAATCATTAAACGTAAAAGAACTGGAGTTGGCAAAAAGTGAAAGTGATCTGTGAGAACCCAACTGAAAACGGATCTTAAGGAAATTGGTACCTGCTTGAGATTTGATGCAACCCCGAATTAACTGTTTCGCCATTTCCATCGGATCGGATCTTCTTCAACTCCTTATTATTATTATTATTATTATTTTTATTTTTTTGTCTTCGTCCTTGCAACTCTAAGATTGGGTTTTGTACTTTCGCCGTACCATCAACTCACGTCACGTGTGTGCCTGTTAATATTCAAGTTCCAAATTTTATTATTATTTTTTTATATTTAATTTTAATTTGTAATTGCGACCAAAATCATGTAAATAATGCAACTGTATTCTCTCCATTTTTTATAAAATATTCTTATTCGCCGTTATAACTGTAGAAAATTTTTACATTATATAAATTAAAATATATATATACATACCAAAAAAATAGTCGTGGGTTTAAATAATGTATAGAAATTGAAAATCTACTATTTAAAAGTTCATAAATTCAAAGTTCGTGGGTGAATCTTCGTACATTCGTTTGTTTAATGTTTTAAAGTGTACAAGATACAAGACATGCAACAACGCGAGCGACTCTAAATTCTTTATATATATATGTGGAAGTTTCAAATGAGAATCACTTTAAAGTTGAGAACTGTGAGAATCACAATGAATACGTGTTTGTTCACATGTGATTAACTTCAATCATATGTGAACATTGATGTACGTTTATTTGAAAAAGAAAAAAGTCAAAAAAAATCTTGTTGATTTTTATCAAATAAAGGTTTATTTCGTACAATAGTAAAAAGACAAAATATAACACTGTTACTTTCAATCAACTAATCATATATTCACAAGGAGATTTTGTCGATTTTTATTAATTACTCCATCTGACTCATCACAAGTGTCAATATTAACATTTTGAATAGTCTCAAGTAAGTTTTCACTCTTATATTTTAACCAATCGAAAAACACTTTAATTGGTAGATATTTCAATTTGGTCGGTGAAAAGGTATAGCTAAGTAGGAGTTTGGATGGGCTTATTTTTTTTGCTTATTAGCTTATTTGCTTATTACAACACAATAAGCTCATGTTTTTGTGTTTGGATAAGCTTATTTGGTTCATTGTGAGGAAGATTTCATAAGCTTGAAATAAGCTCCATTTTTCTAACTTATTTGCTTATAAGCAATAAGCCATGAGCAACGAAAATAAGCTTTCCCAAACCGTTAACTAGCATTGAAGTACAATAATTGTTGAAAGGATGAAAGTACCAATCATTGTGCCATGTGTACAAAGAAATGTTCCACATGTACAAAACTCATTTACCCTCAAATTTAAATATCTCACAAACGACAAATCGAAAAATTATGAAAATTGCACTATTAGATTCAGCGTTTTATCCTCTTCGATTTGCCGTCCTTTATGGCAGACTTTCGACGAGTTTTTTTTTTTCATTTATTTGGTGGGTTTCACATTTTAGTAACACATGTGTTAATATTTGGTTGAACATTTAATTTAGATATAGGGAGTAGGGTTTAGGATTTAGTAGGGTTTATGATTTAGGGTTTAGTAGGGTTTAGAGTTTTGTAAAGCGTTTAGGGTTTAGGGGTTATGGTTTAGGGTTTGAGGTTTGGGATTTCGGGTAGAAAGTATGCCTTGAGGGACGACAAATCGAAGAGGATAAAACGCTGAATCTAATGGTGCAATTTTCATAATTTTTTGATTTGTCGTTTGTGAGATATTTAAGTTTGAGGATTAATGGGTTTTGTACATGTGGAATATTCTCTTTGTACACATGACACAATATCATTGATACTTCCATTCTTTCAATAATTCTTGTACTCTAATAATCTCATCTCTACATACACATATATTCTATACTTTTAGATAATGTTATGTTCACAATATAAATAATTATGAAAATAAATATTTTTTATTTAAAATTATAAAAAATGGATCAAAGTATTCTTATTATTCGGATATTCGGGTAACGTTTCAAACATCCGAATAATGTATAAAAATCAACTATTTTAGAGTTCATATATGCGAAGTTTGGGTGTGAAGCTTAAAATATTCACACAACAATTGTTTAAAGTGTATTATATTTTACATATTTTACTATAGTATAAAGATTAATTTCAAAACTTATATGTTATGCATTGAACATGTCAACTTCAGCTATTCTATTGTACGTAATGCTAAAAAAGGAAAGTTACATTTCATGTTAATGTCAAAAATAGAAAGTGTGTCTAAAAAAACGGAATTGACATGTTCAACATTGATCAAATGAAGGTTCATTTTGTACAATAGTAAAAAGACAAAATATAACATTGTTACTTTCAATCAACTAATCATATATCCACGAGGAGATTTTGTCGATTTTTATTAATTACTTCATCAGTCTCATCACAAATGTCAATGTTAACATTTTGAGTAGTCTCAAATAAGTTTTCACTCTTATATTTTAAGGGTGGTGATATTTCCACCAACATATTTGATAAATCCACCAAAAGTATATTTTAACAGATTGTCTCTGTCAATGCACTATTGTGGTAGATTTATCAAATATGATAGTGGAAATATCATTGCTCATATTTTAACCAATCGAAAATGACTTTAGTCGGCAGATATTTCAATTTGATCGGTGAAAAAGTATAGCTAAATGAAAAAATTTCTTAAACTGTTAACTCGCAATTACGGAGTACTTTTTTGTTTAGCTTGTGGATTTGGAAAGCATTAACCTAGTTTTCCCTTTTCTTATTAGTCTTCCATCTTCATTTTGCACCAATCCCCAATTTCATTCTCTCCACCAATTGAAGATGGAGACTACAATCCTTCGACACTAACTTATGTTTTCAGGTATATTTTTTAAATCCAACAATTTTCTTTAGCTTATCGTAATACAATCTAATCCGCAGTGAGTTCGATTACTGAATTTTTGTTCTTAAATACGACTAATAGTTTATTTGAATCTAGCCTTCTCCCGCTAAACTTGAGAATCAATCGACAACAAACAACATCCTAAGAAAGCTTCATCATCAGACAACTGAGAGTTTTGAACGAGATGAAGGGTAAAAATATATAGTTCTTGAAACTTTGAATTTTTGTACTGATTATTCGTGTTTTGCTGTAACACCCTAACATAAAAAAGCAATCAAAGAAAACTTTATCATGATTATAATTTTATGTTTTTTACTTTGGTTTAGGCATGCATGTCATCAAAATTATAGTGGTGAATTCGACCACAAAAGATTTCCAACAACAATGATGAGTCAAAACAAACCCATGGCGAGTATTTCGTGTTCTTTGCTCTTCACAATTAGATCAATTACGCATATCATATGCGTTATTTTAACTACTCGTGTTAATCATAAACAACTGCATTTGGTACATCTTATCACTCTTTTAGATCATGAAGAAAAATTAGGCATACAATTGGTTCTTAGCTCACAGCTTTCTGTATGTTCTCTACCAACTAGGTAGCTTTTGCTAGGTGTGTAACATTCTGTGCTACATTTATATACAACATCTCAAACAATAGCGTTTTAATAGAGTAGAACTGTTGTGATTTGTGAGGTTTTTATTGCTTCCAACTTCTTGTAATCTAGTACTTTGGTGTACACTTTTTGTTGTTTCCACACACATTCTCAGGTGGAGACTCGAGAGAGAATGATTATTTGGGTTGACGTTCGTATTAGAATTTAGAGAGAAAGCCAATGATGATTCTGAAATGCGTAATCTAGCTGAAAAAATAAACATTTTTCTTTCTTTTTTTTATCATTTATGTAGGGCTACCGGTGAGTCAACAATTAGTAAATTAACCTTATGATGAATTATTTTGAGTTAAGTCAGTTCTGCTTTGGAGCACTGGATTCAACAATATCATCATCAGGCCCTTAGTAAGTTTCTAAACCATGCGGATATGCTTTTTTGTTGATTAGTGTATTCACATATCTATGTAATTAGGATTTAGGTTGCTTCCTCTAAAGGCCAGTTCAACCTTCTCTATTTCATCATCTACTTATTCTATGTGTAGGCTTTAAATTTAGCTTTTGTGAGTTGGATGCACTAAATTAAGGGATTATAAGAAGCTTGCATCTGTAAAATGATTTCACTCTAAGTAAATCATAATTTTAACTTATGCCCACCTTTATAATCTGAGTTTGTTTTTTGTTTTTCTATTGAATAGCTTCGTGAATTGTTTTGGATCCCAAAATGGAAAAGTGTTTGTAGTTTCGTATGGCCTTGAGGCCTTCAATAAACAAGTTCTTACAAGTTATCTTGAATGCAATTTCTACGAGAGATGTTGTCATTTTGATTATAGGGATAATGGTCATGCTATTGTTCATTTTTATTGCTTATAGATGTTTGCTATCTAAATTCTTTTTTTGATTCTTTTGAGGTTTTCAACGCTTCAATTTTTATTCAGTAAATAACTCTGCGATTTTCTGATTTATAGTATTTTGTACAATGATAGTGGCTATGACAAAGAAATAAATTGAATGGCTTAATGTAATATAATCATAATGCTCTTTCTATTTCTTGTGTAGGGTACCATAATGTTTCCTTGAAATTTCGATCTACAGCTCTAGCATGAAACATAGCAGTTCATTCGTAACTTTTCTTGGGATCAATTGGAATAATGAAGTACGATGTGACTATAACACTCTGTAAGACAATTTGTTGTATAGTATTTGTTAGAGTATTTGAATATGTACCTCGCTTCTGTGATCAGAAGTTAGTAGATAGATAGTTACATTCATAAATAACGCAATTGGTGATTGGATCCATACAGGTAAATCTCACACACCAACCATAGGAATCAGAATGTTTTATGTAGTTCAACAATTAATATTCATGCTTAGAAAACTAAAAATCTTATTAAGATATTGTGAATTGTGGGGTGCATTAATGGAAGAAAGGATAGAAAGTTACAGTAAATGTATAAAGAAAAAGAATTTGTCATCCTAATCCACGTTGTTCTTGTTAATTTGTGATACAGATATCTACAAATTTGTACATATGTTTATGATCCAAATCAACTTGTTGAGTTATTGATCATTTTTCCATCTGATGTTTGTACAATGGATTCAGAACGAAATTTGAATTGGTCTAGTTAAAAGTCCCTATACCAGACCATTACTGTATCATTGACGTTGTTGCGTATTGAAATTGTGTGTGTCTAGCTTTTGTTCTATATAAATTATGATCTTGTTGAGTTGGTTCTATACATACATTGTTTTCTGGTTTTACGAACAAAACTTGCTTTCAACTTAACATATGCAGGTTGTCTGACTGATTGATGTGATCCATGATTAAGAAGGATGTTTTAGTGCTGGATGAAGCAAGTGAGACCTATCATTTTGATATCAGTTCCGACATTTTTCTGAATTTATGACTCCACCTCTGCAGATATCAGGGTAACTAGATTTTGTGTTCCAAATCTGCTCAGGTGTGTAACATTCTGTCCTTTATTTACATACAACATTTCAAACAATAGGTTGTAATAGAATAGAACTGTTGTGAGGTTTTATTGCCTCCAACTTTTTTGTAATATAGTACTTCGGTGTAAAGTTTTTGTTGTTTGCACACACGTTCTTAGGTGGAGATGGAGAGAGAACGATTATTTGGATTGACGCATTATAGTTTAGAGATAAAGCCAATGATGATTCTGAAAAGCGTAAGCTAGGTACAAAATATAAACATCTTTGATAAGTTATGAAGAGCTAACTGTGAATCCAGTTAGTAAATAAACCTTATGATGAATTATTTTGAGCTAAGCAGGTTACTGAATTTGTGGCTATGCATTCATGGTGTCAATAAAATATAATAGAACGAGGATTAGAAACGTAGCAGTTCATTCATAACTTTTCATGAGACTTGTTGGATTTATGCAAATATGATGTGATTGTAACACTCACCACGTCTGTGTAAGACACTTTATTGTATCAGTAATTGTTAGAGTATATGAATATGTGCCTTGCTTCTATGATCCGAAGTTAGTACATGTATAGCTACATTCATAAATTACGAATTGGTGATTGGATCCATACAAGTTAGTCTCACACACCAACGATAGGAACCTGAACGTTTATATGTAGTTTAACAAGTAATGTTCATGCATAGAAAACTAGGAATATTATTAAGATATTGTGAATTATATGGTACATTGATGGAAGAAAGGATGCCCACGTTGCAAGAAGAAAAAGCTACAGTAAATTGATAAAGAAAATGTGACGTGTCATCCTAATTCATGCGTATGTTTATGATCCAAATCAACTTGTTGAGTTACTGATCATTTTTCTGTCCGACGTTTGTACAATAGATTCAGAACGAAACTTGCATTGGTCTAATCAGAAGTCCTAATACCAGTCTAAGGTATACGATTACTGTACCATTGAAGTTATTGCTTTTGCAATTGTGTCTGTCTAGCTCTTGTTCTATGTAAGTTCGATTTTGGTTCTATAGAGAGACCGTTTTCTAGTTTTATGAACAAAACTTGCTTTCAACTTAACATTTGCAGGTTGTTTAGACTGATTGATATAATCCATGAATAAGAATGATGTTTTAGTGCTGGATGAAGCAAGTGAAACCTATCCTTTCCACATCAGATCCGATATGTCTTTGAATTCATGACTCCACGTCTTCTGATATCAGGGTAAATAGAGTTTGTGTTCCAAATTGTTCAGATATCAGGGCAACTGTCTGTGAGTTTTTTTTGGCTTCAGGTCTTCAGTTTAGGTCTTCTGGTTCCAAGTCAAGAAATGACTGTACTTGGTAAACTGCATAGGTGTCCATATATGTTTTATAGTGTGTCTTATTAGTTGAATTAACTAATTATTCATTACAAGATTGTATAATGAGATGGTTGTAAGTAACTTTCTAATATTTGTTGCGGTCTTGATTTTCCATGCAACTTCCAATCCCTTAAGAAATGACATTAGCCTTCCCGAGCCCTTCTTCTATACACTTAATTTATACTTTTACTCGGTTACTAAATTTACAAGTTGCTCATAGATACGCAAGCTTCTTATATAAATAGGTTCGTTGAAGGTTAACGGGATTAACAAAATGAGCACACTGGAATTAGTAGAGTGAACATACATATTTTTAAGCAAAAAATGCAACTTAAAAATGCATTGGCTAGCTCCATTTTTAAAATTGCACTGGCATGTTATGCATATGATCAATTTGCTGATATTTGATTTTCTCAATTAGGTGATTGGTCTTGATCATTGATAGGTTTAGAAACAAGTTTGCTTTCTGTAATTAATTAAATCTCTTTCGGTTTGGTGGAAGGCCTTCTTAAATTAAGTAAATCAGTTATTTTCACACAATTTGTTGAATGTTCATCCTGTACAGTCTAGCAATACTCTGGTTCCGACAGCTAAGTGTCAATATTTTCACCTTCTGCCAAACTTGCAATCTTAGGCTAATCCTACAAGTTCTAATCTGTATCCTAGAAGCAACAGTATGTGGCAGCTGTGCAAGGCGAGAAACCACTGTTTAATCAGAGTTAAAATCAGTTGAGGTCCAAGGCGTATGTATGAAGACATTCATGCATTAGCAGTAAAATGGATTGATGATAACTATAATAGCAGGCATGCATAACAAGATTTTAAGGAATCAATGACGATCTGCATTACCAACATTCAAATGTGACCATTCCAAATAGTCTTAAAGCTATCATTTAATATGCAATAAGGAGGAATCACTGTCTTGTCATACCATTCCAAATTAGTCTTAAAACCATACATATACTAAATAAGTCACCAGCACCTACCTAAGGTGGACATTAGCATTCAATGGGGAGTCACCAAAAACAGCTAGAGTATTAATTGTACTTAAAACAAATCCATAATATAAGTCAATATTATCTAACAAAAGCCATGGCATTAACAGCAAGATGAGCTCACTGCACCTCCTAGGCTGGCTCCCACCACCTGTAATAAGTTGAACCATGAAAGATATTAGTATCCACATGTAGCTATATCGAGCAATGACCAAACGACTTCAATTATTAAAAAAGAAGGATGTTATATGACAAGTGGCAAGTGACTACTTTCGAGAATTATGCAATCAACTATCGAGGATCAGTAGTTTTAGTATAGGATAAGATAGAAGAGATACAATCATTGCACAGTGATTATGAGGGTAGCAGATCTAAGAGTGGACTACTATACTTGTACTTCATTGATTAAAGAAACCTAAAAACCATATATATGCATATGTATATAAGTGTGTGTGTGTGTGTGTGCGCGCGTCTCGCAATGAAAACAGTGAAAGCAACGCCTTGGAATGACAAAGACTTCTCATGTAGCTTCACATACGTACACGTATATCTATCATCAAGGAGTAGATCTGCCTCTCCATCCCCCGCACGAAATGCTCATCTTCTTCCAGCAGTAACATATCTTATGTCTTTTAGTTTTCACAAGTGACTTCACCAAGGGAAGAGAAAAGGAAATTGAAATTTGTGATTATCTGGAGGACCTTAACAATCTTCCAAGCAGTATTGGATTATTGGGAGGACATTAAAGTATGAACAAATTTAAGAAAGTAAGAAAACAGAACAAGAATTTGTAATTTACTCCATTTTACTTTCTTTCTGAAATCACAAGTGTTGAAATCTGTACACGCATCCGTCTCTTACCAGCTACATGATGAAGAGCAACGAAGTATGAAACATCCTTCGCGCCCAATAAGCACAAAGTAGTCTACTCAAGGGACATAAGGATTACCAAAAGAAAGAAATAAAAGAGCAACAGGACATTGTCATGATACCATTCAGCAAATTGTACACCTACACAGGACTTTCGGTCAGGAAGAACGTTCTAATAGAATCGAGATAAGACGACCAACCAATAAATAGTTATAGATCTTAAATGCATTACGGCATCTGATCAAACACATGAAGCCCAAATGGAACTAACTGTACAGGTGTTCCTACTTAATTTCTTCATTTGTAAAGTACAATTACTGAAAGTATATAATATGGGTATGTAGGTAAATCTAGAATGCCATGATCTTTAAAATCAATAAAAAATGATCAAGGGTTAATAACCTTATAGTCCCACAGGACAGTCAAATTAACATGGTATCTCCTAAAAACAGAATCACACAGCAATAATCTCGCAGTTGATCAAGAAGATATGAATTCCTTAACAAAGAAAGCGTGTTAAACCTCAATGTTATGTCAACACCAACACGACATGGTATTCTGCTCTAAAAATATCTGGCAGTGATAAAATTAGTGAAGTTACACAACTAGCAATATGGACAAGAGTGAGAGCATACCTTGGCATTCCGATTAATCAAATATGAGGCCCATTTGACAACGCATTCATTGCAATTCATTCCCTGCATTAGACACAATCATATATCAAAGCCACCATTGTGACAGAAATCCATTAAATATCATAACAATAATTATATAGAGACCTGAAGCTGAAGCTGAAGGAGTTAACAACCTACGAATCTCTGAAGCTGGCCTGTCATTAATCATCTTTATGTAGGACCCACCGTTAAGCAAGAAACCTCTACCAACCATTTCCCGTGTAAGAGTATATGCATCATCAAACATACGGTTTCTCAAGTAGCCTTGGAGGAGGGCATTGTAGGTGAACATATTGGGGAGACAACCGTTCTGTTCCATCTTACGAAGCAACTGTTTGGCTTCCATGGTATAACCATGGGAGCACAAAGAAGTGATCATGACGGTGTACGTCCGATGATTAGGTTTCAACCGTCTTGCAGCTAAGTCATTAAACAGATCCCTTGCAACATCAATCAATCCGATTTTGCTTGCACTTGCAATGAGGACATTGTGCACCATAGGGGACCCAAATTGAACTTCACGTAGCTCCGGAAAGATGGACAGTGCTTCTTTCACGAGTCCGTTGGTGCACAGACCTTTCAGATAAGTTGCATACACAACTTCATCGTTTGGTTTTTGTACTTCTTTCCGCATCTCGTCATAAAGGGCACGCGCATCGGCACATTTACCGACTGTGAAACATCCCTGAATCAACGTGGTATAGATAACGAGGTCTGGTTTGATCGCGGCTTTTTGTTCACGAAAAAGGTGCATTGCCTCTTCGATTTTCCCCTGTGTACAATATCCATTTATGAGGCTGCTAAGAGCAAACAGATCAGTCCCCAAACATCGCAACATGGAATCGAAAATCTGTCGCGCCATGTTCAATTGATTGACCTTGCAGTAAACATATATAAGTGATGTATATGTTACGCTATTCGGATCAGGAAGATTTTGTTGTTCAATCATCATGTTGAACAAGTTCTGTGCTTCTACAACCTGTCCTTGCTTGCAATAATAATCGATAATGACATTAAGGAGTTGTACGTCAGCCACGATCGAATACTTCTTCTTCATATCTTGTAAGAAGTCGATCGAGACCGAAAGCTTGGACGAGGGGTGTGTATGTGACCACCGTAGGAGTGACTCTTCTCTTGAGCATCATCACGCGAATCAATTCGACAGCCTCGTCCAGTTTGTTGTCTTTGCAGAGGCTGTCGATGATGGTGTTGAATGCCACAACATCGGGTTTGCAACCCCTCTGTTCCATCATCTCGAGCAAGTACACGTTGTTTCCTAATTTACAGAACCCCTTGATCATTGTTGTGTATGTGACAACATCAAGCTCGCAGATATCATCACTCATCAGCTTCCAGAACAGCCTTTCCGCCTCAACAATTTTGTCTTCCATAATTAAACCGTTCAACAGAACACAGAAAGTGATTCTATCCGTCATCAAACCCAATAGCGACATCCCAGACCTTGTTTGATGCAAGTGAGTGAAAGCTTTAAGCACAATGGTGATGGTGATGTTACTACAAGGAACACTCTCGGCTGTCATTTTCTTAAACAATCTGCACACACACTCATACTCTTTCATTTCTACAACTTTAGTTAGTGATGGTTTTCTCTCAATCATCAAGTCAAACAAACTTTCTAAAAATTCCGTTTTTGCTCTTTTTAGTGGGTGGTCAATGGAATGGCTTCATGATGGTGGTCGAGTAAGTGATGAATCAAAGTTGCATGCTGTGAGCCTACTTCTTAAGGAAATGAGACTCATTTTTACCAAGGATCGATCAACAACAATGTTACGCTAGTTTTTTTGAACAAAAGAGATCGAATGGGATCAAAACAAAAACACACACACACAGAAACAGCAAGGATGATGATCAACAGTGCATAGCTTTTCTTTTTTTCTTTTTTCTTTTTTACATAAACAAATAATTATGGAAGGATAAATAAGGGACGTGGTTTAATTTGTTTTGTCCTGAATTTCCTTATTTAGCAATATAGGTGGTTTAATCTCTTGGATTGGATTAAATGATGGATTGGAATATATTGAATTATCGTTCATGAATACTACTTGGTTAATTTCTTTACAATATATTGAAACTTGTGTAATTTTATACTTAACTTACTATAATAACATTATACTAAGTGGTTGATTCAAATTTAGGGCCGTAACAAATAAAGTCTGATCGAGTATCGGGGTATTTAGTTCGGCTCATTTATTAATTACTCAGCTCGAGTTCGACTCGAACTAAGATAATTGATTAAAAGTTGTGTTCAAACTTGAGTTGGAGTATAATTTGTTAATGCTCGAGATGGAATTCAATGCCCATTTAGTTATTAGGATATTAATCTAATGGGATTGCTTATACAAGGTCAAGTGTACAAGTTGTTTCTTTCAAAACTGAGAAAAGGTTAACGGACTCTCGATTAGTGTTCGTATTATTCGTTTATCTATTTTGGTTGATATTATATATCCGTTTATCGTTTGTAAGTGTAACCTTTTTTGTGTTGTTTGAATCGATTAATTACTAACAATTGATCTTAGAGTGATCGACTCATTGTTGCTGATTGTTTGGTTCCACGTGCAAATCCATACACATTGTTCATGTGAGTGTGTGTTTTTGAACACCGTAGAGATGCCAAGTTTAGATGGATGTATGGTGTTTGTGACTTTTTAATCATCATTGGAGTTTTAGGCTTTTAGCTTATAGCATATTAAGCGTCACGGTGCAAAAAAGAATTCGTATCATTGCTTTTCATTTAGTTCTTTTATTTCTGTACATTTTTTGATTGCTAATAGGTTGTTTATAATGTTATCCTTTCCTTTTATTTTATGAAAGATTAAGTAACACTTAAAAATGGCACCTTATATCACCCACGATGCAAAGATATGAACCCCTGCCATGTGAGCTATATGAGCGTTTGCGGTGGGCACTTGATCAGTTCTGCCCGATTGATAAGTAACACTTGTTAGACGTATGAGTTTGAGGATTTCATTGAGTTACAATAATTAGTATTAATATTAATGTTTATCGACTTGGCATAGTATTTTGGATTCATAGTAATTTCTTCTTAAAGTAGGTGGAGATTCTAAAGTGTTCAATATAGAAAATTGTTATATAAACTAGATTATAACCCTCGAGTTCACGGGATTATAAACATGGTTTAAATACGAAATTGACGAAAAGTAGTTAAGTGATCATTTGATCTTGCGCGTCTGATTGTCATTTTATGTATGTTGTTTTTAAATACGAAATTGACGAAAAGTAGTTAAGTTATATTTTTAGTGTATATTCCCAAATTACTTTCATTAAAATATAGATATGAATACCACAAATTTCTGAGACCGCTTTCCACTTCCAGTTTCAGCCGTGTAGGAGACACGTAGCACCATTTAGGTAAGTAGGTGTGCAGAACCAATTACATAGGATGGATCATATTGCTGGAAAATGGTGATAAAGTTAATTTTGTCTTGGTGATTTTCCCCTTTTGTGCAAGATGATTGCTTTTTTATAATTTCTGCAATTTTTCAACATTTCCATTTCTAGTTTCTTTCGATTGCAATGGTCTGTCAACTCAAGTTCATGGCAGTTTATGTTGCCATGTATATCCAAAACACTTTTTTTATTAATTTATTTTAAAAATTATTGAAAGTTATGTAATTTTATACTTAGGTTCATATAATTTAATTTAATTTACTATAATAAAATTCTATTTAGTGGTTGATTCAAATTTAGGGCCGTTAACAAATAAAGTCTAATCGTCAGGAAATTTAGTTTGGCTCGTTTATTATTACTCGGCTCGAGTTCAAACTCCAAATGCTTAAAATTGTGTTCAAACTCGAGTTAGAGTAATTTGTTAATGTTCGAGATGGAATTCGATGCCCATTTAGTTGTTAGGATATTTATCTATTGGGATTACTTTTTCAAGGTCAAGTATATAGGCAGTTTCTTTCAAAATTGAGAAATGGTTAACGTACTCTCAATTTCTGTTCGTATTATATTGTTCGTTTATCTAGTTTGCTTGATATTATTTATTCGTTTATCGTTTGTAAGTGTAACCTTGATTTGTAAGTGTAACCTTGATTACACGTTGTGTTGTTTGAATTGGTTAATTACTAACAATTGATCTTAGAGTGGTCAACTCATTGTTGCTAATTGTTTGGTTCCACTTGCAAATCCATACACATTTTTGAACACCGTAGAGATGCCAAGTTTGGATCGATGGATGGTGTTAGTGGCATTTTGATCATCATCATTGTAGTTTTAGGCTTTTAGCATATTAACTGTCACGGTGCAAAAAAGAATTCGTATCATTGCTTTTCATTTAATTCTTTTGTTTCTTTACATTTTTTTGATTGCTAATAGGTTTATAATATTATCCTTTCCTTTTATTTTATGAAATATTAAGTAACCCTTAAAAATGGTAATTTAAAGGGTGATATATATACAACACACAATTTGATGGATACATCAAAGCTGTGCTATAATGTATTTGTATTGTGTGCTTAAATGTTTGTACAGTGTGGTGTAAATATCAACTTTTGTGTTGTATATATCAACTCCCTAATTTAAATAGTACCTCTAACCTCGTTATCATATTTCAATTGTATACGTCTACCCTACCTGCAAAGAGCATCAATGCCGGACAAATTAGATGCCCACAAATCACTTACATGCGCTGATGCACAAATTTGAAACCCTAACATATATGTCACATTTGAAGGATAGACGTTTGCGGTGACGCTTGATCGGTTATGCCCAATTGATAAGTAACACTTGTTAGAAGTATGAGTTTGAGGATTTCAACGAGTTACAATAATTAATATTAATGTTTATCGACTTGGCATAATATTTTGGATTCATGATAAGAGTAATTTCTTCTGAAAGTAGGTGGATATTCTTTGCTACTTGTTGGGTTTAGTTTTTTTCATAACACTCTTCTAAAATAGTTGAGTTTATGTTCCTTCTTTAATTATAAGGTTGCAATTGCAATAGTTATCATTACATTGAAGCTTAAATCCCGCTACTTAGCGCGTATAACCTACTAGTTATAGAAAACGTAAATGACATTTGGCATTCGTAAAAGTTATTACATTTATATTTAGAGTCTTGATATTGACATACGGAGAATCGCTTCATCCACAGGAAGTTTAATAAGAATTAACATCAAGTGCCTGGTACACAGTGAAAATCCAAGTGGCAATATCATTGCTCTTATATTTAAGTTGATCTCTTTACAAATTTGTGAGACCACTATCCACCAAAACTTACCATTTAGGTTAGTAGGTGTGGAGAACCAGTTTCATAGATGGATCATATTGGTGGAAAATGGTGATAAAGTTTGTTTTGTCTTTGTGATTTTCCCTTTTTGTGCAAGATGAGCTTTTCTATAATTTGGCAATATTTCAACATTTCCATTTCGAGTTAGTCTCGGCTGCAATGGTCGGTTTTTCAACTCAATTTCATGGCAGTTTATGTTGCCATGTAAATCCAAAACACTTTTCTTATTAATTTTCTTAAGAAAAAAAATGAAACTTATGTAGTTGTGTACTTAGGTTTACTTAATCTTATCTTAGTATTATTATATAGATATATAATATAAGAAACTCTTAATGATTTCATCAAAATTTTAATTAGCCAAACAAATTATTTGATTTCATCAAATTAGCTAAAAATAAGGATATAATGAGATGATTAATAATAATAACTAATTAATTTAATAAAATACGAATAAATACTCCTCCTTATCAATGTATTTAATTTTATTCATGTTTTAAGTTGTAACATTGTATCAAGTGAGTAGAGTTAATAATGCCAACGTGGGATTCTTAGTTTTTTAATTAAATATTAATTGCATATATAATTATTTTCTTTTTTTGTTAATTAAACTTTTTAAAACAAAATTAATCATATACGTCCTATGGTGAGTTGGTTTGCTATTAGTCATTCAACTTTTAATTTTTTATCAATTACATATCTCAAACAAAATTCACGTTAATATTTTATTTATCTCAAAAAGATTATTCATTTGTAAACAGAAGTTTTACAAAATCATCAAACCCTCAATTTATTTTCATTTATTACGCTTGATCACTCATTTTTAAAATTAAAAATAAGTTTAGATAACTTATTCAAAGTGATTGTAATTGTAAGTTTATGTTAAAACGTGATTTACCTTTTGTTTTATTTGGTGATTTATAATGCAACCATGTAATGATTATATTAACTATAACTAAGAACACGTCATTTCAATTGTCTCAAAAAGAATATCAACGTTATTATTTTACCGGTCTAAAAAATATATTCCATTTGTAAGAATCGTCAAACTTTTCAATTAATCCTCTTTTATTACTCTTAGTAACTCATTTTATTACAAAAATACATTTACATATACCTGATATGACTTGAAATTTTTTGGACACATGGAGTAATCGATGTCCAAAAAAAGAAATTGTAGAGATAATAGCCAATATAATCGTTACTTTATATTACAACTTCTTATAAAAAATTAGTATTCTTAGATTCGACATATTTTTTAACTTTTATTTGCGAGTAAATATGACCATTCCTGTTGGCTTCAACACAAGAGCATTCGAAACGCTTTTGTACATGATCGTTAACCGATACTCAATTATACAAATATTGGTATTACCTTATTTTCATTGGAACCTTATGCTAAATTCTAAGTCCTTTAATGAATCGGGTATGTCGTCCTTTTCTGGATAAGTTTGTGATTGTATTTATCGATGATATTCTAATTTATTCTAAATCTGAGTCTGAACATGAACAGCATTTGAGATTGGTTCTAGAAACTTTGAAAAGAGAACATCTTTATGCTAAATTCTCAAAATGCGAGTTTTGGTTACGGGAGGTACAGTTTTTGGGGCATATTATTTGTAATGATGGGATAAAAGTTGATCCGTCTAAAGTAGAGGCTGTAATGAATTGGAATACACCTAAATCTCCTTCTGAAATTAAGAGTTTTCTGGGGTTGGCGGGTTATTACAAAAAATTTATCAAAGACTTTTCTGAGATTGCAAGCCCGTTGACTAGATTAACACGTAAGAATGTTAGATTTCAGTGGGATGATCAGCAAGAAATAGTCTTCCAGACTCTGAAACAGCTATTGTGTCAGGCTCCAGTTTTAGCTCTGTTGGATGGTTCTGATGATTTTATTGTTTACTGTGATGCCTCTCATGCTGGGTTGGGTTGTGTTCTAATGCAAAAAGATCGGGTAATCGCTTATGCTTCTCGGCAGTTAAAAACTCATGAAAGAAATTATCCTACTCAAGATTTAGAACTTGTAGCTGTGGTATTTGCAGTAAAGATTTGGAGACATTATTTATATGGTATAATGCGTGATTTGTACTGACCACAAAAGTTTGTAGTATATGTTTACTCAGAAAGATTTGAATATGTGACAAAGGTGTTGGTTGGAGTTGATTAAGGATTATGATTGTGAAATCCGATATCACCCGAGGAAAGCCAATGTGGTGTCAGACGCATTGAGTAGAAAGTTATCTCCTAATCGGGTATGTTTTATGCGTTTAGAGATTTCTTCTGATTTGATTTCTCAGTTAAAAGCTGCCCAGTTAGAAGCTTTATTGGATGTTAACTTGAAATATGAAATTATCTTGAAACGAAAGGATTTGTTAATTGATGATTCTCGGGGTTTGAAAACCTTTTAGTCTCGGGTTTGGGTTCTATTGATTGGGGGACTTCGGGATTTGATATTATCTGAGGCACATAAATCTAGATTATCTATTCATCTCGGAAGTACAAAAATGTATAATGACCTGAAACCTTTATATTGGTGGCCTACGATGAAAACCGATGTTGCACGTGTAGTGGAATCTTGTCATATTTGTACCCAGGTGAAAGCAGAGCATCAGAAACCTTATGATTCATTGAGACAGCTTGATATTCCCGAGTGGAAATGGGAACACATTACTATGGATTTTGTCACTAAACTTCCCAGTACGCAGAAAGGTAACGATATGATTTGGGTGATTGTTGACAGATTGACTAAGAGTGCTCATTTTCTGGCTACCAGTGAAACTGCATCTTTGACTCAATTAGCCCAGCTATATATTCATGAGATAGTTTCGAGGCATGGGATTCCGTTGTCGATTGTGTCAGACAGGGATTCCAGGTTTATTTCTGAGTTTTGGCAGAGTTTACAGCGGGAATTGGGTACAAGAGTTAACCTTAGTACGGCTTATCACCCACAGACAGACGGTCAGACAGAACGTACCATTCAGACTCTAGAAGATATGTTGCGAGTTTGTGTATTAGAGTATGGTGGTTCTTGGGATTCTCATTTGCCTTTGGTAGAGTTCGCTTATAATAACTCTTATCATTCCAGTATTGGCATGTCACCATACGAAATGTTATATGGGCGTTGTTGCAGAACTCCTACTTGCTAGTTAGAGGCTAGATAAAAGCATTTTGCAGGTCCTGATATCGTACAAATTACAGCCGATAAAGTTGCAATAGCTCGCGAGAAACTGAAAGCTGCCAGAGACAGACAGAAACAGTATGCTAACCTGCGCTGTCGACCCGTTACTTTTGTTGAGGGTGAATTGATTTATTTAAAGGTTTCCCCGTGGAAAGGTGTAATTAGATTTGGAAAGCGTGGAAAACTCGCCCCGAGGTATATTGGTCCATTCAAAATCAAACAAGTGGTTAATGATCAGACAGTCACCTTGGATCTTCCTTCTGAGTTATCGGGTATTCACGACACATTTAATGTTTGTAATCTGAGGAAATGTAATGTGGAGGATCAATCCCAAATCCTTCCATTACAGGACCTTAGAGTCGATTCCAGTTAGAAATTAGTCGAGGAGCCCATTGAGTTAGTTGATAAGAAGGTGACTAAGCTACGTAAGAAAGAGATTCCGATGGTTCTAGTAAAGTGGGGACATAGTTTGGGGGCGAACCTTACTTGGGAGACTGAGTCGAGCATGCACTCACGATACCCTCATTTGTTTGAGTCTAGCGAGATTTCAGGGACGAAATTTTCCCAAGGGGGGAAGATTTGTAACACCCGCTTTCGTGGCTTGAGGGTAATTCAGTAATTTCCTAAATTTAGATATTATTATTATTATTTGTTATATTTCAAATATTGTGTCTTAAATATGGTCAAAGGACTAATTGTGACTAGTGAAATATTCCCCGTTTTAAATAGTTGTAGTTCACGGTAAATTAAAATTAGTTTTCTCGCAAATGGTTTTTAGGTTCCAGACAATAGGTTTAGAAAGGGAATAAAAATTATATCTATATTGGGGTCGGTTTTGGAGAGACCGACCTAAACTCTCCTCTTCCAAATTTCTTTCTAAAACCTTCACTAAAACTTGCTAATTTGTTAATCCTTTTTATTTCAAATTAAACCCACAAAAGAAGATAGCAAATTGTTCTGATTCTTGGATTATCATAGCTTGTTCTCCTTTATCAATCATCTTGTTCCTCATGGTGTTCTTCATTTAAGTGTAAGTATCTTGAGTGATGGTGTTAACTTGTTTGAAGAAATTGAAATATGAATTGTGGCTATTGATAATATGTGATGATACTTACTGATTTTATATGTTGATTTCATGATGATTGTATGGTGTTCTTTAAGTTTTTGTGAAACTTGCATAACTTGGTTAGGTTATAAAATGAATAGATAAATTTGGTATAAAGTGGTAATTGATTGTGGTCATGAGATGTTTTAGTTATTATATGTTGTTATATGAGCTAGGTTGAATTTATTTGAGGTATAAACTGACTGAGAAGCTGGAATTGTTGGATTTGTTTGGTAAAATTCGTGCAATATCAGGTGGAGGTCGAAGTGCAGGTCTGCTGTAAATTGGATGAGCCAGCGGCTTCATGTATGAAGCCGGCAGGTCATGTGTTTGTGTAGGGCAGACGGCGGGTCAAACACCTGAGCCGGCGGCTTCATGTATGAAGCCGGCGGGTCATGTGTTTGTGTAGGGCAGACAGCGGGTCAAACACCTGAGCCGGCAGCTTTGAGCCTTAAACCGGCGAGTTGTTTACCCCAGCTGGCTGCTACCAGAAGTTTTAATACTCGACTTGGTTCTGTTCCCTCACAAACCATAGTACCCGGCGGCTAAGGCAGCTGAGCTGGTGGGTTGAGGACTGAAACCAGCGGGTCTTAGACCCTAGCCGGCGGGTCCTCTGGCCTGCCCAGGATTTTAGTTTTTGTTTTACTATCATTCTTAAATATGATATAAATTGTGTTAAGTTCCTAGTGTCATGGTAAGCGGGTTGTTACAACTTGTAAGGATCCTGGATTGCTTTTGGATGATTTACACGCAGGATACTGGGCTTACAATCAGGATAAGAAAAGGTATGATCCTGACTTGCTATATTATGCAGGATCCTCAAGTATGACTATATTATCCTTAAGATTATGTTGAAATAGGGATAATAGTTATGTAACCTTACTGTTGAGATTATTATATTATAGGATCCCAATAGGGATATTGTTTTATCTTTCAGGATCACCAACTTATAGTTATCCCGAATCTGACTAAGTCTGGGATAATAGAATGCGTTGGACTTAATACTATCTTATTTATCTTATAATATATGCTTATTATAAGGATCCCAGATATCATATATCTCGGGATCCCTTTGCTACTAATATATCCGCATGTTTAATGTGTTTTGACTAGGTCATACAAGACGTGTGGAAGTAGTTCCTATTTCTTTGGATCGTATATTACTCAAAGAATATTTGAAATACGAGGAAAGAAGTCAACACGTGCGTTATACTTGGTCATATGAACGTTGGAGACGCTCCACCAAATCTCGGGGATGATCCCGGGTATCTCAGAATTATAGTTGTAGATCTGTAGTATATATACGAGGCTTGAATGATCGATTAGGTGAACTTCTGCTCACTACTTACACACAACATAATCTCTGCAACTTATTAACACCCACACACTTCATCATTTTCACACTTAGACGATCATTCTTGTGCTCTTTAGTTTGTAAAACTTTTTCATTTAATAAGATAAACATAAGGCAATGATCGATTGATCCTTCCCGAGGTTTTGTGCCGACGATCTATCATAGATCAAGGGTTTTCCTCATACATCACTGTGTTCTTGCATCTTTCTTTCATTTACTTTACTAAACTTGCAATCTTGATCACGTTTACTGCATTATCCCAGAATTATCCCAAATTATATTCATTTTTCTGCATTTATCTTAATTTATTCATCCTTTACAAAGTCTTCGGTCACATATTTAGCAAGGTTTAATTCTAAGCTAATTCATATTAGCAAAATTACAAGTATTCATCACAAAGTATAACTTTCAAATAAATTATCTTTAAATCAAACTCAAACACACTACCTCACTTTACTAATTTTTTCATTGAATTGCATTGTGTAATTTTTTGACCAAAACAATTTGGCGCCCACCGTGGGGCCAGTTGTGTTTTTCATAATTAAATTTTTGTTAAAAGCCTTGTTAAATCACTTTTTTCAAAAGTTTTTGCTAAAAATGTCAACTCAAGGACGATCTACATCTTCTGCCATGCCATCATCCACTTTCGCTATGACTAGCCTACCACTTCCTCCACCTGTTTCTTCATCGCGACCGAGGCCTGAGCATGTTTATTCGAGGGCAACATCCACCACATCTACTTATGTGGGATTAGGTTCAACCGATAATGATCCTGTAATTATTTCTAACCGTGAGATTATGTCTATGTTTTCTCAGTTGAAGGAACAAATGGAACGAATGGAAAGGAGTAACGCGTCACTCAGAAGGGATATGGAAAGCATGAGGCCTAGGGAAGATATTCCCGTTGCTCGGGTCACTACTCCCATTCGGAGCAGGATCCTGGATTTCAATACTCCTCCCTCATCAAATCATTTTGGAGATTTCAATCTATGCAGGGGAGTATCGGGATCCCGGGATCCACATATGCTACCAGAGTCTCTACGTACAGGGATCCTGAACAAACTTCAGGATCCCTACCGAGGGTAACGAATAGTGGCAATTTATCTTCTGGATATTCTTTTGGTACTAATGTCTTGCAGGATTCTGGAGTAAGCCCTGTTGTGGCAAGGGAATTACAAAAGCTTAAGGATATGATATCTAGTGTCCCTGGTATAGTACAACCTATCTCGGAAGTAGCACCATCTGCGCACAGGATCTCGAGATTTGCACCATCAATATGTGATGCCGAGATCCCGAAGAGATTCCAGATTCCAGACTCCTAACATGAAGCTGTATGATGGGACCACGGATCCTGAAAAATATACATTTTAAGCAACAAAACACACATCTTATATATACCTATCACATGAGTTACCTACCACTAACACTTGTGTTACCTGCATCTAACACATGTGTTATTTATCACTAACACTTGTGTTAGATATAACCAACACTTGTGTTAAATACAACTAACACTTGTGTTACCTACAACTAACACTTGTGTTACCTCCTAACATGGCAAAAAAGAACACTTACATCTTATCTCCAAACATGGCAAACAGCCAATTGCAAAGCTTCAGCTCATGAACCTTCACCTTGGCCCCCACATCAGTCTGAGTGTTCATGCACGGTGAATTTACAAACAAACTTGTCGTAACAGCCCTCTCCCCACCACCAGCACCCTCAAACTCCTGAGTCAGACCAAGCGAAAAATTAGGACATTCAGAAATAGGTAAGTTACCAAAGGCAGGTAAGGCATGAGAGGTAGGTATAGTAGATAAGATAGGCGTACTGGGTGAGCTAAATAGTGACGGATTCAAAAAAAGAGAGTAGTCATGTCAAAAACCTCAACTATATCATCATCCATTAGGAAAAATTCTTGCACACAACTAAGAACTTCATCATCAGAACCCACAGACTTTGACCCATCTCCTTTGTTGTTCACACCTACTTTAGTACCAGCTACACCATCATCAACTTTTTCATCGGCTTGATACACCCTATTACTGAAAACTTCATTAAATTCTGCAGCAAAATCCGAAAACCTTGGATCATTTGGGAACTTCTTGCATCCTTCATGCATCTTCTTCTCCATAATAAGTTGATTCTTCTTGACAGACCCAATCATCAAAGAAAGATATTCAATAGGTTCCTGCAAAACAAAAAAACAAAAAATATATCACCACATATATATATATATATATATATATATATATATATATATATATATATCGAAAAAATCAGTAGCTAACTCATGTACTACAAAAATTATTAATCCAAACATAAAAACGTAACACCCGTCAAATTAGGGCTAGTCATTAGTACCTAATCATTTTTGTAATATATGTAATTAGTACTGTGTTAGGCTAATTTGTGTATCAAATAATATATATTGTTGAATATATACAATTACGCGATTTGGTTAAATCGAGCACGTTTCAAATCGAAGGTAATTCTGTAACACCCCCAAATTTAATATTGCGCGGAAGCAAGCTTTGGGTGTTACTAATCAATAATCAAGCACCAAAGTAAAGCAAACGACATCTATATGAAACATCGTACAATAGTACAAAAGTATTACATTGATTGTAGTCGAAATGTAATAAGCTCTGAGTTCAGAAAGTATGTTTTCCTAGAGATTCTATTACATAAATAATTATAACAAAAATAATGCGACAGAATCTTCAAAGTAGTATGCATGTGACTCGAGCTATCGGTCCCCTCAGGGTGTGTAGTCCTACTGCTGTAATGTACCTGAGATACAAAGCTAAAACAGGTCAACGAAAATGGTTGGTGAATCTCACAGGTTTAGTAGTAAATAATAGTCGTGAACCGCAAAATGTACCAGTGTTACCCGACCAGTAACGTAAGTAAACAGTAAACAGTAGATCTCAGATCGTAAGATCTCCAGACCAATACACAGTGCCATGAGCTCACAAGTTGAAGCTTAACTGTTTGGTGTGAATTAGTACAATCAAGTACTGCATCACGTACCCCCGTGAGTGCTATCTAGACACTCATATGTAATCAATTCCTAATATGTCTGTTTCTACGGTGTAATCCGTGGTGGCGCTACCACCCCAGGCAGGGATTGTCAGTCCCAAATGGATCCATCTATTAGTAATCGCGCTTAAGTCCATAACTAACAACTTATGATAGGAGGATTTCAGTGGATAAAAGTAACCCATGCAAAATTTGTGTAAAAGCAGTAGTAAAATCAGTACAATACATTGCGGTCACATGTAAAACGGTAGCTAAGTATCTCACCCCAGTAGAAAACAATAAAAATGGGGCTGTAAGACTCATCTGAGTCTAGCAAGTATGATTCTTTCGTGTAAGCGAATAAGTATCCCGGATGTAAGTCCGTAGTGTTGGATGTAATCCCGTAAGTTTGTTCTCCGAACCCTGCAACCTTCTGGCGTCCGAAACGCACAAGGTTGTAAGCAATTAAGTAAGTTGGTGTCACGAAGGATCACCCATGCTAATTGTCCACTCAACTAGAAAATGTCCAAGTATTTGTTTGTACGTTTGTAATCATTTTATAAATAAGTGTAGCCCGTTGGTGACGGAGGTGTAATAATAATTCAAATATTATTATTATGTAATTCATCGTGCTTGTATACCTTGTAAAACATATACAATAGTTGGTTATTTGTAACGTGACGTGTCACCGTCATTCGGATGTAAGTTCGTGCGCGTGTAAGCTCGTCTTAATTGATTTGAGTATAAGCTCGTGGTAGAGTGGGTGTAATCCCATCTAAGTGTATGTGTAATCTCGTATGAGTTCAAGTTGTAGCGTATACTTCCAAAAGTATATGTATATCATGTAGTGTCGTATAAAGTATAGTTGTTGTATGTATTCAATGTTTGGTATAGAAAGTATTTTCAAGTTCCTGGTTCATGCAACAATAAGGATTGTCAGGATTACTATTTATGCGACAATAAGGATTGTCGGATTACTGTTCATGCGACAATAAGGATTGTCGGGATACTTTCAAGTACAACTATTAGTTTTTATGCGACAATGAGTATAGATTGCGACACTGGTACAAGTGTCACATGGTAATTTGAAATTGAAGTTATTGCGACAGTAAGGTTAGTGTCGCAGTATGCGACATTCTATGATTTAGCGACACTAATATTAGTGTCGCTTCCTACGACATTACAATAGAATGCGACACTAGGGATAGTGTCGCTATATACGACAAACAGATTTCATGCGACAATGACATTAGTGTCGCAGTATGCGACACTCGAATGGTTATGCGACAATAGCTTAGTGTCGTAGGATGTGATTCTCGGAATGTTATGCGACAATAGCTTAGTGTCGTAGTATGCGACATTCAGGTGTTCATGCGACATTCGCCTTAGTGTCGCAGTATGCGACACACGAATGCTTATGCGACACTAGGTCTAGTGTCGCAGTTGGGTTTGGCCCTCCTGCGACACTACTGGCTGCTTAAATGTTAAGTGTCGGGTTTGTGGTCAAACGACCCCGGTTTGACCCGAAACTATTACTCAAGTCTTAAATTGGTGTAAGGAGCTTAGTAAAATTATTGGTTCGTGTCGGGGTTAACCCGAAGTGTCGGTTTTTAAATGACTTTCAAAACAGTCCCTACATTATATTTTACACATGTTTAACCCGAATCAACCCCCGATCTCACCCATTTCTAGTCCGAATCAAGCCTAACCAAAAATCACACATATTTTAATAGGTGTCTTGTTCATTTCTGAACTTTATGATACTTTTAAAAGTTCATTTAATATTTTAAACAAAAATAGTTTCGAAGCGTGGTCAGATTTGGTCCAAACAAACATCTGTTCAAAGATCGAGTTATATACAAAAATACGAACATTTATGGAAATGGTCAAAGAAGAACTTTTTAAAGTTAACAAAATATGTGAGGTTTTGGCACTGGTCTCATACATTTTGGTGGTCTAGAACTGAAGATATGGTCTCAAGAAGGAGGTAGATATTTCTGTCCGCCGGAATAGTAATGCGCATCTTAACGGAAATATTATTTTCAAATAGTAAACGAAGTCGATATATTACGAAATTGGTGTAGTTGGAAAGCTAACATCACGAACTACATTTTAGGCATAAGAAATGTCCATTTTAGTTAAGATATGAATTTCATAAAAATCGTGGAAGTTGACCAACTTTCTGGACCGAAAGTTAGAGTAGAGTATCGAGTTGTAAAAATGCATTTCGATTTATGTTTTGGACATGTAATCGTTAAGTGGACATTATAACAAGTAATTATATGTTTTACAAGTATATATAATGAAAGTTCAAGAGTTCTTACAAAGAAATGGTGAAGAGAGGAAAGAAAGACGTTGTAGGCTCGTTTCCTCGTGAAATCTTGAAAATCGGCTTGGTGGTGTTATGGTGGATTGTGGTGGTTTATGGAGGTGATCTTAGGTGGTGGAAGGGTGTGTTTGGGCTACTGAGATTCGCAGCAAGAGAGAGAGAGATGGAGATTAGATAGAGTGGGAATGAGTTGAGAGGGAAATGGGAGATGTAGTGAAGTGTGGGAGTGCAAGAAATCAAGGACAGGCATGAGTTGCCATACCCTCCCTCCTTGATCAGTTTTTTTTTTTTTTTTGGGGGGGGGGGGGCAGATTTTGTCAACTTTTAATCCCCAAACTTTTCGTTAGGCGCGGTGTCCGTTTACCCGTTCGTTTGACGTTTTAATTAACCGTATAACGTTTCATCTAGTACGTTTTGTTAACGATTTAAAACCCGATATTTCTAATAGAAGTTTTACTTAGATAATATATTCTAAGTTATTAAAATATATTTCGGTCGTCGGTCGGTAGTCGGTTGCGGTTTAGACGTTCGTTTAAATTGTGTAACATTTTTAAACGTTTTAATTGTACGCGTGCAATCGCTATATTTTTACTTGAATTATTTTATCAAAATACTTAATAATGAGTTATAAGATATAATTTGACTTTATTTCGCCCGTCGGGCGCGTTTTGCGCGTTTTCGTCACATACGGAGTGTTTTATACGATATTTAATACGTGTAATATATTCTCGCAATATATTAAGGTAAATAATGTTTGCTTGGATAAATCCGCATTATTTTATATAGTTTGTCACCAACGTCCATTTTTAAACAGTGTCGGACCTCGTCCGGTTCGTAAGTGTATGATTTAAACAAATCGTATAAACGTGTATGTAATTACACAAAAGGTTACGTATATTTAGATTAGCATAAACTAAATACACGTAATTACAAGTAGTTTAGGCACTAATTACAGTCCTAAATTAGCGGGTGTCACAAATTCGATTCAATTAATATGGACGTTGGTGAACAATTTTATTAAATAATATATCATTATTTAATAACGCTATTATATCACAAATATTATTTTGATAATATTTCATAACTATTTCGTATCGTACGAACAAAGTCTACGTGATTAAAAATACTAAACGCGCAAACAATCAAAACGAAGTTAAGATATATTTTATAACTCAATTATTAAGTAATTGGTAAAATACTTCAACAAAATATTGATAAAACATTCGTATTTTAAAACATATATTTAAACGCACAGATATTTAAGTTAAACGTTTAAACGATCGGGAAAACGAACACCACACGGAGCGCAAACGCAGGGGCGAAAAAGGAGGAGGCTTCATCAAAACCCCCTCCCCTCCCTCCTTTTTCCTCATCCCCCCCCCCCCCCCCCATTTCCCCCTCTCTCTTTTCTTTTCTTTTTCTCTCTTTCCTTCCAAGACAACCACCACCACCTCTTTAATCATCAAAATAACACCACCACATTTACTCGGATCGTCTCGCTCGTTTGGAAGAAAAGATTCACGGAGTCACGATCTACATTTCAATCTTTTGAATATCTCTCCACGTGAACTTGTAAGATTCCCGACAAATCTCGAAACTCTTCGATTTTGTACATTTGTACTTGAAAGTTGTTTATTTAAGCTCATAATGTCCATCTAAAGGTTGGGTAAAAGAATCAGACCAAGCGGAAACCAGAAGACTCGTTTTTGGCTCAAAATCCGTCGACCAGAAATAAGTGTCGCATAAGCCAGACCAGTATAGCGTCACTTCGTGCGTCACTTAAGTGCCGCATCAAGCGACACATAAAACCCTAAATTTGCGTCACTTGCCTAAGTGCCGCATAAAACCCCTTTTTCCCGACACTTACATCCTTCACTTGTCCAGTGACGCCTAACACTACTTACCGACACTTCTAGCGTCACTTGCCTAAGTGACGCCTATAACCTAAATTTGATTTGTACCGTCACTTGCCTAGTGACGCTTAACACCTTTAACCGACACTCACACCCGACACTTGCTTAAGTGTCGCATCTCATGCGTCACTTCCTCAAGTGACGCTAGTACCCCAACATTTCTCATTTTATGCGACACTTCCTGAGTGTCGCATAGACCCTAAGTGTCACTATAAGTGTCGCATGAAACAGAACCAAGAAAACACATATTTTTACTAAGTGTCGAGACCTAAAATTTTACTGCTTGATTTCACCCAAATTCGACCCCAACTAGGGGCCAGCCCCTTGGACCCCGCCAGGGGTTGCCACCCCTGGGACCCCGCTAACCAGGGGCGCTGCCCCCGGATCCCCGTCACCTAAAGTCTGTGAATCCTTTTTAAGTATAACACTCCAAAAATCATAACAATATTAATGAGATTATTATTACAACCAGTCACCAACGGGTCGTACATGTTTTCAAAACCCGAACTTACCAATCAAATTAAATCATTGGACATTACTAGTTGGATGAACAACTAGCATATGTTATCTTTTAAGATACCTACTTATGTTAATTAAACTTACGCGTTATAAACGCCCGGCAGGTTATAGTCTTCGGACACCCCATTTTACTTCACCACATTTGCTTCATTGTAACTCCTCGGGCTCAGGTGAGTCTCATAGCCCCGACTTTTTACTGTTTTTACTCCCGGGGTGGGAATACATGCTCTAACTATTTTACACGTGAACACGAGTACAAAACTCACTATATTCTGCATGAGCTGTTTTCTAATCACTTTTAAGTCCTCTACGATCATAGTTCTGATAATACTTTATATAGCGCGAATGTTAGTGTATGGTACCATATAGGACTGACCATCCTCGTCCGGGTCAACAAGCACAGACCGGTTAAACGGACGCATTAAATTTTGTTCATACGAGTGTGGATTAGACAATCGCCCGGAGGCACCCACGATCAGGCACTTTATTGTGATCCTGACACCCACGTTAAGTGCAGACTATGACCTCATGGCAGACATATACATCATTTGATTCATTTCAAACAATTATTATTAAATCTTGTGGTTCACACTTACTTATTTATTATTCAAACCTGTAAGCTCACCAGCGTTAGCTTACCCTTTTTAGCATGTGTTCTCAGGTACCCAACAGCAGTAGACCTGTTTACTCAGGATGCCCATAGCTCGAGTCAGCATACACATCAGGAGATTATTTTGCATTACTACATTTTGTAACTAAGTTATGCCGATTAATCTCTAAACATTGTAATTATTGGGCTTTTGTAAACATTATACATTATAAAACTTTATATTATCAATGTATCTGTAAAACGATGCATATAGAGTCGTTCATTATATGCCTTGTGCATTTTGATTATTTATTAGTAGCACCCCAAAACTTGCTTCCGCTCAACAGTAAATTTGGGGGTGTCACATAAAAATATAAAAAGAACATTTTAAAAATACTTACACTTGGATCATCATCGTTATTTTTTGGAGGATTCACAAAACCCTCGTTTTCAAACGCAGCTGCAGCATCAAATGGTCCAGCTAGCGGTAAGCTACCAAATACACCACGATCGGTCTCCTCAGTCTGAGCAAGCTGAATCAACGTCGCGGTCCAGTTTCAAATGATAGGACGTTGTCGGACAACATTACGTGACTTCACAGACTCAAGATACAGCAACTGCGAAACCTTTTTTTTAAAAAAAAGGTAAATGACATTTAATTAGAAGAAAGTAAACATGACAAAACACACAATAAAAAAAAGAAAAACATAACAAGAAAAAAAAATAAGGAACTTACAATCAGAAATGTGATTGGACCAGCAAAAAAATTACTTTTATCCTTCTTCCAATCAACTGCAGTTTTCTTTAAACAATCGATGATGAAACTACACCAGTCATATTGATCCGCTTGAAAATCTTCCTTAAGCTTGTATAAGAAGTGTTGCACACACCTCCCATTGGTCATACACCACCCCACTGTATTAGCGAATAGCATCAGAAACGTGATCTTGAAATTGAATCCATGATCTTTGGAAAAGTGAATTTTTTGAGAAAGCTCCGTGTGACTTACTGTGTCAGTTGGAAAGCGTGTAAAGTAATTATGAAACTGAACCATACAAGGTTCATCTCGAGTCACATCAGGTAATCCCATTATATTGATCGAACCCTTAGGAATACCAAACACATCCTGAACTGACTCACGGGTAACTTTAATGCACGAATCAGCAAACTTAATCTCCATACTTTCTGGATCGAAATGATCGACCAGAAAGTAACCGAGTTGACCTGCAAAAATAGCATAAAAGAATTGTTAAAAAAAATGAATCAATAAATTGTAAAAATGAATATGACATTAACAAAGTAACAACACACGTGTTAGCAAGTAGTAACACATATGTTAGCAAGTATTAAAACAAATGTCTGTAAGTAAAGGCAGTAATACAAGTGTTAGCTACCACTAACACAACTATTAGTTAGCAGTAACACAAATGTTAGCCATTAATAAAACACAAATCCAGAAACTAAAACGTAAACATCACAAAAACATAATCTAATTTATAACCAAAGGCAACAGTTAGACAAAAAGGTACCTGGAAGCGAACTGATTGGGAATTCGATAAAGGCACCAAATCCCATGTCTCTCAAACACTGTTTTCGTTGAACCGTGAGATTCTTAGTCACAATAAACATTTGCATTGGCGTGGTTTGGATACGCATGGATGGTAGACGTGATGCTACCTCTTCATCGTCTTTTTTCACAGTCTTCTTCAGTATAACGTCTTTCTTCTCACCCTCGTCTTTAACACGTTCCTTCCTTTTACGAGGTTGACGTGTCTTAACCTCCATCGCAGGAATATCTGTCTCCTTCTGACTCTTTTCATCAAACTCATCGGATACCTTCTCATTTTCCGCCTTATTTTCTGTTTCACTTTCTTCCGATGGTTTGTTCTTCTTGGCCTGCTCACTTTCTTTTTTCTTTCTATCCGCTTCCTCACTATCTTTGTTCTTTTTTGCCTGATCAGCGTCTTTATTAGCTTTAGCAGCTTTACTTTCTTCCCCTGCCTTCTCCTTTTCTGCCTTCTCCCTTTCATCCTTCTCCCTTACTGCCTTCTCCATTACCGCCTTCTCCCTTTCCACCTTCTCCTCTTCTGCTCTCTTCAACTCAGCAGCCTGCTTTTCATTAGCAGTTTCATCCTCTTCCTTCTTCTCCTTTTCAGCCTTTTTTCTAGCTTCATCCTCAGCTATTTTTTTCTTCTTCAACTCTTCAGCAGCAACAACTTGCTTTCTTTCCTGATCTGCTTTCTGTTTAACTTCCTTTTCAGCAGCTTTCTTCATCTTCGTCTCCTCATTAGCAGCCTTTTTATCTTCCGCGACCTTCTTCTTCTTTTCCATATCAGCAGCTTTCTTCCTCTTCGCCTCTTCATTAGCAGATTGTTTATCATCATCACCCTTCCTTTTTTTGACTTCTTCATCTAGTGATTCACTTCTCGCAGCTGATGCTTTTGTTCATCCACCTCCTTTAATAGCTTTACGCTTCTGTCTACTGACCTTCGTTTCTGCATTAAGCATATTTGCGAGTGTAGGAGAATTAGGAGGCATGCCACCTGAAAAACACCAAAAGTAAAGAACAATAAATGTGTAAAACAGATTATCATGACACTAAGAAAACAACATATTTATAAGGAAAAATAGCTTAATGTTGAACTTATAACAACAACACAAATGCTGACATGCGTGATACTGCCCACAAATCACATTTGATTCAAGTAACTATAAAAAAATGTTATGAATTGATGGAATTTACCTTGACAATCAACATCACTAATATTTTGTTTTTTAGGTCGTTTTCTATAGACCTTTAAACCACTAGCATCCAAAAAAGGCAACTTTGTGACAACTGAAAAAGAAAAAGAATACCCACGAAACTCAAAAATAAAAAACTTGCAAACACACATATATCGGATATGGTACTGCAAAAAAGAGGATAATTGAATAACAAAATTAACCTTCTAGTGAACTCAAAATGGCTGGATCAGTTTCTGATACGATGCTATCTCCGATAGCTATTAAATAAAAATGAACAGCCATAATACTTTAATAAAAAAATTACAAATAAAGCATACACGATATACATACACCACATAAAAACATATAACACCATGATAAAACACATTACAAAATAACTTGTGTAAAATTCAAAATATACCAAACACTTGTGCAAAATTCAATCTACACAATAACTACCACTTGTGTTACCAAAAAACTAAATTCAATCCAATTAATATATACACATTCAAATACACCAATAACTGAAACACTAAAAAATACCAAAAGCTAAACAGTAGCATCACTTGAAAATGCAAAAACTAACATATTAACAATCCATTTGCAGACACAATAATCAGTATAAAAAACAAAGCTAACACATGTGTTAGTAATACCCTAATTTCAAACCAATCAAATTAACTAAAACATATCATCACCCAAAATACAAATCAACAAAAAGCAACGCATAACGTAAATTTAGTTTGAGCATAAAAATCAAAGAAACTTACTCATTGGTACGCTTCTGATAGGTGGAACATCGATCGAATATGATGATAGTGTTCTAGGAGCAATCTCGTCACACAGATCACTCATTTTCAAGTGATTTCTGTTACAAAAAACACGTACAATTTAGATTATAATCGCGTTTAAAAATTAGGGTTTTATAAAAACGAATTATCATAAATAAAAATACTCACCGATACAACGTTATAGCAAAGCAAGGATGAACAAAACGAAGATTTGTTATGATACGATGATGATTTGATGAAGAAGCGCTGCAATTTCTAGGGTTTACAGTGAAGAATCGGGAGAGAGGAAAACGAAAGGAACGAGAGGGAACGATGAAGAGAGTAAAATTTTTGAACAAAAGTGAAAAAATGGAAGAAATTAATTAATTTGTGTATTTACCATAATACCCTTCCGCCCAAATCTTATTTGTTTGTATTTTTTTAATTAAAAAATGATGTATTAACATGGAGCCTTGATCTCACAAATCTGATGGCTCAGAATGATTCTCCCATTCTCATTTAAAAGGGGTGTACTCATTTGAACCCTACTCGGTGAGGTTCAAATGAGAATGGCATTTTAAGTGAGAATGAGGAACCAATCAGAATGCTCTATTTTATTTAGGGGTGGAAGGGTAGTTTGGTTAAATTACATTATATTTAATACTAATTAAATAATTACTAAAAAACAAAAATATAGTATATAGATACATACGCAAAACATATACGTACACACACATTCTTCGTAACCGCACAGCTTTTCTCCAAAATCGATCGACGCAGGTTTTCTATCGAAATTCATCGTACAGAAATCAAAATCGAAGGTAAGCATTATGTTATATCCACTTGAAATTCTTCAATTCAACAAACAAATTATCACACCCCCAGTTTCACTGTTGCGGAAGAGGGTCGGGTCGGGGCGTGACTAATACGGTAATCACAACACATAATTACAAGCAAACGACCTCTACATGAGACGTTTGAAAACAGTGGTTACATAACTAAAACAAAGTGTTTACAAGGTTCCGAGTTCGCAAAATGATTTCATTACAGAATTTGTAGTACAAAAGTAATGCAATAAAAATCTCTTATGTTGGAAGTATGCGACTCGAGCTAGGATCCTGTTATCCAATCCTACTGTCTTCTTGTACCTAAGAATGCACGCTAAAACAGTCAGCTATAAAGCTGGTGAGTTCATAGGTTTTTCAGGAAAATAGTATGTTGTGTGACATAAGTCACAAAGTAAGTTGTAATGTATGGAAGCCATACATTCGTAATACATTTGAGTGAGTTAACAAAATCTTGTTTAATGGCATAAACCCAAAATAATTTTCTTGTATTCTAGTTTCTAGAGTTCTCGAGTTCTCAAGTTCTTGTTTCTTATCCTAGTGTTCTTGATTATGTTCTAGTTTCTAATTTCTTGAGTTCTTGAGTTCTTGTTCTTAGTTTCTAGTTCCTTGAGATCTTGAATTTTTATTCCCAGTTTCTTATTCTAGTGTTCTTGATTCTGTTCTAGTTTCTAATTTCTAATTTCTTGAGTTCTTGGAGTTCTTGTTCTTTGTTTCTAGTTCCTTGAGTTCTTGAGTTCTTGTCCCTAGTTTCTTGAATTCTTGAGATTTCACACCACAGTTCTAACATACAACAAATCACATATAATACAACACATAATGCAATTAATAACACACACATAGTTTCTTGCATTCTTGAATTTCTTGATCTTGCACATAAGTTCTTGATCTTGCACGTATGGTTCTTGATCTTGCACGTATGGTTCTTGCACATAAAGTTCTTGTTTCTTGAAAATCTTGTTTCTTGTTCCTAGTTTCTTGTATCTTAGTTTCTTGAGTTCCTGAAACCTAATTTCTCAAGTTTCTTGTAATCTAGGTTCTTGTAATCTAGCATCTTGCATCTAAGTGGGTTTCTTGTATTCTTATTCATAGTGTTCTTGTATTCTGACCTCGAGTATTCTCGTATCCCTAAAAAGGCAGTCTATCATTGTCTTGTGTTCCTGTATCATAGTCTAGAGCAATCTAGTGTTCTTGTAATATTGAGTAAGAGCCTACGAGGCTTCCTATTCTGTCAATAGTTCTTGTATATGAAACTTATCAGGTTATAAGTTTAAGGATCCTAAACGTATAGGATAAACAGTTGTAAAAACAATTTACAGTATTCATTTCATAAAACAAATTTTATGAAATAACGTGCATGCATTCTCCCCCAAAAACAGTCATAAACAGTTTAAAAGAGTAGGGCTATGAAACTCACCTTTGGGTGCTAGCGTTCCTAAACGCGCGTGTGATCCAAATAGTAACCTCCTAGTGTCCTAAATACACGAGGTTATATAAGTAAGTGGACTTTTAACTAAACTATCCGTATAAGTGTTTGTTCGGTTTAATTATGCCCCAAAGTATTTAATAAGTGTTTATGTTTGAGCTTTGTAAATAAGTACGGCCCGTTGGTGACGGAATTGAAATCATATTTCAAAAACATAATTTGATTTGTTTTTGTAAAAACATTCATCGTTAAACTGATTTGGCGAGGCTGGACCGTTTTGACCATATCTCCCTCATACGAACTCGGATTGAGGTGATTCAGGCGGCCAAACGACCGTAACTCAGAGGGCTACAAATCTAAAAAATATGGTTTGCTGGAAAAATAGCACATAGCCGATCGGATATGGTTTCTTAGCCGAACGGCTGGGGAAAAGTTATCCAATCGGCTGGTTTCACATAGCCGATCGGCTGAAGGCTGTTTCAAGGTCTGTTCATATCAGAATCACAGAATAACGATGGGGAATCAATTTCTTGGACATAATCAGTTTATAGAACATAAAAGCATGCTTATAAATGTATTTTAAACACGAAAACATAAAGATTACGTGGAGAATTTCTTACGTATTAAAATGGAAACCGTGAGTGAGGATGATGGTGATGAACGCGATGATGATGATGATGATGATGATGATGATGATGATCCAAGATGAAGATGAAGATGAAGATGAATGGATGATTAGTTGATGTTGTTGTTTGTTTTCATGTTGTTGATGAACCGGAAAGGAACGAGAGAGAGAGCAAAGACAATTGTGTCTGTGTGTGTGTCGTGTGAATTATTGGAGTTGGTTGTATAACCAGCTCCAATAATTGAAGCAGTAAGGTATTTTCGCTCCGTATTCGTGTACCCGATCGTAAAGTAGTATAATCTTTTTAAATGATAAATTTCTAAATAAGAAATCGTATACATTTTTAATCGCAGTATTTTGTAAAATACTTTTAGTGAGATATAAGATTATATCTTTGTTTCACTTTGGTTTGACGGATGGTTTTCAGTGTACAAAATATGTTTAAATTTGACATCAAGTAAATAATTATTATTCTTGTTAATAATACATTATTTAAAAATATTTTTTACCAACATCCGTATTTAAGGTTACGCGTTCTTTCAGATTTGTTTGTATGTGATTATTAAATAATCATTGTGTTATATATATATATATATATATATATACATACATATAAGATACATATAATAATATCTGAATATCTTCGCATTAGTATGTATATATTACGGATTACTAAAGTTTAAATTAGGAGCTAATTTAGCCCCTTTTTGACTGGGTGTCACACGAATGTTCGTTTTGTGATAATACGATTAGGATTTACGTTAACGCGATTTTATATGATAATTATTTGCGTGATTTTAACGTCATTAATTTAGGATTTGATTGACAAAAACTGCAATAACAATATGATTTTCGATGAATCACTGATTATTTTTTAAAAAAAACGCATATTAAAATCACCGCGCAAAAATCATAATATAATCATCATAGTCTGTGTTACTAACATATATGCTAGCAGTAGCGTTACAGTATCTGTGTTCTATCTGTTTCGTTGTTAGTTGAGATGATTCCTCAAATAGACTTGCAAAAACTAGCTGTTGATTTTTAAAAATTAACTAACACATGTGTTACAAACATATATGCCAGTAGTAGTGTTACAGTAGTATCTGTGGTCTATCTGTTTCGTTGTTAGTTGACATAATTCCTCAAAAAAGACTTGCAAAAACACGTTCCAGCTGTTGATTTTTAAAAACTAACACATGTGTTACTAACATATATGCTAGTAGTAGTGTTACAGTATCTGTGGTCTATCTGTTTCGTTGTTAGTTGACTAAATGGTAACACATGTCATAAACGCTGGTGTTACTTGTTGCTGGTAAAGCAAGTCTTAGTTGTTGAATTTTTATGTTAAGTAACAAACATTGTGCATGATAAAAATCGAAACTTATGATAGTGCAGTACGAACGAGATGACTATACTACAAGAGTTTGAAGTTAATGATCAGGATCATAAAGAAAATGCAGAGGTTGCAGGTAATTTGAATATCACATGTGCTAGCAATTGACTAACACATGTGTTAGAAGTTGACTAACACATGTGTTAATGGTTACAGAATCTAACATAACTGCAAAAACACTTTTACAAGACCACTAGCTACACCGATAATTATCTGGTGCGCTCCAAATATAAAGTGATAACTCAGAATGATTCCCTCATTCTCACTTAAAAAGGTAAACTCATTTGAACCCTGCTCTATGTTATTATGATTTTAATGATATTATCACAAAACCGGAGATACTAAAATTTCAAGAACATTTTGAAGGGGTATTAATTGTTGAGTTTTCACTTTATTTTGTGTCCTTCTCATAAATATAGTAAACGAGCACGGTGCAAGTAGTAATAAGATACTATATCGGTCAATAATTTAAAAGGTCAAGTGTCTATATATAAATATCATGTCGTCCTTAATTAAGTGCCCTATATTATTCCAACTACTTACGAGCTTCTATAGTGTTTGTAACCAACTTAGATCACTTTATTTTATGTGATAAACCATTTAATAATCATGTATCGTATGTACCGCAGTGACATGATTTTGATTTTGATAACATGGAAGTGGGTGTCATGACTCATGACGTACATACAAATTATCATATACATACTACAACAATAATTGAAAGTTTTCTAAACATGATATAACCGATTTTACACACAATAAAAGTTAAATCCGTCATTAGTTTAATACATTCTTAGGAACTTAATTAAAATCATTCTGTATAAAATAATTAACTAAATTCAGCATACGGTAACTCTAATGACAAAATAAAGCATCTTTATTAAATCACAAATAAACGCTATTATAAAATGATCGATCAATGGTAACATTAGAAACAAAGAATGAATGTGATCCGAGTACTATCATACAAGCGAGTATTTTGTGGGGCTAATTTATATTCTTGAAATGGACCAATTTTATGTGGACATTTGACTTTGGAACATTAGATGTTGACAGCAATAAATAGTACAGGTTATTGCCGGAAAAGGATAACTAATTCATATTTTTATTTTTATTTTGAGGTGTCGATTAATTTTTTCTTTTTGAAAGGTATTATTATTCCAAAAACACACATTAGAGGCTATATGATTAGGGTGTTCAAATGGATGGATCGTTTCACAACCGATCCATATACATGAATTCATATAGAATATGGTTTCGAAAATATGAATCCGATCCATCCAAACAAATTTAAAAGCCGAACCAATTCATCCGAATTATTATTTGGATAGATCGGTTTGGTTTTTGGATATCCAAACTCATACTAAAAATTCCTCATTTTGGATATCCATTTGGATGAATCGGTTTAGTTTTTGGATATATTCAATATCTACTAAAAATATTTACTCCGTAGATATTATAATAAAATTATACAAAATAGATGATTCTCATTTTGCACCTCCCGGTACATATACATATGTGTGGAAAATGCAAAATGAAACTATAAATTACTTACATATATAAGTAAACAATTTTGTAACTATAAACTACCTATGGATATTTATAGAATATTAATTATGTAGTAAACTATTTTGTATGTTCATCTATATATAATGTTTGAAAAATATTAATTTACATGTTATATGGTTTTCTTTGGATAATCCGGTTTGTAATTTACAAACCAAAAATCAATCCGTGATTCAAAATGATAAGTTTGGTTTTGATCCGAGCCGATCCAAAAATCCAAGTATCTAAACCTTATATTTCGATCCGAGTTATCTGAATAATCCAGTTTTATCCGAACTATGAACATCACTATATATGATACCAACTTCAAATGGCAATGTAATGGTAAATAGTACTTTTATGAACTAAGAACTGATAATCTAAGATGGAATGTTATTTCTTAATGTTTAATTGCAGCTATCTTAAACAATTAATGTGTATAAATTGGACATGAACTCTTTGATATGTTGTTTTAGATTAGCAATCCCTTTTAAACATAAAAAATTTAGTCGATATCGCCTCAAAATGTAAAAAAGTAAATTAGTTATTTCTTGTTTCATCAATTCACCCTACATAACAGATGTGTTGGTCCGAAGGAATTTGAACCCGGTTAGTTTGATATGCAAAACATCTATCATCTAACTAATCCCCATTAGCTGACAACAAGGTGACGTCATGACAAGTGACAATGGGTTATAAGACCCCTCACTATCGTACGTCGGTTGTTTGTGTCGGTGAAGTGACACAACCGACGCCATAGGCACGGGGCGTCGGTTGTGTTGCGTCGGTATAAATCGTCATCAAACCGAAGGAAACGAGTAAAATTGGGGGCCCGCGTCAGTGTGCAACGGCTCAAAAAAAACAAAAAAAAGAACCGGTAGCCGTTGGAGCGTATGGAAGAAAAAAAAATATTTTCAAACCCAATTTTAACTCCTATATATATACACCTCTACACACAATATTTTACATACACATTTTACCATTTCAACTCTCCAATTTCATACACAACCTCACTTTTCAACTTCACATTTTTATACAATATATACACCCCTACAAACACAACATTCATACAAAAATAAAACCAAACTCTACTTCACAAAAATGAGGCGTAACGAATCAACCGAAAACGATATGTGGAACAATTTAATAAACAATCCCATACCGAACCCAACCCATGATCCAACTTCACCAACGGCCACATCTTCCGCTCAATCGAGCAACTCGTCACCATGTCAACCCCCCGATTTTTCCCAATACGCAAATAATGCCACACAATTTCAAAGTTACCAAAACTACCAACACTTTTCACCATATTCTCCATTTCAACAAACTCCACCACCATTCCAATAAACTCCACCACCATTTGGAGACCCACGATTTTTAACCCAACCATCATCGGCTTTCTCTCCATTTCCACCAACTCCAATTAGCTATCCACACTTCGGAAACATCAACACTCCACCCGAGCCCGAGCCCCAAGCCGACACTCCACCCGAACCCGTGCCGACAACGAGCCCGAAGAAAGGAAAAGGAAGAGGAAAAGGAAAAGGAGACGCAAAAAGGGTTCAAGTTAGATGGTCCGACGATGAGGCGCTTATTTTATCCGAACGTTGGATCCACCGCACAAGAAAGGGGTTTCACAAGGCTTCGAAGCTTTTTGGGACAAAGTTTTAAAAGATTATAATTCGGTGACACCTCAAGAACGTAGTTTGAGCCAACTCAAAGAAAAGTGGAACAAAATTCATAACGATTGCAAAATTTTCATTGCAATTCACAAACATCTTACCAATCCTCGTCAAAGTGAGGCAAGTGACGATGACATTGTGAGGGGGTGTCACGAAGCGTTTAAGGCTCAACAAAAACGGGCCTTCATATATGAAAAATGTTGGAATGTGCTACGATATTGTGCAAAGTGTATGGAAAATGATGGAGTCATCATCCGACAACCAAGCCAACCCGAAATCGAACTAATTAATCTTGGTGACGATATGCCTACTTCCGAGCCACTTGCGACCAACATTGAACGGTTGTTCCAAGACGACATTATTCGTCGCCCACCCGGCCGAGCTAAAGCTAAAAAAAGTCAAAAAAGTTCGGGTTCAAGAGACGCCGCTACTTCTTCGTGTAGTTTGAAAGAAAAAGAACGTTTAACCAACATAGAAGCCTCGGAAGCACAAAAAGCAACATTGGTCACGATTGACAAAAATTCGGTCAAAAAAACTATATTCAAATCGTGGAAAATGTTATACAAAAAAATACCGAAGGGGCTTAAAGGCAAGGAAAAAAGGATGCTCGAGGAGGTGCGAAAAAGCGTGGTCGATAATTATGAGAATGATTATAAAACGGTTTTTGGTCGTGAAGCGGGTTCGGGTTCGGTGCAAGTCAACGATTCGGACGAAGACGACAACGAAAATGAAGACGAAGCGGGTTCGGAGGATTCGAAGTAGACGGATAGTTGTCTTTTTTTCTTTCTTTCAAGAAATGTATTTTTTTTAGGAATTGTAACGTTTTATTTTTTATTAATGTAATGTTTTTAGTTTTAATGAACATATTTTTTTAAGTTTGTATTTTCAAATATATAAATAAATAAGTGTGTGGGTCCCAAAAAAAAGAGAAGTGATGAAAACTGATGTTCACTGTAGGCAGTGAAGTGTCAGTTTGTGTCAGTTTTGGAGAAAGCTGACGTGGCGCTGATGTGACTCCAACTGATGCGTCAGTTGATGTTCACCATAGTGAGGGGTCTAAGACCCCTCACTATCGTACGTCGGTTGTTTGCGTCGGTGAAGTGACACAAACGACGCCATAGGCACGGGGCGTCGGTTGTGTTGCGTCGATATAAATCGTCGCCAAACCGAAGGAAACGAGTAAAATTGGGGGCCCGCGTCAGTGTGCAATGGCTCAAAAAAAACAAAAAAAAAACTGGTAGCCGTTGGAGCGTATGGAAGAAAAAAAAAATTCAAACCCAATTTTAACTCCTATATATATACACCTCTACACACAATATTTTACATACACATTTTACCATTTCAACTCTACAATTCCATACACAACCTATAACACCCCTCTTTCAGTAGAATAATATTATATTATTTTAATCAGAAGCGTATATTACAAAATACATTTCATTACTTTATATTAAATAATTTACATAAACAGTTTACGTATTCAGATCACACCAAATTAAAATTGTTTAACAAATACTTAAAACGGGGTATTATATTTTACAAAACAAGGTTTCTACAAAACCATATAAGAGTCGCAAGTCGTCAAACTTTCCCTGCCGAAGCATCCACTTCCTGACTACCCACATAGTAAACAAAATCTGCAGGAAGTAATATGAGGGATTAGCACAAAGCTAAGTGAATAGATTTATCACACACAATTCAACTTAGCTTAACTATGAGTTTACACCAAATAATCGTAAACACACATATTTCAATGAGGATCGGTGGCTCTTGGGATATTGTGACACCCGCCAAATTAGGACTAGCGATTAGTGCCTAATCAGTTATAATACATGTAATTAGTTCTGTGTTAGGCTAATTAATGTATCAAGTAATATATATTGTTGAATATATATACAATCATGCTATTTGATTAAATCGTACAAGTTTTAAACCGAATGTAATCCGGTTCAATTAATACGGACGTTGGTGAACAATTTTGCTAAATAATATAAATTTTTTTAAATAACGCTATCATATCCAAAAATATTACTTTGATAATGTTTCGTATTCGTACCGTATTGTACAAACAAAGGCTACGCGATTAGATTATTAAACGCGCAAGTAAAACGAAACAAGTTAAGTTATATAACTCAATTTTTAGGTATTTGGTGAAATGTTTCAAGTGAAATATCGAATAATTATTCGTATTTTAAAACCCACAAATTAACGCGCACGAAATTATTTAAACGTTTAAACGAATCGGGAAAACGAACACCGTACGGAGCGCGAATGCACGGGATTAAAAGTGGAGACCCACACCTCGGTGGGACCCCACCGAATCAGCCACAAAGGGTGAGGACATCACCTCCCCACCCTCATTCTCATCCATCACTCTCTCTCTCTACCCCTCCTTTTCTGCCTTTTTCTCTCCAACCAAACCACCACCACCACTTCATTAAAATCACCAAAAAGCACCATTAAACATCTTCAAAATTCAAGGCTCATTTGAAGAAAAACGTTCACCTCATCACGATCTACAACGCTATCTTTTCGGAATCTTGATTCGCCGCTTTGTAAGTTTCTGACAAATTCCCGAAACTCATCGATTTCACTTATTTTTACATGTATATGGTTTCTTTAAGCTTAGAATGTCCCTATAAGGGTTGGGTAAAAGAATCAGACCAAACGGAAACCCGAAAACTCATTTTTGGCTCAAAAATTCGTAAACAGCCTTCAGTGTCGCAACGAAGGTGCAGTATAGCGTCACTTCATGCGTCACTTAAGTGACGCATTGAGTGTCGCTAAAAGCCCTAATCATGCGTCACTTGCATAAGTGCCGCATAAAACCCCTTTTTCCCGACACTTACCTCCGTCCCTTTCTTAGTGACGCCTAGGACCCTTACCGTCACTAATAACCCGACACTGCTTTAGTGACGCCCAAGTATGCGTCACTCCTTTAAGTGACGCCTAACCGACACTTACACCCGTCACTGATGAAGTGTCGCCACCTTATGCGTCACTTACCTAAGTGACGCCCTAAACTCAGAATTTCACATCTTATGCAACACTTCCTAAGTGCCGCACAAGCTACCTTAGTGACGTCTCAGTATGCGTCACTTCCGTTAGTGACGCCCTTACTCAGAATCTGCCATTTCATGCGTCACTTCCCAAGTGACGCCTAATGCCCTCTAGTGATGCTATAAGTGTCGCATGAAACAGAACCCAAATTTTACTAATTGTTGAGACCTAAAATTTTATCACTCGATTTCACCCAAATTCAAGTCCAGATGCGTTTTTCACCAAAGCAATTTAGTAGAAGTAAAAAATTTCCAAGCTGACCTGGCAGCTCGACCCCCGCCAGGGGCTCTGCCCCTTGGACCCCGCTACCAGGGGCGCTGCCCCCGGACCCCCGTCATTAACGGGCTTCGCCCTTACCCTAAGTTCACGAGTAACGGTGTTACATCTAAACTTCCACACAAAGTGTTAAACTTGTATAACATCAAACACGAATGCGACACAACTTCTAAAACACATTGGAACTTAGTTTTAGGTATAACACTTCAAAATCATCAAAATAATAATGTGGGATTATTGTTACAAACAATCACCAACGGGCCGTACACATTTTCAAACACTTAAATAAACAACCAAATCGCGGTAATTTGGACATTCTAAGTTAGACGGACAACTACAAGGGCAGTCTTTCGAGATGCCTACTCATGTTATAACCATTGCGTGTCTTGGACACCCTCAGGTTACAAGTCTTCGGACATCAATTCATCGCTAGTCAATTCAAGTTTATTAAGTTAAACACTCGAGGCTCAGGTGAGTCTCATGGCCTCTATTTTACTGCTTTTCAATCAGGGGTGTGATATTATGGCTCGTTTTATTTTACAAGTTGAACGCAAGTACCAATCAATCAAATACTACATGAGTTGTTTTCAACTAATCACTAAAGCCCTCCATAGCATAGTCTGGTAATACATTTGTAGCTTGAATGTTAGTATATGATATCATATAGGATTGACAATCTTCGTCTGCGTTAGCACGCACTAACTGGTCAAACGGACATATTAGCATTTGGGAAGACGAGTGTAGATTAAGCACTCGTAGGAGGCAACTCAGTTAGGTTTCCTTAATTGGACCTGACGCTCAAGTTAAGCTCAGACTATGTGCTCATGGTTGTATAACTTTTATTTTGCTTAATTGCATTTTAAATTCAATTAAATCTTGCGGTTCATACAAATATGTGTTGACATACAAACCTGTGAGCTCATCAGCGTTTCGCTGATCAATTTTAGCATGTATCACAGGTGATCAGCAGTAGGTTGGACTGCTCAATCAAGATCTATTAGCTCGAGTCAGCATGCAAACAAACAGAGATTTTAGCTGCATTATTATATTTTGTATAGATTAATTATGTACTTAAATCTCTCATTTTCAAACTGAGCTAATGTAAACAATATTTTGATGTAAACTTTTGTTTTATCAATATCAATGTAAAACGACGCATATAGTGGTCGTTCATTATATCTTTTGTGCTATGTATATTGATTAGTCACGCCCCGACCCGATTCGCTTCCGCAACCCGAATTTGGGGGTGCGACAGATATCATAATACCCGAGGATTCCCAAAGAACACTTAACGTCAATCTGTATGGCCAATACAGAATAGACCGATAACTATTGATTATTAAACTCATACACAGATCTCAAACACAACAAATGAATCAAAACCTGTGTAATTCACATAATAACCAAAAGTCCAACTACACGTTGACCTCAATAATCTGATACACATATATTCACATATCACGTAGATTCATAGTCAATAATCAAGACTAAACATTCTAACACATATCTACGTTTACTTGTTGCAACCAAATAGTTACAACTAAATCAAATGGTGAGTTCTAAATCCACTCACCGATACCTCTGACGTCTCCACACTCAGGATTCCTATATCACTGAGTCTTAGGTTGATCTGAAACAGAAATTCAAATATAAGTTAGAAATTCGTTCCATAATCATCATCAGAGCATATTTATTAAATCAGGTAATCCCTGAAGTCTAGTCAAACAAAAGTTCATTCAAAATGAAATCAGAAATCCCGAAATGACGTTTAAAAACTGAAAAATGCCATTTTCGGACCCTAGATGACCCCGAATGGCCAAAAACTGCCTAGACTCTTAGAATAGAGCCGGGATCATTAGGTCTTTTCCGAGTGACCATGCAAATTTCAATCCAATCCGAGTTAGTGAAATTGTCATCTGTCCGTTACCCCGAAAAGACTTACGCATTTTCAAAATTTGCGAAACAAAAATCTTAAAAATCTCGGTTCGCAGTAATCTCGGTTCGCAGGTCAACTCGGTTCGCAGAAAAATGGGTTCGCTTCGCAGTTTTGGTCGTTTCGCACATTTCAGTTCGCAAACCATCTCGGTTCGCTTCGCAAGAACTCGGTTCGCAAAGCAAAACTCAACTCGCTTCGCAGCGACTCGGTTCGCAGAATCTCATCTCGCTTCGCAACATGAACTCAATTCGCAGGACGAACTGAGAACTGCGAATTTCGCTGTTCTTACGAGATTTACGAACCAAAACTCATCAAAACTTCAAGAAACTCAATTCTATGGTTTCTAATACATCTACTAACATCATATACCACCTAATAACACCAAATAACAACATAACAATCTTTAATTTGTTTTAATCACTCAAAACCCCAATTTATAAAACTCAAAATTGAACTCACTTCTTGGTGAAGATGAAGATGAAGATGATATGATGCAGATGATGATGATGTTGATGTTGCTGTTTCGAAATTGAAATCACAGAACCTAGCTTAATTCTAATTTGGTTAGTATTGAGAGTTTTCAAAGGTGAAAATGTGTTAAAACTTGAGAACATATGGTTTGTACAGTCGGTTTACAAACCGACTCACATATTTAAATGGTATAATTTTATACCCGTCCTAAATCTATTGTCTAGAACCTAAAAACCATTTGCGAGAATATTAATTTTATTAATTTAAAACAACTAATAGTTTACTATTCACAATAAGTCCTAAGACTTATTTACTTAAATTTCACAAGTAAAATAATTAATATCAAATAATTCCTAAAAACAATTAAATAACTAATTTAAATAAAGGAATTACCAGACCAGGAAAGAAGGTGTTACACAACCTCACTTTTCAACTTTACATTTTTATACAATATATAAACCCCTACAAACACAACATTCATACAAAAATAAAACCAAACTCTACTTCACAAAAATGAGGCGTAACGAATCAACCGAAAACGATATGTGGAACAATTTAATAAATAATCCCATACCGAACCCAACCCATGATCCAACTTCACCAACGGCCACATCTTCCGCTCAATCGAGCAACTCGTCACCATGTCAACCCCCCGGTTTTTCCCAATACGCAAATAATGCCACACAATTTCAAAGTTACCAAAACTACCAATACTTTTCACCATATTCTCCATTCCAACAAACTCCACCACCATTCCAATAAACTCCACCACCATTTGGAGACTCACGATTTTTAACCCAACCATCCTCGGCTTTCTCTCCATTTCCACCAACTCCAATTAGCTATCCACACTTTGGAAACATCAACACTCCACCCGAGCCCGAGCCCCAAACCGACACTCCACCCGAACCCGTGCCGACAACGAGCCCGAAGAAAGGAAAAGGAGAAGCAAAAAGGGTTCAAGTTAGATGGTCCGACGACGAGGCGCTTATTTTATCTGAACGTTGGATCCACCGTTCAAGAAAGGGGTTTCAGAAGGCTTCGAAGCTTTTTGGGACAAAGTTTTGAAAGACTATAATTCGGTGGCACCTCAAGAACGTAGTTTGAGCCAACTCCAAGGAAAGTGGAACAAAATTCGTAGCGATTTCAAAATTTTCATTGCAATTCACAAACATCTTACCAATCCTCGTCAAAGTGGGGCAAGTGACGATGACATTGTTAGGGGGTGTCACGAAACGTTTAAGGCTCAACAAAAACGGGCCTTCATATATGAAAAATGTTGGAATGTGCTACGATATTGTCCAAAGTGTATGGAAAATGATGGAGTCATGAGCCGACAACCAAGCCAACCCGAACTCGAACCAATTAATCTTGGTGACGATATGCCTACTTCCGAGCCACTTGCGACCAACATGGAACGGTTGTTCCAAGACGACATTATTCGTCGCACACCCGGCCGAGCTAAAGCTAAAAAAGGTCAAAAAAGTTCGGGTTCGAGTGACGCCGCTACTTCTTCGTGTAGTTTGAAAGAAAAAGAATGTTTAGCCAACATAGAAGCCGCGGAAGCACAAAAAGCAACATTGGCCACGTTTGACAAAAATTCGGTCAAAAAAACTATATTCAAATCGTGGAAAATGTTATACAAAAAAATACCGAAGGGGCTTAAAGGCAAGGAAAAAAGGATGCTCGAGGAGGTGCGGAAAAGCGTGGTCGATAATTATGAGAATGATTATAAAACGGTTTTTGGTCGTGAAGCGGGTTCGGGTTCGGTGCAAGTCAACGATTCGGATGAAGACGACAAAGAAAATGAAGACGAAGCGGGTTCGGAGGATTTGGAGTAGACGGGTAGTTGTTTTTTTTTTTTCCTTTCAAGAAATGTATTTTTTTTTTAGGAATTGTAACGTTTTATTTTTTATTAATGTAATGTTTTTAGTTCTAATGAAAATGTTTTTTTTAAGTTTGTATTTTTAAATAAATAAATAAATAAGTGTATGGGTCCCAAAAAAAGAGAAGTGATGAAAACTGATGTTCACTGTAGGCAGTGAAGTGTCAGTTTGTGTCAGTTTTGGAGAAAGCTGACGTGGCGCTGATGTGACTCCAACTGATGCGTCAGTTGGTGTTCACCATAGTGAGGGGTCTAAGACCCCTCACTATCGTATGTCGGTTGTTTGCGTCGGTGAAGTGACAACCGACGCCATAGGCACGGGGCGTCGGTTGTGTTGCGTCGGTATAAATTGTCGCCAAACCGAAGGAAACGAGTAAAATTGGGGGCCCACGTCAGTGTGCAACGGCTCAAAAAAAACAAAAAAAAGAACTGGTAGCCGTTGGAGCGTATGGAAGAAAAAAAAATATTTTCAAACCCAATTTTAACTCCTATATATATACACCTCTACATACAATATTTTACATACACATTTTACCATTTCAACTCTCCAGTTCAATACACAACCTGTAACACCCCTCATTTAATAGACCATTATAATAATGATTTTGACTCGGAAGCGTATATTTAAAACATATATCACATAGAAAGTACATAAATTTCTTTCCAAAACTTAATACCCAACAATATTTCAAGAGTTATTACAACAATGATAATACCGCAACGAGGTGTTATTTAAATCAAAACATGTCTTCAATTATTAAACAAAATCAGAGTATCGGCTTGTCAAACATTCCATCATATCCAAGAACTTCCTGCCCAGCCCAATGTGTCCCATCAATTATAACCTGCAGGAAGGACTGTGGTGGGGTTAGCATAACGCTAAGTGAGGGAAAACATAACCTACAGCCCAACTTAGCATAACAACTTTGTTTACAGCAAATCATCGTAAACAAATAACATCACAATAGATCGATGGTTCTTGGGGAAACCTTCAGCCAAGAATACCAACAGTAAATAACTAATATCAATGAGATAACATCTCAACACACAACATATCAATGAGGATCGGTGGTTCTGGAGATATCATAATACCCGGGGATTCTCCCAGAACACTTACCCACAATCTGTATGGCCATTACAGAATAGACCGATAGTTTGGTACTAATCTCATACGACCTAATTTCCTATTAACGATATGTACAAGGAAATTCCTGTCGTCATCAATAGTAACCAAACCCAACCAACCAACAAGTTGACCTCAATACACTGATGCCCGAAGGCCAACTATCAAGTGATCACGTATTCACACATATGATCAAGTCAACATATCAGACTAACCATATCAACAGTATTATTACTTATCAAACCAAATTAATCATGGCAAATCAAAAGCAGTAATAATACGATCACCCGTTGTAACCAAACCTGTTACAACTAAATTACACTGAGGATTAAGATCCACTCACCGACACCTCAGTTGTCCACTCAGTAGTCTAATATCACTGAGTCTTCTCCATATCTGAGAACACGATTAAATAAACAATGAGTTAGTAACTGATCATATAACGTATAACTCATTATTCAACTCATAATATCAATGATCAATATACAACACATTTAGTAGCTATAAATTTCATAGTTTATTGATCACCATCAATCCAATTAACTTCAATTATCACAATTTAACATGATTAGACCTTTAACAAGGTTATTAACCTCAAATATCAAGAATTCATCAAAACCACAATACTAGGTTTTATGATTTCTTAAACAACCATGTTCTAACTTAAATCTTTGTTTATCAATTAAGTGTTCTAAATCATAAACAATATTAACCAATCATATACCCCATGATAATTATGATAATCATCATAAGCTTCAAGAACACTTAATCAATTTATAACTTTTAGTTTGAATCATATTAATCATCATCATGAATCAAACCTAATATGATCATTAACAACAATTATCATTCACACATCACTAGTTTAAGCTTATAATCCATGATTCATAGTCAATCAATTAAACCCCTAATAATCATATCTTAATCTCTTCATTTCAAGCTTAGGGTTTCAAGTAAAATCAAGATTTACTCATCAACTAACTATAGTATGCTCATAACAAGCTTCAATTTCACCTTACTCAACTTAATTCCATCAATTACCAAAAAAACCCATTTCTAGGGTAACATGAAAATCATGAATTAGCAAATTTCAACATGTTTATAATAATGATGGAAGGATGAATACATGTTATTGAAGCTTAACTAACATCAATTTAATCATTTGAAACCCTAATTCGGATTTAAGCTCAAGAACATCAAAACCCCCAAATTCTAGGGTTCATATTTCATGAAATTGAAACTTACAAGTTGAATAGAAGGATTAGGAGATGATAATCCATGATCTTCAAGCTTAAATTCGATTTCTAGAGCTTCAATTTAGGATTTCTTCATGTATGTATGTATGTATGATATGTACGTATGTATGTATGGTCGTATGGATATATTTGAAACAACACCGACTCAAAGTCTGAGTCTATTACATAATTATCCATATTCCTTTCCCCGTACTTATCATTGTCTGGAACTTAAAAACCATATACGGGGAAATATTATTTTATTTTACCGTCAACTGAGTTAATTTAAAATAATCAATAATTTATTAGTCACAATAGATTATTCAACTATTTTCACCTTTTATTTTAAATTAACACAACACACTTATTCTCTGACACATTAAATAATCGTTCACTATCAGAAAATATTAAAATACTTCTAGACCCGAGGAGTGGATGTTACACAACCTCACTTTTCAACTTCACATTTTTATACAATATATAAACCCCTACAAACACAACATTCATACAAAAATAAAACCAAACTCTACTTCACAAAAATGAGGCGTAACGAATCAACCGAAAACGATATGTGGAACAATTTAATAAACAATCCCATACCGAACCCAACCCATAATCCAACTTCACCAACGGCCACATCTTCCGCTCAATCGAGCAACTCGTCACCATGTCAACCCCTTGGTTTTTCCCAATACGCAAATAACGCCACACAATTTCAAGGTTACCAAAATTACCAAAACTACCAACACTTTTCACCATATTCTCCATTCCAACAAACTCCACCACCATTCCAACAAACTCCGCCACCATTTGGAGACCCACGATTTTTAACCCAACCATCATCGGCTTTCTCTCCATTTCCACCAACTCTAATTAACTATCCACAATTCGGAAACATCAACACTTCACCCGAGCCCGAGCCCCAAGCCGACACTCCACCCGAACCCGTGCCGACAACGAGCCAGAAGAAAGGAAAAGGAAGAGGAAAAGGAAAAGGAGAAGCAAAAAGGGTTCAAGTTAGATGGTCCAACGACGAGGCGCTTATTTTATCTGAACGTTGGATCCACCGTTCAAGAAAGGGGTTTCAGAAGGCTTCGAAGCTTTTTGGGACAAAGTTTTGAAAGATTATAATTCGGTAGCACTCAAGAACGTAGTTTGAGCCAACTCCAAGGAAAGTGGAACAAAATTCGTAGCGATTTCAAAATTTTCATTGCAATCCACAAACATCTTACCAATCCTCGTCAAAGTGGGGCAAGTGACGATGACATTGTTAGGGGGTGTCACGAAGCGTTTAAGGCTCAACAAAAACGGGCCTTTATATATGAAAAATGTTGGAATGTGCTACGATATTGTCCAAAGTGTATGGAAAATGATGGAGTCATGAGCCGACAACATGGAACGGTTGTTCCAAGACGACATTATTCGTCGCCCACCCGGCCGAGCTAAAGCTAAAAAAAGTCAAAAAAGTTCGGGTTCGAGTGACGCCGCTACTTTTTCGCGTAGTTTGAAAGAAAAAGAACGTTTAGCCATCATAGAAGTTGCGGAAGCACAAAAAGCAACATTGTGTCAAGCTTAACAGAATGATTATAATTGTGCAATTGCATCTTGTTAATTAAGATCTAAAAGAACCATTCTAAGTCAAGAAAGAGACTAGACACCAATAAGCTAAAACAATACAAAATTGCTTGGTCATATGCACAACAAAATAACAAATGATATATATGATAGGCTTTCATTATCTTCGACTGCAACAGGAACCAAACATGATGGATAACATCAACCATATTTTTCTCTCTATCTTCATTGTATCTTTATCATCACTAGTTCTCTTAAACACATTTTTCCTCCATCTCTCCGGTCATCGGCCCTCTCCAACCACAACGCCATGCCCCGAATCCTACCCGCTTATAGGAAACCTCGTAGGTTTCCTCCAAAACCGCCACCGTTTCCACGATTGGGTGACCGCCATGTTGTCCACCACCCCTACTCTCACTCTCCAAGTCAACGGCTTTCTCAACCTCTCCCACGGTATATGCACCGCTGACCCTGCCAACCTCCACCACCTTCTCCGCTCCAACTTTCCAAATTACATCAAAGGAATTCGGTTCACATCCGTCCTACACGAGCTTCTTGGCAACGGCATATTTAACTCTGATGGCCAACTTTGGTCATCACAAAGAAAGATCGCTAGTCATGAATTTAATACCAAGTCACTTAGAACATTCATCTCCCGAACCGTCCAAGCACAGCTCTCGAACTCTTTAATCCCCGATCTTGCATCTGCTGCGGTCACCGGAGAAACAGTCGATTTACAACAAGTTCTTCGAAAGTTCAGCTTCAATAACATATGTAACGTGGCCTTTGGAGTTGACCCAGGTTTGACTAGTTCACTAATTCAATATATTACCAAACTATAAACCCTTTAAGTTTATCTAGTGATCGAACGGTGCGTTTGGTCATGTTATTGCAAAGCAAAATGAAGTCTTGTTTAAATTATTGTAAAGGTATATAAAAAGTGTTCTTTTAACCAAAATAAGTTACTATTTTAAAAAGGTAGCAAAAAGCTAATTAAAAGCAATAACAACAAATAATAAAATCTCCTAAACTATCAAGACACAACCAAAGGGAACGATAATTCACACATTTATCCGATTAAATTTGTAGAATTTTTATGTTAATATGTTCTACTGATATCAAATTCTAATTACTACAACAATTCGGTGTCGAATAAAGTTTTCTGGTATGGTTTAATAGTAGGAATTGAACATCTGTTCCATTTATTTGTGCACTTGTCTTTATTTTTTTAACCAGGTATTTGAACATTCCTGTAATGTGGAGAAAGTAACGTGTATAATCTATATGTTTGTTGTAGTGACATTAAACTCGAATGACTCCGACAATCTCTTGTTCGTTCAAGCATTTGATACAGCGGTTGAGCATACTTCCAATCGGTTCATGTCTCCAGTGCCCATGGTGTGGAAGATGAAAAGGTATTTTAACATAGGTAATGAGAGAAAGTTCAAAGAGGCAATTGAAATTGTGAACCGATTTGCCATGGATATAATTAAATCGAAAGAAACACAAACTGATGATTCGAAAAATAACGACGATTTACTATCAAGATTCATGGTTTCAAGTTGGGATATGGGATTTAACGATGATGAAAGGAGGATGTTCTTGAGAGATATTATCATTAGTTTCATACTTGCAGGTAAAGATTCAACTGCAACTGCACTTACATGGTTCTTTTGGTTATTAGACGGACATCCGCATTGTAAACACTTGATTTACAAAGAGTTTTCAACGTCAATAGCTTCATCACCTCATATCGATCACCCAGTAAATCTTACGTTTGACGAATTAAAGGATCTAAATTACTTACATGCTGCTTTATCAGAGTCTATGCGACTTTTTCCACCTGTACCCATAAACTCTAGATTAACGGTGAATGATGATATATTACCTGATGGAACACAAGTTAAAAAGGGCTGGTTTGCTGATTATTCAGCATATGCGATGGGAAGAATGGAAAGAATTTGGGGTTCAGATTGTAGAGAGTTTAAACCCGAAAGATGGTTGGATGATAATGGAGTGTACCAGCCATTAGATCAGTTTAAGTATCCGATTTTTCATGGTGGATTTAGAATGTGTTTAGGCAAAGAAATGGCGTACTTGCAAATGAAGTTTGTGGTTGTGGCTGTCATGTACGAGTTTAAAGTTGAGGTGATTGGAGGTGGTGGTACAGCGAAAAGGATGGTGGACCCGCCTTATAGTCTATCGCTGCTTCTTAGTATGAAAAACGGATTACCAATCAAACTAAAGAAGAAGAAACATCGCTAGGGAAACAGACAGCTTTTGGATCCGTCAATTATAAGTATGATTTTGGTAATACGTTAAGGAAGAACAAATTGGTACCAAAAGCGCATTATACAAGTGTTTGTAAAGAAATTTTGTAGCCTACAGTTGTGTGTAATAAATATATAAAGCATAGTTAAGTGTAAGATTGGGATGGAAGAGATGAAAGCTTTACTTTCTGTTCCAAATTGCTTATTAAGATTGGGATGGAAGAGATGAAAGCTTTACTTTCTGTTCCAAATTGCTTATTTATAACTAAACAATGTTAAATCAACGAGGCTACAACAGCTTGGATTAACGTTGACAACCACAATCAGGATCATATACAGTCCACTAAAAAGCCTTATTCCCAAATTAGGATGCATAGTGAACAATACTGTATATACAACACATATAACAGGTGTTCACTTCACATGGTTTCTCGAGTCTTCTAATGGTTACTTACAATTACAAGCTTTTAGCATGTGCGCAGACTACTGGCATCTTACACTAAGGTAGAGCAGTATTAAGCTCACCAGCCAATTGCTGCAACTTCATGATCAGATGTGTTGCAGCAGAGTTTCTTGCTTCATGCATACTTGGTTGTAAGCCGCCCACACCCGAGCACTCGAAATTAAGTCCTTTCACAGTTACATTAGCCACATACATGCCTACACAAAGGAAGTCTTCAACTCAGAATTTGCACGGGCACACTAATAAAAGGAATATGAGTTCACTCTTGGTAGAGGTGTCGATTTTGACCCATTTACATATGAAAGTGTCACTATAGGTTGTAATTTTGTGTCAAATATATCAGATGATTCAATCGAAAAGCTACACTGGGAACATGTTGAAAGTCGCCAAAGTCTATACTTAATGCGTATTTTGTTCAAAAATTTGGACGAGTATTGTAATAATATTGTTTCTGTGATCTTAATTAATGAACTAAACAATTATAAAAGAGTATCAGAAGTGGACCAAAAGAAGTGTGTAGGTTAACCCGAACCATCCTGTCCCGACCCATAGAATATATGACACGTTTGAACCTGAAACTAATACCCAACCCGCCCGACCAACCCATATTGCCACCTGTAGCATCAAATAACAAAGATGAAAGATCCCGCCAATTTAAGGACAGCACAGTGCAAGGAAAAGATAGGTATATGTAACTAACCATTTGAACATGTTGTGTGATATGATGGCAACATCCAACTATTTGATAAACAGATATCATCCAACTCCTGGTCAAAGAAGACTTCGTTATGATTTTATAAACACCATATAATACAGATATATTCTCTACTTGTGCTGTAAAAATCCGTAATGACAAGCAGCCAAAAAGTCATGATGACAAACTTGCATCTCATAAGGAAAAAAAAAAATTTGAACCAATTACTTATGAATGGTCAATTGGGATTATGTTTCATCTCTAACGGATCAAACAGCTAAAGAAATACCTCTTAATTAACAAATCAAAATATCAAATGGACCAAGCAGGTCGAAAGTTGCCACAGGCATTGTCTCAGCCACAAAATCTCTTAATTTATTTATTTATTTTATATAAAAAAAATTAACAGAAAGTGATTTGGGTCAACACCACCCCTTTGACCCATACAAATATGATCAGTTCTGACCTGACCACATGTCCGACCCTCCCAAACTCATCCATTTTGCTAACTCCAATCACCATCACGTCTTGTAAGAAACGTTTGTTGTGCATGCCAAACATATAATATATAATATTCTAATAATATTCGGAAATGAGATGAGGGAATATACACAGTGTAAAAGACTTGCCTGACATGCTTTTCTCAATGTGAGTTGGGCCTCAGACAAGCTCTTTCCTGACAATGCCAAGCTTCTATCACCTTGCAGATTTATATGCTCTTGAGCTTGCATGTTATCTTGCTGGCAGATCTCATTGCAACAATCAATTACAGCTTCTAGCTTTAAGCCCAAGCAATCTCCATCAGCTTTTTACAAGCATAAAAAGCAAACAGTGGACATTTAGGTAGGAGTGATTATAATTATGAACTTCTCCTTCTATATTATTACTATATAACGTCAAATTATCAAGATCCGGAGAAGCTATAAAGAAGCTCCTACAACAAATGGCCAGGGAAGATTGCATAAACTATCATTATTATATTTTGTTTAAGAATGGCAAACCTACAATTATCATTATTATCTGAAATTCAAATAGCTGATGCTCTCAGCATTATTATCAGCTAGCATTAATATTTGACATATTCCTGATCATATCAAAGCACATAATGAAGTACCAACAAAAAGACATACCAGCACGCATGATTGCCTGAATCTTTTTTTCACATAAAGTCAACTCGCCTTCTATACTGTGTTGTTGATCACACTGCAAGGAAATAAACTGCATCAATATCTGATCCGAAAACAGGCCAGTTAGCATGAAATATACGAAGGCAAGAGGTGATTAGATACAATAGGAAAAAGAATCAATCCTAAAACTGATAAATCTTTACACTTAGATTACATCGTGTAATATTTGTCATCTGAAAATTGAGAAATATGGTCAACAAAATTTCAGAAAACAGTGAGATGGTATCAGGTATCTTGCTTACTTAAGCTGTTTATCTGCTTATCTGCCCATTTCGACCTGTACCAAAACATTAGCTGTTTTAAGTTTCTAACTTATTCCCTGGACTGCCTACTGACCCATTTTACCACTTCTAGATTATGCATGATATCACATTACCCATTATGAGTCCAAGAAGAACATAGAAAAGTTGAGTATAGAACCATACAAGTTTCTGTCTTTTATGTAAAAGAGCACGAAGGGCAGCTTCTGATAATTCAGAGCGCTTCGCATCCACTGTTAAGTGAAAGTCTTCAAGAGCATGATCCACCGTCAGCATTTTATCCTCATTACACAAGACCATGCAAGAATTTTTTTCACCATCAACCTTTTCATCTTTCTTTTGACTAATGGTTGACATTGTCTTCGTATCTTTCAGATCTTCCTGCAAGTAGCCAAATGCTTTATGTTACAGAAAAAGTAATTTAGCTTCTATCCATCAGTTCAATTATTTAAGATTTTGTTCATATTTCCATTTTATGTACAAGACTTCTAAAAATGTAAAAGAGATATCAATAGGTCAAAGTAAATACAAAATCAAGTTAATTTACCTTGATGCTGATTGCTTTTGTTGAAGTTGTCCTTTTTGCATGATGATAAACCTTGAGTGGCTTATCAATGCCCTTACTATTTACTCCACTTGATGAATTGTTTGATTCAGCCTTGCAAGATCCGTTCATATCTTTCTGCTTCATACTATCACTATCAGCACCCGTGATTTTGTTACGGACAGAATTCTCAGTTTCTTTGACTTTTTGGTCAAAGGGCTTTCCTGTCAACTTAGAAGTGACAACATCATCTAGCACCTCGCTAATGGGTTCACTGTAATTATTTGGATTAACACAGTTTAATGCACCATTACGGTCATGAGCTTCTTCTTTACTTGAACTACTGCTGTGCACACTTCCCGCGTCTAAATTTGACTTAATAATCAAGTTATGAGAGAGTTTCTTACTTTCACTACTTCCTTTCTCACACGATTTCTGTGAGCCTTGAATGGTGCTCAATTCTGCACTTCCCTTTTCAACCTGATGTGGTACACTATTTGATACCCTGCAGCATCCATATACAAACTGAAGTTTAAGTTTTTCTTAATTATCTTATTTCATTGCACTCCTCATAGTCATGCAAAACTTGTATATGGATGAAAGTTAAATGCAAGAGGATCTAACGAAATCTATACCCGTAGAATCACATGCTCCGTAATTATAGTATTAAATGAACGAAATCTATACCTGTAGAATCACATGCCTACGTAATTATAGTATTAAATGTTGAGTCAAAACTAAGTTACCTTGAGAACATTTTTGAGATGATATCAGCATATGGAAGCAGGTAATAGTACTCAACAACGGGAGTAATTACCCAACTGCCTGAGCTCTTCTTTACCACAGGGCCCTGTAAGCTACACAATAATAATACAGTAAGCTTATGTTAGAAAATCCATAAATCTTCAGAGATATTTTCATCCAAATAAAACACACACACACACACACATATATATATATATAGTCCCGGGTTCAAATGAGAAGGCTAATTTTCGTGAGAACGTGAGAAACACTTTAAAAACACTTTTTAACTATCCAAAACATGTTTTTTCACAAAATTTTCTTCGTAGCTTATATTTTAAATAACTTTTTGAAGTTATTTTTCAAATAAAAAATTTTTCGACGTTTTATTGTTTTCTTAATTATTTTTTGTTAAATTTTATATTCATAATAATCACATTTTATAACTTGATAATCACATGAATAATATGTGATTATCATGCCATATTTTATATTTATCTCGAACACATGATAATCACATTATAATAGAGAATAATCACATGTGATTATCATGTAATATTTTGTGATTATCTTAAATAATCACACAGTAACGACTATAAAATAAGTTTGAAAAAAAAGTTAATCTTTTTTATTTATATTTATATCATAGCTTCCAAAAGTTATTTTAATAGTAATCATTGAAAAAGTTTTATAGAAAAATGTGTTTCGAATAGTTAAAAAGTATATTTGAAGTGTTTCTCACGTTCTCAAGAAAATTAGCCTTCTCATTTTAACCCTATATATATATATATGCTTTTTTGAGACAGTTGTTACATAAACATGGACAAACAGATATGTTAGAGAGGACTATTACAATTAACAACCGACTTATACCAAAATGGGTTACTTTGGGTTATACTTTTAGGCTAACCAAAATCGATACTACCAAATAATATAGCTAAAAGAGAAAATAAGTCTAATTGTTTGAAAGTCTAGGATAGCATAGGCAAAGTGTTTATGAGCTCCAAAATTGCTTTATTTTAAGATAATGGACATAACTATTTTTGCAATCATATTCAGTTTATTTATTATTTATGATATGATTGTGATATGAAAGAATAAAGATATGTGGGTAGGCCACCCCATTTGATCCATCAATTAATTTTTACCCAGTTTTAATCCTATTGAATCAGCCCTACCTGCTCGTTTTGCCACCTATAAGAAATATAGTTGTCTTATACAGATAAATAAAAATAGGCCTCTAATCCCAATGCCAATCCATAAATAGTGATGGCACATTTGAAACATATTTGAGCGACTTATACGCCAAATGATTTAGGTTCTGTTGCAATGAGGGCATTAAGTGGCACCTAATTATGATGGCACATTACATTTTAACCCTATATATATATATATATATATATATAAGCTATGATGGCACATTACATTTTACCTTCTTAAAATAGCAGTTGAGGCCTTAAGGATTACCCAAAGAACTTACGACGTAGTACTAACCTACAAATAGCATCTTGAATAGGGACTAAATTATCCTCGCTGATTGATTGGGTGCTTTGCACTATGTAAAAGCGAGTAGAAGTCTTTGCTTGACTCAACGAATAAACAACATGGCTTTCCAAGATCTTAAGCTTGCCATATCCAATTCCTGTTTCGGAGTACAAATCATATCCAAATATCAATACCATTTAATTAAATTGTAAAAGCAAACATAAACTAATAGCAATTGCATCCAGCAATTACGATTTTTGATAATACTAGAGTTTGGATTGTAAGGAATGAAATTAAATCGCTTTAGGCAACCATGTTGCTTCATCTGTTTTGTAACTTCATTTATGATGGCAAGCTGTAATAATCAGCAACACACTTCACTTCATATCTAAATTGGTCACTGGTCTTGTATATTCACGGATATATTTACAAATGAACGGGTGGGTTGGTTTGGGTTACACTTCTTCTCTATAGCTTTTGTGATCAGATTTAACAAACTAAGAGCAATAATAATAATAAATAAATATATATTAATAATAATAACTGGACAAAAAAATTTTTCGTCAACCCAACGGGACCCATCCACCTTCAACGTTTACCAAAACACTACCCGTTGTGACCGATAACCCAATAACCCTTACCAGCCCCTTTTGCCACCTCTAGTTGCTATTTAGAGCAAACGTCCATTATCAAAAATCCTAACCACATTGCTAGTAAAATAATTTAACCTGTTGCTTCTTTCACAGCCGTAAATGCAAGCTTCTGAAACTCAACTTCCCCATCCTCATCATAATTCCTCACTCTTTTCTTGACTTTCTCTTTTTCAGAATAAAGATCTTTTTCAATGACTGACCAAACTCCATCATTGAACTGTAAGAAGCAGTTCTCTTTCTTGGAGTCTATTAACAGAACTGCCACTTTGCTTATTGGCCATTCTTTTAATATACTCGGGATGTTAGTAGTAGCATCAAGCAAAGTCTCAGATATGGTGCAAGCATCCATAATTCCTTTCTCTGTAAGTGAAAGCTGTTTTTCGGGATCATCTAAAATGGGGCGATCAGATTGACTCATGTACTTCATATGATGTAGTATGGTAGGTTTGAACATTATCGCCAAGCAACAAAATTGGTCAAACTTTAAGAATTCACTTTCTTGGTGGTGATATCGATGATAGTAATTGTAGAGTACTGCAGCAGCATGAACCTGAAATTTCATTATCGAAGTACTTGATGTTTAAACTCACAAATATTGATAAATCATTACGAGAAAATAAACTCCGAGGCAAAACAAATACTGAAAGGATTAAGGTAATAAGATTACATATCATTCTTAGGGGAAAAACTAAACTTGCATTGAATAATCATGAGAAAATAGAAGAAAATAATATCAAGTCAAGCTGAACTGAACTGAACTGAATATAATCAATCATTTCCAAAATTCTAGATCACTGCCAAGTATATCTTATTCTATTCAAGTTGGAATCTAAATGTTATTCATGATCAAGTCGTTGCATGCGAAGTGATGTAAGGTTTTCGTAATGGCTTGGTGAAGATATATGGGAAATGGTAATGTTAACTGCACTTTACACTGTCCTGTTTAACCATGCTTCCCACCTTTAATGTCAAAGTTAAGTTATCTTTTACTTTAGTGCTCGTCATTTTAAATAAAGTTGAGTTAACTTAGCACCTTTGTTGCAGGTAACAAGGTAAAAAATGTGCATTACATGTAGAGAATGTTAAATAGTACTAAAAAGACTGCAACACGAGTTCTGAATGGTTACAACATACCTATATGTTTAGTTTGCATAATGGTTTGGGTGGGTAACAGGTCAGAAGTCGAAACAAATTTGGGCGATACGGGTAGGTTTTGAGGAGAGGCGACACGGGTCAGTTGGGTTGGCCACCAGACACTTTAATTACTATAAATATTAAGCCGAAAAAATACGAGTCAAAATAATAATCTAAACCTTTGAATGAAGAGCTATAGGAGATCAGTGTCAGTCCATACACTTTGGGTGACTTTTGACCTGTCTAACCCATTCAACCCATCTCTTTCTATCTAACTTTTCTAATCTGACCCATTTGAGATATACTATAACCCAATTTGACCCATTCAAAAGATAATCGACAAAAATTACTACCTCAGTACCTCTACCAGTATCTATGAATCATCAAGGGTGACATTGAACCACTAAATATCATTCGTAGGACGTCATTAACGACTAAGACAAACCTAGCGTTATTGTATGATCTTCAAAAAGAGGAAGACAATACTCTTACCTGTTTAGCAACAGACTTCTGTTGTGATTCAGATGGTGGGTCCTTTGCAATGTCGCTAAGCTTTAAAGGTAATAATGGGCCAACCAAGTAATCTACTAATGCTTCAACAGTTTCCTCAGTTGGACCATGCTCTGTTGGCAAATCTATGTCCATGACGTCTGGAATTCATCAAATACGAAATACATATATTACAACAATTATAGCAGCAAAACATGAAAACAACAAGAAGAAAAACCCCTAAACAGATATTACATAGTGTTTTAACCTACATAACATTAAAGATTGAAAATTTAGAAGGAAAAAAACTATTTTCGCTGCATTGTCTAGCAGCCAATTTGCAGAGGCTAATTTTTATTAAAATTAAAGTGCCATTGTTAGATTTTCAGAGGCTAATTTCATCACTATATTGTAAATTACTTTATCAAAAGAAGGTATCAAATTGTGATGAGTCGACCAAATTTGAATGAAAGGAAGCTATATAACAGTGTAAGGTGTAGCTTTTTTTTCTGTTAATGTAGAGAATTGGCTGCAAGCACTTGAAACCAAGTTATCCCCATATATATATGATCCGACGAGAATCTAGATATTCGTGATAACGTTGTGATAAAACAATGATTCAATAAACTCATAACTTGCATTCACAATTCTACATTGTGTTTGCATGCAAAGTGTTGTGAATCAAGGTTTCAAGTTATAATTCTGATTCACAAATTTGTATATAAACAGGATTCATATCAAGTAAAAAGGCTCATGACTAAAATCATAATTATAAATTTATTAAATCAGTGTCTTCTCACACTATAAAAGCTCTCTCATAAAAGATAAAAATACTCAATGGGTCATTTTTCCACCTACATTTTTCAGAAAGAATAAATTAAACCCAAAAGCATACATTACATACATACATACATACATACATACATACATACATACATACATACATACATACATACATACATACATACATACATACATACATACATACATACATACATACATACATACATACATACATACATACATACATACATACATACATACATACATACATACATACATACATACATACATACATACATACATACATACATACATACATACATACATACATACATACATACATACATACATACATACATACATACATACATACATACATACATACATACATGCATGCATACATGCATACATTACATATAACAACAAAAGGAGACATAAAAAGATACTGGTAGTGAGCAAGTTAGGGTTTTTACAGGGTAAAAAGGTAAAAGTCTTGAACTTTAACCAAACTCAATTAACAAGGAAACAATTGAACCTCAATTTTACAGTCAGAATGCAAACCACTTCCAAAAATGGAAAAAGATTAAGAAAATGCTGTTGGTGTGTTGGATACAGATTATAACAGAGAGTGGATTCTGTAAAAATTTGATAAAAACTATAAAAGGAGAAGAAACCCTAAAAGTAAGGGAAGTGAAGTTGTGGATGATACCTCCTTGGCAGACCATTTTCTCTCCCTCCGGTTGACAAGAAAGAGAGTCAAATGATTCTCCAACAAATCAACAGTCTTCAATAATACAATGAAATGTCCTTTTGAGTTTTGATGCTACTGTGTAAATTTTAATTTTCTTTACTTTTTTTGCTGTAATAGATAAAGTAATATTTAATGTTGACATATACTACTTTTAGCTTTAGCAAAAGTAAAAACCTCGTGCATATTAATAGTTCATATTTATCTTCTGGACGTCTGATTATCCCTTTTCAAAACTAGGATGGTAATGGTATAATTAAGTAAAGTTGATATTATACAAATGTATGTCGGGAAAAAAGTAGATAAAAAATAAAGGTAAAATTGTCATTGTACAGAAAAATACAATGTAATAATTATATTTTATTTAACTGCGTGTTTCTTATTTGTGGACAATAATTTTGGGACGGATGGAGTATTTAAATTTAGATCATAGCTTTCACACATATATGCCAATATCATACAATCTTGCGTAATGTTACACTTCCCGTTAATGGATTGAAAATAACAATGTGGTTTGTTTTGTTTAAAACGTCAAGAGTGGTGTATATCTATAACACCCTGCTTTTCTACAACATTATAATAATGATTTTAGGTCGAAAGCGATTGTTCCAAAACAAGCTTTTCATTGTATATACATAAAAATCCGGCTTATTTCAAGTATATACGCAAATGTTATAAACATATAATCCAAAAATACAACCGTTGGGTGTTATAGAAAATCCAAACAACATTGATTTAACAAAATCAATATCAGAGTAAATGTAAAGGTCGTCAAACATTCCATTCCAGTCCAACAGCTTCTTGCCCTATCTAAATATAATCATAATCTGCAAGAAGTGTTAAAGGTGGAGGGTTAGCTCAAAGCTAAGTGAGATAGAACTGTAACCGACAGTCTAACTCAGATATAACAAATCAGTTTACAATAAATAATCGTAAATCACAACAATTATGTTTACAGCATAAAGCATCGCAAACACACAATTATCAAAGAGGACCGGTGGTCCTTGAGAAACCCTCAAGCCGCGGTGGCCCTCAAGCGACACTTATAAACCCCACTGAGTTGCAGGCCAATACAGCAGTTTACCGATAGCTTGTTACTATTATATCATACGACTAAGATTCCTATTAACGATGTGTACAAGGAATCCTTCGTCGTCCAAACAATAGTAACCAATGCCCAACACACGTTGACCTCTTTACCATCACATATATGCCCAAAGGCCATATAGCACATAATCCATAATCAGAATAATAATCAGTTAGCAATAACAACTACGGTTACCCATTGTAACCAAACATGTTATAACTAAATTATACTAAGAGTACAGGTTCACTCACCGATACCTCAACCGCAAGCTCAGAGGTCTAATGTTAGTGAGTTGTCTCCATATCTAAGAATAAAATAGAAGACAACAAGTCAGTAACTTATTCATAATCAACAACTCATTAATAACAATAAATATGTTATAACTATATACTCGTAGCATATTTCAATATACTATTCAATTACAAAAGGCACCATATCATTATAATAAATAATAACCGAATGATAAGACTTATATCATTTCGTTTCTAAGTATACAACTTATCTCAAAACATGGCATCAATTAATATCTATGTTGAAGTTAAGGCAAAAAGTCACAAAACGGGTCACTACCGCCCGGGTAAGACAAGTACCCGTCGGGTACTAGGCTCCAGCAGTCGGGTAATACCCAAATCAACCGAGTGATTTAAATTTTCATGGTAACAGAATAAAGTTGCGTTTTAAAAGCCACAGGAGCATCCGGGTTCCCAGTTTACCAGTCGGGTTCCTGGTTTGTCAAACTACCCGCCGGGTCGGGTCATTACCATAGTCAACTTCGGATGGCTACTACCTAATTTAAGGAAGGATGAAAGTAGAAAAACTAGCCTTTCAAAGTCACTTTAAAAAAACAAATCGATTTTATTTTTCTCAAACCTCAAAAGAAACATACTCACATAAGATGACTCAACACTTTCACTGCTAAAAGACGTCAATAAGCTCCAGCTACTTTTACCAAACACTTGTAAACACAAAAGTTTTAGCTTCTAACTTATGATATATGCTCTAGCTGCTAGCTAATTTTGTTAAATACACCATAGTCAACTTCGGATGGCTACTACCTAATTTAAATGGTTTAATATGTGCTTTACCGATATTTTGAAGCATATTATTACGAATTGAAAATCATAAAATAAAGAAAATCAAAATGTTGCATTAAATTATGTCAAAAGAAAATTTTTGTACATCCATATTTTTTTCCACTTTAATATTTTCGTGTGCATATGTTAATTTTTAATTAATTCATATTTTTTCCACTTTAATATTTGCACATATTCTAGTTTTCGTGTGCATATGTTAATTTTTAATATAATCTTGAGCCTTTGAAAAGTATACTAAGAGCACAGGGAGCACCCGAGATTCTCTCACCGTTCACCATAGAAAAACGCCGGTCACCGGCGTTCGGCTTACCGCTCCGGCGTTCAATGCCGGCGTTTTCCTTCACCGTCGAGATCCAAACGCTGAAACCTCAAGCCCTTTTCCATTTTAATATTATTATTTTTTTGCTTTTTCGTTTGAATTCAAGGTTTTTAAAAAAAAAATCTTTTTTTCAAAAAAATGGAGGTCGACGAGATGGAGAAGAAGAAGTCAAGAAGAAAGATGGGGTGGGTGTGTTTATGTTACTTTTTTATTTAATTATATTATTGTTTTTATATTATTTTTTATTATATTATTTTGTATGTTTTTGTTTTTTTGTTTTTGTTTTGGTGAATGTATTTTAATTTATTTGTTTTATTTTAATATATTTATTTGTATTTATTTAGTGTTATTATTTGTTTCTATTTAATATTTAATTTGTTTTTACAAAAAAATAAAATAAACAAAATAATCACAAGAATACTGAATTGAACACTGGACCTCAAGATTAACCATTACCTCACTTTTCTACTTCAGTGTTCAAGTTCAGTGTTCTCAAGAATACTGAACTGAACACTGAACTACCATCAAGCGCTCCATATGCTCTAACTAACATATGATATGGTAAAACCAAAAATAAAAGCAATTGATAAAATTTTAAAAGGAGATGTGAACTTTGGTATTTTGTCAAAATTAATGTAAAATGAAAATAATAAATTTTACAGCAACAAAAAAGTATATAAAATTTTCAATTTTGCGTCTTTGTTGAAAATAACTTTTTACACAAAACCGATATTTGATGTTTTAATTGAAGATTATTTACAACAAAACACTAAATATTTTAATATTATCCTTACATTGAAAAATGATTTTATACAATTATTGTTGAGATACATATCCAATCCAATCCCATTCCTCTACCTTATTTGATTATAGAATTCAGACATGTTATTATATTGAGGCCTATAGGACTTAAGACTTATCAATTATCATCAATGGTCACTTTGACTCAGAAACGACGTGAGTCAGATCAAACATTAAGTTTGCTTTGAGAGTTATCACGAAATCGTTAATAATAGTTTAGTTTGACTTTATCTCAATTTATCAGTAACAACTTAAACATCAATCCGATTACATAAAAACAATGCATGTATTCTCCCTTGATAAGAAAAGCAACTCTCAATTGAGTTGTACATGAATGATGATAAAAAAGACTCAATATTAACTACAATAATTCTGATCAAGCAAACTATGGCTCATCTACTTTAATATATTTACCAGTGATCCAGTAGTAGGTTGAGCTCTTGGCTTTCTAGGATTATACATATGTGGATTTTTTCTTAAAGATGTATTTTGAATCGATCATACGCGTTTGAATTGCTATATAATCCTCGGTGACCATTTCAAATGTTAGCATATACACGAAAATAATCGATTTTAAATTAGTGGTTCATCTTTCGGCAAAAAAATAATTATACCCGAAAATGTTAAAAATGGAACTATTGATTCATTTTGGAGAAAAAAACCCTAATAATAATAATAATAATAATAATAATAATAATAATAATAATAATAATAATAATATAAAAAATAATAATAAGAATAATAATAATAATAATAGTAGTAGTAGTAGTAATAATAATAATAATATATCTAATATGTTTTTTGATAAATTCACCATAAACATGCATTATATGTATGTACAGTACAAACAGTTAATACATAATATTGGTGGATTTATCAATTTTAAAGGTGGAAATATACACACTAAAAATAATAATAATAATAATAATAATAATAATAATATAATAATAATAATACAATAATAATAATAATTAATATAATAATAATAATAATAATAATAATAATAATAATAATAATGATGATGATGTTAAACAAGTCTAAAATCTATATCTAATTCATACACAAACATAGAATACGTGAATCTCATTTACTTTTTTTTTTCTTTTTCTTTTTTCTACCGATCATGCTCTCGTATCTGTCTAGTACTTTGGGTATGTTTGATAATAACGGGCTGGAACTTGAGGCTGGAGCTGGGGCTGGAGCTGGAGCTGGAGCTTGGGGTTAGAGCAGGGACTTGGACTTTTTTTCACAAGTCACTTCAGAAAACTTCTTGTTTAGGGGTTTCTCGGGGTTTATTTTTTTAAAAAACCCCACTTTTTTTTATGTTGTCAAATCAAACTTATAACTGGAGCTTATAAAAAATAGAAGCTCAAAGCCCCTAAAATCATGTCATCCAAACATAGCCTTTATAGTCGTATCATTAGCTGAACATTAGATTTGAAAGAGAACAATTTTGCTTATTAAAAGTTTTCTCTATTAAAAAAAAATAATGTGAGAGGGTATCACAAACTTTACTTAATTATTATTATGCAGTAAGGTACAATAGAACTTTTCGTAATCAATGTAACAACTAAATATAATGGCAACTTATTATTATTATTATTATTTATTATGAGGCCCCCATATAATTGAAGTAGGACGCAACAACAATTACTATTAACAAACTTAATTTTCAGCCACTAATATTCGGAGGTACTGTGCAACGGCACCACTCTCGCTCCCTCGAAGACGGGCTCTGAATATACCATAAGAGCATAAGAAATGGTTGCCTTTGTGCTCAATCTTCAACTAGATATTCAATTGAATAATGAAAGTTAACTTGGATACAATTTTAGGAAGAGTAGTTAAATGTTCAGCTAAAAGTTCAATTAGTCTCACAATAGGAGCATAGCCGTTCAACCCCTTGAACGCCGAGCCCCACCGTTTTCCACTCTACCCCACCGTTCTTGTTCGTCGTTTACCACCACCGTTGAAAACTAAACGTTGCATGATGCAACGTTTTTGCTTTTTTTCTTTTCTTTTTTCTTTTTTGACTCCAACGACTCTTTTAAAAAATAATGATAATAAAATAATCAAACGAACACTAAACTGAACACTGAAAATCCATCAATCACTCCCTGTGTTCTAACCGTTTTTAACCAATCAAGAAAGGAAGGAAAAGAAAAAAGAAAAAAACACTTACTTTCCATTTCTATTTTGCACATTGAAGTTAAACGCCGAAAGTTAACATCGAGACGGAATAGTTGAACGACATTCAACTTGCTTGAACGTTGCAAAATTGCATTAGAGCACTCAGAGTGGAAGGCGTTCTGTCTGCGTTATGCCTCCAGAACGCCGAGACGGCGTTCTGCCACTTCGTGGCACCGTTCCTGACGGCGTTCACGGGGCACCGTCCCACTCCCGACGTTGTACACCCACGAAATCCTCCCATTTTTATTATTTTTTTTACTTTTTCTATATTTGTTTTTTATACTTGTTTTATTTTTTTTATTGTTTCTGCATTCTTGGACACTGATAGGAAGGAACCAAAAATAATTGTGTGTTGTTAAACAAACCCGTGAGGTGGTGGTAGGTAGTGTGAAACCAACTTCAATTCATATATATACACTCACATAATTCATATATACTTCAATTCATATACATTTCACATAATTCATATATATACACTTCATCATGTCAAACAACCAAAATAACCCGAACAATCCGTACAATTTACAATCTACTTAGAACCCGCTCACATCCAAATGGCAAACTTCATAACCATCTTTCAACCCACAACCCCAAGGGTTCACGCCATACGCTTACAACCAACCACCACGCCCCATGCAACCACCACCTCAACCACCTCCTCAAATATCACCGGAAGACTATACACAATTTCAAATGTGGCGTCAAAGTCAACAACAACCCGACGTTCAATCCGTTGAAGAAACAAACCCGACACCCCAATCATCAAAAAAATCAAAAAGAAGAAAATTCCAAAAAGACGAGCTTCGGTTGGCGGAAAGTTAGATTTCGGTTTCCGAAAATTCCAACCGTGGAATCGACCAACAAGGTTTTTCTTTTTGGTATCTAGTCATGGATTCATACGACGCCCGCAATCCACCATTTGTACGGGGAAAAGACACGCTCTCGTCAAAATGGAACAAACTCAACAGGGAATGCAACAAGTTTCAAGGCATATGGAAAAGGCTAAACGGCCAAAAAAGGAGTCGGCCGACTTGTTGATCCGTTGTCACCAACAATACAAGGTGGAAAATGATGAAAAAAGCTTCTCAAATTTGATCGCATGGAAATTTTTAAAGGATAAACAAAAGTGGCTCCATCCCGATCCGTTTGTCGCCGGCCGACGAAATATCCCCAAACGTCGCGAGACGGTCAATTTGGAAGACTTGGACTTTGATTTCCAACATGAGCAAGAAACGGAAATAAACCCAAACGAGGGTTTATTTGGTCCCGATCCGCATCCACGTCCACAAGGAAAGTGAAGGAAACTAAAGTCCCAAAAAACATCTTCAGGTTCAGCCGCTTCCTCTCGTGCTTCGTTGGATGAATCACTTGCAACAACATTCGAGGGTATCCGAAGCGACAAACAAGGCTACTACCCAACGAAGGATCTCGAGGCCAAACTTCGAATCTTGGCCATGCCGACCGAGAATTTACCCGATCAAGCGAGGTTCATATTGGAAATAGAGAAAATGAAGATTTGCGAGCAAATGGGATGCCCATACTCAACAGAAGCCAACAGGTGGAGCTGGGGGCTCGGGATCGGGAAACTAGGATTTAGGACTTTTTGAATTTACTATTGTATTTTTAATTTTTAGGACTTTTTAAATTGTGTTTTTAAATTATGCATTTTTAGGACTTGTAATCTTTTAGGACTTTTTAAATTGTGTGTTTAAATTTACTATTGTATTTTTAGGATTTGTAATTTTTTTTATTTCGTTTTAATGAATTAATTAAATTAAATATTGTTTTATTTAATTTATTTGTTTTTTGTATATTAGTTTATACAATTATAATCATCATTAAAACAAATAAAGCAACTAATAAAAAATTCTAGAACACTGTTACCATTCCACAAAATCCTCACTCACAAGATCCTACAGAACATTGTTCTGAACACTATGTTTTGACCGTTACCACTTCGAGTGCTCTTTATGAGTTTCTCACTCCGTGTGCTCTAAATACTGTTACGCTTTGAATGGGTATTGGTCACATGCAAACCATTAAATCTAACATGCAACGTACTGCATAGATAGCCACGTATTAATTACACCAATTATTTGGTGGTGAATTTTGTTTTGGACTTCGGTTGGTAGATGCCTCGTCATATCAACTAAAAAGACTTTCAATTCAGATCACATCACATGCTTGGAAGGAGATGATTGGCAAACAAACCTCTGTTATTATTGTGTTTTTCTTCTATAATAAACTTCTGTAAACTAGTATGGATGTTATAGTCCAAACTTTTAAGTCTTCAAAGTTAAAGACGTACTAAATCGTTTTAATTTAACATCAAATCAAATTACATCATAAACCTCTAGTTTTCCTCCCATGATAATATCAATCTATTAATACAATTTGGGCATTATACCAAATCTAAAAGTTAAAAGTCTCCTGATCGACTAGTTAAACTGACCTGGACGAGTAACGAGTATGATACATTTAAGCTTTGAAAATCTTAGGAGTTAAGTTGAGCTTTTAAGATCTCGACTTAATTCTATATCAAGCATTAGGAGCCTTATGTGATACAAATACTATTATACGTACATCTATTTGAACGAGGTAAACTTCTCTTCTGTTTTATACTTTTATTAAGGTTCAAACTCAACTCGGGCTTGTTTTAGTTGAACTGCATCGATCTGAGACTAGTTCTTATTTAATGTTTTTTGAGCTATTTGAGCTCTCGGAGTCATCGTGAAGACTCGTTGAGCTATCGGATCTCAAATAAGGTGGTTGAGTCAAGCTCCGCAAACTCGTTTGCAGCCTCAGATCCAACCCACATACATTCCCACTCAAAACAACAGAAGTATAAGATCAATGTCAACCAAAACAATTTTCAGTCAATTTGATCAGAACATGAAAGAACATATAAGGAAATGCAAGATAACAAATCCACATAACAAAGTACATGAGTTGATTCAACTTCTTCTACATGATAGCCCCATGTAGCAAATTTATTATTGGCACACACAGTAAACTCAAACCATTTTATACTTGATAACATTATTAGCCAAAGGCATGCAAAAGTCGAAGCTTCTTCATAAGTACAGCAGGCAAGGAAATGTGATGATCTGCACAAGTACCCTTAGGCTTTGCTTATGCGAACAGTTTGGCATGGAGGTAATATGAGCCCAGCATGGCTCTGCAGTTCCTTATAGAAAACAGAATCAACACCTCCTGTCCTCCTCTGCTTAGATCACTTTTCTCCAAAACCTGCTTCAGAAATCATTGTGTAAAATTTCAAATACATTCAGAAGAGGTGGTAATTTCATTACGTATGAATGGGTCAATTTGGACCATCTTGCATCTCTAAAAAATACTCCGTAACAAATAATTATTGTGTTAGGTGATTAGGTCACTATAATTACTGAAGTCCAAAAACAACGATTTAAGAAGTTGTATTCCGTGAATTTAGATATTGGATGACTTTCAACCTATATTGGCCCATTCTCCTTTCAACTGAATATTACTGTGACTTGACCCAATTGGTCCGTTTGAGATCACACACAATCCACATGGACACATTCATAAGTACGTAGATCGAAATTGCCACTTCCTATCATAACATACTTGAATAACCAAGCGGGTTCCTAGATCCTCAATTAAGAATAATAAAACTCCCAAAATTAAATCCAAAACAAATAGATACTAAACCGGTTTTCATGGTTCTTTTTAGTTTTTATTAAGGAAAAGGGATGTTCAAGATGTACCTCAGCGTCAGTTACACGAACAGACAATGATATGGGAACAGCAATAGCAGCACATGCGAGAGCTCGCGCCCGGTGCAGGTTTTTCTCCACATTCGCCTGCACCAGCGTGTAAAGGATTATTGATTGCTATTCAGAATCATCATACAATTCATCATCAGACAGCTCATCAAACGATCGAATATCCAGCTGATAACGAAGGATTCCTCCTATTCCACCAAAACCTCTGCAAAACTGAGATCCCTCTTGCGACTTATTAGTGACAAACTCAAGCGTACAACCAAACTTGCGGTATTCATTAGCAAACCATTCAAGTAACGACATCTTTTCCTGTACTTCAAGTTCGGCATTGGTGGTTAAATCCCTAAAGTTTTTTTGATTTCCCTCTTGATCCTTATTGAAATGCTTTATAAGCACCTCACCTGTGGTTACATTCTTAAGCGTAAACCGATTAATATCGAGATTTTCCCAAACTATGAGTATATCAACTGCACCCATTTCAAGAGCCTTCAATGTGTCGTCCACACCAAATACGTATTTCCCGGTATCTTGGCTGATCTCCTCAAAATACTTACCAATCAAACGTTTCTCCTGTATGAACTTAACATTTGCAAGAATTTCAGCCGATAACTCTATCGCTTGATTGAATCCATTTTCACCTCCATAAGAAACATCGACAACATTTAAGATTTTTGCCTGAAGACGAGGGTCAAACATATCAGATTGACTAAGCTCGGTTTTAAAATCAGCAGACCCTGCAAGTATAAGTCCTGAAACATTGGGCTGGCTAGTTGAAGGATTGATGTAGAATTGCGTTGCCAGCTCAGCAGTCTTCCTCACATAGTTGTGTCTCTTTTCCATTCTTAACCGAGCAAATCGCAATGCAGATTGCCCTCCTCTTCCATGTTTCTTTGGGAGATCAACACTGAACTTGTGAAGTACCTCTCGAGTATTACCACTCAATGTTCCAAATAAGGTCCCATTCCCATCCATCACTATAAAACCGAATTTGTCATCAGATTCCAATAGTTCATTCAAAGCTTCCGTGTGGAATTTGTTATCACAAAGATATAGGGATGCATTAATGGGTCTGAAAGGTTCAAAATCAATGGTGACTTTCTTCTCCTTCCCGTCTTCGGTTACTATGGTTCCGGTGTAAAGAACGAGTCCGTTTGGAGGAACCTTGTTGTAGAGCTTGAGCCTCTGTTGGGCAGATGTGATTGCACCCAAAACCGACTGACGGTTCACTCTACTTTTGATGTTTGAGGCTGTTCCGAATTCGTCTCCCAGCATTTTTGTGACACGAGAAACTTGATCACGTGGGGGCATGATGAGAGAAATCATGCTGGTACCGTTACCACGAGCAGCTTCTAATGCTTTAATAAGCTTCTTGATTTTCCATATCTCGATGTTCTTGTCAGTATCGTGAGCATCAGCCATTTTTGAGTGACTGAGACTGTAACAGTAGTAGCACAACTACCTGAAATCATTGGTTTAACAAAACGTTCAGCCGAAAGATGGTAAAACTTGGACAAGTACACAAGCAATGACAAATACGAAACGTTGTATAATTGTATCAAAACAAGAGTAGTGATTGAAACGTAGTCTTGAAAAATTACGAGAGTGATATGATCAGAATGCAAGTACAAGTTCCCAGATGTTCACCAAGATAACAGGAACAACAATCAGAAAACATTTCTAAAATTTCGAATAGCAATTAGTATATATATAGAATAGATAGAAGTAGAATGCAAATCATAGAAAATTAGAAAGAGAAAATAAGTTACAAAAAGATCGCCATTTGTGTTAACAGTCATCAAGAATAATCAGGTCACTGATAAAAAAACATTTCTACAGAAACAGAACCTATAGAAATGAACGAAACAAGTACTCACTTATAGGTTCCGTAACTTTAAGAAGTCTATGAGAATATCAAGAAAAATACACAATATAAGTGTACATTAGAAAAGGTTCTAAATTTCTAATGTATTAGTACTATCTGATATCCAAAGATCCTCATAATACATTCAGTCATAATGGTATGCTACAAAAGTTTTTGCAACTTTTTTTCACTTATTTCTATGAACTGAGTTTCAACACCACCTTTGCTGGGCCACAAATCCGACCATCCGAGGGACTACGCGCACCCCCAAAAATGACTTGGTCCATGTAAGATTCTCTCGCTATATTCAAAATTATCGGATGTCAAGAGAAAATAGTTCATTAAGGTTACAAGTAAAACTACAACTCCATAAATTTTTGGCTATAATCAGCTGATGATCGATTTATGTAATCAAACAACCGATATCAATATACATTAACATACATCCACACACCCTAAATTCCTAAAATACACGATCTTAAATCAATCAATATCAATATACAATTATAAATAAAAGTACCATGTAAAAATTTCCAAAATCCACAATTATAATTAAAACAACATATAATAAGGAAAAACATAACCAACAAAAGCTACATCGTGATAAATTTAAACAAAATAAAATAAAATAACGAACATGTTAAATTCACACATCAGGAATTATAAAATATCCATATCCATGCATAAAAAATTATGATCAACAAATTATAGGAGCAGAACAACAGATAATAAAAGTATACATTCAGAAAAATTATACATACAAATGATTAACAGGAGATGAAATTGAGGTTTAATGGCGTGAAGGAATTACCTGAATGAGGATTTGCGACGATGATTAATACTTTGCTTTTTTTTTTATTTGTTCGGTGAAATGGAAATGGAATTTGGATGTTTGTGGTTTTTGGATCTGAATATTTATTTGCATATATATATGTATATATATATATATATTCTACGCGTAACTGCAATCCCCGATCATCACGGCTCTTAAAAAAGTGGATGATCCAAAATCCATATGCTTACACTTGGATTTATGGATTCGGGTTTGATATCATAAAAGCTGTTTGTAATAGTAACGAAGTACACACATAATAACTATTCATGTTTAACACGTGTCATCTTCTTGAGAATTGACATATTTATTTATTTTATTGATGATTCATTCATTGATAGACAATTAATAAAAATAAATAATAATTTAAGAGAATGTTAAACTACGGGCTACCGTTAATTATATATTTTCATCTTAATTCCAAATTTATAACTCAGGGTTACCATTAATGAATACTATTACCAAATTTAATTAAGGAAAGTCAATATTAAAAATGAGAACTCATACTTTACAATTAATTCGAAATTACATTTCCATATTGGCTTGTCTAAAAAATATCCACATTTTTATTATAATTTGTCTGATAAATGTGTATTCCAAATTTCTAACCATAATTAATGTTGTCCAAACATAAAATATTCTTTGTAGTCATATGTAATGGGTCCCACTATTCTTAAATTGTGTACAAATTGATACCGACGTTTAATTTGAGTCGGAAAAATAAATAATATCAAAGAAAGTTATTTCTTTTTAAACCAAAATTCACAAAAAAATCTAGTAACTAACATAACCTACAAATTTTTGATCATAGAACTACTCATATGTGATTGGGTAAAAATAATTTCGTTTATATATATTACTGATAATTTTGTGATGATGAAAATTACTTTGCTGAAGAAGAATAATTTGATTTTAGTGATAATTTTTACTTCTGAAAGTTCTTCAAATTTATGCATTGTTCTCAAATAGAACACTAGAATAGAAAAATCAAAACTCATCCTAATATGAAAATTGAAATCGTAATTCGGATGATATCCCTGACTCTCGTACCATATTTCAATTGTATGCATTCGTCCCACTTGCAAGGAGCATCAATGCCGGACAAATCACTTGTCCACAAAATCACCCACATATGCTAAGACACTGATTCGAACCCCTAACCTATAGGTCACACATGTGAAGTATGAGCATTTGTGGTGGTCGTACCACTTGTGCAATGCCCAATTGGTTCCTAAAATGAGAACTGAAATTCAAGAAGTTAGTTTGATAAGTGGCTAAGCTAGCTTACGGATACTTTTGAAAAACTAATATATCTATTCGTGTTTTAATGAAGAAGATTAAATAAACGTAGCATATCAAAAGCTACTGCAAATAACGTCATTTTGATTCAGAATAAATAGGGGTGTTCAAATGGATGGATCGGTTCAAAACCGATCCGTATACATAAATCCAAATGGATTATGGTTTCAAAGATACGAATCCGATCAGCCGAAACAAATTTCAAAAACCGAACCAATCCATCTGAATTATTATTTGGATGGATCAGTTTGGTTTTTGGATATCCAAACACATACAAACATATATATAATATCTACGAAAAATATGTTAGATATTATTATAAAATTATACAAAATAGATGGTTCTCATTTGAACCTCCCAAGCTCCCCATACATATACATGTGTATGTAATGTAATATAACAGTAAAATGCAAAACGAAATTATAACATATAAACAATTTTGTAAATTATAATTTACCTATTATATTTGGATATTTATAGAGTGTTAATCATTTAGTAAACTATTTTGTATGTTCATGTATATATAGTGTTTGAAAAATAATTATTTGTTTGTTATTTGGTTTTGTTGGATAATCCAGTTTGTAATTTACTAACCAAAATCACATCGTTTTAATCCGAGCCAATCCATTATCCAAATCATATGATCCAATCCGAGTTATCCAATTGAATAATCTGGTTTTATCTGAACTATTAACAGCCCTTAGAATTAGTGAGGGAACATGAGTAAAAAGAACCTATTATAATTTCAAAAACATCTATTTAATGTATAGTTGGTTGATTTTAAATTTTAAATCAAGATTGAATTTGAATAAATTATTTTTAAAATTGTATATTATTTGACTGATTAACATTTTTGTAATGAATGTGTGGTTGCTAAGATTAAATAATTGATTGATTGATTAATGGTACTTCTAATTACATAAATGTTAGGTTTAATTAAGTGGAAGATAATTTTGTCTTTTCATGTCTTGAATTTTGTAATTAAAGAAAGGGTTTGTCTAACGTGTACCCTAAGGGCATATGTTAAGATAAGAATATTCTTTTCGAGAAATGAAAAATACATTTTTCAAGAAGAATCTTGATACCTTTTTCATTTTTCGAAAAAAATATTTTCAACTTTTTCATTTTTCGAAAAGAATTCATTTTTCGAGAAGAATATTCACCCCTTAACCTGTGCCCTTAGGGCACAAGTTAGAAATTCCCTTAAAGAAAAGTAATAATAGTATATAAGAAAAGTACTTATACCTTATAGGTAAATATAGTGTAAACACATGTTACGAAATATAGATAAATGATCTGGTTAACCATTGTATAATTTGTTACAAATATTGAGCAAACATGAATCTGTATTATTCCGCTAACATACGATGCTACTTCAGTCAGTTAAAATGAAAGTACACTCAAATGAAATGTATAAGCCCGGTGAATATTAGATGATAGCAAACTACAAGCAATCAGCAAGATCTAGAGATATATCACAACATATATGACAACTTTCGAAGCTAAAAAAAACTCAGAAATGAACTATGAATATACACATAGCAGCTTTCTAGAAAACCTACAATGAATTTACATATTCATCAACACCATCAACCCTGAAAAAAGGAAACGACTTAATCGAAGCTATAAAGAGAAGATGGAATCACAACTGAAGCTCTTGCTGTTATAGGAAACCTTCGCTTCCAACCTCCGGGTGATGAGCTGATGTGGCAAACCCAACAAATCAAATCAATATGAGCTTTGCTTTGTAGAAATGCAGCAATGGAGGATAACAAGAATTGGGAAAAATGATTTACAAATGACGAGTTCTACATGTCACTGTGGTAATTCATTACTAGCAACGCCTATGCCCGATTTATCAACCAATCGGACGTTATAGCGTTGATAAACTCTGGGGCGATTCTCAGCCCACCATTGCTCTGCTTGTTTCTCACTGAATCGCTTCCGGCTGCATTAGAAAAGTTGAAGGGACTTGTTAGTCGTTTCCATTTAAGTCACTTCTAACGTTTTAAGAAGAAAGAATCAGAGCACACTACTAATTTTCCTTTGCGAAACATGCAGGGGCAAGTTGAGTGGTCAGAATTGCAATCATCAGAAGTGGCAAAATGGACAGGTTGAATAATGGGTCAAAACCTCTAGCCTTTGATACAAGTACATAACTGTTAGTTGATCCGAACACTTTTGGTGCAATATTTTTATAGATCACTAGTGTCTCAATTCTCAAATATGACTACAAATTTTGATTATCTCAATAACAAATAAACTTTTCAATGGATGATGACCTTATGCTTTAGAACAAACTTTGGGGTACTATTGACTTAAGTGACCCATTCAATCCATTCAACCCATTCAACTTCAAGATAACTTTATCTACCCTTTAACAACATAATAGTTACCCGAATCAATTCATTCATTAGTAAAAGGGTTGAAATACCCACATCTAAGTGGCAGATGAGAGTGACGATCAATCTATTATGCCTCTAGAATCATATGTAAAGCCACCTTCCTCATATCCAAAGCGAAATCAAAGAAAGACTGGATATGTTGAAACATGCTGGTTGGGTCAACCAGCAGATGTGCTTTTGTGTGTTGTCCTTGCATTTTGTATACTGCATAGTTACAACTATAATCTAGACATCTAATTTTTGTTTTATTTTCAAAATCAATTATACAAGGTTAGGCATTCTGAATACATCTTCGGAGACTTTAGTCCATTTGATCCGTTCAACCCGTTTCCATCTTAGCAGATATTTTAGTGTTGCCCATTTGACTCATTAAAAGAGCAATATAACCCAAATCAGCCCGTTTACCTACTGGTTGAAATTGCCACATCTATATTATACAGAAAGGAATACGGGAAGGCAAAAAACCATACCTGAAGCGGACCCGCTTAAGATCTTTAATACCTCCGGGCAAGGACGTCAGAGTAATATAAACACCAGGTTCATCTTGTTCAACCCATTCATCTTCACCACGAGAGTCGCCATCTTTGCTTCTGCCACCATTTCTTGCTGTTGCATCTGCATGCCCTGCTTTGTTCTGGCCCGAACTGCGGTTTACCATGCTGCTTGATCCATTTAATTCTAACGGTGTGTCTGAACCACTTAAATCAGGTTCTTTATATAATGTCATCTGACCATTAGGCTGGTCAAGTGAAGCATTTAACAAGACGTCACTAGTAGAAAGAGTGGAGTCGAAAGAAGTGAAGGAAGGAGATTTGATGTCCCGTGCAGCTCCCACTGGCAATCTTTCTGCCATGTCTTTCAGCTTTTTGCACATACAAAAGTGAAGGACATAATCAGCCAAAAAGCCCAACAGCATAACACTAACCAATATAGCTATGTGATGTGCATTATATATTCATAAATACATTAAACATTAACAACTCACCTCACTTCCTTTTTCTATCTCACACTAAGATATAGAGACGGAAATTACTGGTGTATTCACCCCTCTATCCATCTTATTTAATGGATACATACAATCAATAAGACCCTATTCCATATATATAGCCATCCTAATGTTTTAAGGTGCATAACAATGCACACGCATTTAGTAAAGAATCACACAATAACTAAATGGGTAATTTACATATAGCAGCGGCCATTGTTGGGTTTGAATTATAATGAATAGTAAAATCGAACATACAATGCCATCGTTTATGGAACAAGTATTAAATCCACCAACATTTCCTAAGCATACCGATGCACTACGCAATCATCCAAGCACAATTGATAATGGAAAGGACAATGGATGTTTTTAGTAAGTGATTTATGTTTGGGTGCACATCCCCAAACATAAATTAAGAAAGCTATTAGTCAAAATAAATTATTTCAGATGCTAAAATTCTGTTTAAGGATAGACACAAATATTTAGAAAAATACATACACAAACAAATTTAAAAGAAAAGGACGTAGGATTCACAAATTCTAGTGACAAGAGTAAAAATTGAACTGGTTCAGTATCGTGCAACGCAAGAACAATGTATCTAATTAATGGGGCCTAAAGAAAGTTTAACAACACTAGTCTTACTTGTGCTGTAAGTGATTTGATCACTTCTTTTGCTGCCTTGCATTTTGAGCTTTCCTCCCCTGCAATTGCTATTGCCTCCTTCAGTTGTTTAGATGTTCTTTCCAGCTCAACCTCTTGAAGTTTTGCTTTACGAGTAAGACTTTCAACCTGAGATGAAGACCACAATGATTATAACAGCCATATTTAAACACACAACTCCTATTCACGTCATTTTTTTCATCATTAAATAATTCAGAGAAGACTGTCACATCAATCTTACTAACGATTTTAATATACTCACCTAGCACAGTCCGTTTAAAACTTTAAATGATCAAACTCCAATTCATCATAATAACACCATCACCTGAAGATTTTTTCTAATACTATCTATCTATTTATTTCTTTTCCAATGCATCTTCTCATATAGATCTTACTTTTGCCAATGCCGTCTATTCTATATATTTCAAATTTTTGCAGGGTTTTAACATTATTTGGCTTGTGAACAAAAACTTAAACTTGCTATATAACACTTTCCTACCCATAGTCTTTCAAGCGACAGAAACAGACTTCAGACATTGACGGAAAAATGACTCTGAGAGACTTTTACCGATTGGATGTCTGCTTACTTCAGTAATACCCACATCAGAGATGTAGATGTTACAATCACGTATAATACGAGTATGAAAGCTCGGTACAGCCAAGTCTTTTAATCTATTGCGAGAATATCATCATGCAAAGATCATTTTCCTTCTTATATCTACAATTTTTGTTCATTTTTTCTAATAAGTGATGTACATATGCCAGTTTCCATGACTTTATAACAAAGGTAGAAAATAGGTGGGCTGGGTGTAACTTGAAATAGATAACTAATGTGTCTTATATAGTTGAAATGAATCTTAGTCAAATAAAATCTGATTCTTGAATACAAAGATTTAGGATGTTTTATCGTGCATTAAAAGTACATTCTAGGCAACTTCTGACCCGTCTCCTCTTAAGCCATTCTTTAAATTTACCCATTTGAACGTCAGAGGTAACACGAACGAATCGACCCGTTCATAAGTAAATGGGTCAAAGATTCCACCTCTACGTTTTATAAGTTCATTACAAGAACGGAAAAAAATTTACAAAGTAAATGGGTGAAAAAATAATGCATGAAAAAGCTATATACCTGTGATCTTAGTTTAGTTACTTCTTGGTTGAGGCTATCATTTATCCTTTTAGAATCATCCACCATGATCCTGGGTGAAGATAATCCAGCCAAAGTTGGTGTTGGTGTGGTCGAGCGAGGCGGGCTGGGCCGTCTAGATACTGGTGATGTTGCCCGTGAAGCGATTCTTGACCCAGGGACTGAAGCAGAGAAAAACTTTTTAGAAGAACCGAAAACTGGATTGAAAGATTTAGAGATGTTAAGTGCTCCCCACTGAGAGCTTCCATTAGGAATTGGTGACACACGACTGCTATTTGGCTCTATCTTCTTGTTGCGTTTAGAAGAATAACCTTCCACTGGTCTCGAAGATTCCATTGAAGCTAATCTTGCAAGACGAGGACGAGATCGTTGATCCAAATTATCATTTTTTTCATTTTGGTCATTGAAACCTTGATTTATACTTCCTCTTCTACTCACAGACGACTGCGATGATCCATCAGTTTCAATAGCTTTCTTCAATTTATTAACACAATTATCACAAACACGGTATGGTTTGTTTGGATTTGGTGCCATAGAGGCTCTGAGTGACTTCTTGCTACTACATGAATGGCAGAAAACAAGACCACAATTGTAACAATTATGGCGTTTTCGTTTAAAATTAAATGGAAGGCGGCACCCAGAACACATAGACTGGTCAATTCCTGAAACCCACTTATGAAGACATATAGCTGCAGTAAAATTAGTACCACAAGCAATACCTTTAACTTGTTTATCTTTTAGTGCTTCTACTAAAGTTGGATAATTTCTATCATCTGTATCTCCATGACCTAATCGACCATTAGCTCCTTTTCCCCAAGTATAAACTTCTGTCCTTGAAGTTAAAACTGCAACATGGTGGGCCCCACATGCTATCTCCTCTATAAAACTCTTTGAAAGCTTACCTTGAACACAAAGTGGAAGCTTCCCGTCAGCATTAGGATTTCCTAGTTGTCCATAAACGGGACTTCCCATGGTATACACGTGGCCTGAAGTAGTAAGTGCTAGGGTCATGCTGTGTCCACATGCAACTTGACAAAAATTTGGATCAACTAGTGCAGCGACACAAGTAGGTACTAGTTTAGTTTCCTTATCACCGTGCCCCAATCGACCTTTATCCCCATCTCCCCATGTAAATAGTTTGCCTGAAGAACAATTACTAGAACTTGAATTACCAACCATAACTTCTACAACTGCAGCAGTGTGCCAGACTCCACAAGCAGCTCTTACAGTTCGAAGTCCTTTTAGTGACTCAACTTCTTTAGGTCTTGAAACACTTTTCCGATCTCCGTGGCCTAAGACACCAAAAGTCCCGTCACCAAAAGTGAACAGTTGACCAGCTGATGTCACCACAGCAGTGTGCCAGGGCCCACATGAAATAGCCGAAACATGGATACCCTCTAATGGGCCGTTTACCCTCTTAGGAACCCAGTGGCTAACTTCATTCCCGTGGCCAAGAATACCAAAATGCCCTTCACCCCATGTGTAGAGTTCACCCGAGAGGGTAACAGCACATGTATGATACTCGCCACATGCTATAAGCTCTATATTTGTATTACTAAGAGCATCAATTAGTTTTGGATGTAAAACATCCGAGTCTATGCCATGGCCAAGCCTACCACCTAATTCTTCACCCCAAGAGAACATTTCCCCTTGCTTTGTAACTAAAGCTGCATGTCTTCCACCACAAGCAACGTTCTGAACATCAAGAACTACTGCAGACTCTAATGCTTTAGGTAACAAAGAATCAATTTTAGTACCTAAACAACTGCCTGCTTTGTGGGGTCCACCGCCCACAACACCATCTCCGGTGATTTCACCCCAAATGAAAACATCTCCCAATGCATCTCCATCATCATGACCAGAACCGTGACTTGATGAGCTAACGGCACTTGATAAGCTTACTCTGAAGGCATCTACCCCCATGCCTCTCAAGTGGCCATGCATGCTGTCAGAACCGCCAGACGACACTGAATGGACAGACCCGTTGGCAGAAATGGGAGGAAAGAAACCCTTGGGAGGAAGCTTATACAAAATCTCATCTGGAAATGTCTTGTCTAAACCATTTTTAGGAGGACTTCCGTATGGACTGTGAAGGCTGAGAGGATCAACAGTATCCTGAAAATGCAACATGTAGATCGTGACATAACCTTTTTATGTTGAAGCAAATATAACACTGTTACAACAACGCACGTGCCAAAGTACGTATCTATTTGTAGAAGTGGCAAAATGTGTGAGTTAGTTGGTTGGGTAAAGGTCAATCCAGGTCATAAGTTGTACTGGCTGAAACAGACTGCATTGGATTGATCCGCAATACTTTTTACCCAGATAAATTGAACTTTTGATAAACAGCTGGTATATCAAACATGTTTAGAAAAGCTATACTACTTCAACAATAATTTAATCTAATTTCTTACCTAAATCAATTTGAAATGGTTTTGTGCAACAAGAAATAAATAAAGAAAAAAATATCAGACAACTTGTGACTTGTCAACCCATCTGACCTGTTTCCTTTTTAGCTAACTGTATTGATTTTACCTGTTTGACATGCTAAAAGTAACGCATAATCGGATTTACCAATTCATAAGTAATTTTGTAAACGGGTAGAAATTACCACCTCACGTGGATGCATACATGGCACCAGAGAGAAAGTTGTACCTTCTGTGAGCTATTGCCACTACCAAACGGAGAATGTAAAGGGGAGCTTCTTTGTGTGTATGTCCTGGGACTATTAGCTTCAGATGGGATTTCATCACTTCTTGATTCTGTTCTCCAATTTCTTTGATGACCACGTGATATTAGTGCTTTAAGGCCACTAAACCACACCTCAGCTTCATCCTTATCCTTACAGATCTAATCAACCAAAATGAATTGCAGGAACATAAATAGAAATTCTCAAGACCTTTTAACGGGAGATAAGACGCTAGAAATAGTACAAACTGTGACAATAATCAATTGCACAAAAAGTTTGAAGTCCTACCAAATCCAAAGACCTATCATTGTATATTAGGGAAAACGATTGATACTCCTTCTCAGGCCTTGGGTACCTTTGAAAGATTGGCTACACAACAAAGTAAAATCACTGTAAATATTGCTGGCGACAAAAATCGATGCAAGTAGATTCATTTCAATAATACAATATCACAGTTATGCAGAATAATTCAGGTGATAAAGCCATAAACAGAAATGAGGGAAGTATACAACTAAAAGGAATATCCCTGGACTAGTATCAGGTAATACAGAAAAGAAACCAAGAATAGAGAAATAAAGTTCTGTTTTTGAACATAACCACCAAATGTGGAAGCAGCACATGCACAAGCACACACGAAAGAAAAGGCAATTTAAGTAATCAAAATATTGTGATCCTAAAACAGGTTTCTCGTAATTGAGCAGATTTACTATTTAAATTGAATTTCGTTTTAAAGTCACATTCTCTCATTCCGGATATGATACATTGATACCTAGTTTTGATTTAAATGGCAAAAAAAAAATCTTAAGGCTGAAAGGCTTTTTGATTTTCCTCTCAAATTAGCATAAAATAATATATGTATAGCAAATTACTTACAGTTCGCTGCCCTGATACAATTCTGGAGACATGACTTAACCTAAGTTGTTTTTCCTCTTTCCCAGAAAACCATATGAGAATAGACTCATCCTGAAATAGCAGAAAAACCAGCATCACTTCAATAGCAAACTATTGACTACCCCAGTCACAAAGAGATTGATATTTACTTCATTCAGAAACACATGCTGTTCAACTTGTTTAGAAGATATTTCAAATGTATCTATTCATGAAAAGATACATAAAATAATACGCAATAGAGGTGCTAAATCACAAAAAAAAAAAAAAAAAAAAAAAAAAAACATACTTACATTAGCCAGCCTGAAGGGGCAAAACTTAGGCTTCCCCCTTCTTCCATATTTGAGAAGATAAGCCCCTTTCTTAAGAGCGGTAATGGCCTGTGGAAAATGTAATTCAAGATGATAAGCTAAACAGAAATCACCACATATTATATATAATATTGACCTTGTAAAATGAAAACAAGCTAGCCTTTAACAACCACTAGCATTATGTAAATATTCAATTGGACAATATATATTGATGATCTTCTAGTAGTCCCATATATCTGAGAATATTCGGTGACTAAAAATAGCATATTCGACACAGGTAACATATATGTTGTTGATGACATAGTGTATCATAAACTAGCTTTTAGACTTAAGACTCCATGTAGAAGTGATAGCAAGTTTAACAATATATATGATTGGTTCGAAATTTGCATATTCGGCATTATTCTACCACTCCATGCAGGCTAACTGAACTTGCATATAAATAAACAGAATTAATTGCGGATGTCATGCCTAAAATGTACCCAAGCATGACTACCTCATGTATAACAGACTTCATAAATCATTAAAGAGCTCATAATTTTCTCGAATTCCCTTCTTTGTGTTTGTTTCTTACATACAAACAAGCAGAGTTACGCACTCCGGTAAACACTAGCATGAATTTACATTATCAATACCCCTACAACTACTCACATCCAGCAATATAATCATATGGGGTATATTAGGATTGCATAGGAAATCATGCACGAGATTATTCACATAGATTTAGAACGAAAAGAAGCTGAATGAGGAAATTTGTGTGTGTATGTGTGTGTCAATCCTTCCTTTATAGAGATTTTCATGGTGACAGATCAGAATTGGATGGCTTTTATGCGATGGTTGAAACTAGGCTCCCACATAAGTTATATACAACTTTACACATTTGGTCTTCCGTCTTCGTAACAATCTACTCCTATTCATTTTATTTAAGCCACGGGGAACACATTTCTACCTTGACTGTTGATAACTATTTATAGGTCTGCAGTACATGAAAATTATCCAGTAGCTTGACCCAAGAGTGTTGCCTCTATCAGATTTTATCAAAATTCATTTTTGGTGCTTTGCATTTCACTACTCCAGCTGATGTTTGGTCATTTGCTCTAAAGAATGAGAACTACTATTTGAATTCATGTAAGCATTAAGTGGATGAATAGTTTCATAAACCACTCTTAAATATATACGGATAGCAGGTTACTCTTGTTTTTGTACAGTATACTTATGCCTGTATATAGAAATACTCAAATAAGGATACACTGTTGTACAATATTGTAGGCATTTCACCTATATATTATTTGCTAATATAAATCGTTCGTCATCCTTTCAAAATTCCGTTTGAAGCCTACTTCTTCTATGCAAAATGAGAGGCAAATATTGGGGCAAGGTGAGGAGCTAAGTGTTAAATAATGTATTATAAGATAGAGGTGATAAGTAAAGAAACATGTGTATCTCCAATCTCCAAATTATAATTGTTTGTTATTGCTGAATGTAGGTGACTAAAGTCGGCTAATAATGCAATAACAGCAAAGCTTACACCAGAATCATCAGTATAAGCCTCATAACAGTCAAATCACCACAAAGTGAATAACAATAGTTCAAATTTCCTAGTGATACGGTGCTTATAAGCCACGCCTCACAGCAACGTAACTAATTAACTGTACCTTAAGACTTGATAAGTCATTATTACAGGTGATTAACAATCAATCAAAAATCAAACAATAATACAAAATAGGAACATGTATCCAGAGGTTCAACTAGTATCTACATCTATACATATAACTACAATTAGCATTTTAATTTATCATAATATATTATTATTCTAATCAATTTACCTGCTCAATATCTCGTTCAACGTGTCCACCGGTTCTACTAGCATCTGAACTCATCGTCAATAATAATCAAATAAGCAAAATTACGTAGCAGTCTCTACCACCGTAACAATTAACCTCCATTTTCTGTTCATCAAAATTAATCGCAAATCTCTAACACATTGACCTACATAAACACCGAACCAGCAGAAGCAATTAAGAACTATTTAATTAACTCCACTGATTGCTGAATTAGACGGATACAGTCCGTAGTATATCGGAATCAATTTGCAGATGGAATCTGCGAGGGTTTTGACGGCGTATATTCAGCTGAAAATGTGTGTGTATGTGATTGAAGGTGTGATTAAATTTGAATAGTGGAAGAGCTTAAAACCTAATTGACGGTGGATTGAGATGATTGATTGAATTGATCTGGTGGAATGAAATCAGGAGTTGAAAGCAAATGAAGAAAGAGAAAGTTAGAGGTGGTGGTGGTGGTGGTGGTGATGGTGGTGGACTAAAAGTAGTCCTAATTTCTAAAAAGGGGAAGTAAGAGTAGTGTATTAGTATTAGTAGTAATCATCATTAATCCGAGTTTATAATTTAGTAATTACTGAAGTTAAGTTACTTACGGTTTGACTTAAGTTTAGAAAGATTATAATTTGTATAAAAAAATGTTTTGTATAATACTATGTAAATGTATTTTTACCTTTTACAAACTTAGATTTACTTTATTTAGATAATTTAGGGTAGCTTTTTATATGTTAACTTATTAAAGTTGTTTGAGTAAAAATCATTTGTTGTATATTGTTTTTGTTATATAACTTATATATTTACTTTTAATTTATTCAAGATGACACAAAAAGTTTGTTTAAATGTAATTAATTCTTGATCAATTTGTCTTGCGAACCAATTACTTTCATCAGAGAAATTTTATATCAGAAAATAAAATTTGTAAAATGATGTGACATATAATAACGAGAATGGGGTTGGTTCATTCATATGTGATGCATAAAAAAATTATTGTATTGTAGATATTTTTTTGATATTCTTTTTGATTGTATCATTTTTCAGCTTTAATATATGTATGTTATGTTTTTACAAAATTTACAAATTTATATGTTAAATAATTTAACAGAAGTGGGTTGAAGGTGATCGTAAGCCGGTTTCTATAATAATTGACTTTCTAAGGAAAAAATGGAAGAATTAGAATCTTAATAATTTTTCATTCTAAGTAGATTGTTAAAGTGATATTAACCACGCTATCTAATAAGTTTTGTCTTAAATGTTGTTTTTTTTTATTGAACTTGTTTAAAAGTAATAATTGTATAAAAAGAAATTATTAGATTCAAAATTTTAAATTATAGTTAATACACATTTATAAATGAATTTAGAGACTTTCATTAATAGATATTATTATTGAATTAGAAAGTCTTGTATTCTCAATCTTAAAATGTATATTACTATTAGAGTATAGGTTACATTAGATAATAGTATATGTATCAATGTATCGGCGACTATACTAATATAACCTAACACAAACTATAATATTTAGGGTATATATATTTTTGATTGATTATTTGTTATACTAGTCATTAATTGATGTGAAATTGCGTGTTTCATGACCAAGTACTACTAACACGATATATTGGTATTGTGTTATTCACCAAGTCGGTCATATGGGAAACTCCTTGAGTGATTCTAATGTGAAGATTGATGGAAGTAAAGATAATCATAGATGTCATTGATTAGATTGTAATTGATTATATCACGAATTCCTACATTTGCTATTAAACAACTGATTTAATTTATTTCAACGTTTTCTTATATGTTTTAGCTTGGTATAACTTGATATTTGAATTATTATCGATAGACATAGATTCTGATAATAACGATGGTTTATTAACTATTGTGTAACTCGTAAGTAGTAAGTCACAAGATAACTCCAATAAATAGCTTTTGAAAAATAAAAATGAAAAAGAAAAAAGGAAGAAAAAAAAACCCAAGTGATGAACTAAAAGTCAAAGGTTAGGAATGAAAATTCGGCAAAACCCAAGTGACTGAAAGGATTGAACAAAAAAAGTGGCCACAGAAGCTTGACGATGATGGCAACCATAAACAATGCTTTTCCAACCATTTTCCAGTTTAATAACTGCAAAGTAACCTTCTTCATCATCCGCTGCTTCCATTTTTATATAAAATCCTGCACTTTTATATACTACTAGTCTTTACCTTAATATACTGCTTGTGAGGTGTGAGCTTAAAAGCTTAAACTTGTGATTTGTTTAAAATGGAAAGCTCAATTTTGTAAAGCTTATAAACTGTTAAAGAACAGTTTGTTGATTTTTCTCAAATTCTAATAAGTCTGTAAACATGGAAATTGTAATTTCAGATAGTAACTAGTGTGCTGTAATGTATATTGACTGTTGCATTGGTTTACATTATGCAGCGTGCTATTGTTAAGAGGAACCATGTAAGCGTTGTGAATTGGGATAACGTAGCAAGTATCAATCTTTTCTCTACAAAACAATGTGTATATGGGAGGTAAGTTTGTTATTATCTGTTGAATGATTAATGGTTGTTTCATTTGTGATCACTTAGTTTTATTTCAGTTATATATGAATGGGTTGTTTTGGGTTATATTTTCTGTCTAACGGGTCGAATAAATTTTCTTAGCTAAAAAGTGACAATTCAAATGAGGTCGAACATATGAGTGTAATTTTCTATATGAGTATAACTTCCTAAATCACTTACTTAATAGATAATGAATCATAGTTGTATTAACAAAGGCTATACAGAAAAATTTGAAGCATTAACTTTATATTAAAATCCCAATAAAAGGGACAAAAAGTGTTCTTGGGTCAACCTAATTGAAATCGTACCTAGAAAGTTACTTGTTTTCTAACATTTTTTTTTCTTTTGATTTATACAGAACATTTGATTTGTGCAACTCCCGTAAGAGTCTTAGATCATCTGTCAGACCACCACTTGCTGCAACATCAGGTGATTGACCTACTTCCAAACGTTTTGATACATCGACAACTTCTCTCCCCTTGTAATTCAAATCATTTTTCAGAAGTTATTTGCATAATACATTGCAGGCATAGAAGCTTCGATATCGGATGAGAATGTGGTATCAGTTCAAAATGCCAATATAGTTGTGGAAGTGCAGGATGATGATAAGATGCAAGTGAGCTCAAAAGCATCACTTATACTACATATTCCTTCAACCACTTTCTGAAATTTTATATATCTGGTGATACCTCATTTAGTAGCAGATAAAAAATAATAAAAATAAATCTTAATCCAAAACAAGAATAAGAGAAAGTTATGTGTCTTGTATACTTAATAGCTCATGGGTTGATATTGTATATCTGTATTTTCTATAATCAAATTGACACCAATGTTGTGAGATGCATTGTTTGCAGTTGAATTTGCTCTAGTTCATTCAGCTACTTACAGAGGATATTGTGCCATTCCAGGTAAAAGTAGAACTACCAGGGAAGGAGACACAAATTGTATTTGATAAGGTTTTGACAAATCTGGCTCGTACAGCACCACCAGTTCCTGGCTTTCGCAGACAAAAAGGAGGTAATCTGTTCTTATGTTTTCTATTATTTGAACATAAAGTGAATTGGGTCACTGCAACCCATGTCAATCCGTACAAAAGTTACCTATTTTGACCCGTTACCCAACCTCCGCGAGCAACCCATTTTGCCACCTCTAGTGGTTAGAAACAAATCGACAGATATTAATCCGCATCATTCTTTCAGTAGTCTTATCTCTTACTTATTTTTCCACTCCATGCTTGTTAAACTGGTACTCCTAACACTTTTCCTTTTTCATGTGGATGGTGGCTTGTAGGGAAGACATCTAAGGTAACATCACATGAATCTATTTTAATGATTTCCTCGTTTGTTGAGACATAGTTAAAATATTTCTCTGATTCTTTCCATTGAAACTCGTATTACTTCTATCATTCCTGTATTTTAATTATTTGGCCTAGTTGGCTACATCTAACTGCAACTTTGTTTCCTCATTTGTTAATTGCCTAATAATCTGATGTATATATGCCCTCTATATGCCAACATAAGAGCATATTGGACTAATATCAATTGCATCATTGGAATATAAAAGTGGGCAGTTTGCTGATATTAAATTTGAAATTTGTGATAAAGAAAAATGTTGAAATTACAGTGGAACTACCCAATGCTATGTCTAGCAATTTCCATGCGATGGACAGAGTAATTTCTTTGACGAACAAAATAATTGATCTGTTTGTATTAGATGTCAAGTAGAAAAAAGAAAGATTAATCTGTTATCATGAATTTTTTACAAGAAAGCTAATTCAAAAGGTTTTTGCAGGTACCCAAAAGCTTTCTTTTGTCAATTATTGGTGAAGATCGTGTTACAAAATTCGTTATTCAAGAAATAGTTAGCTCTACCATGGCTGATTATGTGAAGAAGGCAAGTTATTACTATGGCTTTATTTGTCCATCCTTAAACACAAGCGGTTAATTGCAGGTGCCTCTTCGAGCAGATAATATCAACTCCTTTACGGGGTCTTGTCTGTAGGTCTGAAATCCGAAGACCTAAAACCTTCTTTTGCCGTGTGGATGGGTTGCTCTGCATGAACCCTGTCCTCATAGATTGGTTGTTCCATAAGTACCACATTCCAGTTGGGAAACTTGGCTGGTTGCTTAAGGGGTCAGAACGGGTTGGGTTCAAAACATCTAATTTTCTGGTACTGGTCGGTTCGCTTGATCCAAAGCTGTTTGTCAATTAAATTTCTATGAATAATTGGTGTGTAAAATATGATAACAGAATTAATATGCTTCCAATAAAATGATTTAGAAGGTGCAATGAATCTTAAATATATTTTGGATGACTTTTGACCAGTTTGACCCATTTCCCTTTAAGCTATATATTTTCTAACAAACTTTCACTTTTGGCCCGTTAAATAGAAGACATAGCCATTTGGATCAACTTATATGTTAATGGGTCAAAATTGCCACTTTTTCCTAATGTTATGATATTAGCACAGAGCATCTTTCTGAACTCATGACTCTTTTTGCAGAACAATATTTCTGTAAAGGATAACAGGATCAACACCATTCAGACTATAGAAGACCTACAATCATCATTTACCCCTGGGAGTGATTTTGGATTCAATGCAACACTTGAGCTTGAAAAACCAGATACTGAAACGAGTAGCCCGGACTCATCTGAGTCATCTGTAGCCTGAAACTGAAACGAACCATATTCTTTGTAACTTTTGATCTGAGTCACTATCATTCCTGAATTGTACCTTTCTGAAGGAATGTCTTTGTTTTCCCTTTTATGTATGTAATCTAGACTCCTACAAAATTGTAATAATTCCTAAACAGGTGATTTTTTACAGGTCAAAACGAGTTGGTTGCCACACCCAAGTATCTTTCTATTATATTATCTATTCTTTTATCCCTTATTCTTGTTCATGAATAACTTTGTTGAAGCATAGGAAGTTTGCGTCACATTTTTTATAGTTAATAGCTACATAAAGTTTAGTCTCCAATACTGTCTTGATCAATGATTTTTACGGTCAATAATGTTAAGTTGATATGACTAATCCCTTTTGTTTGTACATGCTGGCATTGCTGTAATAACTTATGTTATGAACTCAAGAATGTAAAACGAGTTTACTCCAAATAACATCTATGAAATCTTCAACAAAGATTGAAGGTTGCACGATATCGTGTTTCAAATGTTGTAGTTATTTGAGACCAAATCTATCCAAAGAGCATACACCCATTACAGTGAATGCAATATACTATGTGGAACTACACTGTAACTTACAAGTTTATTGAAACACCTTATTGTATCACAAGCATGGTACTAACTAAATAGTATAAATTATAGGGACTACTTTCACTCATTTGTAAGAGCTGGATTGAGTTTTGTTTTAATTAACAACTATTAATCAATCAATATAGACCGGTTTCGATTCCATTACGAAATGAATATAAAGGATTCAGTTCTGTCCAGTATTGTCAATGCAGAGTAGAGACCAATTTTGCATTAACCTACTTATGGCAGTGAGATAAGAAGGCTCTCATTTATTGTGGTGGAAATATATACAAAATCACTAGTAGCCCTCATGTTATTGACTTGGCTGTTACCATCATTAGATTAGAACACACACAAAAGACGAACAAGAAAACGGTAATGTGCTACAAACATGATTTCCATGACAATAATATCCAAAACTGTATGCTTCTCAACAACACAGATAAAGCTCACCGTCCGTGATTTTCCATCCGGGCTCTCTACATTTAAACAAATCTATAAACATACTTGGGCTCTGAGAAGCATCATACACAGAGAAAAAACATAATTGTCAATAGTTTCCGTGTATCTACGTATTAAATATAGCTATTCGTAGCCCATGTCTCAGTGCATGGTAGGGCGGGGTGAACGTGGACGAACAGGGGTCTTTGAAGGGCTTACCCTGCAGATAAAAAAAAGTGTGGATTAGAGGGGCAATTTGGCACATTTCCTTGTTAATGGGTTGAATCTAGTTGCGTTTAATCTCTGACAGACCAAATGCATTGATTAAAATTTCCAGCTGAAAGGTAAACATGTCAGATGCTGGGTTAAAAGATGCCCTAAATGTGTTTTAAATGCATACAACCTCCTAAATTATCTTAATCAAAAACTTAGATCATTATAGTATTCATATTTACCACCTTGATCATTCATGATCTATGTGAGAAAAAAGGAAACAATAAAAGGGTTTGCGGGTCAACCCAACGCCATCTCGTTCATGCTAAAACATTACATATTTCGACCAATTACCAAGTCCCCATTACGTAATCCACCAGACCTCCCAGTTTGCCACTTTAGTGTGGATATACATCAAACCATGGCAATTCAGGGGATACGGAAGTGTTTGAAACGGAACATAAGTACCTTATTGGTAAAGATCCCAATACCGCACCACTACAATTCAGAGCTGCAATAGCACTCTCAGCCTGTAATATCCAATTAATGATTAATATCTTGTATAAACATAAAACGTAAAAGCAAGTTCCATCAGAAATAGAGAGAAAACTAGCGAGAAACTTTTAAGCCATCTGTCGAATACCTCTATTGACCGACTCTTCACTCTAATTTTAGATATAAAAATCGCTGACTGAAAAAACTATAACAAGCCTTTTGTTCAGATAAAGAATCAAATGAAGGTGGTCAACATTCAAATCTTGATGAAATGACCCTTAATAGCAAACAGCAAGTAAATAGACTCAAGAAGTCAAAAGTAGTGAGTCATAGATGGCCTTTAAAGTGGTTTCCAAAACTGCACCTCCTATTAGGTTTTAAAAGAGAGCTAAACTTGGCAAGACAATAATAGCACATCTTATCTATGGCGCATGTAAGAAGCCTAAGCAATATTAGGCACCTTATGCCACTTAATAACAATTGGTAGAAATGCAGTTCACCATAGCACTCAAAACTCAAAAGCTAACTCAGGAGATATGGAGCAAAGTAATGCGAGTAATATCCCCCCTACCCCGCCCTCGGAAGGATTTAGTGTTGTTCTTATTGAGATTTCAATAACCCAGATTAATGGTTGGTGGACCTTGCAATATCTAACTACAATCTTCTTTGTTGAGAAAGACAATGGTCACAAAAAAAATAAAAATAAAAATAAAAATAATAAATAATAAAAATAATAATAATAATAACAATAATAATAAAAATTGAAGGGAAAACCTACACCTATCTCACAAGTTACATATACACCACACATACTATATGTACACATTGCCTACCATGAGGCTTTAACCCACAACCTCTAGATTGAAGGGTTCCTTACATACCAGTAACCGCCAAAAGCCCTCTGGTGACAAAACCTTTACACAAAAAATTTATCTTTTTACACTATAAACACTTAGTTTGAGCCAGTCTAATTAGCTTAAGAGTCAGAATCAGACACAGTAGAATATCTATTAACATACCCGATAAGCACATCGACGCTTGCCAATAAAGATTACCCATTAAAGGTCTGAAGTAAATTTTCTAATAATTAACATACTAATACTAATAAACTTAATTCAACACTATTATATCTTCAAAGTGGAACGAAAAACTAACACCAAGGTATCTCGATGTTTAAGATAGGATTGTAATATGATCTCGGGTGGAAGGAGTTGCTTTTCAAGAAAATTAATAATTGAAGTAATCATTTTCTGAAACATTCTAAAGACATAAATTGTAAGAGAGAGTTCATATGAACCCCAATATGAGATCTACAAGTGTTAACTTCAACAGTGAACCGTGCACTATGAGATACTTGATAAAATGTTCAAGAAGCCTATATACAAAATTAGTTGCTTACTAGGAATGATAATCTCTATACAAAAATATAAATGAGAAACATGAAACAAGGCAGACATATATGGCACGGAAGAAGTAAAGAAACATGGAGGGAATCAAAATCAACCCAACAATCCGGACAATCGCTTAAAAGGGGGAAATGGTGGGGTCAAGGGGATATAACTGGAACTTCCAAGTTATCAAAGTTGTTACAACTATAAATAATGCACAAGGATCAGAACTTGATATATTGTGGGTTTTTATTATTGAGTTATAAACCATAAAAAAGGTGCCAATATAGCAGATCTCAGACCTCAGCATGTAACTCAAAAGTTGCTTAATCAGCAACTAAGGAAAAGATATAAAGACATTAGTAGAAAAGTTCTACAGAAGTAGGTGAACTAGATGTGCATATATATTACAGTATGACAAAAAGCTTGAAACATCAGACATTGAACTTGTTAGCTGTTATGCCTATTTTTGAGAACTTGAGGTAATGGCTTGTGAAAACAGGGTGCCAAGGGTTTTTATGTGTCAAACTAATCATCTATAGAAACTCATATGTAGATTAGGAAAGTTTCATTTTGTTCAGCATACAACTAGCTAATGTACATTGGCATGTAGTAACTAGTAACCTTATCCTCTATAAACTAAGTAGCACCGGATGTCCAGTTTTGAGCCGAGTCAGAGTACGTCTCTCCTACGAGATGCTTAAATCATCCATCCAATTTACTTTTGAGTTGGGACTCTTGTGTAAACTCATGAGGGCTATACTATGATAGCTAGTCTGCTACTCGGATAAGCACAAATCAAGTTTTTCCATATACAATAGGAAAAACAAAGGCATTAAGGTTAGATTTTATCTTGGGAGGAAGCCCATCATGGGTAGCTTTACTTTCCTTAATCTATTCAGAATCTCCCGTATTGGCATAGGGCACCAACTAACATATGTTATGTTATGAATAACAAATAAATCGCATATTTAAAGTAACAAGAGCAAAAGCTTAGAATAATCACCATCACAAACTCCACAAATGCAATGCGCGACGAATGATGATAGTCTCCAAGCAACCTCAAACGGTAAACCTATGAAATGAAAATGCAATGATATGCAGTTAAGATTTCAGATGGCTGCAAATTTGTCAATACTTTGTATATGGATAACTGTAAACCTCTCCACAAAGTGATTCAAAGAAGAGTTTGACATCCGCCTGAGTAACCTGATTCAAACAGAATATATATCATGTACATGCTACCAAACTAACATTCATCAAATGCATGTACAAAGAAGAAACCACTTTATAACTACCTTCTTATCAATGTTAGTACAATAAATAGTCCGTGCGCACATTTCCCTTTCATCCTCAGACTAAACACAAACATAGCCAGGATAATAGTGTTAGCGTAACTGTAAGTACATTGTCCATCAGTAATAGAAGTCAAAGTCAAAGAATCTCACTCGGGGCAGAAAAGTTGGATTCACTGGTGCAATTGCAGTTTTGGAAGGCAGCACCCTAACAGGGTAGAACCCGAGCATTGTTCCAGCGAGACTCAATGCATTCCTTGCACCTTCTGCAAGTACAGTACTACCAATCTTAATGTAATACAAATCGCACATCGTACTAACTACATATAGAAAAGGTTATATTTGCATACCTTCATCAGTAAACTCGATAAAAGCAAAACGGAGAACAGAATTAGGGTCGCCACATACACGGCAATCAACAACCTTTGGTGTACACACACAAAAAAGAAGTCAAACAACCACGATATATACGAGGAAAATCAAACGCCTTTCCATGATGACATGACACGCATATTTACCTGTCCACAGTTAATAAAGAGTGCTGCAAGCTGTTCTTCGGTTACCTAAACACAAACCACCGTTAAAAATTAAAAACCAGCAAACTCCTAGTAAACAGTTGATACAATTACATTATACGAGTCTTCACCTGCTGATCAATGTCAGACACATGAACTGTTCTTTTAATGGCATCTTCTCGTTGTGCCATGTTGGTTCGGCTATTCATTCTCCGCTTTCCATTACCAAAATTACCCTTCTTCTAATCAAAAACAATTTAATCCATAAACAAACAGCAATATACACACAAGACAGACATAACCGAACCTCAAATTTTCTGTAAGCTATCCTAATGAACATATGTGATACAATGGCAAATAACATTACCAAAATTTACCCATTTTGCTATTGTAAGAATTGTACCAAAAGAAACTTCTTCTTGAATGTGTCAAACTTATATAGCTTACTTTAGCAGATTTCTCATTACGGGTACTCAATTTTTTCCGTCCATTTAAGGTATTTAAGTTTCTCTCACCACCAATAAGGGGCTTGTTTTTATGTCGTGACGTTTCAAAAGGTAATAATTCCCTTTTTATGGTTAAAAAAACAGAAAAATGTAGCCCACAACCGTTCAAAAAGCATTCTTATTTGGTTTCGTGATGCTTCGAGAGGTAAAATTTTCTTCTTTATTTGTAAGTAAGAAAACCAGGTATAGCTTAATTTGATCAGAAAGACGTTGAGTACACAAACTAAGAAATTTGGTAAAGTTAGGACATATCCTTTTATGCCGTTTATAACTGATCACCTAGAACCGGTTTGCTGCTCAAATGGCAACATTTGGTGACATGGCAGCTCATGTGGCTACAAATAGGCGGAAAGTATTACCAGAGTTGCAAGACTACAGGTCACCAGATACACCAAAAATGAAATCTTACACTCTTATAGTATGAACACACAATAGCAAAATGAGTAAAGTTTGAAACTTTCCTACGTAATGTGCCTGCCTACGAAACAAAATTATACCCGTGCAGTAGCAACGCCGTTAATGTTAGCAAATGCCGGGTGGTTATTTTGAAGTAAGAAATCATTAACAGCAGCATAACCAAACTGAGCAGCAACAGCAGCAGATGGTGATTGAAATAAAACCCTATTATTATTATACCCATACCCATTATTATTATTATTAGTATTATTCGATAACGAAGGAGGCACAAATTCTTCAGCCATCGGGTTCAATTTCGGGAACATATTCTCCAACTCCTTCATATCTTTCTTGAATCCTTCTTCCTCATGATCATCATTTCCATTCCCTAAATTACCATTTCCATTTACCCTAGAAACCGCAATCGACGAATCAGACTGATCAACGTCGTTGGATTCCACCTGATTATTCGATACACCGTTCTCAACAACAGCCATAACAATACCGATCGATTACCGACTGACACTAGTCTGTATGAGCTAATTTCCTTCTACAAAATATTAACTAATTAATCGTACGGATCAAAATTTGTTCATTAATTTGTGAACAAAAGTAAAAACGTAGAATGAAATCGTTACCTGATTGACGATGAGTCGATAAATGGAGTGTTGGGTTGATTGAATTCAACTGAAAGATCGTGAAATGAGAGATTATTACATACGAATAGAAATGGGAATATAAATTACGATATTAAAACATTATAAATGAGAATGTAAAGAATCGGATGAAGAAAGGAGGAACCTTTATGTTGGTCAAGAATGTATCACAGAGTTTGTTGTTTGTTGGAGAGACGAGTTAGTAGTGAGTTAAATAATTAGGGTGTTTGTTGTTGTTGTTGATCGTATGGTCCGTTTTGGCCTACTATGTTCATTGATACGGTGGCACATGGACCAAGAACTTTAATTCTGGTTTCTTGTAAAAGATATAAAAAGTTACTAGTAGTAATTAACTATGAATTACAACTAAGATTGGGATTTTTGGAGTAAATTATTGAGTAAAATACACTGTTTTTGGTGATGATATTGAATTTTTGTTGTTTGGGTTTGAGATTGTGGCTAATGATTTTATTTGTAAGTCACTTAAAAAATTATGATCTAATGGATTTAAAGGTATTCTTTTTCTAATGAATTTTACATTTAATGTTATGATACGCGGATTTTAATTCATAAGAGTTTTACATTACTATCACAAAAAAAATTAATCTCCTTTAAGCTCGTAAATCATCGTCGTCAAACACGATCATAGTTTATTTAAAATCTCATTATCATGATTTATCATCCTTGTTATTTATTGTGTAATTTGATGACGTGTTATATATATAAAAAAGGTGTTACTTGACACACTTACAATTTGACACACCACTATTTATACAATGATACAATAAATAACAAATTTTTAACACACAATGTACATCCAAATAACTTTGTACATACTATGAATATCAAACCTAAATTAAACCCTAGGATAATGATGCAACTAATCATTACAATGTTAAAGCAAATGAGCCTTTTAAAGTCTAACATATATGAATGTAATTAGGGCGTCAAAATACACTTAAATTTAGTTAAAACTTTATAGTGCATATCAAACTTTATTTTGGTTTATGTTGTGCATTCGGCTATTAAAAATCGCAATTGTATGTACTAGGTAGTATCTTTGATATAGCAACTTGTTTGCATGCTACATGACACCATGTTACTTATACATCTTCTCACTCCTGATCTTCATCAATCATTTTATCACACTAACCAATCAAAATTTTAAATGTTTTTTAGGTACAAGCTTACGATCACATATCATTTTTCAAGTTTTATAATTACAGTGTTTGCCTTAGATTTCTTAAATAGCTTTTTAGCTATTTTTGGGTTTTTTGCCGAAAAATGAATCAATAGTTCAGTTTTTTGCATTTTCGGGTACCAACTAATTTTTTTCTTTAAAAATAACTCACTAATTCGTGTATATGCTAACATTTGAAACGATCGCCGATGATTATACAGCTGGGGATTTTTTCTTAAAGATGTATTTTGAATCGATCATAAGCGTTTGAATTGCTATATAATCCTCAGCGACCGTTTCAAATGTTAACATATACACGAAAATGATCGATTTAAATCAGTGGTTCATTTTTCGGCAAAAAAATTAGTTGATACCCGAAAATGCAAAAAACTGAACTATTAATTCATTTTTCGGGAAAAAAAACCCAAATATTATTACCCTTATCAAACACTTTTGAGTTTTTTTAGCTTATTAATGCTAAAAACTCATTTTATGAAGCTAAAATGTGTGTTTGGCGCAATGATAATTAGGAGCTTATACGAGATTGGGATTCTAATTTTTGATAGTTTACAGTCCTTATTAATGAGAAGCTCTATATAGTAGCATGAAAAAGATAATACTGCTGAAAAAAAGAATACTCATGTGATCATTTTTTTTTATAGAAGCCTTTTCAAGTGTTATAAAAGTATTTTCAAATGGCTTCTAAAATAATAATGCTCACCCACAATCTTTAGCTTTACCACAAGTTCTAGCTTCAACTAAGTTGTTACCTAATACGCCTAGAGAGTTGTGTCTTTGTATGTTATTAAATGAAAAGAAAAAAAAAACTCAAACACTCTCTATTTGGGTGAGCCAAACACCCCGACCACTCCCAATGGTGGTTAAACCACTTCCAAATCAGTTTTGCCACATCAGCTTTTCACCAACAGATTCATCCCCGCCAACAGTTTAACCACTTACAAATCACTTTGTTTTTATTTTAATTATTTAATACAAAACAAATTAAAATAAAACACATTTCATTAAATTAAAATTAAACATCACATAAAATTAAATAAAAGATTACAATAAAAAAAATTACATTTCAAAGGGAAAAAATACAATACTTTATTCAAATTAAACATTTAAAAACTCAACACGCACGGAAGTTTGGAGGTAGTTGTGAAACGTGTTCGATTAAAGCGGAACGCAATTCATGGTGTTTTTCTCGATCGCATAATTCCTTATCCATGCGCAATTGTGTTTCAACTCTTTCTTGCCACGTACGTTGTGGTGCATTTGCCGGATCTGAAAAATAGTCTTCTTCTAGGTCGCACATGTTTCGGCCGTTGTCCTCGATTATCATGTTATGTAAGATCATACAACAATATATGATTCTTTTGATTTTGTTGGTGCTAAATGGTCGTGCCGGATTTTTTATTATATGCCAACGGTACACCGAATGTGCGTTCAATATCTTTCCTTACAACTTTTTTATATCTCTTAAACTGTGCTTCAGTCGGCGTTAGTGGATGTCTAAATGACTTTATAATAGTTGCCCATTCCGGATAAATACCGTCGCCAAGATAATAACCTTTGGTGAATTGACGACCGACAATCGTGAAATTTACTTGCTGAGCTCTATCTTGTAGTAAGTCGTTGAATAAGTCGGATTGGTTAAGGATGTTAATGTCGTTGCTCGAACCTGCCGGACCAAACCAAAAATCGTAAGAGGCAACCGCCTCGAGCATGATCGTTAGACGACCTTGATCACCTCGTGTGTATTGCCCTTGCCACGCAACAGGACAATTTTTCCACGACCAATGCATACAATCGAGGCTACCGAGCATACCCGGAAAACCATGCACCTCGACATGACGTTGGTGTAAACGTTGCACGTCATAGAGTGTTGGTTTTCTTAAGCATTCGGTAGAATATAAATGAAAAATACATTTACAAGAATTTTCCAACGCATCGTATGACGTTTGTTGGCCCATATGTAAATATTCATCAAATATATCGGTGGAACATCCGTACGCCAATTGGCGTACGACAGAAGTGACCTTTTAAACGACGTTAAAACCGGGTAATCCGGTTGCATCATAACGTGTATGAAAATGTGAAAAATACGTCGATAGTGGTTGTTGGGAACGAGAAATTATATCTTGACAAATACAGAGATATAAGTGCCGACTCATTCGGAAACGTCGGCGAAAGTAGTTGGCCGGGAATGTTGGTGTAACACCCTCTTCACTGGTCTGGTAATTCCTTTATTTAAATTAGTTATTTAATTGTTTTTAGGAATTACTTGATATTAATTATTTTACTTGTGAAACTTAAGTAAATAAGTCTTAGGACTTATTGTGAATAGTAAACTATTAGTTATTTTAAATTACTATAGTTGACGGTAAAATAAAGTCATATTTCTCGCAAATAGTTTCCGGGTTCCAAACAATAGGTTTAGAAGGGGTAAAAAGCTTAAACAATTAAACAGAGTCGGTTTGATGAACCGACCCTTATAACCTCAAATGTCCACAGCTTCCTTATTTCTTCTCATTTCCTACTTTCATTTTAAACTTGTAAATTCATGAAAATCATACCAAGTTGATATCCAAATTTGTTTAGTTGATTTCAAGTTCTAAACATCAATTTCGTATCATCCTTTCACCCTTATCTTCACCAAAGGGTGAGTTTAAATTTGATTTTGGGTATACAAATTGAGTTTTATAATTTTTGATTGATTTACACGAAATTGAAGCTTGATATGTGGTTATTAGATGTTATATGATGCTACTTGGAGTATTAGAAACCATAGAATTGAGTTTTTTGGAGTTATGGTGAGATTTAGTTCGCAAAACTCGTTAGAACAGCGAAACTCGCAGAACCCAGTTCGTTCTGCGAACTGAGTTCTGGTTGCGAAGCGAGTTGAGTTTGTTGTGCAAACCGAGTCGCTGCGAAGCGAATTGAGTTTGTTGTGCGAACCGAGTCGCTGCGAAGCGAATTGAGTTTGTTGTGCGAACCGAGTCGCTGCGAAGCGAGTTGAGTTTTGCTGTGCGAATTGAGTTCTGCGAGCCGAGATGGCTGTGCGAACTGAGATCTATGCGCTGCGAACTGAAAAGTTGCGAACCGAGTTGACCTGCGAAACCAGATCACTGCGAACCGAGATTTTTAAGATTTTTGTTTCGCAAATTTTGAAAATGCGTAAGTCTTTTCGGGGTAACGGACAGGTGACAATTTCACTAACTCGGATTGGATTGAAATTTGCATGGTCACTCGGAGACGACCTAATGATCCCGGCTCTATTCTGAGAGTCTAGGCAGTTTTTGGCCATTCGAGGTCATCTAGGGCCCGAAAATGGCATTTTTCAGTTTTTAAACGTCATTTCGGGATTTTCTGATTTCATTTTGAATGAACTTTTGTTTGACTAGACTTCAGGGATTACCTGATTTGATAAATATGCTCTGATGATGATTATGGAACGAATTTCTAACTTATATTTGAATTTCTGTTTCAGATCAACCTAAGACTCAGTGATATAAGAATCCTGAGTGTGGAGACGTCAGAGGTATCGGTGAGTGGATTTAGAACTCACCATTTGATTTAGTTGTAACTATTTGGTTGCAACAAGTAAACGTAGATATGTGTTAGACTGTTTAGTCTTGATTATTGACTATGAATCTACGTGATATGTGAATATATGTGTATCAGATTATTGAGGTCAACATGTAGTTGGACTTTTGGTTATTATGTGATTCACACAGGTTTTGATTCATTTGTTGTGTTTGAGACCTGTGTATGAGTTTAATAACCAATAGTTATCGGTCTATTCTGTATTGGCCATACAGATTGACGTTAAGTGTTCTTTGGGAATCCCCGGGTATTATGATATCCCAAGAGCCACCGATCCTCATTGAAATATGCGTGTTTACGATTATTTGGTGTAAACTCATAGTTACGCTAAGTTGAATTGTGTGTGTAAAATCTATTCACGTAGCTTCGTGCTAATCCCTCATATTACTTCCTGCAGATTTTGTTTACTATGTGGGTAGTCAGGAAGTGGATGCTTCGGCAGGGAATGTTTAACGACTTGCGAGTCTAATATGGTTTTGTATAAACCTTGTTTTGTAAAATATAATACCTCGTTTTAAGTATTTGTTAAACAGTTTTAATTTGGTGTGATCTGAATACGTAAATTATTTATGTACATTAATGAAATGTATTTTGTAATATACGCTTCCTATTAAAATAATATAATATTGTTGTATTAGAAAGAGGGGTGTTATAAGTTGGTATAAGAGCTTAGATTTGGGTGAATTGAGCATTATAAAGTGTTCAATCCCAAATCTAGAGTGTGTTATGTCAAACATTCTTGGGTATGGGATTTAGCATTGTATGTGAAATTGTTAGTAGATAGGTGCTAACGATTAACAAATGTTGAGTTGTTGTGGTAAATACAGATATGGCAGATAATGAACAACCGACCACCAACCCTAATAATGCCTCAAGGATCGATGTTCCCCCTTCTGATATTCATAATGAGAGACATGATCATGAGGGTACTTCTATTCCTGCTCGTGAAGAATCGAATAGAGATGATTATCTTTTTCAGTTAGAAGATGAGGTGATTAATCTCAGAGAATTTAAAAGGCAGACGGAAACTGCATCATCTCAGCAACGTTCTCAGCAACAAATACCGATGTTTGGCAATATTCCTCCCTTTCAGTCAAATAAACAGTGTTCATTCAAAACATTCATGGCAAGTAAACCACCAGAGTTTAGAGGTAGTACAAATCCGTCTGTAACTTTAAATTGGTTAAGAGATATAGAGAGGAAATTTGATGTTACTCGCTGTGAAGAGGAATCCAAAGTGTTTTATGCTATTCAGTGTTTAAAAGATGAAGCCATGGTTTGGTGGGACTCGATTACTGGTCATTTGACTCAACAGCAGAAAGAAGCTATTCGATGGCCTGATTTCCATCAAGTTGTTTGTAATCAATATTGTTCCGACTTTGATATGGCACGTATTAGGAGAGAGTTTATGAATCTTCAATTAACTGATAAGATGACCATCGACGAGTTAATAACCCAGTTTTCGGAGAAACTACGGTTTGTGCAACAGTGGGTTCCCGATGAGAAAACCAGAATCGAGCAGTTTGTGGAAACTTTACCTCATAATTACCGTACTACAGTGAGGTTAGCTAGTAATCTATCCCAAGCTTTTACTCTTGCACGCTCGGTTGACAGTGATATTATAGGTTTTCGAGAGTCTCAATCTAGAGATACTTCTTCTTCATTTCCAAGAACTAGAACAGATTCTTCGGGTAAAGGAAAGTCAAGGTGGCAGGGTAATCGTCAGGGTCAAAGATTTAGTAATAAAAGTGGTTCATCCGGAAGTTCTAATTGGTGTAGTTCTTGTCGATCCAAACATACTGGCCCATGTACAATTCAGACAAACAAATGTGTTAAATGTGGTGAATTGGGTCATGAGTTTAAGAATTGTAAGTTTCCTAATTATGTATGTTGGAACTGTAAGAAAGAAGGGCATCGTGTTGGGCAGTGTCCTGAGGCAGGAAAGCAGGGTTCGGTCTCGGTCGGGAGTTTGTGTATGTGTGTGTGTGTGTGAGAGAGAGAGAGAGAGAGAGAGAAAGAAAGAGATTTTGTGAAGAAATAAAGTGTGTGTAACACCCCCCAAATTTACTGTTTAGCGGAAGCAAGCTTTGGGGTGCTACTAATCAATAATCAAAACACACAAGACATATAATGAACGACTCTATAGGCTTCGTTTACACATACATTGATAATATAAAGTTTTACAATATATAATGTATTGAGTCACTGGTCGCTGATCTTAACTCGTTAGTCGCTGATGTGAAGTCACTGATACTCTCTCTGAAAGACTTATTGAAAAATGATCGTAGTTGAAGCTGCTGTTGCAAAAGTTTTAGTCTCTGATCCTATCTCTCCAGTTAGAAGATGAAGAACTGTGAGTCCCTAATCACTATTATGTTAGTGATTATGAATCGTTAACAGTGAGTTAATTGTAGAAGGGGGGGTTGAATACAATTAAAACTTTTCTTTTCTTTTGTGATGAGTTATATTTGCTTAACAAGTTTTTAATCGTATTAGGGTAACAACAATATGAACACAAGTATGTATATAAGATAAAATGTTCAGATGCTGATACACATATAGCTGAAAGATAAATTCTTTTATTAATAAAATTTATCTCTTGTTGATTTGCGGAATAGATTAGCCAAAGCTAATCTAAATCAAACAATACAGCTAGTACAAGGAGATGAGCAGTAGTGGACAAACACGCTAACTGCTCACTCGCTGAAGTAAGCTAGTAGTGGACAAACACGCTACTAGTTTACTCGCTGGTGTTTACTTGTATCTTAGACAAACTAGTCACTGACAAACAAGTGACAATACAAGTAATCGACACAAAATGAAGTACAACATACAACGCTATTTATAGACACAGAAATCCTTGATTTCCGGATCTGATGGACACGTGTCGCTGCTTGATTGGAGAGGTAGTTGAGATGTGATGTATCATGGCACGACATTCTGTCTTGGGAAATATCACCTTGTACCATAGACCAATCAAAAGCTTCCACGTTACTCTTTTTCAAGTTTCGAGGAGCACGTGCTGCGCCGTAGTAACGCCGAATGTTGACTTCTTATTTAATGCGGCATTTAATGCTGCAGTCGCTGATAGAGACATCAATTCTCCTCATTCTCGATGCGAGCTAACATGCTCTAAAGAATGACTTGAATAGCTAATCTTCAGCGACTTCTTTTATTCAGCAGATGAGAGAACTCAAGAAGACTTGGAGACTCTCGCTGATAGATGAGTATCAGCGACACACATAGTTGAGTCTTTGATCTTTATAAATTCTTCTTCTACCGGTCTAAGATACAGTCAGCGACAAGAAAACCTTCAGCAACATTATCTTCAACTTGAATCAACCTTCATATTCAGAGAGTGATGCTCTCGCTAATGATGATCAGCGACACACAAAGTTGAGCATCATTCTCTTTCAGTAACACAGACTAGATAGAAGATCAGCGAACATAAACTTCAGCAACAGGAGCTTGACTTGAAACATTTCTTTACAGAGAGATCTTCAGTAAGTGAGTCAGAGACTTGAGATAATAAGTCATCATCAGTGACTTCGCTTATCAGCGACTAATGACTTCAATAATCTGCTTGTAGATATTATCTAAGTCTCCCCCTTAATCATTGAGATCAGCGACCATCTTGAGTATGACGATCAGTGACTCAACAATCTCCCCCTAAATGGTTTAAGTCAGAGCTCCCTTAGACAAACTGGTTGCAGTAGGTATTGAACTCAATAATCTTCCCTTTACTTTGTTGATAAGTTGAATGTTCAGAGACTTGTCCTTGTAAATTTTTGTAGTTGAAAAGATTTTGAGTCTCTGATAGGAGGTTGCCCAGTGACTTGCACTTGTAGATTTTCTTGATTCAAACCTCATATATATCATAGAACAAATTATTTACAGAAGCTATCTATTACAAAATGACTAAGCTATTTATCTCTCCACATCTCTTCTTCCTTTACTATGCCAAGCTCAGCTTCAAGTTCATATTTGTCTTTGGAGGGCAGGTATCTGAACTTTCTGGCCAAGGCTTCATCGAGAATAGCTTTTCTGATCTTTGAATCTGTTGGAAGCATGCTAGCTGACCTGATCAGGTGTATGAGTTGTTCTTGATCAACCTTCTCAAGTTCAGCTTCTCTCTGAAACCTAAGGGCACCATTTAGGTCCCTGTATACCAGACCCTTTTCACCTTCAGTGACCTCATGACCTTCAAGCTTTGGCACACCAGCAGGGATAGATAGATTAAGCCTTGAAGTGTTGGGAATTCGATAGATGCTGCTGGTACCTGATCTATACCTTGGACTAGGTGGCTGAACAATTTCCTCACCATGTATGACAGTATCTTCTGGTCTGAGGAGTTGCAGCGACACCATTTTTTGATAAAGCCTATCAATCTCTTTCATGACATCAACCTTAGCTGCACTTGTAGAGTGGCTGATAGCAAGCCTTATCTCATTCCATTCTTCTCTGTGCAGCTTGCATACTTGATCAAGTAGCATTGATTGAGTCTCTGAACCTCTTTGTATAAGTAGTTGAGGTTGAGATTGGTTCCTTGACTTTTTCAGTTTGACCTTGGTGATAGGTGTAGGGTTTGATCTCCCTGTCATTCTGGCAGCAAATCTTTTTCTATCAATCTCATCTCACTTTCTATCCACTGCTGTTTTGACAGCTCCCCCTTTCTTTTTAGAGCTCTTGCTAGCTGATCTTTTCAGTTTATGTTGCTCTAGCTCACTCTCTTCTATCTCAGCAAGTACCCTGGCAATTGTAGCATCAGACTCTTCTTGATCTTTCTTTTGCTTAAGAAGTCTGGCCCTTTCATTGGCATCTTTGGAGCTCAATTCCAGTAGGTATGCTCTGTCAGCATCTGATTGCTCTTTCAGCAACCTTTTCCTTTCTTGTTCTTCTCTCAACTCAGCCTGAAAAGTTATTTGTAGTATCATCTCTTGCTCCCTGTCCTGTCTTGCCTTTATCTTTCTGGCAATTCTCTGATCTTTTGTTTCATCAGGACAAGGGGTATCTGAGGCTGAGTCAGAGGAAAGGCATGCTGTGGGGGAGGTATCTGATGTGGAAGTGTTGGAAGGAGTTGCTGTGGAGATTGGTGTTATAGTTGTTGGGGTAGGTGTGGTTAATTGGACTGTTTGGGTTGTTGTGGTTGTAGTTGCTGTAGGTGAGGGTAGGTTTAGGGTTGCTGATGGAGATGAGGGTGCAGCTACCTCAGATATGACAATGTGTAAGTGAGGATCACTGACCTGTTGTTTCTTTGATGGAGGAGTAGATGCAGGAGAGGTGTCACTGGTCCTTTTTCTTTTCATAACAGATGATATGGGTTGCTGATCCTCCATATTTATGTCATCTTCATCATCTGAGCCCTGACCATTTCCATGACCACCTCCCTGGCCATCATCATTGTTATCATCATCATTATCATCAGCATCATGCATGATGGTATCATCCTCCTCATCATCAGATGCATCAGCTACTACATCCCTATTCATCCACTCCCAGCGAGCCAGTTCGTAGCTCACTGAGGTACCCTCAATGCTAGCAGTATCATCCACTGCCCATTGCTGTACCAGCCCATTATAGTTCCTGAGTTCTTCAGCACTGAACTCAGGAAAGCTTTCAGCAACAGCCACCATATCAGTAGCTATCTCCATATCCACCCAATGCAGTTCAGCAACTGCAAGGGCCTCCAGCTCAGGTTGCTCAGCAATAGGACGAAGTGCATAGGTAGTGAGCACTATGTCCCTGTGAGCCTTGTTTGATAGCGGATCAGTCATTTTACGGGGCATCTCTGGGTCAGAGACCAAGTCATCTTCTTCACTCTCCCCCTGACTGGTTCGCTCAAACTGATCCACTGCCCTAAGTATCTGATCTGTGAAGTCTGCGTTCTCCTCACGCAGGGCAGCGACCTCAGCTCTAGTCACTGTGAGCTGTGAAACAACCTGTGGAAGCACCTTAATAACTTTGTCAGTGTTATAAAGGTAGTTGGATACAGAGATGGCTAGGTCATTTTGGTTGGTGGTTAGCTGGGCAATAGCAGCAGCATGATTGGTGAAGTTGGTGTTGGAAGTGGAGGCTAGCTCAGTGACTGCATGGTTGATTGCAGCACTGGCATCAGCTACTGTTTGGACCCTCTGACTAACAGATACACTCCATGGTTCAATGGAGTTATACACGTCAGTGAGAGCAGCAACAGCTTTTTGGAGGACAGAGACATTGCCAATAAGTGCCTCACGGTCGTCAGTGAGCATCTTAATTTGGGTTTGGGATTGGGCAATGTACTCCATCAGTAGCTGATCTGATGTGGAGTGAGTGGAGGTGTTTGGGGGAGTAGTTTGGGTAACAATAATGGGGGTGGGAGTAGATTGGGCTACATGATCAGGGGGTGTGGTCTGATCAGCAGCAACTTGGATGTTGTCACTGGAGAAAGATGTGGGGGTAAGCTCTCTGATGGGTGAGTTGGAGGTAGGTGGAGGAATGGGTTGGGTATCCTCAGAAGTGTCCATTGGCATGATTTCCTCATCATCAGCTTGTGATTTAGCTGATGGTTCATTGGAAATAGAAGTAGCGACCTGTATCTCACCATGGGTCAGTGGTGAGACATTGGCAGTCGGTGCAGTGATAGATAAGAGATGGCCCGGGTCTGTAGCCAGTGGTGTGACATCAGCTATGAGTGTGTTATCACTCACTGATGCCATTGCCCTTTGAATGAAATGTCATCCTTTTGTGAGGATGACAAGTGGCTGGGTTGACTCAAGCTGAGGGTGTGGGGTGCACCCGAATCACTGCCAACAGTGGTTTGATCCACTGCAGCTGTCTGTAGGTTTCCCTTTGTAGAGTCACTGGACTTTCGGGAGTCCAGTGAAGCAGTTGAAGCTAAGGGTTCAGCAGTGGTGCCCTCAGTAACTGAACGTACAGTCACTGATTCACCACTGGCATCCGTAGATGTCTTCTTTTTGCTATGTCCCTGATCCTTTAATGTCAGGGACCCTAGTTTGGATTTTTTCTTGGGAGCAGTTGGTGGTTTCTTGATTGGTGGTTGACCAACAGTAGTCACTGGGGGTGTGGTCAGTGACGTGGTCGATGGGGGGGCAGGAACTGACATATGTACAGCAGTTACAGGCTGGGGTGCAAGGATCCCCGGATGCTTCATAAAAGCAGGTAAAACCGCAGTCGCTGGTTTTGCAAAAATTTGAGATCCTACCATAGTGGGCTCAAATCCCTGAAATGATACCTTATCTTAGGCATCAAACTGATCCCTGAAGATCAGTGAGAGGTACCTAGGGTAAGGTACATATTTTGCCCTGGCAGGCTCAGCGACCTTGGTGATCAGTTCATTAAAGATCACACTTGCATAGTCAACTCGTAGAGAGTTGACCAGTGACCAACTGATCTGTGCTTCCAGGGAGCTGAATTGATCATAGCTCCCTGATTTTGTGCCCAAAGATTGAATAAAATTAGTAAAAAGGGCATTCCAAACACCATCCATTTTGGTTTTATGGACCGTAGAGTACTTACGATTGCCACTGCCATCGACTGAGTATTTACACTCAATCGCAGTGAGCTCGACGAGGCCTTGTTTGGCAACGTCGCTCTCTGGCAGTGACTCATATGACTCGAAGGTCGGCAGTTGTAAGATAGAGCGAATGGTGTTGGCAGTTATGATTATAGATTGGGTACCATTGTCAATAAAACCCTGGAGTTGAGAAACACCAGAGACGACTGAGTGAGTGCAGGTGAACCAGAACTCACTGAGCCATTCTGGGTTCATTTCCCCAGGAGACAAGGTAAGAGCAGGGAGGATAAAATGGTTTTTCAAAAAGTTTATCACCTCCGCATACTCAGGTTTTGTACAGGTTACATTTCCCAAATAGTTAGATTTGGGAACTGTAACGACAAGGGACTCGCTGACCGCAGAGGCTCGAAGAGCTTTAATCTCTGGGGTAGGAGTGTAGGAATTATTGAAAAATTTAGTCCTTGCCATTTTTTAAAATAAAGTAGAAAGTTGAAAAGATTAGAAATTTGCAGAGAAAAATATGAAGAAGATGAAGTTTAAAAAGTTTGAGAGCGCAAAGAATGAAACGGTGGGGGGTTTCGCTGCTTATATACGGTCGCTGGTGTAAAAATATGTGGTTATAACGAGTATGTACGTGGTCAAAAAGGTAAAAATAAATAATAAACTAAGAGTGGTTGGTGGTAGTGGAGCAGGTTGATGATGGTGAGGGGTGGTAACATTAAATGTTGATGGGAGAGGTGCGCCGGAAAAGGTATACGAGGTGTCAGAAAAAAGTGTACCTTTTCGAGTTCCCATAAGATATTTTAATATTGTATTTATGAAGAATATAAATCGTTACAAATTAAATACAGGGTATTAAATGTAAGGAATATATGTCGAAATAAATGCAATATTAAAGCGAAACTTTCGCTGATACATCGTGTTTCAGCGAGATGAAAATAAGTTATATCTTAAAATAAAATAGATGTTATGTTTCACATTTGATGTCGCTGATCAAATTTCAACTTAGAATACAAATTCAATCAGCTAGTCAGGTATGTAAATCATAAGATATAATTTATTTATGTGATATAAGGAATTTTCATGTGCAGTTACTAAGTACATAATTTATTTATTATAACTACACTAACTTATTGTTCTTGCTGATAGTATCAGTGAGAATAATAGATCAGTGAGTTAATAGAAATAAATTATTTACTCATTTTAATCATTCAGGTTCAGCATGCCCAACTCGCTGATGAGAAAGGTGAATCTTTTCTCATCTAAAGGTTTTGTAAAAATATCAGCGAGTTGGTAATCAGTTGGAATGAAATGTAATTCAATGTCACCTTTCATGACGTGGTCCCTGATGAAATGATATCTGACATCAATATGTTTTGTCCTTGAGTGCATCACAGGATTGTTGGCTATAGCAATGGCACTTTGACTGTCACAATAAATTGGAACATTTTCAAAGTTAAAGCCATAGTCAGCGAGCTGATTTCTCATCCACAGAATTTGAGCAGTGCAGGCTCCAGCAGCTACATATTCAGCCTCAGCAGTAGAAGTTGAGACAGAATTTTGTTTCTTGCTTGACCAGCTTACTAGCTTTTCTCCAAGAAACTGACAGTTACCAGAGGTGCTCTTTCTGTCCATCTTGCATCCAGCATGATCAGAATCTGAATATCCTTTCAGTGAGAAATCCGAACCATATGGGTACCAGAGACCAAGATTTGGTGTACCCTTCAGATATCTGAATATTCTTTTGACAGCGAGCAAATGGGATTCCTTTGGATCAGCTTGATATCTAGCACATAGACAAGTGGAAAACATAATGTCTGGTCTACTAGCAGTTAAATACAGCAGTGACCCGATCATTCCTCTGTAAGTAGTGATGTTTACAGATTTACCATCAGGATCAGCATGTAATTTGACTGCAGATGACATTGGTGTAGCAAGGGATGAGCAGTTGGTGAATTCAAATTTCTTTAATAACTCTTTAACATATTTTCCTTGATTTATGAAAATACCAGTGTTGGTTTGCTTTATTTGCAGACCAAGGAAAAATGTCAGTTCACCCATCATGCTCATCTCATAACTTTTAGTCATGAGGTTACTGAACTCCTTGCACATGTCATTGTTAGTAGACCCAAAAATAATATCATCAACATAAATTTGGACTAATATAACATCTCTTTTATCCTTTTTAATAAAAAGTGTGCTGTCAATCTTACCTCTGACATACCCACAGTTTATTAAGAAGGTAGAGAGAGTGTCATACCAAGCTCTGGGAGCTTGTTTTAGTCCATATAAAGCTTTATCCAGTTTATATACATAACCTGGATGCTTGGGATCAGTGAATCCAGGTGGTTGCTTCACATACACTTCTTCCTGCAGCTTGCCATTTAAGAAGGCACTCTTCACATCCATTTGGTATACCTTGAACTTCTTGTGAGCTGCATATGCTAAAAACAACCTGATTGCTTCAAGCCTAGCAACTGGTGCAAAGGTTTCATCATAATCAATTCCTTCTTGCTGACAGTAACCTTGTGCAACCAGTCTAGCCTTATTTCTTATAACAACACCATCAGCATCCATCTTGTTTCTGAACACCCATCTTGTTCCAATCACAGATTTCCCAGCTACTTGAGGTACTAACTTCCACACTTTATTCCTTTCAAACTGAGATAGCTCATCTTGCATGGCAGCTATCCAGTGATGATCAGTGAGTGCCTCATCAATTTTCTTGGGTTCAATTAGTGACACAAAGCTTACAAACAAACAAAAGTTAGCAGATGCTGATCTGGTCTGGACTCTGGACTGAGGATCACCAATAATCAATTGATTATCAATATGTCTAGTCCATTTTGTCACTCGCTGAGGTTCAGCAGTGACTTGATTATTCAAAGGTGATCCACCAGACACATCAGCATTAGAAGCAGTGTTTAAGCTTTGATTTTGAAAATGAGTGTTATTACTTTGATGCAAGAGATGAGATGATGATGATGGGATATCAGCAGGCAAAGATGAAGTTCCTGAATTATTCTCAGCTAAGGTAGAGCCAGAAGTATCTTCAGGGACATCATCTTCCCTTTCAGAATCTGATGGATGAACCTCATGCTTGTCATCACTGATTGAATTAAAAATAAGGTTTTCATAATCCTTTGGATCAGTGAGTGATTCATCATAAGATTCATCAAAGGTGACATCCATTGATTCTTCAATACATTCCCTTCTTTTATTGTAAACTCTGAAAGCTTTTGAAATGATTGAGTAACCAACAAATGTACCTTCATCATCTTTGGGGTCAAACTTCCCTAAGTGATCTCTTTTGTTTAAGACATAGCAGGTACTACCAAAAACATGAAGAAAACTTATGTCAGGTTTTCTCCCCCTTAACACCTCATAGGCTGTCTTTTCATGTCTCTTGACAATCAGAGACCTATTCTGAGTGTAGCAGGCAGTGTTAACTGCTTCAGCCCAGAAGTGGGTCTTAAGACCAGCATCTATGAGCATTGACCTTGCAGATTCAATCAAGGTTCTATTTCTCCTCTCTGCAACACCATTTTGTTGAGGTGTTCTTGGTGTAGAGAAGTTTTGAGAAATACCTTTTGAATCACAGAAACTTTCAAGGTCAATATTTCTGAATTCAGTGCCATTATCACTTCTTAAATGTTTAACTGAGCAATCATTTAAGTTTTCCATCTTTTTGATAAAGGATATAATTTTCTGTGTTGCATCATTTTTGGCTTTGAGGAAGAATACCCAAGTATATCTGGAATACTCATCCACAATTACCAAGCAATACCTTTTACCACCAAGACTAGGAGAACTCACTGGACCAAATAGATCCATATGCATCAGTTGAAAGCATTCTGTCACTGAAGATGTTTGCTTGCTTTTGAAAGAAGAGCTGTGATGCTTTCCCTTCTCACATGCTGAACAAAGCTTATCTTTGTCAAAAGTGAGCTTTGGAAGACCATTTACCAAGCAATGCTTGCTGAGCTTGCTGATGGCCTTGAAATTCAGGTGAGAAAGTCGCTTATGCCATAACCATTTTTCTTCTGAAACAGTTCTGGAATAAAAGCATGTTCCTGATTGTGCTGAGTCGATATTGACTACATATGTATTTCCTTTCCTTTGAGCACCCAGGACAGCACTTCCATTTTTGTTGTAAACAACTCCAGCTTCATGATCAAACAGCACTTTATTCTTGGCATCGCAGAACTGACTGATGCTTAATAGATTATGCTTCAGTCCTTCAACATATGCCACCCTCTTAAACATCACATTTCCATTGGTCAAGACCCCATACCCTCTGGTCTTACCAATGTTGTTATCACCAAAAACTACATCAGGACCTTTTTCATCCTGGTAGTCGCTGAGCAGGGACTTACATCCGGTCATATGTCTGGAACACCCACTGTCCAGATACCAGATTGTTTCTCTAAGAATGCCCTACATCAGAAGTAAACTGTTAGTTCAATTTATGAACCCATCCTGAGATGGGTTCATGGTGGATAAGCCCTTAACTTGGCTTCCACTGACCAGCAAAACACTTGACTCACTGCTGGTGGATGGTTGGACTTGTACTGATGAACAATCTGTTGACACATGTTGTCTATTTCCACACTTATAGCATTTTTTATTTGTGGCTCTAGATTTCTTTTGCTCAGCATGCTTATTTGATTGAGATTTGAAAGAATTCAGACTTAATGTATCAGTTTGTTTCTTTAACTCCAGGTCACTGATGATAAGATCATCAATCACTGGAGTGTCAGAACTGAGGTTGCTGAATAACTTTTGATCAATAGTACTGATGAGAACTGGATTAATTGTTGAATCATTTATGCTCAGGTCTTTCAGTTCATCAATACTTGCAGTTATCTCACAGTTGTCAGTGACCAGCGAGCTTTTAACAAAGTGATTTGGTTTAGGCTCGCTGAAGACTGACATTGGTTCAAAGACAAAGTTTGAAAAGGATTCATCAGGCTTGAATATTTGATCAATGCTTGTGGCATCAGCTAGAGAAGCAGCAGTGTCATAATCACCTCCCAAAATAGCTTTCACTTGTTTTGGAATTTGATTATTGACACACTGGTTCACATTTAATGCAGATTTGCACCATGACTTTATAACTTCATTGAGTTGAGAAAATTTGGTTTCAAAACTTATTTTCTCTTGAATGCACATTTGATTTGCATGTATTTGTGCATCAAGCTCAAGTTTCAGATTTTTCATTTTCAATAAATTTTCTTCTTGAAGTTTAAGTTTAAATGTTAAGTCATTGATCATGCATTCTTGCCTTTTCTGAATATCATGAGCATTTGATAGATCAACTATTAAAGTCTCAAAGATATTCTCCTTTTCAGTCACTGAAGCTGATTTAAAGCAATGTACCTTGTAGAGAGTTTCTGGATCCCAGCCGGATGCTGAACATTTCTTAGCGACTTCTTTGATGTTATCAGGGAAGTCAGCATCATCAGCCATTAGGCAGTAATCTCTATCTAAGCATATCATAGCTTCTTCTTCATCAGATGATGAGGTTGAGTCTGAGTCGCTGAAAGATCCTTCTTCAACGACGAATCCTTTTCCCTTCTTCTTACCAGCTTTGGACATAGCTTTCAGCTTCTTGTATTTTGACTTGTATTTGTTATACTTGTCATTTCTGAAGCTGGGCCTTTGTTCAGGGAGAGGATTGACAGCTTTGGATCTGCATTCAGCTGCAAAGTGACCAGGTTTGCCACATTTGTAGCAGTCACCTTTTGACTTTGAGATATCACTAGATGTTGCACCAGCAAATTTGTTGAACCTTGAGTTCTTTCTAAAATTTGCAACCATCATGGCCATATCTCTTTCCAGCTTTTCTAGTCCTTCTTCATAGCTGACTTCAGACTTGCTGTCAGCAGCACAACCTTCCTCATCTGCAATCAGTGACTTTGAACTCATCTGGGTGATCTTAACTTTCTGCCTTTGATCAATCTCTTCTAGCTCAGCTACAAGGGCATTAGAAATCTTTTGACTGCCAAGTGCAGCGCGAATGTGCTCACTTTGGTCAGCTTGTTTTTCAGATTGTTCCCAGTTTAATAATATACCATAAACTTGAGTTAGATTGAGAGAAGTATAATCATTACGTTGTCGAGTACATGTTGCAATGGTACCCCAAATTTTTCTAGGCAGTAGTTCTAGAAATTTTTCAACAACAAATCTTTGATCTTTACCTATATTAGCCTTTTCCATTTTATTTATTAAAGCTTGATATCTAGTATAGGTGGAGGCCAGTGATTCATTGGGTTCCATGGCAAATAGTTCATACTGACGAGTCAGATTTACTTCTCTACAGCGAATGATGTCAGGGGTTCCAATATAGATATTTCTTAGAGTGTCCCACATGTGTTTCGCTGTACTGCACAATCTGATGGACTCAAACACTTCATCAGGAAGTGACATGCTTATGTATATTTTAGCTTGTTTATCCAGCCTAACCATACGCCTATCCTCATCTGTCCATTGTTCCTCCCTCTTTGGCATAACCATTTCTGGTAGTGCAGGAGTGGTTGCAGTAGCTGCAACAGCAGGAATAATGACAGTAGGAGTGTGAGGACCATCAGTTATTATAGAACAAAGACGATCATCAACAAGGTCTAAGAACAAAGACGATACCAATTGTGAGTCCCTAATCACTATTATGTTAGTGATTATGAATCGTTAACAGTGAGTTAATTGTAGAAGGGGGGGTTGAATACAATTAAAACTTTTCTTTTCTTTTGTGATGAGTTATATTTGCTTAACAAGTTTTTAATCGTATTAGGGTAACAACAATATGAACACAAGTATGTATATAAGATAAAATGTTCAGATGCTGATACACATATAGCTGAAAGATAAATTCTTTTATTAATAAAATTTATCTCTTGTTGATTTGCGGAATAGATTAGCCAAAGCTAATCTAAATCAAACAATACAGCTAGTACAAGGAGATGAGCAGTAGTGGACAAACACGCTAACTGCTCACTCGCTGAAGTAAGCTAGTAGTGGACAAACACGCTACTAGTTTACTCGCTGGTGTTTACTTGTATCTTAGACAAACTAGTCACTGACAAACAAGTGACAATACAAGTAATCGACACAAAATGAAGTACAAAATACAACGCTATTTATAGACACAGAAATCCTTGATTTCCGGATCTGATGGACACGTGTCGCTGCTTGATTGGAGAGGTAGTTGAGATGTGATGTATCATGGCATGACATTCTGTCTTGGGAAATATCACCTTGTACCATAGACCAATCAAAAGCTTCCACGTTACTCTTTTTCAAGTTTTGAGGAGCACGTGCTGCGCCGTAGTAACGCCGAATGTTGACTTCTTATTTAATGCGGCATTTAATGCTGCAGTCGCTGATAGAGACATCAATTCTCCTCATTCTCGATGCGAGCTAACATGCTCTAAAGAATGACTTGAATAGCTAATCTTCAGCGACTTCTTTTATTCAGCAGATGAGAGAACTCAAGAAGACTTGGAGACTCTCGCTGATAGATGAGTATCAGCGACACACATAGTTGAGTCTTTGATCTTTATAAATTCTTCTTCTACTGGTCTAAGATACAGTCAGCGACAAGAAAACCTTCAGCAACATTATCTTCAACTTGAATCAACCTTCATATTCAGAGAGTGATGCTCTCGCTAATGATGATCAGCGACACACAAAGTTGAGCATCATTCTCTTTCAGTAACACAGACTAGATAGAAGATCAGCGAACATAAACTTCAGCAACAGGAGCTTGACTTGAAACATTTCTTTACAGAGAGATCTTCAGTAAGTGAGTCAGAGACTTGAGATAATAAGTCATCATCAGTGACTTCGCTTATCAGCGACTAATGACTTCAATAATCTGCTTGTAGATATTATCTAAGTCTCCCCCTTAATCATTGAGATCAGCGACCATCTTGAGTATGACGATCAGTGACTCAACAAGAACCTATCAAGATAAAAGACTCAAATTTGTGTGTCGCTGATACTCATCTATCAGCGAGAGTCTCCAAGTCTTTTTAAGTTATTTCTTCTGCTGAATAAAAGAAGTCACTCAAATACCGTAGCTCAAGTTATTCTTCAAGAGCACGTTAGTTCGCAGTGAGTAAGGAGAGCCTCTATTACTTCAGTGACCGCAGCATTAAATGTTGCATTAATAAGGAGTTGACATATTCTACACTATTACGGCGCCATGCGTGCTCCTCGTGACTTGGTCCATCATAGAAACTAACGTGGCTGCATCTGATTGGTTTAAGGTACAAGGTGATATTTCCCAAGACAGAATGTCGGACCATGATGTATCACATCTCAACTACCTCACTAAATCAAGCAGCGACACGTGTCCTTCAAGATCCGGAAATTAAGGATTTCAGTGTCTATAAATAGCGTAGTATGTTGTACTCCATTTTGTGTCGATTGTTCGTATTGTTACTTGTTTGTCAGTGACTAGTTTGTCTAAGATACGAACAACACCAGCGAGTGAACTAATAGCGTGTTTGTCCACTATTGGTTCATCTCAGCGAGTGAGCAAGTTAGCGTGTTTGTCCACTACTGCTCATATTCATTTGTAAAAGCTGTATTGTTTGATTTAGATTAGCTTTGACTAATCTATTCCGCAATCAACAATAGATAAATTTTATCAATAAAAGAATTTATCTTTCAGCTAGTATTGCATCAGAAATTGAACTGCTTATCATACTTATATATAATTGTGTTCATATTGCTGTCATTTAAACACGGTTAAAAACTTGCTAAATAAATTAACACATTAAAACAGAAAAGTTATTAATTGTATTCAACCCCCCTTCTACAATTAATCGATTGTTAACGATTCATAATCACTAACATAATAGTGATTAGGGACTCACAATTAGTATCAGAGCGGAGTTGGTTTAAATATAATTAAATCAGATCTCCAATGGAATCGGTTAAATACAGTTGTGTTGATTCTGAGTACCAGAAGTGTAACATCCTCTCCGGTAGCCTGGTAATTTTCTAATTTTTTTAAATTGATTAATTGTTTTAGAAATTATTTAATATTATTGTTTAATTGTGAAACTTATATAAATAAGTCTCATACCTTATTGTGAATAGTAAATTGTTACATGTTTTAAATTACTGTAGTTAACTGTATTAGAAAGTAATATTTATCGCAAAAGATTTCCAGGTTCCAGACAATAGAATTAGAACGGGTATAAAATACCCTTTTAGTGAAGTCGGTTTAAAAGAGGCTGACCTCCTCTTTAGGTTGTTTCTTCAACCTCAGCTCCTCAATTTTATACATGCCCTAATCAAATACTATAAACAAAATCAAAGGCTAATATTTTGGATTGATTCAAAGTGTTCTTGTGGCTTAATTCTATCATCATCATCATCATCATCATCATCATACTGGTTTCATCATCACCATCAATTGGATTTCTTAATAGTAAGTTGAAATTGTATTAGTATAATTGGTTTGAATCAAATTGATGCATACATGATTATGAATTGATATAGAAGCTGAAGCCTATGTTGCTGGTTGTAATTGTGCATATTCTTGTAGTGTAAATACCATAGAAACTGAGTATGATTGTGTGTGAATGGTTAAAAACGAGTTGAGCCATGCAGAAATGAAGTTACTGGGTTTCTGGGTCTGGACTAGCTAGCCGATCGGCTGACACTGATGAGCCGATCGGGTATGTAAGATGAACCGAACGGCTAAAATGAGATGAACAGGTAGATTAGTTTTAAAATGCCACAGAACGTGACCTTGGACTAAAAACACTGAAATGTAAACGTTAGCCGAACGGGTAAATAAGATGAGCCGATCGGGTAACACTAATGAGCCGATCGGTTATGGGTGTATGAGCCGAACGGCTTCTTTTAGCCGAACGGTTAGGATAGACCAAAACGACCACAGAACTTTGAGTCGAAAGAAAAGTATAGGAAATTAGCAGGGTAGCCGATCGGCTACAGGCTTTAGCCGATCGGGTATGGTATAGAAAACAGAATTAGATGGATGATGTTATGAATAATAATATGTGATTAGGAACTAGATGGTTATGAGGAATATATTAGGTTCCTAGTGTTATGAATTATTATGTATTGTGTATTTAATACTGATATGTTATATGGAATTTGAATATAAGTTAAAGATTATTAAATATGTTACTAACTTATATTTGATTGTTGACTCTCAGATCCTCCAAAAGATAAGTGATACATGGAGTACGAGATTGTGAAGACAAAGGTATTGGTGAGTGGATTTGGAACTCACCATTTGATTTAGTTGTAACTATTTGGTTGCAACAAGTAAACGTAGATATGTTGTATGTTTAATATTCATAGTTGATTATAAATCTACGTGCTATGTGTGGCCTTCGGGCATCAGTTGTTAATGAGGTCAACAGGTTGAACTGGTTGGTTGGGCTAGTTGGTTGTTGTGTGAATGACACAGGGTCTTGCTTCATTTGTTGTGTATATAGAACCTGTGTCTGAGTATAGTAACCATTAGTTATCGGTCTCGTCCGTTATGGCCAAACGGATATGGTTGGATAAGTGTTCTTGGGAACCACCCGGGTATTATGGTATTCCCAGAGCCACCGATCCTCATTACTATATTGTTGATTAGTTGTAATACATGTTTACGGTTGTTTGGGGTAAACAGGTGGTTATGCTAAGTTGAGTTGTGGGTAATGAATTCATTCACTTAGCTTGGTGCTAATCCCTCATCCTACTTCCTGCAGGTTTTTGATATATATGTGGGTGCCAGGAATGGATGCTTTCGCAGAAAATGTCTAACAGATTATAACTCTGATATGGTTTTGCTATAAACCTAGTTTTGTAATATGTAATACCCCGACATATGTAGTTTTAAACAGTCCTAAGTTGGTATGTTTTGAATATGTAATTGTGTATGTACATTATCTTAATGTACAGTATATAAATATGTTTTTTAAATTCATACGCTTCCAAGTAAAATAATATAATATTGATATATAAGAAAGAGGGGTGTTACAAGAAGGGAAATGGCTCCACTACTAAACCACCAGCTTTTGATCCATCTAGAATTGAAACCTAGATGTCCAGGATGATGATGTTCTTAGATCTTGTCGATGATCGCCTTTGCACAATAATTATTAATGGTCCATACACCCCAACTACTATTGTTCCTGCAGTTGCAGCTACTGCAACCACTCCTGCTATACCTGAAATGGTTATGCCTAAAAGGGAGGAACAATGGCCAGATGAGGATAAGCGTATGGTAAGGCTAGACAAACAAGCTAAAATTTACATAAGCATGGCACTTCCTGATGAAGTGTTTGAGTCTATTAGATTGTGCACAACAGCGAAACATATGTGGGATACTCTTAGAAACATCTATATTTGGAACTCCTGACATAATTCGCTGTAGAGAAGTAAATCTAACTCTTCAATATGAGTTGTTTGCTATGGAACCCAATGATTCACTGGCATCTACCTACACTAGATATCAAGCTTTAATTAATAAAATGGAAAAGGCTAATATAGGAAAGGACCAGAGATTCATTGTTGAAAAGTTTCTAGAGTTACTACCTAGGAAAACTTAGGGAACCATTGCAACATGCATAAGACAAAGAAATTATTATAATTTTCTCAATCTAACTCAAGTTTATGGAATTTTACTAAATTGGGAACAATCTGAGAAGCTAGCTGATCAAAGTGAGCACATTCGTGCTGCACTAGGAGGACAAAAGATTTCGAATGCCCTTATAGCTGAGCTTGATGAAGCTGATCAAAAGCAGAAAGCAAAGCTCACCAAGTTGAGCTCAAAGTCACTGATTGCAGAAGAAGAAGGTAGTGTCGCTGAAGACCAGTCAGAAGCAAGCTATGATGAAGGACTAGAGAAGTTGGAAAGAGATATGGCCATGATGGTTTCAAACTTCAGAAAGAACAGCAGATTCAAAAGATTTGTTGGTGCATCATCAAATGATGATTCTAAACCAAAAGGTGAGTGCTACAAATGTGGTAAGCCTGGCCATTTTGCAGCTGAATGCCGGTCCAAAACTGTCAACTCTTTCGCTGATCAAAAACCCAGCTTCAGAAATGACAAGTACAACAAGTACAAAACAAAGTATAAGAAGCTGAAGGAAATGTCCAGGTCAAAGAAAAGGAATAAAGGGTTTATTGCTGAAGAAGGATCTGTCAGCGACTCTGACTCAACTTCATCATCTGATGAGGAAGAAGCAGTGATCTGTTTAGACAAGGATTACTGTCTGATGGCTGACGATGCTGCTTTCCATGAAGACATCAAAGAAGTAGCTCAGAAATGTTCAGCATCTGGGTGGGATCCAGAAACTCTCTACAAGGTACATTGTTTTAAGTCTGCATCAGCGACTGAAAAAGATTTAATATTTGAGACTTTGATAGTTGACTTATCAAATGCTCATGACATTCAGAAAAGACAAGAATGTATGATCAGTGACTTAACATCTAAACTTCAACTTCAAGAAGAAAATTTGTTAAAAATAAAAAATCTTACACTTGATCTTGATGCACAAATACATGCAAATCAAATATGCATTCAAGAAAAAGTAAAGTTTGAAACTAAATTTTACACTTGAAGTCAAATACATGCAAATCTTATGTAGTCTTACATGCAAATTTTACACTTCAACTAAGTTTTACACAAATACATGCAAATCTTACACTTGAAGTCAAAGAAGCAAAATGAGGTAGTAAATCTGAGAACTTCTAAGTCTTCATCAGGTCTGAACAATAAGACAAAGAAATCTAAATCCACAAATAAAAAATGCTACAAATGTGGAAGTAGACAGCATGTGTCATCAGATTGTTCATCATCACAAGTTTCATTCAACCAACCATCATTAGTATGTCAGCATTTGGTATCTGAATGTTCAGCTACATCATCTTCAAAATCACAAATAATCAGTGAGCATTCAGATACTATTGATGCAAGCCAGTGGAAGCCTGAACCAAAGCCTGGCCACCATGAACCCATCTCAGGATGGGTTCATCAATTGAACTAATTGTTTGTGTATGATGCAGGGCATTCTCAGAGAGACAATCTGGTATATGGATAGTGGTTGTTCCAGACATATGACCGGATGTAAGTCCTTGCTCAGTGACTACCAGGATGAAAGAGGTCCTGATGTAGTGTTTGGTGATAACACCATTGGTAAGACCAGAGGATATGGGGTCTTGACCAATGGTAATGTTATGTTTAAGAAGGTGGCATATGTTGAAGGACTGAAGCATAATTTATTAAGCATCAGTCAGTTCTGCGATGCCAAAAATAAAGTGCTATTTGATCATGAAGCTGGAGTTGTTTACAACAAGAATGGAAGCGCTCTCCTGGCTGCTCAAAGAAAAGGCAACACATATGTAGTCAATATGGACTCAACACAATCAGGAACATGCTTTTATTCCAGAACCGTTTCAGAAGAAAAATGGTTATGGCATAAGCGTCTCTCTCACCTGAACTTCAAGGCCATCAGCAAGCTCAGCAAGAATGACTTAGTCAATGGTCTTCCAAAGCTAGCTTATGACAAAGACAAGCTATGTTCAGCATGTGAGAAGGGAAAGCATCACAACTCTTCATTCAAAAGCAAACAAACATCTTCAGTGACTGAATGTTTTCAACTGATGCATATGTGTAACGCCCCTCTTTTAAGTATACAATATTATATTAATAAACCGGAAGCGTAGATATTTAAAACTCATATTTTATTACTGCACAATATATGAAATGTACAAAACAGCTTATAGATAAGTTATTATAATTAAAAACTACTACACCACTTCACTATTCGGGGCATTACTTAAAACAAATTCCATTTAATACAAAATATGATCAGAGTAGCAATAATCTTCAAACATTCCCTGTATGCCTCATTAGCTTCTTGCTACCCACAAAATATCAAAATCTGCAAGAAGTAACAACATAGGATTAGCACGAAGCTAAGTGAGTAAATTCATCACACAACATTCGACTTAGCTTCATCACTTAATTACTTCTAATATCCGCAAATACTACACTTAACAATCAACATCAACATAATGAGGATCGGTGGTTCTGGGGATAACCATAATACCCGGGAGGCTCCCCAAGAACACTTATCCAACCATATCCGTATGGCCATACGGACGAGACCGATAGCTAGCAGTTACTACATTCAGATACAGAGTCTATACACACAACAAATGAAGTACAACTCTGTATCATTCATACAACAACCCACTAGCCCAACCAACAGTTCATCAACTCGTTGACCTCATTAACAACTGATGCCCAAAGGCCACGTAGCACATAGTTTTATAATCAACAAGATATAATAAATAATCAACAACATCAACATATCTACGATTACTAGTTATAATCAAATGATTTCAACTAAATCAAATGGTGAGCTTTGAATCCACTCACCGACACCCTTGAATCTCCACACTCAGCTTTTATTCACTGAGCCTTTGGTGTATCTGAAATACCACAAAACACACAAGTTAATAACTTGTCATCAATCAACAACCTTAGATGAATCATATTGTTATCCAAGTAATCACACAACATTGAATATATATATCACTTATACATTTGTGAAATTAACACAAAACAAAAGCTGGTTTGTTCATGTATTAACCATACCCGATCGGCTTAATGATCATAGCCGATCGGCTAGCAGATCAATTCCCTACATTTTTCCTTCGACTCAAGGTTCTGTGATGGTTTTGTTCTATCTTAGCCGTTCGGCTAAAAGTAGCCGTTCGGCTCATACATCCATACCCGATCGGCTCAACTTGGTTAGCCGATCGGCTAACATGTGAATTTCAGTGTTTTTGGTTGAAGGTCACGTTCTGTAACAAATTTCAACTAAAATACCCGATCATCTCATTCTAGCCGTACGGCTACAACACACATACCCGATCGGTTAAGTAACTTAGCCGATCGGCTATGGTTCAAAACCCAGTAAACCTGCAACTTGTTCCAGCTTAACTCAGTTCGAACCATATGTTCCAAAACCCAAAATTTCAAGTGCTAAATCAACTAAACCATACTTCAAATTGTAAGGAAAGTATCACATATCAACTAGTTAACATCAAACAACTTATTGAAGCATCAATCACTACAAATTTTCAAGCTAATTTCTTAACACATCAATGATGAACTTGAACCACATTTCAATGGCAACATATTACAATTTGAGTTAAGAATTCAGTTCACTATCATTAGCTAATACTATATATATCAACTTCAAACACATATAACTCATTCAATTCATTAATTTCATATGTGACCTAACCAAAGTTTAAGTTCATAAACTTAACATCACTTACACTTTGAAAGATGAACAATAAGATGAAGATGATGATGCTAGCAAGAAGAACTTATAATCTCAAGCAATTTCCTTCTTAACTTCTTTGAATTAGGTTATAATTATTTTTGATTTTGAGCTTCTAATCTTCCAGAACTCAGTGTTTGGGGAAAGTGACAGATAAGGGTTAATCCCCTTATTTACACCGACTCAAATGTTTGGGTATTTTATACCCGTTCCAAATCTATTGTCTGGAACCGTAAAATCTCTTGCGAGAAATATTATTTTATTTTACTGTCAACTACAGTAATTTAAAACAACTAATATTTCACTAGTCACAATAAGTCCTGAGACTTATTTACCTAAGTTTTTCAACGAACAATTAAATACAAGTAGTTTCTTAAAATAATAAAATATTCAATTTAATAGAAAATTACCAGGCCCGACGCGAGGATGTTACAATATGGATCTGTTTGGTCCAGTGAGTTCTCCCAGCCTTGGTGGTAAAAGGTATTGCTTGGTAATTGTAGATGAATACTCCAGATACACTTGGGTATTCTTTCTCAAAGCCAAAAGTGATGCAACACAGGAAATCATATCCTTAATCAAAAAGATGGAAAACTTAAATGATTGTTCAGTTAAACATTTAAGAAGTGATAATGGCACTGAATTTAGAAATATTGACCTTGAAAGTCTTTGTGATTCAAAAGGTATTTCTCAAAACTTCTCTGCACCAAGAACACCTCAACAAAATGGTGTTACAAAGAGGAGAAATAGAACCTTGATTGAATCAGCAAGGTCAATGCTCATAGATGTTGGTCTTAAGACCCATTTCTGGGCTGAAGCAGTCAACACTGCCTGCTACACTCAGAATAGGTCTCTGATTGTCAAAAGACATGACAAGACGGCCTATGAGGTGCTAAGGGGGAGAAAACCTGACATAAGTTTTCTTCATGTTTTTGGCAGTACTTGTTATGTCTTAAACAAAAGAGATCACTTAGGAAAGTTTGATCCCAAAGCTGATGAAGGTATATTCGTTGGTTATTCAATCATTTCAAAAGCCTTCAGAGTTTATAATAAAAGAAGGGAATGTATTGAAGAATCAATGGATGTTACATTTGATGAATCTTATGATAAAACACTCACTGATCCAAAAGACTATGAAAATCTTGTCTTTAATACAATCAGTGATGACAAGCATGAGATTCATACATCAGATTCTGAAAGGGAAGAAGATGTCCCTAAAGGCATTTCTGGCTCTACTTTAGCTAAGAATGATTCAGGAACTTCATCTTTGCCTATTGATATCCCATCATCATCATCTCACCATCTGCATCAAAAAGATAACACTCACTGTCTAAATCAAAGCTTAAACATTAATCATGCTTCAAATGCTGATGTGTCTGATGGATCATCTCTGGGTAATCAAGTCACTGCTGAACCTCAACGAATGACTAAATGGACTAAAAATATTAATAATCAATTGATTATTGGTGATCCACAATCCAAGGTCCAGACCAGATCAGCAACTGCTAACTTTTGTCTGTTTGTAAGCTTTGTGTCACTGATTGAGCCCAAGAAGATTGATGAGGCACTCACTGATCATCACTGGATAGCTGCCATGCAAGATGAGCTATCTCAGTTTGAAAGAAATAAAGTCTGGAAGCTAGTACCTCAAGTAGCTGGGAAATCTGTGATTGGAACCAGATGGGTGTTCAGGAACAAGATGCACGCTGATGGTGTTGTGATAAGGAATAAGGCCAGATTGGTTGCACAAGGTTACTGTCAACAAGAAGGAATTGACTACGATGAAACCTTTGCACCAGTTGCTAGACTTGAAGCAATCAGGTTGTTCTTAGCATATGCAGCTCACAAGAAATTCAAGGTATACCAAATAGATGTAAAAAGTGCCTTCTTGAATGGAAAGCTGCAGAAGGAAGTGTATGTTAAGCAACCACCCGGATTCACTGATCCCAAGCATCCAGGTTATGTCTATAAGCTGGAAAAAGCTTTATATGGACTAAAACAAGCTCCTAGAGCTTGGTATGACACTCTCTCTACTTTCTTAACTAAATGTGGGTATGTTAGAGGCAAAATTGACAGTACCCTATTTATCAAAAAGGATAAGAGAGATGTCATATTGGTCCAAATTTATGTTGATGATATTATATTTGGGTCTACTAACAATGACTTGTGCAAGGAATTCTCTGACCTCATGACTAAAAGTTATGAAATGAGCATGATGGGTGAACTAACATTTTTTCTTGGTCTGCAAATAAAGCAAATCAAGACTGGTATTTTTATAAATCAAGGAAAGTATGTTAAAGATTTATTAAAGAAATTTGAATTCACTAACTGCTCATCCCTTGCTATACCAATGTCATCTGCAGTCAAATTACATGCTGATCCTGATGGTAAATCTGTAAACATCACTACTTACAGAGGAATGATCGGGTCACTGCTGTATTTAACTGCTAGTAGACCAGACATTATGTTTGCTACATGTCTATGTGCTAGGTATCAAGCTGATCCAAAGGAATCTCACTTGTTCGCTGTTAAAAGAATATTCAGATATCTGAAGGGTACACCAAATCTTGGTCTCTGGTACCCATCTGGTTCAGATTTCTCGCTGAAGGGATATTCAGATTCTGATCATGCTGGATGCAAGATGGACAGAAAGAGTACCTCTGGTAGTTGTCAGTTTCTTAGAGAAAAGCTTGTAAGCTGGTCAAGCAAGAAACAAAATTCAGTCTCAACTTCTACTGCTGAGGCTGAATATGTCGCTGCTGGAGCCTGCACTGCTCAAATTCTGTGGATGAGGAATCAGCTCGCTGACTATGGTTTTGACTTTGGCAATGTTCCAATTTATTGTGACAGTCAAAGTGCTATTGCCATAGCCAATAATCCTGTGATGCACTCGAGGACAAAGCACATTGATGTCAGATATCACTTCATCAGGGACCACATCATGAAAGGTGACATTGAACTGCATTTCATTCCAACTGACTACCAACTCGCTGACATCTTTACAAAACCTTTAGATGAGAAAAGATTCACTTTTCTCATCAGCGAGTTGGGGATGTTGAACTTAAATGATTGAACCTGATTGTTTAATAAAAGGCATTTACAGAATGTATGGTTTGTAGTTCCAACTCGCTAGCCTATTATTCTCACTGATATGATCAGCAAGAATAATGAGTTAGCATAGTTATGATCAATAAATTATATACTCTGTAAATACACATGAAAATTCTTTATATCACATAAATAGAATATGTTTTGTGCTTCACAATTTGGCTAGCTGATTAGATTAGTATTCTAAGTTGTAATTTGATCAGCGAAATCAAATATGAGACATAATATTTATTTTATTTTAAGATATAACTTATTTTTATCTCTCTGATATCTTAGTTTAATAATTTAATTGGCAATTAAATTATAAAATTAATGTATCAGCGAAGATTCTCCTTATTTAATATGGCATTTATTTCGACATATATTCCATTACATTTAATACATTTTGCATTTAATAGTTAACGATTTATATTCCTTAGAAATGCTTTATTAAATATCTCATGGTACTCCGAAAAGGTGCACTTTTTCTGACACATCGTATACCTTTCCGGCGTACCACTCCCATCACCATTTAATGCTACTACTCACCACCATCATCACCCTACTCACCTACCATCAACCACCACTTTTTGACCACGTACATACCCTTTTTTGACCACATGTTTTGAACCTCAGCGACCCTATATAAGCAGTGAGTCATTTTCAATTTCATTTTTTACGCTTTCTTGTTTTTCAAACTTCATCTTCTTCATTTTCTTTCTGCAAAAACCCTAAATCTTCTTCTTTCATTTCTTTTCAATGGCACGTTCAAAATTTTTCAACAAAAGTTACACACCAACCCCTGAGATTCAAGCTCTTCGAGCCTCGGCGGTCAGTGAGACACTGGTCGTTACAGTTACCAAATCCAATTATTTGGGAAATGTAACTTGTGCTAAACCAGAGTATGCGGAGGCGATAAACTTTTTACAAAATCACTTTATCCTCCCTGCTCTTACCTTGTCTCCTGGGGAAATGAACCCAGAATGGCTTAGTGAGTTCTGGTTCACCTGCACTCACCAAGTTGTCGCTGGTGTTTCCCAACTCCAGGGTTTTATCGACAATGGTACCCAACCCATCATCATCACTGCCAGCACCATCCGGTCCATTTTACAACTACCAATCGCAGAGTCTTACGAGTCGCTGCCAGAGAGCGACGAAGCCAAGCAAGGCTTAGTTGATCTTACTGAGATTGAGTGTAAATACTCAGTCGATGGCAGTGGCAACCGTAAGTACTCTACAGTCCACAAAACTAAAATGGATGGTGTTTGGAATGCCATTTTTACAAATTTTATTCAATCGTTGGGTACAAAATCCGGGAGCTATGATCAATTCAGCTCCCTGGAAGCCCAGATTAGCTGGTCACTGATCAACTCTCTACGAGTTGATTATGCAAGTGTGATCTTTAATGAGTTAATCACCAAAGTCGCTGAGCCTACCAGGGCAAAATACGTACCCTATCCAAGGTTCATCTCACTGATCTTTAAAGATCACTTTGTTGCCTACGATAGGATACCGTTTCAGGGATTTGAGCCCACTCTGGTAGGATCTCAAATTTTTGCAAAACCAGCGACTGTGGTTTTACCAACTTTCATGAAACATCCGGGGATACTTGCACCCCAGCCTGTAACTTCTGTACATATGTCCGTTGCTGCCCCCCCATCGACCACGTCACTGACCACACCCCTAGTGACTACTGTTGGTCAACCACCAATCAAGAAACCACCAACTGCTCTCAAGAAAAAATCCAAATTAGGGTCCCTGACATTAAAGGTTCAGGGACATAGTCAAAAGAAGAGTGAAGCAGTGACTGAACGTTCAGCTCCTGCGGGCACCCTTAATAAACCCAAATCTTCCACTGCTTCGCTGGACTCCCGAAAGTCCAGTGATTCTACAAAGGGCAACCAACAGACAGTTGCAGTGGCTCAAACCACTGTTAGCAGTGATTCGGGTGCACCCCACACCCTTCTATCGAGTCAACCCATTAGCCACTTCTCATCCTCCCGAAAGGATGACATTTTAGACAAAGGGCTAGTGACATCAGTGGGTGATAACACACTCATTGCTGATGTCACACCACTGGCTACAGACCCGGGCCACCTCTCATCTATCACTGCACCAGCTGTCAATGTCTCACCACCGACCCATGGTGAGATACAGGTCGCTACTTCCATTTCCAATGAACCATCAGCTAAAACACAAGCTGATGATGAGGAAATCATGCCAATGGACACCTCAGATGATACCCAGCCTATTCCTCCACCCACCTCTAACTCTCCTATCAGAGAACTCTCCCCCACCTCTTTCTCAAGTGACAACATCCAAGTCACTGCTGCTGGTCAGACCACACCCACTGACCATGTAGCCCAATCTACACCTACTCCCACTATACCTCCCACAACTACTCCAACAAACACCTCTACCCACTCCACATCAGATCAGCTACTGATGGAGTACATTGCCTCATCCCAAACCCAGATTAAGATGCTCACTGCTGACCGTGAGGCATTTATAGGCAATGTCTATGTTCTTCAAAAAGCCGTCACTGCTCTCTCTCACTGATGTATATAACTCCATTGAACCATGGAGCACATCTGTCAGTGAGAAGGTACAAACGGTAGCTGATGCTAGCACTGCAATAAACCATGCAGTCGTTGAGCTAACCTCCACCTCCACCACCAACTTCACAAATCATGCCACAGCCATTGCCCAGCTAACCACCAACCAAAATGACCTAGCTATATCTGTATTCAATTATTTATTCAACACTGATGCCATTATTAAGGTGCTTCCACAGATAACTAAAGATATGGGAGCAATAAGAGCTGAGGTTGCTGCCCTCAGAACAGAAACTGCAGATAGGTTTGATAGGGCAGTGGGCCAGTTTGCGCAGACCAGTCAGGGGGAGAACGATGAAGAAGATGACTGATCCGCTTGCTAACAAAGCTCATAGGGAGATAGTGCTCACCACTTATGCACTTCGACCAATTGTTGAACAACCAGAGTTGGAAGCCCTTGCAGTTGCTGAACTGCATTGGGTAGATATGGATGTAGCTATGGATATAGTGGATGTCGCTGAACGCTTTCCTGAGTTCAGTGCTGAAGAGCTCAGGAACTATAATGGGCTAGTAAGGCAATGGGCTGAGGATGAGAATGCTAGGGTTGAGGGTACCTCAGTGAGCTACGAATTGGCTTGCTAGGAGTGGATAATTAGGAAGGTTGTAGATGATATATCTGATGATGAGGAAGATGATACCATCATGCATGATGCTGATGATGATGATGACAATAATGATGATAATGGTCAGGGAGGTGGTCATGGAAATGGTCAGGGTAGAAAGTCAGAAAGTGAAGATGAAGATGATATCAATATGAAGGATCAGCAACCCATATCATCTGTCATTAAAAGGAAAAGGACCAGTGACACTTCTCCTGCATCTATGCCTCCATCTAAGAAACAACAGGTCAGTGACCCTCAATCACATACTGTCATATCTGAGGTAACTGAACCTTCATCTATACCATCTACCCCAAATCTTACCCTCACCGACAGCAACTAAACCTATCCTCACCCAAACAATCACCACAACTACACCGACCCCAGCAACTATTATACCAATCTCCACAGAAACTCTCTCCAACACTACTACATCAGACACTTCCCCCACAGCATGCCTTTCCTCTAACTCAACCTCATATCCCTTGTCCTGATGAGCAGGAATTGATTTTGAAAATAAATTTTGAGGTTGATCAGAATCAACTCGTTCACCTAATCAGGTCAGCAAGCATACTTCCAAAGAACTCAAAGATAAGAAAAGCTATTCTCGATGAAGCCTTGGCAAGAAAAGTCAGATACCTGCCCTCTCAAGAAAAATATGAGCTTGAAGCTGAACTTCAAACTGTGAAGGAGGAGGAAAAGTGGAGAGACAAGTAGTATAGATTACCTTGTAATAGATAGCATTTGTAAACCCTTATATATATAATGCTTTCTTTTGATACTTCCTTGTTAGAAAAGATTACAAGTGTAAGTCTCTGAACGACCAAAACAACTATCAGACAACTGAAACCTCTCTGCAATAAATGTCACTCAAGAATTTTCACAGAGCTTCAATCACAATCATTTAGGGGGAGATTGTTGAGTCACTGGTCGCTGATCTTAACTCGTTAGTCGCTGATGTGAAGTCACTGATTCTCTCTCTGAAAGACTTATTGAAAAATGATCGTAGTTGAAGCTGCTGTTGCAAAAGTTTTAGTCTCTGATCCTATCTCTCCAGTTAGAAGATGAAGAACCTATCAAGATAAAAGACTCAACTTTGTGTGTCGCTGATACTCATCTATCAGCGAGAGTCTCCAAGTCTTTTTAAGTTATTTCTTCTGCTGAATAAAAGAAGTCACTCAAGTACTGTAGCTCAAGTTATTCTTCAAGAGCACGTTAGTTCGCAGTGGGTAAGGAGAGCCTCTATTACTTCAGTGACTGCAGCATTAAATGTTGCATTAATAAGGAGTTGACATATTCTACACTATTACGGCGCCATGCGTGCTCCTCGTGACTTGGTCCATCATAGAAACTAACGTGGCTGCATCTGATTGGTTTAAGGTACAAGGTGATATTTCCTAAGACAGAATGTCGGACCATGATGTATCACATCTCAACTACCTCACCAAATCAAGCAGCGACACGTGTCCTTTAAGATCCGGAAATTAAGGATTTCAGTGTCTATAAATAGCGTAGTATGTTGTACTCCATTTTGTGTCGATTGTTCGTATTGTTACTTGTTTGTCAGTGACTAGTTTATCTAAGATACGAACAACACCAACGAGTGAACTAATAGCGTGTTTGTCCACTATTGGTTCATCTCAGCGAGTGAGCAAGTTAGCGTGTTTGTCCACTACTGCTCATATTCATTTGTAAAAGCTATATTGTTTGATTTAGATTAGCTTTGGCTAATCTATTCCGCAATCAACAATAGATAAATTTTATCAATAAAAGAATTTATCTTTCAGCTAGTATTGCATCAGAAATTGAACTGCTTATCATACTTATATATATTTGTGTTCATATTGCTGTCATTTAAACACGGTTTAAAACTTGCTAAATAAATTAACACATTAAAACAGAAAAGTTATTAATTTTATTCAACCCCCCCTTCTACAATTAATCGACTGTTAACGATTCATAATCACTAACATAATAGCGATTAGGGACTCCCATAATGTTTACAAAAGCCCAACAATGTTTACAAAAGCCCAATAATTACAATGTTTAGAGATTAATCGGCATAACTTAGTTAGAAAATGTAGTAATGCAAAATAATCTCCTGATGTGTATGCTGACTTGAGCTATGAGCATCCTGAGTGAACAGGTCTACTGATGTTGGGTACCTGAGAACACATGCTAAAAGGGTCAGCTAACGCTGGTGAGCTCACAGGTTTGCATAATAAATGTGTAAGTAAGTGTGAACCACAAGATTTAGTAATAAGCGTTTGAAATGATTCAAATGATGTATATGTCTGCCTTGAGGTCATAGTCTGCGCTTAACATGGGTGTCAGGATCACAATAAAGTGCCTGATCGTGGGTGCCTCCGAGCGAGTGTCTAATACACACTCGTATGAACAAAAGTTAATGCGTCCGTTTAACCAGTCAGTGCTTGCTGACCCGGACGAGGATGGTCAGTCCTATATGGTACCATACACTAACATTCGCGCTACATAAAGTATTACCAGAACTATGATCGTAGAGGACTTAAAAGTGATTAGAAAACAGCTCATGCAGTATATAGCGAGTTTTGTACTCGTGTTCACATGTAAAAAAAGGTAAAGCATGTATTCTCACCCCTGGGTTTAAAAAAGTAAAATGAGGGGCTACGAGACTCACCTGAGTCTGGTGAATTGCAATGAAGCAATATGATGTAATAATATGCGGTGTCCGAAGACCGTAACCTGCCGGGCGTTTATAACACGCAAGGTTAATATGATAAGTAGGTATTTATAATGACTACCTTTGTAGTTGTTCGTCCAACCAGAATGTCCAAATGATTTTGATTTGGTTTGTTTAACTTGTCCAAGTTACTACGACTCGGTTGATTTGATTATGTTTTGAAAACGTGTACGGCCGTTGGTGACTGGTTGTAATAATATTCTCATTATTATTGTTATGATTTTTGAAGTGTTATACTTAAAAAGTATTTACGAATTTTAGGTGACGGGGGTCCAGGGGCAGCGCCCCTGGTTAACGGGGTTTTAGGGGTGGCAACCCCTGGCAGGGTCCAAGGGGCAGAGCCCCTGGTTAGGGTCGATGCCAAGTCAGCTCGAAAATTTTTTATTTCTACTAAATTGCTTTGGTGAAAAACGCATATGAAACTTGAATTTAGGTGAAATCAAGTGATGAAATTTTAGGTCTCGACACTTAGTAAAATCTGTGTTTTCTTGGTTCTGTTTCATGCGACACTTATAGCGTCACTTAGGGGTTTAGGCGACACTTAAGAAGTGTCGCATAAAATGAAATATTATGTAATAAGGGCGTCACTTAGAGAAGTGACGCATAATAACGCGTCACTAAGGTAGTGTCGGGCATAAGTATCGGATATCGAGTTGGAGCGTCACTAGGGTCAAATGTCGGATGAAATCGGAATTTAATTATAGGCGACACTTAGACAAGTGTCGCTTGGAGTGTCGGTCTGAAGTGTCGGACATTGAATTTGCGACACTTAGGCAAGTGTCAGGAAAAAAGGGTTTTATGCGGCACTGGGGTAAGTGATGCAAAATTAGAGCTTTTAGCGACACTTAGTGCGACACTTAAGTGACGCATTAAGTGACGCTACACTGCTTTGGCCTATGCGACACTTAAGTCTGGTGGCCGGAATTTGAGTCGATAACGTGTTTTCCGGTTTCCGTTTGGTCTGAAACTTTTACCCAACCCATATTTGGACATTTTAAGCTTAAACAAACCACAAACAAGTAAAAAGAAGTGAAATCGGAGAGTTTCGAGTTTTGTCAGAAAACTTACGAGTTGACGCCGGGAGAAACCGAAAAGATAGAAAGGTAGATCGTGACATGGTGGTTCTTTTTCTCCAAATGGGTGTGAATATTTGAGGCCGTTTGGTGGTAGTTTTTGGTGAATTTTAAGATTGTGGTGGTGGTGGGTGTTTGAGAGAAGAAAGAGAGAAAGAGAGATGGAGATGGAGAATGAGAATGAGAAGTGGGGTGGGGAGGTGGTGACCTCACCCCCTTGGGCCGTTTTTGGTGGGGGCCCATCGAAGTGTGGGTCTCCAATTTTAATTCCGTGTTTGCATTCCGTACGGTGTTCGTTTTCCCGATCGTTTAAACGTTAAATAATTATTTTATACGTTTAAATATACGTTTTAAAATACGAATAATTACCCGGTATTTTAGTTGAAGTATTTCTTCAAATACTTAATTATTGATTTATAATGATTATAACTTAACTTTGTTTCGGTTAGTTTGCGCGTTAAATATTTTAATCGCGAACTCCTTATTTGTACGATGCGAAATAGAATTGAAATATTATCAAAATAATATTTTCGACATAGTATTCGTATTAAATAATATTGTATTATTTAATAAATTTGTTCATCAACGTCCGTATTAATCGAATCGAATTACATTCGATTTGAATTGCGTACGATTTAGTCAAATAGCATAATTGTATATATTCAACAATATATATTTTGATACATTAATTAGCCTAACACGGAACTAATTACAAGAATTAACAGTAAATTAGGCACTAAACACTAGCCTTAATTTGACGGGTGTTACAGTGTGTGAAGGGTATATATATATATATATATATATATATATATATATATATATATATATATATATATATATGAAAATGGTAGCGGTTGTTGTGTAAAATCTTGAAATTAAAAGTTTTTTTTGTCCGCTACCCAGCTCCACGCTCCTCTCTAACGGCTTCATTTCAAATTTTTTATTTTATGTTTTCAACCGGCAAAAGTAAAAAAATAATTAAAAAAAAGCATCGTAGGCCTCACAAATTGTGAAGTGATTTGAATCGGATAGCTCGTTGAAACCGGTTGTGGCTCCAACCGGTTTGAGATGTGGTTGCCGTTGGTATTGGTGATGTTAACCGGTTGCAAACCGATTATGTCAACCAGTTAGCGTTGGCATTGATCTAACATAACTTAATTTCTTAAAACACTACATAGGTATTCAATTTTATGACTAGATTGAGCACCTAGTCTACTGACTATTGTCACAATTATATTGCTAAAAGAAGACTTTGGACCCATTACTAAGGGCTGATTTGACACAACGTATTTTAAAGTTTATAGAAATTTCAAGTTTTTGTTAAGATAGATAATAAGCTTCTTATATCCAACAAGAAAATAATAAAAACTAAACTTTCAACGATGTATATTATAAACTCTTTTGAGCTTTCATTTCGTAATAATAAGGTTACAAACGATTATTGTAATACCACCAAATAAATTCCATATTTAACCATGCATTATGTGTTTGACAAAATTCTATTTCAAATAATATAAGCGCCGTTAAAAAGAACTTGAGGTTAGTTCGTTCGGCTACCTTTGTCAAAATGTAGACCTAATTGTCCCTTTTGACATGGTGAGGTTTAGCACTATGTTGTCGTAATTAAATTTCCGTTAACATCTTAATTCTTAAATTGTAAGAACCAAATAACTTATGAACCAAATCACTAAATGCATAAATACATCATAATGTTTCCCTCAACTCTCACAAATTGATTACGACAGCTCTCAGATCAAGATGTTATCGAGTTTGTATACTTGGTGTATCAATTCAAAGTTAACATTTACTCAATGTACAAACTACAAAATTAATGCCGTTCAAAAAAAATAAATATAAAGTTATAGTTCAACATGAGTTTCAAATGTTCAAGTTGCTGTCAAAGTTCAACTTTCACTTTTCGTATCAAGAGTTTAATGCAACTTAGGCCAGGCCTCTTATAATTGTTTTCCAGATATATTATTTAAAAATCTACAACTTCTCCTTTTGGTTTATTGTTTTCTGCAAAAGATTTCGAAAAAAAATAATAATAATTATAGTTAAAAAATGGTATCGGACATTCAGACCCGAATGTAAGGCCGGATATTAGCCCAAATAACACAACGATAATTGGTGATATAACATATATAATCCAGGATAATTTGTATTGGTAGACAAATTATTGTATAGCATGAAATACCCATTTTCTTCGCATTATGTTGCCACCTTACTACAAAAATGCTTAAAATCAAAATCTTTGACACCCTGCAAACAAATTCATGCGCTAATTTTAACGTCAGGCATTGACATCAACTCATTCTCCCTACATTCAAAATTAGTGGGTGTTTACGCAAGTTGCGGTTGTTTCACTTCTGCTAATTCAATGTTCCAAATCACTCCGAATTTAAATGTTTTTGCATATAATTGGATGATTTCAGCTCTAACATTCAATGGGTATTTCAAAGAAGCTATAAAGTTCTTTACTTTACTTCAAGAATCAAGAGTCTGTGTTCCTAATTGTTTTACTTTTTCGTTTGTATTGAAGTGTTGTGTTGGTTTAAGGGATTTAAACAAGGGTAAGTCGGTTCACTGTGTGGTTTATAAGTTTGGGTTGCAGTTTGATCAGCTTGTTGTTAATGCATTAATTGATATGTATTGTAAATGTGGGTATGTATTTTACGCACGCAAACTGTTTGATAAAATGCCTGAACCAGATGTTGTGTCCTTCACGAATATGATCTCGGCATATTCTAACGCAGGATGGGTTCGGGAAGCGTTAGTGTTGTTTGAGAGGATGAAATTAGAAGGACTGGAACCTAATGAGTTCACTTGGAATGCATTGATTACCGGGTTTGCTAGAATTGGTGATTGTGATGGAGTGTTGACTTTGTTTGCTGAAATGAGTGAAGCCGGGTTAGTTCCTGATGTAGTTACATGGAATGCTATGATTTCTGGTTTTGTACAAAGTCAACAAACTACTACAGCAGTCGAATTGTTTAGAGACATGTTAGTAGTTGGGGTCAAACCCAACCCGATTACCATCACAGGTTTACTCCCTGCAATTGGATCCATGGGCTCGGTTAATAGTGGAAGAGAAATTCATGGGCTAATTTATAGAACAAATATGTATGACAATGTTTTTGTTGCTAGTGCACTTATTGATATGTACTCAAAATGTGGATGTGTAACACACGCAAGAAACATGTTTGACACCATACCATCCAAAAACATTGCTTCATGGAACGCAATGATCGGATGTTATGGGAAACACGGGATGGTTGATTCAGCTATTGCATTGTTAGACAAAATAGAAGATGAAAACATACAGCCAAATCAAGTCACATTGACATGTGTTCTTGCATCATGTAGCCATAGTGGCTTGGTAAACAAAGGGTTGACTATATTTAAGTCAATGAGAGAAAGTCAACGAGTTGAGATAAGAGAAGAGCATTACGCTTGTGTCATTGATATCCTTTGTCGTTCTGGGAAGATCGAAGAAGCGTATGATTTGTTGCACGAGTTGCATCCAAAAGTGACTGATTCAATGCTCGGTGCATTCTTGAACGGGTGTGTGGTTTATAATAGGTCAGATCTGGCTGAAAAGATGGCTGATGTGATGAGCATGGAGTTCAAGAGACCTGGTGGGTTTGTTACCTTGTCTAATATTTATGCCGGTGAAGGAGAGTGGGCAAAAGTTGAGAGGTTGAGAGAAGTAATGAAGCTGCAAAGTATCCAAAAGCAACCTGGTTTTAGTTCTGTTGTTAAATGTTAACAATGTATAATTCTTTTGAACCAAATGTGGTTTCTCACATCCTCATCTGTATATCGATACACGTTGGATCATGGTGTACGAGCGATAGACAGACGATGGGTCAATGGTGTACGAAGGATAGACGATGGGTCATGTTGAACTACTAACAATCTAACATATTTTCGTCCTTAGTATTTTGAATTTGATATCTTAATGTGTATTCAAATCCATATTCTATAATAGAAAAATCTCTTTGGAAGGTTTTAAACATTTAAGAATCTTTTGACAAGTTTTAAATTGTTCCACACGCATGACTCAACTTCAAACTATATGATTTTGAACTAATATTCATCATTATTATTAGCATTTAAGACAAAATCCTGTGAGATAATGGAGGCTGAATTCCAAAAAACCATTTATGTAAAAAGGTCATGTATATGTTGTTTTTTAGATTTTTGTACAAAAGTTTTAAACTTGTACAAAAGAATTACAAAATTGAAATTTCCTTTTTTAGCTTCAAGAAGAGTGCTTAAACCTTATCATAAGCATAAGCAAAAGAGCTTGCCAAACCCTTTTTTTTAGTTTTTTTTTCTAAAAAAATCTCATTAGAAATTTTATTTGTCACATTAACGGGTTTTAGACTTCGATGCGTATTCATTACTTGATTATGTTACTAGTATACTTTATTTTTTTACCCGTACTAGTACTTATATGTTAGAGCACGAGGAGTCGTAATATTATTTTTACGGTGTTTTAGTGAGGAAACTAATACTGAAATATTGGAAGAGTAGATACACTAAGTTTTCAATGTAGTAAAAAAAATCAATATTAACCTTTGGTAAAAAAAAAAAAAATTCACAATGTCCCGGACCAGAAGCTGCTCGAGAGCATTGTTAGAAGTGAGAAACGTTGCGGACGATGTTCTCGGGCTAAAATTTTAACATGAACGCTTCCACTATGTATGCCCGTAGTGTTGTCATTTTCGATAGGACATATATAAGATGAGTGTAGTATTGTATGATTGCCTTTCCTAAAGTAAAATAAAATATGTGGTTAGTTAAAATAAAACAAAGTAAATACTAGCTTTAAGAAAATACTAATGAAATGAACATACCACTTTTTTAAGAAGAATTGTCGAGGATAAAATAACTTTAATTTGATGTGAAAAATCCTCACCGTTGATTTTTCTTTCTAGGAAATTATACCCAAAAAACACGTGAATACAATTCAAGTCAAAAAAGTTGCAATCCTTCATTTAAAATCCAACCTGTGTTTTTTAATGCTTGGCAAAATGTTAATTTTATATATTGGTAGTGAGATTCAAATGATAATGAGATTTTTTGTGAAAATGAAAAAACTAACCAGAACGTGTTACGTGTCATAAAACTCATTTTTTCTCATGTTTTCTAAACTTAAATATCTTCTAAACTGTAAGTTAAAAAATTACAAAAATTACACCACAAAAATCAATATTTTTCTCTTCGATTTATCATCTCACAAGGTATACTTTCGACGACTTAGTTTTATGGGTTTTACAAATTGTACCAAATTATTAATACATGTGTTACTAACCGGTATCACTAAGGGTGTTCAAAAATATCGGTTAACCGAATATCCGAAAATATTCAAAAATTTGGATATCCGAAATTTCGAATTCATATCTCATTTTTCATAAATTTCGGATAGTTCGGATATCCGATATCCGAAAATACAAAAAAAAAAAATAGTTCTTGTTTTCTAATTTTATCAAAAGTATGTAAGATAAATAGATTATAATTATCAAATATTGATTAAAAATGATATTACGTGGTTTCATATTTCATATTTTCAATATATAAACTCACTAATGTGATATTTTTAACGATTTGAAAATCAATTATATATAATTTTCGGATATTCGGATATCTGAAAACTTCTGATAGTGCATATATATCCAAATTTGAACACCCCTATGTACCACATGTGTTATTAGCTTGTACATATGTGTTATCAGCTTATAACACATGTGTTACTCGTTTTCAATACTCACAATAAAAATGATAAAAAAAAGTTTGTCGAAAGTATACCTTGTTACATCTCTAATCGAAGAGAATAAAACACTAATTTTTATGGTGCAATTTTTATGATTTTTAGACTTACCATTTGAGATATATTTAATTTTTAAAAACATGGGGGAAAATGAGTTTAGTGACACGTGATGCAATCCTATTGGTTTCTTAATTCTCATAGAAAGCTCATGTAATCATTTGAATCTTATTTTATATATTTAGGGTGGGGTTCAAATGAGAATATCAAATTTGATGAGAATGAGGGAACCAATTATATTGTGTCATGTGTACAAATAGAATACTTCACATGTACAAAACTCATTTACCCCCAACATCAATTATCACACAAACGATAAATCAAAAAATTATGAAATTGCACCATTAAATTCAGCGCTTTTTCCTCTTCGATTTGCCGTCTCTCAAGACATACTTTCGACGAGTTTTTTTTCCTAACTTTTTCGTGGGTTTCACATTTACTAATACACGTGTTAAGGTGTTGCGTTTAGTGTTTAGGGTTTGGGGTTTAGGGGTTAGGTTTAGGGTTGGGGGTTTGGGGTTTCGGGGCGAAACCAAAATAACAGTTAATAACACCTCATATCACATAATTAATCAACAAAATCATTAGATTTACACTCATACATGTCAAATATATGTAGAAAAATAGATGTACACTCTTATAAATACATAAAAAAAAATATACAATTTTGTGTATTTCTAGAAATGTATATTAATTTTTCTTTTCATATTTGAGATGTATAATATAATCATAATATCTAATTTTTTATATATGTACATTTAAAGTAGTTTTAACTGTTTTTACCTTTGAAATGTTGTTAACTCTCTATATTTTCTATCTTCAATCTTCATCATCCAAAAGACTTTTATTAAGTTAAATTTACTAATTCGATTTACTTGTCTATAATTTACCATAAATAAATAAAATTTGTGAAAGAAAACGGTGTGCGAGAAAAAGCGAGAGATAACCGGAGTTAAATACCAGATATCCGATCCGGCAACTGATTCGGATCCGGTAGTCGACATGGCTTCTTCTGCGATGAGAATCGTTATCGCTTTACTTACACTTGTCACTATCGGAATGCTTTTCGGTAAACTTTTTTTTTTCTTTCTTTCATCAATTCATAATTATAATGCCAACTTTAATTTACGTCTATGTGATTGTGATTAATTTACAGTAGTTGATTTTTAGTTTATACGATGTTTTTTTTATCTATTTAATTGCTAATATGATTGGAAATGTGGATTAAACCTATTCCTGGTTGTGTATATATAGCTCAATTTCTCCAGAATGTATGAATTTCATTTTATTGGTACCAAGGGTTATGAAAAAGTAACAAAGGATTATTAACCTATTAAGCTTACGGTAATTAACGCATACAAATCGATAAAACTCAAATTGTTATAGTTGTTTTTGAGTGATTTTGTTGATGTTGATTCATTGGCACAATTAATACCCCATAGTTGATTATCAGTGATTGCATTCCTAGGATTTGGCTAACGGCGATGTAAAAGGATTAGATTTTGGATAAATCAGGGTCCGGATTGGAGTTAACTAGACACTTTGACTAAAGTCAATCAGAAGTTCTAACCGAGGAACGAATCTGATGTTTAATCATCTATTTATAGTTCAGCTAATTTTTGTGTCTATCTGAGCCACGAAAGCATGTAAGCAAGTTGTGGTGTGGTCGAACGTAACATTTCAGCTTGATAGTTAATACTGATTGGAAATTTTCAATTGTATCAAATGCTTAAAAATGAGAGCAAATTCTCATCTTTATACCTAAGATTACTTGTTTCTTTACAATACAAAATGACAATCCAAAATATAACTTGGTTGCTGTGCATGTGATAGACATATTGTGGAGCCAAACAACAACATACCAGGTCTGGCTAAGGGATTGGTTGGAAAGACAACAGAAAACTAATTGTACAGACTGTTGAAACATGAGATATGTCTATAACTAAATTCAGTAATTGTGTTATGTTGGTTACAATGCAGGAGCTTTACTTCAGTTGGCATTTATTCGGAATTTGGAAGATTCGTATGGTACTTATTCTTAACCAAATTAGACTTCCGAATGATCATGTAGCTTTATGTATTATGACCATTAGGCCTCCTACACTATATGAATATATTTACTTGGTATCATGACTCATGAGTTTACGCCATTCAAATCAGACTTTCTAATGGACATGTAGCTTTATGTATTATGACTATTATGCATCCTACGTTATATGAATGTATTTAGTTGGTATTACGAGTTTATGTCATCCAAGTAGATCTCAATAGATATACCAGAATGTGCATCACTAATTTCAATGGATTTACCTTTCCACTTTAATGATCTAGAGTTGGATCGTAATACTGAAGGTAGATGATTCATATACTACAAATTGTTTATCTTTACATATATTATCTCCACGTGATAGCTTTTTCTTATATGGTTCAACTGGGCATCCTCAAATACGAACGAGATATGCAAAGATTGTTTTATATCAGCCTAAATGCTTCCTGCTAAGCTGTATGACTATGCTCTACACTGCTTTAACAATATATTAGCCAAAATAATTTTAATCAGGGTGACCCATCTTGCTCTCTGCATTGAATTGTGTAAACATATTTTTCATAGGCACTACGTTTCCATCATTAAGAAGAACACTTGGGAGTCAGAATGGTGGTAGTAATCAGTTACCTTCAGGTTGGTATGTTACATGTTGTTCTTCATGACAATGAACATTTCGCAGTTCGCACGCTGATAATACGTTTTCTAACTTGATTGTAATTCTCTAATTGTTTCAGTGGTATCTAGTTGGGAAAATGACAAAGAAGCTAAAATTTTACGCATTGGATATGTACGTCCTCTATCTGGACCCTTATGGTTCTATTTTTATTGTTTGTTGTGTACTGCAAAGGTTATAGAGTACTCTAAGCCTAAGGCTAAATAAAAAATCACTAAGATAGAGTTTACAATGTCATGATCACTTTATGGCTGGTAGTGGAACTAACACATCTTAAAACGCTAATGTATATCCTATCTGCAGTTTGATCCTTGATATTTATGTTATGTGTCTTCATTTTTCTTTATTGTTGCAGGTAAAACCTGAAATAGTTAGCTGGTCCCCAAGAATCATATTGTTCCACAATTTTTTAAGCTCAGCGGTACACAAAAAATATGTTTACAATGTGCACAATGTTTAATTGGGTTATGGATACTGTGATAACTGCTTGTGAATGCCACTATTGTAGGAATGTGATTATCTTAGAGCAATAGCCAAGCCCCGTCTTCAGGTCTCAACCGTTGTGGATGCTAAAACCGGGAAGGTACGTTTAAATGGTTCATTTTATTAATAATCAATTATTACTTCCCTTGAAGTGCATAAGCAGCTGATTTAGTATCTTGATAGTTTTGTGAATAGTTAGCAAATATCATCAGGTTTTATCCTATATTTTTGGCCAGAGGCAGCTATGAAAATAATATACCCAGGACTGTGACTGCTTCGAAAAGTATTATGTTCATTGGGAAAATTACATATATACCCAACTTAAATTGAATAATATCCCTAAACACAAGTATTCAATGCATGATGTACGATACTTTTTAAGCATGCTTGGGGAATTATGTAATTCTCAAACTTAACTTGGGTATATCCGTATATATGTAATTATCCCATGTTCATTCAAGATAGTCTAGGGAATATAATTTACTAATGCTATCTGACTGTTTGTATCTTCATAGGGAGTCAAAAGTAACGTTCGAACAAGTTCAGGCATGTTTATAAATCATGAAGAGAGGAAGCATCCAATAATACATGTTAGTATGCTCTTATCAGATTGTCTATGTACACACACGCACACATTTTTTCAGTTTGAGTAATTGAACAATGCTATGCCTTAATCGTTTGGAAAACCAGGCCATTGAAAAACGTATTGCTACATATTCTCAAATTCCAGCTGAAAACGGAGAGCTCATTCAAGTGTTAAGGTGGGTGATTTGTTTGTTGAGTTTTCAGTTAGTAATTAGTCACAAGAATACTAATATATTTCAGTATTAAAGCTAACATCTACAGAAGCACAGGTATGAACCAAATCAGTTTTACAGACCGCATCATGACTACTTCTCTGATACGGTAATTAATTTATTATATTCTTTAGCATTCTGTGTATGTTTCTGCATTAGTCAAGTTAAGCTGTCATTCAATTTTTTGACATGCTTTATAAAGATCAAATATATTACTTGCAGTTCAACTTAAAGCGTGGTGGTCAAAGAGTAGCGACAATGTTGATGTATTTGACTGATAATGTTGAAGGGGGAGAAACTTTTTTTCCTATGGTAAGTGTTGAATTCTCGTATTCGCGTCACACGTGTTCTATCTTTCAAACTAAGATGTGAAGTGTGGTTTTCTTGATATTTTAATCATCATAGAGTTCACATATAATTGAACACATATAAGAGAAAGTGGAGACAGCCAAGGTGCCAAGGCGCCAACGCGGACACTCTTTGATACCCTGCAAAGAAAGATTATCAAAGAATACCTTACCTGTTTTAAAGTCTAACTTAATTATTTGATTTCCGAGCTTTATGGTTCGCTGTACCCTTGATACTAACTGCACAGATGTGTTCTGTTAACTTGTATGAAATGTCAGGCTGGTTCTGGTGAATGCAGCTGTGGTGGAAAAATGGTGAAGGGACTTTGTGTTAAACCGAATAAAGGAGATGCGGTGCTTTTTTGGAGCATGGTTTGTTCCTCTATACTTCTCAAATCTTCGTTCCATTTAGTTTTATCTGTCGTAGCTCAACATCAAAATTGGTATTACCATTTCCACTGTAAACACCGTTTTGTAAATTGATTTTTTGTCATTTTGAAACTGTAAAGAATTTATAAACAATGTTATCCTGTTTATATAATATATGTACACACGTTATGGTCACTTGCAGGGACTTAATGGAGAATCAGACCCTGACAGTATTCATGGAGGTTGTGAGGTTATCTCTGGAGAGAAGTGGTCTGCTACAAAATGGATGAGACAGAAAGCTACATCTTGAAGATTATTGCAGATAAAGTGGAGATATTTAGTATTCACAAGTACAGAGTCAAATGTTAAAGTTATTATGAAACTAATACAAACAAGTAAAGCGGAAACGTTGTATCATTTTTAGTGTCAAATTGATACCAGTTGTATATGAACTCCTTTATCATATTCAATATTCGGTGAAATGGACATGAAGTTTTGCTCCACTTTAATTGCTTGTTCTGAATCGTTTTTAATCTCATTCTCCTCTGAGCATTTTATCAATGTGATTGTTGATTGAGCTAAACGAATATGCACTGTGATTACCTAGACGTTCATAGTTGATCTCGAGCGAAAACGTACATTCAATAAGAGTTGCGTATTGATTTATTGAACATATGAGTCTCATTTGACTGATAACTACTTCAATCAACAACCTTCTTCCATGGTTTTGCATACATACAGAACACTACAAATTCCAATGGGCACCAAAACCTAGCTACTTGTTTGTTTGTATTGGACCAAGTATTCTTTATATTTTTTTATTAACAGATTATTATTAGATCCAATGCGACCCTACATGTAATTTCATGGTGGATAGCATTTTTTATCTTCACACATTATCAGCTCCACCATTAAAGACCAGTTTTCAAGCTCACAAACAACAATGGCAGCATCATTAACTACCATGATCTCATCACTGCCTTCCACCTCATCATTCCAATTACACACTTCTTCCGCGCCGTTGCAAACCCTAGCTCTAACCAACTCCATTTCCACCGCATCATTCACCCGCAGAGTTCCTAAATTTAGAAACCCTTACAACCACAAAACCCTGACAATCAAAGCATCATCACACATGATCGAAAAGGAACAAGCCGAGACTCACCGGCCGGACACATTCCTCCGGGAATCTGACGGCGTCGGGGCGGCGAACGACGACGGTGCGAATTCTTCGGTTAGAGGAAAGTTCGAGAAGATGATTCGAGATGCGCAGGATAGCGTTTGTGCGGCGATTGAAGCGGCGGATGGTGGTGGTAAGTTTAAGGAAGATGTGTGGTCAAGGCCAGGTGGTGGTGGTGGAATTAGTAGGGTTTTGCAAGACGGCGCCGTTTGGGAGAAAGCTGGTGTTAATGTATCTGTGGTGTATGGTGTTATGCCACCTGAAGCTTATAGAGCTGCTAATCCTACTGATGCTGCTGCAAATGGGAATTCTAAACCTGGACCTGTTCCTTTTTTTGCTGCTGGAATCAGCTCTGTAAGTCTATCTCATGTCTATGTATATATTTTGTCATTTTCATATCTATAAAAGCATATTTACTTCTTACTGTGACATAAATGCTGATAAATCCTGGTATTAGACCTGGGCTGTACAAATTATAGGGGTGTTAGGATGTCCTATAGAATTGAATATTGTTGATTGGGAGTTGAAGTTGCAATCATCAGAATTGAGTGCTTGGAATGGATAAACATGTGAACAGCTGCGTTTGAAACTGAGATTTGTATTTAAGAAATTACAAACATATATGAAATAATGAATCAATTTTGGTTATAATCAACTGATATATAAGCGGAAAGTATCAGTTTTGGGACACATATTCAACGTATATATACCCTTAAGTGTTCTTTAATCATATATGTAAATAGCTGCTTTTGAGATTCTTCTGTCGTTTCTATATCCTTTGTTCTTGCGAATTATGTTATTGATTTGTAGTTGCGCTGCTACCCGTAAGTTCTTAATGTACTATGAATTATCATAGATGGGTTATAGTTAATGATTGTGCTAAGCATATTTCAAAAAAATTATGGCAGGTTTTACACCCAAAGAATCCTTTTGCACCAACACTACATTTCAATTATCGTTATTTTGAGACTGATGCTCGACAAGGTAAGATGCTTGCGCTTATTATTGTCTATAATGAACTATGTTTTCTTTCTAGATACTAAATCTTCACATTCTTGTAAACCTATATGAGATGTTCTCATAATAGCTATACAGTAGTGTGACACCTTCACCTTATAAAAAGTTTTAACAAATCTATAACATGCATTCTTTATATGAATGGTAGATCACTTGAACTTCAATTTTAGCCGGTATTGTATCTTAGGAGATGTTTATATGTGCGGTTTCAAAGTGATTATCTGAATTGAATGGTAAGAATGGGGTAATTAGGTGTAATTAAACAAGCCATGTAATGATCACTTTTGATGATGCTAGGGGTGCAGAAAATATTGAGTGTTTAATGACTCGATAGATTAAATAAGGATTTGTATATAGTTTTACTTAATCATTTGATAACTAGTTAAATTGCTGCTAGTTCAAACGGATCATTTAAAACGGCAAACGAGAAAAAATTTGTACTGGAAAGTGTAGAGTTAAGAGTAATAATATAATTATACAAATGATTTGTTACATGTATGAAATAACAAAATAGCATTTATGTCATAGAATTGACTCTTAGCTCAAATCATACCAGCTATCCAGGATTCTTGTTTAGTAGTAATGTGCAGATGTTAATTCATCTTTTTATGCTCTATAGTGGTAAAATTAATGTTTACTGAACTAACAATCTTATGCCGCCTGTAATTGCATATAGATGCTCCGGGCGCACCGAGGCAGTGGTGGTTCGGTGGTGGTACTGATTTGACTCCTGCTTATATATTTGAGGAAGATGTCAAGCACTTCCATACGGTAAAAACTAGATTCCATTTGTTTGTGGTTGAATCGTAAAATCTTCAACTAGATCTCTTTTTTCTCATGTTCATTAAGTTGTAACCCGATTATGTGAAATTGGGTCAATTTAGGTAGAATGGAAATGGGCCAAACAATTTAAAGGTCACCCACAGTACGCTCTAGGGCTTACGAAATTGTGAATTTTAGTCATAGTATGTGTAGTCATATTTAACGTTTTGATTTTGTATGAATTTAAAAAGGACAGTAGCTGTTGGTGGGTCAAAGCCCTGACTAGTAGTTGACATTGGCCCTTGTCCCTACCCAGGCCTGCCTGTTTTGCCACTTTTTACATGAATACCATTTACTAGTAGTTGACATTGACTTCTATCTTGAAGGTACAAAAAAATGCTTGTGACAAGTTTGACCCAAGTTTCTACCCACGGTTCAAGAAATGGTGTGATGACTATTTCTACATCAAGGTATACCTCTAAGGGTTTTTTGCATACACATTACAGTATTACACATTGAGAAAGATTTAGCTTACTTTCTTCACTTTTACTTACATTTCATACTCCACCACATATATGTAAGCATACGTAGTCCGTAGACACAAGAACTGTTGTACACATACTTGATCAGGTGGTTCTAATACAATATCTGACCCACAGATGACTACATAAGTTCGTCCAATTCAGAACTACTCACACAAGCACACATTGATTTGATCTTTGACACCCATACACACACACACACACATATATATAATATATAATATATATATATATTTATATTTATATGTATATATATATATATTTATATGTATATATATGTATATATATATATTTATATGTATATATATGTATATATATATATTTATATGTATATATATATATATGTATGTTATTTTCACTTTAGACTAGCTGGCAATAATTGTGAAATAGCCTACACATCTTAAATTCTAAATATTGAGAAAAAAGCTTAAATCTTTTAAATTCTGGAAAACTCAATCGGCAAGAGAACAAACATATATTCGGAGGAAATTGTATTACAGTTTTCCCCCCAAATGTAGCCACTATAGATCAAATATATTGTACAGCTGGAGCTGCATTTAGTGGCTAGGAACAGAGAGTCATGCATATTATTATCAAATATATAAACTCTTCATTTTCTGTGCAACAAATATAAAATGCTTGATAGTTGACTATGGTATTGGGAAAACTGGTTATCTTCCTTGTTTATTTCATGTACCATACCACGGGAAACTATTACCTTTGTCATTTAGTCACCGTTGCCCTCAAATTTTGTTTTAATAAAAAATTATAACCATAAGTTTAGTTGTCATTTCAATTGTCTATGACTCTATGTGCAGCACCGAAATGAGAGACGAGGTCTTGGAGGCATATTTTTTGATGATTTAAATGACTACGATCAAGAAATGCTTCTATCATTTGCCACAGGTAATTTATAAACCATCAATTATTTAATGGTTAACCGTTAACTCCAACGTGTCTGTCTAGTATTCTAGTGGTTAGGGATTGGGACCGTAATTTAAGAGGTCTCATAGTTACCTCTTACATGTGCTACTGCTATCAACTCTTTGAGGGCCACCCTCGCTAGTCAGAAGGCCCACAAGGTAGACTAGCTGGGCAAAATATGCTAGCACATAGAACCATAGAAGCTAGTATGGTGGTTGTACGTGTAATTATATTTATAAGGCTCAAAACTTGACATGCTCATTTTAACATATGTCCAATTGCAGAATGTGCCAACTCTGTGGTTGATGCCTATATACCCATTATAGAAAGGAGAAAGGATACCCCGTTTACAGAGCAAAACAAGGCATGGCAACAACTGCGTAGGGGCAGATATGTAGAATTCAATTTGGTAATGAAGACTTTCATATATATATATATATATTTTAATCTAAATTATTATTATTATAGCCGTCATCAGTTATTTTTTGTGTTTTATATCTATAGGAGGTGACAAAATGAACGGGTTGGGTAACAAATAAAAATGGGCTCAGGTCAATAGGGGCAGTTTGGTACAGAGTGAACCCGGGTGGGGTTTGTTGGATTGACTCGAAACGCATTTTGTCTAACAATATTATTTTTATGTTTATCTTTTTGAATAAAATGATCTTGGTGTTTGGGTAACTTTCGACCCATTGAGTCATTGATGACTTGCTTCCTTATAGCGAAATCTTTGTTCGACCCGTTAAAGATTATCGTAAGCTGAATCGACCCATTAAGTAGATTATCACCCTCCATTTCTATGTGTTTTCTGTGATTTTAACATCTGAAATGTTAAAGGTGTATGACCGAGGAACAACATTTGGTCTCAAAACTGGAGGTCGAATTGAGAGCATTCTTGTTTCTCTGCCACTAACAGCCAGATGGGAATACGATCATGTAAGTGCTTTTGATCTCTCTGTATAGTCTGTACATCTATTGTGCGATTGCTAATTAAATTATTAAAACTGAAACCTCATAATGTGTGGATGCACAGCAACCAGAAGAGGGTAGTGAAGAATGGAAACTTTTGGATGCATGTATAAACCCGAAAGAGTGGATCTAAATCTGATAATATCTACATAGCCTGTAAGATACCGCTTGCTTTATCATGTTATCATCCCCTTTGCCCTTTTTGCATCGAGTTTATTAAATGTAGAGATTATTTATGCAGAGAAAGTAGTTGAGTAAGTAGATTGTAAACAGGGATCACGGAATGTAGAAATGTTGCAAGTTGTAATGTTCATTTTATTTTATCATTTTTAAAGTATGCAACCTACTTGAATTTTCTTTTGTAGATTTATATTTATTAATATGTTTCAGTGAGTTTACTCGGTTCAATTTATCAGTGAAGTTATAACCAGTCTAATCGGTTTCATCCCAGTGTAGTTATATTTTGGAAAACTGGATATATTTAGAGCAATTTTTTTAAATCTAATACGTCTTAGTTAGTAATAATTCTTAATTATTACACCGTATCATTTTTCACACCATTGAGATTCCAAATTTTGGATTATTTCACATCAAGAGAAAGATGATCTGTAGGTGGTATATATAGTTAACTAACCAAGACACTAGCATCCATTGCAATCTGCTATTGATATGGATCAAGAAGCAACTCCTACTTCTAAGTTGAAGGGAATCAGAGAACCTTTGTAATTACATTAATGAATTTTAGTGTAATTGGGAATTACAAATTTCGTTTAAAATCGAGGTTTCTCGGGTCTTCCCTGACCAATCTATTGGAATGAATTTGATGGATCAAGATCGAAAAGAAAAGGATTAAAAAAAGGGAAAGTGGACTAAAATTGATGTCACTTTAGATAAAGTTATGTTTTCCACTACATAATGTTTGGGGTAGAAGATGCCTGTCTGCATGAATCATATTGAACATCTATCAGCTGGAGTCAAAAGGCAAAATATGCTCATCTAGTCACTTACAAGACAAACAGGCAACCATGGGTTATGTTCAGTATGCTCATGCTTCCCACCATGTATTTCAACTTTTTTTAGTCATCTTCAAAGCTATAATGGAAAACAAGTAACAGTATTATTTAGTAATACGTTAAAGCGCTAATACACAGAAGAGTCGCTGTATAGTACTCATAACAAAAAAACCCGTTTAGATCATCACACTGTCTTTCTCAAAGAACAGATCATTATACTTGAAAAACCAAAGATACCACACTCTAGTAAACAAGTTTACCAAGGCAACACAATGCAAGAATTTGGCTAAATTGTGATTGATTACTTTACATAGACGAGAAGCATTGATCCATGTTACAGATCGTTTTGTTCTATGATTTTTTTTTATTTATAAAACATGAATGTGAAATTTTTATTTGCCCTCCTAAGTTTTACTCTCGTTGATTCTAAGGAATGTAGTCTATGTAATCTTCATAAAGCTTAAATCATTAGAAGACAACACATTTTTGTAAGCTTCATATATAGGTTTATAACCATAAAAACAAACTCGGGTCATAAGTCTTGAACCCTTTTCACTTTTAGTAGAAGCATTGTGAGCCTCGTATCTTAGTAAACACCGAAACTGTGAATGAACTCCTCCAAACAAATTACGCTACAATTTAAGATCTTTGATGCAAAACTTCCTATTCCCATTACTGAACAACACAAGGGGTATAAAATGGACCTATGAATATATATACGTATGATATGAAGTTAATTAATCGATCTGACTCAACATACATGTACTCTATAAAATCCACCTCAATTGTACGTGTATATATATACATGAATTCTAAATGTACATAGGGGGCGGACTTAGAAAGGGGCAGGGGCAGTTGCCCCTGAGAAATCTAAATTTACGGCAATTTTTTTATTTTTATTTCAAAGATAATTAGTGATATTCTAATTTTTACCATCTCAAAATGAGAGGAAAAAAAAGAGAATTATTTTTTGCAAGATTCTAACTCCGCCCCGAACTAGACGTACGTAGTTAAAGATTTCAGTTGTATGCCAAACAATTCGAAATGAGAAGAGGTTTCTAGTCAATATAATACTCCATAACTCATAAGTATATATCTTCATGAAGCATCTGCAAAAGTCATTTTCATATATCTACCTTTTTTTATTTTTGTTATTTTGTATTTGGTATATGTTGTCCAAAAGACGATATATATTAGGTTTCCTATGTAGTTAAAATAATTAATACGTTAAACTCATTAGTTATGCAACACTTACTATTTTAGTGATATATCAACACTTATGTTTTTGTGCACTTTTATGTGCACGTAGAGAGCATAAGTTAAATCAAAAGTCATTCACCCAAGATAATTTTCGACAATAATCAATATTCATGAACGCGAATATTAATATTGAAATTAATTTCCCATTAATTTCGATATTAATGTTTTAGAATTTGCTAAGATAGATCAAATAATAAACATAGTATGTAGGAAGTCTAAAAACAAAATAGTGGTTCAAACCCGATTAATAAAAAGTGTTTTTTCTTTTAATGTCGTTATCGTACGATGATATCATGCAAGTGTGTCGTCTCACGATCAAAAATAGGATATTGGTATTTGATTGATTAAAGGTACGTACCAAAGGGACAATAAGCTATACTACAACATTTTACATATAGTCTCATTCAATCCTTTTCGGTACACCAACGAAGAAGTAATTAACATAATCGTCACTAATTATACATTGTAATATAATATTAATTAATAAATAATGCAGACTCGTCTTCAAGGGTGGGCGAGGTACGTAGTCGACCGCCCATGATCTCCGAATTATAGGGGCCTTAAAATGTGTGTGATTGTGTATATATATGTGTGTGTATATACAACATATATATGTATAAAATTATGTCCTATGTTTTTTCAAAGTTGATTGAGTCGCAACATAAAGAATATGAAAAACAATTTATAGCTCGATATAAAACATGTTGTACATACTTTTGCTTAGTCTTCGAACCGCTCTCAATTCTCAAATCATGTAGTTTTGTACCCTTTGTTGGGAATACAAGGCTAACCTTTTGCAAACCTTTTTGTGTAAGTGGAAAGTAACTTAACACTCAAAATGTGATAACGATCATACCAATTCTAAAGGAAAATGAGATACTATACATGATACTATCAGTTTTTGCCTACTTAAAAATAGAGAATAAACATGAAAAACAGGCATCATACCAACCAATAGTATACTAAAAAGCTAGATGGCCTTCTAAAAACACAACAACAAACATAAATTGAGAATCGATCGCTAGTGCAAAATAATTTACTACATCAAGAATATTTCAGATTCCAACCACACCCACAGGATAAAAGTGCCTGCAAAATCATCTTGATGAAGTACTTAAGTTACTTTTTAATCTGGTCTATAAAAAAGATATACTATATCTTGATGAAGTACTTAGTACTTTCAATGAACCTAATATTAGACTTTTCAATATGCAACCTCATTGCATATACAGTAGTTTATGATCTTTAGGGTTTCCAAGCTGAAGCCCAAACAACAGGTTCATCTTTCCAAGCTAACAAAATTCCCGAATCTTTATTCGAATTCGTTTGATCACCTGCAAGTGACCAACCACTTCGGTACCTTCTAAGTAACGCTTTTACGTCATCCACCACATCGTCGCTAAAACTAACCGGAGAAAAAAGCTCCTTAAGCCTCTCACACCATTGGTTTCCTTTCTCTCTTCTTTCACAATCTCCTGAACCAATGTTCTCTTTGTCATCACACGACAAAACCCTAACAATACTCCTCGAACACTCGCGTTCCAACATCAATCTTTCGTTACTTGTAGGACTAAAACTTTCTTCCAACATTTCAAAGTATAAAGTATAGTACCTTAAACACTCTTCAAAACACTTCACAAAGTCACTTCTTGAGCTTGTGAAATCGGCTTCTTCTTCAACTACGGTCACTACTCGAGGCTTTAATGAACTAAAAAGCCGAATCACGTCTCCTCTTTCTTCAACTTCAATTTTCCTTAACGCACCAATACAATTAATCACTACAGCTTCATCATCTAGAACACCTAATTCTTCTTTAGTAAGTTGTCCTAATGGTCTATTTGATCCTGTAATCACATTAAACTCGAAAGGAACACCCATCAAACGAGCGAATTTCTCCATTCTTTGAGTAATTTCCTTCATAACAGATCGCACAATATTGGCTGTCACAACCACAGTTAACTTTAGACTAGGCGTTTCGTCGCTTCTGGTCGCTAAAGCTTCTAACAAGGTAGGCCATTGAGTACAAAGTGTGTTACTTATATCAATTATATGGAGTTTATTCTCACCATCAAAAGCCTCCATAATAGCACCATTTGATGCCACATGACCAAAAGTAGTCCAAGGTGAAACTTCTTGAAACTTAAGTATAAGTTTTCTAGCTGAATCAAAACAGTGACTTTTATCAGCAACAGAAACCAAAGTCTTGTAACATCTCTGACCAGATTCAGTTGCTTTACAAAAAAGTGCTTGTAAGAAGTAATAAGCTAGTTTTTGATCACAATCACCATAAGGTGATGATAGCTCATTTAACATCCATAAAAGGTGGTTGATCTTTCCGGAATCTTTATCGTAGATGGCTCGAGCACACTCTCGAAGAAGTTTAGAAGCCCATTTATCGTCGTCGGTGCAAGTGTCGCTACCACCGGAATCGGTATGGGTGTGGCGTTTGGTGGTGGTTTGGTTGGTGTAAGGAGAAATATGTGTTCTTTCCATTGAAGAATATTTTTGTGTATGAAATGATGAGTTTATTTTTTTTATATTGTTGTAGGGTTAATAATCTTTTTTTGTCGATACGAATTGGCCGTCTCCTAAACGTACTACTCTTGTTAAATGACAAAATCTTAAGTTTATAGAGTAGTATTTTACAAGTTTGTTAGATTTTTGTTAAGTGTTTGTTTTTGATATATCTATACTTAGATATATCTATACTTCTATACTACTATATAAAAGAAATGAAACTCACTCTCTATATAAATTTTAAGATTTTCTAAAATAAAATTTTCAAGTCATTACAATTTGTATAGCACACTTTATATCCTTTTATTAAACACAAATACAGTTATTTGTTGTTGGAGTTCTACTAAGGAAGTACATTGGAAATAAAATTAACAAATGTTAATGAATTTAAATAATTTTGCTTAATTTTTTCACAATGCATTGTACTTATTTATATGCAATATTGAATTCAAATAAATGTACGTTTAAATATTTCATAAGCATAATTACTTGTACAAAACATGTTAACGAAATATGTTATTGATCTCGCTGTAGTAATTATTAATTGTTGTTAGTGTTTTTCTAGAAAGGTATTTAACAATTAAAAAGCTCAAATGATTATATTATGGGTCCTCTTATGAATTGATATTAAAAGCATCTTGATAATATAATATTTATGAATTTTAGACTTGTTGCTAATCAAATGTATATATATTTTTATTTGTAGCTATTTTGCCTCTTTGCCATGGTAGAAATGGGCCCGATTCTTTCTTTATTGTTTGTGACAACATCACTTTAACAAATAATATAAGCTTTATTTATGCATATCACATCCCATTATTATTATAATAGTAATAAAGAATAGATAAAATCAAAATCAAAAATAAGTCGTAGAGCTCTTAATTTAAAATAAAAATCAACAGTATACTTTCTTTATGTTGTTGTATAATTTAACAATCTAAACTTGGTGGTGTACGAATCATCACTATATATGTGTACTTACCATCCTAGTTGATCGAGTTCATAGTTTATGTATTACTACGTATCATCTATTTTTTTAGAGTTTACAGTGATCCAATCATACAAGTATAACCTTTTGTTATCGATTTAAATTTTATTAAACTCCAATTTCTTTTTTGGCATCATGTTTGGCAAATGTGACATGTTGGCAATCTTTGTTCTTTAAAGTGTAACTCGATGTGTTCTGAAAAGAACATCAATTTAACCAAGTTGATGTATATCGAAAAGAACTTTGAAAAAAGTTGATGTGTTTTAAATTTTCTTTTTTTCAATACTATTATGTATGTAGAAATATGTGCATTTACACAAAATCCTCATATTCTATCTTTGACGTGATTAGCTATTATTGTGTGCAAAATTTATTAATATAATAAATTAGAAAATACGAATATAAATGTATTTGAATTCCAAAGAATTAAGTCCGGCCAAAGAATTATAGTTAATTTGAGTTTATTATAATATTCTAGTGGATGGATGGATTAAAATAAAATGCGAAATATGGTTGGTGAAAAAACCAAAACTTGGAGGCATCAAATTAATTAAAATGAACTTAGTTAATTAATTAATCTATATTAATTATAATTTTAATCCCACAAGATGACAATTAACATACCTCCTACTTTCGATCTCATCATTGAAGCATATATGTCGTTTCTAAGCTATACGTACGGTTTCCTTTTTAACAGATTAACGTATTTATAAGTTTCAACAACATTAATAAACAATGACAACGCTTACACATTATTACATACATGCAAGATGTTTAATTTTGTGTTGCAAAATTTCAATTATGTATAACTTTGAAAATATACGTAATTAATTCGTAAAACATATTATTATTAACTAGAATAGTACTTACGCAATGCAGCAGCACAAAAAAACAAAACAAAACCTATAGTGATACTTTTATTCACGGTCATTTAAACATTAAACAAAATTCTAAAAATAACAGTATTATATGTTTACTTTATTTTATAAGGTATGATTCGAATGATAAGCACCACCACAATCTGTCGCACCCCGCAACACCCCCCCTCTCCTAACCACTTTAATATATGTTGTTGAGTTTGGGTTACGGTTTGGGTCAACAGGTGGTTCATAACTAAAAAAAAAGACACCTAAACCCATTAATTCGTATACCATATTAGATAATTTTGGCATGTTACTCTGTTCACCGTAGTTCGGATTTATGTTCAGAAATTTTGGCGTGCAAATATGAACGCGTCAACTCAAAAGTGTCAACAATTTTAATTTATTGGACATATTTCACGCATATAAGATTGGTCAAAAGGTTAAGCTACACCGTAGTTATTAAGTAAGGAAATTAGATAAAAATACTTGTTACAATAATACTATATATCATTATTTTAGATGTTTGTATTATTTACATTAGATGCTGTATTAATTAAAAATAAAAAATAATATTCTTAATTATATATTTAAGATTATAACTTTCTAAACTTTTATTAATTAAACTTATGTATCATGTTGATGATAAATAAATGATATTTATATCTTAAGTATTTACATTCATGAATCAATATCCGATTATTATTTGAGTTAAGATTTTTCTAACCATCCCACTAACCTTAATGTACAATCATTTATGCATGGAATATTTTCTAACATAGCCCTAAGGTCTATCATTAGAAAAATCCTTTGAGTTATAATATAATTAAAAAATGTCAATATTAAATATTTTTTTTATTGTAAATATATGTGCATTTAGCATAATCATTATTTGTACTATATGTTAAATTCTTTGTTATGTTTATGTAACTTACATCATTTATAAAAAGATAAATTAATATTGGGTTACATATTTTTTAACCGAAATTAATTATGATATATTAACTTTAGAGTAAGGTTCAAATGAGTCCATGATTTTTGAGTGAGACTAAGAGAACCAATAATATCATGACACATGTACAAAGAGAATATTTCATACTACAAAACCCATTTACCTCAAACATCAATTATCTTACAAACGACAAATCGAAAAATTATGAAACTTGCACCATATTTTTCAGCGTTTTATCCTCTTCGATTTGTCGTCCCTCAAGGCATACTTTCGATAAAAAAAAATTTTGGTTTTTTGGTGGGTTTTTTATAAATTAATAACACATGTGTTAGTGATTGATTGTACATTTTATTTACGGTCATGGTTAGGGTTTAGGGTTAGGATTTAGCTGGGTTCATGGTTTAGGGTTTAGATCTTATGTTTTAGTAGGGTTTATTAGGGTTTATTAGGGTTTAGGGTTTAGTATGATTTAGGGTTTAGAGTTTTATAAAGCGTTTAGGGTTTGGGGTTTAGGGGTTAGGGTTTAGGGTTTAGGGTATAACACACCACAAATTTTTTTTTTTTTAAACAATGTCGGAAGCGTAATCCCATTCATTTTATATAATAAATGACATGACGTCATTTACCAAAACATTATATATACTATAATATTATCTGTCAAATTACAAACTATTAAAGAGTATCTGGGCAATATAAAGTATCAAAATAATATCAGAGTAGTCATGGTCAACCACTTCCAAGTACTCCTTGCCCAGTCCCATTCAAGTCAAACCTGCAAGGAGTAACAACGGGATTAGCACGAAGCTAAGTGAATAAACCTATTACAAACAGTTTGACTTAGCTCAACATAATTAATTATCAACAATTAACACATAAACTCAACATCACCAAGAGGATCGGTGGTCCTTGTGGCGCCCTCAGACCGCGGTGGCCCACCAAGCAACACTTACGATCACTGCAGGCCATTACAGTGATTTACCGATAACTGTTTGCTACCTTTAACCAACATAAGTTCCATTCACAACACATGTTCACAATCCCTATGTTGGTTAACCTGTAGCAACCTAGTCCAACAATTGTTGACCTCCGATACCCCAAATTGCTTAAAGCAGTTTATATATATATATACATCACAGCAACAATCAACATTTAACACTACTATGTTTAATATGTTGTAACTAATACGTCACAACCAAACCATACTGAAGTCCCAAGTCAATTCACCTGTCTACTTCACTTCAACTACTCAGCTGACTAATTCACTGAGTCTTCGGTGTATCAGATTACCCTCGAATCACAAAGCGGGTGTTACATAGGGTTTGGGGTTTGGGGTTTAGGGGTTAGGGTTTAGGGTTTGGGTTTTGGGATTTCGGGGAGAAACCCCAAAACCCAAACCCTAAACCCTAACCCCTAAACCCCAAACCCTAAACCCTAAACGCCACACTCTAACACATGTGTTAGTAACATATGAAATCCACCAAAAAAATGGAAAAAAAAATTCGTCGGAAGTATGCCTTGAGGGACGGCAAATCGAAGATGATAAAACGCTTAAAATTATGGTGCAAGTTTCATGATATTTCGATTTTTCGTTTGTGAGATAATTGATGTTTGGGGTAAATGGGTTTTGTAGTATTGAACATTCTCTTTGTACATGTGGCATGATATCATTGGTACCCTTAGTCTCACACAAAATTTTAGTCTCAATTGAACCTCACTCATTAACTTTATATTAAATTGTATTTAATACATGTGTTTAATTAAAACTTTATTGAGATAGTTATAGGGGCAAAATAGTAATTCACTATTACTCTTTTTAAAATTTTATGCCAAACTCTTTATATATTAGTATAGATATGTATAACCTTTGTCAATTAAAAGTGTTTAACCACGTTTAGTAAATTCAAATGAGAACATTAATTGAAGGGCAAAAATGGTGTAATTTAAAATCTATTTAATAACACTCGATGTGATTTGATGACCTGTATAATCTTTTATTATTATATAGAAAAAATATAGTGAAACTTGTCAGGGGAAGAGTCTCATGTTCAAACCTCATTAATGACACATATTGTGATGATCAGGGAAATGGTTAAAAACCGTCACAAAATAATCCGATTAAACCGTGTCATCCGAGTAAAAATTCTCGCCTCTCTCCAAGAAAATTGGAGAACAATAACCGGAAAAGTAATAATCATCTTAATTAGGTATTAATTGTTGATGAATATATGCAAATATTACGTTATCAAGATGAGATGAAACATGATGAAATGATTACGAAAGCATTACTCTAAAACAATTACATATTTTATCGAAATATTATATGCAACAAAACAAATGTACAAGTACATGCAATACACTACAAAAGTTAATGTCTAAGTTCATTAAACCTTAAAAGGATGATTAAGAAGATAACTCTGATGATAATTTCAAGGTTAATCATTTCTTCTTAAATTCATCAAACTTGAACAATAATAAACTAAATTACCAATAATATTTAACGCCTTCTTTATCAGCTGCAAATTGCCAACGTACTTCTACACCTTGAGTATGTGTCATAATAATAAGTTGGTCCGATTGCGTTTGTACAAAGAAGGTGATGTAAATATGCTTGGGTTTTATAATTAGATCCATGTAATTACAGAAATGATATAAACTTAAACTGATCGACTCACTTATATTGGAAACTGTATACAGTAAACACAAGATACTAAAAAACTAGAATCTATATTAAATCCACTGGGAAGATACAAAGATGAAAAGGTATAATTTGTTGAATACCTAAAATATAAATAGAAGTCTCTGTTATGATGATCGGCATTGTTGATCTCTATAGAATAACTACTTGTTCTAGTTGTACATGACTTTTGCACCAGCATTATATGGCCCTTTTTGGAGAATCTTATGAAATATGTCATTCCAAACACTTAATTACAGTCGCTAACTGATCGTCACACAAGACGGTAAACAAGTACTTTTCTTGTTTTAAGGATGTTTCAGTGATTCGCCTTTGACCATTGATTATGTAAACCTTTGTCGGGTCAAGTAATAATCAAAATGGCACAACGGCTGAAAAGAACGTTGCCGCCCTTGATCCACCACCATCACGATCATCCGCTAATTTAATGTTTCCAACCCTTTGTGAAACCATCCTCCATGTACGGTTCAAGAAATCCAATGAACTGCAAGGAATATAGATGAAAATTAGAAAAAGGTGGAATGTTGTCCACCAAATACCCTACATGCATGCCGTAAAGGATTCCCTACAGTATCATACTAAGACGAGTATCTACCGTCTACCAATGCACATTTATGTGTTACAGAAGATCAGAACCAAACAAGTTGGTATGTACATAACCTTAGGTGTAAGTTGCACCCTGGAGGGTATGACTTGGAATGTGGCTATAAGTTTTAACAGGTTTATATTTGAACCTTGACCATCGGTAAGAATGTCTGAAGGGTAATTATGGGTAATAGTTCAAGAGCGGGTAATTACGGGTAACAGGTTTATATGTACTAAGGTTAACCACCCAAAATTTTAATCATTTTTCAAAATTATATATGAGTTTTATATCAAAGATGATTTCAAAATCGTTCTCTTCAAACTGTTAGAGGGAAACTTCAATTCAAATAAACCCGTTGTAAAGTGATTGGGTTAAAATTGCCATCTTTACCATCTACTGGATTCATTCTGAAAAAGGTTGGTAGTTCCTTGGCCTTGCATGGTGACAAAGTGTTTGTTTCACAGGCCAAGTCCATTTATATTGGTCACTAAGGACTAAGGAGAAACACCAACAGTCATGAAAGCAATGTCTAGATACATACCTTAGTTGGGTTTAGGGACCATCGTGCACCATAACCATCCTGAACTCGGATCTCAAAAACTGCCCCATGGGGTGGAACAATATGCACATTTAGCCAAGAACAATGTGCTATCAAGTCACTGATTACCTTTAAGGCAAGCATATTCTTACGAGACTCTGAACCCCATGAAAATGGAAAAAAAAAGAGTTGCTCAGCAATGCATTCCAAAATACTAAAGGTGGCAATTACGTCACTTTTGGTTACAGAAGTGGTTAATGCAGGTAATATATTATTTCTAATGGCCTAATGGCTTATAATGGTAGAACAAAATAATTGGCTACGACGGAAATGGGTCAAAAGTCGGTGTATTATAATTCATAAAACGTCCAAATATGTTCTATTCAAAACAATAACCATGTTTGACAAACTAATAATCCAAAATTTTGGGCATAAAGTTTCGATCCCTGACTCAAACCCACCAATTTTGCCACCTGAACAACAAATGACGAGTGACCAAATGGGAATCAGTGAAACTTTACAACCTTAGGTTAAGTGTCAAGTGTGTTTAGAAGCATAAAGTCATCAATGGATCAATTTGTTGACCGTTTAAAAGAAGCATTGTATTTCATAAGGATAAATGCATACTGTGAATCGAAGGAAGAATACACGCCTGAATGGACGTAAATACTAACCATTTCCAGTGAAGGAACCCCAAAAGTTTCCATTGCTTCTGTTCACATGCTTAGCCAAAGCCCTAGCTCCATCAGTCAAAACTGAACTTTTAACCTCAAGCCAGGGGAAATTAAGTTGTCAATAAGCAGAGATTGTGAATTCACATGAAAATTAGAGACGGCTATTTCAACCCATTTACTTTCATACGGTTTGTAAGGACTGAAAGTCTCCAAAGTGCACTTTTAATCCATGAAACCTCCTAAAAATCACATTATTCTAGATATGATATTACGGAGTATTATCAACATAATCTTTATTTTCTTATCATTTATGATTTTTCTAATTATTTATGATATTAGTTAGAATGATAGGACAAATAGGCATTGTGTCAACCCCGACCCCGAACCAACCCGTCTCAAGCCATGGAAAAAGTTTTCCCAGTTGACCCATTACCTGACCCACCCATTTTGCCACCTCTCATGAATACGTATAAATATATGTGATGATATCATTCAAAAAATGATAACATGAAATAATTGTATGTGACAGGTAATGGTATTTTCAGCAAGAAATTAACTTGAAAATTTCTCTTTGAACAATTACATTATTAAAATTAAATATTGTTTACAAGCTTAAACAGTTAAAAACTTAAACATACAGCCATTATAAAGAGCTGTCACAAGATTTTATCATACATCAGGATTATGTGGCAATGAAAAAGCAGAAATTAGTGTTGATCTTGGTAGGGGAAGTGCATCTGGGATTGTTCCTACAGTTTGTGCAATACCCAGAAGCCTCTGAACACCATCGTAACGCAGTGCCTACACAAAGTAATGAAAGTTACACAATATCAATCAGTAGAGAATGGAAATAGATATAAGAAAACAGTTTACTCGTAGGAAACTTGACCAAAGAAAGGAAAGTACGACCCACTATGCAAAGAAGATCAATAGTTTTCAATAATGTTCTGACAAATTCTCACAGATATATTGAAGGCTGTTTATTTTCAGCAAGTCATAAATTCAGAAATTGACACTTTCCCTCTATTTTAGCTGTTACCAATGATCAATACATAGCCCACATTCGTAATCCAAAGTTCTTTAGATACATAAGGGTTGTGAATGACAGATAATTATAACACTTAAAGATACTAACCGCAAGAATCGCTGCCAAATAATCATAAAGCTGTGATGTGGGTTTTACAAGTATTGCAAGTACACCATCTGATTTTTCCTTTTCTTCTGAATAAAACTTCCTATAAACTTGTGTCCCTGAAATACAAGGCCGTTATTTTCATTGACTCAGAATTTACAACTGAAGTGATGAAACATGTGCAACCAATATATATATTAACAAATAAGAGACCCATTACCTTCTTTGATGGTTTCTACACCTGGTAGAACTTTATCAAGACCCTCAGCAGTGAGCATGTCAGAAAATGAACTATACCGGTGAACATCCTGTAATTGTATACCAGTAAATATAGGCAAGTGATAGTGGAGAAAGTGCGAATAACTGTAGGAAACAGACCTCAACTTGAAGCAGCAAACATTTGTTGAAGAGAACCAAAGATCCTGATTTAATACTGACAACCAAAAACCATCAGGGACACAAAGGAGCAAGAGTAAATAGCAAGTGTAAATGAAGGGTTTTTGACCACTATTGCAGTATTATATTTGAAGCAAAGTTGAGCACCAAACAGAGTCAGCTAATGTAAAGTGTAACATATGAGAAAAATGAGGGCATGGGGTTCAAAGATAAGTTCATATACCCAGAGCAAAATAGTTGACGACACTCAAATCTTCATACTAAAATAAATTTCATGATTCATGTTGCATGAATCCCATAGGTATACGACACTAAACCATAGCCATAATGCAACTATTTGTTCACCTGTATTAATTATTTTTAACAGTAAACTACATAACAAGCTATCGAACTATATAAATTACAAAATAGACACTGTACATGCAACTGCACAAAGGCCACCTAAACTTGTAATTTGGTATACTGAACGCCAAATCCAGCCAAAGTGGCCCAAAATGGCTGAAATACCCCTTTAAGTGTTGAAACAAATATAATGGTGAATTCTACTGGTGCCTTACTAGCCTACTATATCGCACAAACTTGGTCGCATTGAAGTTGAACCTACACACTGTTTTCCTTAAGCAAATACATATGGTTTTTAGAAAATGAATCTGTATCATGTGGGGATAGATGTAGATGTAAATATATGCAACTGCAATGCAGATCGCATAAATGAAAAATGCACTTATGTATGCTAAAAAAAAGTGTCCATCATACCGGTTGTAGCTACCACTGGCACACCTCCCTTCAACTGTTTTCTTCCCATCTGCAATTATAAAAATCACTAGAGAAATAAGTTTCCTACAAACTGTGTATGATTGTTACAAACATAGTGAAAAGTTATGCAAGGACCTTTCAGTTGCGAGAAATATGGCTCCTGACAGTGAAGTTCAAACTCCACACTCTCCAACATCTGGTAATGATATACAACTTCAATCCATAAAAACATTGTGATGCACTATAAAAATTTAAACGAGCATTATGCAATATAACATACCTTTATCAAAACAGATCCTTTATCCAATATAACCTTGTTCCATTCACATTCTTTCTGTTTCAAGGAAGAATCTTCATGAATGAAAGGCATAGTAGCATCAATGCTTTGCACAGCCCCAGACAATATCGACTTGCATAAAGCTGATGCTAAGGGTTTGTATAATGGATATGGAGGAACACCTTCAAAATGATCTGCAAAATACATCTATAATTAGTATCCGAACGGTCACTCCAAACCTATCCGATATACAATTATATAAACTCCCACACACACACGCACACACACACGCACACACACACACACTCATTTCTCTCTATTTCTTCCCGAATCACCGCTCCGGCCAACGTCAGAACCGTCGGAAAATGCCAAAAAGAAGCCCGAAAGCATATAAAACTGTCTGGAAGCCACTGCGATTCATGGGTACAAGGCTAATGTGTGTGTATATATATTATACAGTTTACTACAGGGTAAATGCATAAAAAGGTACCAAATTTCCTCATTTCGGGTATTCATTTGTCTTATCAATTTATAATTTTTTACTAATAAACAGGGATTTCTATGGCTTTGTTTTCTATTTTTCTTATACATGACAAAAACAAAAACCACTTTTCGTAGTCCAAACATAACTTAAATGCTCAAAATGATTACCTTTACGTTGCAATATACCCTTTATTCAATCAACAATTTCATGACAATCTACTAATAAAGTCAACCTCAAGGGGCAAACACTGAATTTTGGTGAGTTAAATGTACAGACGGATACCTGAAGGTGAATCTGATAATGTGTCGATGCGATCATGTTCATCGTGTTTGAGTAGATTAGAGCAGAATTCATTAGATAAACCTGTATCTATATCTAGGGTTTTATCGATTGATGAAGTAAGTGTGAAGTTTAATAGCGGTTCAATGTAGTGTTTCAGGTTAAGTTTAGAAATTATTAAGGGTTCATCATCCGAGTTGGCGTCTTGCTGCCGTTGCTCCATTTCCATCCAGCTTGCAGTGGTGGTCGTTCAATCGGTATACTCCATATGCTATTTCTTTTATTTTAAACTTACTTAATTAAATCAACTAATTAATGCCTAAAATTCATTATTTGTTGTATTATTTCTAAATTTAATACTCTATCCGTCCCAAAATTATGGTGCATATTTCCTTTTTCGTACGTTCTAAATTAATTGTCCACTTTCAAAAGTAGATATTGAAGTTTGATCATGTTTATCATATTACCTTTAATTGCAATTATTATTACACACTTTCAGAAAAACAGTAATTAAAACTGTCATTTTTCAAAAAGTAAGAAAGAGAAGGTAGTAATGATTATGTTTTCATTAAACTGCGTGTTTTTTATCCGGTGACAGGAATTTTGGGACAGAGGAAATATGAAATGAGTAATTTTGTTTTTTGGGAAATAAAAAAAAAATACCACTTTTTTTCAAGTATATATCGTTTTGCCCCTCGAAAAAAAATTAACGATATGCCCCTTCCATTCTGTAACAACCGCAATTATGACCTGAGGGTAATCCGGTAATTTCCTAGAGTTTGATATTATTAATTGTTATATTTTAAATTATTGCGTTTTATATGTTGGTTTTAAAACTTAGGAAATTCAGTCAAAGGATTAATTGTGACTAGTGAAATATTATCTGTTTTAAATAGTTCGAGTTCACAGTAAACATAAAATAGTTTTCTCGCAATTGGTTTTCAGGTTCCAGACAATAAATTTGAAACGGGTATAAAATAATTAAAACTTGAGTCGGTTTAAAAGGGAGGGCCGACCTCCTTTATGTTTCTTTTTCCCTTTTTTCCATTTCAAAGCTAGGAAACTCCTAGCAAGCTCCAAGAACCCCTAAATTCATACCTAAATCACTAGTTTGCAAGTTTAATTGTAAGGCAAAGCTGAAATTATAAGTTCTTCATCATCATCATCATAGGCATCAAGAACTTGTAAGTGTTTGTTTACATATTTGTGTGTTCTTTGACTTTTAGGTTAAATACATGAATTGAGGAATTGGCTTGATTTGGAAATTGTAAATATAGCTATTGCATATAAACATGATTAGTAGCTACTAGTTGTTGTGATGAATTAATTTGTTAGAGCTAGTACTCCATGAATTTGATGAATTAGATTGTTAAATGGGTTTTGGGTTAATTCTATGAATTGGTAATGAATTTGATCAATACATGTTAGAGGTAAGATGATAAGTGTTTGTGTATGTATATGATGCCTAAAATGATCACTAGAAATGGTAAATTGCTATTGCAAATCGTTGGTGTTGTGTTTGGTTTATTTGGCAAAGTGTACAACAAGTGCAGGTCTGGTCGCGCAGTTTAAGGGTTAGTACCCGGTGGGTACTCCCAGTACCCGGTGGGTACTCACCTTACCCGGCTAGTACTCACCATACCCGGTGGGTAGCCGTTTTTAGACAAGTTCTGTTATGGTGAAATGATGAGTACCCGGTGGGTACTCCCAGTACCCGGTGGGTACTCTTCCTGCACTTGACATCTGATTGTTGTTCTTTGCTTATATAAGATAAGAAATAGGTTATTTTCAATAAGTCATAACTAAATAACCGTAACTTCGTTTTTGATGTGTAATATAGCGTTGGAAAGGTGGGAAAGTCTATTTTCTGTTGGGTATGGCCTTACTGCATAGAACTGATCTTAAGTTTGTCGAAAAGTGAGTTAATCAGCTGCTGTCCAGTTTTATGAAATATATTAAAAATGTTGTAAAAGTGTTTATTAAATGGAGTAAGGTGCATATATGGGAGTTAACTAATAATGATGAATTGGTAAGGGTAATGAGGTAGATAAAGTAGTGTTTAGATAAAGTTGTGGTGTTGGGTTTAAGTTAATAATCTTGTTAATGGTTTAATTATATTAATTAACAATGATTAAGAAGATAAGATGATCATAATGATCCTTAAAATTGATAAGTGATTGTGAATTATGTTGTTAAGATGGTTATTTATAATAGTGGAATAATGTTGTATAAATTTATATACAAGTAACTGACTTGTGTTATTTTGTTGTATTCTCAGATATGGAGAAAACTCAGTGATATTAGACTACTGAGTGGGTGACTATGGTAGTCGGTGAGTGGACTTGTACTCTTAGTGTGATTTGGTTGTAACATAATTGGTTACAACAAGTTAACATAGTTGCTATTGTGATTGTTGAATTGTTGACTATTGATTGATGAAATACACGTGTTATATGTGATGAGTTGCCTTCGGGTATTTGGTGATTCGGAGGTCAACAATTGTTGGGTTGGGGTACTACAGGTTAGTCAATGTGAGATTTGTGATCATGTGTTGAGAATGGAACACATATTGACTAAAGGTAGTAACCAGCTATCGATAAATCACTGTATTGGCCTGCAGTGATCATAAGTGTCGCTTGGTGGGCCACCGCGGCTAAGGGCGCCACAAGGACCACCGATCCTCTTGGTGATGTTGTGTCAGTGTCTATGTGTTATTTGCTGATAATCAGTACTGTTATACTGAATTGTACTGATAGTGACAGGTTGACTCACTTAGCTTTGTGCTAATCCCACTATTTACCCTTGTAGGTCTTGAGATGATTTAAAATGAGCAGGGAATGGATTGAAGAATGTTTGACCCCTGAGTTTTACTCTGATATCTGATTTTATAAATCATTGTTGTTCTTGTTGTGACATAATACCCAGATTGATAAACTATGTTTTAAAATAGTTGAATTTTTTTTTATTTTATTAAATAATATGAATTATAAATGTTTAAATTGGACTTGCGCTTCCGATATATTATATTTAATTAATTGATAAAGTAAAGGTGTTTCACATTCGCAAATCGTAAATTTGCTTTTGCGATCAGTGCATTTGCTTTTGCGACCCGTGCACGTGACCGAGTCACTGACGGCGTTTGAGGTCTTAGCAAATGGCAAATGGCAAATCGCAAATTTGCGATTTGCCATTTGCTATGGCACTGAATTCTCAAGAACGTGCAAAACGACTCGGATATCGTAAGTATTTCTCAGGGCATAGGTAAACCGCAAATCGCAAATTTGCGATTTGCGATGGCACTGGGTGTCTCGGCCACGGCTCGGTCAGTGAACGGCTTGCAAAAGCAAATCACGAGATCAAATTGCAAATTTGTTTTCGCGATTTCATGGGGTATATCGTTAAAAAACAATTCCGGATGGCAAAACAATATATACTTGAAAAAAATGGCATTTTTTTTAATTTCCTTTTTTTTTCTATAGAAAGGCAACCTATTCAAACATATAGATTATGATATATCTACCTTTAATTATAAAATTAGAGTAATTAAGATATTACTAATGTATTAATTAACAAAAAATATGTATAGATATTTGTAGGGGTGTTGAAAAATATCATATCTGAATCTGTTATTCGAATATCCGAAGATCCAATCCGAAATTAGCCAAAATTTCGGATATCCGAATTTCTGAATAAGAATAAAGGTTAACCTAATTCTTTTCTATGATTATCAAGTGGTTTAACTGTTAAAGCAATATCTTGTCAAAGTATTACTAGTATTAATTTATGAGTCAACATAAATATACCAACTTTACACTCAAGTTTAATTGGTATAATAATTATAAAAAGAATTTGCTAACTAAAATGAATGATTGAATGCTATAAAAGAAACCAAAAATATATCTTGAAGAAATTTCATTATAAATGAACTTGTAATTCCTTTCTCAATACATGACTATTGTGGGGTTTGTCCCCATGTTGCCTCACTAATATAATATATCAAACTAAGCTAAAGAAGAAACAAATTAATCAACTATTAAATGAAGCAAATTAGCGTTCTTTACTTCTTCCAAATTTCTATATATCTTTTCTCTTCTTTTGTTCTTTCTATAATTAGTTACTTCATCATCTCTTGATTAGCATATAGCTTCCAAGGATGCATGCATGCATATATGACCACCTTCAAATCTTCGACTGATTGCTATTTACACCATCTGTTTCAGTTTCTTCTACTCTTCCAAATTCAATCATATTATCATCTACATGATGAGGCTTCACTGATCCATCTGAAAACCTATGGTTACGTTCAAGATATGCCTCAACGGTCCATGTAAGAACCAAAAACACCATTACAATCGATAGGAACAATAGCCCAGCCCACACGATCTTTACGTCTCTTTTTACTGGTTTGCAATGATTTTCAACGATTTCAGAGAAAGCGTCTTTCACTGTTTGACAGTGAAGTAGACTTTCCATTCCTGGGTAGGAATTTAAAAGTATTTGAATTGAACTTGTGTAAGCAACTGCTGTCCTGAAGTCGTTTCCTGATATGGGAATACCTCCGTTGCATACTCCGTTCACGGGATCCACACAAGTGATCAATCTTAACAGCTTCAAGAAAGAAAACGTAAAGTGTCAATAAAGTGTAAGGAGAGAATATAAAGGAAAGAAACCCAACATTTTGACCATCTATATTTTGAAGTTGATTAATATTAAGTCATGGTAAACGTTATGTGTATATTGTACCTCAGGGATGTCACCTATCTTAATATCGTTCTCTGAGCAGTTATTTGGCTGGTAATTGTATTCTGGTGGCCCTGAGAACGGATTGCATACTCCAAAAGACGAATCTTGTTGTATCCGAGATATGTTTGCATTAATCTGCAGTTTTTTCAACAGCTGATATGTTAAAATCTGTAACAGTTATCTTGTACAGGTGGCAGTTTTGACCCATTAATGGGTTGACTTGGGTTGTTTTTAGTATCAAACGGATTAAATAGTTTGAAATCCCCAAATCAAGAAAGTGCATTTTTTTTCTAGATTTAAGTAATATATATCTTAATGAATATTCATGCATAAGTAGTACTAAAAATAATAGAAAGTCAGAGATGAAGTGTTTGCAGGTCACCCCTAGATCATGGTCGTTTCCACCCATACTAGAAGATGACCCGTTTAAAATATGTTGTTACACCCAACCTCCCCTATCAAGGCTATCATGCCACCTCTACACAGAACTAATAAACGAAATATAGTAGTACCTCAGTGACTAGGTTGTAAACTCCAGCGCTGACATCAGTAAGGGCAGATTCTGCTGAAAGCAATTCGTCACAAGGAAGGATTGAGCTCAAGCTGTTGTTGTAAGGATCTTGTCGGAAATCTTCAAGTGCTGTGCACGTATCGCCTGCAAATCTGGATAATGTATAACCCTCATAAATCAACTTTTGTTTGCAAACTTTCTAGTTTCTACTAAGTGAAAGGGAAACAAACTTACCGTGATAAGAAAAAGTATGCCCCAAAGAACACCCAACATAAAACAGTGATTAACCAACACAGCACAATCAATCTGCATTCATTATAATTAGAAGCCGATGTGAGAAACTTGATCATTTCTATATCGAGATTAATACAAAATGAGTTATCTTGCTTGACTTACATGTGAAGAGCTCGCTTTATTTTAATGACCCCAACGACTGCATACAACACAAAAACGTCTTCAGTGATTAACAGAACCAAAATATCTACAAGTTCACACTATGAAGTCTAAAAGACTGGAGGGGGTCACACTTAAAAGAATTATCCATATGCATACCTGTTAACGCAATCACTGCAACCAAATTCAGTGCAAAGATAACGGTACTTACAATGTACCTGCAATCATAAGCAAAACAATTGTTAGATACACATACAAAAGGAGATGTCATATAAGTAAAGGTAAAAAATTTGACTTATTATTTATAAATGAGATATTCAGGCCACTTCGCTCTCAAACCAGTCAGTTAAATAAATTGAATAATAGCTAGAAACGGGTCAAAGGTGTCAATGGTACAAAGAGATTGAAAATCACCTTCATCTTAGCTACATATTAAATCAATTATTGATACAAGTTTTCATATATTAAAAGATATAACATTTTGGACAAAAAGAGTGATAGGCAATCCGACCCAACCCAACCCATTTTGACCAGTTACCCAGCTCATCATACTTGCCATTTTTCCACATGTAGGGAAAAAGAACTTACAGAATACTAAGACCTAAATCAATCTTATGCCGATTCTTTCTAGCTTGATATCGTATATCATCAGCCGTAGAGTTAAGCTGCCTAGAAGTGGAGCTAAGAAAGCGTGTGGTGCTTGCATCAACATTTGTTCCTTCTAAGTTGGTTTGTGTGATCTTCATTGCTCCAGTTGTATTATATATCGTTTCTGAAGCGCCATCAGCTGTATCAATGATGATATCGATTATCTTATTAGCCCTCGAATGAAACTTTGCATTCCCTCCAAGTACTAATCCTGTTCCAACTCTGAAAAAACAATGCAAGCCTTTTCAGTTTCGCAAGTAGAGTACAACCCAGTAATGCAAGAAATGTCAATGGTTTCGGTTTGGAAGAAGAGTATAACTGTATAAGTACATGTCGCATAGAATTGAAGGCTTACATGGCAAGTAATGTGAAGAAAACTGCAAGAAGAATGTGCCATACATAATATTGCTTGTGAAATGTTGGTCTCTTTTGGCTTTTCAGTTTCCTGTTTGTTTTGCAACAAGTAGTTGCCAAAAGGAATATTCCGAATACGACGCCGCTTAAGAGCCATAAGGCACCTAGCACATATCCTGCAATTCCTGTGTATGCAGTTGACTGCAACAACATTACAAAGATACAATGTTACCATCAACCTTGTTCAGTTATTCTTTATTACAAGAGTAAAATGAACTAATTATAATCAATGTCAAAAGAACTTACACTCCAGTAATGGATGTTGGTAATGTCGTATCCTCCCTGGTATTTTCTGAGGTTTTCCAAGGGATCGGGCCTAACTGTGTCATCTGATACCTGCCTTGCTTCTACTGTATAGAAAAAATCATAAAATTGTGGTTTTACGTTATAAAATGACGTGGCGTTGATGTAAAATGAAAGTAGGCCTCAAAATGTTTACATTATAAATAAAGTATGAACTATGAATTTTAAAACGAAAATAGCTTTTAGGTATGCTTAGTAATTTATGAAGGGGATGTCAATGAAAGTATGAACAATTTTTACAGATAATATTGGGTTGCATTTGGTTCACGGAATTGGTTGGAACTCAATGGAAATGGAAATGAGATTTCATTCCTTGGTTTGTTTGGTTGAATACTTCATAAAGTTAGAATCCATCAAATTCCTTCGACGAAAGGATTGAAGGTTTCCTTTTCCTTTAACAAAATCTAATTCCTTCAAAATAAATCCGCGAACCAAACGCATCCTTAATGTTTAAGTTATGAATGGAATGATGAACCACAAATAACTAACACTTGCAGTTGGTATCAAAATCTTTTATAATAAAACAAAGGGGTGTGGGCTAACCTTGTTGAGTAGTGGTAGTAGGTTGTGCATGAATATGAGAAAAGCTTGAAACCAAAAGTAATAACATTACAAACCATATTCTGCTCCATCTGCCTCCCATCTTTTGTCCTGCATTTTTGTAACATACATATGACCTCTTTAGCATGGATTTTAAGAGTAAAATTCATAGATGGGAGCTCATATTATGATATAATGTTGGTGTTCTATCAATTTCCTACAAGACTATACAAAAGTTCTAGAAAATTATAAAAACTGCACACACAGGAACTACATATTTTTCTAAAATATATGATACACAATTTCGGAAAATTAGTAAATATGAGTGCGTTTAGTTACTGGAACTATCCCTATTTTTCCCACTTTTTTAGAGTTGTAATATTTTCATTTTCTTACCAAAAATCCCATAATAAAATAAAAAAACTTATATTTCTATAATTTTTCAATTATTTAAAGAAAATTCAGGAAAATCGGAGGAGCTTTTCATAACTAACAGACAGTGTGTCATTATTTTGTTATTTGATATTTATTTCAAATGTAGTTGTGCGTATTTCTCCATCGTTTACTATCTACTAGCTAGGGGTCAAATTAGTTGGTTGATTTATTCAATCGGTCAATATTCCCCATTCATCACGACCGCTATCAATGACAATAGTTTGCCTTGCAAAATAAAAAAATTGTGGCATATTTTGTACGTAGTACTAAATACTTTTCCTATTTAATAGTAACTTTTTTTTCTTCTAGAAACAGTTTTCTTATTAAAGAACTCAACGTTATTTATTTTCTTTCTAGTACTCCGTGTGTATATATATATATATATATATATATATATATATATATATATATATATATATATATCTTTACGTGTGGGTTTCTTAAAATCGTCGAGTACATTTTTAGTGTCAGTTTTTCAATTACGTTTTAGGAGACCTTTGTTCTCTCATTCAAAATTTCCATTTAGTTTTTGATTGGTCTTGTTATTGTTTGGCCATTGTTTATCGATTCTCATCACATTTTTACATTATGTATTTCTCACGTATAAAAAAATCTTACTTCGAATTTTATTTTCTAGTTCATATTGTATACCATTTTTTATTCTCGTTCGAAAGATGCACTATTCTGGTAATTTTACAACTACTCGTCACATATAAATGCAACTACTTAATTGAGACATTAGAGAATGATATTGGATAATGTTATCAGCCTAATTTTAAAGACTGGCATAGGTATAGGTTATAAAAAAGTTTAAAGCAATTAAAGCCTATAAAGGTGACGTTTTTGTAAAGAAAGTCATAAAATGACTCCCAACTTTGACAAAAAGCTTTGCTTTAATTTATGCATGTTTCATTGTTTTGGAATGTGAATACAAGGAAACCAAATCGATTATACATCCTGATTCAATTTTCTAAATTTGGTTTTTTAACAAGTCGATCAAACAAAATTATAAAGGAAGATATCGTTCTTTTAGGAGGTGATCCGTGGAGTCGTTATATTTCCAAGATCATATATTCTTATAAATAAAAATTAAACAAAAATTTGCAATATCAACCTTATATACCCGTATAAGAAAAATTAATAAGATTTTGCTAATAGATACAACCAGCAGCGTGATATAAAATTAAAATATTATTAATTGAAACAAAACTTATGTTTTATTCTATATTTAAAAAAGACTTTTATGTATAAAAATACAAATTATTGTACAGTAACTATGAGTAATGTATGTTCATATTTATTGGATTATATAAAAACATCACCCGTAACTTAACAAACAATAAAACCGGTTGATCGAAAGTTCAAACCCAGTCATTTAATTCATGCAAAAGTGCACAAACAAAATGATATTGTACAAAAACCAAATTAAGAGACTTTAATTTTTCTGTTCAAAACTGTTTTTCATATTATTGAACCAATTAGCTAGTAATTAGATTAAGCATACAGCAGGATAAATAAATGGCAGTAAAGAGAAGGTGGAAGAAATGAACTCACCGGCTTAGAAAGTTCCGGCAGCCGTGAAAGTGTTGGCCGGAAAAGACTTGAAGCTAGCTATATATCAACTGGTGATGTAGTTAACGTTTAAACATTTGATGATATATAGGGATCCCTTGATGATGTGGAATACTTGATTAACTTTAATTATAAACCAATTTCAAGTTATGTGTTATTGATATGAATTGAAGAGAGTACTAAATATATACTATATATATATATATATGCATGTATGTATGTATAATTGTATATTATATATATATATACATCTAGAAGCTAAGTAATAACGTCGTTAAAGAGGGAATGGTGATAGGAGTCCTCAAAAGGCACGGGTCAAATATATTTAATTTTCAACAAAATGCAGTTTGTTGACTTGACGTCTTGTTGTCTATTTTATACGGAGTAAATAATACGAGTAATAATAATATATATAATATTTCTCAAAATTAAAAATGAATAATGATATATGGGGTAAGATGTGTGTGGGGATATGGATATCCACCTCAATTTTGATTTCGTAACACTCTCATTTTGTCAACAACCCGTCTTGTACGAAGTTGAATTACTCTTACATTTAATAACTTTGTTTTCTTAAGGAAAAAAAAGAAACAAAAAATCCTGAAAGGTCACTTGGGTAAGATTTAACATAAATATATGTACATCGTAATGATTAAATCATGCGTGTGTAAGAACACTTTAAAACTAAACTAGTAGGTTACGTTGCGAAAAAGTTCTATAAGTCGACTAAAAATAAGGTGATCAATATATCGTTATAAGTTTATCGGCATCAACATATCATATGGGTTACCCAATTTATTAGAGTTTTACGGTTTTACCAGTGTAATATTGGAATTGAACGAGTCCCAAACTCCCCCAATTATAAAGGAATTGAACGAGTCCCAAACTCCCCCAGTTATAAAAATTTTATAGTTTCCGTTATATTGTGATTGAGCAATAGTGATTAAATCTACTGAATTAGTTTGTCAAATGAAAAGGTAAAATGGATATTTTCCATCTTCATTTGTTAGTTTTAATGATAGATACCAACTTTATAATAGTTATAAGATTTCGATTCTAACCTTAAACTTTAATGAGAATTTTTGGGATTATAGATGATTCTAGTTGTTATCGATATGGTCAAAATTCAAATCTTTTATCAGGGTTATAAAAAAATGGAGAAACGGATAATAATTTTTTTAGTTTTCTTAACAAAAAGAAATATTGATATTCATATATATAGCATACTAGCATAATACCTGCGCTATGCAACGGACTATTATATATTATTGTAATTTGTAACTTAACGATAGTTGTATATTGTTTGTTATTTCTTGATGTATTAAGTATGATGGTAAATCAATAACAATTACTTGATGTGTAAAGTTAATTAGCCATCCAATATATGGGACTTAATAATGAAGAAAAATATGAAAATGATAAAGTTACTAAAATATAAATGGTTCACAATTCTAATTATAGAACTGTTGAGTCTTAATTTTTAAAATTTTTCTAAAATAAACTATCAAAATGCATAATTCTCTAATATATGTGTTGTTAGGATGATGTGATAAGATATTTAACCGAATGAGTCATGTTCTAACTATGAGTATATCATTATATCATGTCTTTGTCACTAATTAAAGTTTTCAGTAGTGTAGTTGTTGTAACTCATAAAAGAGAATGTAATAATCAAGATAACAATGTCTAATAGTAGTGATTATGCTTGTAAATTAAAATAAAAAAACTTAATATTATTAAATATATAAATTTATATAAACCAAATTAATTAACCAACTTCAACAACAACAAAGACTATCAAGCATAAAATCGGCTATCAGTAATTAACTTGATAACCAACCTGCTTAATTATATAACAAGTGTCTAATGATGATATGCAATATGAACCCCAAGGCCACAATATAGAAACAATATAAACAAGAGGCGCCCTAAGTTCATCAAATAAATATATGTTATAATTAGTAATCAAAGTATGCTTAAATGGGACAAACACCAATCTTAACTTATAACCAAAGTTATCTCCTTATCATGTCAATTGATTAGAATCATCATGGTCACAAGTGCCCAACCACGTCCTAATTATATTAGTCCTCGTCATATATATGGTATTTGATCTGATTTGGTCGGAAGAACCAAATGTCTTTAATTTTGTTGTAGTCTTGATACTCCGTTATACTATCTAGAGATCGAACATATTTTAGGTAAGATGCATCATGTGTATGAAGCTTAACCGGTATTCTAGTGACCGTTTTTTTAGAATTGAAAACTCATGAGATTCTATAACACGTACATATCACTATAATAGTATATTTTTAGTTTTGAGAAGGTTACAAGATTTTTTTTTATCTTTTTTATTTCTTAATTGTCAGAAGTATCATTAATTTTGTATCATTCACAATAGAATTTGGTTTTAGAGATCGCGAATCGTGTTTGTTACATGCATGTTTAGTTATTTTATAACCATTGATACAATAATTTGATCAATGGTTAATTTATGTATATAATCTTTCTATTGACGACTTGTAGATAGCTCACTAGCGCTCATTCACACTTTAAAATTTCTCATACATTATTTTAATAATTTCGTGCATTTTAATTTAGTACCATGCTTGATGGAAAATAATTTAAATGGATATGCTACACCTAGTTCTTCATGGAGAATTGGAGATCAATATCATTGTAACTTTTTTTGTATACATAAAGTATAAACTATATGATATGATATATAAACAATACGTGCATGTACGTCTAAAACATAGAAACACAACATAAAAGATCACTGGGTCCAAACAAATACGTACTACTACTTTTGATATATTTTGGCCCACTTCGCCAAAAACAACTCAAAAGATATGAGCATATGACTATGTATGTGACATATATAATTGATGATTGATGTTCGAGCAAAAAGCGTAAATTGACTTTAACATATTAATCTCATATGTCTTTGACATTAGTCATTGTTCACCCCATAAGAAGATAATTAATGTTAATATTATAATATATATTTGTCCATTGTATCAAAATTGAATCTCATACAAGTAATATTTTAGTTCCGATGAACGAAGACGTCAAATGTTGAACGGGAGTTATGTAAGAGTATCCACGATGTAAAAAAGCTTTGAAAAACTTTTTTACATGTCACCTCAATCCTATATTATAAAAGCTTTCAAAAAAGTTTTCTCTCCAATGTAAAAAAGCTTTCACAAAGCTTTATAACCAAATTAGAGGAGCAATATGCAAATTATATAACTAAAAACTTTTGATATAAAGCTTGAGAAATTTCAACCTATTGAACAAATAAGTTTTTACTTCAATGAAGAAAAGCTTTTCTAAAGCTTTTTTTTTTTTACATAAAAAAACTTTATGAAAAACCTTTGTTGGAGATGCTCTAATTGAATTTTATTACTCCGTATGAAAAAAGTGTCACATTCTGAGTGTTTGACCCGATCTTATTGGAGTTTCTATAAGATTTTTTTTAGATAACAAGCTTTTAGAAATTATTTTCTAGATAAAATCTTAAGAGCTTAAAAAAAAGTAAAAATAAATAAATAATATGAAGTAGTTTTTTAAAAATAATCTACATAAATACCTGTGATATCAAAATTTATCATGTAGTTTTGTACCCTTAATTTACATCTTTAAGTTTCGCATAATAAAAATTACTAAGTTTTATCTTCTAACTTTAAATATAAACTCCAATAATTACAAGCTCTAGTCATAGACTTTCAGCTGCATGTCACTTAAAGCACCTCTAATGAAGTTTTTTTCAAAGCCTTTTTTAGAAAAAAAAATTCTTCATTGGTGGGAAAGTTTTTTCTAGCAAAAGCTTGAGATATCATGACTATTTTGGAAGTGTGTGAATGTAATTTATGAAAATAAAAGCTTTGCAAAGCTTATTATTATTAAAGAAAAAAAAATTCACAAAAGATTTTTTTATAAAATGTGATGTGGCAATTAAAAAAACTCTTAATAGCTTTTGTTCATTGTGAGACTTTTAGTTTTGATTTGACAAACACACCCTAATATCGACAAATGACATACTAAATATCAAACATACGTATTTTTAGGGCTCTAAATTTTGGAATACTTTACGCACGACCATGATAGTGTTGTGGCTACTAGGATATTTATATTTTAAAAACTAGCTAATAGGTGGTCAACCAGGATGTCAATTGTCTGTTTATTGTATAGTAAGAGTCATTTTCTAATTAAACTTCATTCGTTAATCTTATAATTAGCACCCAAACGTTGAATCTAGTCACGTTTCAAAACTGCTGAAAGCCATCAAGAAGTAGCATAGGCGGCGGTTAATTGTGTTAAACTCATTAATCCGCAATAAATAATTATGTATCGACCAATAATAATAATAATAATAATAATAATGGAAATGATAATGATATGTATAATGACTGTCAATAACAATAATAGATATATAATGCATTAATTGAACCTAAAGTTTTCATTATAATAAAAAGTTTTAATTAATACATCACAAATAAAATGAATGTTACGGTGAATTACATGCAATCGTTAGTGTATTAAGTTTAATTTTAAATTTGAATGAATAAGAAAACTTTACGTTCAATAAATGCAATATATTTCTCTTATTGAGAGCCTTATGATTGTCATTATCATTTCCCTGATCTGTTATGCATCTTACATCTTACATACAATAATATTTACATTTACATATTAATAATAATAAATCTCTAATCTATGTTACGCATCTGACATATAAGTATTTACATATAACTCTTAACTTAAGTACATGAGTTATCTGTTGATGGATGGATTTTGTCCACTTCTTCAAATTTGTCAGACGAAAAGCTCTATTGGCCGGTCTTTTAATAAAAGTTAAATTAGTGACAAATCTCTATTTTAATGCTTTTCTAAAACACTTTATACCCAAAAGGAAGATAGTGGTCAAATTGCTTGGCAAAGGTAAATTTTAATTTTAATGGCCATGAGGGCTATAAAGTATTAACTACTTGTCTAAGTAATGTAATTGATGAAGAATCAATTTTATTAGGAAAAAATGTTAAGTTGAGATAGTGTCGAAAACCAAACCGAACTAAAATGTAACAAATTCTACGAACGAAATCAAACATCATGTGAAACCAATCAATTAGGTACGAGTTTTGTTCCGTTTTAGAGCCACTTAGCTCAAAACGGACTACGAAACTCATAACTAAGCTCTCATCTGTTCGTTTGACCAAGTTTAGTTTACGTCCATTATCAAAAATCATATATAACATCAAACCAGACTTGTGGTATGACAACGGAATGCGACACAAATGGAAAATTAAACCCGAAACCTTATCCTTAATTAATGTTTAGAAAATGTACAAACGACTTCTTACAAATAATTTAATATCTTGGAATGGCAACCAAAAGGAGAAAAAAATAGTTAAGACTATTAATAGGTCATATTTGAAGACTTTTTTGGGATTCCTTTTAATTCCAATGCGCGTGCACAGTCACCAACTTTTTCTTATGTAAGCAAATACTTCATCCTTCACCTCTCTTAATTTCCCACGTATTATACTTTTACATCTCGATTAAACTTTTGATTGCATCGTATAATATGTGTAGCTAGGAACACCCATAATTTTTTAATTACAATATTGTTACGGTGTTACCTTATCGGCTTATCGTTATTTATTTGACTATTACGTAAGAAAAAATGATTGACATCCCCTTTATCGTTATTTGACTATTACGTAAGAAAAAATGATTGATATGTCTAAACTGTGTACCAATATAATTTTGGTCTTAAAGAGTAGGAAGACAAATGAGTAAATAAAAAGTGAGTGTGAGAATGTGTCAAATATTGAATAAAATTAGATATATTTTTAAGCGTATAAATTAGACACATATAGCATTACTTGTTAACTGATACTCTGATACTCACACGGAGTACATTTGTGTAATTAGATGACGTGTTTGTGTGTGTAAAGTGTGTGTAAAGATGGTTTGAAGACATGTACATAGGTGGAAAATCTAATACATTATTTTATTAAGAAAAGCTTATGATATTTTAATATTAGCTAAAGTTATTCATTAAAGCACTTTACAATTGTTATTAATTGTCAAAAAAGGTGTATGAAAACTGGTAATTTTAATATTTGCAGCAACAGAAGAAAGAGAATACAGAATAGGTTTTTGTTTGGATGTTTCACGACTTTTTTAAGTCATTGCATGTGTAGGGTTGATACAGAACAAGTTTCCTACTTTGCATACAATTATACAATTCTAAAAGAGCCAAAAAGCACATTGTCAGCATTGTTGTAACAAATAGTATGCCTAGAAACAAAGAGCTTGAATGACTTAAATCAATACACTAACACGAAAAATATATGATACATCGGTCTTTAGTCGTGAAGTGTTTTATTTACGGAAAGGATGTTCCATACTGTTTCAGCATTTCTTCGATTTCTAGTTTCTGCTTGATGAAATTCATTAGTGGAGTGAATCAACAATAAGCTTAAACTGCTACTACCAAATTTTTTGGTAAAAACAATTTCATGTTTTAAAAAATTACCAAACCCTAATAATTCAAAAATCCAAAAAGTTAAATGATGCTACTACTTATTTCCCTATTTACTGTCCAAACCAAATATTAAAAAACTGAACTATATAAACCCGTGTAGGAGTGAATTATTTTGTGATTCTTTGCAGGAATGATTATCGCATCTGCTGCAATGTTGCAGGTGGAAGCAATGAATTGAGAAGATCTTCATTCAGCTTTTCTGAAAATGGAGGCATCTGCTTCACTTTTTCTGGGGTGTCCATTAAACTGCAGTCAATGATCAATGTCTATCATTAGGATGATAGTAAGATGTGGTAAACGGGCTAGTTGGATAACGGGTTGCTTTAGATACAGGTGAAAATGGGTAGAGGGTCGAGTTGGATTGACTTATTATTTGCCCATTTTCTACAAAGATTTAATGTGTTATATACGATTACAGAATCCATCTTATTCCAACTCTATATAAAATGAAACAATTTAAGAAGCTGTAAGCATTTTTTATAGCTAGCTTATTGATTTGAACAATCAGACTCACTAGGGATAAACCACAACCAAAAGCGACCCATTCATAAGTAAATGGGTCTAAAGTACCAATCAAAAGATGAAAAGAAAAGTTACTTGGTCAGGATACCGACGATGTTTTTCCGAATTTGGCATAGGAGACTGATATTCTCAAGTAGCTGTTGCAACTGCCAAAAAATAAAAACACACGGATGGTGCCTTAGAAATTGATGTAGAATTAGATGAGTATCTATAATTCTATGGATATGATCAAAAACTGTTTAATTGCACCCCATAATGATTATGTTGTTTATACACTGTTCTCATTGTCTGGAAAAGCCTAAAAAAGCATATATTCAAAATTCAGATGGTAAACAACTTAAGCACTTTTGAGATGCTCAAGATGATAAAAATTCCTTGCAGTAACAGCATCAAGACAGTTTAAAAATGAGAAGATTAAGGAAAAACAACTAAATGTCATTATTATAAATTGTTTACGCTTCTTGCAATATGCAGTCAAGCTCATATTATATTAGCAATTAAACATCACTACATATGGATCATAAATGAAATACTATAATCTTTGCAATAAAATCGATTTATTAGTTATTATGAAAAAAATAAACAAAAAGTGTTCTGGGTCAACCCAAACTGACGAAGAGCATAGAATAGCCTGTTTGACCCATAACCCAATTGCCCACCTCATTCATCTTGTCATCTCCATGCAGGACTAAAATAATATCGGGAAGCATAACTAGTGGCTGAATTAGAACATCACCTGACGAGTTTCAAGATTTGCAGAGACCCGATCTAGAGCCTGCGCACTTTCCTGAAGAAGCTGTCCTGCTGGACTGACAAGAACTGTAGGCAATATATAACTGATGTAAATCAATGGAAGAGGATGACAAAGAAATGTGGATACGTAAATACGCATAAACAATAAAATCCGAAACATGACTAGTGTTGTATAAATATACAACGACAATCACATGAACAAATATAGTATCCCCTTATAATATCTATTTCACTCGAAGATAAACTTATACGTAACTGTGAATGAGTTGAAAAGTTCATAATGATGAGAATTGCAAGACATGTCGAGTGAACAAAAGTAAGGCTAAACATTTTGTAATAATAATGAAATTGAGAAGCATAAGTTCTTTACTACAATTGTGTAATGAACCACACACTTTAATATGAACAGAACAAGAAAAGATGTACTCAAAGAAAGAACTAACCGCTGTGTATAGCATTTGATTTTTGATCGGCAACCACTCCATGAAAATATGACGAGGGTCCGGTTTGAGTTGTTAAATGAGATGTACTTGCCAAATGTTCGTTTATTATTTCCTGGATCAAAGAAAAACACAATTTAATTTTTCCGGGACTCACAGAATAGCGGGTGTATCGAGCAGATTTACCTTTCTATCTTTACTTTTCCTTGTCAAGACGTAATCCTCATTCCTTCTTTTGCTATTCTCCCGTTTCTAGTAACACAGATGAACAAACTTAAGAATAAATAGGATCAGTAACATTTTAATAATTATATATCACACCGGTCATGATGGAAGGAATTAGATTCTCATATGTTGACCAGGCAAAATCATCAATTTGACCAATGACTGCCACAACTGAGATTTTACTTTATAATATCTCGTCTTGTATTGTAGTTAAGAAAAAACTACACATCAGTTTTCAACTGCAGCATAAAGTATCAGTGACGAGTGTGCTAAAAGTTCTTAAACACATTACATATCACATGAGCCACTTAGATTATTAGATCCCCGAACACATGATTCCGGATTCTCATTTAATATGTAACATGTAATAGTAAGAGTTCTAATGTCTAGAATAAGCCTATAACAAATGCACGTATTAAAAAAATTAGGTAGTAGAGTAAGCATGATTCGTATACACTCGGATGAAAAAAAGAAGAAGTTTTAATATGTGTTTTCCAACAAGCTAATTCATTAAGTCATCCATAAAGGACCACAAGCCTATGCGCTATACAGTGATAATAAATGATTAATATCAATCTTCACATAGTTGGTATATCTAATAGATATTTATGACACATAACTCTTCTAGTATATGTAAATTTTTTTGGAAAATAGAATACTAAAAAGGATAGAACCAAATGTGTAATACTTCCGTGGCCACCTACTTGGAATATTGCGTCGATAATTATGAACTATGTCTAGTAGAAGTTACAAGGTATAAGTAACGGATAATAAAATGTAAAACTAAAGAGACTGTAAGTTATTATACTTACAACCATCCATCTACATCGCATAGCCACGTCTCGCACAGTCTTGTTCTGCAATTGCACCGCAATCTTTGCATAGCGGATAATGTTCGATTCGGATGCATACCTGAGTTTTTGTTCCAGAATATTGGTCAGTGGCATACATGAGGTTGTCCAACAAAGAATTTTATATATGAGTTAAAAACTGAAGCAAAGGCTGCGTGACACTTTGTTGTAGCTGAAATTTATTTTTCTTTATCCAACATACACACAAGTACATGTTATGACTTGTTATATTAATCGGGTGACATAACATTGGTACAATTTGCAGCGATTAATGAACGCGCCTCTAGTCCTGTACTTCACACATACTCCATACTTAGTCTTGTGTCACAATGTTAGTACTAGTTTAGTTTTGGATTACACAAACACTAAGTATTAATAACATGCCAAATTCCACACACATAAAAGGAAGGTCCATACACATGTTATGTAACTTTATTTTTACACTGAAATCTTATAACTATAACCTCCAATGTATATAATACGGGTTTGAACTAACTACACGCTATAAAATAAGAAAGTTACTAAAAGTCCAGTACTGTTCGGTAGATTCACTATGGAAAGCCAAAATTAAAGCAGAGAGCTGTTCTATAAAAATAATTTCCCTATGGCATTTAGTATCATGGAATGGCTCAACATGACTTCATGTTCGTTATATAATTCCAAAGATGTTAATGACTATATGTATTCAACATTATAAAATACATAAGTACTACTACGTAGTACAGTATTAAATTTTGACACTAATTATAAGCACACAAACAGTAAACAGCTATTGTATGATTCCAAATTCCAAAATATCCAGTGTTTTCTAATAACTCAAAAATAAAATATATATATACAGAGTTTGCAACTTTGCATCTGTCATATAATTAGGATTTTATGAAGTATTACTGTTAACTTCATCAGACTTATATTCCTATAATAATTTCTCTTAGCCCAAATCATACACTTTATTTAAAAATAGAATAAAAATACAATTAATCCCTAAATGCTCACATACATCAACTATCAAAACCTACTTACACCAATCTTAAACAACCAAGAAAAAAAGAAGAAGCTTACTGGGCTAATCCATCTTCCAAGATAGACTGTTCCTCTTGGGTCCAATCAGTAGAAACACCCGTGTTATGCTGCAACCCAGGTTCCGGCACCGAACTACCGCCGTGGTAACTGTGATCACCACCGGAATCATTATTGTTTCCAGATGGGTTCGCCATAAGAATTACTACACATATACTCACTCAACTGGGTTCCCGCCAATTCTCAATCTTTCCCACCACAAACCTAATTAACTTTATACGGAGTATTTATAAAATAAAAATGGGTTCTTTTCTTCTTTTAGGGTATAACAGAGGTTTTAGATACAAACGTGTATGTATATATGTAAGTTTTTGAATTAAGAAGGAAACAAAATCTGAGTAATTAATTAAGATTATTATACTGTTGTGGGTTTATTAGGTTTTGTATTGGGTGGATGAATTTGATATGAAGAAGGAAAGTGGTTTTTGCCGGTGTTGGTGTTGAGGAGAATTCAGTTTGCACCATTATTGATCCATTACAACTTTTGCTTTTTTATAAATTTAGTGCAAAAAGTTGAACCAACACTTTTATTCTCCTTTGCCCTTTCTTTTTTTTTTTTTTTTCAGAAAAAGTATATTTGATTAATGCATTTTTGTAGTTTTTAGGTGAGTTGATAGAAATGCATATTATTTTGTTATGTTAATTTGCTAACTATGGTTTTAAATTTATGAGGATGTTTTGGTTTAAGTTTATGATGCAGTTTATAGGGGTAGGAGACAGACAAAACAATTGATTTTTGTGTAAAATTGTAATGGTAAGATGTAGTGTCTCAGTGATGTTAAGATGCATTGCTTTTAAGATTCAACAATGTTAATATACAGTTAATTTGGGCTATAGATCAATAATATCAAGGGCTGAGATTGTCTGACCATCATCGATCTCTAAGATGTCTACATTCTGAACTCAAAACTTAAGTTTATTAGAATTCTTAGAGGTTAAGATTGGAAAAATGGAATAAAGATGATTATAATCTAGACATATCTTGAGATTTTCTATTTTATATACTACCTTTAAAACTCGTATTTACACACGTTATTATACAAAATTTACAAAATTTGAATGGCTCAATGAAATAATAGAAGGTACAATATTCTATTAATATGATAAAAATGAGTAATTGGACATCAAATTATTAGTATTTATTTATGACATTATCATATACTAAATTTTAACTAATTGAACAAAATTAAAAAAATTATTGATCAATTGATGACATTATCACCCGTTTCGTGTATATATATATATATATATATATATATATATATATATGGGTTCTGGTGAGAACAATGAGATTCTATGAGAACGGTGAGAACAAACCCATTTAACATCAACGGTACAAAATGGAGGTGACATTTTGTAATTATTGACAAGTCTGGAAAAGGGTGGTGATATTTTGGTAAATAAGTGGAACTTCATTTTTCATTCACAATAATTTTTGTGTGAATCAAATTTTTTTTATTTTTTTTTTGCTTCACAATGTATTTTTTGTGAATCAATTTTTTTTTTGCTTAACAATCTATTTTTTGTGAATCATTTTTTTTCTTTTAGTTTCACATCAATTTTAAAGTAATAATTTTTTAAAAAATATAAAGTTTCACATCATAAAACTGTGTGAAGTCTTTATAAGTATAAGCTTCACAGGAAATTTTATGTGAAGTTTGTCATAATTTCATATTAACATATTATTTTACATGTGAAGTATTTTAAAAATATAAAGCTTCACATCATAAAACTGTGTGAAGTCATTATAAGTATAAGCTTCGCAGCAAATTTTATGTGAAGTTTGTCATAATTTCATGTTAACATATTGTTTTACATGTGAAGTATTTTAAAAATATAAGGTTTCACATCATAAAACTGTGTGAAGTCTTTATAAGTATAAGCTTCACATCAAATTTTATGTGAAGTTTGTCATAATTTTCATATTAACATATATGAACAAAAAAAAAACTTCACCCCTATTAAAACTCTTGTGAAGCTTAATCAAAGTTCACATTATTTACAAAAATGGCACCCCATAGGAACTTCAATTTATTTACAAAAATATCACCTTAGAAATCAAGATTTTTGATTAAAGAAAAAAATGAAGGGTTATGATGTGTTCTCACCGTTCTCACAGAATCCTCTTGTTTTCACAGGATCCCACGTATATATATATATATATATATATATATATATATATATATATATATATGAAAGGGGTGGGGAAAAAAAATGGTGAAAACACTTTTTCCTTCACAATTTTTTTAAGGTGTGAACTTTTTTTTTTTAAGTAAACCAAAAAAATTAAGGTTCACACAAAAAAATATTTTTAGTAAGAAAAATAAAATAAAGTCAAATTCGAAAACCAAAACAAAAAAATTAAGGTCCACAATTAAAAAACTTAAAAACTTTCTGTGAACCCAAAATAAAAAAATAAGATTCACAATTGAAAAGGTTAAAAACTTGCTATGAATCTAAAAAAATTAAGGTTCACAGTTGAAAAAAAAAAGATTCACAATTAAAAAAGTTAAAAACTTTCCGTGAACCAAAAAAAATTAAGGTTCACAATTGAAAAAGTAAAAAACTTTCCATGAACAAAAAAAAAATAAGGTTCACAAATGAAAAAGTAAAAAGGTTTCCGTGAACTCAAAAAAATATTAAGGTTCAGAGTTGGAAAAAAAAAGGTTTACAATTAAAAATTTTTAAAACTTTTCGTGAATCTAAAAAAATTTAAGGTTCACAACTGGAAAAAAAAGGTTCACAATTGAAAAAGTTAAAATTTTCCGTTAACTAAAAAAAAAATTAAGGTTTTCAGTTGAAAATTTTAGAAACTTTTAGTTACCTAAAAAAAATTAAAGTTCACAATAAAAAACTTTAAAATTTTAGTTAAAAAATTTATAAAAAAATTATGTGAAAAAATGTAAGGTTCACAATTGAAAATGTTAAAAACTTTGTGTGAAGCAAAAAAAAATTAAAGGTTAATGACGAAAATTTTATGTGAAATAAAAAAATTATAAGGGTTCAAAAAAAATGAAAGTTTATAACTTAAAAGAATTGTGAATCAAAAAGTGTTTTCACCGTTTTTTTTATCCGTACCCCTTTCATATATATATATATATATATATATATATATATATATATATATAGGATTGGGATATAGGGAGAAGGGTTTTTAGTTGGAGAAGAGGGAAAAGTATTGAATGAGATTAGTCAATGGGGAAAGTGTAATATTGTTAACAAATTTTAAGGTGCTGGGGGCATAATTGTACATTCCTTATAATCACAAAAAAGGAAACAATAAACATTGAATATAGAAGGAACCACTCTGTCGGTTAGGTAGCAAAATTGATACCGATTGAACTTCTACCCTATGTCTTCTCCATCGACGCAACACAAAACCATTCAAATTCCTCCACTTTATTCTCAATCGGCGCAACACAAACCCAGAAACCATAGTTCTAATTTCGATTGTTAAACCACGCAAACGAACAATACGAGGTTGACGAGTTCCTGACCGACAAGTTACGCGACTGAATCAAGGCTTGGTGCATAGAAATAATATGATTTCATTGTTGTGGGTCTGATAAGCAATATGTTGAAAACATGACAAATGAATCAATCGAACTTGAAAGGTAACTCTTTTTATTTGTTTTATGTGTAGTGAAAAAATTATGAGTTGTTGACACAATGTTCAATTGGTGTGTTAATCAAATGTTGAATGTACGTTTGGTAGACTGTGAATTTTTGGGGGGGTTTTGTAGTGTGTTATATCACAATCAATCAAAACAAACAAACACATAGTTAGAAATTGTTTTGCTGAATCAAATGCAAAATCGTGAGAATCATTGAATTTAATGGCTAAATTTCACATTAAATGCAAATCAGTGTAAGACAAAGTAGATATAAAGCTATAAGGTTGCTAGTTATAAAAATGTTTCTTCTGAATCTTATTGAGTCGGTAGCTTATGAATCATGGTTGATCATAAATGGCATCTTATGTTTAATGGTTTAATAATAGTGTTGCAGTACCTCATAAGTTTCTGTAATGGCTTCCTATGAATGATGGTAATGTTTTTGTAATTTCTTCTTATGATGCATGGATTTTTTAATGGCTCAGGCAAGACCCAATTGAATGATGATGATTCGGATGACGATTTTATGACGACGCCTCTAAAGAAATTTGGGAGTCAAAAGCGTAAGAGGGGAGATGATTGCAAAAAAGTAAGTGGCAAGGGCGATGAAAAATTGAAAAAAGCAAAATCAAGATCTGTTAACATTAGAAACCCACCGAACGTTATAGTTGATTTGCTTTGTAAATTTACCGAAGAACAAATGGATAACGGTGAATCATAGTATAATTAATGCTGAATCATAGTATCTGAACCATATTATTGCATCTGAATCATAGTTAGATAATTTGTGAACAGTTGTCGAGTATATGTTGAATTATAGGCGGCTAAGTAACTTGATGTCGAATTTTGTAGACGAAAGTTTGTATGGATGCATCAAGAACATTTGTGGAGCGACTAAAGGATTTTTCTGAAAATTTGAACGATTGTCTTTCATGATATAATATTGGTGATCTTAACAACTATGGATTGGTAATAAATAGTAAATATAAACGTTGAAGTGATTATTTACATCGGGAAGCCAATATGGTAAGCTTTTAGGAGAAACATGCATAACAACAACTGATATTTGGTTCGGCAATTTCCCATTGTCCGTGTAAATGTATTATCATGATTAGACATTAGATCGATCAACACATATTGCATACATGATTCAATGAACATGGAAACAGATATACTAATACATAATCGATGTGGGATTTATACAAATTCACTTATAGTAGCCACTGAATCAAAGGGGGGTTTCAAATAAAACATGCATAACTTACAAGACATGTACAACGAGTACAAATATGTGAAAAATCTGCTTGTAGCCTATAATATAATCATTAAATGAAAGCCCGAATCGACAATAACATAAACTTAACCGATAGTATGCAACTTTCAAAAAACCATGTGAATAACTTACTTGATTCAGATATATTACCCATATCATCGGCATCCGTGGAATTTTCATCTAAAAGATCCATATCATGTTCATCGCTATCCAATTCGATCCACCATTATGTGATGATGTCTATAAGAATTTCTAATACGATATGCAATGAAGTTGTAGTTTTTAAAATTTATTGAGATGTAACTCCGTGTAAAAAACTGAAAATATGGTGAAGATGCTATACGTGATTCTCTGGTTATTTGTGAAAAATCATTCCACTTCATTGAATGTAGGATTTCTAGTGATTAAATATAGTTGTTAGTGGCCTACAATCATGGAGAAATGAAACCGCCATCACGAAGGATTTAAAATTATTTTACTTGATTTAATAACTAAAGTAGAATTGACCGTATTACCCTTTGACCTTTAATTGAAATGATTGGCTAAAACTCCTTCTCCCCCTTCTCAATATAACTAGTATTTTACCCGGACATTGTCCAGTTAATTTGATAAAACACATATATGCAATTAACGATTACATAGTAATTCAAGTTAGACAAAAAATAAAGTTCATATGGTGTCATAAAGAAAACAAAAATAATAGCAAACACCAATATCACAATTTGGTTAAAAGTTAAATGTGTACGTTAAAAATTAACGATGTAAAAGTCATTATGTACAATTTATTAGTGTAATTAATTTACCCAAAATTTTTTCAAACAAATGATATGTATACACCAAGGGGCGAGATGTTCTCGGTCTTTGAATCTTCCATACAACACGGACATGTTGATCAAATTGAAAGTCGCTCTTTAACTCGTCTGACAGGTAGATTCAATTAAAAAGTATTCCATCAAGTTAAATCTTGAATCAATCATCGGACGTAGATGAAATGATAAATGATTAAAACAAAAGCTTTAGCACGACGTTTTTAACTGGCAAGTACGTGTAGCAAATCCATTCATTTACATGCGAGTTACAAGTTTCTATCTTTAGTGGGTCAACATGTTGGATAAAATAGCTATGAAATATAGCACATCAGATAAGTGCAATGTGTCAAAACCTCGATAAGTGCAATGTGTCAAAACCTCTCAAGTAGTTCTTTTTAAAGAATTGGTACACTATTTTTGATATTTGAATTATTCTTTGTGGTGGTGATGTTAGCAAAACTAAAAGGAAATAGAGTTGATAACATCACAAAATGAAATCAAACTACACATTCAAAGATTCAGTAACCTAAATAAAAGACAATGATAATGCTCATTAGATACCAAAGTTGTCTGCCCAAAATATGCTTAAAATCAAACCGAAATATACATACTACAATCATATATGTTTACACTTGCAATATCAACCTAAAACATTCAAACATAATAATCTATAAAAATTACCAAACACAAAATAAGTGCCAAAATGGGTCGCTACTATTGATTCCTTAGTTACTCAAGTACTTTTTACTCCAACTGCATTTGTTTCGATATCAAGTCCTTTGTTGTCTAATTGCTGCACAGAAAAACAAACATGTGATTTCTCTAAACCAATTGGCCAATTTCCTCAGATTTATCATTCCAATTGAATGCACCAATAAAGTTGACCAAAGTAGGCTGTTAATTAAAGTGGTCGAAAAGATTGAGGCCATATTATGCAAGTATCATGATCTTTCAAACACCAATCCTTGAACAGGTCCGAGTATAAAATAGAAAGAAACACCATTTACGCACCTTCATATATATCCAACCACCTTCTCTTCTCACATTGCATCAGTGACAGCTTGGATAATATCCATGCAGCTTGAGCTACTTATTATACTTCCAGCCAAATCCGATAAACACACTAAAGATATCTTTGATAGCCCAAAGTTTAAAGCAAATGACAATAAAAGATTTATGCAAACAAAGAAATAAATCTAAAAAAACTAATCTCCTTTTACACATCAAGCGGCCAGTTAACACAACAGTGCAAACCTCCTACACAAATACAAAGAATACTATTAAGTTTAGATTTAAAATGATAACTTCAAGTTTAGAATAACTGACAAGTCAAAGAGATTTGAGAGTGTTAGTAATTCGTTTTTACTTCCAGATACACACCGCTTAGCTGGGCTCATTCTCATTAGCATCCAAAAACTCAAATATACTAAATTGGCCTCAGAATTGTGGCAAGGAGCAACGATAAAAACTTAAGGTTTTTAACTTACCTTATCTGAAAATTTTCCTATAATATAAATACCCTTTTTACTCTCGGAACCACTAAATCACAAAATAATCAAACCAATATATCATTCTTATGTTTGGATCATTCTTATACAAAATAATATTTTATAAAAAATAAAGATCCACGAAGCATACTTTCAAAAGTTATGCAATTTACAAAATCAAACATGGGCTGCCTTTAACCTGCTTAATGGAACAACCCATGTGACATGATATCTTATGAGGCTCATTTACATATTCAATCGACATGAGCTGACCCATCCATTATTATCAATATATCATTATCAAAAAAATTAATCATTCGTATAAATGATTAAATAATACATCTCAATTGTCGAAGACTAAAAATATCCAATTAACATATCATCTACAAATATTAATCTTTAGTGATAAAGCATGAACAATAAACAATAGGCAAATGTTAGTGATAAATCAATTGCAAACTAAGCACTAAAAAGGCTACTTTTCATTATATTTGATTAATCTGCTAACTCTAAAACATAGACCATGTTGACCCCTTCACCAGTGCAATGGGTAGAAATGACCACCTACAGTGAGTAGATATGAGAGACAGGATGTACCGAGACCAATCCTTTCTCATTTCATGCTTTGAGTGCTAATGTAGTAATGATAAACTTAGCCACTGCCAAAGTGCCAATTGCCTATAAGTGACATCCTTATTTCCAATATATATATTGTAATGCCTTCAATTCTATGTAAACAGGTAATACAAGTTTCCAAAATCTTATGTAAAAACATATACTGTTCACCTATAAAATTAAACTATTTATCACCAAGGAAGCTAGGTAAAAGAATAAAACAAATGTGTGTCCGATGCATGTATATTCTTAGCAACAGAATTGGATAGTGAGATATCTCAAAATTGGAAAGAAACAATATACAAGTGTGACTTGCACATTTACCTCTTAAGTTTTACGTTATTTTGATGAGCTACTTCAATTGGTCATTTTAATGGGATCTTGATCTTGTGTCCTTACCACTTTTGTTAGCAAATAGCAAATATCCTGCAACCGTATGGAATATTATATAATAAAAAAGTAATCGTTACTTACTTTTCTAATCATGACATAGATTATCACCAATAGAGAAGCGAAGTCTGAAAAAATAAATAACACCATCAATAAAACTTCAACCTGCATGTATTGTTTAAGTAAAAACCAAATTTTAGTGGTTGACATAAAGCGCACATATAAGATTAATTTGTCAAAGTTAAAGGTGGCACAATGGATGGAGTGGGTCATGTTGGGTGATGGGTCATAAATTTTTCATGTCAAAATGGATCATTGTTAAAACTGATACCCTAGCCCGACCCGCCCATTCTGTCACCCGTTTATTCCTTAATCCATGGTAACCCATTTCTCAAGAGGAACCAAGCGTCCAATATCTATATAAAAATGTAAAGACTTTAGATGAAGTTTTGATCTACCACAAATGGTCCATAGTTTTCCACTTTTCCCTCTATGCTTTACGAAGATGAAAACATTTAATATCAGAAATCATTTTAAGAGAAATGTAAGGACACATTACTTTGCAATAAAATGTCACGTGTACCTGTGCTTAGTAAACTCTTGAAGAAGTAGTCCATTGCCTGTCCAACATCAAGTATACGCCAAGATGCATATATGGTGTTGAAGCTTAGCCCAATTGCCATGTTGTCCTATGAGACAAGTACACCGATCCTGATTTGATGATCTTATCATGTGCATGTATCTATTGACACGATTAGCACAATTTTGTTTTTCTCTTTTTATATCTCCGCTGTCCATTACAGTCAATTGTGTACCCTAAACAAAAAAGTCTGCAATTTAGAAAGATAACTAATTCAAAAATTACCTTTTAATTATTATACAGATGAATTGCTTCAAAACTTGCATTGTAAAATTCATACCTTTGTATCAAAATTTTCCAAAACTTGTTTGCCAAAGTCATACAATTTGACAGCAAGTATAGTATGGTTGGATTGAGCTCTGTACACATTTGTGAAATCACATGAGAACCTTTTGGTCCTATCATTAGTAAACTCCTTACAGTAATATATAAAATCAATCATACCACCACATCGAAAAGATTTACCTGAGTATCATACGTGTTGGGTAATCTGATAATTAACGAATGAGAATTGGGAGCTGCTTCCTCGATTTCGACTATACATCTTTGATGTGTCAAATATTTTTTTCTACAAATTTAGATCCTGCTATATATATTGCCCCAAACAATAAGTAACACAAATGCATTTACCTCACTTTATTCAACAGAAGCCCATTGCTATAAACTACAATCAAAAGAATATATATTAAAGAACCTATTTTGCACATCACAAAGAGATTATTTGAAAATCAAGCCTGCAACATAGTTTGTGAGTCCAACTTTGAAACCATAACTGATGTAGCTCATGAGCAAAAGTTGATGCAAGAGACATATCTCCAACCATGGTTGCCGACCCATTTCAGCCGTGTAAAAAAATGACACAACGTACAACCTCACTAACCTATCATGCAACTTGCACATAAACACTATACTATAATTAAAGTAAAAGGCATGTTACCCGAGGAGAGAGCCTCAAGTTGGTCTTGCTTCCTTAAGTTCTGAAAAACAGACCAATGAAGATTATAATTCGAAACTGGTTGGAAGATTATGATATCGGTACTCCATTTGAAATGAAATCAGTTCCTATTTCAAGCAATTCTTTCTTTTAAAACTTAGCACATTATATGAAAGTAAGAACACATGTAACTAACCATATAAAATACGTCTTACCATAAAAAACACATTTAATTTGCCCATTTACAATATGTCAATATACTTTCAACATATACAACCTACTGAACTTTGTATGTAAAAGAACTTTATAATGAACATATTTCGTTCGCAGTTCAGAATAAACTGACCCATCTGTCTTCTTCCCTGTATATAAAAAAAGGACGCCTTGACCCGTTATTGACAAACCCGACCATATTGCCACCACTAGATAAACACTAAATTCTCATTAGAATGAAAGTGTCTTACCTGAAGGCCAACTAATCTTGTTCTTTGGTATTTCATTGCTTTCACATGCATAAGAAGTAGGAATTCGGGTTTCCCCACTACAAGGGAGATTTACTCGTCTCTTCGTTACTAAACTAACATACGGTAGAGAATCATCACAAGTCCCCTGCTAACAACTCAGGCTACCTACAAAAAATTGACAGATAATGAAGCTATCTTAAATACAAACTACCATTTGATGAAGCGCTAAAATTCAATCAACCAAAGTGTCAAAGAAGGCTACAAGTCTACAACTAATCTGCAATAACCCTTGTTAGAATCCCATTTTCTAACTATGTTTTTACCCATCTGTTCCAACATAAATCAACCCATTCATAAGTATAGAAAGTAGACTAACCCGGTTAAACTCCTCGAGCGAGCAATTCCTCTTCACAAGCACCCATAACCTGTAATATAATTTAATGATGACAATTACAACACACATAATTTTAACTCAAAATAACCATGTATCGTAAATCTCGAGCATCAAAATTATACCATCTACTTCTGCATGTCATCTATCTATCGACACTAATACATGATTGCATAAATATAAAAAATCAAGAATGGGGTAACAAAAAACCTACATTAATGTAGAAAATGTAGTAACAAAATACCTACATTCTCCTATTCTTTGTCTGCCGATTTCCATAAAGTACCCATTTCCATATTCGATTGTCACCATTATACATGGACATACACATATAAAAGAGATTTCAGCATTGTGATTCCTAAAACATATAATATATGAACCATCAAGTGTACCACATGTACTTGGTGTAGAGCTCCACACATGCATTCATATTATAATGGATGCTTTCAATAGTATCATGTATAGAATAAGGAAACTAGCTATTAAATACATCATGTGCTTCTTGTTTATATTGCATCATATGAGCTATTTGGATTGAATCAATGAATAGATCACGTGAAGTGAGACCTAAGCTTTTGCCAAGATGTCATGTAATTAATAATGATGGACATTTATTCTAAACATAAAAGTATACAACACCAACTGAAACTCAGAGATTATAAAAACATCACATCCAAAACTGACCTTATTTAAACACCATTGTCATAACTCATAACGATGATGACATGAACGCTAAAGCATAATGCCTTTGTCTTTCAGTTATACCAATAATGTAGCCCAACGAACATCAAACTAAAAGCCCCATTTACACAAAAATATATTAACCTGCAATCAAAAATTAGTGTTTATCAATATAAATTACAACATTACAACAATCTTTATAGAATCAGATGCGTACGGTTAACAAATGGCAACAAAAATGAAGAATAAGAAGAACAACAACAAAATCATTGCTTTTTGTTAACGATTGAAGAAGAAGAACCCGAAAGGCCGAAATATAGAATTCACTTACAATCGCATAAAATTAATTTATTGCATAAAACCTGTCGTTTTGGGGCTGGAAGTGTGGAACATCTTAATTCTGGATTTGAGAGGAAGTAGGCGATGGAACTCAAATCGAACATCATCGATATACAATTTATCTTTTCCTAACCAGTAATTCAACTCTTGGATTCATCCTATAAATTCATTCTGGTTTCCATCTTGAATAGTTGCTAGTTGACCTTCAAAACTTCGTACTTGCTGTAGGTACCTTTACAACCACAAAATCGATACAATTGACAGAATTGATTGGCAAATTTAGTACAATTCTTAGTCTAGCTTGATTAAAATCTCCCATTAAACTGGATTTGATTTGGAGTGGAACATGCATATGATGTTAATTTCAACTGTTAGGGGATATATCGGACGAATTGAAATCAAATAGAATCCTAGATTTAACTTTGAGCGTATAAATTGTAAGAGAACGTGGAGGAGTTGGGAGCGGTTGGCAGACCCTCTCCAAGAAAACCGATTATGGAGCAAAATACCAAAAATTAATGAATAACCGATGGCTGAGATTTCAAGTCAAAGTGATCTAATGGTTTCATATCAAAAGTCAATGTCATTTGTAAGTTAGACTACTCTGGAGCCATATATATGGTAAATTTTTGTTCCTTTTAGATCCCCCAACTATATATATATATATATATATATATATGTGTGTGTGTGTGTGTGTGTGTGTTTAAAAGATTTTGTTAATTCATCCATTAATCCTCATAACTACAAAAACATTATATGAGTTATTAAAAAATAAAGTCGTAGCAAATATCCTAATTAGTATAGTATTTACAAATTTATTTGAGTTTACAAATAAAAATTCAACTAAAAACTCCTTAGTAATTTTGTTTTGTATTTTGAGTTTTATTGGTTTATTGTTTACATACTTTTACAAATTTAGTTTATCTACTCTATTAATCTCATATTTTCAGCTTCTAATTATCCCATCACTTTTGCAAACACGTATATCGGTATATGTATACTATGAAGTATCTACGCCATATAATGCATGGCCCACGACCTAAGAAGGTTAATTAATACATATGTAGAACTCATTTTAACATTTAAGTTATGCCTTCGTTATAGTTGTTCTATTTATCGATCCTGAAACAAGCTAGCATAACTAAGATTGACCTACATAATCAAATACATATGTAGAACTCGTTTTAACATTTAAGAATCTAATATGGAAAGGGCAATTAATGGAAGATGAACCCTACAATAATTAATAATTAATTCTAAAGATGAATTTTATGATAAAAATTTTTAGACTACGTAGATTTTTGTAACCTTTAGATTTTAAAATCCAAGATAGATATATAAACAAACATAAATATGTGTAATGGTGCTAAAAGCTATGCACATAAGAGAATAAGATGAATTTTGTTTTTGCTTTTTAAAAAAAAAAAAGTACATGAAGAGTTTCTTTTTAAATAATACTAGTTTTAGGACCCGTGAAAACACAAGTTTAGTTGATATAATTCCGTATCTACGATAAGTATAAAAGTTTTATGTAGTAAATCAGGCATAGTTACGTTTTATAAGCTATGTAGTAATGCATGTATGTAATCGCTAATAAAAGGTATGAAGTGAAAAGACCGAAACTTAACAATGTATATACTCTGTATATTCACATGTATGTGAAAACTGAATCATTGATCATCTCAACTAAAAAGAAAGAAGACCCTGCAAACCAATTTAGGAAGTCACAACAAAACACATCCATTGCCTACAATACAGTAGACCAACAAACAGGCTACAGAACACAAGAATAGATACAACTCATGACGAACATAACCTGCATTAAGGTGTCGCTTCTGCTTAGAAATACTACTTACTGTCTGGTGCATCAAGCTCCCAATATAATTCAGACAATACATTGTTAAAAATAACTGTCCTAAACAGTGTAAGTTCATGCACAAAACAATATCCTGTACTTTAACTAAAGCAACTCTCTAAGACACAATTGTTTCTTCTTCGTTTCCATATATTCGATGAAGCTCACGGGTAGCAACAAGGAATGAATCTGAAGAAAGCGAAAAGTGATTAGATCATAAACATGCACCGATTCTTATTATCGTGAGAACTTAAATTTTCTTTCCATTGTCGAAGTAAATATGATATTTGGGTGCTTTGTTTTGCAACCATCATGACACTCAACCTCAAAAGCATTAATAGCCTTAGAAATGTCAAATACCTGGTTGTTAGGTTACAAAATGTGTTCCATAAGTAAAAGACCACATCAACACGCTCACCTTGAAAAAGTGACTGACAACCACAAAGGTAGGAGGCGCCCTTAATGACACCACGTAGCTCCTTTTTACCATGAATTTGCAAGGATACACATGAGCAGATATATATAATAACCTAAAAGGAGCTCATGACAGTTAGCATCTACCTCTCGTGACCATGCAACATACTTCACAGAAACACCATCCAGCATACCAGTTGATAGAAGACTTCTGACATTTGAAGGGAAATTGTTTGGAGGAGTCTTTTTAGTTGTTTTCTACTCCCTTTTCTTTGAAATCATTTCTCTGGGGTTAGTTACTTGTACACCACTAACAAATGAATCACCGTTATATTCAGACAACCCCGTGCCTTCTGAAATCACATTTAGTAAGTACAAACCAAACATTAAACCATGATACATGAGTAATGACTAATGATCATGTAAAAAAATCACACCTTCCCCTTACTTCCGTGAGATCCCTTTTCACAAAGTTTCAAAGTTAACTTAGCAAAGCATGTATCGTTGCAAATTGGTGCAAGACCAACATCTGTAGTTCAGCATGCAATGTGGCATTGGGGTCCTTGGTTGAAGCCTCCACTTCTACCTTTCATCACAAAATATATATGTTAAATAGTAATTATAGAGGTAGTTTTAATTACCTGGCAAAAAATGGAATGGGTTATATAGACCGAATAGGTTGTGAGTGACCCAAAGTGATATGAAATTCTATCTCTCTCAATTTATTGAATTATATAAGATTGATATATTGATATTATAATAATATAGTTTTCATGATTATATAGTGATAAATTAGATATCGATAAATATCATGAATAAAGGGGTTAAAAAGGTTGGAGGAGCAAACCAAACGAACCTGACACATTTAGACCTAGGTGAGGCGTTGCACAACTCGAACCCAACTCTACTCGGTAAACAACCTATCGGAATCTCATTGGATATATACATACTAAGAGAACCCAAAATATTGCTTCCACTCTTATTTTACCACACCTCTAAGTAACCAATTACATCCACTAACATACTCTTGAAAAATAATAATTGCAAATACACCATACTCGGCACCTTATAATCAGAATACGCAGTAGGATGTAGTAGTTGATCCTGTAAATACAATGCTGAAAGAAGATCCAAATAGTACAAAAATGAATCATACAAAGTGAATACGAAAAATTCAAATCATACATTTAATTTTCTTATAAAAAATAAAAATAAAACAAAATATTTTTTTACAGCATTTTATACCTTTTCATATGGACATTTCATCAAACACGTAGTGTGCATTATGTCGGTGTTTGTTAAAGAAACATAATTGTTGTCTCAACCCCACTTTTTCATGTAATATGATTACGTGATGTTCCTTTTCTAGCTGTAACCTTCCAACATCAACAACATGTATGCAATTTCACATTAATTAAATAAACTAACCAAAGTTTCATTGAGATGGCTAATTAGAGTCCACATGATGAAATTAGTATTGAAATTAAAGGGCTTCTAAATGCATAAATAAATACAATAATATTCAAGGGATTATACTCTAATTGTTGTCTCAACCCCACTTTTTCATGTAATATGATTACGTGATGTTCCTTTTCTGCTGTAACCTTCCAACATCAACAACATGTATGCAATTTCACATTAATTAAATAAACTAACCAAAGTTTCATTGAGATGGCTAATTAGAGTCCACATGATGAAATCAGTATTAAAATTAAAGGGCTTTTAAATGCATAAATAAATACAATAATATTCAAGGGATTATACATATTTCAATTTCAAAATAAAAAAATTAAAAGTGAAAGTAACTGAGCAATCCGCTCACCTTGAATATCCTGAAGTCAGATGCCTAATATCATCGTCATCCTCATCCGATTTACCATCATCAAAATCCTGCAAAAAAATCGTGAGGGCCTCTAATTGCTCAGATTGCTCAGATTATAAAGACCTCTAATTGCTCAGATTCATTATAGTAATTCACTAGTCGATGAAGATCCTTATCTTTAGATTCATTATAGTTGAAGAAAAATGAACAAACATAGGTTTCTTATACTCTGAGAATCAGCTGAATCAATAGCTGAATGGCCATGAAACAATCGGAAAAAGTAAGATTAACCTTTAAACAAAACTAACAAAACCTTAACGTAAGAAGACAATCAAATACTTACCGTAATACTTTTCCTCTTGAAAGATTCACGAACTTGATTACCGTGATGCAGATGAAGAATCGTATGGTCGTAGAAATTGGCACCGAAGGAAAAAAGATGGGGATGAAGATTGAGAAAGTACTGATGACATTGGATTGTTAAATTTTTGGACGGTGGTAGATAGAGAGACAAACCAATCAGAGAAGGAGGCGTGACATTGGTGGGGGAGAAATCAATAATATTTAAACGTAAAAATAAGAAATGAGAGTTTCAAGAACAGGAGATAGATTTTATTTAAAAATAAATATTACACTGTCCAAATAAATTTATTAGTCCACAATTTATTACAATATTATTACAATTTATTACAATATTATTATAATATTTTTTAACCTTACATTTTTAACATACAATTTATTACATATCCATGACATCATCGGTTTAACCACATCATGACACCTCAGCATGAAAACCTACCTCATGAAGTGCCAAATCAGCTTCATGATGTCAGCGCAACCCCCTTTATTAGAATAGATAGATAGATGAGTTTTCATGTATTTTTAAAAATTACTAGGATTAACTTATGAATTATAAAATGAAAAAAGGATGTTGTAAAACAATATTATTAGGAAAAAACTTTTTTCAATTTTTATTTTTTCAAAAGTTAATACACACATTATAAATTTGTTAGGTAAAGTTTCAAACTTCACAATATTAGTAATAGTAAAAGACATTGTCTCCACTTATATTATAACAAATAAATTTTGTATAAGAAATTTAAATAAATATGAAGTAAAAAACTTGTTGCATTTGTAGCTTACAAATATATGAAACTATGAAATTATGCATTATGATTGTACTTACATAAATTTAAAGTAAAAATATTTGAAATACTAAACAAAATATTATAGTATAATTTAAGCTAATAAAAGTGAAAAGCTAATTACTTATATTTAATGACACTTGTCTAATTTCAAAGTGTTTAGGTGTCAACTTTAGAATGCTTAGGTGTAAGTTTTAGAAATTGTTTTAAGATCAAGGAGTTTTTCTTATATAGTTATATATATATATATATATATATATAATATAATATGATGATGATAAGATAAGATATGAAATAAATTTTTCTATATCTCTTATCTCTTATATATACAAAAAGAGGCATATTGCCTTAAAATGTAACACCTAAATGTCTTAAATATTGACAGATGTGAATGCTTAAATAATATATACAAATAAAAATAATCAAATAAAAGAAAAATTACTAACAAAAACCAAAAGCAAAATAAATATAATTTCTTATCTCTTTCCTTTTTATATATAAGAAGCACTAAATGCATTCTTAGTTTGACACATAGGATCACCAAATATTGACACATCATCAACATAAAATATTTAATTAGTTTAATATAATACATTATTACAAACTTATCAATTTTGTAATAATATTTCTTATTTCTTTCATATAAATTACTTTATATTACTTCATTTCTCAACTCTCAAAGAAAAGAAATCTATTACTTTAATATTATATCATTAATCATCAAGAAAATTTTAAAACAAACTAACATGTATACTTATCTTGTCACTTACTCTTTTAATTTGTTATATGATCTTTCATCATTTTAGTTTCATTTTGTCTCCATTTCTTAATAACTTTATAACAACAAAAATACTTTTCTCTAATTATTAGATGGTTCATTAAAACTAAATGAATCAACAAACTAACATGTATACTAATTTTATCACTTATTCTTCAAGTTTGTTATATGATCATTTTGATTTCATTTTATCTTATTTATTTAGTAATTTTATGTCTCACATTTCATATAATATAATTACTTATGAGATTATATGAAAATTTATCTATACGTCTACATGTCTTAAATTCTATATTTTTTGTCTCTTTATTTTCTAAATATACTTAAATTATGAAAGATCAGATAAGGTTCTTCATATACTAGTCCACCTTACAATAATTAGGTTGGCCCTACATATACATACTCAACTTTTATATTTTGTTAATCACTTTGAACTATACAAACATTAACGAAGTGTAATACAACGTCTTATTATATTAATACTCTTGGTCTTCTTATGGTTTCATTTAGCCACACTTTCGCATACTATCATAAAATGATCAAATAAGACAAAAACTCTCTGTAACATTTTTATTTTCCTTCGGGAAAACCAATTGATCTCACCTATTTAGTTCAATTTAATGAATTCAACCGAATATACATTCTTAGACCATATTCCATGGTGATAAAAACTGATAGAAACTGACACACCACATAGCTTTTTTCAAACTGACGTAATTTGATGGATCCCTGCCATTATTGACATCGTTACTATAATTTTTGGGTCTCATATTTACCAATTAACCTTTAGTTGTATATACAAAAAACAAGAAAAGAAAAAAACAAACAAACCGATGGAACATCGATTTTTCGATGGAAAAAACTGACGGACCTAACCAATGTGCCGGTGTTATTAGTGTCGGCTCTGTTAGTTTTAACTGACGAAAACCAACTTCCACAGTTGGGTGAGCTCTTACAAATATCATCCTGGTTTTGCAATGACAAGTCATAAAACTATTTGATATTGACAAAACTTTTAATATTCAAATGTACATGAAAAACATGCAAATTATTTTTTGGTCACTGTCATAATAAAAGACTACATCGTATAGAACAATTTTAATTATATTTGATCAATGACTTTTGTCACTAAAACCCAGCTTAAGTTCATGAGCAAACATATGTTAATATGTGCATTGATTACCTTCTCTTTAAGCATAGAATAATGATATTTTTTAGAAAGGACATTTAGTTTTAAAGCAAGTCTGGAAGTGGTATTTATTAAAATCACATTGCTTTATTAAAAAGTATTGTATTAACTATCCTGGGTCCTAGGCTGTGCGTACACACTGCCATAGTCCAACTAGTTTTCTTATATAAAAAGAACAAGGTGTGTCAAAATGTTGACACCTATACATCTAAAAGTTTGACATGTGTCTTTATAAAATATTTTTAAAAAAAAACTCAATAACTTAATTGAACTATTGTTAGTAAAAAAAACCATCTATCTATATTACATGAATATGTACAAACTAACATGTCTCCTAATCTTCTCATTTTTATTTCTTTAAATTTTTGTATCTATTTAACTCTTAAATTGATGAAGATGATCATATTTGTGGGACAATTAATAGCTAGATTGGTGATTTTAAATGGTCAAATGATGACATTATTATCACATTATATCTATACATTTGTTTAGATTCTCGACAATATTAGAGAAGATACATAAAAGCTTGTTTCATTTTGTATTCAAACATTAATTTGCAAGGATAATATCATTGTATCAGTGTAAAAATTACAATATAACTTTTTGGACATGAATCATGCGCTAAGTGTAAGCCGTACGAGGAGCTCAGACCGTGCGATGGCGTGGACGTGCGTTGCACGACCTAAAATGTTTACTAGTATATATATATATATATATATATATATATATATATATATAAAGAGGCATATTGCCTTAAAATGTGACACCTAAGTGTCTTAAATATTGACATATGTCAATGCTTAAATAATATATACAAATAAAAATAATCAAATAAAAGAAAAATTACTAACAAAAACCAAAACCAAAATAAATATAAACATTGCAAATATCTAAAAAAATTACATACTTTCTAAATATATTCAAATTTTCATATAATTTTTTGCATAAATTTACTTAAATTTTGTTTAAATAATTTCTAAAAGATATACATCACTCCCTTATATTGTCTATATCTAACTTTCGTTTGTACTAGATCATTACCCGTGCGATGCACGGATTTGATCAAACATAGAGTAGATACTATAAATCAATATTGGTGTTTTTTACAATACGTTTATTAATCTGTTAAAGTTGATGGATGGTTTCAATTGATATCTGTTTAAGAATTTCAACTAATATTAACATTCGACAATGACAAAGTTGGTAAAAAATAATAATAACAAAGCTTGGTAGTTCACCTTACAATTGAAAGACTTTCTTGCAATAAATTTGTACGGATTATATATAATTCTTTTGACTACAATAATCCTAAAACAAATGGATATTAAGACAAATAATTAACATAAAGAAGATTGATGTTTTGACGGTGGGCTAAGTCCCTCGAAATGCAACGAACTTTGCTCAAAAGTCTATTGTATGCGACCAACTTTCGAGAAGACATAAGAATGCAACCAACCTGCTAAAGTGGGGTTTTTGATGTAGTTTACCTGCAAAAAGCTGATGTCATCCGGTTTTCATTTTTTTTTTGACATGTAATCTGCCACGTATATAAACACTGCCATGTAATATAAAAAAAATAGGGTAAATCACATATTTTGTATTCACCGGATCAATCATCTCATCATCATCAATATCGCTCATCATCATCAATATAAGCAAATCCAGATCCGATTCAATTCACACCTCATAAACAAATATAAGCAAATCCAGATCCAAATCAGTAGAAGCTTTTGATGTAGTTTACACCTCATCAACAAGTTGTGCAATCAAATTAGGAATATATTACGGTAAGTGATTCTGAAAACTAAAATTCAGTATTAACTTTTAGGAACAAACTGAACAACTTGAAATATCAATCATCATCATCGTCATCACCTCTCATCATCATCATCATCAATAAAATTGTCAAAATTAAAATTAAATTAGGTGGATAAAAAAATTTATGACTTGCCAGACTTGGCATACCACGTATACTAGTAATCTTGTGACTTGGCATGCCACGTATGATCTAACATACCAAAAACACAATTTGTAACCGGTTACCGACTACAAAGGTTAAAAATTACATCAAAGACCCCACTTTAGCAAGTTGATTGCATTCTTATGCCTCCTCGAAAGTTGGTCGCATACAATAGACTTTTGAGCAAAGTTCGTTGCATTTCGAGGGACTTAGCCCTTTTGACGGTTACCACTTGAGTGAGAGATGGATTCATCCGACTATGATTTTGTGAGTAATTGAAGGAAGATCTATAAAAAATGAAAGGAAGTGGTATTCGATGAATTAAAGAGGAAGTGGTATTCGATATTGTAAGCGGTGTATGTTCTATCCCTGTACTAAAGCCATGACGGTTGAATGTTTAATGTTTAGGAGTGGGGTAATTAATAATTAATAATAAACAATATAATTGGTTAATTAATAATAAAAATAAGTTTCATTTTAGGAGGATAAAAATATGTCACAAATGCAATGTTTTTAAAACCGGACCGGACGGTCCGACCGGTAATTTTGAGTATTCCGACCGGTTGAAAATCGGTTTTGACCATGGTTTGACCAGTCAACGAACCGGACGGTTCGGTCAAAACCGACGGTTCAACCGGGAACCAGACCAGTTCAATCGGAAACTAAATTTTTTTTACATAAAAATTGACTTTTGACCGGTTTAGGGACGGTTCGGCCGGACCAGCCCGACCGGAACCGGGATCCTCTCTGGTCCGATTTGGTTTCCGGTTTTAAAAACATTGCATAAATGGGAGAATAACCGCCGAAAAATTTTTTGGTGGGAAAATGAGAGTTATTAATGACGTGGTTGATTCTCATTAGGAGGTTAATATCCTCTTTTAATTATTGGGATAGAAGTATCAACTATTTTTCCTTGGGTTAAGTGTTTGAAATGTATTCGAATTTTACTAAACTTCTGGTGCATTTATTTACCTTTAGTTTTTTTTAACAAAACATTCAACATCTTACTATTTTCATAATTTTTTTTGCATAAATTTAAATAAAGTTTGTTAGATTATTTTCTAGAAATTATACATCACTCCCTTATATTGTGTATATCTAACTTTTATTTGTAAGTATCAACTATTTTTTCTTGAGTTAAATGTTTGTAAAAAGAGGCATATTGCCTTAAAATGTGACACTTAAGTGTCTTAAATATTGACACATGTCAATGCTTAAATAATATATACAAATAAAAATAATCAAATAAAAGAAAAATTACTAATAAAAACCAAAAGCAAAATAAATATAATCTCTTATATATATAAAAAGAGGCATATTGCCTTAAAATGTGACATCTAAGTGTTTTAAATATTGACATATATCAATGCTTAAATAATATATACAAATAAAAATAATCAAATAAAAGAAAAATTACTAACAAAAACCAAAAGCAAAATAAATAAATTATAAACTTTACAAATATCTAAAAAATTACATACTTTCTAAATATATTCAACTCTCCATAAAATTTTTTGCATAAATTTACTTAAAATTTGTTTAAATAATTTCTAAAAGATATACATCACTCCCTTATATTGTCTATATCTAACTTTTGTTTGTAAGTATCAACTATTTTTCCCTGGGTTAAGTGTTTGAAATGTATTCGAATTTTACTAAACTTCTGGTGCATTTATTTACCTTTATTTTTTTTATGTACAAAACATTCAACATCTTACTATTTCCATAAAATTTTTTGCATAAATTGACATAGAGTTTGTTAGATTATTTTCTAGAAAATATACATCACTCTTTTATATTGTGTATATCTAACTTTTGTTTGTAAGTATCAACTATTTTTCCTTGGGTTAAATGTTTGAAATGTATCCGGATTTTACTATTAGATATTAAATAACCATCATGATCTTAAATCTTATTATCTTATCTTATACGTAAAACAAACTTAGTGCTATTCAAATATGACACATAGTCATTTTTTATCCTCTTAAAACGACAATCTAACATATTTGAGATTAGTACGTCTACAAATATGCATGAACGCTTCTAAAAAATGTACTTAGTATAATGTATATATGTTAAAATATATTTGAAAACAATGTTTTAGTTACGATTTTTTTTCTTGTACATTACAAGTACCATGACACATTTATTTACACTAGCACATTACCCGCGCAATGCGGTGGTAACAATTATTTTATGTATTTTTGTTATGTAAAATAGTAAGTTCGTTGAATATAATACGGGGTATCATATTTGAATAGTTGTATAACATGTCAAATGCTTCACAAATAAGTATAGAATGTTCTCACCGATTATATATGATCAAGTCAATGATCGTTTAATTTCTTTTTGTATAAAACATAATATATATATATATATATATATATATATATATATATATATATTTATATTGTTACAAAACAAAATGCAAATAATAATTTTGGGATAAACACTTTCCTTATTAATATGATCTTAATTTATGTGTGTAAAGGGTACATGTGTAATTATGATTATCATTTAATATTAAGATTTAACAATGTCGACATGCTTTATATTACATATTATAGATTATAGATATTGTATGAAATGAAACCGAAACAAATAATTTAGTGGTTGTTGAGTTATCTTCAAATTAAAGACGAGATTAAAGATTTATGCCAAAAAATGATAATAGAATTATAGTGGCAGACTTAGAAGTTTGGTCACGTATATAAACAAAATCTTGAGACTTGATTTACGTCGTAATTTGTTGAGACAAAAATTAAATATTAAGACAGAGTTGTCTAACCAAACAAGTTAAAACTTTAGTACTCCGACCTTTAAGTATCAAACTTGCAACTTTTAATCTAAGGTAGTGCTCTAATATATTGAACTTATATGTAAGTTTTTTTTAACTATAATTTCACCGTTAGACAATCTAACAATTTTTGAAAGTTTTTACATTGTGTCAGCTTAATTATATTCACTGGTAACGTAGGTTCGTCCATTATAGTAGTATATGTATATATAGTTTCTATTCATACTTGTTTATCACGTCATATTAGAAAAATAAAATTATAATTTTAGTGACCACAAGAATGCTAACATAAATCAACATAACTGAAAATCTATACATCGTTTTGCTGCGTGTAAGATCAAAGAGTTTATCATAGTCTTCAGGCGAGAAGCGGCCACGTACATCTCTTAAAATTTGACACGTACTTTTTTCTTTTATCAAATCAAATCAAAAACTAAATAAATCTAAATCTCATCTAAATGAAACACTCAATATTAATCAAAGCTATTAGCCTTCAAATATTGCTACCTATGTACTTATATTAGTTAGATTATTGACACCAATTAACCACTCATTTACAATAATATCCTCATAAAATGACATGTGTCCTTCCCTTTTTTTCCCTCTTCAACTTCAATGTCATATGATTTTCCCCTAGCTCCTATCAATTGTCCTTCACTTAACTATCTTATCTTCAAAAGGTATCATCTTTTATTCTACTTCTTCCTCATTATATAATCTTCTATATTGATAGTTAAGTTAATAACTATTATATTCGTGATATTTTTTTCAATATAGGGTTAATCAAAAGTTCAAAAGGATCCATGTAAGCAACAAACCTCGATATTCGTTTAGAACCTTCAAGATGAAAGTGAAAGGATCTAGACACATCCGAAGTATGCTAGTTAGTATAGAATATCAATCTTCTTTAATACAAATAATAATCTTGACCAGCGGTTTAAGAGGTGAAGAGATATATAAAAAGTGATCTCATTGGTTTATCCATTAGATTTTATGGACCAGATTCAAGTGTGTGTATTCGCTGGAAATGGAACTGGCTTATTAAATTGAACTTGTTCCTAATTCTTACTTCGAGTTCTGTATAATAAACATCCTTCTAGAAACACAAATGTCAATATACGTTGATACTAAACAGAAATAACATAACTAACAATAGCTAATCCATATCAGTCTAGAGCGCCTCCCAATCAGTGAAGTCATCATCCGTAAAGATCGTGTTTTCAACGATCGATGTAGGTGATGCTGACTCCTCGATGGTATAGACTGTAGATCCTGAATCCAAGTATCTACTGCAACTATCTCCTCCTCTAGTGGGTCCGTAAGAGTGGGGTGGTCCTGTGCAGTTGTGTTCCAAGGTGGAAATAGGTCCCATGGTGGAATGTGCGGAACGGGATCAGGTCCCATCTGAAAGGGGCACACAGGTATGGACGGAAAGCCCAGAGCAGTGTGGATCCCAGTGATGGCTGTGTGCTGGACCTCGAGGGCTCTTAGTATGGTAGTCACCCCATGATGAAAGGTGGGTACTCTGGAAGTCCATGCGGTGTTTGGCAGGAGAAACGATCTACCAAAGAACGCCACTGATACACATGTAGTAAATATGCAAAAGATCCAAGCAACTGGATCAATGAGTACAGAAACACCGTACCCCATCCACAAATGTGAGTGTACATAATCCGAGTTCATGAACACAGAAACGGATAGATAGGCTGGGAGAACAAGCATCATACACTTATATACAAGTGCACTAATTTGCAGGGTCCAGATACCAAACTGGTGAAGGGTTGAAACCTCGGTCATGAAGTCAAAACTACTGTCATTTTCATATTCTGAAAGAACGGAAAAAGGATTAGTCGTGTTTGGTTGAGATTTCGACACAAGATTCTCTGAGAAACTTGCTAAATCTGAAATGCAGGTGGCTGTAAATACATCAACTGCTCCATCAGGAACCCGAGAAAGTCAGAAAGCTTTTGTGCAGCCCGAACCACACCAATTTATTCAATCCCGTATGACGTTAAACCCTCGGTCGTTGAAATTTTGTTGATAGAAATTCCAGTTTGTTCAGAAACTACACTTACTAAAAACTCTTCAATCTCTTTGTGACTAGGGCCGCCAGGTGGCAATGGGCGATTAGTCACGAGTTCAGGCCTAGGTGTACTCCCCTCCTTGCATGTTCCTGTAGTGTAAGAGCCCATTAACCGTTTCTTGGTCACTATTGGTTCCGGAACAAGACTCAAAGTTCCATCAGAAAACTGTTTAAGGCATTCAAATCTTTTTATCTTTCCTCGCCCACTAAAGGTGGATCCTCATACCTGCCCCTCTCTTCTTCCATCAACTAAATCAACTAAATGGATTCTTAGATCTTGTTCATGAGATTAAGATCCAGATGTTGTTTTACTGATTGTTCGAGGCTTAATGAATTTAATAGAAGCAATTGTGACACCGTGTTCTTCTGCCTTCTTTATTAACTGTTTTACCGTCTCTAACCTCTGCAATCACAACTAACCCAACTTGATCAGAAGAATCTGGAACTGCTATCCCCTTTGTTGATAACGTTCCTCCGGGACCCCAATCACAGCACAACAACCGGGCCGCAGAAGCTCAGGAGCACTTTCAATCGTCTTTTCGATATCAGCAGAGTATATGTTTCTTCCACCAACAATAATAAGATCTTTAATTCTTTCGGTAATGAACAAGTTTCCATCTATGATCCGTTCCAAGTCCCCGGTTTTTGTAAACATCTTACCTGGACGATTTTCGAGGGAATTCTTGAAAGGTTTTTGACTTAACTCGTCTTTATCCCAGTACCCGACTTCAGCACTAGCGCTATTAATCCATATCTCCCCTTCCTTCCAAATCTCCTTGTACTCTAAACCCGTTTCTGGGTCAACTATTTTGATCTCGACATCCTGATCATTGTCACCTATATACCCGCAACACACCCTTCCTTGCCAATCTACAAAAATGGGCTTATTTTCTCCATACGCACAACATACAAAAACACAATTTTCTGCCAACCCGTAACCAGGAGCCATTATCTGTTGTGAAATGCCAAAAGGTGCTGAACTTTATAAGCGTTTTTTGCCTAACGGGCTCCGCAACAATCATAATGAACTTTAAAGAAGAAAGATTACAATCCAACACCTTATCATTCATACCCTCTAATCTTCTCACCACAAGTTCGAATGCAAAATTGGGGCTGGCACTGTGAGTGGCTCGTTACTTGCTCATAACTTGAAGCCACAGTAACGGGTTCCTGATGAATGTCATTGGAGATAAAAGAACCGTTGATCCCCCACTAATAAGAGACGTAAACAGACCACCTATTAGTCCCATATCGTGGTATTGAGGAAGCCAACTTACGACTACTGTTCTCGCCGTGCTCTTGTATTTCTTTTCCATCAACTTCACATTATGATCTAATCCACCATGAGTTATCATCACCCCTTTAGCATCACCGGTCGACCCTGATGTGAATTGAAGAAAACAAAGATCAACCCCATTCGGTTCAGGCCCATTTTTTACATTTCCCAAGTTCACATTTTTATCATTCTTTACAAGAGCATCTGTATGTACCCATGGAAGATTAGGCGATTTTCCGGCGTTTTTACCTCCAGATAACGAAATCAAGTTCTTGACACCCCCTGCCCTTACAGAGTTACACTCCATGATAAAGCACAGTTGATAAAATTGCCTTTGCATTGCTAGATTTAGCAATGTTTTCTAACTTCAAGAGTGCTTGTCCACCTCTTTGAAGGGAATTAGGAGGAAGAACAGGAACCGGAAGCACTCGAGCTCGTAAACCCCCAAAAAAGGCATCTACAAAGTCGAGCCCGGGAACATGGAGTAACAAGACCCTGTCACCAGGATTGATAACTGGTTTTGAGCTTGTTAATAGCTAATGAGCAATGCAAGATGCATTGGCGTTAAGTTCTTCTATGTGCTTCCTCCCCTGCATCATTAATCCATGTGTAAAGTGTTTTGTCTCGAGTTAGTTCATGAGTTCCCCAGTGCCTTAAATAGCCATCAAGGCTACTCAAGTCAGGGAATGAATTCCAGGATATTCATCTAACTGTACGGGGTACCTGTCCACACGATCTGATTGTAGTGGAAATATCCTCTGCAAAAGAAACGGAATAATAACATTGAGTAACTGATCGAGATTCTATACTAAGGAAGTGCTGGGATGCATGTTCTAAAGAAGATACACGATAAAATAACCAAAGACTACATTTTTTTCAAAATAGGAAAAATGTTTTGTGAACTAAGAGTGAAAACTATCAGTTTTGTTGTAGTTCGTATGAAACTGATCTTTTTGACCAACTAAATGATCATATTATCAGAAGTAGAATATGTTTATCTAAACATTAATCTGATTATTGTGATTTCAAGTTGTAATAATCAGTTCCAAGACAAATCCGAAAAAACCATAAATCATGGAGTTCCACAATAGTGTTTAGATTATTTATTTTTACCTTCACATATGGAAATTTAGGCAAAGGATCATTATTTGCAAAATGTTTGCGAACTGGATTCATAGCATAAGTTGAATTTCTCTCTGTAAGTTCAAATGCAATTAGTCCGCCTACGTAGTAAGTGTTCTGTTGACCTTGAAGTTCAGTCTCCATTTTGTCATAAAACCCATCCTTCATATCTGTATTTTGATAAGAAACAAGTATTATGGTAATAATATGATTGATCCCAAATATGAGCTAAGTAACTTGGTTAGCATACCTTCGCTAGTAACATGAGGGAAATACTTGATCCGTCTTTGTAATATTACATTCTCTACTTGACCGCCCATTCTGTTGACCGCTTCAATTGCAAGTTCAGTGACTTGTGTTTCCATAATATCAACAGCATTACCATAAGACCAAAAAAGATAAATATCTGTATTGGCATAGAATCTCTGAATCGCTACTGGATTGCTGATAGTTGCAGGATCATCCATAAACTCAGCACAGTAATAAAATCCTACTGGCAAATGATCTAGCCCCTTTATTTTCATTACAGTCGTATAGTAATCTATGGTCTGCACCTTACTGAACAATTCCTTATCAAGATTGCTCATGTCCATCAGTCCATTTTCACTTTCTGCAGTTACAAAATAATAATAAATTAGTTGGGATATGACATATTTATATTTTAAAAGCATGTTAATTTATGTGTGCTGCAATTACCAGCTGAAACATATGTTGGTGAATGGTAAACTTTTCCGTTTGTATAAGGAAAAGCTCCAGAAATGATGATTTTATCAAATTCCATAACTTTGATTTCCCCGCTACTATTTCTGGTGTCGACAGACACACATGAAGAGTTGCGTCTGACAGACAATACTTCGGTGTTGCATTGAACATCTATGGGAAGAGAATAACTTAATTTCTGCCAGAATCCCATGAAGCCACCCTCGAAACGTCTTATTTTACCAGCCATTGATGTTCATGTAAATTCATGAATGTAAGCATAAGGCATATCTTCAACAAATCCATAACCAGAACCAGTGTATCCATAGGCCACTGACTTTGGAACAGATTTTAGTCCCTTAAGAGGAACTCAGAAACTGGTTCTGAAGCAAATTCGCTAATGGTATGGACTCCACTTCGACCCGAATTCTTTACCTTATCCTTCAAAAGAATACATTAAGATAAGAAATTACTAGTAACATTCTAAATGGAACTTAATTACCAGATACGTCATATAGAGTCAAAGATATTAACCTAGAGGTCTAAGGTTAACGTAATTAATGCTACATAATCGTTAGCAACAGGAATGTCCTCATATTTGCCGGTGAAACTGTCGATGAGGGCTAGTTTATGAGAGTCCATCTCTTCGAGTTCAGACCCCAGTTCTCTTGCCAAGTGAAAAATAGTGGGAGCACTATTTGCTGCGAGAACTTGACTTCCAAGATCATAGATTTTTCCTGTAATCATGAGTTCAAAAGTCCAAAAGAGCCTATAAGCCCTTCCATCATAACACCTAAAATTGCTTATTGTGTTTTATAACACATTAAGCCAATAAGAACCTCAAATAAGCTTATCCAAATACCCTCTCAAAGAGAAGCTTTTGGTGAGATGAAGCACATAGTATATTTTATTTCTTTTGTGTAATGTCTTTCCATGCGAAAAGGGGAGATTTACATGCATGGTGAAAGGTTTAATGATTTATCTACCATTTTTTACTTATGACCGTTTTATAGACATTGGATAGTTAGCAAAGAAAATAGGTGATTGGCATGAATGCATGATAATGAATAACTAACAAGAAAAGAATATATAGAGCATTTTTAGGTTGACATTAACTTATGGCCCTTGTAGAGGCCTGTGTTACATTTGTTAGGTAAATGTAAGACTTAAAAGTCCTGATGTATCCACCTGCTAATAATTAACATTCAACTTTGGTCAAAGATTCTATTTTTAGTGGTTGCTGTCCAATTGCTATTCATGACTGAGCATCTGATCTTCTCTCTGTCTCTTTCCTTCTGTAATTTGCACAGATTAATAAAATGCTTAAACCAGAGAAGTGGCAAACAACATTTGATAGTGATGGAAAGGTTCTTGGTTTTCAGAAAGCACTGAAATTGATTATGTTAGGGGTATGGTTTCTCTCTTTGTGTTTCTTTTTCTTTTCTTTTTTTCTTCTTCTAATTCTGTTCTTGTTTCTCAACATCTCTTCTACATTCACTCAAAAAGGAATTGTATCATTAGTATATTTATGTTGATTTATTTTGTATTATGTTTGTGAAGCAAGCCATCGGTTTCAAACATGTTCTCAGGTTTGATAAGACCTCTTTATTAATCTTTTCAGGTAAAGATTTCATGGAAAAGGGTAATAAATAGTGTGTAAGGCGTAAAACAAACTGTGACCAAATAACCTCATTTTCCAAAGTTGGATGAACTTGTTATAGTTTATAATAATTACAATAAAGTAACTCCATATATTCTTATAGTGCCTGAGACCAAACTATCACCAGGAAGTCAATTCTGTTTTGCCATGAAAGTTGTCAACGTACTTGTGCATAAACATGCACATACACAGCATAGTTACATAGACACATCTACAATATATACATGCATTCATACATACATACATACACACATAAAACCCTTAGACATGCTTAAGGATTGTACGTGATTGATCCATATATATCCTGCATCTCTTACAAGATCAAATCCAATAATGTTTTCTCTAGGTCAAAATTGAGTGTTCTATCTTTGCGGTCCTTTTGATGACCAGAAGGGCCACATGATCATTCTAAGTGCTAATGATTTTCAATATCTCTGGTAGGGTATAGATCCATCTATAAGGCACGAAGTATGGGAATTCCTTATGGGCTGTTATAGTTTGAGTAGTACTGCAGATTACAGAAGAAGGTTAAGGACTGCAAGGAGGTGTTACGCTTTCCAATGAGTGCTATATTGTTTCGTCTGTTATGTATTAACTGTGATCTCAATGCCCGTTGTGGAGACAACTATGTTTATTTTGTTCTTTCTTTGTTCACAATATGTTCTTTGCTACCAACTACCAGCTTTTATGGGCCTTTTGTGTACATATTGGTTGCATGCTTCCTAATGTGGGATTATAGTTTATAGGCCTGTAAAAAATAACCTTGCATGTGAGAATAAGGATTAAAAAAAATGGGTTGGGAGTAGTTCATGGCTGTGAATTAGTTCGAGATTTTGGGGTCTAATCAGGAGTTACTTAAATTCATATGTTGTTTGTCTGTTATTTCCTTTATGTTATAAACATGGTTAATGTTTTGTAACACTTGATTGTAAAACCTTCTCATGGTTTCAAAATCGCACAAGGATATTATTATATAATTGTGTGTATATGACGTAGATGAGCTTCAAATGTGTTGTATACAATATGATATTATGAATGTAAATTTTATATATGAGAGAGTAACCATTTGATAGAATTTTCATATGCACGGAACCATTATAAAATGATTATTGTTATGAAAGTATGGTGTTAAGATAAATAATTAAAGTAGAATAATGGATAACTAGATTTTTAGTTATTATTGATTATGAAAAGAGTGGTTTTTGGGTTATTTAATCAAATATCACACTAAGTGTAATTATATTAAAGTAGGGGAGGGTGAAATGTGATTCCTATCTAGTTGTAGTAAGAATTCGGTTCTAAATGTGTTTTTATGTGCTATGTGTAATTGAATAGGTGTTATAAAGGTGATATCATACCGTGATTAACTGTTGTAATCTTCATATTACTATCAAGGTGAGTAGACAGAGAATTGATTAAGTAATAGTTATGTAATTCCGAATTGCTTCCGAGCAAGAGGTTTTGCATAACTATGTTGTTGATGTTTATGTTTTAGTTTGTCTTGAATCATTGTGACTTAAGTGATTGACTTATGTGGTTGAGCATTGGAGTAGAGAGTTAATCATTTCGAAATATTGTATTGTTACGGAATAAGTGCTTAGTACTATTTGGTATCTATTTGAACTCGGTATGCATATCAAAGTGGTATGGTACATTGTTTGATGGAATCTTATGGACCACGAATCCACTTGGTGATTATCTCTACCAGTGCTCATTAGTTGTGTAATTAAGATGACGTGTGTAAACGTATTAATATTTGTATGTTTTAAGTTGTGCATTGGTTGAATTGCTTAATTGGTTTTCTATGTATTCACTAAGCATATCATGCTTATTCTTAAGTGTTTAAATGTTGTAGGTTCGAGTGGTCAAAGAGAAGGTAAAGGAATCAAGAAGGAGTAGAAGTGGATTAGCTTGTGTGGGTGTAAGTGACAACCTTTCTCTTTTGAATTATCGTTATGTAACCACTTGTATAATTCGCCCCAACGATCTAACTAGTTTTGAAGCTAAGTGATGAAATCTTGTTGACATGTGGTATTTTGTAGTATGTTTGACTTTTATAGTCAAAGTCAGTTAGAAACTTGTGTACATGTGTTTTGGCAATGAAATATAAAGCTCAATATGTTTTGTAGTCAAATGGGTTAAAAATGACTCAAACGGGTCAAAAGTGGGCAAATGGATCACTAATGCACCCATAGACCTAAATGGATTAGATAGGGGTTAGAGTTGCTTTGTCGATTGCTTTAACATTGTTTTAGTATATTGAAAATGTGTGCAAAAAGTTAGAAGTCATAAGTGTATGGATTGTGATTTGAGTGTTACTCAAAAAGTGACAAAAATGGTCAAAAATGAGTCATACGCCCAAATCGTCCGTTTTTGTGAGTTTTGAAAATGTTTAAAAAGGGAAACCTATATTTTGGTGATGTGAATGTGCCTGCAAAATTTTATGATCTAACGCTTTACGGTTTAGGAGTTGTGCACGTTTAAAGTTCAGGTTTTTGCACTAAGCGGTGTAGACCTGAACTGGCATGAACTACTTGACGGGTAAGGGTAGTACCCGGCGGGTACTAATGCATCATTTCAAACAGAAATCGGGCTAAAAGTGATTACCCGGAGGGTACTCATGTACCCGAGGCGCATGCCTTTTACCCAGCGGGTACCCATGCCTACCTGGCAGGTACCCAACCAAATTTAGTACTTTTATTTTAAGCTTGATACATGGTCTAATGAGTTTACACACTAATTTAAGTTACTTAGTAATGACTAATGGGACCTAAATACTTATAATTTAGTGTTCAAAAAAAAAATTATGGGCGTTTCACCAAGGCCATTGAATCAATTGGCGCCAAAAGGACCTACACATTTGGCTTTGTAACGCCACCACCATTTAGCAAGGAGAGCAAGTTTTTTAGCATAAAAACTACCAATTCCAAAACCACCCCATTAAGATTTTTATAAAACTAAATTTTATTTCACCTAAACCATTGTTATTATCTTCTTATCCCCCCCCTCCCCAAAAAAAAAATTATCGACTTCTTAAAATCTCAAGCTTATGAAGCACAACTTTAGGAGCTCGAAAAAAAGAGAAATTCAATAGAGGAAGCGAGTTTAGAACCGACTTAACCAAAGTGAGACGCCCCCAATGGAAAGGGACTTAGACTTCCAAGAACTAAGACGAGAATGTACCTTATCAATTACCACATTTCAAGATTCGACACGATTCACATTTTTACCCACATGAAGATCAATATAGATAAAAGGTAGCTTATCGACACATGTGATACTAATATTGTATAGTACAATTTATAAAAACCCCCAAAAAAGTCGTCGAATATATATCTTGTGAGATGTTTAATAGAAGTGAAAAATATGCTAATTTTTATGGTGCAATTTTTTAATGAGCAATTCTTGAGATATCTGATTTTTAAAAAGGTGGGGAAAGTGAGTTTTGTAATATGTAACGTATTTTTATTGAATCTTCCATTCTTACCCACTATTGTTGTACTTATTTGAACCTTACTTATACTATATATAACTTTCGTTAGGTAATCAATAGTGTCATACTCCGTATATCCGTAATAACTACAAAATATCAATTTTTATTCTTTTTCTATTTTTGTTCTTTTATACGGTAAACTTAATCATCACTCTTGTCAAGTACGCAATAAGAAAATAATAAAAGTTATATTAAGAATCAAGTAAACATTTACAGATTAAGATAATAGTATCATTATGAAAAAAGGAAATTTCATCAAGTTTGGTCACAAGTTACATCTTACTTTAACTCCATTTCTTCTTAAAACAAAAAAATAAAAACAAAAACTAATTAATGCGAAAAAAAGGAAAAACAAAATCCAGGCGAAAACGAAAGAAACGGTCTGTGTTGTTGTTGTTGTTGAGTTAATGGAGACGGAGCTTTTGCTACACCGATCTCTCATCTTCAACTTCACTCATCTTCTTCAGGTATATTTAAATCATATCATAAATACTCATATCTATCATTTTATCTGTTTTTGTTTTTATTTAATTTATTTCACCACCGATGATCACCTAACATTGTGGTAACTGTTTACCAATTAATTCGTCTGTAAAATTAGGGTTTTTGATCCACCGTTAGCACTCAAAATTAGGGTTTCATGATCCCTCCATTACTACGCTTTGCTTTTTCCCCAAATTAACTGCTCAATTGCAGTGCCAATGTATATACAATGATGCTGGTTTGTTTAGGATTTTTAATCACCGTACTTGTTACTTGTTTGGTGATGTATACTGACGTGGCGTTCGAATGCGGTTTGGTGTGTTAAAGGACTTTGACTTGATTACTAGATATTGAAGGAGGACTAGTGAGACATTTGAAATTATTGGTGATGTCTTTTGACGGAGATCACAAGCAATGGATGTGTGGAAAGAGTGGTACGGTGAATTTGCAACGAGTTAGTTCAATGGTTCGCGATATTGGGGAGCCTTGTCTTCATCAGTCACCAATAAAGGTTGTTGTTACCGTAAGATTCTAAACAAGCCCTTACCCAATTCCGTTTCTTTTTTCTGCTTAAAATCCTCATGCGTGTTGCATGTTGATCAAACGTGAAAAACAAGGATACAGAGTCTTACAAAATGGAATAATATTTGGGTTGTTACAAGTTATGAGTTCTCTGTTTTCTGCTTTTTACTATATGATATGTGATTTTCTAATACCTATAGTAATAAATTAGTGGCTTCTTGTTAACTGTGGTGCTTGCGATCGAGTACTTTTTTAGATCTCAGCTGAAATGTTTATCCATGTACGAATGAGGTAGAGAAAATGTATCAAGCTATGAGATGATGATTATGAGTGATTTAGCTGTTGATTGGTTTTAAAGGAGCCAGTTAGGGTTAGATATAGACACTTAGAGCCTGTTTGGGAAAGCTTAAAGTAAGTGCTTAAGGGATTTTTTCCTACACACCTCCCTAGCTTATATAGAACACACGTTTTAGCTCCAAAAGAGCCTATAAGCCCTTCCATCGTAACATCTAAAATTGCTTATTGTGTTTTATAACACATTAAGCCAATAAGAACCTCAAATAAGCTTATCCAAATACCCTCTCAAAGAGAATCTTTTGGGGAGATGAAGCACATATATTTTATTTCTTTTGTGTAATGTCTTTCCATGAAAAAAGGGGAGATTTACATGCATGGTGAAAGATTTAATGATTAATCTACCATTTTTTACTTATGACCGTTCTATAGACATTGGATAGTTAGCAAAGAAAATAGGTGATTGGCATGAATGCATTATAATGAATAACTAACAAGAAAAGAATATATAGAGCATTTTTAGGTTGACATTGTAGTTATGGACTTATGGCCCTTGTATAGGCCTGTGTTACATTTGTTAGGTAAATGTAAGACTTAAAAGTCCTGATGTATCCACCTGCTAATAATTAACATTCAACTTTGGTCAAAGATTCTATTTTTAGTGGTTGCTGTTCAATTGCTATTCATGACTGAGCATCTGATCTTCTCTCTGTCTCTTTCCTTCTGTAATTTGCACAGATTAATAAAATGCTTAAACCAGAGAAGTGGCAAACAACATTTGATAGTGATGGAAAGGTTCTTGGTTTTCAGAAAGCACTGAAATTGATTATGTTAGGGGTATGGTTTCTCTCTTTGTGTTTCTTTTTCTTTTCTTTTTTTCTTCTTCTAATTCTGCTCTTGTTTCTCAACATCTCTTCTACATTCACTCAAAAAGGAATCGTATCATTAGTATATTTATGTTGATTTATTTTGTATTATGTTTGTGAAGCAAGCCATCGGTTTCAAACATGTTCTCAGGTTTCTCTTTATTAATCTTTTCAGGTAAAGATTTTATGGAAAAGGGTAATAGTGTATAAGGCGTAAAACAAATTGTGACCAAATAACCTCATTTTCCAAAGTTGAATGAACTTGTTATAGTTTATAATAATTACAATAAAGTAACTCCAGATATTCTTATAGTGCCTGAGACCAAGCTATCACCAGGAAGTCAATTCTGTTTAGCCATGAAAGTTGTCAACTTGTGCATAAAAATGCACATACACATACACAGCATAGACACATCTACAGATATACATGCATACATACATACACATATAAAACCCTTAGAAATGCTTAAGGATTGTACGTGATTGATCCATATATATCCTGCATCTCTTACAAGATCAAATCCAATAATGTTTTCTCTAGGTCAAAATTTAGTGTTCTATCTTTACAGTCCTTTTGATGACCAGAAGGGCCACATGATCATTCTAAGTGCTAATGATTTTCAATATCTCTGGCAGGGGGTAGATCCATCTATAAGGCCCGAAGTATGGGAATTCCTTCTGGGCTGTTATAGTTTGAGTAGTACTGCAGATTACAGACGAAGGTTAAGGACTGCAAGGAGGTGTTACGCTTTCCAATGAGTGCTATATTGTTTCGTCTGTTATGTATTAACTGGTTATCTCAATGCCGGTTGTGGAGACAACTATGTTTATTCTGTTCTTTCTTTGTTCACAATATGTTCTTTGCTACCAACTACCAGCTTTTATGGGCCTTTTGTGTACATATTGGTTGCATGCTTCCTAATGTGGGATTATAGTTTATAGGCCAGTAAAAAATAACTTTGCATGTCAGAATAAGGATCAATTTTTTTTTGAAAAAAATGGGTTTATAAGCATGTAAAAAATAACTTTGCATGTCAGAATAAGGATTAAGAAAAAAAAATGTGTTGGGAGTACTTCATGGCTGTGAATCAGTTCGAGATATTGGGGTCTAATCAGGAGTTACTTAAATTCAAATGTTGTTTGTCTGTTATTTCCTTTATGTTATAAACATGGTTAGTGTTTTGTAACACTTGATTGTAGAACCTTCTCATGGTTTCAAAATCGCACAAGGATATTATTATATAATTGTGTGTATATGACATAGATGAGCTTTAAATGTGTTATACAATATGATATTATGAATGTAAATTTTATATCTGAGAGAGTAACCATTTGATAGAATTTTCATATGCAGGGAACGATATAGAGATCTTATTAAGCAATGTCAATCAATGCATTCCAGCATAGGTACCGGTTCCCTGGCCTATGTTGTGGGGTCAAAAGTCATGGATATGAGGACAATGGCTAAAGAGGATGAGAGACGTAAATCTGAAGTGAAACATGAACAAACTTCTAATGATGTTTCTGAAAGATTAGACTCCTTCTCCAATTGCTCCGATATTTGTAATGAAACGTCATGTGCACATCCAAGAGAAATCACCGATTTTGCAGCATTTGACGATTCATATTCCATTCCTTCTACTCCGTGCAGTGACAATTATCCAAAATCAAGAAGTGAAGGGGATGGATCACAATACAGAACGTCAAGTTATTATGATTTTCCTCCTTTACCAGTTACAAATTTATTTGAAAAGAGTGCTATAGATGATAATAGTGAATGTGAATCACATGATGAACGACTTACTACAAGGCGTAAGCTAAGATTCGAAGATGATCATGTGTATGACTTTCAGATTAATAACAATGTAGATCTAGTAATGGATGTTTCGACATCTAACAATTCTACGTGTATTAACAACTCCAGAATTGAAGTAGCCAGATCTAGTCATTTGGACTATGAAGTAGAAAAGGTTGACATACAAAAAAAGACAGATGCACCTGAAATCCCTCTTGTGAACCCGGTGACGTCCCATGGAAGAACAAGGAGTAATGACAGAGTATCCGAGTGGCTTTGGACTCTGCACCAAATAGGTGGGTAATACTATGTCATTAGGAAAGTTGATGCTCATTCCTTCCCTCGATATCATTATGTTTCTCTTACTGATGGGAAAATGGGTGGGTCGGGTGGGTTGAGGAACAACTCAAAATGGGTGATTCTTGGCAATGTCAAAATGTGTTAGGCCGGGGTGATGCAATACACTTTATAAAAATAAATATCTAAACTAAGATTCTCTATAAATAGTTGGTGTGTCAAATATATTTGCAAAACTGTAATATATTGATCTAATTTTTTTTTTAGTAGATTCATTTATGAGGTTCAAATGTATGACCCATTTTCTTAAAGGTATTTTTTGTTTTTATTTTACTCATTTGACCTGTTAAAGTTTAAACATAACCCCAATCAATACATTCATAATTACTATGGCCAAAATTGACACCTGTAGCTTTTCTAGTCTAAAAGGTAGTTATTGCTCATTTTTGTTTCTTTTCCCAGTCGTTGATGTTGTTAGAACAGATAGCCATCTGGAGTTTTACGAGGATACAAAAAATTTAGCCCGAATGTCAGATATTCTTGCTGTCTATGCATGGGTTGATCCTGCGACAGGATACTGTCAAGGTTGTAGTTTTGCCTATCATTTTATTGATATCTCTTTTGTTAAATTATGCATATAGATACATACTCATCAAGGCTTAATTCGTCATGAAGTTAACGCAACTCTGATTGCAGGTATGAGTGATCTGTTATCTCCTTTTATTGTACTCTTTGAGGATGATGCTGATGCTTTTTGGTGCTTTGAAATGCTTTTAAGGAGAATGGTACATCTAAACTACACATTCATTTGAGTGCATGTGTGTATACCCTACATATCAATACTTGTGTATAATGTTTTTATCTGCCTATCCAGCGTGAAAATTTTAAGATGGAAGGAACAACTGGTGTGATGAAGCAACTAGAGGCACTTTGGCATATATTAGAACATGTAGACAGGGAAATGTTCACTCACTTGTCACAAATAGGCGCAGAAAGCCTTCATTTTGCCTTCCGGATGCTTCTGGTACTCTTCCGAAGGGAGTTATCTTTCAGTGAGGTGCTTTGCATGTGGGAGGTATGTATTCGTCTAATCGTCTTGTATGATATGTTTGACTAGGATTCAAATTAATTTTATGGTATGTTGTGGTTTAAACTTTAAACCTCCTGTGGCTATAATTGTGTATTTGCTTCAGTAAATCATTCACCTGAATGCTATCAATATAAAGTAACCTAAAGGAACCTTAATACTAAAAAGAATCTAAGAGAACTAAACTGATGCTTAGTGCCATATTTAAATCAATGTTTTCAAAACCGGTTCAGCCGGACCGGTCGAACCGGCCGAACCGGATTTTAAGAGGAAAACGAGTCACACGAAACCGGTTTTCGAGAAGAAAGGGAAAAAAATAGACTCGGCCGGTTTTCCGGTTTAACCCGGTTCAACCGGGAACTGGAAATCGTTTGAACCGGGAATTTTTTTTAAAGTTTTTAATAATTAATAAATGTATCATGTATCTATATCGTTTGACCTTTGACCACATCTGATATCTCATATCTATCTCCATCTGTGTCTCTCTCTCTCGTTCACAATCACGAACCAAACCCCAAAAAAACCCTAAATCGCGATCCTTCACCTCCACCGAATCCGGCACCTAACGCCACCGCTTGCCTCCGACCACCTCCTTGCTTCTCCGGCCTCCACTTGCGCTCGCCGACCATCTCTTTTGGTATGAGGCCTGCGCTCGCCGACCATCTCTTTTGGTATTCTCACATTTTAATTTATCAAAAAATTAGTTGCGTTTGGCTAAATTAGGCAATAGGACTTGTGGATTTTTATGGGTTTTCTTAAAAATGGTGAAATCTAGTTGGGTTTTGAGAATGGTGGATGAGGTATATGAGTTTGGCTAAAAGGATGAAAACTTTACATGTAGTATATATCATCTTTAATCAATTTAGGCAAGAAGATTTTTTGATTTTTCTTGGTTTCGTTAGTAATGCCGTAATGGTTAACAGCTGGGTTTGGAAGATGGGTTTCTTGAAAAATGGTTAATAGCTAGGTATTAGCTAGTAGGTACTAGGTAGCATTATTTATGAAAATTGAAAATTGAAAAGTTATTGTATTTGGATGGAGACAACACATTGGGTATTGACTCAAACGTACACTAAGGTGATAATGACCCATCACAATTCAAAAGCCAACATCTCTTCTTTGTCATAGAAATCCCAATAGAATCTTTTATTTTTAAGTACGTATCACAAAAACGGTCAAACCGGCTGGTTCAACCGGTCTGACCGGTTCGACCGGACCCGGAGACCTCACCGAGTCGATCCGGTTTTCGGTTTTAAAAACATTGATTTAAATATGAAAATGTGTCTAAGTGGATCTGTGTTGACCTAAAATGACATAATTAAGCATGTATACATGCTCAATCTTGATCTGGAACTTCCTCCAAATGACAAGTTATGAAGAACTCTTAATATGCGTGTATAACTGTTAGACTCCAAATTTCACTGAAATCCCAATATAATTTTAGTTTCAAAATTCTTTACATGCATGTGATAAAGCAAGCATACGAATGTGTGTGTGTGTGTGTGTGTGTGTGTGTGTCATGTATTAACATTATGATAATTTGGCAAGAAATATTTAATGCATTGACAATAGGCTTGAAGTTACCTCATTCTGACCTGATTCCAACCAGCTTTTCTAGCTCTTGAAAGAAATGTCAAGATGCTTTCAGATAAGCTGGGTTTGGCCCACTTCTATTTGTATTAACTTTTAAACTTAATCCCATAGCTAGCACTTTAGATATGGGCTTCAAATAATATTATGTCAGCCCTACATACTTATATGTCTTGGCCCAAACCTAATATTAATTATTTACCTGCATCATATCTAAATTGGACTGAGTACGAGCTACGAGTTACAACCAGTACGTTCTGTGTGGGGAAGTATGATTATAGGTAACAAAAGAAAAAAAAGAAAATGTTATCCTCATTCAATGCTAGTCATTCATGATCCAAATTTGAATTAAGCATTTTTTATAATGTTGGCATGTCTATTTGTACCAAGTACTCCAGTCAGTCTTTATTTTCTTGTTATGATACTGGCTACATTTGAAGCTTAATAAATCACTTAAATTCACTTTTGTTGTAGCAGATGATGTGGGCTGCTGATTTTGATGAATCCCTTGCTTTTAATCTGGAGAATAGCTGTCCTGAACTTTTGGTACTACAGATCCCTCGGGAATCAACTACAGCCAAGAGAGAGGAAATGATTGAAAATGAAAATGGTGTTTCAAAGGGTGGCTCAGAAGTGAAAATTGGAAATCTAGAGCTGTCAAATTCTGGAAACAATGGAATAAAATCGACATCAAACCATCCGTTTTGTGGATTGACAAAGAGCTTGTGGTCAAAAAATGAGAGTTTTCAGATATGCACTATAATATCATCAACAAGAAATGGTGATGATGAATTACCCATTTTCTGTGTAGCAGCGATTCTTATTCTGAACCGCCATAAGATCATGAGAGAAACCCGTTCGATTGATGATTTAATAAAGGCAGGTGGCTTAACTTCTTTTTTTAGTAAGGGTTTGTAAATATTTAATTACAAGTTGCTTTTTGTTCCTTAAATCTGATTAAATCCCGTGGATTATATTTAGTTTCATGTCATATTGCTACGTTCCCACATTGGCCAAGTATGGGATTGGTTGGTGGCTTATAAGTTATAAGTTTAGCTGTTCCTTCCTCCTACAAGCTAGCTTTTGGGAGTGAGTTCTACACTTGGGCTTATTACTTGTTATGGCCCTAGTATGGGATAGGTTCTACATTTGAGCCGTAAGTCCCAGTGTAGAACTCACTCCCAAAAGCTAGCTTGAACGAGTGAGTTCTACACTTGGAATTATGGCTTGATACGAGCCTAGTATGGGATAGGTTTATATCACATATCATATCACATATGTTATGTGCATACACATGATATGTGCCACTTTTATTAATATTGATTCACTTGTTATGCAGATATTCAATGATAATATGCTGAAGATCAGGGTTAAGAGATGCATACGTACTGCCATTAAACTTCGAAAGAAATACTTCTACAAGGTTGAAGACTTTAAGCATTTATGATTCTTCTTAATTAATATGTGTTTTCCTTTTTTGTTTCATATTGCAGCTGTTATCGTGTTAGGTTTTCCGTACTCTTTTAGCTATAGTCATCAATTTTATTATTAGTTTGAAGGTTTGTTATTTTGAAGCATCTCCATCTGTGATTTGGATATATCTATCCTCTTTCTGACAGTACATTAATCAAATACAGTTGATCAAGAATCGTAGCCCAGCTGCTGGCTATGATGAGTAGCTTGTTGAACCCCATCCATGCTGTGGTTGTCTAGAGGCCATCCTTCTCCAAATTCTTGTTTCAGCTGCATGGCAACATATTTTTTCTTTCTTATATATTAATGGAGCTAATGCCATTTGAACAGTCATCAAATTCGTTTGTGATATGCTCAAACTTCTCTCAGGTACTTGTTCTGTTCTGCATAAAATTATATCTTTGAAATAATGACCATTGAAAATCCTTTTCCAAGATTTTCAGTTGATTGAGAATTAAATTTTTCTTTTTAAACCGAAATCATATTTACTTTTGGACCTGAATGTTAATGTGACTGTAGAGCATTATTCCAATACGCAAGTTGCATAAATGCGATGATTATTGAATTGCAGTTATATGTACTCTATGCTACTAGTAAATTGTGATTAGTATGAATTTTATTAGAAGTTTGAATGACACATGCTAAGGAAATCTCCTATATTTGTTACAGTGACCAACTGTGTGTCTGTGGGTGTGGGTGTCTTTATGTGGATATAAATATAAAATTTCCTTCTATGGAATCATTTCTCAAGTTTTAGAAACTGTGTGTGTGTGGAAGCAGGGATATGTGTGTTCATTTGACTAATGAATCTGTTTATTTATGGAACTAATTATGTAACCTTCCATGTTGTTTAAGACATTAATTCTGTAGCTTCCAAAATATGCTTGGAAGCTCTACATTACTATGTTCTCTCCTTCCACATAGTGTTCAGTGGCTCTTATTTGAGTAGGGGTGGCAAATTAGGTATGCAGGGTGGAGTGGTTTAACGGGTCAAAACATGTATTTTCTAAGTGCAGGTCGAAACGGGTTGGTCAACCCACAAACAATTTCTTTATCCATTATTTGAGTTTAATAACTAATTCATGTGCCAAGTGAGTACCAAAATATTTAATTATAAAGATAATCTAACCTAGTACTTTTGGATGAATTTCAACCTGTTTGACCTGTTTCCTTATCAGATAAATCATTTGCTTAGCTCATTTGGTATAAAACTTATGTCAAATCAACCCATCTATTGTAAATCAGTCGAATATCACCATCTCTATGTATGAGAATTTGATGTCAAACCAACTACCAGCAGACCTTTTTCTCCTTTTTATGTATATAGTACTGTGTGTATAACACTAATTACAGTTTATAAGGTACGACTTAAAATATGAAGGATATCTTATACTGTTTTGTTCTTCAGGATTGTGAGATGGAGCTACGAAATGCTGTCTACACAGAACTTCAGAAGCCGATCACTGGGACATCTTGTAGGTCAGGAGAACACAATCTCTCCGTTTGTTGTGCCATTTTTTTTTCCTATTTGAAGGCGATCAGTAAGGGGTGGAAACTTATGTTAAAGCAATATATAGAAGGTTTCTTGCTTAGGTCACATACACAACTTGTAAACTTAGAATTAAAGAACTCATTACAATTCATACTTTTCAACAGAGGAATAGAATTTGATTCTTTTAATGAATATAATCGTACTTTTTATTATAAGATGATGATCACATTGGCTCTTAAAGAAGATAAAGCATTCAGTCTACTTGTTTACCATGCGACAATTGAGTCTTATCTGACCCTGGGTTCCCGTGAGAACCTTGAGCCCACCCATTCGGCTCATTGATAAGGCAAAATTCCCCTTGAAATCTTCGAGCCCTGAAGCAAATTCATCAGTTAGATCGTAGGTATCACCTCCGTATCGTAGCTGTTGGTCAACTCCTAGAACAGATTTATTAGCTAACACTCTCGTGTAGTAGGAATTGGTGAAACTGTGAGTGGGATTACTCGGGTTTAAGTTTATGAGTGGGTTCGGTTGTCCAAGCCTCACTTTTGGAGGACATTCGTTTCGCAAGTAACTCAGTGTAGATGCTTCCATACTAGGGTCAGGTTTTCCAGTATTATTGAAATTGTACAGGCGGTCAAGGATGTTACTGCATCGAACTCTGCCCATTGTATGTGCTCCTGAAAGACCCAGCACATGTAAGAAAAAAGGGTTATGAATGATATGACTAGAGAGCTTTACTAGACCAAAAGATCATACGTTATTACATTTAATTCACTGATATATATTATAGAGCACAAACTAGACATGGCAATTTGGAATCTGCTCAGATGAGTTCGCCAATGAACAATGGCTCAAAATTGGTCTGGCTATGAACTTGAAACAGGAGATTTTCCGTATTAGGTGGAAACAGGCTGGCTGGACTGGTTGCTGTCCCAGCATAATATTTGACCAAGCTTGTAAGTTTGTTATATAAATAATAATCTTCTGTGTTAAAATATGACTGTAAGAAATATATTACGTGTCAGAAGAATATCCTAATTTTTTTTAACTAGCAACTTGATATGCATTAACAGTCTGTAGTCCGGAGGATGCTAGACATGTTCAACTCATTTGACAAGTGTCATCTTTAGCTTTGTAATGAACCCATTTGACGGTTAACAAATAAAATATAAACTCAAGTCGACCCATTTATAAGTAAATGGGTAGAAATTGCCACTTCTAATTGACTCAACTCAGATATGGATTCATCATACCTAGGAGTGTAGCCATGTCTTGTACATCCAAACCTTTAGATTGGAAGTATGCCAAAGATGATTCCCAAGAGCTGGAAGGCGATGGAAAGTCTGCCCATGCTGCCTTTGATTCAAGGCCATCCCTTCTTCCCAAGAAAACCGGATAAGATGGTCCTCCCGACTGTTAAAATTTAACAGAGTTGAGGTTTGATGTCAAACGGATGTATTGAAACGTAGAACTAAATTGCAATGTGAAAAGAACTCCAGGGTAATTTGAAAGGGCTTACGAAGTAAACAGCATCCCGGGCAGCAAGGTTGAGAATGTCAGCACATGAGACTGCTCCTGGACATCGTGCTTCCAGGACTGTCTTGATATCGTCAATAAGCACGAATCCTCCTAGTCCTCTTGTTTTTGGTGACGCTTTCTCTGTATTTGGTCCATCTAGTAGAATCGATGCGTCACACCCCTGTAATTTCATCCTCATATTAGCTCCCGTTTTCATTAGTAACTTGTGGCACTATAGTGTTTTTTCGTGTAAATCGTTTCATACTTCATATGGAGTTTGTGATTCATAATTGTCATTCGAAATATTTTCACTAGATTTCTAATAGTTTTAAGTATTTACTAAGAAACTGATCTTTTAATTGATGCAATGCAATATATATATAAAGGTTCTTCCATTAATTACGAAAAGATATATAAATATAAACTACAAATGAAACATTGGGGAAAAACAAACAAAATAAACAGATTGTGGTTGTATTTCCGGAGGAGTAAGGTGTTAGACTGCGTGCAGACTCATCCATAAAACACTCCCTTTTTTACTCCATCTATCGAGTGGCGTATATAAACTTTATTAGTAACTCTTGAATAAATTATATAAATAAATAGAAATACAATATTTAAACATCTACTCATATTTATTTACAGGTAACAACATATATAGACACCATGAGTTTGACCATTTTTGTCTACGTTTCATGTATAACTTTGAGAATTTAAACTTTGCTTGTGTCATATCATTAGAGCTCAAAAAACGACTCAAATCGGCTTCTTTTATTGTTTTTGTTTTGGGAAACGTCAGACTTTATGTATTAATTAAAAAAGATGGTTATAGCAAGATGGATGCTAGGAATCACAACCAAAACGACGACCATACTAAACTAAAACGATCGAAAAGCTTATTTCCAACATAAACTACCTCCTTGATTCCAACCAAAACGACCATACAACTTGACCCCAGCATGACATCATATCACACCAAAATACACTATTAATTTGGTTTGAGATTTCGGGTGGGTTTATCGTAGGTGTTAAGGTCATGATATGGTTGGTTTTCACCTCACATACATTGGGAGATACATGTACGTTTTATGTGCACAATGATTAATTGTGTATGCATGATAAACTATATACTCAATTACACAGATGTATATATCATGTATGTATTGGTGTGTGTGTTTGTATGTGTTACATATATATGTATATATCTATCTGTACATTATATACAAGTACGTATCAGTTTGATCTTGGAAGGTGTGAAAGTTTGAGATCGAGGACTTACATTGCCCATGGAATCTGCATATAGGAGCTTGATGAGCTTTGGAGCAACTGTTCTGTCATTAGCATATACGAGTCCCACTTGATGCCGAACAAATGGTTCCACATTGGCACATGTATTGTGAACCTTGTAAAAATGACGAATTAATGGTGCATCCTCAGGCGGCAACCCAATTGCCGCCTGAATGTCGCCAATCAACATCCCTAATGCAATCAATGCGAGAATGGAAAAAGTTACCAAACCTTGTTCTGTCATTATCTTTCTATTTTAGGAAGTTGCAAAGATTATTGATTGATAGTTTGATATGATATGCTTGTCTTATTGGGGATATGAAGCCATATATTTATACTAGCTAGATAGCCTTGCCTCCTACTTATTTACTAAGGAACTGTAAATATTCAAATGTAAATGTACTGTCATGTTATTATTATAAAATTATAAGCAAAATAAAAAACGCGCATCTTGTTGTGGATATTGTAGATAATAAGTTACCAACGCAGTATTTTATACAAGTTAATTGGGTCAAGATTTTAGTAATGATCTTGAAATTTTAGTAATGTAAATGACAATCACTTTAAGTTTATATTATTTAGGCTACAATATTAGACTTACAAATCATTTATCTAACTCGATTTATTACTCATGATATACAAATATGTAATCACATTGTCGTTATCATTTCCTATTAATGAAAACACAATCAAGCTTTCTAAAACCATACAAACTACATTAGTATCTGTTTATAGGTAGTTTAATTTTTCTGTTAATATAATTACCTAAAGATTATATTTTTGAATATTACAATGATTTTATTAACATTTTTATAAAGTCCAATGATAAAATTAAAATGAAGTGAGTTAATGTATAGTAACGTACTCAATACTTGAACTACATACAAATTACAACTATTATGCTTTACATGTACTCTACTTAACCGACAGTGCCATGCAAGTTGGTAAAACCTGTAAATTAAACCTGTTTTTTTGCTAGTTGACTTTTTCAAGGGTCTCTCAAAACCATGTTTCACACTTACATTCTTAGCATAAAAGTTAATGTACGTTATACGGACTTCAAGGGAAATAGATAAAACTCATTATTGGTTTATCAATAGGTGTTAACTGGCAAGCTGCTATATAGTTGAAATAAATCAAATGAAAAACAAATTAATGAAAGAAGTGAAGATCGTAACATATTATGAAAATGCCAAAATGGCCATGGCATGCATAAGTTATTGTATATTAATCGGTTATCATCGATTACCTTATGAAAATGGTTAAATGCCGCGTACACACCATTGTATGAATGGCTTAATTAAGCTATTACATCCACAAATAAACTCGTAACTAAAAGCGAGCAATGTATAGTAAGTATGAAATTTATGGTGTGTGTTCTTTATTCAAAACGGTAGCGATCGCAGTTCTCCAAAGCTAGCTAATTGTAATCTCAACTTTGAAAGAAATTGATCATAAGCAATCTATTGAAGTTATGTGAACGTGCAAATCAAACTAATATTTAGACATTTAATCTACTAGAATACAAATAAGTATTAAAATTGAACTTGATGCAACTACTTATTAATTGTTTCGTAAAATTAAGATTAATGTTAGACCAGTCAAATAAATAACTTGTAATCGGATGAATATAATGGCTTTGTGTATTGAACATTCTAAACGCAATCTATATATCTATGTTAAGTTTGTATAAACGTTTACGATAAGCTACGCGCTTAAATTAAGTCTCTTCCCCCAATCCCACCTGCCCTCTTTTATTGGTTGCAAAACAATTTGCAATTAAATTCCACTTGTCATTATAACTTAACTAATATAAACACAGAGTCTTCTATTAAGTGTGTTGTTAGATCAATGTCATCCGCGGCATTCGTCGGTTGGGGCCGACGAAGCCATGGCTTTCATCACCATTGGCACCACCCTTTTTATTGTCACTTCCCACTTCTTCAGTTTGATGACGAAACGAATTTATGTGGGGCGGGTACCAGCTTATATTTAATGTATTGTTATTTTTTATTTAGTGTATGTAAATGTATGTATATTGTCATATTGATAAATATGGAGTTCAAAAATTGAAGTGACGAAACCATTATTGACACCGTTGTATCTGTCTTTCGTCAGTTTTAGTTGTGCTGATATGACACAACTGATGAAAGAAGCGACGAATGAGAGGGGTCTAAATAAGTTGTTTGACTTGACTAAAATTTGTTAATGGTGCTAACAAAATTCATTAATTGTCAGTTTTGACTTGACCTACCACCCTTAGGCCCTAGCCCATAATCTTACTTAAAGGCATTACCCAGCTAATGTATTCTAGTAAAGTTTTAAGCCACTTGACCAATTTTAGTATACGATTTATAACAACTCGTCACATATCTGTTTTATATAAGAATTTTGAATCTTTTATGAGTATAAAGTTGTGACTAATCAATACATGATTTATCATCGTTTGACGACTTTCAATTCATCCTTTCTATTTATATATTCATATTGTGGCAAAATGTTGACAACCGGCAACACAAACCGGATCGCAATCGAATGTCTATCCATAATAGGGGCATACCTGACTCACTGAGGGGTTGTAACTATAGGGGTGGTAGGACTTAAACCTTAGACTGTGTACTTATTGTGACAAAGATGCAACTAAGCTACAGGCAATTGGTATTTATATTTTTATATACACACGCACGCAAACACAAGATGACAAGTACTATAACTTTTAACTAAAAGATAACCAAATCATTATACATTCAATAACCAAATCTTTATGCATACGTAGTATAAATTGAGTTTAAGCTCAAAGTTGAAATACTAGCAAGTAGCAACAGCATGTCCCATACCAATCATGTGAGATAATCAAACTCGGAGTTTGCTAAGATGGTAATGGCACATCAACCTTCATCTAAGGGTTTTTTTAAAATAAATAAATAAATAAATAAAGTATATTCCTCCTTTGACTTCAGTGTGGATCGAACTCGGGATACTTTCCAACTCAAAGTTAAACATTCATCCAAAAACTTGAATAAATTTATGAGTTACAAATATATTTCTTAATAAAGTCGATTTAGTTTCATCATTTCATGCCTTGTTTAACTGATAACTAACTAATTTTTTCTTGCTCTATAATTTGGACAATTTTAACCATGACGAGTGTAATATAACTTGCAACAGAATCAATACAAATGCCAACTGCCAAGTCCCTTTTGTTTATAGTCTTACAAAGGTTAACCACAGACCGAACCAAAGGTTAGCTATGAATCAAAGCTGACTCATAGCTAATCACAAACACCCGAACTTAAATGAATAAGTAATATACTTCATTAGTAGAAGATCATGCTGCAATAGAGATGTCAGCTCTTACAAGGGCTGTTCTGCAATACTTCCATTCTTGTAATAAGTCAGACTATTTTCTTAGTATCTAGACTATTTGGACACAGCCTACAACACAGATTACACTGTCATACATTTTGACACCAGTGATGTTAACCTACAGTATCAATAGGTTATTTGCCTAGAACATGAAACATGTGAGCTTACTCCTTAGCCAACAGAAGAAGGTTTAAGATTTTTTATTATAAAATCAGTAGAAACAAATTAATGAAAGAAGTGAAGATCAAAACATCTTGTTACCAATAGTCTTTGCAAGAACATTTGCCTTTTTTGAAATGATGAAATCTACTAGCATCTCGTACAACAATCTCCCGGTTCTTCACTGCGGATATATACTTAATCGCCACATGACAATCATTGCACATACGTAAATTCTTCATAATTCTAATTGGAACACCATCTGGAGTGTTCATTAAGGCAAAAGCAATAGCTAACTTCTCACTATGGTGGACCAAATCATCTTCTTTTTCCTCAGGATCCATATCATGCAAGATAGAACCATAATCTGGCTTATAACCTAACAATTGCATATCCTCGATCAACTTCTTTAAATACAGAAATATTTTTTCCGACTCTGGATGCGATTTATCGCTCATACAAAACTGATGAACCTCATTCTTCATTTCAAACCAGCTTACACCTGGTTCCTTTTTTACTCTCATATCCCTCATTGCCTTCCTGAAATCAGACACATTGTGCCATTGTTTAGCAGAGGCTTGCACATTAGAAAGTAGAACATATGATGCTGAGTCATGAGGATCCACGCGAATGACTTCTTCAGCAATTCTTTTCGCCATGTCAGCATTTTTATATATTCTGCAGGCAGATAGTAAGCTTTTCCATATTATAGAATCTGCCTTGACGTTCACTGGCATAGATCTAATAACGGCTTCTGCTTCTTCCAAACAACCAGAGCGCCCAAGTAGATCAACTAAACATGTGTAATGTTCTAACTGAGGCTGCAACTTATATTTATCTGTCATCAAATTAAATATCTTAACCCCGTGATCTTTTAATCCACAATGACTACAAGCATAAAGTAAACTCAAGAAAGTAATATCATTCGCTTCTAACTTCTCTTTCTCCATTTGTTCAAATAACTCAACGGCTTCCTTTCCCATTCCATGAAATCCATACGCTGCAATCATGGAACTCCAGAGGATAACATCGGGAATTTTAGTTTCAGAAAATGCTTTTACAGAATCTTTTAAACACCCACATCTTGAATACATGCTAACCAAAGAACTAAGGACGGAAACTGATGAAGTAGCCCCGGATTTTATTGCTTCTGCGTGAATTTGTTGACCTTGTCCAAGTGTTGCCAACTGAGAACACGAACTGAGCACTGTCACAAACGTGATTTTATCGGGACTGAATCCAGCCAATTTCATCATGTAATATTTATTTAAAGCTTCTTCAGAGCATCCGCTTTGAGCTCTACCTGTGATAAGTGTATTATAAACAGCCACACTATGAACGGGCATGGATTTAATAACTTTTTCTCCTTCTAATAGACTTCCAGACTTGATGTACATGTGAGCAAGTGAACTCCCCACGACCACATTGATTTTAACCCCAGATTTAACTGCATAGGCATGAACCTGCCGACCTGCAGTTAAACTCTTCAAACCAGCACAACCTCGAAGAATACTGCCAACAATAAATTATAGTTGTAAAAAAGGCATAAGTCAACTACATGGTTTCCCAACTGGAGAAAAGAATTTGTCTAAGGTGGCCAATTTAGCTAGTCAGGCGGGTTGAGTAATGGGTCAAAACCAATTGGGTTGACCCGCGTCACTTCCAATTTTCAACTTTCCAAAAGTAAATAACGCCTCAAAAATGATTGGAAAAGTTAAGTCATTTCGAAGTTGATGTATTTTTTTTGTAAACAAATGCTTTACAAGGTTTTGAGTGCAGTTTTAAATATGGGTTCAAACTTACCATCAATCCATTGGGTTAAAAACTGTGTTTATCCTAAAAAATAAAGCATTACAAAACTGCTTTTTACATTTAAAGCACGCAACAAACTGTAAGCATCGGAAATATTCACTGCAAAACACCCTTCAAAAGTACAGTCAACTTTCAACCGGTTCAACTCGTTTCCTTTTTAGCTTAATGTCTTGACATTACCCATTTGACCCATTACATATCAAACACAAGCCAATCAACCCACTCAAAATGAAACAGGTCAAAATCACGACCTCTAAACTATTTACAGACAATGACAACGCATCTCACCTGCCAAGTGTAAATTCATCCGGATAAAACCCCAACTCATGCATTTCCGTAAAAAGTCTCAAAGCCTCCTCATTACATTCAAACTCAGTCAACCCCGCAACCATAGCATTCCAAGTAGCAATATTTTTGTCAGGCATTTCATCAAACACTTTAACTGCTTTATCCAACTCCCCACTTTGCACCAACCCACCTATCAATATATTACAAGACATAATATTCCTCTTAGGCATTACGTCGAACACCATGACTGCATTCTCCAGTTGACCGAACTTTAAGTAGGCATTGAGTAAGTGGTTGGTAACAAACCTAGTGGTAGAACACCCAGATGTGATTATTAAAGAATGAAGCTGGTGAACAAGTGAGAGTGAGTTGATTTGTATGCATGATTTGATGAGGTACGAGTATAGAGATGGATCGGTGTATATGTATGCATTGAAGGTTCTGAATGCTTCATTGATGTGACCTGTTGAACAGAGATTTACGAATTTTTCTGGAGGTGGTTTTGATGAAGGGTATTTGATTGTTTTTGTGGTTGTAGAATACAAGCGGTGCATGGAGATTGAACAAACATTGATAAGCTTCTGATGGTGTAATTTGCCCATGCATCTTACCTCTCACAATTGCATACTTTCAAGAGGCTGCGTTCGACAAAACATAATGATTTAGCGCTAAAAAATTTAAAGACTTTGAATGATCTTAGTTCTGAACAAAGACAAATTGTTTGATAGTTATTCTGACTGAACATTGTAATATTACAGTGTGATAAAATATATCAACTGGATACATAAAAATGCCATCAAAACACAACCCTAGTTAGTTGAAGGAATATTGTAGCCTTGTAGGCATTGTGTGTGACGAAACACGGAGGATGGTCATGACAACCGTGAGCTTTCATCGAACACCTAACCCTTTGCAGTTTGCATATACACTGTGTGTTGTAAAGTGAGTAGAGTATTCTCAATATCTCATAGAAGAATGACAACAAATACTACATCAAGAAGCATCAAACAGTTTCGTGAATAAATTAATAGCTCAAATCCTAGGAAAACTATTATACTAGGCATTTCATCAAACACCATATGTGCATTTATCAACTTTACCATCTCCAAGTTCAAACACTCCACAGAATTTTAGTCAGGCAGTAGGCCCAACCAAAGCTTAGATAGTGAGCGTCAACAAGGCAACTAACAAAGTAAATGAATTCAGACAACTGTACGTTTAGCTGATTAAGACACAAAGCACAATGTCCAACATGCAGTAGCGTATTCTCAAAACAAAAAGACAGAGCAGTATATTATGGTTTATATTATACGAAAGATAGCCTTTAAAACCTAATTTTGAATTTGCACTGTAATGTAGTATAACAAAAACATTATTTAATTTCTTACCTACAAAAGAGGAGCTCAAATTGCAAAGGATTTTAAGATGGTGAGCCCCAGAGTTGAACATAAGGTTGCGTTTAGTTGATTAAGACACAAATCACAATGGCTACTTGATTATCCACACTCACCATCTTTTATTACACTTGATAACAAAAATCTTAAACAATAATACAATTATACACATAAATATGTATGTTTATTGCGAAATTGTGACTCTTACGACTCGATTTGAATCTTAAATATCTCTTACGAATTTGTTTTAAAATGCAACAAACTAGATTTGTTTATCCTTTTTCTTATGTTTTTTTAGTGTATTATATGTAAATCAAAAGTGTAGTAAATACAGTATAAGTTTAAATCAATATAAAACTGAAAGATTCACATTAACAAATACACGTAATTTATGTTTTGTGTTTCTTATTGACAGCCCTAGACATGTAATTATCAATTATCAATTCTATAAAAGAAAATGCCTACTAGCTTCATCAAAATATATAATATGGTCACCGTTATTAGGTGAGAACTGAGAACTTTGTAAACATGTTTTTTATTTGAAAATTGTTACTCCATATAAATTGGCTGTCACTATACAAAAACTGGTAACCAACTTTAATCCGTACATGTTTAAGTGAAACTTTATGGAAAGTTTATTTAAACTTTAGTGACCCAACTAGAAATCAAGGTTTCGTTGGTTGTTACCAAGTGAGAGTGTGAGACCAATGCTAATATTAGTAGTTCGTGACTCACTATCCAAGTGAGACCAATGGTTAAAAAAACCCATAAGATGTGATATTCATTTATAAGTTTTCATGAGTCTTGATTATTAACTTGTTGGTAATGGGCTGACGGCACCCCTAAATGGCCCTAATGGAAGTCTGCCTTAATTAGTTAGTTACTAGTTAGTGCTTACTAGGTTTTACTTTGGAATTTTATTTATTTATTTATTTATTTTGTATTGGACCCTTGTTATTAAAAAAACAGAAATGAACGAATGCATCATTCATTTTACGAGCTTTACAGAAAGAAAAAAAGAAGAAGAAGAAGATAAAATACTAATTAAAAACCTTTATCTTCTTTGATTAATACTAAAACCCTTTAATCAATTGGTAAAAATAAACATAACCTTTTTATTTAAAAAAAAGGATCTTAAGTTCCAGATTACTTTAAAAATAGAACACAATTAAGATAAATTTGCAAAAAAGTGATATAATTATCGAATTATATAATCAAAGGAATGTAATAAGTATTATATAAACAAGACACTAAAGTAGCCTACAATTGTTTACCAACATACATGAAAATATAACAGTATAATATTACAATTAATAGTGAAGGGCAGCCATGTGATTTAAGCATGCATCCTAGCAGCTCAAGCATACTCCCAACCTACTCAAGCATACATACATACAATAGAGCATACCTACGTAAGAGGGGATGCATGCAAGGGAGCCATGATATACACACTATAAATAAGACCCTTTCACTTACTGAAAACACACTCTCTAACAATCCAATAACAATAATCAGCTCCACATCTGATTATAAATATCAACTTATAGATACTTTCCTTCGATCAGTTCTTCTACTTAGGTTTGGCATGAATAAACCTATTCATCAAACATCATAATGTGTCCTTCATACACCTAATATTTTTGACTCCAACCGCGGAGCTAGTGGCGTAAAACCGTAATATAACACGAGTTACCAAACGAGGGAATCGCCACCAAAGTTATCAATCTTCCATCAACCCATCTCTATTCTAATTATACACCTCATTAGTGACAACCGTCACAAAATCGTGACCGTAATCAAACCGTAACCGTAACTTAAACGTTGAAACTCATTCTTGTGTTAGGACTCACCACATGGATTTCCTTACATCAAAGTCTTCGTTTTCAAAGATTAGATCTAAATGCAAAAAGAATCATCGCAATCGGATGTGTAACGAAAAAGATACAAGGCAAAACGTAAATGCGTTCATAATTTCGAAACTTAAGAGAATGTGCGAAGTATGATAAACAAAATTTAATAATAAGTCATTTATAAATAATAAGAATATTAACTATTACAATGCAATAATAATAATAAGCTAAGTAAAAACATATCACACATTAAAAAGATAAAAGCTGAAAATCTACGAAGTTTCACGGTTTAGGTCATAACTCTCTCATCCGGACTCCAAATGACTTGAATCCAAAGCCCATGATCTCTAAACTCCTTGGGCTACAACATTTACAGATTTCAGCCCATAATACTGTTGGGACATGTATGTGTGACAACAGATCTAGCTTGTAATAGTACTAGTGATTATTGTAATCAAGTTTGTACAACTGATTTGGATTTGTAAATGATATTGGTTTGGTATTAATATTCGTTAAATATATTAGTATGTTAAAGTGTTAGACGAATATCGAATATAATGTTACAAACTAAAGTCTGTGAGATGAGATCTCAAGTCGCAGAACTTAGTCCTGCGAGATGAGATCTGGGCTCGCAGAGCAGCGAACCGAGTTGAAATGGACTTGGTTGTGGGCTGCGAGTTGAACTCAACTCGCAGAGCCCATCGGGCTGTGAACCGAGTTTGACAGAAACATATAAATACTAAGCTAGGTCAAATCGGCTAGTGACTTTTGCCATTCGATTTCCAGAGGACAAAAACACGATTCTAAGCATTCATAAGGTTAGGTATTGATCGATTAACATTAATTAATCGATACAAAACCTTGTTGATTAATCAATTCGCTATTATTCTTGCGAAACAAATCGTTCACATACCGTGAACCAAGTATTGAGGAATTCCGCACCTTAATACCTAAGATAACCTCGTTATCGATCCACGTACTAGGGACTTACAATTGATATCAGAGCTTTCGGGCTAAATACTTAGTTAGTTCGAGGTTATTTGGATAATAACGATAGATTTAGGGTTGTTGTTACGTTTAATCTTCGTAAAAACGACCAAAATCAGTCTCTGGAAGTTTTTAGTTTCGTAATCGACCGAAATCTTAGGGTTTAATCGATTAGAAAACTAAAATTTTCGTTTTAGGGTTTTTCAGCCGATTCTGTGAACCGAGTTCCCCCTGCGAACCGAGTTCCCCTGCGAACTGAGTTCCCCCTGCGAACCGAGCTCCCCTGCGAACCGAGTTTCCCTGCGAACTAAGTTCCCCCTGCGAACCGAGCTTCCCTGCGAACTGAGTTCCCCTCTGCGAACTGAGATCCCCTGCGAACCAAGTTCCCCTCTGCGAACCGAGTTCCTGTCCTGCGAGTCGAGTTTCTGCGAAGTGAACTTTCTGATTTTACTGATTGTTAATTCCCGAAACTTTTAAAATGTCTGACATTAGTAAAATGATCGAGATGGAGCACGAGGTTGGAAAATCTAATACTCCACCTAAATTGTTACGTGTTGAAGACTATTACAGTTGGAGAGATAGGTTTGAATCTTACTGTAGATTCCATAATCTCTCAATCTGGATGTGTATCAAAGGAGGATACACGGCACCCACCCAAACTGTTCAAAATGCTGTTGTTGTGGTATCGTATAATCTGATGAGTGAACAACAAAAGAAAGATTATGAAAATGAGAATAAAGCTCATTCTTGTATCAAGATGTGCTTATCTAAGGAAATTAATCATCAGTTAAAATCTTTTCATACTGCTAAAGCACTCTGGGAAGCGCTTGAGAAAAGATGTGAGGGAAGTCCACAAGTGCAAGCTAGCAAGAAGAAGCTTCTGAAAAAGCAGTTTACTTTGTTTAAAGCTTTTAAAGGAGAAACTCTTGATGCTTATGTTACACGTTTCTACCATCTGTTATCTGAGATTGAAAACCATGAAATCACTATTGAGGAGGTAGAGAAAACCGACAAGTTTCTTGAGGGTTTACCTTCTAAATGGGAGATGTATGGTGTGATAATTACAGACAATGAAACCAGATATGCAACCATGACTCTTGAGCAGGTTATTGACAAGCTCAAAGGATATGATTTCATTAAGAAGTCGAAAGATACTGATTCTGATCATGTTCAGGATCCAGGACTGTATCATGGAAAAACTACTATCTCGACTGCTTCATCAAGTTCGACCACTGCTTTGTTTGTTGGTAATGCTGATGGAAAGGGTGAAATGATAACTGATGAACTGTGTTTCATTACATCATCTGGAAATGAAGCTAAAGGGAAACCTTCTGAGAAGTCACCTCAAGAACATCAAAAGATGCCTATGAGTGTGAAATCTGTTGAGCATCAACTGTCTGTTCTTGCTTCATTTGTAGCTTCATATGAGAATTATATTGATTATAAAATTAATGATCCAATTCTTTTTGATGAAGACTATGAACAGATAGATCCTGACTATCTTGAAGAAATAGATCTCCAGGATCAACTTACTTTGTTGTCAAGGAGAGTTAAGAATTTCTTGAAGAAGAATGGAAGAAAGGTTGTTGGCAACAGATCAGGGTTTGATAAAACCAAGATCAAGTGTTATAACTGTAAAAGTTACGGACACTTTGCTAGAGAATGCCAAAAACCTAAGGTAGAGACTGGTGAAGGGAAACAAGGCTCGGGAAATACTTTGAATTCCAAAGCCTTAGTAGTGAAACAGCTAGATGGTTCTTATGATTGGAAAACTCAGTCCGAGGAAGCTTTGATGGCTGAGATTGACGATCAAGAGATTGTGGTTGAGTCTATATCCTATATGCCCACTGATCCAGCTTTTGAAATAAAGGTGCTTGAGACTCCTGTTAAAGCTAATGTCGATGATGTGTTAGATTTGGGTTCAACTGAAGATTTGGATCCTGTAGATTTTGTAGCTAAGATGGCTAAACTGCAAACTGATAAAAAAACGGGTATGCCTAGATCTTATCTCTCTTGTATATCTTTGTCATTTTCTAGTTTACAGTCCTAAGTTAGTGCTTATGCTGATTCCTACAAGACTTTAACTGAAACTAATAATACCTTGTCATCTCAACTTAGCACACTTAGTAAATCCAGTGAGGCTGTAAGATCTGAACTTGACTTAGCTAAGTTAGATATATGTAGGTTAAGTGATGATAAACAGGCCTTAAAGGATAAGATTAAGGCAGATGCAGCTGACAAGACAACTTTTAGAGATACCGTGAATGAGAAATTAATTATCATAGATGGTCTCTATATGAACATAAATGACTTGAATCTGTCCATTGCTAATAAGGATAAGGAGTTAGCTGATTGCAAAATAAAACTTGTAGCTCAGAATCGTAAGCTTGAGAGCTATAGAACATCTAAAATGGATAAAATGTTAGGTGCTCAGCGTAGTGTGAAGGATATGTCTGGTTTAGGTTATAATGATATGCCTCACCCATTCAATTCAAATTACACTAAAACTCTTGTAGATATTGAGATGGTGGATGTTAACCCTGAGACGAAAGTAACCAATAAACCGGAAAAGGTAGAGGCACAGAAGAATGTTATTAAGAACCCTTCATCTGATGATAGTAAGAAAATTCCTCACACCAAAGTACATTTTGTACCGGGTGGAGTAATTAATGATACTAAGACTGATGAAGTGGTTAATAAAGAACATGTAATTGAACCTTTAGTGCCTAAGACTCCGGTAGCGGATGCAAAAGCTAGTAAGTCACGTAAACAGATGTCTTGCTTCAAGTGTCACCAAAAAGGACACGTAGCTTCTTGTTGCCCAAATAATCACTAAGAAGCTTGAGGATAGTAGCTTTAGCGGAACTTCTAGGTTGCATTTGAGACTTAGTGAATGGAATGTTGACTATATACACTTATACTTCATTCGAGATATGACAATTGGATTCTTATGTATTTGAGACTATGTACTCAGGTTATTGATGGACCGCGGCACAAGTCTCCCTTGTGTCGGGGATATCATAACACGTTGTTGAATTGCATTTAGTGTTGTTCTATTATATCAATGTGTTATGATCTAGTCGGGCATCATATCCCGTTGTATCCGCTTTAGACGGGGTGTGACATCATTATCCATGAGTGATACGCTGATACAAACCTATCTTTCTAACTTGTAATTCCTCGTATCATCATTTGGCACCATCCATGGGACCCCGTGATATCGCGTAAAAAGTCACGTTTTTACTATAGATATCTCTCTCATTCTGGAACAATTCTTGGCACTTTAACTCAAAAACATTACAAATCTGTAATATTATGCCAAGATGGTAAAATAAGGTTGCATGATGAAAATCAAGCAAAACGGGCAGAAAACGAAGATTCCACGCACGTTTAAAGATTCCAGACATCAAAACGAGGTTTCAAGACCAAAGAGCCCATCACCAACATCTATCTGACCCAAGATGTTCGTTTTTAAATTACGAATCCAACAGAAGAAGAATCAACTAAAACGGACGAAGAACGAAGATTCTACGCACTCCTGAAGATCCAAACGATTCGTACGACACATCTAAAGTTTAGAGACATATTTTTGAGATTTCTTTTCATCAAAAGCTTTGTTTTTGAATTACGAATCCAACGCAAAAAGAATCAACGCAAACGGACGCGTAACGAAGAAAACACACACGAATCGAGAAACGCAGCAACCGGCAGCGGACTGGTACCACTGGCAGCCAGCCGCCAGCCAGCCGCCGGCTGCTGGCAGCCAGCCGCTGCCGGCTGCCCGCCACCCGCACGGATTGCACTTTTTGGTACTTTTGCGTACCCAGTGCTAGACCTTTTCCTACTTTTCGTACCTGGTGCCACTACCTTTTTCGCCTTTTGTACCTGGTGCCACTACCTTTTCCACCTTTTGCTATCATGAGCTTGGGGATGCTAACTTGAGCCGAATTTCCTCTATAAAAGGCAGCCCCTAGCTCTTATTTCAACACACCAACTCATACACAAACACACACACCAACTCATACTTACACTCTCATTCTTCCATTTTCACTTTCTCACTCTAAAAGTCTCTTATATTTTAGTCTAGGGTTATTGTAATTAATCTACGGATTAACATAGAGGTTAGAGCGAACGTTAGGAGTTTGAAGGTTCATTTTTGTACGTGTGAACGAGTTGTCTGTCATAATAATACGCTGCTGCGCATTTATTTCCGGGTGATATCGAAACCTTTATCATACTTGCTTTATTTCATATTTCAATTATGTATTATTGTCTTGTATGTGATTTGTATATTGCCATGAATTGCGAGTAGTCTATTATTGTGATTGTTGATGATGTAGATAATTATAAGTAAGGATGACGTTATATAATTAAGTGTACGACAATTGTAATCGTGATGTAACGGCCCCTATTCGACAGTTTGTCTGATATAGTACTGGAAACGTTTTATACGGAGTACAAATGTATGGAAGTCGATAAACGACCGAAGGTAGTTAGATCACTGGAATCAGCTCTGGTTTAACAGTTAGAATTCCGAAAGGATAATACAAATTCACAACTAACTGGTATATCCTACAAAAGTCAATGCACAATAAAATAATGTTCGAAAACACGTTCAGATAAAATAGGAATTAATGACCTTTGTATCGTTAAGACTTTATGAACTTGAGTTTAATTTATGGAGTACCCTTTCTAGTTATCCACGTGACTGCAACCTAGTAATTAGGACTTGATCAACCTTAATTATGGTAAGTAGTTATTTGTGCCCATGACATGCAACAAGTAAGACACAGTGAATCCACTCGTTGTACATATTAGGTTTACATTTCTGCATCGTTTTTTATTATTAGTTAGTTTAGAGTGTCACATTCACCGTCAATTACCCCTGACCGCATGTCTGATGAAAGAAGCAGTCGAACTACCATGTAAAGTACACTGTCCGATTACTGAAAGGCATGGCCTGCATATGAAACACGTTTTTATAAACTGCGAATAATCTAGGGATGTATAACTGTTTGAAAAGGAGAACTCAAGTCATAAGTTGAAGTAACCAAACCCTAATGCATAAAACAAGACTTAGGAATAAGGATAACATCCTCGTGATTTAGATACCTTAAAATACTAAGCCTTACTCAATCGGCGGTCAAAACATACAAAGTTATTAATCTGCATGCTAATAAAATACTAATTATTCTAGGGGTTAAGAAAGGTCAGACCTATGAGACGATACACTACTGATTCATGCACCTCGACGTCAAGCCAAAATAGGTTGTTTATCTTTCAACTAGATAAGTATTGGAAGTTTGCGTATTGCTCCGATCAGAATCATGATAACCTAGTTCCTAGTGACATACCAATGGGAAATTTAATTGGTAGGGTTCTAGAGTTTACACCTGATAGTTTAAATCATTATATTAGTATTGCCCCTATTTAATCTGTCATCCTGAAACATTAATTATCGAAATCTCAGCAATCACATGTTTATCTTTATCTGATTTCCTGTAATTTACTTTTCTGCATTTTAATTACCTGCCTTTGGTTTAAAACCCCCAAACCTACCTACTTTGTTTCATCCTAAATATCTCCTACCGAAAGCACCAGCTTTAATCTCCCACACGTTTGGATTCATAGAACGATCTTAGGTCATACTTACCGCTTACTAACCAGAGTAGGTAGTACGTATAATTTAAGCCCAGCAAAATATAAATTTTTAAAACCCCTGTTGCGCCCGCATCACCATCAGGAATCGCAACGACACTGAACCGACGGTTGCGGGTGCAACACCCCGAAACTAAAAGTCACGAGTTAAATGGATGGAGATCCAACATCAACACCAGAAACCAGTAATATGGGACTGAGCAACCAGGGACCAACTGAAAACCCAGGAAACCTGAAACAATCACCAATCAAAATCCCGCTCATGATCAGATCGAGGGTAACCTTGATTATCATTTGATGCACTTCGTAGTTCAAAGTTTTGATCAAATCAACTCCATGTATTCCGCTATAACACCCTTCAATTTAATTGTTATAATATTAATATATCGGAAACGCGAGTCCAATTTAAACATTTATAATTCATTACCGAAAAGTTCAACTATTTTAAACCATAGTTTATCAATCTGGGTGTTATGTGACAACAAAAACAACACTGATTTATAAAATCGGATATCAGAGTAAAGCTCGGTAGTCAAACATTCTTCAGTCCACTCCTTGCCCAGCCCAAAATCATCTCAAGACCTGCGAGGAGTAAATAATGGGATTAGCACAAAGCTAAGTGAGTCAACCTGTCACTATCAGTATAACTCAGCATAACAGTACTGATTAACAGCAAATAACACATAGACACAACATCATCAAGAGGATCGGTGGTCCTTGTGGCGCCCTCAGCCTGCGGTGGCCCACCAAGCGACACTTATGATCACTGCAGGCCAATACAGTGATTTACCGATAACTGTTTGCTACCTTTAACCAACATAAGCCCCATTCACAACACATGTTCACAATTCCTTTGTTGGCTAACCTGTAGCAATCCCAGTCCAACAATCGTTGACCTCTAAATCACCAGATGCCCGAAGGCAACTCATCACTTATTACACGTGTATTTCATCAATCAACAATCAACAATATCAAACTATGTCCACTTGTTGTAACCAAATATGTTACAACCAAATCACACTGAGAGTACGAGTCCACTTACCGACTACCTCAAGCATCCACTCAGTAGTCTAATATCACTGAGCATTCTCCACATCTGAGAATACAATGGAATAACACAAGTTAGTTACTTGTCTCAATATGGATATAACATCATTTACTTACTTATTATACTTGAACATAATTATTACCAAGATTATGAATAACTACTTTAAACATTAATGTTTCATAATCAAGTATCAATTTATGATTCTTATGATCACAACATCATTTTAATTATTACTAATCAACATACATAACCATAACCAAGGTTATCAACCTTTACCATTAATAATTCATCAAAACACTAACATTTGACCAAATGAATACTTAACCAAATATACACATATCTCATCCTTCACATAATCACTTTTAATACTACTCATTAACTTTTAGATAATCATTTTAATTATGATTAAGCATCATCATATCAATCTTTCTTATTAGTAATTTGATGAATTAACCAAATTTCCATGTTTCATACTTGTATTACCATTACAATCATTCCTAATTCATCATTTTCATTAGCAACACTTATCATCAAAATATTCATGACCAATTAATCCATTTTCACATTTTAGCTTGAATAATCTCATTTAACATCAATAATCAATCATACTATAATCATTAACAACACTTCTCAATTTATATTTTAATAACACAAGCTTAAAAGCTTTAATTCTCACAAAATCAACCAAACCCATAAACTTTGCTAATGATCATATTATCACCTTCTTCATTTCTAAGTTAGTGCTTAGGTTATAACCCTTATTTATGTATCATCTAACATTATATCATCATTTCTATCATCAATTTTATCATATAATCTATCAACTCATCAAAATCATCATGAACCTTAAGAACCCTAATCAAAATCATAACCTTTAACATGAATCATGTTACTTATCATCATTAATGAGTATATGTAACCTCAATTTAACAAACTCAACCAAATTTTCGGATTAAAACTCACTAATTATCTAAAACCTCAAAACCCCCAAATTCAAGGTTTATGAAAATCAAGAAATCAAGACTTACAAGATGAGTAGAAGAATTAGAGGATGATAATCCATGTTAATAAGCTTGAATTTGGACTTGAAATCTTCAATTTGATGTAAGTAATTGATTTGATCTAGGGTTTCATGTTTCTGTATGTTCGTATGTATATGTGGAGATAGATATCCACAAAACCGACTTAACCCTATAAAGATATACTGTAATTGTTTAAATTTCATTCCCCGTACTTATCATTATCTGGAACTTAAAAACCATTTGCGGGGAAATATTGTTTTATTTTACTGTCAACTGAATTAAATTAAGACAGTTAATAATTTATTAACCACAATAAATTATTTGACTCTTTTATCCATTTATTTTCAAATAACAAATGAACCTATTTTCTGATACATTAAATAATAGTTCACAGTCAGAAAATATTAAAATACTACTAGACCCGAGGACTGGGTGTTATAAATCTTCCCCCCTTAAAGAGATTTCGTCCTCGAAATCTGATCACACTTAATCAATCTATTGTGACATAATTACCTATTTATTTCCATTTCAATTCACAGTTCTCATATACTCTTAACCACATAATTATTCATTACTATGAACACACAAAATGTGGTTATAATTTAATTCACTTATACATATCATCATTATGCATATCTTTAATCACACTACACCAAATGTATCTACATATATTTATTTAGATATATGTTATTTCATCCACTTACACACCACCAATGTGTATTACAATTGAATTCATATAAACACATAATATCTATCACAAAATGCTATATCTAGCATAAAGGATAGCATTATTAACTATTTAATCCAATTATATACACATATCAAACGTTACTCTCGTGAACAACTTATAACTAAAATACACGTTTTCAATTCTTTCCACATGCACATATCCAACTGTACATGCTTCTGTCTTTTCCCACTGCACAAATACTGTGCATAAACTCTATTTCCATTCATAAAGTAATTACTTATATGAATCGTTTATCATTAATCAGTCATTCAAACCCCTTAAAACATATAATTACTTAACAAGTGGAATACAAAACCACTTACAATCAGAAACTAGCAACATGCCAGAATCATTGACAATTATAAATACTTATAATATTCTGATAACCAGAAATTAGCAATATGCTAAAATCTTTAACACTTATCTTCCTAACAACAAGAATAAAGCAATATCAATAACAGTGGTTATAAAACCACAATGCACATATTTAACAATGAATTTCAAATTCATTTTATAACTAGTAACTAACTAGTATTCACATATCACCTTAAGTGGTGAAACAATTGGATTCAACTTTTACAACTAGTTCATTACTAATTTACAACTTGTAATTATAAACATCACAAGGTTATATGAACTCTTTACTCTAAAGCAATCCAAAATCATATAACCATAAACGCATAAGAGTAAACAATATGTAGAGGTCAAATCTTATGGTTAAAACCATTTTCACTTAATCAATTAGCATCCTATCACATCGAATTGGATACTAAATTAACACCAGTTGATACTATGCGTCATCAGCATAATTCTTTCAACACATCAACATAAGGTGTTGTCATTAGTCACATATTCAACAATATCAATACATTGTTATCTGCAGTTAACTGACCTCTACCTTGCTTAACTCATATAATAATCCGTTCTAGTTGCAATTTATCACATACACATTTCTTGCACAATAACTACCACATTACAACAATAGTTTAGTGGTTTACTATTCTTTTGTTTCAGTCAATCATTAACTATTTCTCAATTACAGATTAATATCTCTAATCTGTTATTTTAAAATCACTTAACTTTATCTGGTACTTAGTAGCCTCAATAATTTCATGTGAAATGGTATAATATAAATACGTTGGCCAGACGTCGTCATATTATGTCAGGTACACTTCATTTTCAGGCCACTTCATACCATTTACTTTTCAAAGTAATTAATCTTTACTTACACATATATCATTAACAGTGATATCAAATTTTACACACATATGATAACACTTTTACAGCATGTATAAGATCAAGTAATAACTTGTTACCATTTTCACTTTATCACTTTAAATGAACAACTAATCACATAATCAGGTAGATATAACTCTTTTTACTATTTCATTAGCACAGATGTAATGTCCAACACAATTACATCAATCAACACTTTTAGTTGAATCACAATTGAGCATTTCAGGTTCAATTATCACATAAATATAAGCTCATGTACTTGGTTTACAATTTCTTAAAATGCTCAATTCAACGCTTTCTATTACTCTACATGATTCAAATACTTTATCATGTTTCAATTAATTCACATATATGATCCACATAAGTCTATAATCAATGGTTACTAACCCTTGTTTGCAACAATCAACAATACCATTTACTGGTATATTTCGGCAGTTAATTAAACCATCTGAAAACAACTCATATACAATAACATGGGTAGACCTCTTAAAATAAGTTTTACTATTGTATATAGTCATAAGAACGATTCCTGGGCTTAAAGAAACAAAAGCCCAATACAAAACGTAAGTCAAAAGTCCGAAATAAGGTCCGAAAAACAATAAAATGCCATTTTCGGGCCCCAGCTCGACCCCAGCCAGGGGTTGCCACCCCTTGGACCCCGCTACCAGGGGCGCTGCCCCCGGACCCCTGTACACGATTTCCAAACCTGAACAACAAATGAATACTTACACAACTCGCTTAGACAAAATGATTTGTCTCGTACTCATATAACCTCACGTGTTTAGGACACTAGGAGGTTACCCATCGGACGACGCGCTTATCGTAGGATCGCTAACTCCTCAGGTGAGTTTCATAGCCCCACTCTTTCAACTGTTTTACTGTTTTCTGGGTAAGACGCATGCTCAATTTCCGTTTTCGAATTATAATGCTAAACTTTTATAATTCACACGTACTATATCACCGTTTGGAAATACGAATGTGTAATACTTAGGAATTAAACCCAATATATTGTTGTAGAACAATATCACTGTTTAACCTAGTTAGGTTACCATTGTACACCATTAGAATGTTGTCTAATAATCACCATCACCTGACTTGGCTAAGTCACTATTATACATTGACCTTATTGTCACGGGACAACCTTATTAACTACAACAGAACTGGTTAGTTCTACCAATACAGGATTAGTTTTCTTTTAGGAACTAAGACTGCACATACGTTTAGGATGTCGAAATTGTAATTGAACTCAAGTAAACAACAACCCAAGATTCCCATATACATGCTAGGCTGAGACTAGGAGTATACGATGGTATCGTATGCTAGTATAGATTCGTTACACTAATACAGAACAACTAGGTGATGATTAGTCATACCTAGGCATATTGCAAAGCACATAATATTTAAGTATTGTATATACATATTTAGATACAATACGTTACTCTCATGCGTTGCATGACTCATGGTTACATGTGTTTGTCTGATTTGACTTATATATATATATATATATATATATAGGTATACACATATTCGTACTCAATATCGAGCACTTGGTGCTATATACAATTTACTTATGTATACAAATATACATATACTCTGACAAACACGATCATACTAGTCGGGCATGTCGTAGTACTGTCGGCTCTCAACTACTCAAGTCGGGCATGTCGTAGTACTGCCGGCTCAATTACAAACTTTGCTTGCGAGCAATTCGGTCGATGCCAGATAGGCACAAAACGATGCCACGGTGAGAAGTGCGCACCAAACGATGCCACGGTAAAGTGGGCACAGAACGATGCCACGGTGAGAAGTGGACACAGGTACAATATTGCGGTAAAGCGATACGCTCGATGGATGGGCGAGCTTATGCTCGTGATCCACACTCATTCACGGATAGACGAGCTTATGCTTGTGATCCACAACAAGTTAACGGGTCGGTGGAGTTTCCACGCGAGGCCGTTAGCTCAATCATGTCCGGGTTAGCTTACACTAACTGGTCAAACGAACACACTAAACATTTCAATTATAGATATGCGGGTCTACAATTAACTATTGCTGGATGCAATACACTAGTTACTCGATCATAGTCTGTGGGACTACAATTTAATATTTGTTGGACGCCACATATTATGCCACGGGGGCATCCTCACGTTTTAATACAGCATAAGTAACATCATTATTCGTTAACATATGACGCGGTCATACAATCACACGATTCATACTTAGGCATGTATTGCCTCACGACTGTAGACTCATTTATACCTGATAGGTATCTAGGCATAGTATGCCACACTCTCTATGTACTTAGGCACACGTCACCACTATTTGGGTATGAAATACCCCTTTAGATGTATATACACTGGTATTACAACAACATAACAAAATAAATCAAAATCGTGGATTTTGAAACCATCTTTCAAAACATACAAGATATATATACTTTATTTTTCAATGATAAATCCTATGAACTCACCAGCTTTATAGCTGACTCATTTTAGCATGTGTTCTCAGGTGCCCAGCAGGATTAGGATTGCTACAAGATTATGCTAGCTCGAGTCGCATGTTTTCACAATTGGATTTCCCTGCATAACTTTTGTATTTCAAATTATGTATTGAAATTATTTTGACGAACTCGCAACTTGTATACACTTTTATTTTGGGAAATGTATAACTATTTTCAAACGTCTCATTTAGAGTCGTTCATTATTTACCTTTGTGCAGTGATATTTGATTTGGTAACATCCGACCCGACCGCTTCCGCAACCCGAAATCTGAGGGTGTTACACATGGATCACTCATTCTTGAAGGTCAGAAAGAAGGTGAAAAGAATATGTCAACGGATCAACTTCAAAACCTCAAAACAAAAACTCGAAAGCGATGCTACTTTTTACAATGAGCCTTTTGTATATAAAGAGTCAGAAAGAAGTGTCTGTGATCTAGTAGCATCTCTTTTTTCAAAACGAATTAGAGATTGCGAAATGACCAATGGTCTCAAAGTACCAACGAACCTAAAAACGTATGATGCTCTTTTAGACCCTGATGACCACCTCACGGTGTTCATGGGAACGATGGACGTACACAACCAGCTTTGTGTCGATTCTTCCATATCACATTGTCTAGGGCCATGAGATTCTGGTATGATAACCTGGCGCCCGAGAGTATCGATGGCTTTCATCAATTGCGGGATAAATTCAGAGCTAACTTCTTGCAACAAAGGCGATTCCAAAAAACTCAAGCCAAAATACTAGGCATTCGGCAGAGCTAACTTCTTGCAACAAAGGCGATTCCAAAAAACTCAAGCCGAAATACTAGGCATTCGGCAGCGGCCAGAAGAATCCTTGAAAGATTACTTGGCTCGATTCGGAAAAGAAACATTGCACATGATGGATCTTTCAGACGGTATGATGATTGGAGCCTTCATTAGTGGACTCCGCCCAGGAAGGATTTTCAAAGACATGATCGCACGACCACCTTTGTCATTAGAAGACTTGTATACAAAATCCAACAACTTCATACGAGCAAAAGAAGCAAACAACGAGAACTGACTTCGGGAAGCTAAGTCAAAAACCACAGACTCGAGGCAAAATCCAAGCTACAAGGAATTTATTAAAAGATCAAAAGACAAGTACGCAACCCGAATCAGGGGTTGACCAAATGATCGCGGTAACAACCTAAAAGCTTCTTTCACACCATTGCTTAAAACGCCAGCAGAAATATATGCTACATCTAAAGGGAGGGACATTCTTCGAACTCCTCCTCGGATGTATACCCCCGCAAGTCAAAGAGACAAGACACGATATTGTGAATTTCATGGAGATCATGGACATGACACAAACAACTGCATTGACTTAAAAAAGAGGTCGAAGCCTGTATAAGAAACGGTCGCTTAAGCCATCTGGCGAAAGGAGCAAAAGCTCATAACAACTCTCAAATCCCTGGACCGTCAAGACTGAGGGATCAAGGTAAAAATCAAGTAGAAGAATGGCCACCAAAGGAGAAGCAGGAAATCAAGCCGAATCATGAGATCTTAATGACGAGTATCATTCGGAATCACCATATTCCTGATCCATCGAGAAGTAAGCAGATGGTTCTTGAAATCACCTTCTTTACAAATGATCATGATCCAGAAGATAACAACGAAGATGACCCATTAGTTGTAAAAGGAGATATCGGAGGAGCTTTGATATATCGCATTTACGTAGATGTAGGTAGTTCGACTGAAATAATGTATTACCATTGTTTTCATCAACTCTTTGAAACACTAAAAGCAACACTAAACCCACCTACCACACCATTGATAGGGTTTGCAGGATAGAAATTATGGCCATTAGGGGTACTCACTATACCCCTAACCATGTACGATTTTCAGGGAAATGGGAGTAAAATTATCATGACAGGTTTCATGATAGTCCGTGCGCCATCGCCTTACAATGTGATCCTCGGAAGGCCAGGAATGAAGAAACTCGGAGCAATTGCGTCAACAATACATGCTTTAATGAAATTCCTTACTGATTCGGAAATTTCTACCGTAAGAGGGGAGCTACCATGTTCGAATAAATGTTTTCAAATATCCATAAAAAGGGAACATACCTCACTTGAGAATACTACTCCTTGTACCCGAATAAAAGCTACAGAAGATGAGGGGGTGGTAATCAACGATGATCATATAGATCAACTAGTTACCCTTGGTGCTAACCTCTCGGCACGGCTTAGAGAAATTTTTTTGAATATATTGAAGGCCAATCGAGACATATTTGCATGGTCACCATATGACATGACTTGATTACCATGGGTACTTGCTGAACACAAGCTCAACATCCACCCACGTACCTTCCCAGTTAGACAGAAGAAACGTGTTCCGGTAAGAGAACAAAATAAAGCCATCAACGAAGAAGTCAGCAAGCTAGTAAGTGCTCAGATACTTAAAGAAGTTTTCTTTCCCTGTTGGGTATCAAACCCTATGGTCCGAAAATCTGATGATACATGGCGAATGTGTATAGATTTTACAAATCTAAACAAAGCATGTCCAAAAGATAGTTATCTGCTCTCGGAAATAGACCAGAAAATCGAATCGTTAGGTGGCTTCAAGTGTAAGTGTTTCCTTGATGTTTACAAGGAATATCATCAGATACGAATGGCAGAAGAAGACGAAGAAAAAACGACCTTCCACACCGAACATGGGACGTTCTGCTATGAGAAAATGCCATTCAGGTTAAAGAACGCAGGGGCCACCTATCAACGTCTAGTAGACAAAGCTTTTTCTAGACAATTGGGTGGTAACATAGAAATCTATGTTAACGACATGGTTATCAAAAGCAAGGATGAAGGTGACTTAGTTTCAGATATTGAAGAAATGTTTCGCACACTCTGACACATAAACATGAAACTCAACCTAAAAAAATGTACATTTGGTGTCGAGTCCGGTATGTTTTAGGGTCACATGATTACAAATGAGGGAATCAAAGCAAATCCAGAGAAAGTCAAGGCCATAATAGACATGATGGCACCTTGAACAATCCGATAAGTACAAAGTCTAAATGGAAAGTTAGCGGCCCTGGGTCGTTTCATGGCTAAATCAGCTTAAGATCTTTGCCCTTTTTCAGAACACTCAAATATGAATAAAAAAGACTTTCGGTGGAACGAAGAGGCTGTAATGCCTTTTAAGAATTGAAAAGCTCATCTACAATCCCTCCCGACATTAACTATACCAAAACCAGGTGAAACACTCATACTAATATTTGGCAGCATCTAATGAGGTAATTAGCTCAGTTCTTTTGGCTGAACGGGAACACATCCAAAAGCTAGCATACTTCATGAGCAAGGCGTTATAAGGGCCTAGAATAAACTACCCATCACTTGAAAATTTGGCGCATTCCGTCGTTCACACAGCACGTCGTTTACGTCGCTATTTTCAAGCCCACGCCATTTGTGTCCTTACTGATCAACCAATTCAGCAGGTACTACTTAAACCTGAAAATTTAGGAAGATTAGCTAAATGGGCCATTGAGTTGGGAGAACACGACATCACTTACAAACCCAGATCAGCAATCGAGGGACAGATCTTTGCGGACTTTTTGGAAGAATCAAAAGTGTTTAACAGTCCAGTAGAAACAACAAACCCAACGTCATGTACATCTGATCACAACAATGTATCACCCACTTAGACATTGTACACAGATGGCGCATCCAGCAATGACCGATACAGGTCTAATTTTGACTGAATAGTATGGCAAAGAAGTTATGTATGCTCTCATGTTTGAATTCCCCACTTCTAATAATGAAGTTGAGTATGAGGCCCTGATAGCACGGTTAGAACTTGCTATACGCTTGGAAGTTGACCATTTGCAAATTTTTTTATGATTCACTTTTTATCATGAATCATGTAAAGGGGACATACGAAGCACGAGAAGATTCAATGAAGCGTTACTTAGCCAAGACAATACAACCATAAAAAGAGCTTCAAAAGGTTTGAAATTACACAAATTCCACGGTCTAAAAACAAACGTGCAGACGCACTGGCCTCCTCATCCTTCGCATACCTCACAAAAAATGTCCTTGTTGAGGTCGTACCATGTAGAAGCATCGACATCCAAACAATCAGCTTCATAACCGAGTCAGGTGCAACCTGGATGGATCTGATTATAAAATATCTCAAAGATGGAACACTTCCCACCGATCCAAGTCTTGCCCGTAAAATCAGAATCAAAGCACCACAATACTCAATCATGCATGGAATTTTGTACAAAATAGGTTACTTGTTACCTTGGTTGCGGTGCGTTGGGCCACTACAAGCACAAAATATACTTCAAGAAGTGCATTTAGGATCCTGTGGGGAACATGCAGGTGCAAGAACTCTTACTCAGAAAGCAGCAAGACTCGGGTATTATTGGCCTACAATGTATACAGATGGCACGTTCCAACTTCCTAATATCCCCCTATTGCATAATCCCGGGAAATTCACTCTTCTTCACCCATAGAAACTTATGTCTTCATCTTTTAATGTGTCGTTTGAAACCTGTTGCTATTTTATGACAACGAGGTCTAATAGAAAACGTAAACCACTGATCACCACTCCCAGCTATGTAAAAGAAGTACATAAACAAGTTTTTGGATGGTTCCAAATGCAGTGCTTTACATAACAAGTCGAAACACAAAATTCTCCTATAACCATAAGGGTAGAGTTGCGACACGCTTATTTGATAATGTGTTAAAATATTTGACAAACACGAAGATATAGGAAAATGCAAACCAGCCTTCAAAAAGTTTTGGTATATGCCAACCATATTATCTGGTGGATTTTTGATGTTCCGATCTCCTTCCGGAGCACAGACACCTAAGTCATCACGTAAATAAATTTTTTCACGCAAAAGAGACACCTTCTCAGGTGTCAATTTTGACGTACAATTTTATAAACAAAATTCCCTCATATACTAGGTGAAGACAACTAATAAAGCTAAGAATATTTGATAGACTACAAGGAACTTACCGGTTAGGATGGAAGACCTCTGCTAATAAACTCAGGAAAATAAAAAATAAAAGAATGTGGAATAGATCACTGTTTTTATAAAGAATAACAGAGGCGGTGAAAAACACTCTAACTGGTTATTCACACTCGCAAACTTGCTATAGGGGTAATAGTCCCAATTATTTTTTTGTCGAACACTGAGTTAGCATCTCCAACACACTTCCAACTAGACCTATCTTCCCTAAGCATAAAAGACACAACTTGCCCTTCGAGCAAGAAGTGTCCCTTCGAGCAAGAAGTGTCTTGAGGGACTTAATAGGTATTATACAAATAAGACACTAAAGTAGCCTACAATTGTTTACTGACATACATGGAAATATAATAGTATAATATTACAGTTAATAGTGAAGGGCAGCCATGTGATTTAAGCATGCATCCTAGGCTCCTAGCAGCTCAAGCATACTCCCAGCCTGCTCAAGCACACATACATACAACAGAGCATACCTACGTGAGAGGGTATGCATACAAGGGAGCCATGATATACACACTATAAATAAGACCCTTTCACTTACTGAAAACACACACACTCTAACAATCCAATAACAATAATCAGCTCCACATCTGATTATAAATATCAACTTATAGATACTTTCCTTCGATCAGTTATTCTACTTAGGTTTGGCATGAATAAACCTATTTATCAAACATCATAATGTGTCTTTCATGCACCTAATAATTTTGACTCCAACCGCAAAGCTAGTGCTGTAAAACCGTGATATAACACGAGTTACCAAATGAGGGAATCGCCACCAAAATTATCAATCTTCCTTCAACCCATCTCTATTCTAATTATACACCTCATTATCCATGAGTGATACGTAAATACAAGCCCATCTTTCTAACTTGTAATTCCTCGTATCATCAGAATGAAACATGATGTATAAGATCAAAGTTTCTTACATATTACTTTTATTACATATATCTATTTTAAATACTTAAATTTTCGTACATAAGGGGTGAATTTAAAAATATACTAACTTTTTCCTTACCAAATTTGAAGGTAGTAAAAAATTTAAAGTGTCAATTATGCACTCCTTAGGATATATGTTATTTTTTTTTTATTTTTTTTACATAATTTGAAATATGGTTGTAGGTAGGGTTTAAATGAGTCGATATTGCTCGTGAGCCACTTGAAATTGACTCATTAAAAACTTAATTTGAGTCGAGCCTAAATGAGCTTGAACCCGTATAATACTTAATATAATTAAAGATTTACAGGAAATCGTATTATATATAGCTAAAAAGTAGACAAAAATTTTAAATAAATATTATATATTAATAAATAATACGAAAATAAATATTATTCTAGAATATATGAGCCGTGCACGAGCCGAGTTCGAACTTGTATAAGATCAAACGAGTCAAGTTTGAGCTTTATATACTGAGCTCGAAACGAACCGAGCTTGAACTCGAACTCTGTGCCGAAGTTGACCCTGAACGAGCTCGAACTCAGCTCGAATCGTTTATACCCCTGGTTGTGGGTCTACTCCTTCTATAAACAAGGTCCTTAGAATACCTTTTATATTTCTATTAACGTTAAAGAAGCTTCATATGTAAGAATCGTGATACAAATGAGGGTTGAGTGGGAGCAATAATGTTAGAAGAACAATTTGAGTTAATAAAGTAAACAAGGAAGAATATTATGGAGTGACATGCAAATAATTTGGAGGTTTCACATCATTTTTAGAGAATACAAACACGACAAAAGAGATCCTCCAATCAAACTAACAGATCTATGTACGTTGTGACATCATATTCCAATTATTCAACTATATTGATGAACTTATACATTAGTTTTCTAAAAGTTTAACATATTATTAGAACAAAGGTTTATAGTCAATATTGTGAAATTATGAACAAGTCTAATGAAATCGAAGAATATATTACAATATCTCGAGAAACCTTACAAAGCGCGCTATAAGATCTCGAAAAAACTTGGAAAATCCTAGAGAAATATTTGGTACAAGAGGAAAATAGTATTTATTTGTGGTCATCTCGTTGTTTAGAATATACAACTTTTCAAAATATATGGTATTGGTTGTTTTTTGTATTATATTTTCTAAGGAAAATTATAAATGACTTGTATTTAACATAGAATATACATTCAACTGCGTTTGAAATAAATTGGACATAAATATTAGTTTGTGGATCACTACTTCTCCATGAACTTCTATAAAGTAATCGTTTCTTAAAATATGTAATGACTAAAAAATTACCTATAGCCTAGGTTAGATTAATAGGGGCGAGGTTTTGCATAATTGAATGAAATGAGATAACAATGATCTCGGTCATTGATTTATGTTATCAACGAATTAAATTTGTTATATCTTAACAACATTACATTACATTATACTATAATGCAACGTATATATAAAATGTAATGTTGCAAATTATGAGTCGTTATCACAAATTTTACTGGTTGAGATCAGTCGCTCATCTTTCTCCTCAAATTTTAACCCTCTGAGATCTTACACTAATTAAAAAAGTATAAATGATGTTATTTATTAATTTTGTTTATTATATATTTTTAATTAGTTAATTTAACCTTTTTTATTAGGGAAGTGATAAATACAACATGACTTTTGTTACATACATCAACATATATCCATTACGCTGTTATACTGTATATTGTAATACATATATGTTGATGTATGTAACAAAAACTATCTTTATTTATCAACACCCTTTTTATAAATATGTAGTACATCATGTGTACTACAATGTGTATTTAGTACGTACCCCATTTGCAATGCTTCCCCAAGACCCCAAAATTTCTAGAACTTCGATACTACAATAAAACATGTCATATTTTATTTCAAATACATATAGATCTTCATCATGTCGTCATCATATGCCACACGTCCTATGATTTTAATTATATATATAACCACCTAAATTACGTGGTTAGCTACCACCTAGAAATTGATGATCCATAAACCAATAATTACCCAATTAAGCATCAGGATCGAGTTAATTTGTCTGTCTTTCTGACGTTAACATAATTTTGCATTATGTTAATCCATTATTTACGGAGAATTTCAAGTAGTAAATTCTTGTTCATTTCAAAGAAAAAAAACATAAAGTAAACCTTGTCATCTATACGTGTCCTTGTTTTAGATGTTGGACTTCTTATGACCATAACATAATTGGTTTAATTTTACCACATGATTGTTAAGGTTACGTTGATATCTTTGTACGTGTACTTCGTTTAATTAAGGGTTTGTAATAACTACTAAGGTCGAATAAGTTGTCAAAATATTATAAAAGGGTGATAAATGATAAGCTAAGCTAAGATGATTAAACCTTAATTACATATTGCAACATATATAGGTTATTTGATTTGGGATAGGATTTAAAATATCGGATGATTTTGTAAGTCGTGATAACTCTTATTATTACTAGTTTGGGTGTCATTAGTTTTAGTTCAAGATTAAGAAAGAAAATTCTTGATTTTAGACACAAATCACTAAAAACTCTATTGTTAATTGTAAGAAGTCATCGTCATGGATTTTTTTATAAGTATAGAATCATTCAAACTTTGATACTTATAATTATAATTGTGTCAAACTTTCTCTATTATCCTCTTCGTTTTAAGTTTTAGATACAATCTCATACTTTTATACGGTGCTTTCGTTGGTTGTCGCAATGATTGTTATCCTTAATCCCGAATAATGATCTTACCATAATATCTCGCAAAAAGGTGTGACCCTTTGTCCTTTGACCTTCATCATTTTTAGACTCTTTATTTGACAACTTAAGTAATTAACAATGTGTACACTTCGTACTTTTGAACTGTTTCCACATTCGACTTAGAAAACCATCATTATCACTCAAGATATATAAACCAGCTTATTGTTTTTAGAATTCAACACCTAATTATCATTTCCCGTCATACTAAATGCTATCAACATCAATTATTATAAAAAAACGTCCTTTCATTCTCAAAATGACACATTATAACATCTTTTATATAAGAAATTGTATTGTATATGTCATCAACTTTTATTTTTTACATTTCTAACTCTTAATTTTTTTTTCTCGAATCTATATGATTAAACTTGAATCACTTTTAACTAACACCGGTGCGTAAAATTCCCCTTTTGTTGCTTGTATTATGTATGACGTGTCCCTTTCTATTTTTAGGAATATCTGTCTGTCATCCTATTCGACCTCATTTCTCAAAATTCTAGTTTTAACCTTTTTCTCCATTTCCAATCTCTGATTGAAGTTCGGTTAGTCAGTGAGTGTTGCGGTGAGGGTGGCGTTATCGCATATTTTCGAGGTCCTTCTCATCACAACTCGCTCCGTTGTCAACTTCCTTCCTTTTAGATACTTTGGTCGGTACTTTTGCATCCCCAATTTCATAATTAGGGTTCCTCACACATACATACATACATAGTTTCATACATACCACTACAATTTCCGTATATTCCCTTAATTATATATCTAATCTAATAATATAATATTACTAGTAGTAGTATTTCATTCATTGGTCGTCTGTTTGGTCATCCTTGTTTTTTTCATTCACCCAATAAAACTCACCAATCTCAGATTCCAGTCCTCCTTCATCTCAGGTTACTCTTCAACTTCTTATCGATTATTCTTATTGTTTATTATAGTTGTTGTGGTTTTTAGTTTATGAAACGGATGAATTTATATTTTAGGGCTGATATGTAACAGATGGAGGGATATTAGGTTAGTTTGGGTTTTGGTGGATACACAAAATATGGAATACAATTCACCTTCAAAAGATAAACCTAATGGATTCTGGGCTTCACCGCGAGCTCAGATGGATAATTCGGTACCAGACGATCCGTTTAATGGGTTTTCCGAGATGATGAACTTTGATACTTATGCTGGGTGGTGTAATAGTCCTTCTGCAGCTGATCAGATGTTAGCTGCTTTCGCTTTATCAAACGGTTTCCCTTCTTATGATTTAGGAAACTTTCATGAACAAGTTAAGGGTGGGTTTATTAGTACTGATGTTGAAATCGCGCAGAGTTCGGTTAATGGTGGCGAATTCGGTTTACCTAGTGAAGAAAGAGATGGTCAAGGAACTGATATTGTTTATAGGCCGCCACAGATACGGTCACTTGCTGAAAAGATGTTGAAAGCGTTGTCGTTTTTTAAAGATTCGTCTGGAGCGGGCATTTTGGCGCAAGTTTGGGTTCCGATTAAGGAAGGTGATAATTATGTGTTGAGTACTTGTGAGCAGCCGTATCTGCTTGACCAAGTGCTGGCTGGATACCGTGAAGTGTCTAGAGGATTTACGTTTTCTGTTGAAGTCAAACCGGGCCATTTTCCAGGGCTACCGGGTCGGGTTTTTACCTCAAAAGTTCCTGAGTGGACTTCTAATGTGGCTCATTATAAGAAAGGTGAGTACTTGAGGATAGATCATGCGCTTAGTCACGAAGTGCGTGGATCTATGGCTGTACCGATTTTTGAAGATGATAACTCTGAGAAATCTTGTTGTGCGGTACTTGAACTTGTTACAATGAAAGAGAAATCTGATTTCAGTACTGAATTGAGTCATGTTTGCCGTGCTCTTGAGGTAGTTCTTACACTTGTATTCTTACTTTCTATGGATGTATTGTTTTCTGTTGCTGTTTTTTTTATTCTTTTGTTTATTTGCTGCTGAAACTAGCGGTACCATCATGTAAGTATATATCTCTACCACTTGTTATACAGAACGCTTTTAGTAAGGTAGCCTTCACTTAAGGTAATTAATCAAGCTTAGAATATATAATCGTGCATATTTTAGGGCTATAATGCTATATATACTAACCATATGTTCTTTTTTTGGTTGCTTATTTAAGTGGTTCAAAGTTATTAGTTTTTCTTCCACTTTGGTGTGTGTGTACGTATACTATACTCCAATCTTAGAATTCATCTGTATCTATGTGTCCATGTGGTGTTGCTTGTTTGCATACTTGTGGATCTCTTTGGCTGTTCTTTTCTTCCGTTAATGTGAGGTATTTCTCTTGGCTCGGTCGTTTCACATATAAGTGGCGTTAATTTATTTATTAACTGTGGGTACAAGCACGGAGCACCAATTTTTGAGGACGTTTAACATAAGTCAGTAACTATTTAACTATTTGTTTGTTTTCAATTACTGTAACACTGGTTCTTGATTTCACGTTTCCTTCGAAGTTCCTGAGCGCACGGTGTTCTTCTATTCGCTTATGATCATTATCTATGTCCGACTGTCCATTAACCTCTGCTCTAATTCTTGCAGACTGTGAACCTGAAAAGCGTTGAACCTCCTCGACTTCATAAGCAGGTATGTGTTGGATGTTGTTGCGTGTATACTTTTAATTACAATCTTAAGTAGATTCCCATTGTATATATGATATCAATTTGTTTCTACCAGCACGATGTAACACTTCTTATGAAACCTTAACTAACCCCACTTTTAGAGCAAGTGAGGGATTGTCAAAGACTCAAAGGGTCCAACCTTGTTCTGGTTTTGGGAAATGATATTTGTTTATGAAGTTATAATTCTTTTGCAGTGTCTTTCAAAAAATCAAATGGCTGCTTTAGCTGAAATAACGGATGTGCTTCGAACTGTGTGCCATGCACATAGATTGCCAGTTGCTCTAACATGGATACCATGTAGTTACAACGAAGGTGTAGGTGATGAAATCATAAAAGTACGGGTCGGAGGGTGTAATATCAGTTCAGCAGAGAAAGGTATACTATGTGTCCAAACGGATGCTTGTTATGTCAACGAACAAGAGATGCAAGGTTTTGTGCAAGCCTGTAGTGAACATCACCTTGAGGAAGGACAGGGTATTGCTGGAAAAGCACTTCAGTCAAATCATCCTTTTTTCTTACCTGATGTAAAGGAGTACCATATAAACGAGTACCCACTTGTCCAACATGCTCGTAAATATGGCTTAAATGCTGCTGTGGCTATCAGGCTGAGGAGCACCTATACTGGTGATGATGATTATATATTGGAATTCTTTCTTCCTGTTAACATGAAAGGGTCTACAGAGCAGCAACTTTTGTTGAATAATTTATCTAGTACGATGCAGAGGATCTGTAGGAGTTTGAGGACGGTTTCCGATGCAGAATTGTCTGGTGTGGTGGGATCAGATGTTGTATTCCCGAGAGGTTTAGATGAAAGCGGGCTGCCGTTGGAGTTATTAAGAAGCTCTTCCGAGCAGAAATACATGGAAGGAGGTTCGAATCCTTCTGATCTAATTTCTGTTAATGCAAATGAATCAACGGATGTTAGGATGGGACCGCGTCCACCTGATCAGGTAATATTAATTGTTATATATTTACGTTTTAGTACTCTCAAAGCCCTGTGTAAATATTTGTTTTCGTATGTTTCTTATAATATGCAGTCTTTGTTTGCTCTTCAATTCTCTCTTCAAAGTACATATAACATGCTTGAGGCCCCATGACACCCCTTTATCAATATGGAATCTTGGAATCTCAAAATAGATATCATACCCAAGTAAAAGATTGTGTCAGCCACATCTAGAGTAGTAAATGATAATTATCCGTCCACAAATGCCAGGTTGCTGTTGTGAGCAAGCACATAAGTATTCATGCAATAGAAATATTGTGCAAAGTATTACTTTGCATTTCCAACAAACAAATTTTACATAGAAGTCTAAAATATATCTGTAAGTGACAGAACAAGGCCTCCAAACATCATTGGGATATGTTAGAAAAAGATGACGGGAGGTGTTGCCAAATTTTCTTTGTAGTTGGGGTTATTTTATGCAATATTTAGGATCTTGGTTTCTGTACCATTCCAACGGGCCATGTGGATACAGTTGATGTTAATTTTTCTAATAGTATCCCAAATAGTTTTATGAAATTTTTTTTGATCAAGCTATCTATTAAGAAGAAAAAGAGCACGATAATACTTCTTTTCTAGAGGTAGGCCAATGCTCCATGATAACAGTGTACGTTAACCAGTCCCTTAATTCTATGTACTTCTACTTGAATGAGAGTACCAACTAGCCTTTTTACTATTTGAGAAACTGGCTATTGTACATTGTTATCGTGGAGAATTGGCCTAGTGGTTTCTTACCGCAAAAGCTAGGCTTGAGATTTTTCCAGACTGGGAAGTCATGCCCAAGAAATATCTCACTTGACTGTAAGCAAGATTGATAGCTAAAGCTACTCTTAAATGTTATCATAAGGATTATGAGGAAACATGTTGGCTGGTAGCTAAGTGACATAAGCATAGATTGTGATTGCTCATGCAACTTTTAATCATTGCCCTCTGTGCCAGCTTCATATAAAGAATGCATATATGCAATTATTCATGCTGTTCATAATGCCATCTATGAATTAGGAACCTAATCTTTGTTGTTTAGGAGGAGGCTTGTAGCGTTTGTTGGTTGAGTCGGTCTTTTTATGGTCTTAAGCAGGCTCTCTGGTATTGTTTTTCTTATTTCTTTCTCGCTCCAGAGAAACTTGGGATAAGACACCACATCTCGTTAGCAGCCTGTAGTGTTTGTTGGTTGAGTCGGTCTTTAACTTATGAATGTTAAATGGTTACAGGAGACCCCTTAAAAATTTGGTAACTGCAGTTTCCGCCGCAGGCTATATACCCTTGGTACATTAAATCGTTGCCGTTTACCATAGTAATAGAAAGAATTAAAAAAAATAAAAAAATTAAGCAGCTGTATGAATAATAGTTTGAAAAGTTTAGAAGTCTAAATTATCAAACTGAGAAGTATAGCACTAAAATACGTAAGATAAAATGATGATAATGATTCAGAAATATAAAGGTGGTTGTCGGCTTGCCGCTATTAATAGAAAATTCAACCTATTGAATGGGGATCCCTATTTGACATAATGACCATCTTCCAAGTACAATTTGAACCAAGAAATCACTATTATTCTCTTTAAGAAAGAGTTATTCCAATTTTCTAGGGGGAATATGGGCGGTATAAGTCAAAAGGGGCCTGGTCAAACTTGATTACAGAACCATATTATTTCTATAATAACCTGAACTTCTCAAATACAAGTTATGTGTAAGTTATTTTGCATTTTAGCACATCTCCGATGTGTTTAAAGGTCTGTGATCCGTCTGAGTAATTCCCACTTTACTGAAGTCATTGAGCTTAACCCATTTGACTCATTAAAGAGTACTAGAGTAGAAATTTTGCATTTTTAGCACATCTCCGATTTGTATACAAATGGTTGAAATTGCCACCTCTATGATGGCGGCTTCTAATTGAAGAATTGGGATACCTAAGTTTTACATGAATCAGTCATGCTCTCTTTGGGGTAGATATGTATCAACCTGCCTTGATGGAGATGTCTTATTGTATACAAAATGAAACAATTAAATATTACCTTATGTGGAAGTACATGTGGTTTTACTTTTGTTCAAAGTCAACATTACCATGATCTGTTTGGACGTTTTACCTCCTGGTCTTGCAAGTGTTACTAACATGCCCCGGTGTTTGGCAGATGGTTGGTGGATCAAAGCGACAATCCGAGAAAAAGCGAAGTACTGCAGAGAAGAATGTTAGCTTAAGTGTACTACAACAATACTTTTCTGGGAGCCTTAAGGATGCTGCTAAAGCCATTGGAGGTATTATTCCACCTTTATATGGATCTTTATAAGTTTATAGCTACATTAGACACCATAAAAAGTACTGGATTCAAGTATACTATATTTTATATACTGAAGGTGATACTCATTTATACATGCATTTGTGATGTTTTACTGTATCGATTAGATGATATATGGTGGTTGAAAGTATGTTCTTCTTTGTAGTTTGTCCTACAACACTAAAAAGGATATGCAGACAACATGGTATCTCAAGATGGCCATCACGCAAGATAAACAAGGTCAATCGTTCTTTAAAGAAGATACAGACGGTTCTTGACTCTGTACAAGGCGTGGAAGGAGGTTTGAAGTTTGACCCCACGACAGGTGGTCTTGTAGCAGCAAACGCTGTCATCCAAGATCTTGATGCACAAAAAAGTTCAATGCTTTCCAATAATAGCCCTGAAGGTGCATCACCACATCCTCGACCATCATCATGCTTTAATACCGAAAGTCCGACTGTAAAACTAGAGGATGAATGTTACATGGGAGTGGACAAATTAAGATCATCTAATAGCCTCCCAATGCCGATTACAACTTCCACGGGTGAATATTGCAGTGATAGTTTAAAAATGTCTGCAGTTGATATTCCTTGGACATCCAAATGGAGTCCAGTTGATGGGCAACTGAAAGTAGAAAAGTCAAACCGCCTTTTCTTGTCTCATAGCTCGAGTTCCTTGGCTGCTGGTGATGACATGGACACATCAATGAATGACAACGATGTCATTGATGATCATGATAATGATCATAACCAGTCCACTTCTTCTGGCATGACAGATTCATCAAATGGCTCAATGATGAATGGAAGTACATCAAGCTCTCCAAGCTTCAGTGGTCTGAAAAACCCGAAAACAGAAAGGTTATTTGGGGATGAAGGATCCAAACTTACTGTAAAAGCTACATACAAAGAGGATACAGTTAGGTTTAAGTTTGATCCTTCATCTGGTTGGTTCCAGCTGCATGAAGAAGTTGCAAAAAGGTTTAAACTACAAACAGGGACGTTCCAGCTCAAGTACAAGGACGATGAAGAGGAATGGGTGTTGTTGGTTTGCGAATCTGATTGGAGCGAGTGTCTTGAAATTTTGGAATTTTCTGGGACCCGCAGTGTGAAGTTTCTTGTTCGTGATGCTACTTTTGCTATGGGAAGCTCAGGCAGTAGCAATTGTTTCTTAATCGGGAGTTCTTGACGCTCTACTCTGGGTGTCTGCAAGGCGAGACACATTTGAGGTAAGGTGGGTACGCCCGTGTTCTTTTTTCTGCAAAATTCCAATAAAATGGTTATTCTCATGTGATTGCTTCCTGTCTGAAGAGCCAAAGGGACTTGAAGTATTTTGGTATCAAGGAGTGGGGAAGCTTGAGCTTTAGTTGAGTTTGAATAATCTTTGTATAATGGTAATGGTGTTTGTTACATGTATAGGTATGGAGAAGATAGGAGTAGTCAGTTATGTTGTTCTAATTTTACAGTTATGTTGACTATTTTGTAAAAGCAAATGGTCAAAACCATAGAAATATTTTGGTTATAAGTATCATAATATTTGCTTTAAGGAGAGCTCTTCACTAGGAATTGATGCACATGTGATTTGTACTTGTCATTTATTGTGATGATGATAACATACTCACATATATATTTATTTTCTTTAAAGATACTCACACATCCTATTAAGAATACAAGAATACATTAGCCGACGAATGATACCGATAGACCACTTACTTTTAATAGTTGGAGACCTGCACTATGTAGCGGTAAAACCGATAACATATAAGGAATTTTAATGGTCGATGATGATGGATTAGTACATTGATAATGGTTTTACAAACTTAGCTTACCATGTTTTAAAATTTTTAATACTTTTTACTTTTGCGATCATGATAATTTTGTCTATTTTTTATTTTATCATAATAATAATAATCATAGATAATAATGGTTTTAGAACAACATTTCTTTTTGTTTATTCATATATGATCAAACACCTTAAAATAATATATCGTAAACTAAAGGTTGATTGATCCATTTAATTTAAATGATTGTATTTCTATTTATTACAATTGGTTTAAATAAAATATTGAGTTAAAATAAACAAGTAGGTATAATCTATTTGAATTTATTAGTTACTATACTTGAAGTAATTAGTGGTAGGGTATAATCGTAATTTCCGATATTTCAATTTATAAACATTAAACCTAATGGCTAAATGCTTTATAAGCTTTTAAGATAAGATTAAGATTATTACTATTAAAAGTACATAATATATTCTCAACGATAAAAAAATAAAATCAAATGACTGAAAATCCTTGTGTCAGTGGTTCGAATCCACTTCTAAGCGGGCCAAGAATCCAACCTTCTCCCCTAAAGGGCGATTTTAGTAAATAACCAAATATGATACTTGGGCTAAGTGTCAAGTTGGTTATTTTTCTTACATCTCCTCCTCCTGGTCTCCAACTCTAACCTAATTTGAAAACTTATTATTATATACATTGGATTTAATTTAATTATTACTACTATTGTTTATTTTATACGCCAAACATCAGCCAAAATTAATTCAAAGTTAAATATATTTTATCTTAAATATAATATAATATGAGAAGTGAGGTTATAACATGAATTATAATCGTATCGATTAATCAGTTAAGTTCATGTATGTTTTAGTGAAATTAGTAGGAGGTGTTTGATTTGGCTTAAGCTTTTTAGCTTCTGCGTTATCTAAAAGCCAGGAATCTGGAGCTTTTAGCTTTTTAGCTTCTTCACCCTTTAAATGTTGAAAAGCTCATCCAAACACCTTTAAAAGAGCTTTTTAGCTGTATCATAATGCAAAAGCTAAAAAGCTTCCCTATAACACTAGGCCAAGCACCTCTGGGACAAGGCCTGTAAGCGAACTATTCGCGAACCGTTTGACAGGAAGTTCGTTTATGTTCATTATTTCTGTAACACCTACCCTAGGGGTCCAGGGGTAATCTAGTAATTTCCTTACCGTGATTAATTATTTATTTAATGCGTTAAAAATAATTTATTATATTTGGTTTATTTGCGAAAATTAGGTAAAAGATCAAATAATTTATTGTGACTAGTAAACTATTGATTGTTTTAACTTTATATAGTTGACGGTAAAATAAAATAGTTGATCTCGCAAATAGTTTTTGAATTCTCGACAATAGGTGTAGGTAGGGAATAAATTTTAATTGAGACAGAGTCGGTTAAGAGGTGGCCGGCCTCTTTTCTCCAATTTTCCCCAAATTACATTTCTTTCTTCATTTTGATAACTCATAAACCATAACAAATTAAAAAGGCAAATTACTCTTTGTGATTTTTGATTCAATACATAAGGTTGGTATCATCATTATCTTGCCTCTTCTCCACTGATTTGTAAGTGTTTTGTTGTTCATAGTATTATATGTGAAATTTAGGTCTAGTGGTAAAATTGTTAGGTCTAGTGGTGTATATGTGAAATTTATGCTTAAATGTGAATGTATGATGATATATGATGTTATTTGAGGTTGTTACTTGACGTTAGTTGTTGAATTTGGTAGCTTGGTAAGAACGGGAACTGAATTCCGTTGCTTTGGTTATAAGATTTGCATTCTGGGTTGTGCTGAATGAAAAAACGCAGGTCTGCAGAAAACTGTATGGTCATGACGCGACCCGGTACATATCGCGACGTGATATGCTTAAAAACGTGACACAATTTAACCCTTTATGCGACGCGATTTGAGTACTTTATCGACGCGATTATTTGGTTTAATAGTCCAATTTCTGCTGTCATACTTAACTTAGTGAACTGTTTATATGTTATCAAATCACAGTGTTCCAGCAGTGATAACATGATATGTTGATAAGTTAGAACCGATATCTTACTTAAATATGTATAATGATAACTTAGAAATTGTTAATGAAGTTATTGATTATATAAGTAGTTAATGATATGATTATTATTAAAATAGTATGAATACTACTTGTAAGGTAGCTATTGTTAGGATGATTAGACTTAATGTTGGGGACTTTATTAAGTATCTGCGATATTTAAGTTTTGTATTTGGTTAACACATGTAATACCTACTTGTTTGATATTATATAATTTAATTAAGTAATATACTTTATGATCTAGAATACTAACTTATATTTTGTTGTGTTCTCAGATCAACCAAAGGCTCAGTAAAATAAGAATTCCGAGTTTGAAAACTGGGATCATCAGGTGAGTGAACTTGTGACTCTTAGTATAAATTGATTGTAACATGTTTGGTTACAACGAGTAGACATAATTTTACTATTTATAGACTGTTTGTCTGATATGATACATGTGATTATGTGATATAGATGTCAATTGCGGGTGAGCTTGGTTGCTATAGGATAGCCAACATAGGATTTGTGAACATTTGTTGTGAATAAGATTCTATGTTGGGTAAAGATAGCAACAAGCTATCGGTAAAACCACCATGTTGGCCTGCAGTTGGTTATAAGTGTCGCTTAGAGGGTCATCGCGGCTGAGGGCGCCTCAAGGACCACCGATCCTCTGTGATAATTATGTGTTTACGTTTTAGTTGCTGTAAACAGATTTTTGTTATGCTAAGTTAGACTGTTAGTTACATGTCTATTCACTTAGCTTCGTGCTAATCACACCATTATACTTCTTGCAGGTTATGATTATTATGGGATGGGCAAGAAGTGTTGACTTTGACTGGATGGACTGTTTGACTATAGCTAAACTCTGATATTTCTTTTGGAATAAATCTTTGAAGTGTTTTGAATCATATAACACCCAGTTCAATGTATTTATGCATTATAATAGTATGACTTTGTGGTAGTAATATATAATGTTTTGGAACAATACATTTTATATATGTTCATATTATATTATATGGGAAGTGATAAATACACCAAATAATTTTTATTCCTACACCAAAACTATGCTACAATAAATTGTACTGTGAGCTGTAATTGCTGTACAGTTTATTGTATCTAACAATTTTTGTGTTGTATCTATCAACTTCCATATTATATATATATATATTATATATGGTGAATATATAATGAATTTTGGACTAACACTTCCGATTCAAAAAAAAAAATTGGTCAGAAATTATGGGGTGTTATAGTTTCGTTATATGAACGAACATGAACAAATTTTTACGTTCGTTTAATTAAACGAATGAACGTGAACACATGTCTTGTTCGTTCATTTACGTTCGTGAACGTTCGATAACATGTTAGTGAACGTTCGGTTGAATGTTCATTTATTAACTAATAGTTTAATTAAATTAATACATATTTGTATATCTTATTTTGATTTGGTTAAGCTAAATATCAAATAGAATATTATTAATATTTTCATTGAAATATATTAAACATTTAGATATTTTTACCTAACTCCAAACACACCTCCACTCTCTCGAGATGTATTACTCTTTCTAACGATCATACCAAGCAAAGGAGTTTATCCTCATATTGTGATTGTGTAATGTTGAATATGCATTTTAAAGTTTCAAGTTATATAATATATATGTTCGTTTGTTTTCGTTGAGGTTCGCTTAAGATATTAATGAAGAAATGCATTAAATTATGTGTTTGTTCGTGTTCGTGAACCACATGAACAACAAAATTTGTTCATGTTCGTTTGTTTGTTCGTCAAAATCTTAATGAACGAACACGAACAAAGTTTTTTCGTGTTTGTTCGGTCCATTTATAGGTCTAGCTGAGACTAAAACTTCTATCTCTGTTAAACAATCAAAATAAACCTAAAAGTACACTTTTAACCCCTTTATATTTGATAATCCGTAGAATCAACAACCTTCAAAAAGAAATGTCATATACCATAATAACTAATAAACCCTAAACAGATATGCTGATGAACATGTATTCATCTGCGATGAGAATCCAATTATTACAAACTGCTTCTTCAGACCCCTACACATTTAGTAACATCCAATTGAGATATAAAACGATAATCACTTGTGGATTGCGAAAACCAATGAGAACCAGAAGACGTAGCGACGGTGTTTTATCAACAGAAGCAATACAAGCAGTTCAATCACTTAAGTTAGCTGCCAAAAACCCATCTAAATTAGATCAAGTATTCAATTCAAAGCTCAATCGTCTCTTAAAAGACGATTTATTGGATGCTTTCGCTGAATTGCAGAGACAACAACACCTGGAGCTTGCTCTCAAGGTACGCACGCTTTCAATTTGTTTAGGGTTTCAAATTATTATTATTCTGTATATCTGTATGTTATTAAGCGTCATTAATTGTTAAATTTTCTGCATTTATATTGAATTCACAGTTATACACATACACTCTAGGTATTCATTGTATTGTAAAGATTTAGGCAGTTTAAAGTTTTCAGTAGTGTTGTGAATTTAGTTAGTCTATAGAACAGTAGTACAGTACTTCAGTTTAACGACGTCACTTTTACTAATGCTAACGCAGTTTGTAATTGTTAAAAACGTACCCGAATGGACCAAAGCTTATGTTGTCAAGTATCTTACTTTTTTCTTTCTATTATTGGAGAAAGGATAATGGTTGGTTAACATGTTCATTGCAAGTAAATGTTTATAAATGTTATTTGCTTCAAACTACAAAAGTACAAATGACATATTTTTCGTTGACTTGTGAGTAAATAAGACGGGTATTTCTTTTTACTGTTTCTTGAAGGAAAAGATATGATCACTCTTCGGTGTGGCTATTGGGTCTGATACAGAGAATCGGTATTGGGTATAGAAGTGAAATTCGTCAATTAAATCGAAATAGAAAAGATTTTAGAGTATTAGAATGTGCATTTAGTAAACAGTTTCTGTTCCAGTTCTTTTGCTCCTTTCTATCAATTTATCGGCTATTTTTCTAGGCCATTCCCTAAAGAAAGAGAAATTTGTGTGTTTGTATATGTGTATGGGTCTATGGAATAGTTTACTGTCATCTTTCATAAAATTATGTATGCAATTGTGTTTGTGTCCATTTGTTTGTGTGGTGATATGCATCTATGAGTGTGTATGTAGATGTACATTTATTATTTATATGATATCAAGGTTGCATCTTATCTGAAATGCAATCAGGTGTCAGGTATTTGAATTTATGAGGAAGGAAGCATGGTATGAACCTGATCACTCTGTGTATGGTGATCTGATGTTAATGTTTGGAAAGAAGAAACTTATAGATAAAGTCGAAAAACTTTTCTCGGAGCTAATAAAAGAAGGCTTGAAACCAGATACCCGAGCCTGTACTGAGCTAATTGGAGCATATTTCAAAGTGGATATGATAGAAAAGGCCATGGAAACGTATGAGTTGATGAAGGCATCAGGTTGCATACCAGACGAGTTGACCTTAACGATTATCATAAGAAACCTTGAAAGTGCGGGCAGAGACGAGCTTGCTGCAATCATAAAGAATGATTGTATTAAATATGTCGATTCTCCAAAGAAATTTCTCAAGGAAGTCGGAAGAAATTATGTAAGTAACTTATAGTTGTGTATATGATTGCCAAGCACTTCGACTTTTGTTGTCAAATGGATCAACTTTAATAAAGGTGGTATAATGGGCGGGTGGTATAGCATGTGGAAGTGGGTTCTGGTTGAAATAAATTGTTTTAGTTGAAATGAATCGGGCTGGGCTGGAGTATTATGCTATTAAATAATGTTCATTTTGTATAATAGTTAATGTGCTATTTTTGATATTTGACTACAGAAAATCTATTTTCTTTCCTTAAGAAAAAAGAGAAAAAAAAAAGATTTTAGGATGTTTTTAGGATTAACTTCCTTTCTAGGGATTAACCATAACCCAAATTTACTCATTTCTAAGTAAATGGATCGATATTGCCACCTCTACTTTTCATCCTCAAAATTCTTATAAACCCTAAACCCTTTACTCATTACTTCGAAGGTAATGAATAGTTACTGCAAATCCTAACTGTAGCTGAATTAGCAAAACTGGCTAATAAGTAATTGGTTAGACCTTGAAGGTGTAATTTTCCCCCTTGCTAAATCTGATTCTAGGTGTGCAGCATATTTGTATAGAAGCTTCATGGTTATCTCATGCAAATTAAATTGTTGATTAAATATATATAATAAGGAAACCCTGTGTAGTTTTAGGGAAGAAGAAATGAGTTAAAGACTAAAGTGAACCTAGTAATACCTTGTTTGAAACTGACTAACTGTAATGACCATTCAGTTAATCTGATGTACTTGATGACTTTTGGGCCAAATAACGCTTTCACTCGGCTAAAACATAACAAATTCTGTTAAGCATTTTTCATTTATGTACATGATCATTAATACTTCAAGTGATACAATTTGCGCATAAAGTAATTAAACTTAGTTATATACTTGTCTTTTAATTATTAAATTCTTTCTGTAAGAGAGGAATATAGTTGAGTAATTTTGTTATTGGTTTTCATGCAGCCAAAAAGATTGAGAGTGAACCTGGTCTAAAGAGCAGTACAGCAGCCTGTAATCTTTCATCTGTGATTAAATTGTTTTGTGGCACGTCAGTAGATTCTATTCTTAATGATCAGCAAGGTCAAGTGAATATTGAAGGTTATTTGCTTCTAAATTCGTTTCCATTTCCATTAGATCTGCTGTTATATATTGGAGGCATGATCATTGGTATGTTACTGCAACATTAATCATCTTGACTCGATAAATATCCATATTCCATTGATTTATACGAATTCATTAATGATCTCGACATGGATATGATAGCATCTGCAATTTAAGATACGGTTTTAAATAGTATAATAATAATTTAGTTGTGCTATTACTAAAATTTGGATAGTCCATTAAATTCATTTTAATAATTTGTTTGGTCAATTTTGGTTCATGAACTGTACATCTTAGATTCTTATTGGCACACGCCTTACTCAATTTCATGCATCACGTTTCAACGTAATAATGATCCCGATTTTAGAAATAACATCTTTCTGAGAAGTTGCTAGTTGTGTTTGATCAGTCGTCACTAATTTTTCTAATTATCTTGATTCGTTTACGTTGTATTTGTTCGTGGGCATAAAATAAAAAACACAATACAAAAGTAATCATAATTAGTAATTTTGGCTGACTTTGAGATATAATTGCATTGGACAGTAATCACAGTATGCATGAGCAGTTGATGAGCACTAGAGGAGATGGCAACCTTCATTGTTCAACAACTTGGATGTTGAAATCCGGCATTTACCCGTCTCCGCTGGCGTTCAAGACTAGTGCTCAAGCCCAAAGTTCAAGGGAGAATGCTCTGTTCAAGGCTTCTTTTCTTCTTTTCCACATTTTTGATCGGTTAAAGAACATTTTGGTGGATCCATTTACATTGAACCACTCAACTTATCTTAGAATTTTCTGCGTTTTAAACTTTGGTGTTCTATTGATATCAATCTGAACATCGAGCGCAAGTTCAACCCCTCGTTATGCTATCTCATTAATTATTTGGGTTATACGGTATTTAATCAAATTTAGAATGTCCAATTTGCCGAAGCATTTGTGACATACCAACCAAAACGACCAAGTATATATTTTAACGAAGACACGTCGACGGAAACTAGGGGGAACCGCACTATTATAACTTACAAGCATGCAACTAGATCATGAATAAAATAATGTTGTAGAAGAACGGTTAGACGTTAAAGTCAAAACAATGGTCGTTAATGTGGGCCGTGATGCTAAGAATTAGTCAGGTATGAATGGGTACTATTACTATACATAGGAACATCGTATTTTAATTTATTTCTAGTACTTGACACGCAAAAGTTAATTGTTTATTAATGTTGCTAACTAGGTTTAATAGATGTCTCATGGCTATATATAGCAGTTTGACTTTGTCAACACCTCTTCACCGGTAACCACGCGTCTATTTTAGTTTAACGATATTCAGTACCTGAATGTATCGGTAATTAAAATTTGAAATGACTAAAATCCGAATCGACTCGAATGTGAATATATTTTGAATTTAATGACCAATAACTTTATTATATATGTACAATAACCTTATTGAATATATGTAGAAAAATAACTTTATTTTGTAAACATATCTATACTCCTGTATAAAGAGTTTGCATCTTTTTTTTACAAGATTACATTTTTCAAGATGCGAAATATATATTATGCCCTTATAATTAATTAATTATCTTTTTTTATTTCATCAATTTATCCGTCAATATATATATATATATATATTCCAATGAGAACACTTCAAAAATAAGAACGGTAAGAACACTTCATAAATGCACAATTAACCAACAAAATCATTAGATTCACACTCATACATCTCAAATATGGGTAGAAAAATTGATTAGAATAGATGTGGACTTTCAGAAATACACAAAAATCGAAAAAACGATTGATGCACAATTATAGAGATAATCGTGCATAAATCATTTTTTCGATTTTTTTGTGCAATTTTAGAAGTGTGCATTTGTTTTTCATTGCATATTGGAGATGTATGACTGTGAATCTAATGATTTTTGTTGGTTAATTGTGCATTTATGAGGTGTTCTCACCGTTCTTATTTTTGAAATGTTCTCATTTGATCCAAACTCTCTCTCTCTACATATATATATATATATATATATATATATATATATATATATTTGCAAGTAGTTTTTGTACTCAGTCCTAATAAATATACGTAATAATCATATAATTAGATACAGTAATGACGTCCTAATTTAGCGGATGTTACATATTATGTATTTATTTTTTAAAATCACAATTAAAACGTTATAATATTGAATTGATACCAGTAGTATTTTATTTTCTCTTTTTTCAAGGTTTTGGTTATGGTGATAAATCGACAAGGGTACTAAGTTTTTTTTTTTTTTGTTCTTTTAATTGTATTATATACTTTTATTATTATTAAAAGTATCATTTGTTACTTATTTACCTAACTTGTTCATGTGATCCATTTTATAATCTTATATGGAGTATATAACTAATAGAATATACTTCAACTAGCATTAAACTCGTGCGATGCACGACTAAAAATATATAATGTCGGAATATATGAATCATAAATTAAAACGGTATAAATAATGTAATAATCATATTCAAATTTATGTTGTATACATTTTATATAAGGGTGATAATTAGTACATTGTATTTTTGTATCCGTACACCAGCAATTATACTTATACTTTAAGATGTTGTATTGTACAATGTGTAAATTATTTTTGTGGTGTACGGCAAAAAAATTATACGAATATTTTATCTTTATATAATCCTTTTTGTTAACATTAAAAAAATGGATAATATTGAGTAAATGGGTTGGGGGTGGGGGGAACTTTATATAAAAGAAACATTTTCTATTAGTAATATTCTATAATATTTTAACCCCTTAAAAATAAAATAAGATTAACAGTTATATCAATAAAATAGGAAGTTTTTAAAAAGATGCGTATGCTATTAAATGAATATTTTCTAGCTAAAAATAATTGTTTAGTCATTGTAACATTTTCGTTTCTAATAGTTATAATGTGTTAAGGTTGCAACAATTTGATGAACGATGCGTATATTCATAGTTTTGAAAACATAAATTGTAACAATTACTATAACAAGTTATACGTTTTTTATTGAATAACCAATGTGCATATATATACAAAACATAACTTGTAAGTGTTATCACATGACACATAATTTGTAACACCTCGCAATTTTAACATAATTATAAACGTTAATTTCACGTATTTTTAGGCTAATTCCCTAACTTAGTGAATTCACAACACATTTTAGAGGTAAGTCTAGCAAAGCCCGACTAATTAATACGTGTATTATTACTTTTATTAAATTGTTGTAAATACGTACAAAATAATTGGAACAAAAGCGACAAAAATATACGACAGTTGGTGAACCAAATTATTTAATAAAATAAAATTATTAAATAACATTAACGTTTATTAAATATTATGTTGATAATATTTACGAAGTATATTGTAGTGCGAAACGTCTATTTCATTTATTTCGTAAAATTAAAATAAAACAAAGTTATAATTGTATAACTCGACTAAATTATTTTAAATAAAATATTTCAACCAAAAGTATAATCGAAAACATATTTAAAAACCTATCGTTTAAAAATATTTTAACATTTAACGATCGGGTAAACAAACACGGATAAAAATACCATAAATTGGGACAAGTCCCCTCCTCTTTTTGGTTCCAAAAGTCAGCCGAGTCCACAAAAACTACACCAAAAACGCACAAAAACTACAAATCACCGAGTCCATTTAGTGAAAAACGATCACGGAGTCCACAAAAACTACACCAAAAACCTACAACAAATCACACAAAAACTACACCAAAAACGCATCGAATCACCGAGTCCATTTAGTGAAAAACGATCACAGAGTCGAGCTCTACCTTCCCATCTTCTCGGATTTTCACGGTGACAACTTTGTAAGAACCCGACAATCCCGTAAATTCTTAGATTTTGCTATTTCCTTTGATATTTCTTGTTTATAAAACTTAATACAACATGTTTTAGTGTTCTTAACAACTAATAAATGTCCAAAATCGACCCAAAACTCATTTTTCCCAAATTTTTCGTCGAACAGCTCGTTATGTCGCTTTCGCCCAAAAACAGTGATGCGACATAACGTCTTATGTCGCAGAACCACTCCTACGTCGCATTATGCGACATAACGCCTTATGTCGCAGAACCATTTCTACGCCGCACTATGCGACATAACGACTTATGTCGCATAACCCACTTTATGTCGCAGCATTTTGCGACACAAATGCTTACGTCGCATTAACTTTCGGATGTCGCAGGAATGCGACACAAACCCTTGTGTCGCATAAAACAGAAACTTTACAAATGTTTTTGCACTAAGTGCCAAACTTAACCGGAAACGAATATTTGCATACGATACGATACACGAACTTTACAAACATTACAAATGCACTTATTTTAATGAAAGTGTGATTTCAAACTATTACCAACGAGTCGTATACACTTTGAAAACTTCAAACATAATCATCGACAAACACTTGGACAAAACTTGGTTGTACAAACACTAGCATGGATGGTAAACTTAGACCTCCACGTACTCATTAAATCTCATACGTTAGGAGATTTCGACTAGACTTCTTGGGCTTTAGGCTTTACTAGCACTCAAACATATTCAACTCAACCGGTGAGTTCACAACCCCACTTTTAACTGTTTTACTGCTTTCAACTTGGGGTGAGAAAGATAGTCAACTGCTTTATTGATTGCCATAACTGCTTTTGCTTACATGATTGTTTATCATACTTGTTTACTCGCACGGTTTGAGTACTTTGAACTGTTGAACCCTTACAACAAAACTGGTATTTATGAAACAACATTTTCATACTATAAACGTGATAAAACTTGGTTGGTAAACCGGAGAACGACCGGTACTTTTTATGTAAACGCTGGAGAACGACCAACAACGTATTTTAGTGCCAGAGAACGACTGACCAAGTGGACGGGAGAACGACCCGTACGTCTTTTGACCGGAGAACGACCGGTACTGTGTTTCGCTGGAGAACGACCAGCAGTATTTATTGCCAGAGAACGACTGGCCGAGTTTGGACGGGAGAACGACCCGTGCGTATTTAGACCGGATAACGACCGGTACTGTTTTGGAAACGCTGGAGAACGACCAGCAACGTATTTCAAACTGTGTTTTGGGTAACATCCCACGTAAACGGTATTTTGGATAACATCCCATGCAAACTGTATTTTGGGCAACATCCCAACCGAACTATATTTGGATAACATCCCACAAAACGTTTACTTAACTATTATGGCAATAACTAATTGTGAACGTATTTGTTTCAACAACCGTGCTTACAAACTTGATCCAACTATTATTAACATAAAACTTGTGAATTCACTCAACCTCGTTGTTGACTTTTACTATGTTTTTCAGGGAATTAGCTGCGCACGTAAGAACCGCCTGCACACACGGAACTAGGACGACCCGCGAAGCTTTAGGATGCTAACTTTTGAAACTTTTGGATTTCTTTTGTATAACTAAAGTGATTTTAGTCATATTTACGAAATCTAGTTTTGTAAACTTAACAACTTTTACATTTGTACGATTTGAAGAATCGTAAACTTTGTAACTATTACGTTTGGCATCTTAATATATTATGTTCTGTTGTAATTATAAGCTCTGATACGTATGCATGTACTGTGTATTGTGGCACTCCCCATACTTAACTAAATGCTTCCGCTAAACTCAATCAACGAATTTTGAAGGTGTTACATAATTCAAATTAAATTGGTTATAATTTTGATTTTATCAATTACCTTATTAAATAAAATTAGTTATAATATTGATTTTAATTAAGTGTTACCTTAGTTAGAGTAAATGTGTAAGAAAATCCACATCATCAAGTTGATTTATATGATGATGACACATAGAATGTGTATGATGTGGCATGTGTAAATGTTTGACAAATAATTTAGAGTCTCCTCTTTAAGTTATATAGATAGATTGTTCCATAATTAGTGTATTGTACAAAGTTTGAGAAAATACTATAATGAAATACATTATGTAAGAGAAAGACAAGTGTCCACGACTTCAAGTTTTTTTTTTTTTTTTTTAAAAATAAAAACTATAAACAATACAATGTGTAAGAGAAAAATGACAGTTTTGCTATAACCAAATAAGTGTTCACTTTTTCATTTTAATTAGTGTTAAATAATTTTCAACTTTCAAAAATAATATACTAACTTTATCAATTTACTCGTAACATAATTTTTCACAAAACAATTATAGTCCAAAAAGTATTAAGAGAAAACTCTTATTTTCTCTTACATGATATAGTGATTATTAAACTTTGTATGATCTATTATTTGTGATACCAGGAGTATTATTATATCAGAAAGGGAAAGCAACCTACGTACGTTACACTACCATGCCAAATTGTACGCTTTTAATACTTTACTTGTATATTAAATTTCATAATTATAATTATAATAATAAAAAATAAATATAAATATAAATAATCTTTAATCTTTATATATATATATATATATATATATATAATTAATACAGAATATCACGGAGGAATTTTTGACCTTAGATTGATTCCATCCATAAAAATCATACGGTTAAAATTATTTCCTACATCTTTTCTCAATTTTTAAAATGTATACCTACAACTATTGAAATTGGCACTTCCAATACTTCCTTATTTTTTTTCTCCTTATAGTTTAAATAATATAACGTTTAAGTGGTAATTTAAAATTAAACCAATCATATCTGAAATATTTATCTATATTGATTGATTATATTATTTTTTTATCAACATTATGAAACTAAAAACTGATCATCCATATAGCCATACAACCGTAATATGATAAATAAGTTAAAGTCGTAACTAAAATATTTTATGATACTTAAATAATATACATTAAGTTAAACAATAGACAAATATATGTCATATTCAACCATAATAACATTGTTCTATTTTCTTTTTGAGATTCATGGATTTTATATTATTACAAGTTGTGTTTAAAGCATTGTCAAAACAACTTGGGTTTTGCTATAAAACTATTAAATGATATAGACCCTCTTGAAGATCATGAAACATCAATTGATTTTGAAGGTATTAAATTAAATGTAGATTTTCATATTAAAATATTATTTTTCCTTTTCATACGCACATCTTTGCATTTATTATAACAAGTTTTAAAAAATATTCGATGATGAATCTGCTATCGGGCGTTTTATTGATTAGTTAAAATTTAACGTCTAGAAAGATCAAGTTGGCGAATATGTTTTCAAAAACCTTATGAAGAAAATTGTGATGGTTGATATACTAACCAAACAATTTCGCTCATTTTGATACTAAATTGATGATGATTATGTCGTGGATCTCAACTTCTTCAAGGAAAATTTTAGTTTAAAATTTGTTATTTTTTGACCATTGTAATACATATATTCCACTTTTGTAATCCCAGATAATAACATTATTTTCATCTTTGTTATTCATTATGTTATAATTTTTATAATTATATGCATTATTATTATCGTTATTCAAAATTTATTGTCATTGTTTATCTATATGTGTATATGATCACGACAATGTACAATTTGGATAGATTTAGGTCTGAATTACAAAATACAGTTACTGACTTAGACTGAATTCATTGTTAATTTGACTTTCAAAAATATCTTTGTGGGTTACAATAATTCTATACTGCCTTCTTATTATATGTCTATTATATACATGAATGTTTGACAATCTGCCCCTTCATAAGATGTATAACTATTATAACCAAAATATTTACAAATTAGATAATATATATTTTAAAATCGACATGTTGTATATTTTAATAAAAATATTTTTAATTAAAAAAAAACAATTTTCATATATATTTTTAGAGTAAGGTTCAAATGAGTACACCAACTTTGAGTGAGAATGAGGGAACCCGACAAATTTCTGCCATGTGTCACTTTATTCTCTCTCCTTCACATTTTTAAAAATTAAATATCTCATAAACGGTAAGTCGAAAAATCATGAAAATTGCACCATAAAATTTAGCGTTTTCTCCTCTTCGATTTGCCGTCCCTCAAGGCATACTTTCGACAACTTTTTTTCTTCCATTTTTTGGTGGGTTTTACAAATTAATAACACATGTGTTAGTGATTGGTTGTACATTTAATTTGTGGTTAAGGTTAGGGTTTAGGGTTAGGGTTTATTAGGGTTTAGGGTTTAGTATGATTTAGGGCTTAGAGTTTTGTAAAACGTTTAGGGTTTGGGGTTTGAGGTTTAGGGGTTAGGGTTTATGGTTTGAGGTTTGGGGTTTCAGGGTACAATAATGTTATTAATTAATCATGTATACACCAGTTTGAAATCTGGATGAGTTTTCAAAGTTTTTTTTATTGGTAAGCTGCTTTGATTATATTTTATTAAATAGTTTAACATCAATATAGGTAGAGAAATAATACCAAATTGAAGTGAACCGTTGATGTTTTTGAAAGTAATCTGATTAAAAAGATGTAAGGAATGTTGGTGTTAATGTAACTAATTTAATTAAAGTTTGGGGATGAAGAATAGGTGGGGTAAATTTAGGGTTTGAGCATAACGTAAGTGGTATGTTTTGGAGAAATAGGAGGGTATTTTAGTCATTTTATCATGATTTAACGGAGAAATTAACGATATTTGTTAGGAGGGACGATTAGAGCCTCCACAATGTAAAAAAGCTTTTAAAAGCTTTTTTTACATGCCATCTCAATCCATTTTTGTAAAAGCTTTTAAAAAAGCTTTCTCTCCAATGTAAAAAGCTTTCACAAAGCTTTTTTGAACTAAATTAGGGGAGCAATATGAAAATTATATAACTAAAAGGCTTTTGATGTAAAGCGTATGAACTCTCAACCTATTCGTTAATTAAGCTTTAACCCCAATGAAGAAAAAGCTTTTCTAAAGGTTTTTTGCATGAAAAAGCTTTAGAAAAAGCCTTTGTCGGAGTTGCTCTTAGTGAGTCAAAATGACAAATATAGGGATTGTTGGTGACATTTCGTGAACTCAAGGATGAGACGTGATTTTTTGGACAAACACAGGGACAAAATTGACAATTTTCTCTAAACTAGATTATAACCTGCGAATTCATGAGCTACCACATAATTTTTATACAAAGTTTATATGATATTTTCATTTTACTACACAATTTTTAATTTACATATTTATGTGGCTAACATTGTATAAATGTTTCTAATTGGAAAGAAATACGTACATGTTTTAAGTTTATTAAATATGATTAAATTAAAGTAATCGAAACATCATTAATTTATTTATAATAGTACCCTACATAACGTAGATCTAAGTGATAGTAAAGCAATTTTTAGATGCTCAAATTTGTATCTTTTATTTCATTAAAGTAAAGTATCTTAATTTTTCTTACCACAAGAATGGTGTTTTTGTATACAAATCCTTTTCTACGTTAATGAAAAGAAAGGAAAAAAAATACATATCAGAAATTTATCAACTCTAAGTGTAAAATATATTTTTTTAGGAAAAAACTTAAACTAAATAATAGATTAATGCACATAAATGTAAATTAAATATTTTGGTGGGTTTTAAAAATTAGTAACGCATGTAAAAACCCCAAACCCTAAACCCTAAAACCTTTATTATACCCTAAACCATATATCATAATAAACTCTAAACCCTATAAAACCTAAACTCTACTAAACTCTAAATCCTAAATCCTAACTGTAATCCTAAATCAAATATACAACCAAGCAATAACACATGTGTTAATAATTTATAAAACCCAACCAAAAGTGGGAAAAAAAAAACTCGTCAAAAGTATATCTTGTGAGATCTTAAATAGAATAGTAGAAAACACAGAATTTTATGATCAACTTTCATAATTTTTTGGTTTGCCGTTTATGAGATAATTAATTTGTAAAAAAAATCAATATTCATAATTGCCACTAATATATCCCCAATCAATAAATAGCTTACCAAACTAATTATTAAAAGTCAATGTAGGGTCATTATAGTCTTTTTGTCATATTCTCCTCTCTATTTAGGTAGTCATGTTTTTAAATGCTAGATCATTGGTTGACATTCAATTTAATAACTCATTTAAGTGTTGAGATTAACTTAGAGTCTTACGTTACCTAATTTACACTCTATTATTATATATTGTGTATCTTATATAATAGGAAACATTTTTATGATGTCATCATTATAATTAACTTTCAATTTGTAAATTAAGTCCTTCAGTTTTAGTAAATTTTAAAATAAGATCATGTCCTAACCTATTAAAAAAGAATTAATATAAATCAACTACGTTGTTACATACGGAGTATAAAAAAAGTTTCAATAAATAAAACATCATCCAAATTGATCTGTAATGTTTCTATTTTTTTAATTCGATGAGTAGAAATAAAATTATTTGAAAATGTTAATATAGACTTCAAATAATTAATTTTTTTCAGTAATATGATTTTAAAATCTTTTCATTTTTCAATTTATATTTATATATAAATCCATTTACATAAAGTAATATTATCATTAATCCAACTAAATGCTTAATGTACATATCAACTTACACATTTTGTTATTTTAAACACGATACCAAATATGAAAATTTAATATTAGAAATCAATGAGCATATATGTATACACGGGTCTATAGTCTAGTTTTACTATATATTTGAACGTATTATTACTAGTTACTATTAATGTAGCATTAACATATTTATTATTATTATATCTATAATATATGGAAAATGATTGTTATGCCTAATTATGTAAGACTAAATACAGACCTATAAATGTGGTTGATTGGTTTCAAAAATTGATTGGATGAGATTAAGAAAGAGAAAAAATCCGACCAATCAAAAAATTAGGTCTACTTATAAATGTATGTAATTAGGCTTATTTAACATTACTTATAATATATGTTTCCTACGCGTTATTAACCACGTGTTTTGAGTTTTTCTATACATAGTTTTTACTTTTAAAGTAAATTATCTGACTAGTCTATGTGGTTTTAAGATTTGTTCGCTAGTCATCTCAACTTTCGTAAAGTTATTTAAATAGTTCAATATTCGAAAGTTTTGTTCATTGGTAATCCAAAAATAGAATATTTAAATAATTTTCTTTTTGTTATTTAAGAACTACCGGTGAACAAACTTTCAGATATTGAATTATTATTTGAAAGTTGGGACAACCAATGGACAAATCTCGAAACCATTGGGACGATTTAAATAAGGGTTTATTGTTTCATTATGTATTAAACTTTACAATTTTTACTATTGTTTGCGACACACTTTCATTTATTCTATTGTATGTAGTGAACTTGTTATGTATTATTTCCTTTTTGGGTATAGTCAAAAAAGGAAACTTTCCTATTTGGGCCTTACCCAAAAAGGAAATTTTACATACAATAAACTATATTTACAAATTTAATACGTACAATAGAAATTTCAAAGTTCGACTAATACAATTGTAAAAAGTGTGAAGTTTAATGTATAACGAAACAATAAACCCTTTAAATAATTAACTCTAGTTTTCATTTATTTGAATTGACTATGATTCTGTTATCTAGTATACTATCTTAAACGCGTTTGTACTTCGGTTTACATTGTACGGGTTTTAAATATCTCTTATATTTGGGGTCTCTTTTGATTGAACTTTAAAGTCGAGTTCAATGAAAGAAGGATGAAAAAAAAGGAAAACTTCCACTCGTATTTTAAATGTTAATTATATATCACAAACGGTATACTTTTACATAATATTAACTTAAAAATATCAATAATATTGTTAAAGGTATTTCTACCATGATTTTTGATGGATCCATCATAATATACAACTATATATTCATATGGTACAATTGCTTACTGCACAAACATGGTGGATCTATCAAAAATCATGTTCGCAATATAATAACCTTGTTTAAATATTTGTTGGTGTATATATAAAATCGAGGTGGATGCCAAAAACTTACGTGTTTTAGGTATAGTGGCATCTTATATGAATAGAAAAAAGATGACTTTCGTGGAAGTCCAAGTGATCACTTGGATCTATATTATAAGTACTTACTAAAAGTTTGCTCTCTTTCCTTAATTCATCAATGTCTCTCATCCTATCATCCGTTTTCTTTTGCATAATCTGCCTTCTACCTTTTAAACTGTTTTATAGTAAAAAAAATGTAAAAAAGAAGTATAGATATCATGTATTTTTGAATTTTAGTGGTGAAGATACTCGAGATAAAATCATTAACCGCCTTCACAAGGCCCTTCTTGAGAGGCATGTCACCACATTTGTTGATGAACTAATTCAGAACGGCGAAAATATACAACAAGAGTTAGAGAAGGCAATCAAAGCTTCCAAGGTTTCTATTGTAATCTTGTCCCCGAACTATGCAAAGTCAAGTTGGTGCCTTGATGAACTTGTATGGATCCTTGAGCAACATCAGATCGGCCAGCATACTATAATCCCTATCTTCTACGATGTCGAACCCTCTGATGTTAGGTATCGACGAGATGCTTTTAAAGCTGCATTCGAAGAGCATGAACGACGTGTGATGGAGGAAGAAACGGATGCTGCTCAGAAGACTGAATTAGCTCGTAAAATACAACGATGGAAGGAAGCACTTACCGAAATTTCTAATATACGAGGGACGGTGACTTCCAATCGCGGGTATGTCAATGCTTTCTTAACTACAATGTGTGTATACACATAATGACTTCCACGTTTTTAGGATTGTAAATTTTATTTTTTTCACGCTTGAGTGTCACTACAAGAATAATGAGAAAAGAAGACAGCGGGGATTTTAGCAACGACTAAAATTGTTGCTAAAGGCCACTAAACGACAGAAATATTCCCGTGTTGACCAAGGTCGAGTCAAACCTTTGACCAAACCCTTTAGCGACGATAAAATCGTTGCTAAATGTATTTATTTTGGGTCCAAATAATTTTATATTTCTACGCACCCTTTAGGAACGATAAAATCATTGCTAAAGGTATTTTACTATATTTTTACTTTTTTATTTTGGCTCCAAATAATTTCATGTGAAGGTTGTAAAAAATAATATTATTAGTTGAATTACTTCACACTTAAAAATATAAGCAATTTGTAGACATTTATAAGTGTCAGCGACCTAACAAATAAGTTCACACCTTTTAAAAGTGTTAAGAAAAAAACGTGAAAAATTGGCACTTGTTAAAATAAAATAAGAATCAAATTTCATTAAACTATACCAATTTTACCTTCGTTTTTTTACTTCTCTAATCATGTACAGTATTATTTTATTTTTATATTGTGTTTATTGTTTCATTATGTATTATACTTTACATTTTTTATTATTGTATGAGTTGAACTTTGAAAACTTCTGTTGTATGTATCGAACTTGTAAATATCGTCTATTGTATGTACACTTTCCTTTTTTGACATTGACAAAAATGGAAACTTTCCAATTTTAGCCTTACCCAAAAATAAAAGTATACATACAATAGACGATATTTACAAATTCAATACATATAATAGAAGTTTTTCAAAATTCGAGTCATACAGTAGTAAAAAGTGTAAAGTTTAATAGATAACGAAACAATGAACCTTTTTATATTAAAGTAAAACTTGTTTATATACTACTATAAGAACAAAAATAACATTTATACAAGGAGAAACAATAAAAGTGGAACGGTTATATTTTGATGAATTCTAATTGCATGCTATACCATACACAGATGGCATTATCTTTGGAATAATGTTAAGAGATCGGTTTTGATCAGATCGCGAGAGGAGGTTCTTGTCGATAAAATTGCTAACGAAATCGACATGTTATTACTAAAATTGAGGGAGCCTTCGATCATCAGAACCATTACTAACATCTTTAGATATGTATCATCATCGCACATGAAACAAATACTGGCCTTGGTACTTTGTTGGACGGCATATCGTTTTATATCTATTACTTTGGCGATCAAAATAATTACGGCATATAGTATTATATCTATTACTTTGGCGATCAAAGTAATTCTATGCGTAATATTAATATATGTGACGCTAGTGGTTTTTTTTATGATTTATATAAGTTTAGTTCATTGGTGGCATTATAGAGCCGGACCTGTATCATATCTAAAGTGGATTGTTTGGGAATATGTATCTATATCTTGGAAAGATTTTAAGGGATGACGTTAAGGAGAAAAAAATGCATAATATTGTTAAGGATTCAAAAGCTGGTAGTTTTGTTGCTCAAAGAGATTCATTGCTAGACTATCTTGTGTGTAATATATATTTGCTAGTTGAGTTTATTGTATTGTTATGTATTAAAAGTTACACTTTTCATTATTGTATGAGGCGGACTTTGAAAAAATCTATTGTACGTATTGAACTTGTAAATATCGTCTATTGTATGTAAACCTTCCTTTGTAGGAAAATTTACATACAATAGACGACATCTAAAGGAAAGTTTACATACAATATACGATATTTATAAGTTCAATATATAACAAATGAAAGTATATCTTATACAATAATAAAAAATGTAAAATTTTATATATAACGAAATAATAAAACCTTGCCAGTTTTCTTTTAAGGGTAAATAAAACCTCCATTTGTGCATCTCTCAATAATATATATAATATAAAGGAGAATAATGATAATAACAAGACTATTTTGTGAAATTAAATCAATAATAAATCCTTAGAGAGTTTCAAAATTCAAAATTGGTTATAAGCATGATTGTCAATACTGCTATAAAAATAAACTGCTAAGACATTAGAATTTTTTTGAACGGCAAAAGACAATATATATATATATATATATATATATATATATATATATATATATATATATATAGGATTACGATCAATGGAGAAGAAAAATTTGGTGGAGAAAAGAGAGAAGAGCTTCTGACCACTAGATCGTTGAATCAATGGATGAGATTATTCATGGTAAAATTGTAATATTTATTATCATATATTAAACTTTCAGGGGCAAACATATACATTTAGTCAATTAAAAAAAAGGAAATGAATCAGTTTTAATTAAAAATTACAAACTGTCGCATAAAAGTAGGAAATTCAAATCGTTTTTGGCATGCATTAAATTGTGGTGGTTTTCTTTGGTAATTATCATTTATTTATATATATAATATAATTTTATTTGTTATGTAAAACGTGTCCAGTAAGAAAAAATGTAGAGAGATCACATGTAGCCAATTCAAAATATTTATATTTATTATTTGTAAATAGTGGATCTGATGAGTTTCATTTTTTCTAGACATGTATTAAATTTATTTATTTTGGTTAGCTTAATTTTTTTTAAAAATATAAATGGTATGATTACAAACCGACTAGAGATGTATTTGTGATTCAATTTTCCACTTTTTTGAATCTTGGTAGTAATTATATGAATCACAGTAACATATTTGTGAATCAATTTGTATAAACTTTTGAATCACATTTTTTTAGAAAGGCAATCCTACACTTTTTGAATCACAATTACAAACCAGTGAATCACAATTTAGTGATTAGTGAATCTATAGTATAAAAGAAATGAACCAAATATAGAAAGTTTATTGAATCATTTAAGATGTTTTTGGAATCATAAATATAACTATATCTGAATCGCTTTGTATGTTTCTGAATCACTTTGCATTTTTTCTCTGAATCATCTTGGAATTTGTTGATGAAGCTCATCGAAGAATTTCAATGGTCAAAATCTTAAAGTGCGATATGACTTGGAAGATTGAGAAAAATAGAACCTCTAAATTTCAATGATTCCATTTGATGTTGATCAAATTTTGGATGAACATGAAAATTGTTTTTAGTTTAACAAAAACTAAAACATAAAAATACAAAAAGCTTGATTGCCAGAACATGCAAAATCGATGAGAAGGAAAAAGGCAAATAACAAAAATGGATAATAAAAACAATAAAACAAACTTGAAAAAATGGAGAAGTATTGACGTTGTCAATTCTTTAAATTGGATGAATATCACCAACTCCTTTAATTAATGGAAGAAAAGAGAAATTAAATTGTATCTCACAACTACGAACTGTGATACACACGATGATGTAACTGTCTTGATTTATTGAATTAAAGATAATACAAATATTTAGTTAATTACAAGTGAATTCCCATTAATACCCTTCCACCACAATTTAAAATGATTGGTCAAAAATCTTTCTCCCTCTTCTCCCTCAAATTTTCTTTCTTTTTTATCCCCCAACTATATATATATATAACAAAAATAAACGATAACTAGCAAAATGCTAGAAACCAAAAGTACAAACAATCCAGAAATGCTACAATTACACAAACTAGACTCATCCCGAGACTTTAACTGCAAAGATTACAAAATGGGTGAAAAAACTCACATCAATTACGGATACCAAGACATGAGAAAAATCCATCAACGGAGGCCACGCTACTGGTTTTCACTCCGTGGTGTTTTTAATGCAATCCCAAACAAGTCTTGGGGAAAAACTATCCCAAAACAAAACATAAGTTTAACAATGATCTATTTTGAATGTAAATAGATAGATTACTATAAAACACAATCTACAAATCCAATACCTTGATGCGTTTTTTAATTATAAATGTATTAACAAAGCAGATATCTGTAATGAATCACATACAAAATTGTACAGATTTCTAAAACATAAACACCTTCAGAAGTCACGACATAACGTCATTAGGCCTAAACGTACATAAGGAAACCTCATATTTGACAACTCGATAAGCGGTTACTACAAAAAATACGTTATATTATGCAACAATGAATAAAAAAATAGAGTATTATACCAAAAAGAACTCAGTAAAATGAGGGTAATGAATATACGTTGATTTATACAAACTTTTATTCAGGTGGTCAAGTGACGGGGAGAACTCTTGAACATGTTATGCCACATAAACGCCCTTGAAAGCACCATCTCGAGTTCCTGGTGGCCCCAGTTCTGAGTTGGAAGATGTTGAAGAAACATTACCATTTCCTGAAAATCCATTTTTTGTAGCTTATCTGACCACTGCAGTACACAATTCAGACTATTGAGTCCCATTTTTATTCATAATCTAACCCAAAATAAGTTCCAATTTATGCAACAAACAGAATTTTAGATTGACAGTAAGTCAGTAACTGTACGTACATAAATGATCATTTATATTACCGTTAGAAGAAAACTTGCAAATATATACACAAGAAAGTCTGGCAGTGCGTCACCTTCAGCAAGATACGTGTCACATAAACGGTTGACAAGATGGAAAGGAATCTATAAATACATACAAACATTACTTTGGTTACATCCTATAACATAATGCATAAAGGTGTTCAAAAGAATAATCATAAAGTATCTAGAAATAAAGTACCAAGTAGCATACCTCCCTAATCAGAAGACAATTAAACCAGCGGAAAGAAAATTGCAGGAAATCAAGCCCTTCATCTTCCATATGCCTCACAATAGGTTCTGAAAAAACTCACATGCAATTCACGTACTAAATATATTATTTGTGTTAAAGACTATTTATATTTTTGAGCAGGATGGTGGTTGAAGTGATGTTTTAAAGATGTCAAATAGTGCATACCATCGATTCGTCCAACCAATTCCTTCAGCTTAAATACTAGGCGTTGGATCCCAGGTTGAGCAAATGTATAATGGTCTTGCATACCGTCCAATAACCTGGATAAACACCAGTAACAATCGGCTTCAACATTAGAGATTGTATCATGATCCAGATCAGCTATTAACCACTTGTCAACGTTCCCGACTAAATGCTCTGATAAAAAAACTACTAAAAAAGGGGTAACAAGTTCATTTATTCCCTGCACGTATCCACTTGCAGGATGCCGGATTGCCCTGAAATTATACATAAGTAAAACAATTAAGCCTCTATAAATACTTGAGAAACACATAAAGATTGGGACCCATACAAGTACACAATAATCTAACCATGTATACAGTATCCGCTCCAATGATTTCTGGACTTCTACTTGTTGAAAGAAAGTAACTTCAGGCACAGTTCTAGGGCAATCAACAGCAATCTGTTATAGAAAAACAGTAAACAAGTAATAAAGAAATTGCATTAATAAGCAAATATCATATAGCTATGTAAGTGATGGGTGACATAAACTAGCAGGATCAAGTACCATACCTGTCTTAGAATATTAATCTCTTCATCGGTACGTTCATTATCTGAAACGTTGTAATATTGAGCAACGTAATCAAAATACTCGGCGTGTTTTCTTCTTAGAACTCCCTCCCTTCGATCTGAATTAGTAGGTGCATATCCCTGTTGTCAGTTTGTATTCAAATTCAGCACAGGTAACAATAGTTCAAGAGTATCTGTTGTAATATTGTAGCAAGTCCTTACAGGTATTATTATTTTAACCCAATATACTAAATATGAATAAAGAATGAAAGTAGAATCAGCCTGCCTAAAAAGTAGCTACACCGAAAAATTAAAGCTTACCAAAAGAAGCCTCCAAACGTTAGGGCGTATATATGACGGCACACCATTCCATGCTAAGTCACGCAACTTGTCTACAAGAGCATAGTAGGTAACACATAGTTTCAAATTTAAACACAAAATATAAACAAAAGAGATCATGAAACTTAGACTAATACATAAAAATGACTCCAGAAAAACAAAGAAAATTCATTACAGTAATATGTGAGTGCACTAGAATCAAAAGTATCAGTACTCGGGTATGTAGTACTAATGAACAAGTCATTCTAACTTTTAGAAATATGTTTCAATATTATGGTACACCTAAAAAAAAGAGCACCGCAATAGTCATGAGTTTGAGGGGTTACTGTACTACTATATATAGTAACATACGGCACTATTTTAATTGGAAATTTTAGGCATCTACGGTCTTATTTTAACATTCCATTCCCAGTCCGTGATTTTATAATTTGATGAAGTAATCATGAAAGTAGTGAATGTTGTGATGCTACAGTTATACTATAAGAGATTCATTAAGTTTCTGTAAAGAAGAGTGCACAGCAGACCATTGTTCTATATGAAGGTTGTCATTCATCATGGAATGCACTTGCAATTTTCCTCTTGTATACCAGATATACTGATTAAGGGGATGTTTAGAAGTGCACTGTGTTTATGTCATACTAACCTATCAGAATAGTATAATTGGTTGAATAAAACATGCTAAACGAGACAGTGTTAGGATGTGCTTCTGCAATTTAAGGTTGTAATAATCACTTCGATTCGATTTAAGTGTTTGTCAAATTCTAAGTAGTCAAGATCGTAATAGATAAAATAAGGATATACATAAGTAACTCTATGCTACCCTTTGATAATCAGTTATGTTGTTGCTAGTATAAAACTGATAATTCGACCTCTAAAATATATCCATTTTTTGCTATAAGCAGAAATAGGCTACCCAAACACTAGAAACTGATTATTGCAAATAATCAACGATCACTTTCAAGGTGCACATCTAAACACCCCCAAGGGGTTTAACAAACTAAAAGAAATAACTTTAGGTGGTACGCAGAGTACCTAAAGAGACACTTACGTCCCCCAACACTTTTGTGAACTTCATTAATCTAGCAATGTCCGTAGATCTGGGGCTTATTCCAAACCTCGAAGCCTCATTAACTGTAACATCAGGATTTGATGGTGATGATTGTAACTCATCTGCAGTGGCACTATCATCTAGTTTACTTCTAAGAATTTGATCCTAATTCACACAAACACAAACACAAAAATAAGGTGTAAAATGAACCATAAAAGTCGAGGGTTATAGTTGCTAACAATAGCCCTTACCTCTTAGGGGCTATGGTTATCGACTATAGTTCAAACAAACACATCAACTAAATTTTTATTCTTTCAGACTACTATTAGAGCATTTTTCATTACTTGTATCTCGTGTAAGAGAAAAATCAGGAAGTGTTTAGTAGTTTGCTTTTATATCACGTTATTTAAAGACAAAAGTGTACATGTTAGTTGTTAACTAGCCTAAGAGCTGTTGTCATGATATACTGTATCGGATATAGAGGTGGCAATCTCGACCCATTTAATCGTTCATTTGGTTTATGTATATTCCTAATGGGTCTGGCAGAGACAACGGCGCCAAAATTCAGTAAACTGTATGTTTGATGCATAGAACCTCCAAAATCATTTTTTTTTCTTCAAAAAGGTATATAACGTTTTCAATCATATTAGACACACACATTATCTAGTGTACTAATTTTGACCCGTTACCCAACCAGCACCTTTTCCCACCAGTAATATATATTCTGACATTAACTGTGTTTACGAAAGCTATACTTCAATACCTCAATTGTGCCATCACTACGTTCTCTTGAGCTCGTATCATTTTCGGATGGACTACGAGTAAGACCAACAGCAAGAGAGTGTAAACTCATCGGATCAGATCGTGATATTAATATTTTTCCAGGGAAGCTTCGACCCTTTACAGACCTACCTTAATACAATACAAATAAAAAAATAAAGTAGGAAATTAAAAACTAAAAAGAGTGTTAATTTATCTGGAATCTGGGTTGTAGTGGACATAGATTATAGATACATACCCTCGTGCATTGCATAGAGTTTGATGATTGAATCTGGGATCAATCTGGTGGGCGGTACCTTGCTTCGGATCTTGGGTTTTCAAATAACTACTTGAATTATCCATTGTTTTTCTTTAATCGGGAAAAAAACCTTAAACCAGAGCCATAACTCTGTGTGTGTGTGTTTTTGTGTTGTGTCACTGGATCCTGTTTCGCCTTTCTTCAGTAAAACCCAGAGCCATAACTGTCTCCGTTTCTTTTCTTTTTCACATTTGCCTCCCCTCATGTTTGGTCGTTTGGACTTTTCATCGACTTTAGTTTAAGAAAACCCTTAGAATTCAATTGAAAAACTTCTGAAAAATTTGGTCGGCGTGAGCATAAATTTTAGATCAATCCGATAATTACGGTTTGACATTTTCACAAATCGAACAACCCAATTTGATGTATCAAACCAAACCAATAAAAATAATCAAACTCGATTTGTTTGACCCGTTTGACGACTTGAACTAACTCTTTTCATATATTATTTTTAATTAAAAAGTTTGTAACCGACGTTGAAGTTACACAAGATGAGCAATAGTCCAATTGCTATCATTTTTAAACTCTTTAAAGATATAAATACATAACTTAATTTTATTAAAAAAGTGCTTAACAATATCAATCTTATCTTAATCCCTTATTATGCGTATAGCAATTTTACTTAATGCTTAAAATGGAAAAATCAGAAATTACATGTGTATCCTCTTATTATTTAATTGTTGGAGAAATATAGAAACTAATATGATAAAATCAGTTAATACCTACTAATTTTTTTCTGTATGTGTACACTACACATTAATTTGAAATTTGTAATAATAATAAATGATTGTCCAGAAATTGGTTAAAATTGATCAATTCAATTAGTAATATGATTTTAAATTGTTTGTACATTTTTTAAACAGAGAAACTTTAAGTGATAAAAATTGCTTTTCTATAACTAATATTATCCATATCATAAGTTGTATGATACTATAAAATATAAATCAAAATGGAATCGATACAAAGGCTAAAAGTAAGAAAAACTAACATAATAATATAATACAACAATTACAGTTACACGGATGGCCGATCATCATTGTCTGCCACTAGCATTCCTTTTATTATTACCGCCATATAGCACGGGTTACCCACTAGTAATTAAAAATTGATATGCATAATGTAACACCCGCCAAAATTAGGACTAAAAATTAGGACTAGCAATTAGTGCCTAATTCTCTGTTAATACATGTAATTAGTTCTGTGTTAGGCTAATTAATGTACCGATATATATATATTGTTGAATATATACGAATATGTAATTTAATTAAATCGTACAAGTTTCAAATCGAATGTAATTCGGTTCAAGTAAATACGGACGTTAGTGAATATTTTTATTAAATAGTATAACATTATTTAATAACGCTACTATATCCAAAATATTATTTTGATAATATTTCAATTACATTTTGTATCGTATAATAAACGTCTACACGACTTATACATTTAACACACAGACAAACCGAACCATTTAAATTATTAAGTATTGGGTAAAATCCTTCAACAAAAATATTAAATAAACGATTGTATTTTAAAACTTATAATTAAACGTATAAGACAGTTATTTAACGTTTAAACGACCGGGAAAAACGAACACCGCACGGAGCGCTAACGCGGGGACTAAAAGTTAGGAGAAAACCCTTCCCCTCTCCCCAAAAATCTTCCCAAATTCCCTTTCCCCTCCCCATTCTCCTCACTTCCCTCCTCTCTTTCCATTTCTTTCATTCCCTTTCTCTCAACCAAAACCACCATCACCTTAAATCTAAGAAAATCACCACCAAACTTGCTCCAATCAACTTACTCATTTGGAAGAAAAGAACCACCGCGACGATCTACACTCCTACTTTTCCGGAATCTTGATTCATTAACTTGTAAGTTTCCGACGAAAACTCGAAACCTCTCGATTTTAAGTGTTTTTAAGTTTTAGTTGTTTCTTTAAGCTTAGAATGTCCTTATAAGGGTTGGGTAAAAGAATCAGACCAAACGGAAACCCAAAAACTCGTTTTTGGCTCAAAAATTCTTTGGCAGCCCTAAGTGTCGCAACGAAAGTGCAGTATCGCGACACTTCGTGCGTCACTTAAGTGTCGCCCTAAGTGTCGCTAAAAGCCCTAATCCTGCGTCACTTGTTTAAGTGTCGCATAAAACCTTTTTTTTCCCGACACTTCCAACCGTCACTTGTCTAGTGACGCCTTGAACCCTTATCCGACACTTATACCCGACACTAGTGGAGTGTCGCCACCTTATGCGTCACTTACCTAAGTGACGCCCTAAACTCAGAATTTCAAATCTTATGCGACACTTCCTAAGTGTCGCCCAAGCTACCTTAGTGACGCCTCAGTATGCGTCACTTCCGTTAGTGACGCCCTCACTCAGATTCTGCCTTTTCATGCGTCACTTCCTAAGTGACGCCTAAGCCCTCTAGTGACGCTATAAGTGTCGCATGAAACAGAACCCAGATTTTTTTTTACTAAGGGTCGAGACCTGAAATTTTATCACTTGATTTTACCCAAATTCAAATCTTAGATGCGTTTTTCCCTATAACGATATAGTAGAAATAAAAATTTTCCAGCTCGACCCCAGCCAGGGGCTCTGCCCCTTGGACCCCGCTAACCAGGGGCGCTGCCCCCGGACCCCCGTCATTAACGGGCTTCGCCCTTACCCTAGGGTCACGAGTAACAGTGTTACATCTAAACTTTCACACAAAGTGTTAAACTTGTATAACATCAAACATGAATGCGACATGACTTCTAAAACACTTTGGAATGCGTTTTTCAAGAATAATGATAAGATTATTATTACCAACAATCACCAACGGGTCGTACACATTTTCAAACACTTAAACAAACAACCAAATCGTGATAATTTGGATATTGTAGTTGAACAAACAACTACAATGGTGATCTTTGAGATACCCAATCATGTTATAACCATCGCGTGTCGTGGACACCCTCAGGTTACAAGTCGTTGGACTTCGATTCTTGGCTAATCAATCTCAGTTTATTAAGATAAACTCTTCAGGCTCAGGTGAGTCTCATGGCCCCTCTTTTTACTGTTTTACTAGGGGTGCGACACATTGCTCTGTTTTTAACACGTGAACGCGAGTACATATTTCGATATACTACATGAGTTGTTTTTAACTAATCAAACCAAAGTCCTCTGTCAGTATAGTTTGGTAATACGAAAGTAGCGTGAATATTAGTATATGGTACCATATAGGATTGACCCACCTCGTCCGGGTTAGTCGCGCTAACCTCTGCAACAGACGTACTAATATTTGGGAAAACGAGTGTAGATTAGGCACTCGTGGAGGCACCTCGCTCGGAATTCTCTATATGGGACCCGACCCTCGAGTTAAGCTCAGACTATGCGCTCATGACTGTATACATAACTATTATCATTTGCTGGATGCAAATCAATGATTAAATCTTGCGGTTCACACTAAATTATTTGATATCTAAACCTGTGAGCTCACTAGCATTAGCTGACCCATTTTAGCATGTATCACAGGTACACAGCAGTAGAACTGGACTGCCCAACCAGATGCATATTAGCTCGAGTCTTCATGTAAACATTCAAGAGATTTTACTTCATTATTAGATTTTATACAACTAATTATGTATTCAAATCTCTTCATACTACGAACACGAGCTATGTATGGGATGATTATTGTAAACATTTTAATATTAATATATTTTGTCAAAACGACGCATATAGAGTCGTTTACTATTAATCTGTGTGCTTTGTTATTGATTAGTAACACCCAAATCTTGCTTCCGCAAAACATTAAATTTGAAGGTGTTACACATAACATTGTAATTAAATCTATTGTTATTAATTTGTTATGATAAATTTAACTTAGGTTTGTTCAGAAAAAGATAAATTTAACTTAGCTAACTACTATTATTGTTTCGTTGATACTGTTATTATTATTTAAATTATTATAATAATTGAATTTCTCATACTTTTTTTACTCCGTAGTAAATTACTATCAGGTATGAGTTCACAATTTTTCTATTACAGTTATAAGAATTAAAACTAAATTTGGGTTTTGTTTTATTTTGGTTACATTTTATAGTTTGTATTAATCTTAGAACTTAATTAAGGGAGATGACAGATCCAACAAAGAAATTTTCTCATACATCAAACTGTACAACAATTGAATCTCACAATACAAGTATACAATACCATAATGTTGGTATATGAATCATTTTATGTGTTGTATCAATCAACTCCCTTAATTAAGGGAGTTGATATATACAATAAGTTTTTTAATGAATACGTCAAAAATTTTATACGCTATAATATGTACTGTACAATACTGTGATGTATAATTTTGATGTAACTAATCAAAGATTCGTTTTATTTATCATTGCCCTTAATTAAACAAACGACTTCATTATTGTAAGATCATATCGATCAATACCGTTGAAGCATCGACTATGATAACCATATTTTGATTGTTTTCTATAGAGAAGTCGATAAATATTATATTGAACTTAATGGGTTGTAGTTAATGTCCTTGTATCGAGTTTATGAAGTGCAGATTGAGTACCACATGTGTCTATTCAGCCTCTCCTAGCGAGGCTCGTCGCTTCTTGTCGGTTGGCTTCCGGCGGTTGGCTTCCTCTCATTTCCGACGCTCAATCGGTTTTCGTGTGTGGGACCAACATAATATTTAATTATTTTTTGTTTAGCGTATAAAAATAAAGATAAATTGGTAAATGTGGAACCCAAAAATTAAAGAGACGGGTTAGTTTCAGCGGTTTCAATCAGTTTCTGCCTCCATTGGGAGTGGTCTTAACGGGTTTAAAAATCAAGATATAAGTAGTTGAGGCGTCACTTCTGCAATCAATTACACAATACTTTCATAGAAGTTTTAGTGATCACTTCGATTCCTTCTCTATAAATCCAATTCTTTTTACCTGTTTCACTTATCATATCATACATCCATTTTCTTTTGTATAGTCTGCCTTATATTATCTATGACGGTTTATAACACCGAAATTGCAAAGAATTCTTCATCAAATGTGAGTGCCCCTAGCTGTGGATCTAAGTGATTGATGACAACGATTGAATGGAGGAAACAAACAATCACACTAAATATATGTAAACACAAACCGAAACATGTATATATCAATAATATATAACTTTGTATTGATGAACGTAACATATTAGATTGATTACAGGAATGCTATTTCGACAAATGGTGCTAGGGTTTCGTCAACCCTAGCTTGAAACCCGTAGGTTAGTATTTATACTAAAACCAAACTGGCAGACATGCGACACTTGTCTAGTGACGCATGTGGCCGCCTTCATGCGTCACTTACCTAAGTGTCGCTATGCGACACTAAGGCAAGTGTCGCCTAATGCAGAAAACATAAGACTAATTACAACTTCAACTACGAGCTATAACCAACTGATAGACACACTAATATGCACCAACATCAAATCTTGAAAAAATATATATGATGTATTTATAAACTTTAGAGGATCGGAGTAGACACTAGTTTAGTTTCATTGATTACCTTGATAGGGACCTTGTTGAGAAGAGTGTCAACACATTTTTGGATGATAGAGGTATTCAGAATGGTGGAAAATTAGACCCAGAATTGGTGGATGCAATTAAAACATCCAGGGTTTCTATCGTTGTATTGTCCCCAAACTATACGGGTTCAACATGGTGCCTCGATGAACCGGTATTGATCCTTACGCAACGTAGAACACATCAACATACTATAATCCGGCCCCATCTTTTACAATGTTCAACCCTCTCATGTTAGGGCTCAACAAATTAAACACTTTTCGAGAAGCCTTCAGAAGGTATGAAGATGTGATGGAGGCAGAAATGGATGCTTTAAAGAAGACGCAACTAGCTCATAAAATACAAGTATGGAAGGTGTGAGTCCCTAATCACTATTATGTTAGTGATTATGAATCGTTAACAGTGAGTTAATTGTAGAAGGGGGGGGGGGGGTTGAATACAATTAAAAACTTTTCTATTTTAATGTGTTAACTTATTTAGCAAGTTTTTAACCGTATTTAGGTGACAGCAATATGAACACAAATATATGAGTATGATAAGCAGTTCAGTTGCTGATGCAATACTAGCTGAAAGATAAATTCTTTTATTGATAAGATTTATCTATTGTTGATTGCGGAATAGATTAGCCAAAGCTAATCTAAATCAAACAATACAGCTCTTACAAAAGGAGATGAGCAGTAGTGGACAAACACGCTAACTTGCTCACTCGCTGAGATGGACTAATAGTGGACAGACACGCTACTAGTTCACTCACTGGTGTTGTTTGTATTTTAGACAAACTAGTTACTGACAAACAAGTAACAATACAAACAATCGACACAGAATGGAGTACAACATTCTACGCTATTTATAGACGCTGAAACTCTTAAATTCAGGATCTGGAAGGACACGTGTCGCTGCTTGATTGGTGAGGTAGTTGAGATGTGATACATCATGGTTCGACATTCTGTCTTGGGAAATATCACCTTGTACCATAAACCAATCAGATGCTTCCACGTTACTCTTTTCAAGTTACGAGGAACACGTGCTGCGTCGTAATAACGCCGAATGTCAACTCCTTATTTAATGCGGCATTTAATGCTGCAATCACTGATAGATATATCAATCATCCTCATTCTCGATGCGAGCTAACATGCTCTAAAGAATGACTTGAACAGTTAATCTTCAGTGACTTCTTTTATTTAGCAGAAAGAAGAACTCAAGAAGACTTGGAGACTTTCGCTGATAGATGAGTATCAGCGACACACATAGTTGAGTCTTTGATCTTTATAAGTTCTTCATCTTTCGCTGGTCTAAGATATGAACAGCGATCATGAGACCTTCAGCGACAGGAGCTTGACTTGAATCATTTTGTTCATGGAGAGTTCTCTTATTGAGTAGGACAAAGACTGTGAATATAAGACATGATCAGTGACTTCACATTATCAGCGATTAATGACTTCAACGATTTCCTATATAATCTCCCCCTTAATCCTTGTGATCAGTGACCACTTGAGTTCAGCGATCAGTGACTCAACAGAAGGAAACACTTACTAAAGTTTCTTTACCAAGAGGGATGACTTCATCTGGCTGGTAATTAAACATACACTTGGTTTAAAACAAACATAACTTTGTTTCAGTTTATCTAATTACCAACGGTAATTTTTACTGGAATTGGATTTTCAGGAGAGAGACACTTGTTATTGATGAAATTGTTAGAGAAATCACTACGGTGTTGGATCAACTCAAAGAGATTGAACTACTACGTCTAAGTTGGTGGGAGTCTTTGATCAAGAGACCCATTACTAACTTATAGAAAATAAGCAGTCTCCGATCCAATTAAAGTTATAATAACGGCGGTAGTTTTGGTAGGAGGAGGTTTATTTTTTGCCTTTGGAGGCGAACTTTGGATATTTGGTGTTGCAGTGTCTTAAAATCAATGGACCGAGAGAATAGTAGGGTTTTTATTTTATGTTCTGTTGAAAATTACAAATTAACGGGTAGTATAAATAATGCCTAACATATCGACCAAACAAGGAAACACAATAAAGAAAGTTTTATAAATAAGGAGGAGAATATATGGACCAAAATAAAACCAATACTCCCCCTCAAGATGGAGCATGTAAGTCTTGAATGCCCATCTTGCCAAGTAAAGAATGAAGTTGTTCAAATCCAAGTCCCTTAGTGAGTAAATCATCAAGCTGCAGCTTACTTTCAATGACCATCGGAACTATCTCCTTAGTATCCACTCTTTCTCGGACAAAAAAACAATCCATTTCGACATGTTTTGTTCGTTCATGATAGACAGGGTTGTTGGCAATGTGACGAGCTGCTTGATTGTCACAAAAAAGTTGAGTGGGAGTCGCGATGTGAACCTGCAAATCCTTGAGTAGCCACCTGACCCAAAGAATCTCGCTAATAGTAGAAGCCATTGCTTATATTCTGCCTCTGCTGAATAACGAGACACAATTGATTGTTTCTTTGTCTTCCATGAAATGGGACCTCCACCCAAAAGAAGCAAATACCCTGTTCTTGATCGTCTTGTGAATGGACATCCTAGCCAATCTGAATCGCAATAGGCGGTTAGGACAGGTGGTCCCTCTCGTGGGAGAAGAATACCTTGTCCTGGCATCCCCTTTAAATATCTCAAGACCCGATTTGCAGCTTCGGAGTGATTTTTACGTGGGTCGGCAACAAATTGACTTAAAATGTTGACAGCATACGTAATATCCGATCGAGTAGCTTGTAGGTACAATAGTCATCCTACTAATCTTCGGTATTGAGTGGCATCGACTCGATCCTCCTCCTCTCCCTTATCTAGCTTTGATCCTTGTTCAAAAGGAAAAGCACTCGGGCAATATCCTAACATACCACTGTCTTTCAATATATCCAAGGTGTATTTCCGTTGACTTAAGACTAACCGTCAGATGGTTTTGCTACTTCAACCCCAAGAAAGTATTTCAACGAACCAAGGTTTTTAATGCTAAATTCTTCATCAAGTTCATTCTTTGTTTGGTGAATTTTTTTTTTGCATTGTTTCTGACGATGACAACATCGTCAACATCAATGAGGATGGTGACATACACCTCTCCTACCTGATATGTGAATAGTGAATGGTCTGCCTTTGATTGTTTGAAGTGCAATGAGAGAAGAAACTTGGTGAATTTGTGGTACCAATTTCTTAAAGCTTGTTTAAGCCCATAGAGAGATTTTCGAAGGCGGCATACTCTCGTCTCTCCTTCCTTTGAAAAACCTTGTAGGATCTTCATATAAACTTCCTCCTCTAAGTCTCCATGCAAAAAGGCATTATTCACGTCTAACTGGTGGATAATCCAATTCTTCTTTGTGGCAACCGCCAATAGAGTTCTAACAGTTACAAGTTTAGCCACTGGAGCGAATGTCTCATGATAATCAACTCCTTCCATTTGAGTGAAACCCTTGGCAACGAGTCTAGCCTTGTATTTTTCGACTTTTCCATTAGACTTATACTTTGTTTTATAGACCCATTTCGAGTCTATCGCTCGTTTTCCCTCCGGCAATTTTTCTAGCGTCCACGTTCCATTTTTTCGAGAGCCTTTATTTCTTGTTGCATGGCCTCTCTCCACTTCTCATCCTGTGTAGCTTGTTCAAAAGAGCTTGGCTCATTGTTTGAATTGATGGCCGTTAAGAAAGCTTTGTGGGAGTTAGAGAACTTATCATGTGAAACAAAATGAGAAATAGGGTGTACCGTTGAGCTGGCCTGATTGGAGTCGGGTTGAGAATTATCAAGCGAAGGGGGGAGCTTTATGACGTAATCGTTGAAACGACTTGGTTGAGACTTCGTTCTTTTGCTTCTTCATTCCGGTTCATTTTGGATGTTAGCAGGCTCATCATGGCCTTCTGCGCCTAAATCAAGATTGGAGCCAAAAGAACCTTCAACTGCCTCATTACCTCCTTGTTGATTTATTGTGCCAAAATCAAAATCATTTTCTTGTTGAGCTTGTACACTTTCTCCTTCATTCGAAATATTTGGTGCAATTTTCGGAGCATCCAAAATATCATATGGTTTCTCATTTTGGATTTTGGTTGACCCATCATCATTATCACAGGACTCCTTTGTGATGTTCTTGAAAGGAAAAACATTCTCCATGAACAAAACATCCCTGCTCACAGTTATCTTTTTATCTTCAATGTCATAGATTTTATACCCTTTGGTTCCTTGTAGGTATCCCAAAAAAACTCCAGGTTTACCCATTTGTTCAAACTTATCCCCCTTTATGTTATTATTTTTAAATTAAGCTAGACATCCAAGGATTCTCAAGTGTTCATACTCAGGTTTTTTTATTCCAAATCAATTCGTAAGGGGTTTTGTTTTTGATCACCTTGAAAGGGAGGCGATTTATAATGTACGCAACGGATAAAATACCTTCCCCCCAAAATCTCTTTGGAATGTTTGCCTCAAATCGTAATGCCCGTGCTGTTTCTAATAAGTGTCTATGTTTCCTTTCCACGACCCCATTTTGTTGAGAGGGTGTGCGGGCAGGTTGTCTCCAATAAAATTCCCTTTTCATTAAAAAAACAATCATAGAATTAGATGTGAACCCACCACCATTTTCACACCTAACCCTTTTAATTGATTTTCCAAATTGGACTTCAACAAATTTATAAAAGTTCATTAAGCATTGGCTAGCATCACTTTTATACTTTATGAGGAAAACCCACACAGATCTATTGTAATCATCAACAATAGTTAAGAAAAAATTGCCCGTGTGTATGATGGAATATGATAACCTCCCAAAATATCACAATGAATAAGTTCAAAACAACCGGTAGTTTTAATAGAACTAATAGGAAAAGGTGTCCGGGCATGTTTGGCGTTAGCACAAGAATCACAGAAAACATTACTTGAATTGAAAGAATTATTTTTAAGAAAATCGACATTCGAGAGTTTCTCCTTTGAAGCATGACCTAATCTTTTGTGCCATGTATCCAAAGTGGTCATCATGGTCCTTCTGCTGCTAATATTCGACATGTCCACAAGGTACAACCCCCCTTTGCATTTACCCGCTCCAATCAAGTTCCTCGTACGTAACCCCTGCATGACAAGAAATTAGGAAAAAAAAGTTACAGCACACTGTAGGTCATTGCTCAATCGGCTAACAGAAAGGAGATTATATTTGAAATTTGGAACGTAAAGAACCCTATTTATTTTCGCTCCCCCTGGAAGCAAAAGTTCCCCTCTTCCCATGACAGGAATGACACTACCGTTCGGTATGACAACCGGTGCCTCATTTGAGGTTCTTTTTTGATTCACAAGCAAATTGAGTTGATGGGTTATATACTCGGTGCAACCCGAGTCAACAACCCACACATTGTCCCTATTACCTGCCAAGTTAGCCTCGGGTTTTGTTTCAACATCATTCTTGGATCCACCACCAGAAAAGAAGTTCACAAATAACTGGTATTGTTCATCACTAATCCCGGGTATGGGACTAGCTCATGTGTCAACACAAGATGCCACGTGGTTTGCCTTGTCACCTTTCTTTCCAGGCCACCAATCTGGTAACCAATTAATTTGAAGCATCCCTCTCGTTTATGACCACTCTTTTCACATTTTGAGCATTCATCATCCTCCTTCCCTTCCTTTACCTGCTTAATGGTACTCTTTTCCTTTAACTTAGTATTACCTTCACGTCCCCGAAAGGCCTTAAATGCAGCAGATTCCGGTGTCACTCGGTTCTCATTTGATATCTTTCTGTGTCTTTCATCTTCTGCCACCATGTGATAGGCAGTCCCCAAGGTTGGAACTGGTTTTGTCGCTAGAATTTGAGTCTTGATAAAGTTAAAATCGTTGTCAAGGCCCATGAGGAACTCATAAAGCCGTTCCTTCTCAACATGTTCAATAATCCTTTTACCTAGTTCACATGAGCAGCCATTGCAAGAGTAGCGCGGAAAGGAACGGATTGATTGAGACTCATCCCACAAAGCCCTGAGACGAGTGTAGTAGGTGGAAACGCTGCTGCCATCTTGATGGGTGGCAACAATTTTCTGTTTTAATTCGTAGGCTCTTGGGGCACTCTCCTTCCCGAACCTCTCTTGCAGATCTGATCACATCTCTGAAGCCGTGACAGCATACTTCACGCTGTCGCGAATGGTTTTCTCCATGGCTGTAGTAAGCCATCCTTATCATTGCATCGCACCTCATCCATGGCTTGTAATTTGCTGAACCGATCTCGGACTTCTTAATGGTTCCATCAACGAAGTCAATTTTGTTCTTGGCAAAGAGAAAGACATCTCTTGTGCCCAATCCATGTAATTTCCATCGGTAAGGACTTCATTAACGTGTAGTTGTTTGGGAAAATCTGAAGGGTGTAGGTAGTATGGTGACGATGGGTCGATTGTATTACCAAGGCTTCCGTCGGTTTTCTTGGATGTTTCTTCACCACCCATGTTTCGGGGCTGCGACAGCTAGGGAATTAGATTTAAGGTCTTAACCTTGCTCTGATACCATCTTAAAATCAATGGATCGAGAGAATAGTAGGGTTTTTATTTTCTGTTTTGTTGAGAATTACAAACTAAGAGCTTCTCAATGCCACATGTACATAAATTATACACTCATATTAAAATTAAAAGGATAAAAAAAAAGAAAGGAAAAAGAGATTATTATTTTACCATTAAATAGTACAAGAGAGGAGATAGAATAGTGGAACAAAGACCATTAATGTGATAGGAAGGTGTGATGGGGGCCATTTCCGTACGTACAATGAACCGTGGGAGCAGACAGGAATCCATCTTAACATAATGGCTTGTGTGACACTCTTACAATGCTAATAAATAATGCCAGCTCACATGTCAATTTCTATTGAACCATGCCACCTATTAGCATTGTAGATGCTCTAACAGGCAGTAAATAATGCCTAACATATCGACCAAACAAGGAAACACAATAAAGAAAAGTTTTAGAAATAAGGAGGAAAATATATGGACCAAAATAAAACCAATACAGTGCCTTATGGCATGCAGATTTTTGAATTCATGCATTTAATTATGTCCAAGGTACCGTTAGATCAGTGGTTAACGACGAGTATGTCCAAGATTTAGCAGTTTGTATTGGCTTGTTTATAATAATTGTTTCGTGAGAAGTTTGCTAAACTAGTTGACTAGTTGTATCACATAGAGTATATTAATTTACACGTTGTATAGAATATGTGATGAACTAGTTGGATAACATTATTTATTCATGAGTGTTTAAGATAATGTTGTAACTTGTAAGAGTTAATGGAGTGGTGATCGACGTGACATTCTATGAAACTTTTTCAACTTGTATGCTTTATCGTCAGTAGTTTTGAATCAATATTGTATATATATTTTTTAATTTTCTTTTTTGGAACAATGAAGGTGGATTCAATGTTTGACTGTATGAACTTCCCAAAATATATGTATGATGCCTCTGGACCGGTTTCTAAGAGGGCACCTAGACACTTTAGTTTGTGTCACATCAATGTTAGGGTGTTTAAAATATTTCGAAATCATAAATTTAAACTGTGTAAATCGGTAGAATTGAACCGAATTTAGGTTAACTGAACCGAATTTTTTTGAATTTTTTGGTTTTGGTTAACCGGGCCGAGTTTTTTCCAGTTTCGGTTCATGATTTTAGGATAGACATGATAAACGGTTAACCGAAAAAACTGAAAAGTTTATACATAGTTAAAAATTTATGTGTATATATATATATCCATCTACCTATAATATAAAAGAATACACTAAAATACTGTAACATCCTTTGAAATTAGCCAAATCAGCATGTAATAGTCTTCAACTGTTTAACACCGTACCTCTTTTCTTCTTGAGAGACTTTGGGTATGCAGTATGCACCAGTTCACCGACTCTCCCAACCTACCCACAACCATTCTAATGTTTTATGACCCAAGGACAGTACCACACATTCCTCTTCAACTTCATATACAACTAGAAAAATTATAGCTTTCGGGTTATCATCAGCTTTCTCTCCAGTCTTTGGAAGACTTTGATGCAAGTAATTAAGTTCTTCTCTACCTTTTTGGACTTATTTTTCAATTATTTCTACTTTACTGCTTTAAAGTTTGGTTACATTTTGCTTTTCTTTTGGTTTTGTAGCTATTTCTTTTGGAGTTGGGAAATGTTGGTTATAATGTGTGATTACAGAAAGGAGATGGTGAATTGAATGCTCGTAGGTGGTAACCCCATTTTCAGTGTTGTTTTATCTTTTTTTTTATCTTTTCAGCTTTGGTGAGTTGCTATTACCCATTTTGTTTGGGTCATTAGGTTTTGACATTGATTTATGACTGTGCATATTTCATTTCTCAATCGCTTCTGCAAATTTGAGTACTAGATCAGCGTTGTTGAGACTGTTGAGTATGGAAAGAATTTTAGTTCTACTATACTTAGTAATATAAATAAATAGCTCTTATTGGTATATAAACTTTTAATTAGCATTTTTACAGGTAGTCAGGTTGCAAAATGTAACGAACGGAACAAGAGAATGATGATGTACGAATAAATTATGAAGATGTGGTAATTGTTTTCGGTTGAAATTAAAGAAGTCCATGCAAGTACTGAAACTGGAAGGATGGTGCATGGTCTCTTAATTATTTGAATAATTTGATTACATCTCTACTAATTATAGTATTAGTGTTATAACTATAGTAATAGTTTGCTTACAAACTTACTATATATGCATCACAATTATATTATATACAATGTTAGAGGAAACTGTAAAATATGGCCACAATAAAGAGTTTTTTCATTACGGCATTACGGTACATAAATCAATACTATACTCCTGATAATTTTATAATACATATATTAGTTCTATCTTAAAAATTCCGACGGTAGCATACTAGAATAAAGTTTCGTAATCATCCGAGTTTAGTTATCAACACTATTTTGACAAGTTGTAGTCTTGCATTAACCGATCGACATATGTTTATTTTGTTTTTTGATGGTGTAATATGATGTTTTTTGGATTAACGCAATTTTTTTTTTGATTTTTTTGTTAGGGATAATGTTACTGCATGCTTACTTGTTTAGGGGTCTTAATTAATAGTTGTATTATTCTTTAATCTTCAATGTTTAGGTTTATTTGAAAAACCAAATAATCATTCAAATAATAATGATTATTATTATTACTACTATTATTATTGCCTAAATACCATTCTTAAATATAAAAAGTAAGTTTTTTTTTTTTTTTTTTTTATTTTATGATAACCATTTGAAGTTGAAATAAAACAATGTGACGATTTTAGTATTACATGTTTAACAATTTTATTTGAAATGACAAACAGTCTAACACATCTATTCACTAATGAAAATTTAAATGAGCCCAATCAATCTTACTAAATTATGCATTTTAAATTCGTCAACCATCATTTACAAATTATGTTGAATCACACATGATGAGAAACACTACTAAAGGTTTCAGTGAAGAAGTTTGGTCCATTAAAATAGAATCACATAGCTTCCTATCTACTAAAATAATAAATACATCACTAAACTCGCAAGACACATAAAGGTTTAAACTTTTCATTGGGTGTATATTAGTTGGTAAATTGGTATTGACAGATAAACTTTTTGACCAACTTAAATGACATGAAGTAAGGTAGGGCTAATAGTACGTATTTGGTGTATAGCGTGTATAGTTTTATTTATGTACCGTAAATCGTAATGGAATGACTTTTTGAGCAAGTTGGACTACAGGAAGATAAGGGTGGGAAAGTATGGGTGATATTTTAGTACACTTTGCACTCTACCTTCACATCTTTTGTTGTCTTTTCTATTTGAGGTGTATATATTATACTAGAATGGTTCCGGTTAACTATGCCCACGTCGATTTTGGAGGATAGTACCTATATATACTGAAAGAAGGTATAAGTTGATAGCAAAGAACATGTTAACACAAATTAATGAAGCATTACCAAACTCCTAGTTAGTTCTGTAAATCACAATATTCAATATATACCGAGTATAAAAACCATACTAATATGTCTACCTCAAACTTTCCGAGCATTCATATATGGAGTTGATAGCAAACCATGTCAGCCTGAAAAGTAAGGTTCTCTAACTTCTATCACTGAACTTACATAATGTAGTAAAAGTTATTTGATTCATCAAAACCACCACAAAACAATGTGATGATCATTAATCACACTTATGTCACAAGAAAATGGCATTGAGCTTCAGTTTTGATCCATTTAGCGCTCTAATTATTCCTTCTCAACTCCTGCTTTCACCTTCGAGAAAAAGGAAACCTCTAGTCACTTGTTCTTCTATCCATGGGTGTTAGTCTACAAACTACAACAAAATGGCGAACTTTCACTTTAAAGCTCTGAGATCCAAGCACCTAAGCTGCTACTTTGAGCTAGAAAAGTCCTAATTTCCACTAATGACATTTATGCTTGAGCTTGCTGCACACCAAAGCAAGGCCTACTTTTATAAAGCTACTTATGATTGAACTCGGGTATATGAAATTGCTAATCCTATAAGTATATAGAATAAATAGAGACAACAGGGTCATGAACTGGACGACAATAGTTCCACAAGAATATTAAGGAAGAACATTGATTCAGTCGAAACCTTGATAACTGTAGAATGTAGATGGTGATCCCAGTAACATTTTTATCGCAACATGATAATTTATATCGTTATAATTAAAATCTGAAGTTTCGTATGAGTTTTTATGATAATCCTAGTCTGTGTGAGGTCAAAAGTAGGAACTTCTTCTAAAAGGTGAGATAAATTGTAAATTTCATAACGAGCATAGCAATTTTTCTTAAATAACCTGATGGATTTGCATATTAAAAAGTAACTGCCGACGTGCCAATGTTGATATAATAAATTTTTTCAATCTAGAGAGCATTCACCTGATATTACACTGAGAGTTTATTACTATTGGAGAAGGGGATATAATTGTATTTAACAGAGAATGCAAAGAACCTTATAAGAGAAGGATATAAGTCCCAAAAGTTGAAAATTACCAATTCGATCTTTGACCGGCTATTTTCATCATGTTGGCATTACGTTTTGTTTAATTTTCCATTTCATTATGCCAACTTTTTAATTTTATAGTAATTGAATTATGTAATCATACATGTCTTCTTCTTCAAGGATTAACTGGCAACAAATCTATCTGCAAAACACTCTTTCACAATCATTTTCACACCTATCCATTCGACCTTCATTGTCTCAACCATCTCCTCAATATAAAACCGCAAGAACAAGACCTGCATTAGCCACATGTACAACATAAGTATATCCTTAGAGACTTTTAGCTCCAATTCAATTAACAAGCTTTAACAAAACACAGAAGACTCAAATGGTAAATCGGATAAAGTACTGTAATCTTTATTACTCAATTCGGAGTTGGAGATAAAACATACAACTTCTAATTATTAGGTCTTGCAAGTTGTGATCGAGCTTGTGCCATTCTTCTTTTAGCATGACTATTTATTCAACTATGAATTCACTATAAAATATTAATATTTTTATTAGTTTCTTTTCTTTTCATGCATTTCAACTGAATAATATATGATATGACAAATTTACTATATGACAAATTTACTAAACTAAAAACATGAAAACACATAAAACAACAATAATATCTAATGCGTAGTAGAAAATAAGTAGACAACTTTGAGTTTGATAGAAATTTTTAAATACTTCATGGTACTGGAAAGTTACTATAGGTCCAATTCAAGTGTTTTGTATTGTGTTTTCTTTTTTAAGGCCTTCATGCAAGGAACTCAAACAACATGTGCTTCCTAATTCAATAATTAAGTTCTTTGTTCTAGCAAAGCTAAAAAGATATGTTTGTAATTTTATAGTTGCACACCTAAGAAAACTTACATTTGCATTTTAGTATACTTCTTTTCTAATTGTCACCTGACTGTCATAAAAACAAATGAGATTACACAACTTTAGTAGTAATATAACATGATGTTCACCTTTTAGGGTTGTTCTAAAGCCAGCCAACGGAACTGTGCTTATATGTAGCTTCTACTTTTCTTCATTTCACAAAAGATTGACAACAAGAAAATACATATACATCATCCAATATAACAATTGTAATATCATCCGAACTGTACCAGCTCAAGAAAATTCACAAAGAAACATGTTACAACCTCACAGTACCATGGTTAAGCCAAAACAGAACAAAACCAAAAAATGTTTATAATCTGGTTCACGCAATTTATCGAACAGTTGATGTGTGCTACATTGTAACATAGACCTGAACAACTGAGTGATAATATAAAGCGATAAAGAGTCTAGTAATGAATGTAAAATAAAAGCAAACAAGAAACACAGCTCAGAATGTAACCCAACATATTATCTATGTTTATTCTTACCTTTAGAAAACAGAACGAGAAATAAGACCAATAAACATCAAACAGAAGAGATTGAATCAAAATGAAATGCAATTCTGTATAAAAATCAAATCAAATCATAAATAACATTGTTCAAAGTCTTTATACACCTCAAATCAAGATAGACATAGGGTATAATTGAAATAAAATACTCCTACCGTATTAACCATCATATGTATTTTGTCACGCACGGGAAGAGGGGGAAATAGGAGACCGGTGAGGAGGGGAACAACAGTGGAAAATGAAAAGAGAAGATCAAGTGATAAGAGAGAATAGGATACAGTTTTGTAGTCAAAGCATTGAGGTTTAATACATGTTTAGCTGTTAAGAAGTGATAAAACATTAGTGGATTATACGTGTTCTTTTAAAAAGTGATAACGTGGCCAATTTTTAAGAGTTAACTGTTCAAAAGCTCTTCTTATAAAGTAATGAAATTGTACCATGTAATATGATTGTATGCCTATATTTTTATATATGTGCTGACAGTGCAGTTTATGTAATATAACTTTTGAATTACAACTAGCATCCAATCAAAATGATAGTATATGTAACAAATATAACTACAATGCGTACGTAATGAATACTTTTGCATCGAGAGAGAAAAAAAAACACAAACAAACTTCAATTTTAAATTCCTTTTATAATCCAGTGAAAAAAAAAATGGATTGTAACTTTGAAAATAGGCGTACATTGTCCTACTAAAGTTACTTGATATTTTATATACTTCGTTCGTTCATATATTCACCCTTACGGTTCACTTTCCTTTGTTATAAACTTCAAACTGTATATTACACCTTCAACAATTATGTCAACCCAAAACTAGATTTAGAAAAGCAGACAAACAAGGTCCATCTTCATACCCATTCATGTTTCTTTTTCAATTGCAAATTTGCTATATATAAGAAATAAAATACATTTCCTATTAGAATAAATATTTTCATCTTAATGATAAAAAAATAAAACGACATGACCCGTGCTTAGCACGGCCTAATATACTACCTAGTTTATATATATAGTGAAAGGATATGACGAGAACTAAATAGGTAGAAAGAACTATGAGAACTCCTTATTTTTTCAAGTCGCGGCTCTAAGCCTCTAACACTTATATTGGGCCTTTCCAATTCAGTTGTTAAAAGCCCAACTAAAACAAAAACTATTAGCCACACATGACACAACTACTCTATTAGTCATCCTCTCCGATGTTAATCGTTCGTCCATCGTTAGCCTCGACCTGCACTACCATGGCCACCACCAGATATACGAGATTAATCATTTGTTTACGTGATCTTCACTAGCACCCACCTTTATCACCATCGATTTAATACGTGTTTAGCTGTTAAGAAGTGATAAAACATTAGTGGATTATACGTGTTCTTTTAAAAAGTGATAACGTGGCCAATTTTTAAGAGTTAACTGTTCAAAAGCTCTTCTTATAAAGTAATGAAATTGTACCATGTAATATGATTGTATGCCTATATTTTTATATATGTGCTGACAGTGCAGTTTATGTAATATAACTTTTGAATTACAACTAGCATCCAATCAAAATGATAGTATATGTAACAAATATAACTATAGAGCGTACGTAATGAATACGTTTGCATCGAGAGAGAAAAAAACACAAACAAACTTCAATTTTAAATTCTTTTTATAATCCAGTGAAAAAAAGATGGATTGTAACTTTGAAAATAGGCATACATTGTCCTACTAAAGTTACTTGATATTTTATATACTTCATTCGTTCATATGTTCGCCCTTACGGTTCACTTTCCTTTGTTATAAACTTCAAACTGTATATTACACCTTCAACAATTATGTCAACCCGAAACTAGATTTAGAAAAGCAGACAAACAAGGTCCATCTTCATACCCATTCATGTTTCTTTTTCAATTGCAAATTTGCTATATATAAGAAATAAAACACATTTCCTATTAGAATAAATATTTTCGTCTTAATGATAAAAAAATAAAACGACATGGGCCGTGCTTAGCACGGCCTAATATACTACCTAGTTTATATATATAGTGAAACGATGTGTAACATCCTCTCCAGTAGCCTGGTAATTTTCTATTTTTTTAAATTGATTAATTGTTTTAGAAATTATTTAATATTATTGTTTAATTGTGAAACTTATATAAATAAGTCCCAGACCTTATTGTGAATAGTAAATTGTTACCTGTTTTAATGTACTATAGTTGACAGTATTATAAAATAATATTTCTCGCGAAAGAATTCCAGGTTTCAGACAATAGATTTAGGACGGGTATAAAATACCCAAATAATTATAAGTACTAAAAAGGGGAAGGTCGACCCTTTTCTCTGCTTCTTTCCCCAACTTGTTCATCTCTTCCAAAACCTAACATATAGAAACCATACCAAAATTGATGATCTTGAATCCTTAAAACTGAAATTTGAATCCTTACAAGCTTGCTATCTTCATTCTCTTCTTGCTATCATCATTCTCGTCACCTTCATGTAAGTGTTTGATTTATGAGCTTAAGTATTAGTTAGGTTAAATATAAAATTGATGAAATTATTGATTTCTTGAATGTATATAATGATTGGAAGATGATATAGATGCTTACAAGCTGAATTAAGGTGATTCTAATCGTGAATTCAAATTCTTAAATGTGATAGGGAGTTTAAGCTAATGACCTAAATGGGTTTTATGATTTTAATATGAATATGGCATTGTTTGATGTATATGAGGTTAGATAGGTAACTTATGTTGTTCCTTTAAGGTTGAAGACCTTGTTATATTGATTTTAAGAACAGAAATGTGGTGAATCATAAGTTGAGTTCGAGCTGAGTTAAGCAGAAACAAGTTGCAGGTTTTCTGAGTTTTAAGCCTTAGCCGATCGGCTATGTTACTTAACCGATCGGGTATGTGTACTGTAGCCGGACGGCTAAAATGAGACGATCGGGTATTTTAGTTGAAAACTGTTACAGAACTTGACCTTGAACTAAAAACACTGAAATTAACATGTTAGCCGATCGGCTATCCATGTTGAGCCGATCGGGTATGGGTGTATGAGCCGAACGGCTTCTTTTAGCCGAACGGTTAGGATAGACCAAAACGACCACAGAACTTTGAGTCGAAAGAAAAGTGTAGGAATTAGCAGGGTAGCCGATCGGCTACAAGCTGATCGGGTATGGTATAGAAAACAGAATTAGATGGATGATATTATGAATAATAATATGTGATTAGGAACTAGATGGTTATGAGGAATATATTAGGTTCCTAGTGTTATGAATTATTATGTATTGTGTATTTAATACTGATATGTTATATGGAATTTGAATATAAGTTAAAGATTATTAAATATGTTACTAACTTATATTTGATTGTTGACTCTCAGATCCTCCAAAAGATAAGTAATACCTGGAGTACGAGATTGTGAAGACAAAGTATCGGTGAGTGGATTTGGAACTCACCATTTGATTTAGTTGTAACTATTTGGTTGCAACAAGTAAACGTAGATATGTTGTTGCATTTAATATTTATAGTTGATTATAAATTTACGTGCTATGTGTGGCCTTCGGGCATCAGTTGTTAATGAGGTCAACGGGTTGAACTGGTTGGTTGGGCTAGTTGGTTGTTGTGTTAATGACACAGGGTCTTGCTTCATTTCTTGTGTGTATAGAACCTGTGTCTGAGTATAGTAACCACTAGTTATCGGTCTCGTCCGTTATGGCCAAACGGATATGGTTGGATAAGTGTTCTTGGGAACCACCCGGGTATTATGGTATTCCCAGAGCCACCGGTCCTCATTACTATATTGTTGACTAGTTGTAATATATGTTTACGGTTGTTTGGGGTAAACAGATAGTTAAGCTAAGTTGAGTTGGGTGTGAAAAAAAAAATTCATTCACTTAGCTTTGTGCTAATCCCTCATCCTACTTCCTGTAGGTTTTTGATATATATGTGGGTGTCAGGAAAGGATGCTTTCACAGGGAATGTCTGACAGATTATAACTCTGATATGGTTTTGTTATAAACCTAGTTTTGTCATATGTAATAGCCCGACCTATGTAGTTTTAAACAGTCCTAAGTTGGTATGTTTTGAATATGTAACTGTGTATGTACATTATCTTAATGTACAGTATATAAATATGTTTTTAAATTCCTACGCTTCTGAGTAAAATAATATAATATTATGATATTAAAAGAGGGGTGTTACAATATGACGAGAACTAAATAGGTAGAAAGAACTATGAGAACTCCTTATTTTTTCAAGTCGCGGCTCTAAGCCTCTAACACTTATATTGGGCCTTTCCAATTCAGTTGTTAAAAGCCCAACTAAAACAAAAACTATTAGCTACACATGACACAACTACTCTATCAGTTATCCTCTCCGATGTTAATCGTTCGTCCATCGTTAGCCCCGACCTGCACTACCATGGCCACCACCAGATATACGAGATTAATCGTTTGTTTACGTGATCTTCACTATCACCCACCTTTATCACCATCGATTTGCCGCTATTTGCTGTAATTTCTCCGACGACTTAGAGAGGCGTATCGTCACCGACGATTTATGATTGTATTCAGACTTTATATATTTTCAGCGTGTGCACAAAAAACAACAAAATGGCTTGCAAAATGGTAAAGTAAAAAAAAACTCAAAGAGTAAAGATAAGATTTTATATACATATATATATTTTTTACCTTTTTTAATTTTTTTTTCCATGTAATCCCTAATACGTACGTCGAGGGAACAATGATAGAAAGTGAGAACAATTTGTCTCTATTCTTTAATTTGTTATTTTATTTTATATATGATTTCAGTGGTATCAAATTTTGAAGTTTTTGGACGAACTGAGCATCCGATTATACTCATTTTTTGAACTAAGTGATTACAAATAAATTGGCATACTGACTAGTCAGTATAAACACAGAGTACTCAGTTTATACTGAGTAAAATACTAGCATCCAAGAACTTAGTATAATTAGATACCAAGTATAACCAGAGTACTCAATTTGTACTAACTTGCATCTAATTCATCTTCACATTTTTTTTCTAACGGATACAACTACAGATGCATCAACAAATGCAAGATGCAACCACAAATGCAAGATATAAAATTAGATGAATCTGTTTATTGTTGCAAATAATTGTCATTAATTAACTCATTTTACCAGTTTATTATATCGTATCTAAATCACTTTCACTTTCTTTTGCTATAAATTTAACTTAACAGATGCATACACAACATAAATTGTACGCCTAATTTTAAAAAGTAAAAGTTGAACTACATCAAATTAAAGAGAATAGAAAATTGGATTAAATGATATAAATTGTTTGATTAAATTATTGCTAAAGTTAAAGTAATTTGAATTAAAAGATATGGGGTTTTCCAGTAAATTTTGGGAAGTGGGTAAGCATGTAGAACATAACACGAAGTTCTCATGGTTCTCATAAGACTTTAGTTCTCATGGGATCTCTACCATATATATATATATATATATATATATATATATATAGGGGAAGGTTCAAATGAGAACCACTTTAAAGTTGAGAAATTTGAGAACCACATCAAATACGTGTTTGTTCACATGCGATTAACTTTAATCATATGTGAACATTGATGTACGTTTAATTGAAAAAGGAAAAAGTCAAAAAAATCTAAATTTATATCGAAAAACGCAAAAAAACAAATATATGTTCACATGTGAACGATAATGTGAACAAATCGGTTAAAATGTGTTTTTTGATATAAATTTAGAATTCTTTTATCTTTTTTCTTTTTCAATTAAACGTACATCAATATTCACATATGATTGAAGTTAATCACATGTGAACAAACACGTATTTGATGTGGTTCTCAAAGTTCTCAACTTTAAAGTGGTTCTCATTTGAACCTCCCAATATATATATATATATATATATATATATATATATATATTGTATATATTATATTTATATATAATTATTTAACTTGTATTATAATATAATCATTTATACTTATTTTTGTTTCATTTTAATGTAGTTTACTAGCTTAATTTTTTCTTAATATGTACTAGTTAATTCTAATTATATTCGAACGATTAACACATGTATATTATAAATACACAATTATAAAAAGTAAAATGTTTATCATTTAATACCTTTATTATATATAACACCCTTCATTCAGTATATGAATATTATACCATTTAACTTGGAAGCGTTAACTTAAAAACATAGTTTATTAATATACATCATATAAAGTGTATAATCTTTTTTTTTCAAACTCCGATACACAATAGTTTAAAACTATTGAAACCACATTACACATATTACACAAACGGGGTATTATATAATTCCAAAATCAGATTATCAAAATACATCAGAGTTCACATTCGTCAAACATTCCCTGCCAAAGGCATCCACTTCCTGTCCACCCACATATCTATTCAAAACTTGCAGGAAGTAATATGAGGGATTAGCACGAAGCTAAGTGAATAGATTTATCACACACGATTCAACTTAGCTTAACCATGAGTTTACACCAATTAATCGTAAACACGCATATTTCAATGAGGATCGGTGGATCTTGGGATATCATAATACCCGAGGATTCCCAAAGAACACTTAACGTCAATCTGTATGGCCAATACAGAATAGACCGTTAACTATTGGTTATTAAACTCATACACAGGTCTCAAACACAACAAATGAATCAAAACCTGTGTAATTCACATAATAACGAAAAGTCCAACTACACGTTGACCTCAATAATCTGATACACATATATTCACATATCACGTAAATTCATAGTCAATAATCAAGACTAAACAGTCTAACACATATCTACATTTACTTGTTGCAACCAAATAGTTACAACTAAATCAAATGGTGAGTTCTAAATTCACTCACCGATACCTAGGCTGTTAACGAATTGAATCGAGTCGAATATCAGGATGCTCGAGTTTGACTCGTTTGCTAATTATCCGGTTCGAGCTCGACTCGAGTTCGAGTAAGTTTTAAAAATTGTGTTCGAGCTCGAGTTCGAATTATTTGTTGTTGTTCGAGCTCGAGTTCGATGCTCGTTTATTTGATTGGAAAGTGTCTTTATGAATCAAAATTCCAAGCGCAATTTTGCTTGTTTATGAGCTCGGGAACGCTAAACTCATTCCATAACTCGAAATCAAGCTCGAGTAAGCTCATTTATACTTGATGTCTTAGGTTTAAATATATTAGTTACATACATTTAAAGTTCCAAATAGACAAATTTATTATATAAACTCGACTCGTTCGACTCGAATAGCTCGTTTGACTCGAAACTAAATGAGCTTTCGAACGAGCCGAGTCGAACATCAATTTTTTATGCTCGGCTCGTGAAATTAATCGAGTAGTATTTTTCGTTCGAGCTCGACTCGTGTTCGAATATTATCAAACTCGAATTCGAGTTAAACGAGCTCAAACTCGAGTAGCTCGTTAAATGCTCGACTCGTTAACACCCCTACCGATACCTTTGACGTCTTCACACTCAAGATTCTTATATCACTGAGTCTTAGGTTGATCTGAAACAGAAAATCAAATATAAGTTAGAAATTCGTTCCATAATCATCATCAGAGCATATTTATCAAATCAGGTAATCCCTGAAGTCTAGTCAAACAAAAGTTCATTCAAAATGAAATCAGGAAATCCTGAAATGACGTTTAATAAACTGAAAAATACCATTTTTGGGCCGTAGATGACCCCGAATGACCAAAAACTGCCTAGACTCTTAGGATAGAGCCGGGATCATTAGGCCGTTTCCGAGTGACCATGCGAATTTCAACCCAATCCGAGTTAATGAAATTGCCATCTGTCCGTTACCCCGAAAAGAGCATTTTCAAAATTTGCGAAACAAAAATCTTAAAAATCTCGGTTCGTAGTGATCTGGTTTTGCAGGTCAACTCGGTTCGCAACTTTTCGGTTTGCAGCGCATAGATCTCAGTTCGCACAGCCATCTCGGCTCGCAGAACTCAATTCGCATAGCGAAACTCAACTCGCTTCGCGAGTTCAACTCGCATCGCAGCGACTCGTTTCGCAGGGTAAAACTCAACTCGCAGCATCTCAGTTCGCTTCGCAACCTGAGCTCAGTTCGCAGGACGAACTGAGAACTGCGAACTGAGTTCTGCAGACCCCAAAAACTATGAATTTTCACAAAATCTCATTTCCATGTATGATTTCAACATAGAAATTGGTCCTATTGAGTTCCTATCATGTATTAACATCAAATAACACTACATAACAACACTGCAAGCATTAATTTCGTTTAAATCACTCAAAACCACTTTTTCATAAAACTCAAAATTGAACTCACTTCTTGGTGAAGATGAAGATGATATGATGCAGATGATGATGTTGTTGTTCTTGAAATCAGAATCACAGGTTTTCTTGAATTCAATTTGTTTATGGTTTATTTGGAGTTCAAGAATTTTCAATTGATAAGTGAAGAAAAGGGTAAGAACATAATGGTTTGAAAAGTCGGTTTACAACCGACTCACATAATTAAATGGTATAATTTTATACCCGTTCTAAATCTTTTGTCTGGAACCTAAAAATCATTTGCGAAATTATTATTTTATTTTACCGTCATCTATAATAATTTAAAACAACTAATAGTTTACTATTCACAATAAGTCCTAAGACTTATTTACTTAAGTTTCACAAGTAAAATAATTAATATCAAATAATTCCTAAAAACAATTAAATAACTAATTTAAATAAAGGAATTACCAGGAAAGAGGGTGTTACATTATAAAATATTTGAAATATAGTGAACACTTATTAATGAATGTGTATTTGTGTGTTATTATTTAAATTTTATAATAGGTATCAATTAAAAAATGATTAAATGGTTAACCGATTAACTGAACCAAAAAATGGTTAACCGATTACCTATTAACTGATTACCGGTTAATCGAACTATTCGGTTTCGGTTTAGGTTCAAGAAATTAGTGAACCTAATTTTCGATTAACCGGTTCTCGGTTAACCGAGCCCCCGGTTAACCATCCGTGAACATCCCTAACCAATGCCACATCAGTAGTTCACAAAAGTAACACAAACCGAACATTTAACTACCAATAGTAACATCACTTTAATTTATCTAGATCCCAAATTTACCAATATACATTTATTTCTTTAAGAAAAACAAAAAGAAAAAGAAAAAAAATATATTTAAATTGTTGTGGCCCCACTTTTTATGTCGGCTCCCGTCGAAAAACTGATGGAAAAAACTGACGGCTCTAACTGATGTTGCGATGCCAATGGCAATAGTTTTGTAAAGCTCGTCAGTATTAAACCGACTGCTCCACTGAAGAACCATTGGTAGACCTCTTAGTTATGTGATCAGTGGCGGTTCCACAGTGGGGGCACTGTGGGCCGCCGCCCCCCACGAACTTTTTACGAGTTGTCAATTTTTTTATAATATGTGCTTCGCCCCTATAACTGAATAAGTAATAGCAGTTCCAAAATTCTAACAAAAGTTTTATGGTAGCATGGTGTTAAACTTGCAACATCACTTTTCAAAATGTTAAGAGTTCGATCCTTGCAAATTGCACTTTGTTATTTTTTCTTTTTTTCAATTTTATCCTTCTACCTCTCTATTTTGTTGTTCTTTTTTCTCATTTGTTTGTTTCCATCGTCAACTTCATTCTTTTCTTTATATAGTTAACTAGGCATTGAGCCCGTACGATGCACGGTTGTTTGAAAAGTGCAGTTATATAGATTTTGTAAGTAATCGAATATATTAATGGACATATAATCAGTGTTATCGATATAACAAATTAATTTGTAGTGTTGATCAATTACTTTACATTTACTTTAATAATATTTATCATATATATCATTCTTTTACTTTTCAACATAAACTTATAAACCAAACTTTTTGGCAAACAATGTTCAAAAGTATGTAAATTAATAACACGTAATCGTTAACTATAATAATACGCTCGAATAGGTAACTAAAAACTTTATTTTATATATAAAAACTAAGCATTGAGCCCGTGTGATGCACGACCATTCATAAAATACAATTAAAGCTGTTTGTATGTTATTATGTTTAAGTTTGAATACATAATATAATTAAATTAATTTTTAAGTCAATTCGTTAAATTTTAATACATTTGTTGAGCCTATGCAATGCAAGGGGTAATTTAAAAAATAAAAATTAATCAGATGTTTTTTTTTTAATTTTCAACTGAATCTTAATATTGTTAAAAGTTCAAAATGTATTATTGAAATTCTATTTTTTTATCTATACATATAAAACAAAGATTTTTTCTTGATTTTTAAACATGCCTATATCTTTATCATAACTAATTTTCTTAAAACATGGTAGTTAATGATCATATTGCAATTATATGGATTAGAAAATGAATATTTTGTTTATGTAGGTAAAAATTGTTATATATTAAATATAATATAGAAATATTAAAGGCTATTATAATAAAGTATATAATTGATAAATAATAGTTTTATTAATTAAGGTTTTTAAGGAAAAAATAATATGATGATGTGACAAATTAGAAGGCTTTAAAAGAAAAGGAAATATTATGATGTGACATTTCTAAAAATCAAGAAAAAATATTTGTTTTATATGTATAGATAGATTAGTTAATTATTGAATCATTATGTTTACATAAACACATTTATTCATCTTTTCTTTCTGTATATACTAGTATATATAGTGAATTAACTAATCCCAATTAGTTCTTTTCTTTATACATAGTTAATCAATTAGTTTTATGTAGTCAAGTTGATAATGTTTTGGTTAAATCAAAAAATTCAAGTCAAATTGATAAATTTATGGTTAAACCGAAGAAATCGAATTGACATGAAGTTTTGCCCCCCTTAAAAAGGTTTTTGGTACTGCCCGTGCATGTGATTACTCGAGTTTTTTTCTCTATAGATTGTCCAATTTGATCTTTCTATATTTTTTAGTTTGATGCCTTTTTTAAATAGTTTTGCTCAATTTGTTCAAGACTTTTATTCTAAATCTAATTATTGATTATTTACGTTTTTAATGCTTAAATAAACGGAAAAGCAAAAAAAATAAAAATGTAATATACTTTCGTCTATTTCTATTTAAATAACACAACTTTAAATTTATAATTTAAGGTATCAAACTTTCAATGTGTATTCAAGTTAGGGAGGAGAATTTTACAAATGACGAGTTGTCACCTAATTTTTTCTTTATGAGTAACATGTCTATCTACTTAATCGATTAATATTCCTCGATTAATTTTTAAAAATATTGAGTAAAAAGGAAAATATTAAAGTTGAAAGTGGTGTTGAGCTTTTGTTAGATTTTCTCTTCTCACTCAATATTTTTTTAAACTAATAGAGGAGTTTTATTGCTTAAGTAGATATATTACTTATAAAGAAGAAATTCGGTAACAACTCGTCATTTTTAATATACCGGCCTAACTTGATTACAACTAAGTTCATACCTTAAATTTAATTATTTAAAGTTATGTAGCTTAAATAAAATGAAAAGTATATTATCTTTTCTGTACTTTTCCTCAAAATAAATATACTCCGCAAGTCCGTAGTAAATTATATATAGAGTAATAGACCACTTACATGGCCCGTAAAATTTGTGTGACAATGAGGGAACCAATGATATCAAGCCATGTGTACAAAGAGAATGTTCACATGCACAAAACTCATTTACCTGAAACATCAATTATCTCACAAACGACAAATCGAAAAATTATGAAAATTGCACCATTAAATTCAGCATTTCATCCTCTTTGATTTGCTGTCCGTCAAGGCATACTTTCGACGAGTTTTTTTTCTTTCATTTTTTTGGTGGGTTTCACATTTACTAACACATGTGTTAAAGTGTTGCACGAAACCCCAAACCTCAAAAACCCTAAACCCCAAACCCTAACCCCTAAACCCCAAACCCTAAATGCTTTACGAAACTCTAAACCCTAAATCATACTAAACCTTAAACCTTAAACTCAACTAAACCCTAAACCCTACTAAACCCTAACCCTAACCCTAAACCCTAATTTTAACCACAATTTAAATGTACAAACAATCACTAACACATGTGTTACTAATTTGTAAAACCCACCAAAAAATGAAGAAAAAAAAAGTTGTCAAAAGTATGCCTTGAGGGACGGCAAATCGAAGAGGAGAAAATGCTGAATTTTATGGTGTAACTTTCATGATTTTCCGACTTACCATTTGTGAGATATTTAATTTTTAAAAATGTGGAGGAGAGAGAATAAAGTGACACATGGCATAAATTTGTTGGTTCCCTCATTCTCACTTAAAATTAATGTACTCATTTAAATCTTATTCTATCTTTTCCGTACTTTTCCCCAAAATAAATATACTCCGCAAGTCCGTAGTAAATTATACTCCCTCCGTCCCAATTTTATTGTTCCCAGACAAAAAATACGCAGTTTAAGAAAAACATCACTATCTCTCTTACTTTTTGGTAACAAGACAATTTTACCCTTTACTTTTTACCTACCTTTTTGTTTTACATATATAAATTAGGGGCAAAAATAAATTTTATCTTATTATTCTTTTCTATCTATGGAAGTGAACAATTAAATTAGGACATCCCAAAAAGGAATAATGGATAGATATGGGACAAAGGGAGTATATAAAGTAATAGACCACTTACATGGCCCGGTGATGGAACAGCCCGTCAGCCGCATAGGCTCACACCTCTAAAAGGGGCCTCCAAATTGGGTAGCCCACTGTAAATACGAATGATTATTTTAAGGGAAATTAAAAAAAATACCATTTTTTTTGAAGTATTATTTCGTTTTGTCATTTTTGAAAAAAAAAATTGACGATATACCCCCTCCAGTCGCAAGAGTAAGAACAATTTGCGACCCGAGTCCTTGCATTTTGCGACTGGCTTGATTTTGCCCGCACGATCTCGTGTTTTGCTACTACGCTTCGTGCATTCGCAATTTTTTTTTTTTTTGCGACTTGCTCCCGGATCAAGTCCGGTCGCAAATTTTTTTAAATTCTTGCGACTTGCTACTGCCCAATCTATATCAGAAAATCTCGAAAAACTCTTTTCAGAAAAAATAATGTCTATATGAATTGAAAGAAAAAAAAATTGGACTTGGGCAGTAGCAAGTCGCAAGATTTTAAGAAAAATTGCGACCGGACTTGATCATGGAGAAAGTCGCAAAAAAAAATTTGCGAATGCATGAAACGTAGTAGCAAAATACGAGATCGTGCGGACAAAATCAAGCCAGTAGCAAAACGCAAGGACTCGGGTCGCAAATTTTTTTTGCTCTTGCGACTGGTGGGGTATATCGTCAATTTTTTTTCCAGAAAGGGCAAAACGAAATAATCATTCAAAAAAGTGGCATTTTTTTTAATTTCCGTTATTTTAAGTAGTTCTCGCCTTCTCGGCCTATTTCTTTTATTAAAGCCCATCAAATTTTAGGGCCCAATTTATATTATTGGTCAGTGCCTCACTGCCTCTTAAAACAACAATACGATCCTTTGTTTTAAACAAATCAAGGCGTCAAATCTGTTTATGCAATGTGTTTACGTAATACTTCTATTATATAAGCCACTCACCTTCATATTATTAAGGGAAATTAAAAATAATGTCCTTTTTTTTGAAGTATTATTTCGATTTGCCCTCTCGGAAAAAAAATTGACGATATACCCCCCTCCGGTCGCAAGAGTAAAAAAAATTTGCGACTGGACTCCTTGCGTTTTGCGACCGGACGTGTTTTATCCGTGTTTTGCCACTACGACTAGTGTTTTGCTACTACGACACGTGCAGTCGCAAGTTTTTTTTTTTTGCGATTTGCGACCGCATCTAGGTCCGGTCGCAAATTTTTTTAAAAATTTGCGACTGGCTTATTTGCCACTACGACTAGTGATTTGCGGATGCATCTAGGTCCGGTCGAAAATTTTTTTAAAAATTTGCGACCGCATGCTTCTTGGCGGTATATGTGTTTCATTAAGCCACCCAAACACATAACCAAACAAAGAACACCCCTCTCGCCACACCCGTTCGAAAATCGCAAAACTCCTTGCGATTTCCGACCACCGACCACCGCCATCCTCCACCAAAGTCGCAAAAAAATTGCGAATTTTTTTTTTTACGAATGCACGAAGCGTAGTAGCAAAACACGAGATCGATCAGAAAAAAAAATTGGGACTGGGGTAGCAAGTCGCAAAAACAAAAAAAATATTTGCGACCGGACTTGATCCGGGAGCAAATCGCAAAAAAAAAATTGTGAATGCACTAATCGTAGTAGCAAAACACGAGATCGTGCGGCCAAATGAAGCCAGTCGCCAGTCGCAAAAATAAAAAAAAAATTGCGACCGGACTTGATCCGGAGCAAATCGCAAAAAAAAAAAAAATTGCGAATGCACGTATCGTAGTAGCAAAACACGAGATCGTGCGGCCAAATAAGCCAGTCGCAAATTTTTAAAAAAATTTGCGACCGGACCTAGATGCGGTCGCAAATCGCAAAAAAAAAAATTTGCGAATGCACGTATCGTAGTAGCAAAACACTAGTCGTAGTGGCAAAACACGGGTAAAACACGCCCGGTCGCAAAACGCAAGGCCTCCAGTCGCAAATTTTTTTGCTTTTGCGACCGGAGGGGGTATATCGTCAATTTTTTTCCGGAAAGGGCAAATCGAAATAATACTTCAAAAAATAGGGCATTATTTTTAATTTCCCTATTATTAAAGTTCGCGCTCATAATAAAATGCTACAGCCCTGCTAAGGTCTATATAAGGAATTTAAGAGGGGTTACGAAATCGAACTTTTTTTGAGTAAAAATCTGATATATCTGTTGGAGAGGATTCGTTACGGGGATCTTGCCTTGTATTTATAGAATGTGACCCGGAAATTAAAACTTATGTGGGTTTTATTTAAGAGAGATGATTTTTACAAGAAATAATTTGCTTCCGACAAGAAAATAAAAGGTTTATTGTGATATTAAAAGTAGATTCTCTCCTTGTAACAAGTAAAAAGTTACTTATAAAAATGGCCTCCCTTATTTAATTATGGGAGCTGATTTGTACACCACCATGTTTTATCCATACACCACTAAACATGCTTTATAATGTTGTACTGTACAACACTGTAAAACAGAAAAGTGGTGTATGGATAAAAATTGATGGTGTACAAATCACCACCCTTTAACTATTAAAAGTTCAGTGCATGTTGAACTCAAGTTGTTGAAATGAACAACGAAGATGATCATGAATGGGACTCTAGATTAACAAATGAACCTCAAATTATGAGCAAATTAACCTTAGCTGCTTCATATTGTAGTCATCGATGACATCAAGGAACCAGCTACTAGCAACCCACCCATAAATCGTCTTCTCAACAAGGGTCGGCACCATTTGTGCACAGGGTTCATCCAAACCTAAGATTAGAAACATAAATAATCACGTATCGGTTAGGGATGGCACTCGCGGGTCGTGGGTACGGATATGCCAAACCCATCACCCGCCTGTGACGGGTTTTTTGTACCCGCAAACCCGCGAATACTCACTAGCGGGTTTATTTTTACACTCATACTAGTGACCCGCGGATACCCGTGGGTCACGGGTAACCCGCGGGATTTAAATAATATAAACATTTTATCTAAATATCAATAAGTTTATTTAATTTTAATGTATAACAATGTTTTAAAACATGTTCAAATCAATAGATCGTAATTTTAAACGAATTAAATTGTTAAAAACTAAGGCATGCATATTAATAGTTCGATAACTATCAATTTATTTGATAATTATCGTTTGATAAGTTTACTATTCGAAACATAAAAACTATACTTTTTATCTCTATATGAATAGTTTTATTATATATAGTTCAAGTTAACCATTATATATATATACATATATGCAATAAATTATACAAACTCACTTGTAGGTATCTATAATATGTGTTGTAAGTTCGAGGGTCGGGTTTACCCGCGGGTATAAGTCCATACCCATTACCCGCCTGCGACCCGCCAACGGGTAGAAGTTCATACACATAACCCACCCATGAGTAAAAATTTCATGGGTGTACCCACCCACGATGGACAAGTACCCATGGATCGCAGGTTTTTCCCCACCCATTACCATCCCTAGTATCGGTTAATACAACAACAACATTTGATATCCTACTTTTCTAACAATTCAACCATATCAATTTGTTACCTTATAACTTTAATATATTACTCCATCCATCCTAATTTTATTGTTCAGTATTTCATTATGGGTTGTTCCAAAATTATTGTTCGCTTTTAACTTCATTGAATTAGATAGGATTTTATTGAGTAAATATTAAATCTTATTGGTTGATAATTTACTTTATGCATTTCAATTTCAATAGTGGATAGTTAAATTGGAAGGGGGAATCATTATTTTAAATGATATAGTTACCTCATCAACATGGAGGTAGAGATGAACATAAAAACCGGTTCGGGCAACCCGACCCGGTCAAACCCGAAACCGAACCCGGTCAAGAACCGGTTTTTGTACAACCCGGTTCGGGTTTTCTGGAACCCGTAGGGTTCAAACCGGTTTGCCCATCCACCCGTTGAAACCGGGTTCTAACCGGGTTTTTTCGACCCGGGTCCTAAAACCGGTTTTAAAACCGGTTTTTAACCGGTTTTTTTTTTTACCGTTATAAAATGGGTGTTTGAGGTTTCTAGCCGTTTTTTTCATGTTTTTTTTACATTTTTGTCATCCTTGCTCAACTATATATAGAAGCTTTGATTTAGTTTCATTCACAACAATTCATACACTCATACTCATATACAAAAACTCAAAAACGCTTACGAAATTTACGATTTTAAAATGTCGACTCAATGTTCTTCCGCTTCTCATAATGTTGGTTCTTCTAATGCACCAACAATTGTTCGCCAATTGCCTAACAAAAGAAATCAAGAGGTGTGGGGAATGTACGATAAAGTGATGTCGGATGGTACGACTAAGGCACATTGTAAACGTTGTGGAAAATTCTTAAAAGCCGATTCCAACACAACGTTGAAAAATCATAGTGAGAAGCATTGTTCGGGACTCAAAGGTAATCTGGAAGCAAGTGGTCAAACTTCAATGGTACGAGATGGAACGATTTTTACATATGATGCGGAACGATATCGAGAAGCTTTTGCGGGTTTTGTAATTCAAGAAGCTTTGCCGTTCAACCACTTTGATAACCCTCGGTTTACTAGGGTTGTTCAAAATACACTTCAACCGCGATATAACAATGTAAGTCGTACTACTCTTAAACGTGATGCCCTTAAATTGTGGAAAGAAGCTAAAAAACAACTAAAAATAGGTTTTGAAAATTTAAATACAAGTGTATCATTAACAACCGACGTTTGGTCGGCTCCTCATGGTTTGCCCGGTTCGTACCTTTGTGTTACTGCACATTGGGTTGATCCCGCAACTTGGCAAATGATGAAACGTGCCATTGCTTTTGAAGACTTTGAATATCCTCACACGGGTCAAAACTTATTTTACATGTTACGTAGTGTAATTAAAACGTTTAAATTGGAAGAAGAAAAAAATTTCAATCTCTTTTGACAACGCGAGTAATAATACACTCGCCGTTTCAAAATTAATACTAAAATACGCACCACCTTTGAAGGGCATCTTTTATCATAGTCGATGTGTTGCACACATCATTAACTTGGTTGTGCAAGCCGGACTAGGGGTTGGAGAAGTAGATGAAATAAGAACTAGATACAAATCTATGTTGCAAGACATATTTCAAAGGGGTAAACAAAGATACAAATCTTATATGAAATTGTGTAAGGAAACGAATTCTATTTTTCTAACCCCTAATTGGGACATGCCCGTTAGATGGAATTCGACCTACCATATGTTTGTATGTGGTTTACGCCAACGCGATACTTTACAAGTTTTTCATGATCATCTTGTTCAAAAAAGTCTTGCAACACCATTTCCAATTGCATATTGGGAGATTATAAAAAAGATAGTCGAATTGCTCAAACTTTTTAAAACCGCGACTACTTTATTATCGGGTGTTTATTACCCAACTAGTCATTTGGTGCTTAACCAAATTTGGTTAATGACTACAAAATTAAATGACTACCTATATGAAGGTCCTTTATTTGAAAACATGGTGGCTCCCATGAAAGAAAAAATAAGAAAATATTTTCAAGAAATGCCACTGGTAATTACTTGTTCCGCCGCAATGAACCCTTGTTTGAACCTTACCGAGGTGGAAATGCTTATCGATAACATTTGTCATAATTTAGATTTGAATGAGGCGGACCCAATGTTTTCACATAATGCAAAAGCGGATTTTAAAAAATGTTTGGGAGATTTATTTGGCGTATATTTTCAAAAATATAGTTCAACAACACATGTGTCCGGTAGTTCGGCTAACCCAATGTTTTATTCATCTTCTTCTAGCAATCCAATGCTAAACCTATATAATAGTTTAAGACAAGAAAACCATAAACGGGCAAGGGGGGAAGGTAACCAACACACCACTAGCGAATTTGGGAGATATACCGGAACGGATTTTTTGTCCACTATTCTACCCAATGAGTTCGAACAATTTGATATTTTGGCTTGGTGGAAAGAGAGGGAATCTCAATTTCCCGTTCTAACCATCATGGCCCGAGATTTACTAACCGTCCAAGCTTCTACGGTAGCTTCGGAATCCGCACTTTCTCTTAGTGGCAGGGTATTATCTATACGAAGAACAAGACTCACACCGGCCTCCTTAGAGATGTGCATTTGCTTGAAAGATCACTTGGATGCCGCGGAACGTATACAAAATGTTTCTAGTCTTGAAGATGAAATGGAATACGAAGAAGATATACACAATATCGAGGTGGAGGAAGGTGTGACAATATCACTTTCCGACGAAGAAATTGCTCTAGATCAAGCTTCGCGCGAGGCTACATCCGAAGAAGATTTCGACTTTTGAAGACTTTGAAGATGTTTGAAGACTTGAAGATGTATACAAGTTGAAGATTATGAAAATTACAAAGATTATGAAGACTTTTTCTATTCGATAATATTTTCAAGAAGACTTTGAAGACTTTTGTTTAAGTTATTGTTCAATTATGTTTGTATTACTAGTGTTCTACGAATTCAATAAAAAAAATTTGCTCCAAACATTGTTTTTCCTTAAAAAGCATAACGCTCGAACCATTTTTTGTAACATCCTGTTTCTGGACCTGAATTTAAATGATTATTTTAATAATGGGAAATATTTTATTTGATTTAGTTGAAAATAAACAAGTAAAAGAGTTTCAGTTTTTATTGTGAATAGTAAAATGTTACTTGTTTTAAATAAATAAAGTTGACAGTAAAATAAAATATTTTATCTCGCGAGTATTTTCAGGTTCCAGACAATAGAGTTAGAAGGGGTATATTATTAGACAGATAAAAGATTGAGTCAGTGGGTTAAACCGACTCAATCTCACCTACCCAATTTCTCTAGAGCTTCATCTTTGTTCTTAAACCTTCAAACACTCTCTACATACTTTCAAGAAATTAAAAGTGAACTTAGAAACAATTGTTGTTTGGGATTAAACATCAAGATTCATATCATCATCAGCTTGCTCATTATCAAATTGTAAGTAATATAGTGTTCTTGAGACTTTTGTATAGAAATTAGGTAAATGTTGGATATATAGATGATTTGTATGAATTGAAGCTTAAAAGTGTTAGTTTGATAATGGTGTGAGGATTACATGAATTATGTGGATAATACTAAACTGAAATCGTGATAATTTGAGATGATTAATTGTGTTCTTCAAGTTTATTAAGTTAGTTAGGGTTTATGTATAAAATTGTGGAATTGATAATGATGTATGCTTGATATTGAAGTAGAATAACTTGACTAGTGTTGTAATATGTTAGTGTTAGATGTTTGTGGTTTTCCTTTGATAAATTCGTGTTTTGTAGCTGTGATCTTGTGAAATTTGGGTGTTGGTTCGAGCTGTGAATGTGCAGAAGTTTCTGGGTTTCTGGTTTGGGCTTCTTAGCCGAACGGCTAAGCATAGCCGATCGGTTATACATGTAAAGCCGAACGGCTAAACAAAGAAGATCGGCTATTTTAGTTTAAAAATGTCACAGAACTTGACTTTGTAAATAAAATGAAGAAATGATCTAGGATAGCCGATCGGCTATGAGAAGCCGATCTGCTATGGGTTGGAATTGGTGGATTTTGGGTAATAAACCGAAGCTGTGTGGTTTGGTTGTTATATTCTAATAGTTGATGTTATCTAATTGAATATGTTTATAATTAAAGTAATAATTAATCAGTTGGGATGAGTTACTGACTTGATGTTATTGTGATTCCAGATAAGCGGGCGGCAACTCAGTAAGATTAGACCACTGAGTTGAAGATCAGATATATTGGTGAGTGGTTACCGTAGTCCTCGGTTCAACTCGGTTGTAACGGGTTCGGTTACAACGGGTAAACCAGGATAGCTTATGTTGTAGTTGTTGCCATGATTAATTTCAGTTATTACAGTTGTTGATTATGTTGATTGAAGTTGATTGATTTAGTTGTGAAAGTTGTTCAGTTGATTTTCCATAATTGCATATGATATGCTTTATGTGACAAGTTGTTAAGTTGTATGGTTGATTCAGAGGTCAACGTTGGTTGGTTGGGTCTGGCTAATACTGTGTAGCTGTCTTGGTTACTTTGATACACATAGTTGAGAACTAACCAACACTGTGAAGGTAGTAGTCAGGCTATCGGTAGATCACTGCGAATGGCATACAGTGATCGTGGTATACTGAGAATAGCATACAGGAACCGCCGATCCTCTTGACGATACGTGCTTATGTGATTAATTAGTTGTGGTTTATTTAGTTGTAAGACTTGTTATGATTGGATTGAATCGTCGGTTACGGTTCCATTCACTTAGCGTAAGCTAACCCTCGTTGTTGAATGCTTTGCAGATTTTGGTTAGTTGAAGTAGTTCGGGTGGTAGATGACTAGCTGGATGTTTGACTAAGCTGGCGCAACTCTGACCTTTATTTTGTTGCGTTTTGGAAAGTTTTAGTAACACCCGTTTTGTTAATATGTAATTAAATATTTGTAAGTATAAGGTGTAAGTTTGTAAACGATGTTGAAATGTTTTGTAAATGTTTGGGAATCGCGCTTCCTAAGATTAATATATTATAAATTATGATGTGAAAAGTCGGGTGTTACATTTTTAGTTGGGAGTTGATAAATGTAAGGAAGTTTTTACTAAATACACGGAAAAGTACAACTCTATATGCTTACAGTACAACTTTTTATGCACATATTTCCTTGCATTTAGTAAAAACTTCCTTGAATGTATCAGCTCACTTTGAATTTTATAGACTTTTTGGATTCAATAATTTTTTTAAGAAAACTTAGAAGACTTTTGGCTAGGTTATTGATCAATTGTGTTTCCATTACTAATGTTCTACCAACTCAATGAAAATTTTTTGACCCAAACGTTGTTTTTCCTTAAAAGCCTTAACGCTCGAATGTGTATGAATTTTATAGACTTTTTGGATTCAATAATTTTATTAAGAAAACTTAGAAGACTTTTGGTTAGCTTATTGATCAATTGTGTTTCCAATACTAATGTTCAACGAACTCAATGATTTCTTTTTACCTCAAACGTTGTTTTTACTTAAAACGCTTAACGTTTCAACGAATATTTAATTATATAGAGTTATCGATCCAATACATTTTTTAAAATCTTTTTGGTTTAGTTATTTATTAATTGTGTTTCTATTATTAATGTTTTACGAATTGAATGAAAAAAAATTGGTGAAAACATTCATTTTCCTTAAAACGCTACGCAAACGAATGAAAATATGATTTAAAAAAAAAAACGGTTTAAAACCGGGTTATGACCCGAACCGGTTTGGACCCTACCCAAACCGGTTTGGATCGGGTTGGGTTTTGTGGGTGCCAAATTCGGGTTCAACCCGAACCGGTTTTGGCCAACCCGGTTTTGACCAAAGTTGACCAAACCCGATTTTGGGTCGGGTCGGGTTTTTTTGAAAACCGAGTTTTGCACATGCGTACATGGAGGTATGTCAGACTTTAAGCCCGCAACATATAATTCAAAGTTCACTACAAAAATAAACTATCAACATTAATTATATCCAAATTAATTGTCCATATATATGGTTTCAGATGAGTGGAACCTTGACTCTTATTGCTTTTTGAATCTTCACTATCCTTTTCTTTTACAGCCCTCTGTTAAAGTTTATTCGTTCACAATTTATCTGAACAAATATGTACATATCACGCATACCAGATGCTCGACATAATGCCAAGTCAAAAGTTTTGATTGGCCTGTATTTAGATTATGATGCATAATTGATGAGACGATAATCTACAACCAAAAGACATGTTTATCTTGTGAGGTAAACATGTCCAATTCCTCTCTTATATCATCTATCTACATTAGTCATTCATATTGCTTGAAACATTGGCTGGGTGTACATCCAATGGCTATAATGAAATTGTGAGGAATTAACTATGTATAAATTAATTATCTATGGTCAGGATGCTACGTGATTGAAAACATCGGGGATTAGTCGTGTTTGTACTTTGTATGTTGTTTGCAATCTGTGCGTGAATATATGTTGTTTTACCATTAATTTCTCATAGCTTAAATGGCTATTTCTGCATTAGTTTATATGAATCTCATGAGTATTTTTAGTCATGGCTTTCTATAATAAGCATGGTCAAGCTTAACTTTTAGCCAATAAAACTTGAGCTTTGTTTATGAGCATTCTATGTGTTTATTTGTCTGCTTTGTGCAGGTTCAGATCAGATTACTAGGGATGATGAGTGGTATAACTGTTTCGAAGGAGCAATTTATAATGGATTTCATATTATGTTGGTTGAGAAAGCTCCTGATTTAAAAGTGATTATGACATCAACATTGAAATATGCACATTGGAACTTCTCAAGGTGAGTGATATGAAGCTTATCTTTTGTTAGTTGGTATTCGATCATTAAAAATTGTGTCATCATATCCACATACATATTGGTGATGATTCTCAATGATCTTATTGTCTCAAAGAGGACAAAACGAACTTTAACAGCTATCCGACATTAACCAGTTACCTTTACGCATACAGCCAATATAACATTATCTAATTAGTGGCTAATAGCCAATATATATTGTTATTGGAGAAAGCTCTGTTGTTAGCTCGTAGCTCAAACTCTTAAGGTGTTTATAGAAAAGCTTACAAGCTCAAACTCTTAAGTTGGATGCTTTATTTGGCTGAAATTTAATTACTTTATGCACAACACCTTTAAGCAAAATGACCTTTTATATTCGTAGCACTTATAGGCAATCCATTTGGTCAACTATGTTGTCTTGGCTTGAGGTTGTAACATTACTTCTACATCAAAATTAAGATTTATATTCTTTGTAATAGAACCACATTTTGCTGCTGTGGAGTTCAAGTCAAATGAAAGAAGTTTGAACTGCCCGTATTAAAAAAATTGTAATGCTTCAAGCTTCACAAAAGTTTGTGATGCTTGGAGCTTTCGAGCTCCCATTATGGTATAGAAAACTTCCATGTACATGTACATGAACATTACGATATTAATGTTAATTAAATAGCAACCGTTAAACCGGGTAACATCCGGGTAAAATACTAGTTACAATAGACTTGATTTGAGTTGACTTTTGCTATGTCAAAGTCTCTTCACCATTCACCAATAATAATATCACACGTTTGGTTTTATAAAATTGTAAACAAATATTTTAATTATTTTTTTCGGAAAGTCCAACGCTAAAAAATATATTCAAGTTAATGGGTTGTATTTTATGTACTTTTACTTGCCAATCATTTTAGTAAATAACGAAAATTAAGATTAAGCTTCTCGAAGTCTAAGAAGATATATAGAGACAGTTAATGTTTTTTGTTTCGGGTTTATTAGGTGTTTAATGCTACATAGACATACTTACATACACCTAAATATAGGCCTAATCCATTGATTGGTTAATACAGATTATCTCCTAATTCTATTAGTTTAGTTTGATACATATCACTCTTACTATTTTAGATCTCTTTTAGGTCCATCTAATTTGGTCTCAATCATTTTCCTTATTATGTGCAGGTTCAGTGCCTAATTGGTTACGGTTCATACCGATCAATCTCTTCTAAACAACACGATTTAAATTATTATGTATCTACGCATGCAACACACAAAGGTGACATAATATATACCCTACGTACACGTATAACCAACGTATAAATTAATTTTGCATTTTACGTTATACTTTTGTGTGTAAACGAGTTTAAAAGCTAGTAAAAATGATACTCCGTAAATAAGAAAGAACAAAAAGGATACAATAAGTAGTTAAGAGAGTCACTTCCAAAATCTGAATGTGAAGAGAGAAAAAAAGAAGCATAATTCAAACTTTTCGAAATATAATAGAAAAGAAAATGCTTGAAAATCCAGTTGCGTAATGTTTCATTTCAAATTATGTATATAAACTTGAAAAGTCTTACGGTTTATATATTAAAAAAATGGTTCCTTGTATATTATATAGAAAATAGAAAATTATATAGGAATAAGAAGACATTAAGCAAGAGTTTCGTGGAAGTTCAAGTGATGACTGTGATCTTTTCTCTTATAAAGCCAGCTCTGTTTTCTTGTTTCATCTTATCTTTCCGTTTTATATTGATTTCATACTTGTCTTCCCTCTGTATTAACGATGGCTATTAATATCGAAATTGTAGATAGATCTTCATCAACTACAAAGGATAGATATGATGTATTTTTAAACTTTAGAGGCGTAGACACCCGTCTTAATTTTATTGATCACCTAGACAGGGCCCTTGCTGAGAAGAGTGTCAACACATTTTTGGATGATAGAGGGATTCAAAAGGGAGAAAAATTAGCACCAGAATTGGAGGATGCAATTAAAGCATCTCGGGTTTCTATTGTCGTTCTGTCCCCAAATTATGCGGCTTCAACTTGGTGTCTTGATGAACTTGTATTGATCCTTGAGCAACGTAGGATCCATCAACATACTGTGATCCCCGTATTCTACGGTGTCCAACCCTCTGATGTCAGGAATCTACAAAAAACTTATGGAGAAGCATTCATAGCGCATGAACGTGCGATGGATGCAGAAACTGATGCTGTTAAGAAGATGGAACAAGCGCATAAACTAGAACTATGGAAGGAAGCACTTACGGAAGTTTCTTTATTAAGAGGGATGAATTCATCGAGCCGGTAAACGTACACGTACTTAACCTTCCTATGACTAAGTGCTTGAAATGCATCTAACTATAATTCCAAGTATATAGTGTGTATCTAACTGTGTTTTGGTTTATTGTGATTATTAAACTTTCAATTATCGCTCTTGTATGTGTGGAATGACCTGTTTATCCGGTAGCCCCCTTTTTTTATGAAGTGACAACCATATAAGTCATATATCTTCACGTTTGGCAATGCCTACTCTGACCGAGATAATGGAAATGATTCAGTACTACAATTTGGTGGCGGAACTTCAGGGCCTCACCTAGCACGTTATCACCACGTCATTAAAAACGTTTATCACATTAGCAGTTACTAGTAATAGCAGGCCGGATATATACAATAGTACTAGTAACAGCTTAAAAGCTTGATACACACATATACCAAAATGAAGTTGGATATAGACAATAATTTCAGATCATAGTTAGATACATCTATACTAGCACTTATCCCATCCTTTTAAGATTTACATAGCTATATTGATTAGTTTTTCTTATTGGAATTGGATTTTCAGGCGAGAGACGCTTCTTATTGATGAAATTGTTAGAGAAATCATCACAATGTTAGATCAACTCAAAGAAATTGAACTACTACGCCTTAATTGGTGGGAGTCTTTGATCAGACATGTTACCAAGTTTAAACCATATGCAACCTCAAATCATTTAAAAGCTGTTATCTCGTTGTTACTTGGGGGATCATTAGTTCTATATATTGTTTTGGGAAGCACATTTTGGATATTTGGAAGCGTTGTGAGTTTTCTAGGCGCGAGGATGTTTGAATTCCTCGAGTTACTTATGGCCTCCTTACCGCCATTTTCAGATGACCCTGGGTGGAAAAATACAGGAGCCAGGCGTCCCCTAATGCAGAGTCAACTAACAACTTATCCACAACTACCATCGTTTCCGAAAGATGCAACGGGGTTATGGCAGTAAAATTATATAGCAGTGGCAATGATGTGAAAGAGTTATCATAAGAGAGGATGCATGTTTATTTGCAATTTATCAGTGTACTGTATGCGTTTTATGTAAAATACTGTATATGTTTATGTGGTAATAGAGAGAAGAACAACAACTATCTTACAATGTTGACCAACTGCTATATATGTATTAATATGCGTAGTAATTTTCCTGAACATCATCAATTCACAGTTTAGCTCCCAAAGTACAATAATGGTTTTTTGCCGTATGTGTTTACTGTAGTTTTTACATATCTACATATTTGTCCGCTTTGATTTATTTGTATTTGTATACAAGTTTGATGCTTTATTTCAGTCTAAAACCTCGGTGAAGGATTTTTTAACAAAACTTCAAAATGTTCATAAGGCCAAATTTGATGCATTTTAGGAGTAAATTTGTAGGTATAAGATGCTGCATTTTAGAAGTAAATTTGTAGGTATAAGATGTAGTGCTATTAAAATGCAGTAAAATTCGTTGGATCTAACATGTAGTGCTCTACTGGTAAGATGCAATGAATATGTGTAATAATTTTGTCCTAGAGTGCAATGAATTTGACCTTACCCTCATTTGAAAACTTTCTGGTGAAAATCTTACCAAAAATCTGATAAATGATTACATACTAGGAAATAATTGCCCCTCGCATTGCGGGGATTGTCGGATACAAAATCAAATCATATTTATATTGCTAACTTAATACTTTCATCTGTTTCAGTCAAAATGTCAACTTTTATCATGCACTCAGTTTTAGAAATGTCTACTAACGAGCTGTTTTTAACCGCGCGTTGCGACGGAGCAGAAAAAACTAATATTTTTAGATGAATATATTATACGGACGTCTTAAATATAAAAAAATAACATATCAAAATATGTATAATTAAATACTAATTATCATATGTTGATTCTTACACATCATTACAATAATGTTAACATCAATCTTATATTGAAATTAATAAATTGAACAAATTAAATCAATGTACAAACGTTAATATATAAATATCAACATCATAATTTATAAATATAATTTTGTTTTTATTAGTATAACTTCACGTATCATATTAACTTGTTAAACTGAAAGAGTGCACACAGTTTTACTGGAAAAAAATCAAAATTTCACTTAAACCCTTCAAACGAAATAACATTCAAGAAACATTATTTATTCAACTTGCATTTATCGAAACCAACAAACATATGTTTAGTCAATATATATTAACTTGTACAAAGAGTTAAGTGATACCATTGTTTGAGTTTTCGTTAAATACACTTTGATTTTTAAGGCAAACCAAATCGAATCAAAAGCCACAATGAAGTTGAATATTTTTTGTGAGTGAAATATCTGTTATCTCTTAAGATCAAGTCTAGTGATATTATTATGATTTTTTTAATTCATCGAGTGACATTATAATCATTGTTTGTGTCTTAGTGATTCATTTATATTAAGCTCACAGTGTAACTTCGGATCAACTGGTTTACCTTTTTATCTAGAAAAAATTGTATATAATGATAAAAGAATTGACGATTACATTAAATAGAACACACATAAATTATACTTTCTCTGAAATCGAGTTAAGGGATTATTTAAAACATAACTTATTAATTAATTGAGTATTTTGAAAGTTTTATTAAGTAAAGTATATGCAATTTACATAAAATAAGCTTTAAAAATTATAGATAAATATAATAATTTTTGTATGCTAAAATGAAACATTCAAAGTTTTAACCTAATTTTTTGTTATGTTTATTGTATTTTAGTTTTCTTTAAAAGACAAACAAAATATAAAAAGAAAGTTTTGTTTTAGTATGGTACACCATAAAATATGAATGATTAGGAATCTTGTTGGTGGTGTTACTATTATTGTTACGAAGTATTACTTATTTGAAGAAAAAATAACGTAACCAAGATTCGAACACGGGATCGCCCATTTCAAAGGGTATAGAAAAGGATTTGTTTTACTTTGGTAAGATAAATATATAAATACATATAAAAGATAACTATTCATTTAATAGTAAATTCATAAAACTCCTGATGAATACATCTTTTCAATGTAAAGTAGTAATTCTTTTTACGATTTTGTTGTTAAAAAAATAATATGAGATAAGACAATTTATTATTAAAATAAATTTGTTGATAAAAAAATTTGGGAATTTTTTTTTATGGTGGAAAAAAATACATTTAAACTCGGATATGAATTTGATAAAAAAATTTAAGTTGGCGAAGGTATAATCTTTTTATGGTTGTTTTTTTATTATACAAATATATATAATTGAAAAAAGTGTAAATTAATACAAATTTGATAGAATACTACATAAAAATGTTAAGTTAAATTATCGTTTGCAATTATTTGTATATCTTTTTCGTAATAAAATTAGTATAAAACTTTGTTGTGAGCAAAGGGAAAAAAATGTATAAGGTATTAATAAAAAAAAGGGAAAAAAATAAAAGTTAAAATTTAAAGGGGAAAAATTGGAAATGTTAAAACCTAAAAGGTAGAAAATTGAAAAGCGTTAAAACTTAAGACAAAAATAGTTAAAAGTTAAAGGGTAAAAAATGAACAAGTTCTAAAAGTTAAGGGGGTAGAAATTGAAAAGTTAAAGGGTAGAATATGAAAAGTGCTAGAACAAAAAGGGTAGAAAATGAAAAATGGTTGAAAAAGTAAAGGGAGAAAATGAAGAAGTGCTAAAATTGAAGGGGGTAAAAATGGAAAATAATTACTATTCATGTAATGGTAATACATCTACCATTCCTGGTAAATGTATTACTTGCGAATTATATGTTTCACCAATTGAATATCACTTTTATCCACTTAATTTTTTTTATCGGTTAAACACAAGGTGATCGTTTATAATGTGATAGTCCAAAATAGTAAGATAGACAGTTTAAGTGGGATGGAGGGAATGTTGTTTTCAAGTAACACTTATTTTGATTGATCACTTATTGGTTTATAGTTGTAAACTTGTATTTCTAATAGCGTCTTTCATCATCGTCTGGGGCTTCTTATTGTATCTGAAGTTTGGTTTTTCTTCATCATTTGATAAAGTTGGCTTTATTTCTCTTGGCCTTTTGAGAGACTAACACAATACCCGCACAATGCTGAAGTGAAAGTAGTGACTGTGGATGGAGTAGCGAGTGACAACTTTAAAATGAAAATAAATGTAAATTGTTTGAAGATTTATTGTATGATGCTTGTGTTATATATTTTATCTTTGTATGATAAATATAATAAAAAGAAATCTAATTGGTTTATAGTAATCCACATATTCATGGAATTGATTTGGTCATATATTATATGCATTAATAGGTATAAATGTGATAGGAGCTTAATAGGTATAAATGTGATAGGGGTATTTTAGTAACTTTAATTATTTTTAAGTATTTTAAGATTTAACATTGGACACGATTTATCTATATTCTATACAACATATAACGCATTTTGCCACTCTTAAATTATACTCAACTTGAAGAAATAACAAAATTGCCCTTAATAATTAATTCAACATTCAAATCATCTCAATCATTATTTTCCCTCAAAAGGAAATGTTAAATTACTATCATCTAGAATTCTACAAAGGAAATATTTTACTAAATAATACTCAGAAAATTAAACGGTAACTTAATTACATCTCTAGCGCAAAATGAAAATGAGAAATCGAATAATCTTATATTTGTCTCTCAATATCAACATGTGAATTCTTCACCTGCTGCTATGCGCGGGTTTGATGCTAGTAAGTAGTAATAGATAAGTATAAAAAGGAAGAAGTAAAAAGAGAGAAAATCATATGAAAGAAATGACTAAAAAACTAAAGGAAACCTTTATATATTATTGTGTTATAGATAGCACAAAACTTAAATGTAAAAGTCAATTGCGCCTCTCACAATATCATGAGAACCTGTGTTTCTCATGTTTTATAATAAACTCGCGATAATATGTTTAAAATTCTCTTGATAAATTAACACTTGATAAATAAACTCGCGATAATTGCGCCTCTCACAATATCATGAGAACTTTGCTGTTGTATGTCGTGATCGATGTCATTATGGAACCGACCACCAACGGGAATCAATCACCTTCTCACCAAGGGTCGACTTCAACTTCCGCGTTAGCCTCATCTTAATCTTTAAACAACCATTAAAAAACACAAATAATTCACCATCCCGTTACTATAACGATAAAAGTTGGAAACGTCATCTTCGTGTACGTTTCAAGTTTTCAACAATTGTTAAGCCTTTCCTAAATTTAACCACATCAAATAGTCGACTCAAATCTTTATTACGGAGTAAATCCTTATTATAATTTATAAGTAATAGATATCCTATTCGTGTCAATTCAATTGTCTGTTACGTAAACATATACAGGGCTAGAAAGGAGCAATGATTAAATTTATAACCAATAATATTTAAACACTTTCGTATAGGGGTGAACATTTGTATCCGAATTTTGATCCCATAGTTGTACCAGTACCAATCGGTTTCAAACAGTCTGGTATTCATTATTCACTTTAGAGTCAAAAATAAACGGATACTTCCGATTCGGTACCAGTATTTTTTCACCTTTCATACTTTGTACCATATCCGAAATATACATGTTTATCTTTGTTATATGTCTTCTTTCTATATTTTAAAATGATATTTGAAACATCATTATGAATTTATGATCATATGCTATGTCGATGAATACAAAATCATAGTTTTTGGGTGATTTAAGAAGTATAAAATTAGCTTCAAACCCTCACGTACGACTACAATTATATCTTTATAGAAAGGTTTTTTATTTTGTTATTTATTAAATTTTACACTTTTTATTATTGTATGAGACCATTTTTCATTTGTTCTATTGTATGTATTGAACTTGTAAACATCGTCTATTATTTTTTGCCTTACCCAAAAATGAAAATTTACATACAATAGACGATATACACATGTTTATTACATACAATATAAGTTTCTAAAGTTTTACTCATACAATAGTAAAATGTGTAAAAACTAATATATAACAAAACAATAGAGCCTTTATAGAAGTCCAGCTGGTACTCTTTGTCACACTAACAATCATGTTTTTAGCAACTTAATTAAATTGATCTCCAAACATATTGCTTTTTAATATAAAGCTAATGTTCCTGACTGTCATTACCAAATCACTTCAACACGGTACAAAGTAACGTTGTTGTTGTTGTGTGTGTGTGTGTATATATATACTAGCATTTTACCCGCGCTATGCAGCGGTATAAAGAAGTACTTGCGGTAGTTATTGTTTAATTATATGTCGTCATTTAGTAAAAACTAAACTAAAAGATAGCAATATATCAATTTCTTACTTCATCGTATACATTATTATAGGTTGAAGTTGAACTTTCAAACCATTAATCTACTAACTTAAAATCCATTTACCATTTTTATCTTTAGGGTCAGACTTGAGTTAAGGTCTGCGTTAACTCATCGATCGATCAAGAAAATTAATTTTTTATTTTTTAATAAAATGATCATACCCATCAACTTTTTACCCTCGTTTACCTAAATGGGTTATCAAATCATTTTCGATTTCGAGTTAAATACTTTTGAATCAACCATTTTATAAAATCAGTCCGAATTTAAGTTTTAAAGTTTGTAATCTAAATATTAAATCAATTAACTTGAATTATGATCTTTTAATCGCTATTAACTTTGATAGTTAAACAAATTATGTTTACAAAAAGAAAAAGAAATTAGTGTTTCAAATGTTTGTACTTTTTGCATTCGATATTGTGCTAAATAAGACGGTAGAATAGTAACTTATATTTTTGTAACTATCAAACGGTCAAGCTATTTTATAGTAGTAGTAGTAGATTAACTTTTATGATTACTTGAACAACATATTATCTAAAATATTAATGAAGTATTAGCTAATTTTTTAATATAGAAATGACTACCAAAAGTATCGATAATAGGAAAAAACTATCAGTTTTACTATAATTCTAGTAATATAGTACATGACACATCATCATTTTTTCAAATTTTGAGATGTCGTATTGCAAAAAATACGATAAAAATGATAGTTGCTTTTATCATTGATATTTTGATAGTTGATTTTGAGAATTTTTAATATATCAACTGTTTGTTTCCATTGGAGTAATTTGCCGTTACTTGAATGTAATGGCTAAAAGTTTTCAAATTTTAAATAAAATACTTAAAAGGTTAGTAAAATAGTTATAGTATCTCTTTATTAAGAGCTTAATATAAGTTTTCAACCTTTTATATATTAGTATATAATAAAGATCATTATAATCTATAAGAAAAAAATAATATTTTTGTAGTAATATTTCTATCAAAACAATTGTAACTGACATTTTAATATACACTAATATGTTATCTTAGTTAGTTATAACTTTAAGTTACATATATATTTGTAACTGAAATTAGAATTAAAGTTTATAATTAATTATATTGATTAAGTATTTAATTGTAAACATATTAATTGAAATAGAGGGTAGAATAGTAAATTACTATTACTCCTTTAAGATTTTGTGTCATTTGTTTTATATAGTAGTATATATATATATATATATATATATATATATATATATATCTATATCTATATCTGTGTGTGTGTTTTTTCTTCGTCACTATTCATGTCACTTGATGAAGATTTTTTTTTTTTTTGAGATTTATTGATATTTATCTTCTTTGAATTTTATCGAATACTAAATACGTAGATAAGTTTACTTATTATTCAATTATTATATTTTTGGTACCAAAGTGGTATAGTACCACTTTTAACATACAAGTACTAAAACTTTACCGGTATCATCCCGCTTCGGACGGATTAGTATTCAGTACTCACTTTAAGGCCAAAAGATAACCGGTACCAACCAGTTTGGTACCGGTTCCGTCCAATGCTCACCCCTACTTTTTAAAGATTCAACTACAATGAGTATATATTAATATAGACTAGTAGGGTACCCGCGCGATGCAGCGGTACTTTACACGTAAGTCATAGTGTTAATCAATTTATGGTTTTGGATAATAAAGGTTGTTTGATACTTACATTTGAACGCCTACTTATCTTATTCATAGTAAATTAGTAAGTGTTGAAACACGGATCAGAGTTACAATCAATTAAAAGTCATCGTTATTATTGTGAGTATACTTAAAATTTGGTTATAACCGAAATAATTGATAAGAAACCGAACCGAGACTGAAAAAAAAGGAACCAAAATATTAAATTCATTTTTTTTTTCAAAAATTTAATTGCGTGTACTCCCTTAAAAAAATTAAATCAATTATTGAGGGTAAAGATAGTAGCAGCATACTTTTATCATTGATAATTCATGATTATATCAGTGATCAATCGTCGTCAATGTAAAAGTCACTTATTTTTCTTTTAAGTAATAAACCATGACATGAGTCAACAAAATATTTTTATTTGGTGAGTGTGTATTGGGTAACCCTTTAATCGAATCATCACTGATAGTTATCCGATATCTCAAACACTTGAATGGTCAAAATGTATGGTAAATAAACTTTTAGGTGATAAATTTGTTTGTCAGTCCAAACTTACTCGTTCCAAAATTTTACTCATCATAATATAAGAAGTTTGGAAATTTAATTTTATCGTCATTACATATTGACTAGGTATTGTAAATAATTGTTTCCATATTGCACAAGTTGACTAATTGTATAGAATAAAGAAATACATTAATTAAAAAACAAAATCTTAAATGATGATATATCTTACATTAATTTAGTGTAAGGGGTATTTTAGGGATTTCTGATATTCCCTTTGATAAGTTTTAAGGATAAACTGAAAATGAATTATAAGGGATTTAGATAGATTTAGATGATACCACATAAAGTGTGTAATGTATCCCCCCATTTTACATCAGGAGTTTCTAAACACGTTTAATAACTGGTTTCATGTAGTCTGCCAAACACAAGAACCCCATGAAGCAAGTTTGGCGTACATCAAGATCCTCTACTAGTGGTAGAAGATCATCCGATACATGTCGCGTCTGTTGACACAACATCCCGGACAAAGGAGCAGCAACAAATTAACATAGTCTGACAACATTGTGATCATTTCAACGCGCCCTTAATTTCTTTCATTCTTGAAAAACTCGGATAATACAGATACACAGATACATGGGTATTGAAAGGAAATGTTCGTCTGAGATATCTTAGACGTCGGTCGTTCCACAAAATTTGATTAATCTTTTGAAAACTTCCATTTTTGTGATCAAACATTTCATCTAGTATTTTCATAACGTAAACAAACATTTTTATATCAAATGCAAACGTAAACAAACATCGAACACAAATCACAAAACTCAGACTAACCGATCAATCGTGTCTTAAGTCTTAACTGAATTGGTCAAATTGATGATATTAATGAACGGTTAGTACAATTTAGGAATTGATCTTTACTACCTCATTAGTTATACTGTTCTTATGATTGATTCACAAAACTTGTTCGTAACCAAAAACTTTAAATTCTTTTATTAGCCTAAAATTGTTTCAGACTCGCAGGGATTCACAACCAGGTTTTTAGAATTTAGATATGTACATGTAAATAACAAATATAAATCTCAAAAATCAACTGCACCTATACACATACGTTATATTCACAATCAGGTTTTTAGCCGATACTATGTTTTATGTATTTCATAAACAACGAAAGTAAGATTTGGCTAATTCATGGGTTAACCGTTAAAGCTATAGTTAACAGCCCAAAATAAATGGGTTGTTGGTAAAGAGTGGTTAAAAATCAACTTAATTGATTAATATATACTATTTAACTGTAATCAGTTTTCGGTTTAGCTGTAATTAGTTGACGATTCCATGGTAGTTGCCAGTTTTTACTGGAGGTTGTCATTTTTTTTTTGCTATGCCCGGTTACAATCAAAAGGCATAGCAAACTCCTAACTATAATGAAAAAAGAATCTTCAATAAAATTTGATATTACAATCAGGTTTTTAGCCTAAATTTTGTACTATGTTTTATATATTTCGTAAATAACGAAAGTAAGGTTTTGGCAATACATGGGTGAACCTTTGAAGCTGTTGTTAATGTTAGAATATAGCAAATAACTATAACAAATTGTCATACAATTGCGGAAGCGAATAAACACGTATTTATAATTAGTTAAGATAGAAAACATGTACCTTTTAGCTAGCTCCAAATAATCGTTTAGTAAAACGAATAGGTTTCACAAATGGTAAAACCCTCTAGGGTTGCACGCACACCACCTTCACAACACGATAACGATGCTAGTCGAACTACACACGTACTAAACTTTAAAACCTCTCTTTTGTTTTGTCTTCTTGTTTGATTGTAAAAAACAAAACAACAAAAACAATAAAACCCCTTTGGGTTGTTAGTCGACGGCTAACACAAAAAAGGAGAGGAGATTAATTATTTTGGGTATTATATTAGGATCCTAATAACCCTAACTTAGCCTTGTATTTATAGGCTTTAATTAGGTTTTTGAGTGATATATGGATACCTAAAAATCAGCTCATATAAACCCAATTCAAACCCAATACAAGTTCGTCCACTTAACATTTAAGTCCCTCAAATTTAGTTTATATTAAATGTGTATAATAATTAATACATTATTAATTATTAATCGTGTCTAAATGATTAAGTGCGCGCCCCCCATAGGCTCATTAATTTTCGGACATGCTTAAGTCGTGTACATATATACCAACAGCTCACACTTGGACATGTCTTAAGCAATAACATTGGTTAGCGTCTAGCAACACTCCAATGCTCCCAGAAATTTCTGAGTTTCGTTTCATAAAGTCACAGATAATGATTTCAACATTTACAATCCCTTTGTTTCAGATACTAGTGTTAATCATGAATATGGATCAATGTCATTTCATGATTTAACTATACTATTTCTCATTTCATGTAATTAATCAAGATTACAAAATGAATCAAGACACATCTAGATTTCATTTTGGTATGGCCATACACACATCTGATTAATACCTAATGAGCGGCCTAGAAGTATCATTCTTCAATAACTTATTGAAGGAACAAATTCTGTATTGACTGCACGTGTCAGTCATGCATTTCACTACACTTCTGAAAATAGTCATGTGTAACTACCATTTACGAATAGTTAGAACCATATCAAGAAGATGCAATCAATACACGCTGAACCTACTTGCATCTCAAGTCTAAGGATTCAATAAATAATCATTTTCGAATATTCCTTAATGACGACGATCCATAAAGTAATAACTCGATAATTTGGGGAATCCGATATGCATCTGTATGAATATCATGTGAGTTTAGTGAGACCCTTTCTGACTAATCACTCAGATATGTCTTAGTTTGACTATATTCCCATAGAGTCAATCGACATTGGATAATTTAGAATAATAATAAATTATTCAAGGATTAAACATGCAAAAATGAGATACACTAATATTTAAATAAAATAAACATACCAAGTACTTTATTTCATTAATAAATAAAATGTTTTACATCTCATATCCAAATACTAATCACAGAATTACATGGGATAACTAGCTAGACGAAGTCCTATGCCTTCAACATGTTCAGTAAGCTTTGCTCTCGATAAAGCTTTAGTGAACGGATTAGCTAAGTTATGTTCTGTGCGAATTTTGAGTAACTTGATTTCACCTAGTTCGATTTGCTCTCGAACATAGTGAACTCTCATTTGGTAGTGTCTGGCACCTTTCTGAACTCCAGGTTCATTGGCAATTATGATTGCACCGGAATTATCACAATATAATTTCATAGGTGATTTATTTAAGGGAACCACGCTGAGCCCAGAAATAAACTTTCTAATTCAAACAGCTTCCATGGCGGCTTCTGAGGCAGCAATGTACTCAGATTCTGTTGCAGACATGGCAGTAGTAGTTTGCTTCTTGCTTTTCCAATCTACTGCTCCTCCATTTAAGGTGAAGACGTATCCTGACTGAGATTTCATATCATCTTTGTCAGTCTGAAACCCAGCATCGCAATAACCAGTTACTTTAAGCTTAGCTGCAGGATTTCCCCCATAAACCAGAACCATATCTTTAGTAGATCTCAAGTACTTAAGAATGTTCTTAACAGCAATCCAGTGTCTCACTCCTGGATTCTGTTGAAAACGACTTACAATATTTTGCGCAAACGCAACATCAGGCCTAGTGCATCTCACAGCATACATAATGGATCCTACAGCCGAAGCATAAGGAACATTTTGCATTTGCTTCACCTCATCAGGTGTAGACGCACCTTGTTTACTACTTAAGTCAAGCTTTTCGAGCATTGGAATATTCCCTCTCTTGGAATTTTCCATCCTAAATCTCTTTAAGATTTTATCAATATAAGCTTTTTGACTTAAACTAATCATCCGCTTTGACCTATCTCTATAGATCTTGATTCCGAGTATAAATGCCGCTTCTCCTAAATCTTTCATAGCGAAACATGTTCCAAGATAGGATTTTACATCTTGTAACATTGGAACATTGTTTCCCATGATTAATATGTCATCGACATACAAGATCAGAAAAGTAACATTTCTCCCACTAGCCTTGAGGTATACACATGGCTCATCTTGGTTTTGAGTAAAACCAAACTTTTTGATCTCATCGTCAAACCGTGTATTCCAACTTCTAGACGCTTGCTTGAGTCCATAAATGGACCTTTGAAGCTTGCATACTTTGTTGGGATGAGATGGGTCAATAAAACCTTCAGGTTGATCCATATAGACCTCTTCGTCTAGATAACCATTTAAGAAGGCAGTCTTGACATCCATTTGCCAAATCTCATAGTCATAGTACGCAGCTATGGCTATAAGAATCCTAATAGCTCGAATGTCTGCCACAGGAGAGAAGGTTTCTTCATAGTCAATTCCGTAGACTTGAGTATAACCCTTCGCTACAAGACGAGCTTTGTAGATATGTACATTTCCATCCATGTCGGTCTTCTTCTTGAAGATCCATTTACACCCAACGGTTTGAGCATTGGGTGGAAGATCAACCAAGCTCCAAACTTGATTATCTTTCATGGATTTCATTTCCACTTTTGTAGCTTCAAGCCATTTTGCAGATTCTGGATCTGTTAATGCAGCTTTGAAGTTTTTAGGTTCATTTAAATCCCCTAATACATGCTCCTCAGTTTCTACATTTAGACATAACTTCTCGGGAGCACGTATAGTCCTATTGGACCTACGAAGTGGAACCTCATCATCATTTTGAACCTCAAGACTTTCTTGTTCAATTTGATGACTACTAGTGTCTTCAGAAGGTGATGCATCTTCTTGAATTTCTTCAAGTTCTACCGCCCTCCCACTGTCTTTTTGAAGTACGAGATCCTTTTCAAAGAATTCCGCATATCTCACAACTTTGACAGTGTGTTCAGAAGGGATATAGACGTAGTAACCCATCGTTTCCTTTGGGTATCCTACAAAGATACACTTAATAGATCTTTGCTCGAGTTTGTCAGGCGTGTCTCTCTTTACCATCGCCTCACATCCCCAGACCTTTAAGTAAGACAAATTAGGGACCGTCCCATGCCACAATTCATGTGGTGTCTTATCAACCTTCTTGGTTGGAACCATATTGAAAATGCGTACAGCAGTCTCTAGAGCATAATCGCAAAATGATAGAGGTAGAGTTGTAAGGTTCATCATCCATCTAACCATGTCTAACAAGGTTCGATTCCTCCTCTCCGACACCCCATTATGTTGTGGTGTATATGGAGGAGTAAGCTGTTGGACGATTCCACACGCCTTTAGATAATCCTTAAACTCTTGGCTTAAGTATTCACCACCTCGATTCGAACAAAGGATCTTGATGGTTTTTCCGAGTTGATTTTCTACTTCATTTTTAAACTCTTTGAATATTTCAAAGACTTCATGTTTATGCTTCAACAAGTAAACATAACCATAACGACTGAAATCATCCGTAAAGGTTATGAAGTAGCTAGCACCTTTTCTAGACACATGTCTAAGTGGGCCACAAACATCGGTATGTATTATCCCAAGAAGATCAGAAGCCCTTTCCACTTGATGTGAAAAAGGTTTCTTTGTCATTTTGCCAGATATACAAGACTCGCATTTATCAAATGATGCATCATCACTTGATTTTAAAAGACCTTCACGTTGAAGTTTTTTAATGCGATCTTTGCCTATGTGAGCAAGACGACAATGCCATAAATAAGAAGATTCCAAGTTAGGCTTGGCTCTTTTATTGCTAACATGATACATAGAATTATAATTTGAAACACAACCACGCATATCTATTTCATAAATACCATTGCAAGGAATAGCATCAAAACAATGAACATCATTTTTAGAAACAGAAATACCATTATCAGTAAACGAGTTTACATAACCGTTGTCTTTCAAAAGAGAAACTGAAACAACACCTCTAGTAATAGAAGGTGCGGAATGACAATTGTCTAAACAAATTACTAAACCAGAAGGTAAAATTAAATCATAATTTCCAATTGCTTCCACAGCTGCTGGCAGACCATTGCCCACTGTCAGTTGCAAAGCTCCTGGCTTCAGTTTCCTTCTTCCTCTAAGACCCTGTAAGGTATTACAGATATGAGTACCACAACCAGTGTCATATACCCAAGAGTCATGTTTAGAAAAAGAAAATAATTCTATGGTGAAGATACCTGAAGTACTAATATTGCCAGCCGCTTGCTTCCTCTTTTTCATCAACTCGGCAAGATAGTCAGGACAATTCCTTCTCCAATGCCCCACTTCACCACAGTGGTGGCATACCTCATCTTTTGCCGGATGCTCTTTCTTAGCTGGAGGAGTCTTCTTGGGTTTGGGAATACGAGCAACGGCTTGCTTATTCTTGCCTTTCCCTTTCGGATTTCCTTTAGCAGCTTGCGGCTTCTTCTGGATTCTACCCCCTTTGATCATCATCACAGCGGGAGTTTCAGCTTTCTTGGGAAGGTTTTTCTCATACTCAATGAGCATAGAATGAAGTTCAACTACGGTCTTATTCATACTATGCATGTTATAATTGCGCACAAATCCCTCAAACTCTTTGGAAAGAGAACAAAGGATTAGTCCAATTGCAACAGGCTGATGATAAGCATTGTTGAGCCTTGCCAAGTGCTCCAAATAGCTCTTCATTTTAAGAACATGTGGACTGACTGGTTTCCCTGATTCATGCTTACAAGAATGTAGTTTTTGAACAATGTCAAACAACTCCACTCCTGCTTGCTTTTCGTACAATGACCTTAACTCATTTATCATATCAAATGGGCCATGGAACTCAAATTGCTCTTTTAGCTCGGGCGACATGCTTGCGAGCATCAAGCAAGCAACATCATTGTAACGATCATAAGCAGCAGAATACTCTGCCTTTTGCTCATTAGTAGCATTTTCAACAGGGGCGTTCATAAGCTGTTGTTCAAGAACATCAGCTTTCTTTTCAGCTCGGAGGACAATCCTCAATGAACGATACCAGTCATTGAAATTAGAACCAGTAAGTTTCTCTCTCTCAAATTGTTGCCTAAAAGACGAAGTATTTTGGTTTTGGGCAGGATTAGTTGCCATCTACAAAACAGATAAAGTTCAAAAATCAGTATTTTCGATAATTAACCCTTATAGAATAATTAATTTACCCAAGTTTAACCAAGTAAACTATTAATTTTCTATAAGGCTAGGATCCTATTGACATAGCACCATTACATCAGTTGATCTGCTAGTAATGATGTTACTCAAAAGGTAAGTGACGATCAATAATTGCATTACTAGTGCAATTCCTAGAAATTATGGGACTTACAAATACTACTTATGAAACAAGCATAAGTGAATTTGTAAACATGTTTTTTCCCATCTTTTACCACGGGCTTAAGGATCTCACCGCTTAACTCGTTTTAAGTCGTCCAATTAAGAACTGTAAATAGTCCACCACCGTCTCACGATGAATGGTAATTTACCTTGGGATTGCAATGTACCTACGTCTTACGCAGAGTAAAAAGCAACTGCAAGTGTTCTTACAATTGGATGGCAATGACTTAAGTTTTAGGGTAACACAATTTGATGTGTTATCAAATATGTATGAATATGCATGCACCATATTCATATCATAGGTTTTAATAAAAAAAATATTTTTATCTTACATCAACATAAAGAGCTCGGTAGCTCCATTTGAACGCACAAAGAACCGCAGAAGTAAGGCTAGCACAAGGCTGATTAAGTAACCCACTTTCTTTAAGGAGACAGAGCCTCCAGACTTATAGCTCTCTTATAGTTTGTTCAAATGGGTGAGCCGATGTTTCTTTAGCGATGAAAGATACCAATTTTATTAAATAAATTTGTAATCAATTAGATATTTTATGACATGGGAGCAAATTACGGTATATGAGCCCAACCCATATGTGTCATAAATATGTAATATTACAAACTCTAAATCAAATTTCATAGTCATTTAGTCAAGTTTAATTTTATTTTCTAAAAACAATTTTGCGTCACAAGTCAACAATTGGCAAATAATAATTAAACTAAACTAATCGACTAACTTAAGGGGCATTGATCCTATGACCACTATGTTTTAGTATGTATACTTTAAACTACTAAAACTATTAAACAATTAACAATTAATTTTCATGCAACTTTTGGATAGGTGAAACCCTAAAGCATGACAAACTAGGGATAACTTGTCAATTAAACAATTTAAACAAGTAGCACATAATCACACTAATTAATTTTTAAGCATGCCATCTTAATTAACAATTAATTTTAACTAGCATATCAATATATCAAAGTGATATCCATAACAATTATGCATGAATTTCATGGATACCCATTTTTTAGCTAATTAAAAGTACACAAATAATAACAAAACAATTTACATTAAATATGTTATTATTTAAACATAAAATTTTCAATGGGGTTTAAAGTTTAACAATTTAACTTTAGAGTTTAATTAAAAACAAGGGAAAAAATTAATAATAATAATAGTAAATTCTTTCATGTTGATCGTGGTCGCATGGTAACATACAACTAAAAGAAACCTTTTTGTTTGTTTGTTTCTGGATCCCTTACAACCAATCTCAAAAAAAAAACTTATCTTTTCTTCTAGTTGATCCGAGCTTGTACCCATAAACAACCAAACCAACCAAATAATTTATTTTTTTTCGTTGTTACGTCACACGTGATCCATCAAACAAAAAAAAAATTCTTCTTATCTTTGTTCATTGACTTATTCAAACTAACCAAAAAAAATATAATTCTTTGCTTGTCTTGTTCGTCTGTAGCATAAGCCGCACAACAAAACACACACCTTTTTTTTTACATCGATCAATATAACACCCCATAAATTTATGTGTAACATATCTAACTAATTACAACATACGCGTGGTTCTGATACCACTGTTAGAATATAACAAATAACTATAACAAATTGTCATACAATTGCGGAAGCGAATAAACACGTATTTATAATTAGTTAAGATAGAAAATATGTACCTTTTAGCTAGCTCCAAATAATCGTTTAGTAAAACGAATAGGTTTCACAAATGGTAAAACCCTCTAGGGTTGCACGCACACCACCTTCACAACACAATAACGATGCTAATCGAACTACACACGTACTAAACTTTAAAACCTCTCTTTTGTTTTGTCTTCATGTTTGATTGTAAAAAACAAAACAACAAAAACAATAAAACCCCTTTGGGTTGTTAGTCGACGGCTAACACAAAAAAGGAGAGGAGATTAATTATTTTGGGTATTATATTAGGATCCTAATAACCCTAACTTAGCCTTGTATTTATAGGCTTTAATTAGGTTTTTGAGTGATATATGGATACCTAAAAATCAGCCCATATAAACCCAATACAAGTTTTGTCCACTTAACATTTAAGTCCCTCAAATTTAGTTTATATTAAATGTGTATAATAATTAATACATTATTAATTATTAATCGTGTCTAAATGATTAAGTGCGCGTTCCCCATAGGCTCATTAATTTTCGGACATGCTTAAGTCGTGTACATATATACCAACAGTTAACAAACCAAAATAAATGGGTTGTTGATAAATACAGTGGTTAAAAATCAAGTTAATTTATTAACTATTTAAATGTAATTGGTTTTAAATGTAATTAGTAAACGATACCACGGTAGTTAGCCAGTTTTTACCGGAGGTTGGTAATTTTTTTTCTATTCTCGGTTACAATCAATAGGCATAGTAAAATCCCAACTTTAATGAAAAAAAAAAAAATTTCAATAAAATTTGATGTTCATTATATGTTTACTTCATCTAGAGAACTATGTCATACTCCATAATTGTAACATCCACTTTATGGGTTCAGTATTTTACTATTATTTCCTGACTTGAAATGGTTAATTGAAATGTTAGGAAATATTGTAAATTGGTAATTGAAAATAAATGGGTAAAAGAGTCAAATAATTTATTGTGGTTAATAAATTATTAACTGTTGTAATTTAATTCAGTTGACAGTAAAATAAAATAATGTTTCCCCGCAAATGGTTTTTAAGTTCCAGACAATGATAAGTACGGGGAATGAAATTTAACCACTTCTAGTACACTCCCAAATGTTGAGTCGGTTGTTTGATTCTTATCTCCACACATACATACATACATCTCGTACATACATACGTATCACTTGAAACCCTAAATTGATTCAAGAAATCACTCTTTAACATGAAATTGAAGCTTCATAACTTGGATTCAAGCTTCTTTAATCGTCCAAATCAAGGTATAATCTTGTGTTCTTCATTTTCTAAAACCTAGAATTTGGGGGTTTTATTGTTCTTGGTTAAAATCCGAAATTAGGGTTTCAAAAGTGTGAATTGATGTTAGTTAAGCTTCAATAACATGTATTAATCATTCTATCATCATTTTAAACATGTTGTAATTGCTAATTCTTGAATTTAATGTAAACCCTAGAAAATGGGTTTTGTGTATTGAATTTAATTAGCATGATTAAAGTGAAATTGAAGCTTGAAATGATGATATAGTTGTTAGTTGATGCTTAAATAAGGATTATCATCTAAATCCTAACTTAGAAATGAAAGAATTGATGTATGATCATGAGAAAAGTCATGGTTTAGTTGATTTTGAAAGAATCAATGTTTAAGTTGATTGTTATTATGGAATGATTGATAATAATTAATTATTGATAATGATTAATATGATTTGAGCTATAAATTGATTATGTGTTCATGAGGCTAATGATGAATTTATTAATAATTGAAGTGGATTAATGTGATAAGATGGTCATGATGATCATAATTTGATAAATGATTTTGAATTGATAATGTTAAGATGGTTATTCATAACCTTGGCATGATTGGTGTTAGAGTAATGCAAGTTAATAATCATGTATATGATTGAATTAGAAAGAGATTATCATGATCATTAATCATGACTAAGTGAATAATGAATTGAGTAATAATTCATTGAAATTGAGATTATGAATCATGTTGTACGACTTTAACATGAGTTGATTATTATAAATGAGTTACTAACTCGTTATTTATATTGTATTCTCAGATATGGAGAAAGACTCAGTGACATTAGACTACTGAGTGGACAACTGAGGTGTCGGTGAGTGGATCTTAATCCTCAGTGTAATTTAGTTGTAACAGGTTTGGTTACAACGGGTAATCGTATTATTACTGCTTTTGATTTGCCATGATTAATTTGGTTTGATAGTAATAATACTGTTGATAGACTGGTTAGTCTGATATGTTGACTTGACTGAATATGTGAATATGTGATCACTTGATATTTGGCCTTCGAGCACCAGTATTGAGGTCAACGTGTTGGTTGGTTGGGCTTGGTTACTATTGAAGACAACAGGAATTTCCTTGTACACATCGTTAATAGGAAATTAGGTCGTATGAGATTAGTACCAAGCTATCGGTCTATTCTGTATTGGCCATACAGATTGTTGGGTAAGTGTTCTGGGAGAATCCCCGGGTATTATGATATCTCCAGAGCCACCGATCCTCATTGATATGTTGTGTATTGAGATGTTATCTCATTGATATTATGTGGTTATTGTTGGTATTCTTGGCTGAAGGTTTCCCCAGGAACCATCGATCCATTGTGATGTTATTGGTTTACGATGATTTGCTGTAAACAAGGTTGTTATGCTAAGTTAGGCTGTTGGTTATGTATTCCCTCACTTAGCTTTATGCTAACCCCACCACCCCACTTCTTGCAGGTTATGGTTTTGATATAACGGGATTGTCAAGAAGTTGTTCGGGACGGAATGTTTGACCAAGCCTACTCTGATATTTGATTATATAAATCAATGTTATTTAGTGGTTTGGAAGTAACACCCATGTTAATAAACTATGTTTTAAATTTATTGAAATTGAAATGTAACTTGGTATTGTTTAAAGTTGGACTAACGCTTCCGGATTTATTATATTTAAATGATGTACATTGAGGGGTGTTACAATAATAAACAATCAAAATGTAATATGATTTAAAAAAAATTACATGACTTCGAATGGAAATTTATATACAAAGGCAAACACATTTGCAAATCGAATGATACAAGCTTCCAAAGTGACATCGTAAATTCTTAGTTGATATAAGCCCCATCTTCTCTCTCTGTCAAAGAGGGACAAAATTTTTGTAAGTGTAATATTACACAACGATGGGAAAATTATTACTCCCTCGAGTATATAACAATTTCCTTTTTTGTCATTGTACTACCCCCTTCTAACAAATTTATTTGTCCACCTTTCCATTTTAATATGTTCCAAAATAATTGTCCTTTTTTCCCAGATCAACCAATCAAAATGTTTGAAAATGGTGAAGATCTCGTCAACAGTAATAAATATGTACTTTTCTTAAACTGTGTGTGTGTTTTTGCCTATGAGACAATAAGGGGCTGTTTACTTTTTTTCCTATTAAGTGCTGTTTGCATGTGATGTCTGTCTGGATAAACATGTATGTTTATAACAAGTGATGTTTATGTAAATGTAATTTTTGTTTTGACCAAAATAATGAACTTAAATGATATAAAGTTTGAATAAAAAATGGCGTGTTCAAATTCTATTGGAGATAAAATGTTGAAAAAAATGTATATTTATCATTAAGTGTCTCTTTTTGGTAAGGGCTTCATTTTTCTTCCTATTTCAAAAACAGACATTCCTTTCAGATTAAGTGAAAAAAAACAGCAATTTATCTATCTGTATTAAGAGGTGTCTCGAAACAGACCATTAAGTGGAAAGTAAACAACGAGGGAGTATAAAAGTCACATAGCAGGTGGCCATTTCAACTTTACATATATGCAAATTGTGAATTTCGGTTGTCGCTTGAAGAAAGATAACTGCAAACAAAGGGGCCAAATTGGTCGAGTGGTTAAAAGTCCTCTAAGCAACGCCTTGAACAGATGTGATAAAATCACATTATCTTCACTTTGCTACCTCTAGCAACATGCGTAGTGTTCTGACTACTATTAGTATAGTGGTCTAGGTTCTAGCTGAACAAGAACTATAATGTAATACTTCTCCTTGTTCATGTTAATTACTTGAAAAAAGCTTAAAACTCGAGAATGGAATAAATGATCTTACCAAGCATGTTTTCAAATTCTAGGACAACATCAATCGAAACTGATTCTTTCATTTGCAACATAACGAACCAAAGTACCTAGCTCATGAATCTGCAATGATAAGGATATTTACATTGCATGCCACTTTGTGGAAAAAGTGTAAAAGCATATGAGTTCAAATGTTCACATATTTCTTAGATAAACATAACGAAAGAAAAATGCAGAAGATAAAGACATAAAGTATTGTTGCTGACACTAGGGATTATTAAGTATATGAGATAGTTTATCTATAGATTAACTTAATTTTGTTCCCCATTGAGTATGTGTTTGAAAAGACGAACATGGAGTGTATAATTTCTGCATATAAGCTTTTCTTTTCCTCGTTTATCGTTTGGTAAATATCTTGAACATAGGAAAGGCAAAATTCCCATTGCTCTTTCCTTATCTGTAAAACTAGTATCCTTGTATCTATTTCATTCTAAAATGACAGATCTTTTATACATATTGGCAACTTAGAGTTTTGACCCATTTATTTATATAAAGGTTGATTGGCTATCTCTTTTATTTATCTCTGAGAGGTTAAACTGGTTGAAAAGATTCAGCTTAAAAGCAAACCGGTCAAATTGGTTAAAAGGGCTAGACAAGTTGAAAGTCGCATAAAGTGTATTTTTAATGCAAGAAACCTCTAAAATCATTCTATTTAGAGAGAGATCAATACTGTAAAAATATAACTTTTGTAATCGACACACTAAATATTTAATGTATAATTTTTAGACAATAAAGTGATTTGGGTCGTTTTAACTTGACCCAACATGTTACGGCCCATACCAAAAATAACCATTTTGAGCCAACTCAACCCGCCCAACCCACCCCTTTTGTCACCTTTACCGTGTAAGCCCCCTGACCTACACAATATATTCTATAATTGAGAAACAACATAAAATCCATGTATAAATACCTTGAGTACTTCCGTTGCAATAGTGGCACTTGGAGAGCTATGCAGGAAGTAGTTTCTGACATAATTTGGCACTGTAAATTTGGTTTCTTCTTTCTGAAACACTTCATATATGTTTAGATGCTTCAAGCTGTGGAATGGTGAAGGTTGAGATGACAACAGATCCGTATACAAGGATAGCGACTTCACACAGAAATGAAACAAGACAAATGAAGTATCCATATTGGATACGAGCCAATAAGCATCATATATCATCAAGTTTATGTAATTTCCTACAAGGCATTAATATGAATTCATCAAAGCATTCACGGGTGCTTCACGAGAAAACAACACATTTTAGATAAGAAATCATTTGCCGCTTCAATCAGTGACTGATCCAATCTTAATGCACTGCATTGAATCATATAAGTTCCATTTTTATCAGAAAAAAGCTATGATAATTTATTTTAATTTTTTGCAGGGTAAGCACAGCATACCACAAAACACTGTATGAAATTGCAAAGTAAGCCTACAGAAGATCATAAAACATGTCAAAAAGGAAATTTTGATTCTCATCAGCATACCTCGATGACATCTACATAAATGTTAAGAAATTTGGCACTGTAGAAGCTCTTGAGCAACTTGAAGAGCTGGCGAGCATCTTCTACATTGAAAGTAGAACGAGGAGTAGGCACACGAAGATAAAGATCCACTTTTTCTAAACATTCAAAACCGCTTGTCAACAGGCTTAAAGGGTACTCACCATTATATCCAAAGGACGAGAGATTGGGTGCTGAGATGGAAATCTTGTTGACCAAACAATTTTTTATGCTCAGACTCTCAAGTCGAGGAGCAGATAAATTAAAAACCTTTACTGCTTCCATGGAGCACTCGGTTAAGTTTAAATTCTTTAAATTTACACACTTCGCGAAGAGGTCAAGGGACTTCTCGTTTTCAAACCTCCAATCAGAAAGAACGATTTGATTAAGATTTAAAGTTGTTAAGTTAGGAAGATCCCATGGATACTGTGGTACAATGCAATAATCTTCCTCAATGTTCATCAGGGTTAAGTTTTCGAGAGTCTGGGACTCGAAGATACAAATTGGGAGTTTTCGGTCTCTCTCAGAAGTGTAAATAGTTATCTGGTGAACATTGTGAGACACCACGTAATTTAGAAGCACTTTGATCAAAATCTGGCTGAGCGTTCCACCGAAAGTGAGCTCAATTGATGAAACATCAGTTTGATCATCACGGTTTGCTATTACGTGCCTTGTGAATCTAGAAAATTGGCCTAGTTGTTCAAATTCTGAAGTTGAGAATTTGATATGGCGAAGTGAGGTCCATATACACTTCCAACTTGAAGACAAGACACAAGTTTGAACAGCATATTTCATATCCATCAATGAAAGAATGTAATGAATAAGATCAAGAGGCAAGCTGCTTAATCTATCAGTTTCTGCCACAACCACATCGTCATCGGGCACACAACTCATGGTACCTCTCTACCTCAATACAAAGATCCTACTTCAAACCAAACGGTGATCTACATTGTTATTAACAGGCCAATAAGAATAATGTAAAGTAAAAGATTAGATAGGGGCTTAAAAGGTATAAGAGTAAACTAAGGCCTTGGTCAGGCTAATCAGGCTTCAGACCCAGTTTCAACATGTTACAGGTTAAAATTTGTCGTCAATTCACGTTAGCCATAGAGCCTGGAAATAACAGTATCAAGAAGAAGACACACTATTTGGGGGGTTGGGGGTGGTAACTGGTTAAAAATGGGTCATTTTTAAATGCTGGTCGACATGAGCCGCACTGACCCATCACTATTTTGTCCAAAATTCTACTTTCTCATAGGTAATTAGTGAGTTATGTCTAATTGACACAAAACTTAATAATTAAATTTAAAACTTTTATGGAACCGGAAGCACTACTTGGATGACTTTCAACCCATTTAACCCTTTTCCTTTTTATGCTAGTGCTTCTCTTCCATTTGACCATTGGAGATAAACACTAAGCAGGTCTCACATTGACCCGTTTATAAGAAAACGGGTTGATATTGCCACCATTGTGATACTTAAATAATAGACAGTTAAAATAACAAAAATGGAATAAACATACAAGGAGCTGCTATGAAAAGTTGAAACATATCACCAGAAAATACAAATTCAACTAACCACCCGCAGCTTTAAAATTCAACTAACTATATATCTCATTATACAATCGTGTAATTCTGGTCTTTCTGATCATGCCCCAAGAAAATTAATCTCTGAAATTAATATGAAACTCCAATTTTTTGCTTAATTATATGTTTCTCTTACTCTGATTAAGATCACTACTGCATTTCCACAACCCTAGTACAAATACTCTCATAATTCAAGATCAAATTAGGAGTGGTTTCAGCTAATGAATTTAATCAACGGAATGATTGTGCCAAAAGTTAAGTTTTGGTGAATCAGATATTTGTAGTGTGAAGTAGAACAAGATAGAAGAACGGTAGGAGAAGATGCATTTACCATAAACTGAGCTTTTAGTATGTAATCATCAGCATGTAAGGTTTTAATCAGCAAGTAGGAGATTGAGATTATTAACACAGCAAACAGAAACTCCGTACAATTTTTGATGGTCAATGGTGAATTGGTGAGTGAACATTGGCACACTGCTTTTGTAGGTCAAACAAAAAGGCAAAAAATAAAGAGGCATAAATAATAGTATTAAATTTAATAATTTAAGATAGCTGCTGCTTGAAGTATGGTGGTCACATGAAGCTATTAAATGAAAAGTTAATATTAAAATCTTCATTAACCTTTATCATAAGTATGTTTATACAAGAAAAGAACATTCTTATCTTATATCTTTTTAATTTTTAATACTCCCTGCAGTGTTCACTTCACAATTTGGGGTTGTCCCAAATAAATATCAAAACTTACGTGTTGTAAGTAATTGAAAAAGATTTTAGTGGGTAAATATGTAATTTGACTGGTAAAATATGTTCTTAGTAAATAATCCTAAAGCTCTGTGCAAAGTTAAATTGGACACTTGAATTGAAGAGAAATAAAATCATAATGAAAAGCTAAATCACACTCCTTTCATTTCACTTCGTATAATAAAAATGAATTGCCCAGCTTGTCTACAACAAAATGAATTACACCTCCATTTTAGGTGTATTTAGAAATGAGATATTAACGTTTTGATTGTTAATACCTTATCTAATACTCTCTCCCTTTTATACTAATAGTTCTTTTAAAAGTTTTTCAGATTAATTGTTCACTTTAAAAAGTAAACGAGTATGTGTATGTCATAGATGTAGGATAAAATTGTCACTTAGTCACTCTGCTTGAACCCATACTCATCAAGATGGCACCTTTCAACATGACAATTACCCCCACCATCCAATGGACCAAACATCAGTTGCATCCACATCCGGAACCTCAAACATTTTGAAGTCTGAACCATTGATCATTACATTTAATGGAGAAACTAGCATGACCACGTTCAATGAAATGCCCAGACCAACAACTGTGGCAAGTAAAATTCTTTTCAGCCCGAGGTAATATATTTGGATAGTTAATAAGTTTATCCTAGTAGACAATAGTAATTTATATTTTGTATGATAGACATAATTGAATGAGGTCTTTCGTTGTGCTCATGTTATTTTAAGAATTCAAGGACTCTAGCTTACCCTGTGAGGACTGAGGAGATATAATATAAAAGGAAAACATGACCTTCAACTTTCAATAAATGAGCTATAGACAAGAGTCCAACTGTTCACCAGACGTTTATCATAATCTCATGTATAAAACAGCCAACGGACTCATAAGATGAACCACCATCTGCCACTGACGCTCTGCTCTTCAAACTCATCTCTTTCACTTTCGTTCTCACATTATCATCATCCATCGAACGTCGTATACCACTTTCTATCTCATGTGATGTTACTATGATCGTATTAGGTTCAGGATATAAGACATCCTTCTTATGATCCAACTTGATCTCCACAGCCAATCACAGCTCCACCACCATTTTAAATGCATTCATCTGCCGGCCATGTAGTTGATGGTACAGCTCCACCACCAGCAACGAGTTCCACCCAGAGTGGGACACGAATCCTCCAACTGCATGGTGAGCCAGTAACGTTGTATGTGGAGCCCATCCAATCACTTTTCCTATTCCCGTCGTGCGCTCTAGGAATCCTTCTGGTATAGTCATATCATTCGTGGATTTTCATAATCACCGGTGTCTTTTGATGTTTCATTTGATTGGGGTCGACGCAGAGACCATACAAAAGGGTGGCCACTTTTCTCTAGAGCATATGCAATCTCCTTCACTAACTTCCCAAACTCCCAAAACATAGAAACACCACGGAGGAAGGTGGTTGACTGTCCAACCAGCTGATGATGCCATCGTTAAAGGGTTTTCTAGTGCCAACACCATCTTCCAGATTGATTATGGGTCGCACTACATACACTGACGTACGGAAGGTTGATGTCAACATTCAATGATTGGATCACGTGTGTTTCCAATTCCAAGAATGGATTAACGAACATTGCTTTGACCTCTCTCATTCTCCGGACAGACCACAGATGAAAGTCCAATCCTTCGTTGTTCTGGCCGGCTCATGGAAGGGAAGACGTTTGTCAACTTCTATTCGTTGTATAGCAAGAAAGTGCAAATCGGTAGTGTGACCCAGTCTCCATTTATGGAACCCTGTTTTTAGTTTCAAACTTTTGATCACCATATATAATGACCCACATGAATAAACAAAGTATGGCAGGTTCCTTATTTTTTATTATAGTTTCAAAGTATTGGATATGAGCATAGTGATTATGTTATGACGTGCGTAAGATTTATTAATTAATAAATTAATTATTAATGGGTGATTTGGTTTATATATCACTACTTTTTTTATTTGTACACTACTAAATATGTTTTATAATAGGGTTTAACTTGTTTTATATATACACTACTAATACTAAATATGTTTTATAATAGGGTTTAACTCATAGATCGTCAACGTATTCTCCCTTTTGTTTCTAGATCACCAATCAACCGATTTTATTATCAGCATCACCAACAAACTTTAAAAAAAATGAATTTCTTTGTAATTATTATTGGCAATCTTAACTCGTACTAGAAGTATGTTGGCGATCTCCAACCCGTAGGTAAAAGTACATTGGTGACTTCGACACGAAATTAACAAGTACGTTAGTGATTATGGTAATAAAATGGTTGATTGGTGATCTCGGAACAAAAGGGAGAGTATCTTGGCGATCCGTAAGTTAAACTATTTATAATATTATATTGTACCATAAATTATCATATTTGATATCATTCATATACGGGCATCTGTTTGATTTGTCTAAATGAATCTTTATGTACACTATCTTATATAGCTTATTTTAGTAGCTTTGTGCTTTTAAGTTACCTTTTAATGATTTTTTATATTCCTTCCATACTAATTTATTTGTCTAAATTTTCATTTCGGTATATCTCACAATAAATGTCATCTTTCAAAATCAACCTATTAAAAGTTTGAAAATCGTATTAATGAAATTGTGTTGGGCTAAATTCTTCTGGATATCAGATGTCAAATCATTCTAAGTGTTTAAGTCTGTTCAAGGTTAGTACTGCTGGGCTATGAAGACTTAGTTCTGCTAGTAGAAGTTAGCTCTGTTCATTTATTGAAAACAAAGTTTTTCAGAGTTAGCTCTGCTAGTTATTCAAAGGTTAGTTCTGTCAAGCATCTACAGAGTTAGTTCTGCAAAGTGCCAAAGTTTGCAAAGATTAGTTCTGCCAGTTCAAAAAGATAGTTCTGCTCGTATTTCTGTTAATGCTGCTTAGTGGGTCTGCTTTCTACCAACTCTGCAACACAAGTACACCTACTGCAGACATGCTTTTGAGGAATAGTGCACGCTGCAGACAAGGAATGGTAATGCATTTAATCCAGGCGTGCTTCCTAGGAAACTTGTCTTAGAAAAGAAGATTTTGTATAGATTTTATACAAGTTATTTAGTCTATAAGTATGTACTTGAGTCATAGTTAGAAGTGTGTCTAAGTGTCCAATAGATTAGTCAAGTTGTAACCAAGCTTCAAGGTTTCTTTGTAACCCTGATACATTTGTGTATCCGTATTATTCAATAATAATATTGAGGCTTTTGATTGTTGACTCACTTGTGTTCTTGCATTGTTTACAACTCTATTTCAATTACATTACTAGTAACATAAATCTTCCACTTGATAAGTGTTATTCCGCAAACTGCTTGTCAAGAAATTCTTAGCTTGTGTCAATACATTTGTATAAGCAAGTGTTATTGTGGGACCCCAATTGGTATCAGAGCAAGTGTAAGCTTTGAATTCTGAAAGATCTAAGAAAGAGCTGTGATCATTTAAGTTGTAGTATATCTTAAGCTTGATATTATACAATGACATCAGAATTTGTAGAAGGTGTTCAAGTGTCTAGGATTCCTATTCTTAGACCAGATGAATACAACATGTGGAGAAATAGAATTAAGCAACACATGTTGCTTACAGATTATCAGTTATGGGACATTGTGGAAAATGGACCCAAGTACAAAACTGATGCAAATGGTGTAAGGCTACCAAGGGTTGCACCAACAACAGAACAAGAAAGAAGGGAAAGAGCTACTGAACTTAAAGCTCTAAGCACTTTGTTACTTTCCATTCCTAATGAGTATCAAAGTGAGTTTGAGCAGGTTGATGATGCAAAGGTGCTTATGGAAGAGCTAGACAAAAGATTTGTAGGAAATGAGAGCACCAAGAAGAACAAGAGGTCAATGCTCAAATAACAGTTTGAGAACTTTAGTTCTGTTAAATCTGAAACCTTGACTCAAGTTTTCAACAGATACAGAAAGCTTGTTGGTGAGTTAAAGAATCACAAGGTTGTCATAGACAAGGATGATCTTAATAGGAAATTTTTAAGATCTTTAGGTGAAGAATGGACTATATATACTGTAGGTCTAAGACAAATGAGTGATTTGGATGATAAAGAGCTAAATGATCTATACAATGATCTTATAGCATTTGAGCCTGAGGTGGAAAGCAGGAAACAGAGTAGTGGTGAAGCACAGAGCTCACAAAATGCTGCATTTATGTCCATGGGAAGAGCCAAAACAGATCCAAAAGGGTATGGGTCTGTATCTACTGTGAAAAGTGTAGGATCCAATTTATCATCTGTAGTACAAGAAAGGTCTACAGATCAAGTAGTAGAGGCATTCTTTGCTAGTCATGTGAACTCTTCACTGACTAATGAAGAATTAGAACAGGTGAATCCAGATGATCTGGAGGAGATGGACATCAAATGGCAAATGGCTATGATCACCATGAGGGTGAAAAGATTCTTGCAGAGAACAGGAAGGAATAACTTTGCAGGAAAGAGAGATGATAATGTGGGGTTTGATAAGAGCAAGGTGGAATGCTATAACTGCCACAAATTGGGTCATTTTGCCAGAGAATGCAGAGCTCCTAGGCAGGAAGTGAGTGGACAAAGATCTGGGGGTTATAATGCTGCTTACAATGGATCACAGAAAAGAACCATTGCTGTTCAAGAGTCCACACCAAATGCTCTTGTATCACAAGATGGTACGGGATATGACTGAAGTGATCAAGCAGAAATGGAACCACAGAATCATGCATTGATGGCTATTGGAGAGGAAAGCACATCAGATGAAGTCCCCTATGAGGTACAAGCAAAATTATGTGCCAATGTATGTAAGAAAACTGTTAAACACTACAGGGATCATAATGCCAATATTTGCAAAGAACTTAGGGACTGGGACATTAGAAACCAACACACAACCTTAGCAATAGAAGATCTAGAAAGATAAATTAAAGCATACAAGAAAAATGAAGAGCAATATGATTATGATCTTAAGTATGCTCAAGTTGAGAAAGATATGTTGCAAAATAAGGTTGATGAGTTACTTAAAAAACTAGCTGAAGTCACTGCAGAGAAAGAAAGTATCAAACTTACAGTGACTGAGTTAGAAAATGCTTCTGAAAGTGTGCAAAATCTGATAAAGAACCAAATCCATGATAAGATTAAAATTGGCTTAGATTATAATCTTAATAGTGTGCCTCCACCTTACAACCACACCTACATGCCTTCTAAAACTGACTTAGACATAAGTAAGCTTAAGGAGAAAATGGTAGAAGAGGTCAAACAAGCAGATCCTGTTGCTGCATTAAATGAAAATGCAAATGATCTGGAAAAGGTTGAGATATCTGAGTGGATTTTAGATGATGAGGTTGAATCTAAGGAAGATGAGAGAGTTCATTCAAAACCAACTTCTGTTACAGGGCTAGTATCTAAGTTAGAAACTAAGAAACTAGCAGAGGGTAAGAAACTTTTTCAAGAAAAGGCTAGGATGAACTTGAATAAAAGGAAGAATGCTAGTACATCTGTTAACACACCAGAAAATGATAAAATTGTTCTTGTTAAATGTACTAAGTGTAACTGTTCTGCTAACTCGTCACCAATTTCAAAAACAAAGAAAGATTCAAGAGGAAACCAAAGAAATTGGAATCAAATGGTTTCTCAAAAGCTTGGATCTAATTTCAAAAGGGTTGATGAGAAAGCTTGTTTTATCTGTGGAAGATTCAATCATCTTCAAAAGGATTATTATTTTAACCCAAAACTTCAACGGGTTAAACAATCATCATGGACTAATACTAACAGAATTAACCATCAAAATTTCAAAACAAAAGTTAGTTCTGCTAGTCTAGTCAAAAAGTCAAAGGCAAAAGTTAATTCTGCTGCACCAAAAGAAAGTGCAGGAGTGTTGACCAAGAATAAGGCCAACAGAACTAAATTGACAAAGACAAACTTTAATTCTGCCAAGCAAAACTACAAGGTTAATTCTGCTAAGCCAAAGTTAACCAAATTTAGTTCTGCCAGACAAAAATTAAGTGGTTCCGAAGTTAATTCTGCCAGGCCACTTAATGCTGTCAAGTCAAAAATTAGTTGGGTTTGGAAACCAACTGCACTGTCACCAGCATCAATTACCTTCAAAAGAGTTGATGCTGTTGATAAGAAAGGGACACCCACAACAAAATTGGTTTGGGTTCCCAAGAGAAACTGATCTGTTGTCGTTTGTATGTGCAGAGTAAGAAGAAAAGCTTATGGCATATTGATAGTGGATGCTCTAGACACATGACAGGAGACAGAAGCAGATTGGAGGACTTCAAAGTCATTGATGGAGGTCCTGTTGCTTTTGGAGGTAATCCTAAAGGAGGAAGGATTACAGGGATGGGAAATGTCAACAGTGACAAGATGAGCTTCAATGATGTATACTTTGTTGAACAACTGAGGTACAATTTGTTGAGTGTTAGCCAAATAACAGAGAAAAAGAACCCAGTGTTCTTTAATGACATAGAATGTTGTATTCTTTCTGAGAAGTTTGTTCTTGACCCTAAAATGATTTTAATGAAAATTCCCAGAAAGAACAACATGTATAGCTGTGAATTGGCTAAGTTTGTACCCAAACCTGAGTTAAGTTGTCTCATTTCAAGAGCAACTGTCAATGAATCTGACCTTTGGCATAGTAGGATGTGTCACATAAATTTTAAAACCATAAACAAACTTGTTAAAGGAAAACGGGCAATTGGTACCAGATGGGTATACAGGAACAAAAAGGATGAGAGGGGCATAGTGATTAAGAACAAAGCTAGATTGGTTGCACAGGGATACTCACAAGAAGAGGGTATTGATTATGATGAAGTATTTGCACCTGTGGCAAGAATTGAGGCTATTAGATTGTTCTTGGCTTATGCTTCTTTCAAAAACTTCAAAGTATGCCAGATGGATGTAAAGAGTGCATTCTTAAATGGGAAGATAGATGAGGAAGTGTATGTATGCCAACCACCAGGGTTTGAGGATCCCAAGCATCCAGATAAAGTGCTCAGATTGGACAAAGCACTTTATGGACTGCATCAAGCTCCTAGAGCTTGGTATGATACTTTGTCTGTGTATCTATTGGATAATGGATTTAAAAGAGGTGCTATAGACAAGACCTTGTTCATCAAAAGAATTGAAAATGATATCCTACTAGTGCAAATCTATGTAGATGATATTTGTGAGTCCCTAATCACTATTATATTAGTGATTGTAAATCGTTAACAGTAAGTTAATTGTAGAAGGGGGGGTTGAATACAATTAAAAACTTTTCTTTTCTTTTATAATGAGTTATCTTTGTTTAACAAGTTTTTAACCGTATTAAGGTAACAACAATATGAACACAAGTATGTATATAAGATAAACAGTTCAGATGCTGATACAAATGTAGCTGAAAGATAAATTCTTTTATTTATAAAATTTATCTCTTGTTGATTTGCGGAATAGATTAGCCAAAGCTAATCTAAATCAAACAATACAGCTATTACAAAAAGATGAGCAGTAGTGGACAAACACGCTAACTGATCACTCGCTGAGATAAGCTAGTAGTGGACAAACACGCTACTAGTTTACTCACTGGTGTTACTTGTATCTTAGACAAACTAGTCACTGACAAACAAGTGACAATACAAGTAATCGACACAAAATGAAGTACAACATACTACGCTATTTATAGACACTGAAATCCTTGATTTCCGGATCTGATAGACACGTGTCGTTGCTTGATTAGAGAGGTAGTTGAGATGTGATATATCATGGCACGACATTCTGTCTTGGGAAATATCACCTTGTACCATAGACCAATCAAAAGCTTCCACGTTACTCTTTTCAAGTTACGAGGAACACGTACTGTGCCGTAGTAACGCCGAATGTTGACTTCTTATTTAATGCGGCATTTAATGCTGCAGTCGCTGATAGATGTATCAATTCTCCTTATTCTCGATGCGAGCTAACATGCTCTAAAGAATGACTTGAACAGCTAATCTTCAGCGACTTCTTTTATTCAGTAGATGAGAGAACTCAAGAAGACTTGGAGACTCTCGCTGATAGATGAGTATCAGCGACACACATAGTTGAGTCTTTGATCTTTATAAATTCTTCTTCTACTGGTCTAAGATATAATCAGCGACAAGAAAACCTTCAGCAACACTATCTTCAATTTTAATCATTCTTCATGTACAGAGAGTAATACTCTCGCTGACAGTGATCAGCGACACACAGAGTTGAGCATCATTCCCTTTCAGTAACTCAGAGTGAGGGAAGATCAGCGAACATAAACTTCAGCAACAGGAGCTTGACTTGAATCATTTCTTCTTAGAGAGATTTTTATTAAGAGGGACAGCGACATGAGATAATAAGACACCATCAGTGACTTCGCTTATCAGCGACTAATGACTTCAACAATCTGCTTGTAGACAATGTCTTAGTCTCCCCCTTAATCTTTGAGATCAGTGACTATCTTGAGTTTGACGATCAGTGACTCAACAATCTCCCCCTAAATGGTTTAAGTCAGAGCTCCCTTAGACAAACTAGTTGCAGGAAGTTTTAGATTCAACAATCTCCCCTTTACTTTGTTGATAAGTTGAATGTTCAGAGACTTGTCCTTGTAAATTTTTGTGGTTGGAAAGATTTGAGTCTTTGACAGTTGGTAGGTTGCCCAGTGACTTGCACTTGTAGATTTTCTTGATTGAAGCCTCATATATATCATAGAATAAATATTTACAGAAGCTATCTATTACAAAAAGTCTAAATTATTTATCTCTCCACATCTCCTCTTCTTTCACTATGCCAAGCTCAGCTTCAAGTTCATATTTGTCTTTGGAGGGCAGGTATCTGAACTTTCTGGCCAAGGCTTCATCGAGAATAGCTTTTCTGATCTTTGAATCTGTTGGAAGCATGCTAGCTGACCTGATTAGGTGTATGAGTTGTTCTTGATCAACCTTCTCAAGTTCAGCTTCTCTCTGAAACCTAAGGGCACCATTTAGGTCCCTGTATACCAGACCCTTCTCCCTTTCAGTGACCTCATGACCTTCAAGCTTTGGCACACCAGCAGGGATAGATAGATTAAGCCTTGAAGTGTTGGGGATTCGATAGATGCTGCTGGTACCTGATCTATACCTTGGACTAGGTGGCTGAACAATTTCCTCACCATGTATGACAGTATCTTCTGGTCTGAGGAGTTGCAGCGACACCATTTTCTGATAGAGTCTATCAATCTCCTTCATGACATCAACCTTAGCTGCACTTGTAGAGTGGCTGATAGCAAGCCTTATCTCATTCCATTCTTCTCTGTGCAGCTTGCATACTTGATCAAGTAGCATTGATTGAGTCTCTGAGCCTCTTTGTATAAGTAGCTGAGGTTGAGATTGGTTCCTTGACTTTTTCAGTTTGACCTTGGTAATAGGTGCAGGGTTTGATCTCCCTGTCATTCTGGCAGCAAATCTTTTTCTATCAATTTCATCCCACTTTCTATCCACTGCTGTTTTGACAGCTCCCCCTTTCTTTTTAGAGCTCTTGCTAGCTGACTTTTTCAGTTTCTGTTGCTCTAGCTCACTCTCTTCTATCTCAGCAAGTACCCTGGCAATTGCAGCATCAGACTCTTCTTGATCTTTCTTTTGTTTAAGAAGTCTGGCCCTTTCATTGGCATCTTTGGAGCTCAATTCCAGTAGGTATGCTCTGTCAGCATCTGATTGCTCTTTCAGCAACCTTTTCCTTTCTTGTTCTTCTCTCAACTCATCCTGAAAGGTTATTTGTAATATCATCTCTTGCTCCCTGTCCTATCTTGCCTTTATCTTTCTGGCAATTCTCTGATCTTTTGTTTCATCAGGACAAGGGGTATTTGAGGCTGAGTCAGAGGAAAGGCATGTTGTAGGGGAGGTATCTGATGTGGTAGTGTTGGAAGGAGTTGCTGTGGAGATTGGTGTTATAGTTGCTGGGGTAGGTGTGGTTATTTGGACTGTTTGGGTTGTTGTGTTTGTAGTTGCTGTGGGTAGGGGTAGGTTTAGGGTTGCTGGTGGAGATGAAGGTGCAGCTACCTCAGATATGACAATATGTAATTGAGGATCACTGACCTGTTGTTTCTTTGATAGAGGAGTAGATGCAGGAGAGGTGTCACTGGTCCTTTTCCTTTTTATGACAGATGATATGGGTTGCTGATCCTTCATATTCACATCATCTTCATCATCTGAACCTTGACCATTTCCATGACCACCTCCCTGGCCATCATCATTATTATCATCATCATTATCATCAGCGTCATGCATGATGGTATCATCCTCCTCATCATCAGATGCATCAGCTACTACATCCCTATTCATCCACTCCCAGCGAGCCAATTCGTAGCTCACTGAGGTACCCTCAATCCTGGCAGTATCATCCACTGCCCATTGCTGTATCAGCCCATTGTAGTTCCTGAGCTCTTCAGCACTGAACTCAGGAAAGCTTTCAGCGACATCCACCATGTCAGCGGCTATCTCCATATCTACCCAATGCAGTTCAGCAACTGCAAGGGCCTCCAATTCAGGTTGCTCAGCGATAGGACGAAGTGCATAGGTAGTGAGCACAATGTCCCTGTGAGCCTTGTTTGACAGCGGATCAGTCATCTTATGGGGCATCTCTGGATCAGAGACCAAGTCCTCTTCTTCACTCTCCCCCTGACTGGTTCGCTCAAACTGATCAACTGCCCTAAGTATCTGACCAGTGAAGTCTGCGTTTTCCTCACGCAGGGCAGCGACCTCAGCTCTAGTCTGTGTGAGCTGTGAAACAACCTGTGGAAGCACCTTAATAATTTTGTCAGTGTTATAAAGGTAGTTGGATACAGAGATGGCTAGGTCATTTTGGTTGGTGGTGAGCTGGGCAATAGCAGCAGCATGATTGGTGAAGTTGGTGTTGGAGGTGGAGGCTAGCTCAGTGACTGCATGATTTATAGCAGCACTAGCATCAGCTACCGTTTGAACCCTCTCACTAACAGATGCACTCCATGGTTCAATGGAGTTGTACACATCAGTGAGAGCAGCAACAGCTTTCTGGAGGACAGAGACATTACCAATAAGTGCCTCACGGTCTTCAGTGAGCATCTTAATTTGGGTTTGGGATTGGGCAATGTACTCCATCAGTAGCTGATCTGATGTGGAGTGAGTGGAGGTGTTTGGGGGAGTAGTTTGGGTAACAATAATGGGGGTAGGTGTAGATTGGGCTACATGATCAGGGGGTGTGGTCTGATCAGCAGCAACTTGGATGTTGTCACTGGAGAAAGATGTGGGGGTGAGCTCTCTGATGGGTGAGTTGGAGGTAGGAGGAGGAATGGGTTGGGTGTCCTCAGAAGTGTCCATTGGCATGATTTCCTCATCATCAGCTTGTGATTTAGTTGGTGGTTCATTGGAAATAGAAGTAGCGACCTGTATCTCACCATGGGTCAGTGGTGAGACATTGACAGTCGGTGCAGTGATAGATGAGAGATAGCCCGGGTCTGTAGCCAGTGGTGTGACATCAGCTATGAGTGTGTTATCACCCACTGATGTCACTTGCCCTTTTTGTGAAATGTCACCCTTTTGTGAGGATGACAAGTGGCTGGGTTGACTCGATCTGAGGGTGTGGGGTGCACCCGAATCACTGCTAACAGTGGTTTGATCCACTGCAGTTGTCTGTAGTGTTCCCTTTGTAGAGTCACTGGACTTTCGGGAGTCCAGTGAAGCAGTTAAAGTTAAGGGTTCAGCAGTGGTGCCCTCAGTAACTGAACGTACAGTCACTGATTCACCACTGACATCCGTAGATGTCTTCTTTTTGCTATGTCCCTGATCCTTTAATGTCAGGGACCCTAATTTGGATTTTTTCTTGGGAGCAGTTGGTGGTTTCTTGATTGGTGGTTGACCAACAGTAGTCACTGGGGGTGTGGTCAGTGACGTGGTCGATGGGGGGGCAGCAACGGACATTTGTACAGCAATTACAGGCTGGAGTGCAAGGATCCCCGGATGCTTCATAAAAGCAGGTAAAACCACAGTCGCTGGTTTTGCAAAAATTTGAGATCCTACCAGAGTGGGCTCAAATCCCTGAAATGATACCCTATCATAGGCAGCAAACTGATCCCTAAAGATCAGTGAGAGATACCTAGGGTAAGATACATATTTTGCCCTGGCAGGCTCAGCGACTTTGGTGATCAGTTCATTGAAGATCACACTTGCATAGTCAACTCGTAGAGAGTTGACCAGTGACCAACTGATCTGTGCTTCCAGGGAGCTGAATTGATCATAGCTCCCTGATTTTGTGCCCAAAGATTGAATGAAATTAGTAAAAAGGGCATTCCAAACACCATCCATTTTGGTTTTATGGACCGTAGAGTACTTACGATTGCCATTGCCATCGACTGAGTATTTACACTCAATCTCAGTGAGCTCGACGAGGCCTTGTTTGGCAACGTCGCTCTCTGGCAGCGACTCGTATGACTCAAGGGTCAGCAGTTGTAAAATAGAGCGAATGGTGTTGGCAGTTATTATTATAGGTTGGGTACCATTGTCGATAAAACCCTGGAGTTGGGAAACACCAGAGACGACAGAGTGAGTGCAGGTATACCAGAACTCACTGAGCCATTCTGGGTTCATTTCCTCAGGAGACAAGGTAAGAGCAGGGAGGATAAAATGGTTTTTCAGAAAGTTAATTACCTCCGCATACTCAGGTTTTGTATAGGTTACATTTCCCAAATAGTTAGATTTGGGAACTGTAACGACAAGGGTCTCGCTGACCGCAGAGGCTCGAAGAGCTTTAATCTCTGGGGTAGGAGTGTAGGCATTATTGAAAATTTTTGTCCTTGCCATTTTAGAAAAGAAAGTAGAAATTTGAAAAAGTTAGAAGTTTGCAGAGAAAAATTGAGGAAGATGAAGTTTAAAAAGTTAGAAAGCGTAAAGAATGAAAAGGTGGGGGTTTCGCTGCTTATATACGGTTGCTGGTGTAAAAATGTGTGGTTATAACGAGTATATACGTGGTCAAAAAGGTAAAAAAAAAATAATAAAATAAAAGTAGTTGGTGGTAGTGGAGTAGGGTGATGATGGTGAGGGGTGGTAACATTAAATGGTGATGGGAGAGGTGCGCCGGAAAAGGTATACGAGGTGTCAGAAAAAGTGTACCTTTTCGAGTTCCCATAAGATATTTTAATAAAGTATTTATGAAGAATATAAATCGTTACAAATTAAATACAAAATCTATTAATTGTAAGGAATATATGTCGAAATAAATGCTGTATTAAATATTAACAAAACTTTCGCTGATACATTATGTCTCAGCGAGATGAGAAATAAATCATATCTTAAAATAAAATAGATATTATGTTTCACATTTGATGTCGCTGATCAAATTACAACTTAGAATACTAATCCAATCAGCTAGTCAAGAGTGTGAATCATAAGATATAGTTTATTCATATGATATGAGGAATTTTCATGTGCAGTTACAAAGTACATAATTTATTAATTATAACAATGCTAACTTATTGTTCTAGCTGATAACATCAGTGAGAATAATAGATCAGCGAGTTAAGAGAAATAAATTATTTATTCAGTAACTGCCTTTTATTAAACAATCAGGTTTAATCATTCAGGTTCAGCATGCCCAACTCGCTGATGAGAAAGGTGAATCTTTTCTCATCTAAAGGTTTTGTAAAAATATCAGCGAGCTGGTAATCAGTTGGAATGAAATGTAATTCAATGTCACCTTTCATGACGTGGTCCCTGATAAAGTGATATCTGACATCAATATGTTTTGTTCTTGAGTGCATCACAGGATTGTTGGCTATGACAATGGCACTTTGACTGTCACAATAAATTGGAACATTTACAAAGTCAAAGCCATAGTCAGCGAGCTGATTCCTCATCCACAGAATTTGAGCAGTGCAGGCTCCAGCAGCGACATATTCAGCCTCAGCAGTAGAAGTTGAGACAGAATTTTGTTTCTTGCTTGACCAGCTTACAAGCTTTTCTCCAAGAAACTGACAGCTACCAGAGGTGCTCTTTCTGTCCATCTTGCATCCAGCATGATCAGAATCTGAATATCCCTTCAGTAAGAAATCTGAACCATATGGGTACCAGAGACCAAGATTTGGTGTACCCTTCAGATATCTGAATATTCTTTTGACAGCGAGCAAATGGGATTGCTTTGGATCAGCTTGATATCTAGCACATAGACAAGTGGAAAACATAATGTCTGGTCTACTAGCAGTTAAATACAGCAGTGACCCGATCATTCCTCTGTAAGCAGTGATGTTTACAGATTTACCATCAGGATCAGCATGTAATTTGACTGCAGATGACATTGGTGTAGCAAGGGATGAGCAGTTGGTGAATTCAAATTTCTTTAATAAATCTTTAACATATTTTCCTTGATTTATGAAAATACCAGTTTTGGTTTGCTTTATTTGCAGACCAAGGAAAAATGTTAGTTCACCCATCATGCTCATCTCATAACTTTTAGTCATGAGGTTACTGAACTCCTTGCACATGTCATTGTTAGTAGACCCAAAAATAATATCATCAACATAAATTTGGACTAATATAACATCTTTCTTATCCTTTTTAATAAAAAGTGTGCTGTCAATCTTACCTCTGACATACCCACAGTTAGTTAAGAAGGTAGAAAGGGTGTCATACCAAGCTCTGGGAGCTTGTTTTAGTCCATATAAAGCTTTATCCAGTTTATATACATAACCTGGATGCTTGGGATCAGTGAATCCAGGTGGTTGCTTCACATACACTTCTTCCTGCAGCTTGCCATTCAAGAAGGCACTTTTCACATCCATTTGATATACCTTGAACTTCTTACGAGCTGCATATGCTAAGAACAACCTGATTGCCTCAAGCCTAGCAACTGGTGCAAAGGTTTCATCATAATCAATTCCTTCTTGCTGACAGTAACCTTGTGCAACCAGTCTAGCCTTATTCCTTATTACAACACCATCAGCATCCATCTTGTTTCTGAACACCCATCTTGTTCCAATCACAGATTTCCCAGCTACTTGAGGTACTAACTTCCACACCTTATTCCTTTCAAACTGAGATAGCTCATCTTGCATGGCAGCTATCCAGTGATGATCAGTGAGTGCCTCATCAATTTTCTTGTGCTCAATCAGTGACACAAAACTTACAAACAAACAAAAGTTAGCAGATGCTGATCTGGTCTGGACTTTGGATTTAGGATCACCAATAATCAATTGATTATCAATATGTCTAGTCCATTTAGTCACTCGCTGAGGTTCAGCAGTGACTTGATTATTCAGAGGTGATCCACCAGACACATCAGCATTAGAAGCAATGTTTAAGCTTTGGTTTTGTAAATGAGTGTTGTTATTTTGATGCAAATGATGAGATGATGATGGGGTATTAACAGGCAAAGATGAAGTTTCTGAATTATTCTGAGCTGGAGTAGAGCCAGAAGTATCTTCAGGGACATCATCTTCCCTTTCTGAATCTGATGGATGAATCTCATGCTTGTCATCACTGATCGAGTTAAAAATAAGGTTTTCATAATCTTTTGGATCAGTGAGTGACTCATCATAAGATTCATCAAAGGTAACATCCATTGATTCTTCAATACATTCCCTTCTTTTATTGTAAACTCTGAAAGCTTTGGAAATGATTGAGTAACCAACAAATATACCTTCATCAGCTTTGGGATCAAACTTTCCTAAGTGATCTCTCTTGTTTAAGACATAGCAGGTACTGCCAAAAACATGAAGAAAACTTATGTCAGGTTTTCTCCCCCTTAACACCTCATAGGCTGTCTTATCATGTCTCTTGACAATCAGAGACCTATTCTGAGTGTAGCAGACAGTGCTAACTGCTTCAGCCCAGAAGTGGGTCTTAAGACCAGCATCTATGAGCATTGACCTTGCTGATTCAATCAAGGTTCTATTTCTCCTCTCTGCAACACCATTTTGTTGAGGTGTTCTTGGTGCAGAGAAGTTTTGAGAAATACCTTTTGAATCACAGAAACTTTCAAGGTCAATATTTCTGAATTCAGTGCCATTATTACTTCTTAAATGCTTAACTGAACAAGCATTTAAGTTTTCCATCTTTTTGATAAAGGATATAATTTCCTGTGTTGCATCACTTTTGGCTTTGAGGAAGAATACCCAAGTATATCTGGAATATTCATCCACAATCACCAAGCAATACCTTTTACCACCAAGACTAGGAGAACTCACTGGAGCAAATAGATCCATATGCATCAGTTGAAAATATTCTGTCACTGAAGATGTTTGTTTACTTTTGAAAGAAGAGCTGTGATGCTTTCCCTTCTCACACGCTGAGCAAAGCTTGTCTTTGTCAAAAGTGAGCTTTGGAAGACCATTTACCAAGCTATGCTTGCTGAGCTTGCTGATGGCTTTGAAGTTCAGGTGAGAAAGTCGCTTATGCCATAACCATTTTTCTTCTGAAACGGTTCTGGAATAAAAACATGTTCCTGATTGTGCTGAGTCCATATTGAGTACATATGTATTTCCTTTCCTTTGAGCACCCAGGACAGCACTTCCATTTTTGTTGTAAACAACTCCAGCTTCATGATCAAACAACACTTTATTCTTGGCATCGCAGAACTGACTGATGCTTAATAAATTATGCTTCAGTCCTTCAACATATACCACCCTCTTAAATATCACATTTCCATTGGTCAAGACCCCATACCCTCTGGTCTTACCAATGTTGTTATCACCAAATACTACATCAGGACCTTTTTCATCCTGGTAGTCGCTGAGCAGGGACTTACATCCGGTCATATGTCTGGAGCACCCACTGTCCAGATACCAGATTGTTTCTCTAAGAATGCCCTACATCAGAAGTAAACTGTTAGTTCAATTTATGAACCCATCCTGAGATGGGTTCATGGTGGATAAGCCCTTAACTTGGCTTCCACTGACCAGCAAAACATTTGACTCACTGCTGGTGGTTGGTTGGACACAAACTTGTACTGATGAACAAATTGTTGACACATGTTGTCTATTTCCACACTTATAGCATTTTTTATTTGTGGCTTTAGATTTCTTTTGCTCAACATGCTTATTTGATTGAGATTTGAAAGAGTTCAGACTTACTGTCTCAGTTTGTTTCTTTGACTCCAAGTCACTGATGACAAGATCATCAGTCACTGAAGTGTCAGAACTGAGGTTGCTGAATAACTTTTGATCAGTAGTGCTGATGGGAACTGGATTAATTGTTGACTCATTTATGCTCAAGTCTTTCAGTTCATCAATACTTGCAGTTATATCACAGTTGTCAGTGACCAACGAGCTTTTAACAAAGTGATTTGGTTTAGGCTCGCTGAAGACTGACATTGGTTCAAAGACGAAGTTTGAAAAGGATTGATCAGGCTTGAATATTTGATCAATGCTTGTGGCATCAGCTAGAGAAGCAGCAGTGTCATAATCACCTCCCAAAATAGCTTTTACTTGTTTTGGAATTTGATTATTGACACACTGATTTACATTTAATGCATATTTGCACCATGACTTTATAACTTCATTGAGTTGAGAAAATTTGGTTTCAAAACTTATTTTCTCTTGAATGCACATTTGATTTGCATGTATTTGTGCATCAAGTTCAAGTTTTAGATCTTTCATTTTCAACAAATTTTCGTCTTGAAGTTTAAGTTTAGATGTTAAGTCATTGATCATGCACTCTTGCCTTTTCTGAATATCATGAGCATTTGATAGATCAACTATCAAAGTCTCAAAGATATTCTCCTTTTCAGTCACTGAAGCTGATTTAAAACAATGTACCTTGTAGAGAGTTTCTGGATCCCAGCCGGATGCTGAACATTTCTTAGCTACTTCTTTGATGTTATCATGGAAGTCAGCATCATCAGCCATCAGGCAGTAATTTCTATCTAAGCAAATCATAGCTTCTTCTTCATCAGATGATGAGGTTGAGTCAGAGTCGCTGAAGGATCCTTCTTCAGCGACGAATCCTTTTCCCTTTCGTTTGCCAACTTTGGACATAGCTTTCAGCTTCTTGTATTTTGACTTGTACTTGTTGTACTTGTCATCTCTGAAGCTGGGCCTTTGTTCAGGGAGAGGATTGACAGCTCTGGATCTACAGTCAGCTGCAAAGTGACCAGGTTTGCCACATTTGTAGCAGTCACCTTTTGACTTTGAGATGTCACTTGATGTTGCTCCAGCAAATTTATTGAACCTTGTGTTCTTTCTGAAATTTGCAACCATCATGGCCATATCTCTTTCCAGCTTCTCTAGTCCTTCTTCATAGCTGACTTCAGACTGACTGTCAGCAGCACAACCTTCCTCATCTGCAATCAGTGACTTTGAACTCATCTGGGTGATCTTAACTTTCTGCCTTTGATCAATCTCTTCTAGCTCAGCTACAAGGGCATTAGAAATCTTTTGACTGCCTAGTGCAGCACGAATGTGCTCACTTTGATCAGCCTGTTTTTCAGATTGTTCCCAGTTTAACAATATACCATAAACTTGGGTTAGATTGAGAGAAGTATAATCATTACGTTGTCGAGTACATGTAGCAATGGTTCCCCAAACTTTTCTAGGCAGCAGTTCTAGAAATTTTTCAACAACAAATCTTTGGTCTTTTCCTATATTAGCCTTTTCCATTTTATTTATTAAGGCTTGATATCTAGTATAGGTGGAGGCCAGTGACTCATTGGGTTCCATGGCAAACAGTTCATACTGACGAGTCAGATTTACTTCTCTACAGCGAATGATGTCGGGGGTTCCAAAATAGATATTTCTCAGAGTGTCCCACATGTTTTTCGCTGTACTGCACAATCTAATGGACTCAAACACTTCATCAGGAAGTGACATGCTTATGTATATTTTAGCTTGTTTATCCAGCCTAACCATACGCCTATCCTCATCTGTCCATTGTTCTTCCCTCTTTGGCATAACCATTTCTGGTAGTGCAGGAGTGGTTGCAGTGGCTGCAACAGCAGGAATAATGACAGTAGGAGTGTGAGGACCGTCAGTTATTATAGAACAAAGACGATCATCAACAAGGTCTAAGAACATCATCATCCTGGACATCCAGGTTTCAATTCTTGATGGGTCAAAGGCTGGGGGTTTTGTAGTGGAGCCATTTCCCTTCTGGTACTCAGAATCAACACAACTGTATTTAACGGATTCCATTACAGATCTGGTTAAATTATATTTTAAACCAACTCTGCTCTGATACCAATTGTGAGTCCCTAATCACTATTATATTAGTGATTGTAAATCGTTAACAGTGAGTTAATTGTAGAAGGGGGGGTTGAATACAATTAAAAACTTTTCTTTTCTTTTATAATGAGTTATCTTTGCTTAACAAGTTTTTAACCGTATTAAGGTAACAACAATATGAACACAAGTATGTATATAAGATAAACAGTTCAGATGCTGATACAAATGTAGCTGAAAGATAAATTCTTTTATTTATAAAATTTATCTCTTGTTGATTTGCGGAATAGATTAGCCAAAGCTAATCTAAATCAAACAATACAGCTATTACAAAAAGATGAGCAGTAGTGGACAAACACGCTAACTGATCACTCGCTGAGATAAGCTAGTAGTGGACAAACACACTACTAGTTTACTCACTGGTGTTACTTGTATCTTAGACAAACTAGTCACTGACAAACAAGTGACAATACAAGTAATCGACACAAAATGAAGTACAACATACTACGCTATTTATAGACACTGAAATCCTTGATTTCCGGATTTGATAGACACGTGTCGTTGCTTGATTAGAGAGGTAGTTGAGATGTGATATATCATGGCACGACATTCTGTCTTGGGAAATATCACCTTGTACCATAGACCAATCAAAAGCTTCCACGTTACTCTTTTCAAGTTACGAGGAACACGTGCTGTGCCGTAGTAACGCCGAATGTTGACTTCTTATTTAATGCGGCATTTAATGCTGCAGTCGCTGATAGATGTATCAATTCTCCTTATTCTCGATGCGAGCTAACATGCTCTAAAGAATGACTTGAACAGCTAATCTTCAGCGACTTCTTTTATTCAGTAGATGAGAGAACTCAAGAAGACTTGGAGACTCTCGCTGATAGATGAGTATCAGCGACACACATAGTTGAGTCTTTGATCTTTATAAATTCTTCTTCTACTGGTCTAAGATATAATCAGCGACAAGAAAACCTTCAGCAACACTATCTTCAATTTTAATCATTCTTCATGTACAGAGAGTAATACTCTCGCTGACAGTGATCAGCGACACACAGAGTTGAGCATCATTCCCTTTCAGTAACTCAGAGTGAGGGAAGATCAGCGAACATAAACTTCAGCAACAGGAGCTTGACTTGAATCATTTCTTCTTAGAGAGATTTTTATTAAGAGGGACAGCGACATGAGATAATAAGACACCATCAGTGACTTCGCTTATCAACGACTAATGACTTCAACAATCTGCTTGTAGACAATGTCTTAGTCTCCCCCTTAATCTTTGAGATCAGTGACTATCTTGAGTTTGACGATCAGTGACTCAACAATATTATTTTTGGTTCAACAAGGGACAGTTTGTGCAAGGAATTTGAATCTCTTATGCATCAGAAATTCCAGATGAGTTCAATGGGAGAATTGACTTTCTTTTTAGGTCTTCAAGTGAAGCAGAAAGTAGATGGAATCTTCATAAGTCAGGATAAATATGTTAAGGACATCTTGGATAAGTTTAAACTCAATGATGCAAAAATTGCAAGCACACCAATGGAAACACACAAGCCACTACTTGCAGATCTTGAGGGGGAGAATGTTGATGAACATCTCTATAGATCCATGATAGGTTCACTGATGTATCTCACATCCAGTAGACCAGATATCATGTTTGCAGTATGTGTGTGTGCAAGGTTTCAAACAAATCCTAAGTTCTCTCATCTTCATGTTGTGAAGAGAATTTTTAAATACCTAAAAGGTCAACCAAAATTAGGCCTATGGTATCCAAAGAATTCTTCCTTCAATCTAGTATCATATTCTGACAGTGATTATGGGGGTAACAATCTGGACAGAAAGTCAACTTTAGGGGGCTGTCAATTCTTGGGAGATAGGCTAGTATCTTGGCAATGCAAAAAGCAAACCACTGTGTCTACATCAACAGCAAAGGCAGAGTATGTTGCTGCATCAAGCTGCTGTGCTCAGATTCTATGGATTCAGAATCAAATGCTAGACTATGGTTTGACTTTTCTAAATACTCCCTTGTATATTGATAATACTGCTGCTATAAGTATCATTAATAACCCTGTGAAACATTCTAAAACAAAAGATATTGAAATTAGATATCATTTCATTAGGGATTGTAATGAGAAGAGATTAATTCAAAATTTTAAAATACATACGGATAACCAACTTGCAGACCTGTTCACAAAAGCATTTGATGTTGGAAGGTTTACATTTTTGGTTACTGGTATAGGTATGATGAATAACTCATTATGATCATTATTTAATTTTAAAATGTTTTACACATGGGGTTTTACTTGATACTTTAGCATGTTACAACAGATATTATAAGATTCTCAATATTCAATACTCTCATGACTTAGTTCTGCTAGTATAGATAATGATTATCTTATTTAGGTCTTCTAGTACACTTTAATTCTGCTAGTTATGTTGTGTTTTTAAGCTAACAGTGCAGGATTAAAGGCTCCAAGGTTGTTAGTTCTGCTAACTCAATTTTCAACTATGTTAATTCTGCTAGCATACATTAGTTCTGCCAGCACTATTAATAAAAAGGTGACGTGGACTTGTCCAAGTGTGAAGAAAGGTTAGAGTTACTTCTGTTGGAGTTAATTCTGTTAGAATTAATTCTACTAAAGTTAATTCTGCTAAAGTTAATTCTGCTAGAATTACTTCTGCTAGAATTACTTCTGCTAGAGTTACTTCTGCTAGAGTTAAGTCTGCTAAAGTTAATTCTGCCAGTAACCTTTTCCAACTTTAATTCTGCTAGTGTTATTTTATGGCTTGAACGTACTGTTCACTTTAAATAGGGTATTTAATCTGCCAAACACTACACTTTTTCAATTCACTTGCACTTTTTATCGAAAATTGAAATTACCTTTACAAAAACCTCCCAAAACCTCTCAAACCTAATATTCAAAAATGGCATCTTCATCTTCTTCTTCCAAAACACTCGACACCGGTGATCAACATAACGTCTGCGGCTTCCTTCTCAAGCCACAAGGCTCAGATGATTACCATGAAATCATTGATTTCTTAAAGTGCACCTCTCTAAGGTTTGCACTTACTGTTAATCCCACCATTTTTATTTCACATATTAACGACTTCTGGACATCTTCCGTGGTGTCAGAAGTAGATGGGGTTAAAAACATAACGGCAACAGTAAATGAGAAAGCTATCATTATCACTGAAGCTTCCATACGTGCTCATCTTCTCTTAGATGATGCAGATGGTATGGAATGCTATGCTACTTCTCAAATACATGATCAACTAGTGTTGTATGGGTATGAGGGGGAGAGGACAGAAAAATTAACATATTACAAACAACTCTTCTCTCCACAATGGAAATTTTTAATCCATACCCTACAACACTGCATTTCTCAAAAGAAAACTTCTTGGGAGCAATTTAGCAGTAACATAGCTTTTGCTTTAATTTGTCTCGCCAATAATGAAAAATTTAATTTTTCAAAATTAATCTTTAATGGCATGGTAAATAATCTTGAGAAACCAAAAGATAAATTTTTAAAGTATCCAAGATTTTTACAACACATTCTTGACCAGGAAATCCAAGATCTACCCAGGGAAGGTGGTAGATCAATCCTCTCAAATCTTTCTAAGAAAACTTTTTCTAATATGAGAAGGAATGGAATGGTCAAAGGAAAAGCCTTTTCTGGGAAGGTGACCAATTTAACAGATCATATGTTAAACATGCCTTCCACTGTGCCACAGGAAGTAGAAACTCCTACTACTTCTCAACCAAGTGGCACAGTTACTAAAACAAAAAGAACAAGGGACCCAAAGTCTACCAAACCAGAAGTCAAAAAGGCTAAGAAACAGGCAACTGAGGCTCCTCTTCCTCAATTGCCTAAGTCCAAAAATGATAATGAGGTGGTCAATAAGGAGAAGAGAGATCATATGGAAAGGGCTGCCACTACTGTTGCTACCTCACTAGGGGAACAGGACAGTGGTACTGGAACTAGGACCCAATCCATGGCAACACAGGATGTAGAGATGCCATTGGATTCCTCTATTGTTGAGGATCCAGTGGATATCAATATATCCAGTGGTCCCAGGTGCCAAGAAACCACAATGGGGGCTAGTGATGCTCAGGCTAGGTCTGAGACATTAGCTAAATCTTCCAATGATCTATTAAAAGAGGGTAACACTTCTGGCAATGGTGAGGATAGCTTAACTTTAAAAGAATTGACGGCTATCTGTACAAAATTGTCAAAGGAAGTGGAGGGTCAAAAGGCAGAGATTTCCAAGCTAAGGGAGATGGTGGATTTATTAATGAAGGAAAGAGATGAATCCAAAAGCATGGCTAAGAGTAAGTCAACTGGACTGAAAAGGATGCTTGTTGATGAAAGCACCAGTGATGAGGACAATGTAGATCAATTTGAGTTCACTGGTGCAGGAGAAACAGAAAAGATTGACATATCTGAGGAACAGGCTAATGATACTCTGGCTGAAGAAGAGCAGAAATTGCAATATGAAAAGGATCTTGAAGATCTTGAGAAGCCTGCAGATGATGTGGTGGAGATTGAGAAAAGCATTCATGATGATGTGAGTGCAGAGCAGCTAGGAAATGTTGTAGGTAGTCTGATTCTAGAAGTATTAGATGAAGATATACCTGAGGGTGCAAAGAAAAGTGCCAAAGATATGTTAGATAGTGCTGCTGGAGTTAGTGCTGCTAGTATAGATGATAGTGCTGCTAGGATGGTAGATGCAGAAGTTAGTGCTGCTAGTGCTTTAGATAGTTCTGCTGGGCTTAATGAACCAGAAATGGTTAAATCTGCCAGTCCTAAGGAAAGGGTTGGTGCTGCTGCTATGACAGAGGTTGAAAAGATTGCTGCAGATGCACTACTGAAAGTGGCAAAGAGCACAGCACAAGGGAAAAGCTCAACTGGCATATCTATCAAGGAAATTCCCTTATCACAGGTGAGACCTACTATTGTAGATGAGGCCTTAAAGAAAAAGGAAATTGATTTGGCAAAAGGAAAAGGTAAAGAAAAATTGGTTGAACCTGTGAAACCCATGAAAAGAAAAGAGCTAGAGGTTGTGAGTGAAAGGGTTGCTAGGAATCTGCAAGCTCAGTTTAATGAGGAGGGCAGGAGCAGATTTGTGGAAGTGGATATGGGGGATGATGTTAAGATAATGATGACCCCTGATGAACAAATTTTCTTTGATCACCTATTAGCAGATGGAACTCACAATGCACAAATGGAAGAGTTCACTCCTAACCAGAGGCTAATATGGTATTTGGACATATTGGAACAGAGGAGAAAGCATGAGGCCCAAAGGAAAATGGAAAAGAAAAGAAAAAGGGCACCTACTCAGAGGCAATTAAAAGACCAATATGCCAGAGTAGTGAAGAATACAACTGGAAGAACTCTAAAGGAGTTAATGGGTATGGATTTCTATGAGCTGGAAAGAATCTATCTTAAAATTCAAAGGGACATTGAAATGAGTACAAAAAGAGCCCTGGAAGAGAAATCAAAGAGTGCAGTTGCTTCAAATGTTAAAATTCCAACTGCAACAGAAAAAGAACTGCAAGAAAGAAAAGCAGAAATGGCAAGGGCAAAGGCAGAGTTAGAAATAAAAGAAAAGGAGGATCTTGATGCTCTCAAAACGAAAATTCCAAAAGAAACCCTTCATCTCAAGAGGAGGAAAAGGGTGGCTGTCAGAAATGACAAGGATGAAAGTGAAACTGAAGTACCTGCTGTGGTACATGTGGAGCATTGCAGTTAGAAAATATCAAAATGCTCAAAAGCATAGTGATGAGCACATTGTCTACAACAGTCTTTCTATTCTGTATGAGATGGATCCTGAAAATGTCTTCTACAAGGACACATCAAGGGTAAAGGCATGGTACTGCTATTCTCATAATGGAGTACATCTGGTGCAGTTACACAGTGGAGTGTTTGCCTATTTCTTCATTGGGACTGAGTATCCATGGAATATTGGGCATTTGAGCTCAATGCTTTCTCTCACAATGAAATGTGATGATCTTGATACTGCTGCTTCTCTAGTGCATGAGGTTCAACAATATTATAAGAAAGCACAAGAAAAACATGTTGCTCAGAGTGAGGAAAGAAGAAAGAAAAGAATGGTAGAGCTCAAGAAACAGTTTGAGAAGATTATGAAATAGAAAACTTGAATCTATTCTAGGAAAGATCAAGTTTAGGGGGAGATTGTTGGGCTAAATTCTTCTAGATATCAAATGTCAAATCATTCTAAGTGTTTATTAAGTCTGTTCAAGGTTAGTACTGCTGGGCTATGAAGACTTAGTTCTGCTAGTAGAAGTTAGCTCTGTTCATTTATTGAAAATAAAGTTTTCCAGAGTTAGCTCTGCTAGTTATTCAAAGGTTAGTTCTGCCAAGCATCTACAGAGTAAGTTCTGCCAAGTGCCAAAGTTTGCAAAGATTAGTTCTGCCAGTTCAAAAAGATAGTTCTGCTCGTATTTCTGTTAATGCTGCTTAGTGGGTCTGCTTTCTACCAACTCTGTAACAGAAGTACACCTACTGCAGACATGCTTTTGAGGAATAGTGCACGCTGCAGACAAGGAATGGTAATGCATTTAATGCAGGCGTGCTTCCTAGGAAACTTGTCTTAGAAAAGAAGATTTTGTATAGATTTTATACAAGTTATTTAGTCAATAAGTATGTACTTGAGTCATAGTTAGAAGTGTGTCTAAGTGTCCAATAGATTAGTCAAGTTGTAACCAAGCTTCAAGGTTTCTCTGTAACCCTGATACATTTGTGTATCCGTATTATTCAATAATAATATTGAGGCTTTTGATTGTTGACTCACTTGTGTTCTTGCATTGTTTACAACTCTATTTCAATTACATTACTAGTAACATAAATCTTCCACTTGATAAGTGTTATTCCGCAAACTGCTTGTCAAGAAATTCTTAGCTTGTGTCAATACATTTGTATAAGCAAGTGTTATTGTGGGACCCCACAAATTGGTTGTCAGCAATAATTAACGTACTTTTCTTAAAATTTTTGTTTATTGTCTCCCGGTGATAAATTTGAGACGGAAGGAATAATTTAATAAGAAGCATATATGGAAGAGACACGTACATTTTAAGGAATTACAAGGGATTAAGATTCTAATTTTCATAATCTCAATCCCCTAATCCTCATTTGACAACAAAATTATAGCATGAATTACGTACTGAAAAAAGAATCCTGAGAATCCTCCTACAGCATAAAAAAGAATTGATAGTTCCATCTCCGGTTACAATCTCCAGCTCCGGCTACCATCTTGACACCGGAAAAAAAAGATTTTAGGACTCGTTACATCAACACCTATAAAAAATACACTTCACTTCAATTCTTAGAATCTCATCCCCATGAATTTTCGTTGAATACACACTCATAAAGATGGTGCCTTTCCCATTACAACAACCTTCACGGTCCACCGTCCAATGGACTAAATTAAGATCAGCTGCACCGACGTCCAAAACCTTGAACAATTCGGTACAATTTCAGTTCATTCTTTTATAAATATAACTATACAAAGCCAAAACTTGATTGCCCACCAACTGTTTGAGTATATGCCCAAAACAACAACCGTTTTATCAAAAGTACACATCATTAGATTAATCTGTGATACAATGCTTCCTGGACTTAAGCTCCTCTACTCTTAATAAATTGCAACCAGTTCTCTTCTGGCCGAGTACAAATTGTTTGGATAGGCAGAAGGTTCATTGGCATATACTCCGTACAATCTTTTATTATGATCAGAATGTTGAGAAAATTTAAAGCGATTTACATAAGGGTGAAACAACTGGAGATGAAAACTAATTCTTGAAAAAGAGACCTTTAACTTCTGCTTAATGAACAATATACTAGAGTCGAACTGATCATGATTCGTTTCTTGTAATGTTATGAATAAAACTGCCAACAGACGCATAAGATGAACCACCCTCTGCCACTGCAGCTCTGCTCTTCAAACTCATTTCTTTCACTTTCGTTCTCACCTCCTCATCCTCCATCAATCGCCTTATCCCACTTTCTATCTCCTCCGCAGTGACAATGACCGCTTCAGCTTTAGGATTAAAAATATCCTTCTTATAATCCAACTTGATCTCCACAGCCAATCCCAGCTCCTTCACCATTTCAAATGCATTCATCTGCTGCTCAGCATACATCGGCCATGTTGCGGACGGTACACCAAACCACAAGCTTTCCAACAACGAATTCCACCCGCAGTGGGACACGAACCCTCCAACTGCACGGTGAGCCAGTAACGTCACTTGCTGTGCCCACCCTATCACCTTCCCTATTCCAGCGGTGCGCTCAAGGAATCCTTCTGGCAATACTGCTCCTGGATTCTCGTAATCTCCAGTGGCTCTTGTTGTATGCTCTCTTGAAGGTGGTCTACGTAGGGACCACACGAAACGGTGCCCACTCTTCTCTAAAGCATATGCTATCTCCTTCACCTGTCTCTCTTCAAAACTTCCCATACTCCCAAAACACAAAAACACCACAGAGGAAGGCGGTTGTCGGTCCAACCAGTCAATGACATCATCATCATCAGATTTTTTAGCACCAGAACCACCACCCCCTTCTAAGTTGAGTATGGGTCCCACTGCATACACAGGCGGGATGGTGACGTCAGCTGACAACGACCGGACCGCGTGTGTTTCCAATTCCAAGAACGTATTAACCAAGATTGCTTTGACCTCTCTCATTTTACGAATAGACCATAGAGTAAAGTCCAACCCTTCTCTAGTCCGCATAAGGGAAGGGAAGGCATGCGTTGGCACCGGTTTGTCAAAACTTGGAATTGATATCTGAGTATCCGAGTTCATCATCTCAATAGCATCTTGCCCCTGATCGTCACATAGTGTCTGTATGTATAATTTAAATCCAAGATGAGCAGCATTAGAAGTGATGAACACATAAGTTGGGACATTAAACTCATTTGCCACATCCATCATGGTGGGGCAAAGTACATCTATGACAAACCCGACAACCCGACCAGAACCCGGTTGACCAATCATGTCAGCCACAACATCTCTTACATATTTGCTCTGATTGTTGATGAATTCCGTGAAGGAAATCATGGGCGATTTAGAATCAAACAGTCGTAGAGTTTCCTCTTGAGGGAGTTCAATGAAGGATATACGATCCACAGCATTGTTAGCTAACGATTCGATGTAGGTGGTGATCGCCGAACCAGAATGTTCATTCTTAGGCTTAATGACAAGGACGGTAATGGAAAGGCGTTGATCACGATTCACGAGCACTTTCGCGATTTCCACAGTTGACATGATATGACCAAGTCCCGGAGCAGGTATGACTACAAGCTTTGCTGCTGTATTTTCCATTTCTTAATTTAATTTGGGTCATGAATGTTTGCTTTGATGCTTAAATATCATCTGTTTATGTTATTTCTCTTACTGCGACCCATTTTCCAAATTTGGGGACCCTAGTTATTATTTTTTAATAGCCAACATGAAAGAGACGTGTATTACTAAAATAGCTATGGCATGATCTTGTATATATTTTAAAAGAAACCAAAGGTTTGGATATGAGCGAGCATCGTGATTACGTAAGGACATGCGTCAGATTGCTTGATTATAATAATATTAACTTAAAAATAAGCTTAGAAAATAACTGCTTAAAGTTAAAATAGATATAATGTAATAAATGTATTGTGTTCCGTATATTATGCACTGTTAGCTTAAATAAATTAATTGACTTTTAATTAACTTAAGGCCCTGTTACATCAACATTTGAAACACCGGAAGACACTTAAATTCCAGGCAGAAGCACAAATACACAGAAATGATGCAACTCAAGATATGTTACTTATAAAATTGTCGACAAGACGACCAACCGAAGCATACGATGAACCTCCTCCTATCACAGTCTCTCTGCTCGTTTTGCCCATTTCTCTCACTTTTTCTCTAACTTGGCTATTCTCCATTAACTTCCTTATTCCGCTCTCTATCTCACTTCCAGTAACAAGATTGCTCTTTGGATCAAACAAATCCTTCTTATGGTCCAACTTAATCTCCACAGCTAATCCCAATTCCACCACCATTTCAAACGCATTCATTTGCTGCTCAGCATATATTGGCCATGCTGCCAATGGCACGCCAAACCATAAACTCTCTAATATCGAGTTCCACCCACAATGGGACACAAATCCTCCAACTGCACGATGAGCCAGGACCGCCACCTGAGGGGCCCACCCGATTACTTTTCCCATTCGAGACGTGCGCTCCAGGAATCCTTCTGGCAGTACCACTGCTGGATCCTCGTAATCTCCAGTGGCCCGTGATGTATGCTCTGGTGAAGGTGGTCGACGTAGGGACCACAAGAAACGGTGTCCACTTTTCTCTAAAGCATTTGCAATCTCCTTCACTTGGTCTTTATCAAAACTTCCCAGACTTCCAAAACACAAGAACACCACTGAAGAAGAGGATTGCTCGTCCAACCAACTTATGACATCATCACGTGAGTTAACACTGAGACCACCTACTGGATTAAGTATGGGCCCCACCGGATATATACACGGTATCCTGCTGTCAAAAGATAATGACTCGATTGCATGTGGTTCCAATTCCACGAATGTATTAACCATAATTCCTTTGACCTCTTTCATTTTCTGGGAAGTCAATAGAACGTAGTCCAGTGCTTCTTTAGTGTCGAACCCCGAAGGAAAGACCTTTGTTGGCATTGGCTTTGCAAAACTGGGAACCAATATCTCGGTGTCTGAGTTATTCAACTCAATGACATGTTGGTGATTTTGATCATCACAAAGTGTCTGTATAAAGAACTCAAAGCCAAGATAAGCAGCATTAGAAGTGAAAAATACATATGTTGGAACATCGAATTCATTCGCTACATCTATCATTCCAGTACACAACATATCGATGACAAAACCCGCCACCTGACCTGACCCAGGTTTAGTTTTCATGTCAGTCACAACATTTTTAACATATTTGCAATGACTGTTTATGAAATCATTGACAAAAGTCATGGGAGCTTTTGGGTCTCTATTGGGTAGGATTTCGTCTTGTGGGAGTTCAATGAAACGTATGCGTTCCATAACATTATTAGCTAATGATTCGATGTAGGTGGTTATAGCGGAGCCAGATCGAGAGCCAGAAGGCGGCTTTATAATGAGGACAGTTATGGAGAGCCGTTGATCGCGATTCACGAGTAGTTTTGCAATCTCGATTGTTGATATGAGATGACCAATAACTGGTGCAGGGATGAATACAAGTTCTGCCACTGCACTTGCCATTCTGTTTGGTTTGAGACAGCAATTTTGAATACTGAAATTAGTGTTGTATAGTTTCAAGTAAGTTTTGACTACCTGTAGATAAAATTATTTTCAAGTGAGGTGATGTCATTGCATTGCTGGCTGCATCAGCATCAATGTGAAATCTTTTACCAATGGGACCATTTTTATATCAAAATAATGCCCATGGGCCTAGTTCATGGGGACTTTGTGCAAACATTTGTTTTATTCGAAGTACATCAATTATTAAAACTTAAAAGAGTCAAAAAAAATTTATTCTTGGCAACTGTTTTTATATATGAATATAGGTGTGGATATGTTACACGGTTACGGGGCGGATCTAGAAGGGCGGTAGCTCCAAGAAGTCTAAAATGACCGAAAAAAATAATCTTTTAAAGGTAATTAGTGGCAGTTTAGGGATTTTGATCCGTCAAGATAATAGAGAGGGAAAACAGTAAAAAAATTGCCCCCATATAAAAATTCCTAGCTCCGCCCGTGGTGATAATGTATATGTAGTGGTCGCTCATAAAAATGGTTAATGTTGGCATTTGCCTAAGCTTGTTATACGTGACCCATGATATACCTTTCTGCATTAGAACTAACTCTACCATCTAATGGACCAAAGATCAGCTGCACCCACGTCCAAAACCTTGAACAATTCGGTACCATCTCAACTATTAACATATATAATGTCAAACTGCGTGTGCCCACCAACTGCTCGACGAAAAGCCCATACCAGCATCTGTTTCTGTTGTTTGGAATGCATACATGAGTAGATTCATCTGCACGTAATAAATGCCTCATGAGGGTAATTATTATATCCATTGGGTAAAGTGGTTCATTGTCATTTCTATTTTAAGGTCGTAATTGTACCCTTCCCTTGTAGGGATCGGGGATATGATCAATGCTGTTAGTAGTACATATCTCACGTATAGTTACATGTAGTACTGCCAGCATTCCATTTCTCCAAGTTATGTATGGGAAAAGTAAAGAGATGTATATATAGAAAAACAACTGCAGTTGGAAACAAATGCAGCTATCGATAAATGAACAATTAACAAAAGACGGATTGATCAGGAGACGTTTCTTATAATGTCTTGAATAAAACAGCCAACAGATGTATAAGAAGAACCACCCACTGCCACCGAAGCTCTGCTCTTCTCCCTCATCTCCTTCACTTTGGTTCTGACCTCGTTATCCTCCATCAATAGCCGTATCCCACTTTCTATCTCCTTTGCAGTGACCGTGTCGGCTTTAGGATTAAACAAATCCTTCTTATATTCCAACTGGATCTCCACAGCCAATCCCAGCTCCACCACCATTTCAAATGCATTCACCTGCTGCTCAGCGTATATCGGCCATGTCGCTGCTGGTACACCAAACCACAAGCTTTCCAACAATGAGTTCCACCCGCAGTGTGACACGAACCCTCCAACTGCCGGGTGAGCCAACAACGTCACTTGTTGGGCCCACCCGATCACTCTTCCTATTCCAGCTGTGCGCTCAAGGAATCCTTCTGGCAATACTACTCCTGGATCCTCGTAATCCCCGGTGGCTCTTGCTGCATGCTGTGGTGAAGGTGGTCGACGTAGGGACCAGACGAAACGGTGCTGACTCTTCTCTAAAGCATATGCTATCTCCTTCACTTGTGTCTCTTCAAAACTTCCCATACTCCCAAAACACAAAAATACCACGGAGGAAGGCGGTTGACTGTCCAACCAGGAGATGACATCATTATCATAGGGTTTTCCGGTACCAGCACCGTCTTTTAGGTCAAGAATGGGTCCTACTGTATACACACGGGGGATGCTGATGTCAGCAGACAACGACTGTATTGCGTGTGTTTCCAATTCCAATAAAGTGTTAACCATGATTGCTTTTACCTCTCTCATTTTCCTGGCACACCACAGATAAAAGTCAAGCCCTTCTCTAGTCTGGATCAAGGAAGGGAAGACACTCGTTGGCACCGGTTTGACAAAACTTGGAACCGATATCTTCCTATTCGAGTTGTTCAACTCTATAATGTCTTGGTTCTGATCGTCATAGAGTGTCTGGATATGTAAGTGAAATCCGAGATAAGCAGCACTCGAAGTGAAGTACAAGTAGGTTGGAACATTTAATTCATTTGCTACATCTAGCATGCCTATGCAGAACATATCGACAACAAACCCAACAACCCTACCAGACTCCGGTTGACCAATCAAGTCAGCCACAACATCTCTAACATATTTGCAGTGACTATTGATGTATATTAGAAAGGAATTCCTAGGAGATTTCGGGTCGAAGACGGTTTCTTCTTGAGGGAGTTGAATGATGGATATACGATCCATATCGTTGCTACCTAACGATTCAATATAGGTGTTGATAGCTGAATCAGAACCGAAACGTGCACTAGGTGGCTCAATGACAAGGATGGTTACAGAGAGGCGTTGATCACGACTCACAAGCAATTTTGCGAATGCGATGTTAGACATGATATGACCAAGTCCAGGTGAAGGTATGACTACAAGCTTTGCAACTATATTAGCCATCTTCTCTAATTTGATTTATGAATGTTTTATTTCAAGTTTTATGAACTGTTGTTTATGTGCCTATCTCTGTTAAATAAAGATACTTTGAGCTGAGTTGAACTGAACTGATGTGACTATTTCATTGCCGGCAGCATGAACATGCATCACTTTAATCTTACAATAATGATATCTGACACCGAAAGGTTGAAACCTGAAATATTAAAATGCCATGACCCTCACGTAAGTTAAACAACTAATAAATAAATAATTCGTTATTATGCCTAATAAATCAAGAAGATGTGTTAAGAAAGATAGAAACAAAAAAAGACACCTAATAGGGTCACAGTCAAAAGTTTAAAACAAATTTCTAATTTGGTGAGATTGAACCAATAATTAGTATTCTTTTAGTTTGCAAATTGACTGTAGATGACTCCATTTTATAGCCGAATCATATTAAAAAAACTACTTCCTAGTAATTATGTTGATAGCTCCAGTCGTATTCATCGACTAACGGGGCTGAAATCCAAACGAATCAAAAGAATCTGTAATAAAAGGAAAATGAGTGATCGAATGCATACATATTTGAACTAACTAAAACTGTGAGGCATGCGTGCAGCCGTGCAGGCCTTTTTTTAATGAAAAATGACTTGCAATTGAGATTTCGGAATATGGAAGATGAGGGGCCAGAAGAAGCCTCCTCTACTGCTAGTTTATCTCAAATTTGGGCATCTGGATCAAAACATTAAACTCAATAGTGATGGAAACAACATTTCCGGTAAATCCATCATGTTCAGGCAGCTGTCAATAGATACATGTTAAGGAGTTAAGAGTCCCTTTGAAAGTGATCCAAAATACTCAAATTTATGTTTGTGAAGAGGAGTAAGAGATGAAGGGAATATATGAGATAGCTGACTGCGACTACTCATATCATCTTCTGGAATTTTTTTCAAAAATATATTACTTTAGAAAATAATTATGAGAAATAGATGGTTTTTGAAAACATTTTTAAAAGTAGTAGAAACGGGTTTGGGAAATCCGATTTCTAAGTTTAATCATGTAAGAAATAAAGTCAATGATTTGAGGACTATAGGTGGCAGAAAACTTTTTAGAAACCGGGTTTGCGACTCCCTATTCTAGAAAGTAAAGGAAAAAATTACAGTGAATCTTAAAAATAAACTTAAGATGAGTTTTGATGGAAAAGAAGTTTGTTTGCAGATAAAGATAAGGAAGATGCCTTATATCATCTCATGTAAATATTTTTTAATGTTTATATTTAGCACCTAGATTTCTTAATTTTGTCACTTCAACCCCATTAATGTGTGAACTAATGAAATATTACATTTTACGGTAGTTGTTTTATTTTTTCCTTATAATAATTTCAATTATTATAGGTATAATACACAAATAGATCAGTGTACTTTACAAAAATATTCATATGGTTTACTAAACTTAAAAATTGTTCAATTACGTTACTATATTTGTTGATTGGTATCATCCCGCCTATTTTTGCTTAATTTCGGTTAAGAATTTAGTGATTCAATTGAATATTTTTAAGTTCAGTACATGGTGTCATCTTGGCTATAGCAACCTTGTCCAAAGTTTGATACCCTAATTGAACATTTTTATAAGTACAACAGCTCAATTAAACATTTTTAAAATTAAGTAACCAGATGAACATTTACATAAAGTATAGTAACCTATTTGTATACTATCTCATTATTATATTATTAATACATAAATGGATATATATGGTAGTGAAAAAGATCATGTAAAACGGTAGACAGATCTGCCATGTTGCACGCGCTATTACAGAAAGATGCTTGTTTATAGTGGTCATACGAGTTAGGGTATGAACCCAATTTATTACTTTCGTAAGTAACAAACTTTCAATTTTTGTGTCGATTTAGATAACAAACTTTTTTTGACCCGTTTAAGTCCAAAAATGATGACGTGCCAGTCAAAAACTTACACGTGGCGGTTTTATTTACAACGTACGTGAAATTTAATAATTTAAACCAGCTAAAAATATAAAATGACCGGTTGCCCCGGTCACCCACGAGTATATTCCCTAACTCGATCTTTTTTTTTTTGAAAGTTCGTTACCTACCATAGTAATAAATTAGGTTCATACCCTAACTCGGTAAAAAAAATGTAAAGTTCGTTGGCGATCTGCGTCATTAACCCCAATAGATTTATACAAAGTTAGCTCGTTCGACTCGATTAATTGTTTCGACTTGAATATCTTTCAGACTATTTGTGTCGAATAATAATAAATTTTAGCGCTCGACCATAATGATTGTTTTCAAGATTACTTTGTAATTATAAGTACATGGTATATAATCGATAAAATGTAATTGTGTGTTTTGTTGATTTACATTACTAAGGGGTTCAGAAATGACAAATAAAAAGTTTCAGTGTTAAATAATAACATTAATAGGTTGAGGGGTATTAATAATTTAATATGAAAAGGAAAACGACAATAGGAGATAACGTATGCCACCTTCCCATCTCTATGTGCAAATATAATTCTTCTTCAACTTGAAATATTTGCAAGAAAGTTGTAATTTGATTTTTACTTTTTCATAAATCGGGTTTTGCAAACCCGATTCTTTGAGTTTGCTTGACATTTGACAACAATCATACACGCCTGCCACCTAGTGTCCTTTAATCGTTGACTTTATTTCTTACTTGAGTAAACTTAGAAATCTGGTTTCCCAAACCCGTTTCTACTACTTTTTTAAATGTTTTCAAAAACCATCTATTTCTCATAATTGTTTTCTAAACTAATATATTTTTGAAAAAAATTCCATCTTCTGTTAATCCACCAAATAAAGATAGATGGACATGGTGAGTCTGGTATTCTGCAGGCCCCATTATAGGACGTGTCTCTTCAATCGCCCAATAACAAGGGAATTAATACGGCAAATTAAAAAAATGCTATTTTTTTTAAGTGATATATCGTTTTGCCTCCTTGAAAAAAAAGTGACGAGGAAATTAAAAAAGATGTCACTTTTTTGGAGTGATATATCTCTCAGAAAAGAAGTGACGATATACCCCCTCCGGTCGCAAGAGCAAAAAAAATTTGCGACGGGAGGCCTTGCGTTTTGCGACCGGACGTGTTTTGCCACAACGACTAGTGTTTTGCTACTACGACACGTGCAGTCGCAAGATGTTTTGGTGATTTGCGACTTACTCCCGCATCTAGGTCCAGTTGCAAATATTTTTTTATTTTTGCTCTTTGCTACTGCTTCCGGTAGCAAATAATTTTTGCTACTGCATCTGGTAGCAAATTTTTTTTCCTCTTTCTTTTTTGCTACTGCCCGGTTGCAATTTTTTTTTTTTTACTTTTTGCTTCTACCACACATTTTATTGTTTTATAAATACAATAAAATATGAAAATAAAATTTTCAATTTATCCTTAAATAATTATTGAGACACATAAATAAATTTTCAATTTATGAGACATAAATATATGATCCTCTTATCCTTATTATTTTATATGATTTTCGGATAACATTTTTCAAGCTGTTCGGATAAGATTTTCCGTGATTTTTGGATAAGATTTTCCTTGATTTTCGGATAAGGTTTTCCGTGATTTTTGGGATTTACCTTTTTGGATAAGAGTTTTGGATAAAATTATAAAGCATGTGGATCAGATTTTGGATAAGATTTTCTGAAATATTTGCCACTATTTGTAAGCGGAAACACATTACCTAGTTTTTCTCAATTTCTTAGAAAATACTAATAAAAATTACAAAATGGTTCACACAGACCATTTTTGGCATTTTCGATCTCCGAATGAGGAACCAATAACTGAAGAATTATACGCAACAGTTCCTGAGTTGTTTACCATCGCTTTTCGTCACGCTGGACATTTTCAGGGCGCGAAAAGAATGTACACGCAAGGTTTGTTGACGTTTGTTGACTGTGTTGATGTTGATGACTTTTCCAACAAGTTTCTGGATTACGCTTTAGAAGAGCTAGGTTATTGGGCTCCAAAGAGGTGGTTCTGTTACTTTAAAGAGCATGATAAAGACCTAGATACTAGTTTAGAATTGATAACTGATGATGTCGAGCAACTGAAATGAATCACTGATTATGCAAAAGTACACAGGGAAATTGAGGTGTATGTTACACGTAACGATCTGTCACATTTCTCGAATTCTGATACTTCAATGTCGTTCCCAATTTCTAAGATTATTACCGGCTCTTCTAGTGCAAGACGGTTATTCGATTAGTGAGTAGTTAATTCTTGTTATTCGTATTTATGTTTCAGTCTAGTGGATGGTCGCCATATTATGTGAGTTCTTAATGTTTATGTAATCTGTTTATTTAGTGTCCATTTAATTGTTATGTAACATTGATAGTTATGTAATGAAGATGTTTTAGTATTGTTCAAACACGTAAAAGTGAACATCAAGCAATATCATTGACTTAAATTAACCATGATCATTAAAACATAAATAACATTGTTAACTGGTACATAACAAATAATTTAAGGGTGACTCAAATGAACACTTGGATAACTCTGACTCGGCTGAGACGGGTTTGCAGCTTCATCCTCGAACTGGCTTTCCGTTGATTTTGAAGACGTTTTCTGCATGTAAATATTTGAGGATGATGTTAATAATACATTGTGATATGCCAGTTTTATTTGAATATAGATGAGAACTAACCTTTTTCGATCTTGATTTGGATCTTGATTTTGACCTTGACTTGGATCTTGTTGTGGTTCTCGATCGGCTTGGCTCATCTGTTCTATCGTATGGAGTTTTGAGTCACTGATCGCTGAACTCAAGCGGTCACTAATCATAAGAATTAAGGGGGAGATTATATAGGAGATTGTTGAAGTCATTATTCGCTGATAATTGAAGTCACTGATCTTGCTATATATTCACAGTCTCTGATCTTCTCAATAATGTTCCATGAAGAAAATGATTCAAGTCAAGCTCCTGTTGCTGATGTTTATGTTCGCTGATCTTCTCTCACTCTGAGTTACTGAAGGAGAATTACGCTCAACTATGTGTGTCGCTGATCAACGTCAGCGAGAGCATTACTCTCTGTACATAAAGAATGATCTAAGTTGAAGTTAGTGTTGCTGAAGGTTTTCTAGTCGCTGTTTGTATCTTGGATCAGTAGATGAAGATCTTATCAAGATAAAAGACTCAACTATGTGTGTCGCTGATACTGATCTATCAGCGAGAGTCTCCAAGTCTTCTTGAGTTCTCTCTTCTGCTGAATAAAAGAAGTCACTGAAGATTAGCTGTTCAAGTCATTCTTTAGAGCATGTTAGCTCGCATCGAGAATGAGGAGAATTGTTGTTTCTATCAGTGACTGCAGCATTAAATGCCGCATTAAATAAGAAGTTGACGATGCGTTCCGGAGTTGCCGTAGTTCTGTTACCGCCTTGTCGTCTTGGGTTGGGAAGGATACGACAGGCTCAATTCAAGGACACTCAATTTCAAGCTCAATTTCAGGCTTTCGACGTTATTACGGCGCAGCACGTGTTCCTCGAAACTTGAAAAGAGTAACGTGGAAGCATTTGATTGGTTTATGGTACAAGGTGATATTTCCCAAGACAGAATGTCATGCCATGATATATCACATCTCAACTACCTCTCCAATCAAGCAGCGACACGTGTCGTTCAGATCCGGAAATTAAGGATTTCAGCGTCTATAAATAGCGTAGTATATTGTACTTCATTTTGTGTCGATTACTTGTATTGTCACTTGTTTGTCAGTGACTAGTTTGTCTAAGATACAAGTAACACCAGCGAGTGAACTAGTAGCGTGTTTGTCCACTACTAGTTTACTTCAGCGAGTGAGCAAGTTAGCGTGTTTGTCCACTACTGCTCATCTCCTTTGTAATAGCTGTATTGTTTGATTTGGATTAGCTTTGGCTAATCTATTCCGCAATCAACAAGAGATAAATTTTATCAATAAAAAAATTTATCTTTCAGCTAGAATTGCATCAGCAATTGAACTGCTTATCTTATATATATTTGTGTTCATATTGCTGTCATTTTAATACAGTTAAAAACTTGCTAAACAATCTAACAAATTATAACAGAAAAGTTTTTAATTGTATTCACCCCCCCCCCCCTTCTACAATTAACTCACTGTAAACGATTCACAATCACTAACATAATAGTGATTAGGGACTCACATGGAGCCATACAAGTAACTCGGCTATGACCCTGTTCCTTGCAACGGCTACATGTTTTGGTGTATTTACCTTTTTCCTCTCCTTTAGAAGGAATACGTGCACGCCCAGGTGGTCGGCCAGATTGCCTCTTTAAAAGTGTTGGTGGTAAGCATTATACTAACACTTATATATATATACTTAACGCATTATATATATATATATATATATATATATATATATATAATACTATATATACTAACACGTTTTCTAACACTTATATATATATACTTAACACATTATATATATATAATACTATATATACTAACACGTTTTCTGCATGTAAATATTTGAGGATGATGTTATACTTATATATATATATATATATATACTTAACACATTATATATATATAATACTATATATACTATATATACTAACACTTTATACTTACATATATATGTATATATAGATATAATACTATATATACTAATACATTATACTTATATATTTTTATATACTAACACATTATATACATACTTATATATACATATATACTAACCCATTATATATACTTATATTATTATACCTACATTATATATACTAAAACATTATACTAATTTATATACACACTAGCATAAGATAATCCAAAAAAAATCGCACACCAAGTGTTCAATGAAATGCCACAATGAAACTTCAAGAAAACTTAACACGGATAAGCATTAAAATCGAACCTTTTACTTATATACACATACATATGCACATAAACATAATTTATAACGTAATTGTGAGCCAAATTCATCAAAACCCGAAAAAGAAACTCGTACGCCAACTGTTCGATGAAATGCCAAAACGAAAAAACGACTTTAACTCATAAATCGGGCTTTAGACGCATATAATACACAAATATATTACACATATAAATGTTAAATACCTGAGAATCGGTCATTATCACATGGTGGTGTAGCGAATTTGGCCGAATGCAAGTGTCGCGGTGGTTGTGGTGTGGTGGAGGCGGTGTCGCGGTCGCGGAGGTGGTGGCCCGGTTTGGTGGAGTAAGGAGGAGGTGGTGTGCACTTTGGTGGAGGATGGCGGTGGTCGGTGGTCGGAAATCGCAAGGAGTTTTGCGATTTCCGAACGGGTATGCTCGGGTTCTGAACAGTTGGCGTGTGTTTTGTTTGGTTAGGTGTGTTTGTGTGGCTTTATGGATGGTTATACCCGACCAGCAGCATGCGGTCGCAAATTTTTAAAAAAATTTGCGACTGGCCCTAGATGCGGGAGTAAGTCTCAAATCACCAAAAAGTCTTGCGACTGCACGTGTTGTAGTAGCAAAACACTAGTCGTAGTGGCAAAATACGGGTAAAACACGTCCAGTCGCAAAACGCAAGGTCTCCAGTCGCAAAAAATTTTTGCTCTTGCGACCGGAGGGGGTATATCGTCAATTTTTTTTCCGAGAGGGCAAAACGATATATCGGTCCAAAAAAGTGGCATTTTTTTGAATTCCCCGAATACAAATTAGGAGGCCAAATTCCACTAGGAAAGGAAGCATCCATATATACTTGGACAATCTATGATTGTCATATGTTTTAACGAGGCGAGACTCGGAAACTCATGGTCAGTAAATGACTCATAGGTAGCTTAACTCCACAGGGCGATGTTGAGAATGTGAATATCGAACAATATATAATCGGTGGAAATTAAATGGCTGGCTTACATGATGGATTCTATTTGGTAATAGAATCAAGTATGTGCCGACATTAATTTCTTTGGCGAGTTAGTGGACGGTCACGTGATGGATTCTATTTGGTAATAGAATCAAGTATGCGCCAACATTAATTTCTTTGGCGACACGAAATTTGCTTGCGGCCAGAATTCTTTTCTAGGCTTATTTACTTTATTTCACATATAATATATATTGTAACCCTATTATTGTATAAACCCTAAGCTACGAAAATAATATAAGAAAACTCTCTAGTTAGCCGTGGAGTAAAGCAATCACCCCGATCGCATATAACCACGTTAATTCCTTGTGTCGATTTACTTTTCGTATTACTTTATCCGTTTGTTGATTGTGTAGTTACAATTATTTAATTGTTTGTGTTGTTTGGGCTCGTATTACTTTACAATTGGTATCAGAGCTTCAAGGTTTGAAGTTTTGGGATCAATGGCGGACGAAGGTAAGTTTAAGATCGACATATTTGATGGGAAGGATTTTGGGTTTTGGAAGATGCAAATAGAGGATTATCTGTATAAGAAGAAACTACATCAACCTTTGTTAGAGCATAAGCCAGAAAGCATCAAAGCTGAGGATTGAGCACTTTTAGATCGTCAAGCTTTAGGTGTGATTCGATTATCACTCGCGAAGAACGTTGCATGCAACGTTGTGAATGAGAAGACAACTTTTATTTGTCTTAAGGCTCTCTCTAACATGTAGGAGAAACCTAATGCTGCAAATAAGGTTTATTTGATTCGTCAGTTAGTTAACACGAAGATGAAGGAAGGGGCAGATGCAACTGATCCTATTAATGAGTTTAACAATATTTTGTCGAGCCTGGTTTCAGTAAATATTGAGTTTGAGGATGAGGTGCAAACACTTCTATTGTTATCTTCATTGCCTGAAAGTTGGTCAGGTACAATTACAGTAGTTAGTAGTTCATCTGGGACTACTGCACTCACGTTTGATGGAATTCGAGACTTGATTCTAGGGGAGGATATCCGAAGGCGGAATTCAGGTGAATCATCGAGTTCTTTATTGAGTACAGACAACCGGAGCAGGAAAACTGAAAGAGGGTGAATCAAAAGGGTAGATCAAGATCCAAGAAGAGGAATAACTCTAAGAATAGAAAAAATGTCACTTGTTGGAATTGTAATCAGAAGGGTCACTATCAATCTCAGTGTAAGAACCCTACTGTTGAGAAGGCTAAGGACGTGAATTTGGCTACCGATGAGACGGATGACACATTAGTTTGTTCTATTGAGAATGCGACTGAGTCTTGGATTATGGATTCAGGAGCTTCGTTTCATGCCAACCCATACAAGGATACGATGAAGAATTTCAAGCCGTATCGTGGTAAGTTCCGATTAGCTGACGACAAGAGACTGGATAATAGAGGCATTGGAGATGTGGTATTAAAGACTTCCTTTGGTACTAACTGGACGTTGAAGGATGTGAGATACATTCCGGATCTTAGACGGAAGCTTATCTCTATTGGTCAGTAAGATGAAGAAGGTAGTGATGTTACCTTTGGAAATTGCCAATGGCGTGTGGTTAAGGGAAATCGTGTGGTAGCTCGTAGACATAAGAGGGAACATTTTATATGGTTAAGGAACCTAATGATGAGAATGGGATAAATGTTACAGTTGATGTAGGGGCCGAATCTACTCTATGGCACCGATGGCTCGGGCATATAAGTGAGAAATGTATGAAGATGCTTGTTTCTAGTGGGAGGATTCCGAATTTGAAAAGAGTTGAAGTTGGCTTTTACGAACCATGTGTCTATGGTAAGCAAAAGAAGGTTACTTTTGGGAAATTGGGATCTACACTGAAGATGGAGAAGCTTGAGCTAGTTCATACGGATGTTTATGGACCTACATCGTTTGAGTCTATTGGTAGTTTTCAATATTATGTCACCTTCATTGATGATTCTACTAGAAAGGTATGGGTTTATTTTCTTAAATATAAATCTGATGTTTTTGCTACCTTTAAGAAGTGGAAAGCTGTTGTTGAGAATGAAACTAACTTGAAGGCTAAGTGTTTGAAATCTGACAATGGAGGTGAATACAGCAGTAAGGAGTTTATTGACTATTTTGCTGAGATTGGTATTAGGATGTTGAAAATAGTTCCTAAAACACCTCAGCAGAATGGTGTTGCTGAACGCATGAATAGGACCTTGAATGAGAGGGCAAAGAGTATGAGGTTGCATGCAGGTTTGCCTAAGATGTTCTGGGCCGATGCGGTTAATACAGCAGCATATTAAACAATTAAACATTTGTAACCACACAATCAACAAACTCTTATTGATTTACTTTTCGGGTATGTTTTCAATGATAATTTTGGATAACAAGCTCTTTTAGGCATGAAAACATACCCGTTATTGACGATATCTCTCGCCCTTTGCATATCATGAATGAATTAGCTCAATTAGTGATCGATTTTAGATTTGGCCAACTGCCTATCTATAAACCTTGAAGCATTGTATATTTGCGTTCATAAGCATTAACAATAACTCACTTTCTTCACATCCGTTAATAACAAGTGACTTGAGCTGTTGCCCTCCTCATGTTGGAAACGAGACAGATTTAGTTGAGGTACAATCAATGATCCTCAATGTCTCAATGTTACATGGACAACTGCAAGTTTCCAGATTGTTAAAACCCCTTAAATCCAACATCATTGGACAATAATATAATTTTATAGTGAGTTACCGATATAAACTATTCATAACTTAAGTGTCTTTTTATATATATATATATATATATATATAGGCACCGGTTCATCTAAAAAGGAAGTTAACATAAAAAGGCTAAGAAGTCACATTTTAATGACACCTGTCATCTTGTAAATACCTACATGTTTATTAAAGTGAAGGGCAAATTAGGAAGATCAAAATTAGATTAAAATAAAATGTATTAATTAATTATATTTTGATATGTCAGTCGTGGGTTTTCTCAGTAACTTCCTCCATGATATCAGGGGTGGTTGTTGCATGGAAGTCCAATATATTGACAAACCGTTTACAAAGTCCATTTCACAAAAAACATTCTCTCACTTTGCAACCTAGCGATCGTTCTATGCTTTATTCTTGTTTTCAATTGCAAATGGAAGATACGATGTCAAACGACAGCGTTCAATGTATGGAAGATGTTGTGTCAAACGAGAGCGTTCAATCTATAGAAGATGTTTGTGTCAAACGAGACCGTTCAGAATGGAGATGATGGTAAGTTACTTTTTTCTCAGTTCGTAATCATCGTCAATTCATTTACTTTTATAATAAGTGTGACAATGTGATTTTGTATATTTCGTGTTGAAAGTGGAATACGATTGAATTTGTATTTCTGTTTCTGTGTATTTTTGTTTCTGATTACAAACTTATGTTTTTGTGTTGTCTTCGGAACATGTTTTGTACTGTATTCATATATATATATATATATATATATATATATATATATATATATATATATATATATATATATATATATATATTTGACAAGTATTTGCGATCATGTTCAATAATACAACAGAGGAACGTATCGATTTTTTATGTATGGATTCTCATTGTGATAATGTTTAAGAATACATCAACAAAACACATCGATATATTTTATGTATGTATGTGCACCAGTAATCTTATTTTCATTATTGTGAATGTTTCATCAAGTAAGAAATATCTTTTTATTTACCTTTTTCTCGGTTCATAAGCAGCGTCAATTAATTTACATTGTGATCATGTTCAATAATACGACAGAGGAATGTATCGATTTTCTTTTATGTATGGATTTTCATTGTGATCATGTTGACGAATACATCAAGAAAAAATGTCGATATTTTTCTATGTATGTATTTGCACCAGGAAACTTGTTTTCATTATTGTGAATGTATCATCATAGATAAAAGATTTTATTATAGCTAGGCGTTACGAATCATAAGTATGTGTTGACATGGTGTTGTAAAGAGAAAATTTTTGTTTTATAACATTTTTTCTTACGACTTATTTATGTTTATACAGTGTCGCAGTCTGAGTCATCTGTTGTAACTTTCGAGCTGACTCCGAAAGGTTCACACTACTGGACACCAAAAGTTGATGACCATCTGAAACCTGTTGTTGGTAAACAATTTGAATCACTAAACGATCCTTGGGCGTTCTACAAGGCCTATGCAAGAAAGAGTGGCTTTCAGGCATAAAAAGGTGCTCAGTACAAGCCTGGTAGAGCAGAGCCTAAATTGAAATACTTTAATTGTGTTAGGGAGGGTTTCAAGAGCAAAAAGAAAGTTGCAACTGATGCTTCAATGGCGAAGGAAAAGATTGATGCTATGCAGACCAACAAAGAGGTTGGTTCTGATGTTGTGACGGGACAGAAAACAGCTGACAAAGAAACTAAGGAAACAAGGCGAAGACCTTCTATTCGATGTGGTTGTAAAGCACAACTATGCCTAACTAAGATTCACGACAACTTGTTTGAAGTTTATGTGTTCAATGAAAAGCATAATCACGGCCTCGTGAATGAAGATGATATCAAATTCTTGACTGCTTCTCGTCAGTTGACATACGGTAAACAACTGTTTTTAAGCAGTATCTCTAGTTTAAACGTCGGTCCTGTTCGCGGTTTTAAGATGATGAAAGAGATACAAGGTGGATTTTAAAACCTAGGTGCAACAGTTGTGGATTGCAAAAAAAATTCACGGTTTTAAAGGTCGGTCCTGCTTTAATATGGCTCACAGATCTAGCACATCCTTCATCCCCCTCACCTGTAGCCAAAAACATATACTAATTAAGATTAACAATTATGATAAACCTTCATTTGTTGGTAAATGTACACACTTAACTGATACAAATCATTGATCGAGACTAACGTATCGTTAACGATACATTTACTACGAAACATGTGTATCATGTACAACATGCATCACCATGTAAGTGTTTCACTTATTAATCTACAACTGCTAGCACAATGAAGATGACACCTTACTGTATCACGTACTACATGCATGACTACCTAGGTGTTTACCTTACAAATCTACAACTGCTAGTACAGGATGTCTTCCGAGGATGACATCTTAATTTAGCCAAAAACCTATAGTCATTAACATTAATAATTATGAAAACCTTTATTTGTTGGTACACATACATCAAGAACATGGATAATGCATCGATTCTAATGCATCGTTAACTATAATAACCTGATTATTTTAAGTGTGTTAATTATATTATTATTATGTTTATATAATAATATAATATATAATATAATACAATAAAAAGTAAATACGTGTAGGAATAATAAATTGACTACAATATGTTTACGGATGAGTATACCAAAATTTGTTATGCTAGTCCATCAAATAATGATTAAACTCATTTAATATCAAAATAAATTAAAAAGGGGAAAGGATAGAAATGGTCAAAACATGATCTTGGAGATTATATCAAATCCCTTTAATTTTGGGCACGTAAGTTGTTTCCTCGGTAAACCTTGCTTATATGCAACCATATTATCAAAATTCTTTCATTCATTCACAAAATCACAAATACCACACAATCATAAAATTCAATTAGAAACTAGAAAGAGAGGTCGACGTTGTTCGGCTTGAACAGATCAATGGGTCGTGAGTTACATTCGTGTTCGAAGTCGGCTTTATCTTGAAGGTAAATCTTAACCCAATTTGAATATGTTATTAAACCTTACTAATCATTTAGTTTTCATATGAACGGAAACCAACTGCTGAAGTAGTCTTTTTTGATACCGAAAATTCGGGTCTTGAATCATAAAATTTCTTGGCGAATTAGAATATAAAATTATCCGTTTTACGTTTACTAATTAGTGTTATACTTAAACGTTTACGTAGTTACTCAAAGTAATTTAAAGCAGATTAAAGAATTTAAAATAGAATTGGAACATTACGAAACTAGTTCTGTAATTCAACGTAGAGGATGAAGGTTCATGAATTAAGTTTTATGATTTTGCATTTTTGATCCCTGAACTATGTAAAGTATTACAAATTAAATTCTAAGAATGTTGTATTTATGTTTTGGTCCCTGGAATTACCTGCTAAAATGATTAAGAAGTTTTTCGAAATTACATGAACGTTCATGATCAATTTCCATTCTACACAGATTCTCACGTACTCGAATTTTGTTATGGATTATTTACAGTGACATTATTATTATAATCTATTTACAAATGTAGAAATAATACTCTAAAATAAAAGAACTTATTAACCTTGAATTAGGCTCGTTAACTAAATTTAAGAAATCTTACATATACATACACATAAGTGTATTTATAAACAATTTAGAGATGGGACTTGGGATATAGAGAGAACAACTACTTTACTATGAAGTTTAAAATAAGAGTTTAAGTTAATTAAATCATTTTATGTAAACTATTGTGGAGGACTCGGGAGGGTTTTTTGATAAAAGAGCTTTAGACACTTATTCAGGTACGGATGTCCGTACTATTCTTTTAGCATTATCATGATATGCCTTGTTGATATCCTTGCGTTTTTTTGCTATCCTTGTGATTCATTTGATCTCTTGATATATTTGTGTGACCGAATTCCCCCATTTGAGGTAAATTGTTTTGAGCTAAAGTGTTATTTGAGACTTGATAAATTGTGGAAACTTTTGAGAAAACTTGTGTGAAAAATGATTTTGGAAACTTGGGGAATTCATTGTTGCGAGCTATTTTGATTCATTTGATTTAGGTTCCATACGCATGGTGGATATAATATGGTGTGTGGTTGGTTTATATGTCCATTGTGCGCCCATAGAACCCTAGAGTTTTGTAGACCGGAGATAGGTATACCGAGTCAGCTTCCTGTGGAGGACCACAGGGGCGTCATTGCGGCACCAATGACGTCGCACTATCTGTGGCGGTGGGATTAGTCCACGGCGTCTCCCCTTTGATGATATATTATGTGATTGTGTGATTATGCTCGTGGAAGAGCTTATAATTTGTGCTCGCGGGAGAGCTTTTGGATTATTTGGGAGGCGTATGGATGCATCCTAGGCTATGTTATGATATGATATGATTTGTGTAGAGCGGTCGTGTGGTGTAGTGCCATACACACCTTCCGATTAGGGGATACGTACACCTGGAGTCGTGACCAGTGTGTTATTTCGATATATGATTTGATATGATATACTGTGAGATATGATATTTAGAACCAGTGTTGTGCAGTGGATATTTTGTTTGTAGGGTACTCGGTATAAAAATAAGCCAACCCCTCATTGCTTCAGCCTTTATTTCATTTGTTACTCTGGTGTAAGGGTGGTGTTACTCGAAGGGTGAATTTTGGAAATTTTAACTTATTTATTTCGTTTCATTCTCTTCTTAAAAATATTATTATTGTTACTATTACTGTTTATTTCTGTCAACATCCGCGCACTGAGCAATTAGCTCAGCCGCATTTCTTTTCCTGCGGCAGGTACTCAGGGTTATGTGGGATGAGTGCGAGAGCTTCAAGACTTGGACTTGCCTTAGAGACTCCATGTATTTTAGTTGGACTTTGTTTAGGTTATCATTTAATAGACATTGTCATTTATTATTACCAGAATTTATTAGTACATTTATTTTTTTAGCACTAAATGTGACCTCCCGTTTCGTTATCGGGACAGGGGTGTTACAGTTAACGGTACATTTAGTACTGTACATGTGCATCGTTAACGATACATTTACTATTGATACAAAGCGTTATCGATACTAATGCATCATTAACGATACATTTACTACGGAACATGTGCATCAAGAACATGGATAATATATAATCAGTAAGATTGAAAACTTTGACACAGTTTGGTTGTTGTTATATGCACAAGTTAAATGATACAACTCGTTATGGTAGCTATGCATTGTTATCGTTACAGTTCATGCAAAACTTATGTATCTGTCTACCTTAATATACAAGTACGCCATTTTTTACTAAAAGATAGTGATCATAGATCAAGGTTTGAGGATCTCGAGTACCGTATGCACGTTTACGTTTTTTACTTTCGTTCTTCACTGGTTTCCCCTCCATTACACCTACAGCCTCCTTCACCATGGTAGCTCTACTTTTTGTTGCATTTACTACACATATTCAGTAGATCATATATATTGGCACAATATTTTTTCATGAAAAAATCCACAAAACCTAGAAAAACTTACAAGTTGAACCATTAGCTATGTTCCCTTCATTCTTCATCTTTCACATCGTGGTTTTCCAGGTGTATCATTATGAAACACATGCTACGGGTTATATAGTACGTGTATACCTAACTAATTTACTAGATAAGCCGATGAATTTGTTATTCTTGATACAGTTTAAACAAGATTTCCGTTTGATACGCTAGAGATAGGTTTACCTTTGGATAAAATCTGTTGAATCGTTGTTAAATTAATGTATTTGGTGTATCATGTGTTGTACCATTAGATACCACTTTCTTCGGGAGTTGAGGCAGGTTGTTGAAAATCTTTTAAAAAACACTTGATTCGGAGATACGTATCCCATAATTAATGATGTTATATTCGGAAGAAATTATTGTTATGTTATTAAAACATTTATTTTTAATTTACTTGCCCTTGCTTGTTAAATATATTACCAAAATACCATTGTATATTCAATCTTACCAAGGATACATCAGAAGGCTGAAATCTCTTTGTATCCTTTTTACATCTGAGGTCTTTCGTACGTTAACCACAACCTATATATATATATATACTTATATACAAAAAGAACCACATGATCTTATATTATGACACATAAGCTCCTATAAATTTGACACATCACCATATTAATTTCTTTAAAGAATTTTATATAATTGTAATATAAAACAATAACATAGTCTTTAACATTCATATATTTTTCATAAACATTTAACATCCTTTCATCTCACATGCATGTACCATGACTTCAACTTAATTTGATATAGCTATCTAACTCTATGGCATGTATATAATCATTTTGACTAATCATACATCCTCAATTATAAATTAACCCATCTTTCATCACATTTCCTTTTATCAATTAACTCTTATTCTCTTTAAAAATACATACAATTATTCTTAAGATGACACTTTATGATCTCTAAACGTGAAGCATATAGTTTATATATAATTTATGCTAACTTACATAAAAATTCAATTTCAATTACCGTAAGGTTTTATTACATGCTTGATGCCATTTTCTTATATTATACTATATAGAGTAAATTATACCGATCATCCATGTGTTTTACACAAAATTACATCGATAGTCCTTATCTCTTGAAAATTACATTGATTATCCCTGAATGATACCAAAATGCACGGCGGTAGTCCCTTCCATTAACGACGGTTAAAAAAATTCGTTAAGTGTGTCACATGACTCGCATATAAGGGTACATAAGTCTTTGTATCGAGCTTCAAAATACGGTAGTTGGGTTGGTTTTGGGAAGAAGAAAAGGGTAAAAAGACTTATGTATGCTCATGGGAGAGTCATGTGACACACTTAACGAAATTATATAACCGTCATTAGTGGGAGGAACTACCGCCGTGCATTTGGGTATAATTCAGGGATGATCGATGTAATTTTCAAGAGTTAAGGACTATCGGTGTAATTTCGTGCAAAGCACACAGATGATCGGTATAATTTACTCTACTATATATAACACATTTCTTCCTAATAGGATATACTAAAATTGTACATAATTTAAACTATGTCGTAAAAATAGTTGATTTACAATTATCATTGAGGTTTTATTACTTGCTTCATGTCATTAATCAAAAACGATAACATTAATCTTTTTAATTTGTTAACAAATCTTGAATTATAATTCTAGATAAATTCCTTCATTATATGATTCTTTTTGTACAAACATGCATCAATGCTTTTAGAATGTTAGTTATAAAAGGTACGGTTTAAAAAGAAAAGTAAAGACACGACGTATTGTACATAATATGTAGGGCTATTACTCTGTAAATGTATTGAACTTGTCACAAAATCCTATTATATGCATTCAACTTTTAAAACTCCTATTGTATGTACTATACTTACTAATCACTCCTATTGTATGTATTCATTAACTTGTTATAACGATTACCGGTTAAAATATCTGAGGTGACATCCTCAGGTGATGGGGCATTTGTCATTTCAGTGTCATGTCACTAAAAGTTGGATACATTTTTTTCCATGTCATCATCTTCATCACCTTCAACATCTTCATATTTTCAGTAACATATCTTTTCCGACGATACCATTTATTCCGACTAACACCAATCTTTCCGGCCACACCATAAAAAAATGGCTAAGTCTATAAACACAATATTATGATTAGAAAGAAATAGGTTTAATACAATTAGATCTCCAAACATAAATTACTAGAAACAAAATCGAGTACAATACAATTAGATCTCAGAAGCAAAATAATTTCAAAAACAAAAAGTAGATCTACAAATAGAATTGAAAGTTTACACAAAAGAAACCAAGATCTAACAGACCCACCAATCGGTCATCAACATCCACAAGCCAATTGATTTGAAATTCCGGTAAGTCATCAACCGCTACCACACTCCGTCGTGATAGAACCCGATTTTGTGTCACCACCACGGATATCCGGCCACAAAAAGTACTAACTTTGTAAATCCCCATCTCCACAACTCCGCCGTGAATTTTGGATTCTTAAATCGATACCAACACTCTTCATCACTTTCATATCTAAAAATCTCCACCAACACTCCGTCGCAGTCACTTTCAGATCCGTAAATCGCCAACACTCCACCGCCGTCACTTTTAGATCTGTAAATCGCCACCAACACTCCGCCTCCGTCACGATATTTGCTTCCGTCACTTTCAAATCTGTAAATCGCCACCAACACTCCGACGCCGTCACGATCTTTGCTTTCCATCACCGGATCTGTTGAAGGAAGGTGATAGTAAACAAATTGTTGATTTTATGAATCAATTTGTGTATGTTTGATTGTTTGGTGTAGATGTTTCAGACATATGGGATGAAGAGAGGTGTGGGGTTCCTACACTGATTCATAAGTTGAACATACGGACTACAGAGTATTTGCTTTTCAGTGATGATGCCTATGACTTTGGATTTGATTTGTATTTCTAATTTTAACTATATATGGTTCCAGGAAAGTCATGTTGACTTTCAAATCTAGCCGTCCAAACTGTAGCAACTTTTGTTGACTTTAAATCCTACCCATTTAATATATAGTTGGTAGTTATAAAGAGGTTATATTTTGCATCAATTTCTTCACAATAAAACTGCCCTCCCCACCTTCCTTCAAAGTAGCTCAAATATCCAATCTTAATATATCATTTTGATCATGGACTACGTGGAACAAGAATCATGGGTAAAAATCAATTCAACTCACTATGTATATACATCATCTACTAATTCGATTACTTTTATTTATATATTACAGATTAGATAAACTTGTCTAAAAGATTAGTTGTGTCTTAGGCCGTTCCCAACGCTTGGCGTCGCTTGGCGTCGGTTCGAACCGACGAGACCGACGGCGATGGCACGGCCTCGTCGGTTGGCTCGTCGGTTTCGGCCCTTCGGTTTGGCGACGAGGCGTCGGTTTGGCGCGGGACCCGTTTGTTTTTTTTTTCTTTTTCTTCTTGTATCCGGCCAAAACTAAAAAAAAAAAAAATCAAACTTTTAAAACTTTTTACATTCCCCCTTTTTCTAAACTTTTAAAACTTTTAAATTTTAAAACTTTTAAATTTTCAAACTTTTAAACTTTTAAAACTTTCAAACTTTTAAATTTTAAAAACTTTTAAACTTTCAAACTTTCCCCCTATTTTTTTAAACTTTTACCTATAAATATACTTACATATTGCACTCATCTTCACACAACAATTTACACAATTCAACTTCCAAAATCTCTCTAAAAATCATCTCTATTCAAAATGTCCAAAAACAACAAATCAACTTCCAAAAACAACAAACAAAGTATTGCTAAAGATATGTGGCAAAATTTGTTGAATAACCCGTTACCAAACCCGAATTCACCAAACACTCAAGCTTCCGAATCTTCGTCTCAACCAAACCCTCAACCTACCGGGTTTGCCAACTTTCCACCTATTGCAAACCCGTTCACCCTTGATCCGCACGACCCGAGGAATAATTATGCATTCCAAGGGTGGTACACAAACACACAATCCTCACCACCACAATCACAATTCCCCCACCACACGCAATGACCACAACCACAGTGGTCCCAAAATACACAATGGTCACCACAACAAATGCCATTTACCATACCCGAAACTTCTTTCCATGAAAGCTCCGACGAGGCGAACCCGGAACCGGAACCCGAACCCGAAACCCGAACCAACAAGAAAAAGGGTAAACGGGTTCAAAAGGGTGAAACGGCTAAACGTGTTCAAACACGTTGGACGGACGAGGAGGCTAGGATTTTAGCCGAGCGGTGGATACATTGTTCCGAAAATGGTATCCTAGGAAAAAATCAATCAACCGAGTCTTTTTGGGCTAAAGTGGTTCAAGGTTACAATACTTGTGTTTCAACAAAACGTAACCTTAATCAACTGACCGGCAAATGGAACAAGATTTCCAAAGACGCAAAAACATTCCAAGCTATCTACAAACACTACAAAGAAGTTCGCCCACAAAGCGGTGTCGATGAAAACGACGTTATGATTGCCACCCGAAATGCATTCCGGCAACAAGTTGGGCGTGCCTTCATTTACGAGTCATCTTGGAATGTTCTTCAACATTATCCAAAATTCTTTGCCGAGCCGGGCGTAATGGCCAACGAAGATTCTTTTCATGAGTTTGTCACCGATCTGGACGCGGATGAACAACCGACTGCAACGGCTCTTGATAATAACATGAAACGGTTGTTCCAAAACGACTACATCCGCCATCCTCCTGGCCGAAAGGCGGCTAAAAGTACGGCCTCAAGCTCCGCCGGTTCATCTTCACGAAGTGTTCAGTCTGAAAAACTGGAAACACTTGAAGCAGTCAAGCAAACCGCTCTCGCGCAACAAGAAGCAATTAAATTGATTAAGGAAAACGCGATGAAAAAAGCCGCCTACAAAGCTTTGAGTTTTTTGTGTAAAAAGCTTCCGAAAAAGGCGTCTAAAAAAGAAATTAAAATGCTGAAAAATGCGAGGAAAGAAGTCGTGACACTCTACCAAGACCAATATGCCAACGACGAATCGGACGAAGACGAGCAAGAAAACGCGAACGAAACCGACGAGTCGAGCTCCGATTAGATTATGTATAATTTTTCTTTTTAGGAATTGTCGTAATTTTTATTTTTAGGAATTGTGGTAATTTTTATTTTTAGGAATTGTTGTAATTTTTATTTTTAATGGAATGTTTTTATTTAAATTATTGTGTTTAATTTAAATTATTGTGTTTAATTTAAATAGTTTTGTTTTAATTGATTAAAGAATTGGTCAGTGGGTCCCAGGAAAATGAAGTGACGGAGCAGGGATGGGAGGGGTCTGTCAGTTTCAGTCAGTTTTCTGAAAAAGCTGACGTGGCGCTGACGTGGCTCCGTCGGTTTCAGTCAGTTGATTTTAGGGTTGGGAGTGGCCTTATATCTTTTTGTAATGTAATAAAAAATGCTAATACCATGTTGTTTGATACTTTTTACTGTACATGGATACAAATAAATTAATATGTCACTACATTTGAGTATCCCTAATCTAAAAAACTTTGTAAAGCTTTTTTTTCAAAGATACATCATTAACTTTCAAAAAAAAAAAACTTTAATGAAAAGCTTTAACGTTAATGAGAAAAGTGTTTGCAAAGTTTTTCTTTTGAAGCCTACACTCACAAATTTGGTTATAAGCTTTTGCTCAAAAGCTTAAGAGTTATCAACCTTACACTTAAAAAACTTTATACTCCAATGATAAAAAGTTTTTTCTAAAGTTTTTTTTACACAAAATTGTTTTTAGAAAAAGCTATCATTGGAGATCCTCATAATTGAAAGTAAATGATCTTAAACAAATGGTATTTAAGTTGATATAAGGTTTATAACAAACTATTTCCACAAAAGGTCACTTATTTCCAATGATGGTTAGATCGGCTTGAACAATTGAGTCAACATGTATTCAGTCACAACACTATCGTTTCATAATGGATACGAATCAACATGGGTTTAAATAAAAAATACATAAAGATTCACCCAGGCATCACGCGGGTATTACACTAGTTTGTATAAACAAAGATAAAACATTGCTCATAAAAATGAGGATGACAATTTATATATTTTTAGAATATTCAATAAAAAATCAATTAAATAATTAAGAAAAAATCAGTAAATAAAAGTTTAATGCATTTTCCTGGTCTTAGTGGCTCCTACGTGGACGATGACACGGATAAAAAATGATTAACCGACTCCACATAAGCAAACAATCAGTTTTAAGTTAATGACTACACACAATAGGAGTGATTAGTAACTTCAATACATACAATAGGAATTTTAAAAGTACAATGCATACAATAGAATTTCGTGACAAGTTCGATACATTTTCAAACCAATAGCCCTAATATGTATCTTCACATATACAGAGTATTATTTACATATTGTAACATGTAATACTTGAACTAAGAATTTGAATTTTACATTCTCACCCAAATTGAGTGTACTCATTTGAACTTCACTCTTTAATGATAATAAAGTTTCAACAAAGATTGACATTGTTACAAAATTATACTCCATCTGTTTCAAAATAAGTTTCCTATTCCAAAATGCATATAGTTTTAGAAATTAAAAGTCGCTATCTACCAATAACATCCCATCTTTACCTACTAAAGTTTTTCACGATGATTGTAAGGGAGGGAATATGGACACTTATTCCGAGAAAACTCAAATTAGTAAGTGAGATACTTATTTTAGGACCTAAGGAGTATACTATTGTGTCACGTGACCACGTGACATGGGTTGGGTTGTGCATTTGCACAACCATTAAGTTTCCTAGTATTGAAAATAAAGCGAAAACTTGTAAAAATTTAAAGAAAAAGTAATGACTATAGGCTTGACCCAACCCGACTGACACGACCTAACCTGATCTTGACCCAACCTGTTCGGACCTATTCAAAAGGTGATCCGTTCAACCTGTGTACCATTTTGACCCAACCTCATTCCAACCCGTTATCCAACCCGACCCAATTGCCAGGTATATATAGGATTTATTTAATAGAGTATATAATATAACAATATTAAAAAGTATATGCCAGTGCATATTAGTAGAATTAAATATTTATCTAAAATCATGAAAATGTGTGTCGCAATAACAAGATTTTAACTATATATGGTTCCAAACACCTGCACACCAAAACACAATTGCCAGTCATGTAAACTGCGTAAGCTTATAGCAGCAGCTTGTTAAAGAAATTATGACTGGAGTACGTTCAGAACTATGACTCGCAATTGTGATATGCTTTCAGCATCTATTAAGTCATTGGTGAAACATAAACCCTCAGAGAATTAGAATCGAATGATCCGAACACCTGCACACCAAAACACAATTGCCAGTCATGTATACCGGAACAATCTATAATGTCCTTCTAACCATTTTCACAAGAACAAACTTACCTTCCATTTTGATGTTTCTAGTGTCCGTTAAAATATCCATGTCAATTAACATCTGAAAAATAGAATGATCCATTCAAATACCATGGCAGGGGTTTCAAAACCATTAACATGCACCCCCCCATATAACTTATAGATAGCTCTCCTTATGTTGTTACAAAATACACCTCTGATTTCCCAATTACCAAACATCAAAGTGAACCCGCAAATTATGTACTGAATTTGACAAATAAAACTTTTGAATGCCTTGTACCTTAGTACTCCGTAACAAACACATGCTTCAGGATATTGTGAATGACATAAGCCTTTAAACCCGCAATTAATAAACCTGGCAAAAATCCATAAAGACACATAGTCAAAAGGAGAGATACAGATACATTGAAGTGAACGTATGTTGAAAAATACAAAATATAGCAGTGAATTTCCGTAACTCATAGCCATAGTTGAGGCTTGAAATTTAGGGTTCATAAGGATGTAACTAAATTTAGCAGAGTGATGAACAGGGAGGAATAACGGCGATTTACCATATGTTGAATCGGAGAGCGATGGTTTCAGGACACATGGGAGAGGGAATCACGGTTTATTTGAGAAGTTGAGATTAATAGGGAGGAAGTTATTTGAGAAACTGAAGGAAGTTACTTGGAGATTAAAAAACTGCTCATGATACTTAAACGGATGGGATTAAAAGTCAAATGAATTTAGACGGCTAGATTTGAAAGTCAATCTGACTTGCCTGGAATCATATATAGTTAATTACCACCATGAGACCATGATGTTGGTAATTAAGGTGAAAAGGGAATGATGGTGGTCAGAATATATTGCCGGAATGTTTACCGAATTAGGAACGGGGATAAAAAAAGTTTGCATTTTTATATTTTATTTGCAAAGAACTATCTATAATTCTTTATCTTTATATTTCTCTTTCATCTTACTTAATTTGGAAGGATAAATTGGGAACTTCACGTTAAAATGGTGTGTATAACCAAAATTAGGTGTGAGAGGATCACCCGCTTAATGGTATACTTCAATCTATCTTCTATCTTATATATTAGAAAAAAAATCTTGAAAAAATATGGACCATTAGATAGAGATCAATAATTAAGATATAACCATTCATTTATTTAATGACATCATTAATCCCATTTTTATATGACTAAAATACTAATATACCCTTCTATATTTACAATATACACCATTCAATATTTATAATATAAATCATTTATTTTCTTTAATCGTACATAATCATACAAATATTTTATGAAGACTTTAATTTAATAATCAATATATTATTTCTTTCATAATTCAAACTCTTCTTACAATCCTCTTTATTTTATTTTTGAATGAAAAAACTCCAATAAATTATTTTCAATTTCAAAAAAATCATTACTTTATTCCATCGACCAGTGATTTCAATTCTTATATGACCGTCTTTTTTTAATTCTTTTATCAATTTCTAATTTAAGATTCTTAAATTATGGATATCAACGGGTCGGGTTCCGGCGGATTATAGTGTATATGTACTCATACCACAGCCATTTTAGAAAATCTTGAGATAATAAGGACTATTAGATAGAGATCAACAATTAAGATATAGCCCTTAATTTATTTCATGACATCATTAGTCCCATTATTATGTGACTAAAAGATCAATTTATCATCCTATATATACAATATACATCATTCAATATTTACAATATAAATCCTTTGTTTTTTCTTTAATTGTAGATAATCCTTTAAATATTTTATAATTTATTATTTCTTCTATAATTAAATTTTTTCCTACAATTTTATTAATTTTATGTTTTCCTAAAAACCTAATAAGTTATTGTTAATTTCTAAAAAATTCATAACTTCATTCAATCGCACAATGATTTGAAATTCATATACGGCTTTTTATTTTGAATCCTTTTATCAATTTCTAACTTACAATTCTTGGATAATGGATGACAACGGGTTGGTTTCTGACGGATTTTAGTGTATTTATACACATCCTACCGCTTTTTTTGAATTCTTTTATCAATTTCTAATTTACAATGCTTGGATTATGGATGCAAATTTTATTTACAATTTCTAATTATAAATAAGAGGATTTATTTTTTCTAATTTCTAATTTCTAATTATACCCTTCTATATTTTCAATATACACCCTTCAATATTTACAATATTAATCCTACGTTTTTCGTTGAATTGTAAATAATATAATTCAAACTTTTCCTACAATCTTATCTATTTTTTTATTTTTTTTTGAAAAAACCCCAATAAGTTATTTTCAATTCCAAACAATTCATAACTTCATTAAATCGCCCATGATTTAAATTCTTATATGAGCTATTATTTTGAATCCATTTATCAATTTATGTTGGGACATGTATGTGTGACAACAGATCTAGCTTGTAATAGTACTAGTGATTATTGTAAACAAGTTTGTACAATTGATTTGGATTTGTAAATGATATTAGTTTGGTATTAATATTCGTTAAATATATTAGTATGACAAAGTGTTAGACGAATATCGAATACGATGTTACAAACTAAAGTCTGTGAGATAAGATCTCAAGTCGCAGAACTTAGTTATGCGAGATGAGATCTGGGCTCGCAGAGCTGCGAACCGAGTCGAGATGGGCTTAGTCGTGGGCTGCGAGTTGAACTCAACTCGCAGAACCCATTGACCTGCGAATCGAGTTTAACTAAAACCTATAAATACTCCATTAGGTTTAATCGGTAAAAGACTTTTGGCAATTCATTTTTCCAGAGAACTAAAATGATTTTAAGCATTCATAAGGTTAGGTATTGATCGATTAACATTAATTAATCGATACAAAACCTTGTTGATAAACCAATTCGCTATTATCTTGCAAAACAAATTGTTCACATATTGTGAACCAAGTATTGAGGAATTTCGCACCTTAATACCTAAGATAACCTCGTTATCGATCCATTTACTAGGGACTTACAATTGGTATCAGAGCTTTCGGGCTAAATACTTAGTTAGTTCGTGGTTATTTGGATAATAACAATAGATTTAGGGTTGTTGTTACGATTGATCTTCGTAAAAACGATCAAAATCAGTCTCTGGAAGTTTTTAGTTTCGTAATCGACCGAAATCTTAGGGTTTAATCGATTAGAAAACTAAAATTTTCGTTTTAGGGTTTTTCAGCCGATTCTGCGAACCGAGTTCCCCTGCGAACTGAGTTCCCCTCTGCGAACTGAGTTCACCCCTGCGAACTGAGTTCCCCCTGCGAACCGAGTTCCCCTGCGAACTGAGTTCCCCTCTGCGAACTGAGTTCCCCCTGCGAACCGAGTTCCTGTCCTGCGAGTTGAGTTTCTGCGAAGTGAACTTTTTGATTTTTCTTATTGTTAATTCTCGAAACTCTTAAAATGTCTGACATTAGCAAAATGATTGAGATGGAGCACGGGGTTGGAAAATCTAATACTCCACCTAAGTTGTTACGTGTTGAAGACTATTACAGTTGGAGAGATAAGTTTGAATCTTACTGTAGATTCCATAATCTCTCAATCTGGATGTGTATCAAAGGAGGATACACGGTGTAACATCCAATTTACGGGTCCAGTATTTTATTATTATTTCCTGACTTGAAATGGTTAATTGAAATGTTAGGAAATATTGTAAATTGGTAATTGAAAATAAATGGGTAAAAGAGTCAAATAATTTATTGTGGTTAATAAATTATTAACTGTTTTAATTTAATTCAGTTGACAGTAAAATAAAATAATATTTCCCCGCAAATGGTTTTTAAGTTCCAGACAATGCTAAGTACGGGGAATGAGATTTAACCACTTCTAGTACACTTCCAAATGTTGAGTCGGTTGTTATTTTTCATCATATACCGACATACATATACAATGCGTACATACATAACATGAAACCCTAGATCAAATCAATTCTTTACATCAAATTGAAGATTCCAAGTTCGAATTCAAGCCTCAAGAACATGGATTATCATCTTTTAATCCTCTTAATCAAATTGTAAGTTTCAATTTCATGAAATATGAACCTTAGAATTTGGGGTTTTGATGTTCTTGATCTTAAATCCGAAATTAGGGTTTCAAATGATTAAATTGATGTTAGTTAAGCTTCAATAACATGGATTAATCATTCCATCATCATCATAAGCATGTTGTAAGTGTTAATTTTCGATTCTCATATAAACCTAGAAATGGGTATTTGTGTATTTGATTGAATTAAGATGAGTAATGTTAAATTGAAGCTTGTAATACTTGTATAATTGTTAATTGATGCTTATATGAGAATTATAACCTAAACCCTAACTTAGAAATGAAGAAGTTAGTGTATGATCATGAGGAAGTCATGGGTTTAGTTGATTTTGGAAGAATCAATGTTTAAGTTGATTGTTATTATTGAATAATTGATTATTGATGAAGATTAATATGATTTTGAGCTATAAACTGATTATGTGTTTTTGAAGCTAATGATGAGTTTAGTGATTACAATGGGAATTAATAATATATGAGGTTAATGATTTAATGATGTTAATTAATCATAATTGAGGTGGATTAATGTAGTGACGTGATCCTATGATCATAATTTGATAAGTAATGGTGAACTAATAATATAAAAATGGTTGTTTATAATCTTGGATTGAATTATATTACATGATTATAAGTAAGTGATAAATTACTTGATTTGAACTTGAAAGTGATTTTCATGGTAATTAGTCATGACTAAGTGATAAGTCAACAAATTTGATAATTGAGTAATTTGAAATTGTTGATGAAAATCTATTAGATTGATGTTATATAGATTATGAGACAAGTGACTAACTTGTGTTGTTTAATTGTAATTTCAGATAAACAGAAGACTCAGTGACATTAGACTACTGAGTGGACAACTGAGGTATTCGGTGAGTGGATCTTTAATCCTCAGTGTGGTTTAGTTGTAACAGGTTTGGTTACAACAAGTAACTTATTATTACTATTTTAGTTTATCATGATGATTATGGTTGTTAGTAATAATAATGTTGATAGACTGTTTAGTCTGATATGTTGAACTAATTGAATATGTGGATATGTGATTACGTGACATATTTGGCCTTCGGGCATCAGTTGTCAATGAGGTCAACGAGTTGATGAACTGTTGGTTGGGCTAATTATTATCCTAGATTTAACACATCTCCTGTGTTGGTGGATGATAATAATTAGCTATCGGTCTCGTCCGTATGGCCATACGGATATGGTTGGGTAAGTGTTCTTTGAGAGCCACCGCGGCAGAAGGGTTTCTCAAGAACCACCGATCCTCATTGTTGATATGTGATGTTGTTGAATTGTTGCATTGTTGACAAGCTGTATTGTGTACTGAAATGCTTAAGATTAGTTGTTGTACACAAAGTTGTTATGCTAAGTTAGACTGTTGATTAACTATCTACTCACTTAGCGTTATGCTAACCCCCCACATTAACACTTCTTGCAGGTTATAGATTTTATCGGGTGGGCAAGAAGTTGGACTGAAAGGAATGTTTGACATCTGGACGTTACTCTGATATTTGATTATACAAATTAATGTTATTTTGTGGTTTTTAAATAACACCCATGTTGATAAACTATAATTTAAATTAAGTTGAATTTGTAATATAAATTTGGTATTATTGAAAATTGGACTAACGCTTCCGGATTTATTATATTTAAATGATGTAAATTGAGGGGTGTTACACACGGCACCCACCAAAACTCTTCAAAATGCTGTGGTTGTGGTATCCTATAATCTGATGAGTGAACAACAAAAGAAAGACTATGAGAATGAGAATAAAGCTCGTTCTTGTATCAAGATGTGCTTATCTAAGGAAATTAATCATCAGTTAAAATCTTTTCATACTGCTAAAGCACTCTGGGAAGCGCTTGAGAAAAGATGTGAGGGAAGTCCACAAGTGCAAGCAAGCAAGAAGAAGCTTCTGAAAAAGCAGTTTACTTTGTTTAAAGCTTTTAAAGGAGAAACTCTTGATACTTATGTTACTCGTTTCTACCTTTGTTATCTGAGATTGAAAACCATGAAATCACTATTGAGGAGGTAGAGAAAACCGACAAGTTTCTTGAGGGTTTACCTTCTAAATGGGAGATGTATGGTGTGATGATTACAGACAATGAAACCAGATATGCTACCATGACTCTTGAGCAGGTTATTGACAAGCTCAAAGGATATGATTTCACTAAGAAGTCGAAAGATACTGATTCTGATCATGTTTAGGATCCAGGACTGTATCATGGAAAAACTTCTATCTCGACTGCTTCATCCAACTCGACCACTGCTTTGTTTGTTGGTAATGCTGATGGAAAGGGTGAAATGATAACTGATGAACTGTGTTTCATTACATCATCTGGAAATGAAGCTAAAGGGAAACCTTCTGAGAAGTCACCTCAAGAACATCAAAAGATGCCTATGATTGTGAAATCTGCAGAGCAGCAACTGTCTGTTTTTGCTTCATTTGTAGCTTCATATGAGAATTATATTGATTGTAAGATTAATGATCCAATTCCTTTTGATGAAGACTATGATCAGATAGATCCTGATTATCTTGAAGAAATAGATCTCCAGGACCAACTTGCTTTGTTGTCAAGGAGAGTTAAAAATTTCTTAAAGAAAAATGGAAGAAAGGTTGTTGGTAATAGATCAGGGTTTGATATAACCAAGGTCAAGTATTATAACTGTAAAAGTTTCGGACACTTTGCTAGAGAATGCCAAAGACCTAAGGTAGAGACTGGTGAAGGAAAACAAGGCTCGGGAAATACTTTACATTCCAAAGCCTTAGTAGTGAAACAGCTAGATGGGTCTTATGATTGGAAAACTCAGTCAGAAGAAGCTTTGATGGCTGAGATTGACGATCAAGAGATTGAAGCTGAGTCATTATCCTATATGCCCACTGATCTAGCTTTTGAAGTAAAGGTGCCTGAGACTCCTGTTAAAGCTAATGTTGATGATGTGTTAGACTTGGGTTCAACTGAAGATTTGGATCCTGTAGATTTTGTAGCTAAGATGGCTGAACTGCAAACTGATAAAAAACGGGTATGCCTAGATCTTGTCTCTCTTGTTGATCTGTGTCAGTTAGTTTCTAGTTTACAGTCCCAAGTTAGTGCTTATGTTGATTCCTATAAGACTTTGACTGAAACTAATAATACCCTGTCATCTCAACTTAGCACACTTAGTAAATCCAGTGAGGCTGTAAGATCTAAACTTGACCTAGCTAAGTTAGATATATGTAGGTTGAGTGATGATAAAACAAGCCTTAAAGGATAAGATTAAGGCAGATGCGGCTGACAAGACAGATTTTAGAGATACTGTGAATGAGAAATTAATTATCATAGACGGTCTCTATATGAACATAAATGACTTGAATTTGTCCATTGCTAATAAGGATAAGGAGTTAGCTGATTACAAAACAAAACTTGTAACTCAGAATCGTAAGCTTGAGAGCTATAGAACTTCTGAAATGGATAAAATGTTAGGTGCTCAGCATAGTGTGAAGGATATGTCTGGTTTAGGTTATAATGATATGCCTCACCCATTCAATTCAAATTACACTAAAACTCCTGTTGATATTGAAATGGTGGATGTTAACCCTGAAACGAAAGAAACTAATAAACCAGAAAAGTTAGAGGCACAGAAGAGTGTTATTAAGAACCCTTCATCTGATGATAGTAAGAAAATTCCTCATACCAAAGTACATTTTGTACCAGGTGTAGTAATTAATGATACTAAGACTGATGAAGTGGTTAATAAAGAACATGTCATTGAACCTTTAGTGTCTAAAACTCCGGTAGCGGATACAAAAGTTAGTAAGTCACGTAAACAGATGTCTTGCTTCAAGTGTCACCAAAAAGGACATGTAGCTTCTTGTTGCCCAAATAAGAAGTTGGAAGCATCACATAAGTTAGTGAATACTGAAAAGACACCGACTATTATTAGTTCGATTGTAGATAGGTTAGGTTCCAAACCGGGATTAGGAAGCAAACCTGTAAACATTCTAAAAAGAGATAGTAATCATAGTGTCTCTCCACCTAAACCTAAAAGGGCTTATACTCTAAACGAAAATACTTTCAATAAGCCAAGAGATAAGACACCTTCGAGGTTTAGGACCCCAAGTAGAAACCATAGTCAATTTGAGAATGGTTCTACTTCGAGTGCACAGGGAACTAAGTTTGTGCCTAGGAGGTTTTCTACTCACTCTCCTCATAGGCCTAAGACTACAGATCATCAACAATCTCAAACTCCTGTGAAGGTTACCAAGACTCCTGATGGGAATAGTTATGGTTACTTTAAGGAGGTTCAGATTGTAGATGATCAGGGACAATCCAAGACCGTAATGGCTTGGGTCCCTCTTGATAACTAACTGTGTACAACTTGTAATGTGTAGGAGCAGACTGTGAACAAGGACAGCTGGTGGTATGTAGACAGTGGATGCTCAAAACACATGACAGGTGAAAGAAGTCTACTGAGGGACTTCGGAGAAGGTCTCAAGCAAAAAGTAAATTTTGCAGGAGACAAAGGAGGAGTAATTACTGGGAAAGGAAAAGTCTCAAATGGAACTTTAACTCTAGAGGATGTGAATTATGTTGAAGAACTAACTCATAACCTAGTGAGTGTTTCCCAAGTCTGCGATAAAGGTCATCCAGTTCATTTCAATGAAAAGGAGGCTTTAGTCCTTAAGCCAGGCTTCACAATCCCTAAAGAATGGATATTGATGAGGGCACCAAGGAAGAAGGACATCTATGCGATAAACATGGGTGTTCCTAATTCTTCAATGGTATCTACATGTTTATTATCCAAGGCTTCGGAAGCAGACGCGTTACTATGGCATAGGAGAATGGCACACCTAAAATAGAGAAAAATGAACTACATAACCAAAAATGGTTTAGTTTTGGGTGTACCGCAAAAACGTTTCGAGTCTGAGAATAAGTGTGTTCCTTGTATGAAAGGAAAGCAACATAAGAAACCACACAGATCTAAGACTGAGAACTCAATCTCCTCACCATTTGATTTGCTACATATGGATCTCTTCGGCCCAATAAGCAAAAGAAGCATAGGTGGCAAATGGTACTGTCTAGTTGTCACAGATGACTATTCTAGATTCTCGTGGGTATTTTTCTTAGGATCTAAGGATGAAACTCCAGGTATTCTAATTGAGTTTTCAGATCAAATAGAAAATGTATACAAAACGAGAGTTAAGCGTATTTGTAGTGATAATGGAACAGAATTCAAGAATTCAACGTTAGATATCTATTGCTTAAGCAAAGGGATAATTTATCAATTCAGTGCACCATATGAACCTCAACAGAATGGTGTGGCTGAAAGGAAGAACAGAACGTTGATTGAAGCTGCTAGAACAATGCTTGCAAATTCAAAGCTTCCGGTCATCTTTTGGGCAGAAGTAGTGAATACAGCATGTCATGTTCTGAATAGAGTTCTTATGGTTAAAAAGCATTATAAGACTTGTTATGAGCTTTTGAACAATAAAAAACAAAACTTAAAAGGATTTGAACCCTTTGGAGTTGCTTGTACAATATTAAAAACCGGGAACCAAGCTAAATTTGGTGAGAAGGCTGATGAAGGATTTTTCTTGGGTTATATGCCTAATTCTCCAAATAAAAGGGTTTTCAATAAGGTCACTAGTCGTCTGGAGATAGTTTATAACATTGAAGTTACAAGCTATACACTGGATGTGCATAAGGGATTAGATTGGCAATTTGACTACTCCGATCTCTTTCAGTCATTTAAAGTTCCCATAAGTGACTTTGTCAGTAATTCAGAGATTTCACAACATTTATTGACTGGAGACTTGGACAATGGTTCGTCTTCAACATCGAGTGTGTCGAATTCTGGAATCAGGACAACAGATGACTCAAATGAAGCTTCTTCAAGTGGGTCTCAACAATTTTCAAAGGATAAGTATCAAGAAACAGAAGATTCTGAAAAGGATCTTCAAACGACGTTTGATGATGTGCTTACTTCTTTGAACCATTTAAAGATCTCTTCAGCAATTTCAGAAGAAATGCCTTCATTAGAAGAGATTGGTACTAACTTAGGAGATGAGTTAATAGTTGACCCTATACCGGTTACAAGAATGAGTAAGAATCATCCCGTTGAAAACATCATTGGTGATATTAATACTCCTGTTCAGACTAGGACTCAATCTAAAGCTAGTACTTCTGAAGATTTAGAAAGCTTGTATACTGCTATGAAAGAGACAGGGATTCCTAATCAATGTCTATATTCATGCTTTATCTCACAAGTTGAGCCTAAAAATGTGCAAATGGCTCTCAAAGAAAGCTCGTGGGTTGAAGCTATGCAAGAAGAACTGCAACAGTTCTCAAAATTACAAGTTTGGGAGTTGGTTGACCTACCAAAGGGAGAATATCCAATTGGAACTAGATGGGTATTTAAGTGTAAGAGAGATGACCAGGGAGTCATTAATCGCAATAGAGCACGTCTAGTGGTTCAAGGTTTTAATCAACAAGAAGGCATAGATTACAACGAAGTGTTTGCACAAGTTGCTAGGCTAGAAGCAATTAGAGTATTCTTAGCATTTGCATCATTTTATGATATCAAGGTTTATCAGTTGGATGTTAAGAGTGCCTTTTTGTATGGCAAAGTGGAAGAATTGGTGTATGTTGCTCAACCTCCAGGGTTTGCTGATCATGAGTATCCAGATAGAGTATATCGTTTGAATAAGGCTCTATATGGATTACATCAAGCACCAAGGATGTGGTATGCAACACTATCAACGTATCTACTTGATAATGGATTTACAAGAGGAGCAATTGATAGTACATTATTTGTAAAATGGAACAAGAAAGACGTTCTATTAGTACAAGTTTATGTTGATGACATTATCTTTGTATCTTCTGATGAAAAGATGTGTCAAGAATTTGAGAAAGTCATGAGAAAAAGGTTTGAGATATCTGCAATGGGAGAGTTGAAATTCTTCTTAGGGTTACAAGTTGACCAAAAGAATGGTGGATTCTTTATTCATCAATCTAAATATGTTTGTGAGTTATTAGAACGCTTTAAGATGGATGACTGTAAAGTCTACAATACTCCGATTCCAATTAATCACAAACTAGGTCCGGATACATCGAGTGATCAGATGTGGATCCTACTCTATATAGGGCCATGATTGGATCACTAATGTATTTGACTGCCTCTAGACCTGACATTGTGTTTGTTGTTTGTCTATGCGCAAGATATCAGGCCTATCCGAAAGAGTCACATATGCAGGCTGTTAAACGGATCTTCCGTTACCTCAAAGGGCAACCGAAGCTGGGACTTTGGTATCCAATTGATGGAAACTTAGATCTAGTAGCATATACTGATTCGGATTATGGAGGATGCAATCAAAATAGGAAATCTACGACCGGAGGATGTCAATTCTTAGGAGGTAGATTAGTATCTTGGCAGTGCAAGAAGCAAAGCTCAGTAGCCATCTCTACATGTGAAGCTGAGTATGTTGCAGCTGGCAGCTGTTGTTCTCAAGTTCTTTGGATACAACAGCAACTGCGGGATTACGGCTTAAATATAACCAATACTCCTATGATGATTGACAACGAATCTACTATGTCGATCACCAACAATCCTGTGAAGCACAGTAAAACTAAGCACATTGATATTCGACATCATTTTATTAGAGACTGTGCTGAAAAGAAAATGATAAGGTTAGTTAAGGTTCCGACTGCGGATAACTTAGCAGACCTCTACACAAAGGCGTTCGACAGAGCAAGATTTGAGACATTGGTTCAACTGAATGGAATGAGAAATCCAGAGTGATTAGTCTTCCAATGGTATTTTAGTAAAAAAAAAGGGGGGGGGGGGCGTATAGCATTCAATTGCTTGTTACCTGCGAGGAATCGCCTCCAATAAAAGAACAAAAGAAGTTCTTTTAGAAAAAGCTTTAAGTTTTTAGCTGTAAAAACTTGGGAGATGATAGTACATTAGGAGAATAAGTCTAAGAATAATAACCTTAAGTATTAAGTATGATGTATTAGTAGATTTTTATAAGTTGCACTAGAATAACGATTTTTAACTAGGATTACACTTATATTTATCTTATTATACACCTATATCCACTGATTATAACTTGTCCTTTTACTTCAAAAGTGATAAGAACAACTTAAGTCTAGTCAGCTTCATCATATGATTTATTGGTAGGCAGGTTATGCTAAGATTTCTGAGCAGTTAAGAAGTTAAATTTCATGTGTTGTATCTTATGTGATCTGTTATATAACGTATGACATAAGTCTTAATTGTTGAATGATAGTACTGCCGTGCACTGTGATCTAACATTAAAAAAAATTTGAAATGCTACAAAGTATCATAATGTCAAAAGGTGAGTTATATGTTTCGAAAGAGCATCATTTAGTAACCTCTACCTTACATTTGAAAGATACAAAGTATCTCGTGTCAAGTGTATGTTATATGCTTCTAAAGAACATCATTTAGTAATCTCTAACTTGCTAATACAAGATACAATGTTATGTGTTGTACTTGAATTCTTCAGTATGTTGTATAGTAGAAAACACTAGATATTGTGCACATTAACAATCAAAGTTTTGCTCAGAAATCTGTGTCTAATTTGTTTATGTGGATCATAATATCAATAATCGTTTTGAACTGTCTATGATATTTGAATATTCACTTTTGTGAATAATAAGAAATCATAAGTTATATTTCAATGAAGTATTATATCATGTGGATAAAGGTACATAAGATATAATTTTGTAAATATAAGTTTATTACTAATTAAAGTTGTGATTTTATTGTGCTTATATGAATTTCATGAGGTATGAATACTAACAATTGTCTTAGGCTTATTACAATCTAATAAGTACAGCTTATTCTTTCTAATAGGATCTCTAAGCAGTTAAAACTTTAAGTGTTTACTATTAATTTAATTTATTTTCTTAGAATGTTAGTAGTTTTATTATTTTAACTTTTGTAATTATTTCTTCGAATTAATAAAAGTTTTAATTATTCTTCTTGTTTACCCTTTGGAATTAAATTAAACTAGTTATCTTATATCCGTGTTGAATAAATGTAACAACTACAAGTGAAAAATAATTTTTATTTTAGACTTGTACGGTATATATGGGTTTCAATTTATACTAAGTGCTAAAATCAAGTTTTTGTGAAAACTTGCAATTTTGACTAGTTAACGTTGCGAAGCGAGACTAGTGCTGCGAAGCGAGTACATAGTATAAATGGAGCAAGTCCAATGAGTCCAACCCACACTTGCCATTTACTCTGCGAACCGAACTCACAACTCCTCTTCAACTGGAATTTTGGCGAAACCACCGAATCCATTTTTTGGTTGATTTTCTGTTTTACGAACAAGGAAGGAGTTTTTCAATCCGTGAATCTTTTAAAACTTTTCATTACGCGTCTATTGAAGTAAGATTCATGAGATTTAACTGTGTAATTTGTGAGATATTGAGTGGTTTATGTTTTGAATGTGTCGGTTTAGTTTATCACGGATTTTTTTTACAAATTAGTGATTTAGAAAACCTAACACATGTTTATAATGCTTAATCGATGGTTAATAAACATGTTTTAATCGATTAATTGCTTTGAAACACATTTGATTGGTGATTGGTGGTTTTGATCTCGTTAAACAGTTGGTTCTGCGACGTGAGATCTATCTCGCTTCGCAGCCCGCTCCAACGAACCGAGATGACTTCAGTTGACCGAAGCGAGACGAGTTCACCTCGTTTGACTTCAGTTGACCGAAGCGAGCCGAGTTCATCTCGTTTGACTTGGGTTGAGCGACTCGAATTCAACTCGCAGGGTTTCTGCAAACCGAGTTGAAAAATTTAATTACTTTTATTTTTATTTTTTAAAATTGACTTAATTTGACTTTGAGAACTGAATTAACCTTGTTGACTTCAGTTGACTATGTAAAGTTAAGTAAATTTTATCATTTTTCAATTATAACTTGTTATCGATTTGAGAATCGTTTGGTTACAAATAATTAACAAGTTACTTGCTTATATACATACAGACTTAAGAACTTTTGTTTATAAGTTAAAATATGTGTAATATCTTAACAATTTTAAGTTATTTCATATCGAAAGTCTTCCGACTCATAGCGTAGTCGTGCAGCGTGTTCCGATATTTATCGACGGTATGTTAACTCGAATTGTTTGTCATAGCTAATGGGCTTTATATATAATTTATAGAATATAATTGAACTTGTTAATTCAATTAAGTTTCAGTGAATTATGTTATTAGTTGATAGTATACTTAGACGTTTGATGATCTTTTTGATCTTAATACGTTAAAGTGTAAATTATCTAATGCTCGTTAACTTAACATTTTTGCTATTTGTGTAATTTTGCATTACAGATATGGCTAACAGATCTTTTGAGAAGGGTCACAACATCTTGGTGAATTTAGATGTCAACGAGCGTGGTGCTGAGCGCTTTGAGCAGATTTTGACATATTTAGCACGTTCAAGAATTCGATTTGCTATCACTGAGTCACCTCCACTGAACAAAGATCTTCTTACGCAGTTTTGGATGAACATTGTCTATGATGGTGTTGCTAATCCGCCTACTATACGTACGATGGTAAATCAGCATCCGATTTCTTTTACTGTTGATGACTTACGACAGCTACTGCAGCTAGGAACTTCTGACCAAGAAGCTGGTCCAGCTGCTTATTCAGCTGATTTTATAGAAGGAGCTCTAGGTCGTACAGGTTATTCAGGACCTAGGACAGGACGCCAGTTTGTCAAGGCATTCGTACTAGGACAGTGGAGATTTCTCTTTATTGTTATAGTATCTATTTTTGGAAACAAAAAGTCAGGATTAGATGAGCTTAGTCCTGAGTTGATGTCAGATGTACTGTCACTGGTTTACAATAAACCATACAGTTTTTCTTCGTATATCTTTTAGTCTTTCAGAGGACAGATCACCGGAGCTGCTAGGACGTTGTTTATTCTTTATCCTAGATTTTGCATGCTCCTGATTCGAGCTCAAGTTCCAAACTTGCCAGCTTATGCAGCTGATTTTCAAGTTGAGACCATCGGATTGCGTGGTTACAACGCTTGCTTTTTGCTATCCAAGCGTAAAGATGAGATTAAGCCTGAGGCTGCTGATCTTTTTGGGCATCTTCTTGATGCTGATTATGTTGCTCCACCAAACAATGGTTGGATGGATGCCGGAGCTCACGGTCAAGCTCAAGCTCAACAACAACAACAAGTTTCACCTCCACCTCAACCTGCAGCAGAGTCACAGGAACTTATTGAGGATGTTTTACATCAGACTGAATATCAAGGTCAACAAGTTGTGCCTGAGCTACCTGCTGAGGTTCTTCATGAGGTTTTAATACAGATTGATGATGATACAGATCCCTTGCTACGGGATACTGATAGTTATGTTGAACAACCTGAGGTAATTTTATAATTATATAGTAATATCGGTACTAAGTTGTTATAAAATCATCCCAGTAGTGTTATACATAATGTATATGTTATAGATATTTAGTTAATTAGATATTATTTCTGATTATATAGTATAAATATCATTATGATCAGGGAGGTGAGACTGCAGACCTAGAGGTCATTCGACCTGAGGGTGAGCAGGGACAGCTTGATAGATCTGAGGGTTTACCTTCTCAGGTATTTATCAGATTAATCATAAATATATATTAGTGTGATAAAGTGTTAGACGAATATCGAATACGATGTTACAAACTAAAGTCTGTGAGATAAGATCTCAAGTCGCAGAACTTAGTTATGTGAGATGAGATCTGGGCTCGCAGAGCTGCGAACCGAGTCGAGATGGGCTTGGTCGTGGGCTGCGAGTTGAACTCAACTCGCAGAACCCATTGACCTGCGAATCGAGTTTAACTAAAACCTATAAATACTCCATTAGGTTTAATCGGTAAAAGACTTTTGGCAATTCGTTTTTCCAGAGAACTAAAACGATTTTAAGCATTCATAAGGTTAGGTATTGATCGATTAACATTAATTAATCGATACAAAACCTTGTTGATAAACCAATTCGCTATTATCTTGCAAAACAAATTGTTCACATATTGTGAACCAAGTATTGAGGAATTCCGCACCTTAATACCTAAGATAACCTCGTTATCGATCCATTTACTAGGGACTTACAATTTATAATTTACAATTCTTGGATCATGGATGTCAATGGATTGGGTTTCGACGAATTTTAGTGTACTTGTATCCATACTACCGTATTTTTAAAAAATTATTTTATCATTTTCTATTTTACAATACTTGGATTATGGATGACAACGGTAAATCGATATAAGACATATCATAAAGTCAACCCGCAAATTTTGCGAGTTTTAAACTAGTTATATATGCATAACAATATATATATATATATTAGTGAAAATTTTATTTACTTGATTATTCATTATAGTAATATTTTCCTTTTTTTGATATCTTTTCAAAAAGACTGTATTGGTTGTATTGGTTGATGTTTATCAAAAACAATCATGTAAGAAGTATAATGTACTAAAAACAGTGTTCCTGGGTCACCGCTCGGGTATTATATTAGTATATATTGCCCAAGCTAAGTGGTTTAACTGGATGTTCTCGGTCACTTATTTTTGTTGATTTTTGTTCTAGACCGTTGATAAGAATAATTTTCACCAATAAAATGTTGCCATGTGGCAACGGAAGTTACCCATGTTCACTTTGGCGGTTATATGCAAAAACGTGAGTTTGATTATACATGGGTTCCAAACTTTTTTAAACTATCTACATATATACATAACAAACGTGGGGTAGTTTCCAGGGGAGTTTTAACATGTTTTACATTGCATAAAAGAATGCATATGTAGGTCTCACCCATCCTCATTGTAACTCTCCGTTTTTTCTTCTTAGAATCTTTACATACTCACAAGTCAAAAGGTTATCTTCACATTCTGTTTTTTCCAACCATTCTCCGGTTACTGATGGTACTTTTGAGTTTCATTTATAATTATATATTTGGTAAAACTCTTATGAACGTAAATGAGATTGTTATGGTTTCGATTGTGTTCCTTTTTTGTGGTACAGAATTCTCAATTGTGAAGGTTGCATCGATCGGTAGATATGTGAGTTCACGAGTCACGACTGATCAAGCGTAGGAAGGCTTGAGTGCATTAGTGTATCATGGTGGGTGGATGTTAACCAGATTTTACTCTCCAGTTGCTGTTGTAACCTGATTCCGGGGGATACTGGTGGTAAAATCCGATTAGGGTTAAGTGTAAGTGTGTATGTATGAACTGGATCCCTGTGGATGCTAAGTTTGACTTTTATATGTGATGGGATGAGAACCGTTGGAAATGTATGGGCCTGGGCCGGCCCATTGTAGTTTCCCGCCTGACGGTCATGTTCAGATCGTCGAGGAGATTTGCCAAAAGTAAGTTGTCATCTTTTGGCTTTATATCGCAGCCAATGGGGAAGTGTGACAGCTGGGGGCATCGTAGTGTCCAGTGGGTAAACCAATGGGATACAAAGAAGGGAAGTTGACTTACTTGTACTTCTTCTGACACAACACTGTTCATGGATATGCAGTGTCTGGGAATGTTTTGTTTGTTTGGTTAACCCTGCGAGGGTGTGGTTCTCCCCAGGGGTAAATCATGATGTTAGCTCTGAGGGGTGGTTACACTATTAATGACGCTTTGTTGTTCTATTTTGATCTGTATATTTTTCCTCCTACTTATTTATTGCAATATGGACAATGTGATATAATTGACTTCCCGCTACTTATCTGATACTTTGCTGTAAATATTGTTTTCATTACATGGTTTGTGAATTAGTTAGTAATTTTGAAAAGTTGGATTGGGCTGTTTGTTTTTGTTTTTTTTTTCTTTTATGTTCTCCTAGCTGTATCAAGAACCAAGAATGGCATTGAAATTTGTAGCTAATTCAAATGGAATTAGCTGCTAAGAACCATGCATTATCGTTCTATTAAGTACTAACCCTTTAATTGATATGTTTTGTGATAGAGATGGTACATTTTACCCATTTATATAAGAGTGTGATGTGATGTTTGCTTCATGTCATCACTAATAGTAGTAAATAACAGTTTTACAAAAATTTATTACTTCTAAACTTTCGACGAAAATCATGAATTGTTAAGCTGTGATTTCAGAGTTCAAATAGCTTCGGTTGTAGCTCTATAATTGGTACCTCTCTACAATGGACTAAAGGGAGTAAGCTCTATATTTAATAAACTACAAACTCATCTTATTGTGATATTCTATTTACCTCAAGTAAAATTTTTGACCGATAAGTTCTTTCTTAGAAATGTATCAAACTATATATATTCGACTATAAGGTATATAAAACGTTTCATATGATAAAACTAGATTCCGAGCACCGTTCAGGTATAACACTAGTTGAGTTTTGAATAGTGATCAAGCGGTGGAATCATGGCCGAACCTTGGATCGACTGCAGTGCCAACCACCTCTTACATCAAAGTATGGATATCAAGGTTGTCAGGATCGGGATCCTACGTAGGATCATTTTGCTTTTGCAAGATCGGGATCGGGATCGTAGATCCTACCAAAATATATTTTTTAAACAAATATATCTAAATTTTTGTAAAACTAATATTATTGAAATTAATCTAACATCCAAACTTTTATATTACAGAAGTAATACAATTTGTCAACATATATTTCTCGAATGATAAACGTACCAAAACAAAAGATAACGGCATAGTACAATTGCACCAAAGTTTGAGAGTATATTACCAATGAAAATTACTAATCATCGTTTTAGAGGTTCTGTACTTTTTCTTAGGTTAATTTGATAATAAATAAGGAAATTGAACGTGAAAACAAATGTATGGTAAGTTTTGAGATAGGATTTGGACTACTTATGGGTTTCACAAACCCAATTTTTTTAAAAAGGCTATTTGTAGGATCGGATCGTTCAACGATCCTACGATCTTACGATCGATCCTACGATCCTACCTCCTGATCGATCCTACTCCGATTCTGCACGTTTTTCCTTGATAGGATCGTAAGATCGTACGATCCTACGATCAAGATCGCGATCTTGATAAGCTTGATGGATATCACTAACCTCTAGATCACAGGATATCACTAACCTCTAGATCACAAAATATCATATCTGGCCCAAGTTTTTTATTGTGCTTTTATATTTAGTACAAACATTTTCTTATTTTTTTTTATCAGACACAAAATTCTTTACTTAACTAAGTATTTTTCATAAACTTTATTTTTCTTATTAGTTTATTTATACAAATTTACTATGGTTTTTTAAACTCCTATTTTTCAGTTATAAATAGTTTTCTATTTCATGTACCTTTTAAGAAGAAAAAGAAGAATCCCATCAACTAAAAAATGTTATCACACGTTCATATGCCAAATTTTCAATTTTACTCGCTCAACCTTTTTAATATTGTACTTAACTCCCTCCTACTTTCTTCCTCCCCTCCACCACTCACCACTAGCTGCTGTCACCAGCCAACCGTAATTTTTTTAAAATTAACTTTTTCAAAAAAAATAAAATATTTTTTTTAATTTTCATATTTTTTTGACATATTATCACTTTGTACTGCTATATATTAAAATTATACTGCATTTTATTATATTTATTGCATTATATATATATATATATGTTTAGTAGATATTGTTTGTTTTTTACTGCATTTTTGTATTATACACATTGTCCTTTTGATGTTTTTATTGCATTTTATTTATACATCTTGATCTAATATATATTGCTTATTTTCTACTGCATTTTAATTTATTCATAATCTATTTTGTACTGCATTTTGTCAAAATTACACTGCATTTTATTATTATTACTGCATTTTTCATATAGTTCATATATTACATATTAATTTTTACTGCATTTTATATTATACATATTATCCATTGTAATACATTTTGTATTAAAGTATTGTACGTATTGTTATTTTTACTGTATTTTGCATATGTTTAATTTAGTACACATTGCTCGCTTTTTACTGCATTTTATATTATACAAAATCTATTTGTACCACATTTTTATTATATTTTATTTATTGTATATTGTTTGTTATTCACTACATCTTGAAATTCTGTATAAAATTATACTCCATATTGTTGTTTTTACTGCATTTTTCATATATTTCATTTATGACATATTGTTTTCTTTTTACAGCATTTTATATTATACATATTATCCATTTGTACGACATTTTGCTGACGTCGTATATAAAAGATGCAGTAAAATATATAAAGTTTTAGTTAATTAACAATAATATACAAAATGAAGTGAGAAAAGCTTATATTTTTATTCAAAATGGAGTAGAAAAAGGATACTATTATAATAAAAAAATTAAAAATGAAAATTTTGAAAAAAAAAAATCGGCGACAACGGGTGGCAGTAGCCAAGTGGTGGTAGCAGGTGGTGGTAATAGGTGGGGTTAGGGGAAGAAGAAGATAGGAGAATGAAGAAAAGAAAGTAGAGAGGTTAAAATGTAAAAATCAAAATAATGAAAAGTATCATATCGTATGATGTAAAATTTCTTATTTTATCGTATGATGTAAAAGTTTCTAAAACTTCTTACTTAATCCATTTAAATGTGTACGTTCTTTTTTTCCCTCGAGGTAAAATAGTTACTTTTTTCCCTCGAGGTAAAATAGTTACGGAGTAAAACTCATGCTTGTTGGTTTCAGAAATAATAAATGATTTATATTGCAAATATAGGAGGGTGTATATTGTAAGTATAAAAGATTATAGTAATTTTTTAATCGCATAAAAATGTGATTAAGTATGTAATTATTTAGATTAAGAGTTAGATTTTTATGTTGATCACAATCTAATTATTAGTATTATTCTATGATTTTTCTAACAATGTATAAAAAGGATAGATAGTAGATAGAATAAATAGATGGGTTTTGATTAAGACAGTGGTTAAGTTGTCTTAAAATAAATTTTAATTTAACGTTAACTTCCCATATATACAATTTGCAACCATACAATAAGTTTTAAATTGATTATATTATAGGTAATTAATTATGGAATGTTGTGAAACAATAGCCTATTAACAATATCTGTAATATAGTGTATAATAAAAGTATAGAGAGAATGAAAAAATCTATACTTATATATACTAACTATTAAAAGACACTAATGCTGACATCATGTAATTGACTTGACACCTTCTAAAAGCTTGCTCAATGTATAAATCTTTACAAAGCTTTTTTTGTTAGATACATCATCAACTTCTATAAAAGCTTTATCTCCAATGGAAAAAGCTTTTGCAAGTTTTTTTTTTTTTAAACCTATATGTTAGTATACGTATACATTAGTATTCATGTAATATTGTATTAGTCTAGGTTTAGCCCATTGGCCCATTTTATGTAGTCTATCAAAAGCCCATTATTGTAAGTATATATACGGAGGTAATGCAAAGATATCGGAATACGGGAAAACATTTCTGAATATGGTACCAGAGTTAAAATTCAAATCCCTGACTTTTTCTCTCATCTCTATCTAAATCTTCAAAAGTCTCTACAAATCCCACTAATTGCTCAATTTCCCTTTCTTGTTAGTTGACCAAAAATCCCTCTTCGCCGGAATATTTCCTGCACACATACCGCTTGGTTCTTTCTACCTTGTTCCCTCAAATCCAACATCACTTTCTTCTACATACAAATAACATCATCTCATTTTCATGGCACCCGAAACTCAAACTTCATCATCAACTCCTACCCTTCACAAAGCCTACAGTGTCACCAATATTAAATCTCATATTCCTCTCACTCTTGATCTCGACCAACTTAACTATGACGCATGGACAGATATATTCGAAACCCATTGCATTGGGTTCGATGTGATCGATCATATTGACGATACATACGATTCAGTTTCCCCTCCCACCGAGACCGAATGGACCAAACTTGACTCGATTGTCAAGATGTGGATTTATAGCACCATCACACCAAATGTTCTTCAGCAAATCCATGAGAGAAAGACCACTGCTCGCGCCACATGGCTTAGCATCGAAGCACTCTTTCGGACAAACAAGGATGCCAAAGCCTTACAACTTGAAAACGCTCTTCATAGCATCACTCTCGGCAACATGTCAATTACTGATTATTGCACGAAAATAAAGAAGATGGCTGATCTACTCAAAAATATCGGCAACCCCGTACCAGATAGGACCCTCGTTACTCACACACTCAACGGGCTACCTCGAAAGTGGGATGCTGTTGCTCGGGCTATTCGTCTTCAAGAAAAGCTACCCACGTGGATCGAGAGTCGTGCACTATTACTTAACGAAGAACCCACACTCCATGAAAATCAGTCATCGGGTTCATTCTCAAGAGACAATTCTTCGTCACCAACAGTTTTGCTCACCGAATCATCATCACAAGAAACTCGCGTAGGCAACCGTCGAAATGATCGGCGGAACGGTGGGCGCCGGAATGAACGTCATCAATTGCACGGAGCCACGCAACAATACGGGTGGGTTTTTATTCCACCGCCACGACCGTATGCTTCTCGGCCAAATGCATATGCTCGAAACTCACGTGGAGGTGTTACTGCTGGTGTTGCTTCACATGTGCAACCCATTTCTCATGGACAATGGACTCAAAATCAAGGCTTTACAGCTGGGCTTCTTGGCCCATCACCATATGGCACTCAGGCCCAATCTTTTAGAGGCCCACCAGGTCATCAACAACCTTTTCCGTCCTGTTTGCAGCCAGCCCAAGCATTTCTCACTGCCCCACAGTCTGCAGCATTTGGGCCTATTTTTGGTTATGGATAGCCCGTTCATCAGTGGGCTTGTGCTGAAAATTCCCAACAGCCCACCACTCTTTCTTATTTATTTAACACAATGACTTTGCAGGATCCGGGGAATTCAGGTTGGATTATGGATACTGGAGCTACAGACCACGTTCACTCGGATGTAGGTATACTCAAATCTATTTCTAATAATCCTAAAACTCGTTTTATTTTTGTTGGTGATGGTTCTTCAATTTCCGTATTGACCACTGGGCACACAGAAATACCAAATCCATACCGTCCACTTTATTTAAATAATGTTCTTATCACCCCACAAAAATAATTAAAAACCTTATTTCAGTTCGGAAATTTACACGTGATAACCGTTGTACTATTGAATTTGACCCTTTTGGTTTTACTGTGAAGGACTACCGCACCAGTCAACCACTGATCCCATGTGATAGCACCGGTCCCCTCTATCCAGTCATACAGTCATCTCCACAAGTTTTTGTTGCTACAAGCTCATCAATTTGGCACCAGTGTCTCGGTCACCCTAGTGATCAGACTCTCCAACATTTAATTACTCGCAATTTTATTTCATGTAATAAAACGAAGTCGGATGTGCTTTGTCAACCTTGTCAACTTGGAAAACACGTCAAACTTCCATTTTACCTTTCTAGTTCAGTTGTTAGCTCTCCATTTGAAATTATACATTCTGATATTTGGACTTCATCTGTTGCTAGTTTAAGTGGTTTAAAATGTTATGTTATTTTTTAGGATCATTTTACTCATTATTTGTGGGTGTACTCACTTGATGTGTTGAATCTAGTTATTAAATTTATCGTTGTAAAATAAACAAGAAAATACCGCGCTAGACCAAAACACAACCGGGCAGTGGACCCTATCGTGTAGTAGTATAGTTGGGTAAGTTCGGGTTTGAACGCAGGGAACTTAAGTTTAAAAAGTTGAAGTTAAGTGTGATCAATTAGATAAAAGAAAGTAAAATGTGGTTGGGTGTGACCGAGTTGCCACGATGCTTAAAACTACAATTTATAATAAATCAGAGCGGTGGACTCAGGAAGAGTCAAATTGGTTGTTTTGAACTTTCAAATATTAAAAACAATGCTTGCTTGGACTATTTCACTAGTGATTTCGGGGTGTAAGGTTATAACCGGTTAGGATGTATGCTAAAGTAATACTCGTGAAACATAAGCTAGGCGTTAGCTAAAACCTATTGTTCAACTTCAATTAGCAACCTATGATTTGATCTAGTAACGGACGTTCACCATGGTTACTAACTTGCACAAATTAACTAAATCATTTAACACATTCCAAATTACATTCGCAATTTTGTTCGATCATTCATAGACAAATAATCAATAGCAATTCACTAGTTGAAAACGTTCGCTATATCGATTAGTGAATCACCATATGGTTAAATTCTTGAGATAAAGCCTAATTACACAAGGTTCTCCGATTAAACATAAATTTAGGACGGTGAGTCTGTAAATCATCCACGCGACAAACATTCGCTATAATCGCTAACTTGTGTGTATTTAACTTGAGTTGTTACAATCGTCAAATGCTTTGTCCCACAAATGACAAACAACTTATTGAGGTATTTTTTATAAGCAACAAACGTTCGCTATAATTGCTTAGTTAAAATGCCAAAAGTTTACTAACAACAACAAGCTATACTCATACAAATACATGGATGATTCACAAGCTCAAACATAAATTAACACCAAAAGGTTACACCCCTAATCATCTAGTTATTTCATCCAAGCAAACATATAGATAACTAGCCACTCATAATCACAACAACTAAACAAATCTCATAAACACAATACAAATCCATAAATAACTTCAAATTAGATTAAATCGAAATTATACCAAAGTTGTTACACAAATGTCTCCAAGAGAAGTTGCTTGATGTCCCACTCACAAGCTCCACTTCAATGCTAGTAGAACATGGTGAAATTTTTTATGGTGAAGATTAGGTGAAGAGAAGTTAATGAATTAATTGGGTGTATTGAATGAGAGTGAAGTGAGTTGGGTTGGGAAAAATTGTGTGTGTTTTTCATGGTGAAGATTATTTGAAGAGATGTTAATGGTGTCTCTTTTTCTTCTCTTTCCTCCCTCCTGCAGCTCCCAAACTCCCCTCTTTCATAAAAAACGGTTGAGCATTAAATGCTCAACCAATCAAAATCGCACAACACACCAATCAGCCTCGGACTTTGCTCAGATCGAAAGATAGCCGATCGGCTTTAATGTCATAGCCGATCGGCTTTTAGGGGCCAGCCGAACGGCTTCTAAAGCTCAGCCGAACGGCTTCCATAGTAAAAAAAAACACAAGCTTCAGCGAGGGAAAACTCTGTAATGAAAATACACTAAGATAGCCGATCTTCTAAGGGAAGCAGATCTGCTGAACATTAATAGCCGATCGGCTTTGAGATCTTAGCCGATCGGCTTTGCTTCTTTTCAGCTTCATTTTCAAGCCCAGCCAGCATTGGTCCAAACTTCACCAATTCTTCACCTATTCGCATGCGTTTCTAGCTTTTTACCTGAAATAGATTTCCAAACAAAATAAGTATCGGAAGTTCTTGAAATCTAATCAAATACATATGCAAAACAATGATATCGCGATAGATTTATATAGCCAAAATGAGCGATATCAAATATCCCCACACTTGAACTTTGCTTGTCCTCAAGCAAATCATCATCTTACCATTTTATAGTCCACTCTTGCAACGTTATAAGTGAAGATTAAGTTAACTAACACAACGCTGGCACTAACCACCAAAGCAATTAGGCAAGCAATATATGTTTAAGCATTAGAAACTCGAGATGTTTTAATTTGTCAAGCCCGAATGCACGACTTAGCACCTCACATAAGGATAAGTGTTTAGTCACTCACTCTCGACCTATAAGACTACAAGGTAAGGAAGTAAGCAATGTAACACTCAATCAAGCCAAGTCATGATGCAATGTTACCATAGGCTTGCACAAGGATCAAATCTCCACCGTCTTGACGTGAGCACCAAGTAAGATCTCAAAGGAGGTATTCTAAATGTGTGTTGTAACAAATGTAGGCTAAATACGGAATGGGATATGATAGACACAATAATTGGTGAAAAATGGTAGTCAAGATCCGTGAAAAATGTGCTAATGTTACCTATTGGTTTAAGCATGTGTCGGTAATGAAACTTAAGATTCTTGTGTTAAATCAATTCAAATTATTATTGTTCTCATTTTTTTTTATTTATTTTTTTTTTTTTTTGGAATAATTGCATTCTATGACTTTCTATGAATCCTATGTAACGAACTTTCGAACCAACCATCCTAGACCGGATAAAGGCCTTCGGTGGCTAGGTGTAGAACACCCCCTCGGGAACTACTTGTTCAGGAATTCAAAGGCCATTTAGTTGACTACAATCATCCAACCATAACCTTTAAGCTCAATAGTTAACTTCTATTCATATGATTATTTCTAACATCAATCATGGAATTTAACACTAGAATCCCAATTCAAAACGACTTAAATCACATTTTGGATAAAACTCGTTAAAATTCCAAATAGGCAAACATCTTGAAAAAGTGATTGGTTTCGGGAATTGACTACACCAAAAATAAGGCTAATATTTAGTGGGTTGAATGTGGAAGTTTTCTATGGGTTTCTTAGCACTAAAAATGAGTGCTAACGACATGTGTAAACTGGATATAAACGGTTTTAAAGGAAAAATAAGATCAAAAACTCCTAAGAATACCTCCTCGTCTTCGACCCCACCTGTATCACATTTCTGTGATCCCACAGCGGTCTCAAAATGCATCACTAGGGCAAGTTCTAGAACAAACTACAATCACCGGCACACTCATAGCAATAAACAATATAAACACTAAAGGTAAGTGTTTTTCTCAATTAGGCTCAAATTTCTCACAATTTTTATAGTGAAGGCTACAAATGTGCTAGTCATGCAATTCACCCTATTAGGTTGCTTTTTTATGACACATCTCAAAAGGTTAAGTTGCAAGAGAGAAAATTAAATTGCTTCCAATTAATTTATCACAGTTTAAGATTTTCAAAGCAATCAATCTTTTAAGGACAAACATATTCCTAGCAAACTATCATTCCCCGACCTTTTATTAGAATTTGCAACAATCTATCAGGCCAAGATCAGTAACAGACTTATTAAATGACCAATGGCCCGTTAATAGGATTCGTAAGGTTCGATTGGGGAACCAATAGGCTTTACAAACCCCAATAAAAGGCAAGAAACAACAATTCACTAAGAATGGAATTCAAGTGAATACCTCCCCACACTTGAGAGTTGCATTGCCCCCAATGCAAACATAAGCAAGGAAAAAGCATAAGTGTGAAGGTAAAAAGAAACGAGAACTTCCCCGGGGGTTTTGCATAAAGGCGTGGAAACGCGAGCTGGCTCTTGATAAACGTGTAGAGATCCCATCCAGCTCGGCATGCTAAAAAAAAAGGCAACAAACAAAAAAAAAACAAGCACCAAAACACAAGTGCAACATGGATACATACTAAGAATGCATATAAAAGGTAAATGAATGTTAATCATCCAAAGTACCAAAGGGAAAAATAACCAAAGAATAAAAAAAGTGTTCAATAGTTTAACAATCCTAAAACACAATAGCACCCAACTACCAACCCCCACCATGGGGCGGGTCATGGGTGGGATCATCCTGCTGTTGCGGCAGCTGATATGGGTAGGGAGACCCAAAAAGCCAATGACTGTGAGCTTCTTGCTGCCAGTTACTGGGTGGAGGGGCAGACCAAGAAGTGCCCCAATCTTGTTGTTGTTGACGATAAGAAGAGGTGTGCATGTGATCCCGGTGTCGCTGAAGCTCAACTAGTGCAGTGTCTCTATCATAGACAGGGGCAGGGAGAATACCTCCCGGTTCTCCCCAACGAGGAGGTTCTTGATAAGGGGCAGGCACATGGTTAGGAATATGGTTCGCCATGCGCTCATGATCATGAATGAGCCAACCGTTTTGATATCGATTGACCCCCCACTCGTACTGGGATTGCTCCCGGAATGTCTGTTGGTCCAAACGCATATTCCTAAAGTCGGTCATAAAGTTTCTCCAATAGGCAGGTTCCTCAGAATGAGATGAATCACCAGGACCCGATGTCTCATCCGCACGCACAGTCTCTGGATCTTCTTCTTCTTCTTCATCTTCATCAGAATCATGAATGGTAACTGGTCTTTTTCCTTTAGCCCCGGCCCGAGACACTGTTGCCGCCTCCCTAGGAGTGAGCTTATAAGCAACATATGATCCTCCTTTCTTTCTCAAAACCTGGGCGGTGGCATAAGACTCAGCCCCAATCGGAAGAGTATTGTTTGGAATTCGGGTATAGGGTGGGACGCCTCGGGACTTCAAACTGATGTTTAGACCTTTGGCAATCCGGGTGATGAAATGGCCCCCACAAAGCTTAGAGTTTGCCTTATGCCCAGCAGCATAGGCATGAAGATATTTGCCCACAGCAAAAGGAATATTTATCCTTTCCCGACTTTTCAGCTGATCTAAAAACCACAAGTCGATCAAGGTGACCTTTTCCCGATTGGTCCCCCGAAGAGTGAGTGTATTTGCTAACATCTTGTGTATCACCTTATATATGAGGGATGTAAGGTGCTTATTCAAGTTCTTTCCCCCAAGATAAGGCGATGTGCTAAACTTTTCCCACACTTGAGCATTACACTGCCCTTCCTCTAACCTTGCCCCGGTCATGATGTATCGATCAATCCAATGAGAAGAATACTCCTCGTCAGTGTAGATCCCCAAACACCCTGCAAGTTCTTTTAAGGATAAATTTCTCGGGGCCCCACCAAGTTTGAAACTCAAAAACTTATCGTTAACGTTGTTGACAATGAACATTTCCACCGTTGCTAAGAATTCCATCACCAGTTCTTCGTAAATCGGTTCTTGAATCCCAAGAAGCTTCTCAAAATCATTCACACCAAGAGCTTCATCATTAAACCTCACAGTTTGAGTGAAGATGCGTCGAATGTCTTGAGCAACCCCCACAACCTCCAACGGGTTCCAATTGATTTCCCGAGGGTATTCACACTCCTTTTTATGAATGTTATATAAGGCTTCAGTGAATTCCATGTAGTGATACTGATGGCGCCCAAAGATCAAATGGGGGTGGCGGTCATTAGGAAGTAAATCCTCGTAAATACTTTGCGGATATTGAGGCTCATAAGTGTCAGGTCGGTTATTCCTGCCTCTCTGCACAACACAACATAACAAAATACAAGCTTTCCAAGTTGAGTCAGAGTTAGCACAAAAGAATATGACAGAATGAGCGATCAATGTTGGGTACAACCACACCTCCTAATAACAAAGCATATATGCCAACAACCGCATTACCATGCAAACAACCACAATTGACAATCATAGCCCACAACGATAATTTTCGACAATTCACAGTCAAGACTTAAACCCTACAAAGAATAGCATGTACTCCAATATCAAACAAAGCTTGATCATGCCTATGTCATACAATTTCAATTCAAGCAAGTCTTACAATCAAGATTACACGCCACACCAAGTGACTTTCACATAAGTAAATAACTCCAATATCAAACATAACTTGAATTAAGCAAAAATGATCACTCAATTTGAATCAAGGCATGTCTTACAATCAAAAGTTAAATTACAAAAAGTCAAAGTCAAAGTAAAAGTTTGACCAGAAAAAAGTCAACTCCTTCTTCCCCAATTTTTCACATAAACCCTAATTTTACTAAATCATCCACAAACTAAAAGTTAATCAATCAATCAATCACATTATGCAATCGAACATGAATTACACTATAATTAACACCCAACACCAAGCATAAATCACTAAATTCGGATTACCCCCAAATTAGCATATGAACCCTAATTTGCAAATCATCTAAATCGAGCAATTCAAACAATGAATCATGGTGTAAACCAAGTATTAAGCATGAATCAAGCATAATAATCAACAAATTCACAAGGAAATCATCCCCACACTTGAATTAAACCAAACCCGGATTCAAGTGTTCTTCCCCAATTTAATTGAAAGATGGAAAGATTAAGGGGAGTTATATGATGTACCTTTGATGGTCTAGACATGATTATTGTTTGATTTGAAGAAAGATATGAAGATTAGATGACTTTTTGAGGGAGTAAGAGGCTAGCCGATCGGCTACTGTAGTGTGGAAGAGACAAGCAACTAAATGTTTTATCCTTTAAAAATCGCACAGTAATAGCCCAAAACCGATCGGCTTACGCCTTAGCCGAACGGCTACTGTAGCCGAACTGCTCCAAACTAATAGCCGAACGGCTTTATCACACAAAATTGCACACTCAGTTTGAAGGCCACTCGCGGTAGTGAAAAATCAAAGAGTTAGCCGATCTGCTAACGATAGCCGATCTGCTTTGGGTCAAGAGCCGAACTGCTATCGATAGCCGATCGGCTTATTACCCCAGTAAATTTACACCCAAACCACGGTTTAAGTTCTGTGATGATTTTGCAAAGAACAAACCGAACGGCTTTGTTAAGCCGATCGGCTCATCCAGTTACAGTCCACAGCAGAAAATCACAATCACTAAAAGTAATTGTTTAAACACACAATCGCAGCAGAAAATCAGTTCAAAAATATCAAAAAGGATATAAACACGAGTTTCCTCGTGATCGGGCTTCATTTATTAACGAGTCCAAGCTAGACTCGACCCCGAATTCATTTATCCTTGGGGTAAGTTGCGAGCTCCTCCCACTCGCCATCAACTTCTTCCTCATGGTAAAGCTTCAATCGGTGACCGTTTACAATGAAAGTTCCTCCATCCGAACCGATAAGTTCCACGTATCCGGATGGATAACCGTGCTTGACCGTATAAGGGCCGGTCCAACGTGGCTTGAACTTAGGTTGCTTCAACTTAAATCGGGATTGAAAAAGAAGCACTTTGTCACCCGCCTTAAATTCTTTTCTCATTTTGAGCTTTCGGTCGTGCAAAACTTTGGTTCTTTCTTTGTAAACGCGAGAATTCTCATATGCTTGCAATCGAAGCTCATCCAACTCATGGAGTTGTAACATCCTCTTCTCACCCGCTTCAACCAAATCTAAGTTGCAATTCTTGAGTGCCCAATAAGCTTTGTGCTCAATTTCACAAGGTAAATGGCAGGTTTTGCCGTAGAGCAACCGATATGGTGTTTGTTCCAATAGGTGTCTTGTAGGCGGTCCGAAATGCCCACAATGCATCTTCAAGCTTCTTGGACCATAAGGCTCGGTTGTCCTTCACCGTTTTTTCCAAAATCCTCTTCAAGGCACGGTTTGTGTTCTCGACTTGACCACTCGTTTGCGGGTGGTAGGAAGTCGAGAACCGGTGATTCACCCCATATCTTTTAAGCACTTTTTCAAGTTGAGCATTAGCAAAGTGGCTCCCCCTGTCACTAATCAACGCTTTAGGCATCCCAAATCGAGAAAACAAACTCTTTAAGAAGTCGATCACCACCCGAGCGTCATTCGTGGGCAAAGCCTTTGCTTCCGCCCATTTGGACACATAATCAACCGCCACCAAAATATATTCATTCTTGAAAGATGGAGGAAATGGACCCATGAAATCAATGCCCCAAATATCAAACACTTCACACACTTGGATGCTAGTTTGTGGCATTTCATCCCTTTTAGAGATGCTTCCGGTTCTTTGACAAGCATCACACGTTTGGCATAGGGTATTTGCTTCTTTGAAAATCGTGGGCCAATAGAAACCCGCATCATAAACTTTCTTAGCGGTGACCGAAGGGCCATAATGTCCACCGGTGGGCCCGTGATGACATGCGTCCAAAATTTTTCTAGTCTCACCACCCGATATACATCTCCTCACCATCCCATCCGCACAAACCCGGAATAGGTGCGGATCTTCCCAAAAATAATATTTGAGGTTCGAGAAAAACTTGCTCTTCTCTTGATGGCTCATCCCCTTTCTCAAAACTCCACCGACCAAATAATTTGCTAAGTCGGCATACCAAGGTGCTTCATCCTCGTCCTCCTCGCTTGTACCTACATGAAACAAAAATTCCTCCGGGAAAGAGTCATTAATGTTAGTATCGCCTTGCTTGTCAAGATTTGGATTCTCCAATCTCGACAAGTGATCGGCGGCAAGATTTTCGGCACCCCTCTTATCTTTAATTTCGTGTCGAATTCTTGCAAGAGAAGAATCCAACGAATAAGACGCGGTTTTGCATCTTGTTTAGCAAAAAGATATTTGAGGGCCGAATGATCGGTAAATACAACGGTTTTTGAAAGCACAAGATATTGCCTAAACTTGTCAAAGGCAAACACAACCGCAAGCAACTCTTTTTCGGTCGTGGTGTAGTTTTGTTGGGCCCCATTCAATGTTTTGCTAGCAAAATAGATAGGTTTAAAATGGTTGTCTACTCTTTGTCCTAGGACGGCTCCTAGGGCAAAGTCGCTTGCATCACACATAAGCTCAAATGGTTTTGACCAATCGGAGGAAACTATTATGGGTGCTTGGGTCAAATGGTCCTTAAGGGTCGAAAATGCACTCAAACAAGGGTCATCGAACACAAAGGGCGTATCCTTTTCAAGTAGCTTAGTCATCGGTCGGGTGATCTTTGAAAAATCCTTAATGAATCTACGGTAGAACCCGGCGTGACCCAAGAAACTCCTAACGCCTTTTACATTAGTCGGAGGGGGTAATTTGGCAATAACATCAATCTTTGCCCTATCAACTTCAATTCCCAATCCTGACACTTTGTGTCCCAACACAATACCCTCACGTACCATAAAATGGCACTTCTCCCAATTCAACACTAGGTGGGCCTTCTCACATCTCTCCAACATTTTGTCCAAATTGTTTAAACATGACTCAAATGAGTTGCCAAAAACTGAAAAATCATCCATGAAGACTTCCATGGAGGTTTCAACCATATCGTGAAAAATGGCAATCATGCACCTTTGAAAAGTGGCCGGGGCGTTGCAAAGACCGAAAGGCATCCTCCTATAGGCATAGGTGCCGTAAGGGCAAGTAAAAGTGGTCTTTTCTTGATCCTCGGGGTCTATTGGGATTTGAAAATACCCCGAGAATCCATCAAGAAAGCAATAAAACTCGTTTCCCGCTAGCCTTTCAAGCATTTGGTCAATAAAGGGGAGGGGAAAATGGTCTTTTCGTGTAGCATCATTTAATTTCCTATAGTCAATGCATACACGCCAACCCGTGACCGTCCTTGTGGGTATCATTTCGTTTTTCTCGTTAGCCACAACGGTCATCCCCCCCTTTTTTGGCACACAATGTACCGGGCTCACCCAAGAGCTATCCGCAATAGGGTAAATGATACCCGCATCAAGAAGCTTAATCACTTCTTTCTTGACTACATCCACCATATTGGGATTAAGCCTCCGTTGTCTTTGAACAACGGGTTTAAAATCATCAACAAAATTGATTTTGTGCTTACAAAAGGATGGGCTTATTCCCGGTATGTCGGATGTTCGCCAAGCAAAAGCTCCTTTGTGAGCCTTGAGTACATTCAACAATTTGGCTTTTTCATCATTTACAAGGGAGGAGGAAATGATTACGGGTAAGAGATTTTCCTCATGGAGATAGGCATACTCCAAATGGCTTGGAAGTTCTTTCAATTCCAAATCACGTGGTGGATCCTCCAATGATGTTTTGATCCTCATATTGTCATCCTTTTTAAGCTCCTCAAAAGCCTCCTCACCATCGAGCTCTTCTTCATCATTTGTCTCCTCCATGCTCATGACCAACTCCTCCTCGGTCATTGCTTCAACATGTGCTTCTAAGAAGTCAACAAGTTCCGATTCCAATCCAAGCAAGCTTTCCAATTCTTCATCTACCGCATCATCTATCACATCAATGCTAAAACAAGAATCATCGTTAGAATAAGGATGCTTCATGGCCTTGTCGACCGTGAAGGCAATCCTTTCGTCACCTACTCCTAAAGTCAATTTCTTGTCTTTGACTCCTATTATGGCGTCCGCGGTGTGTAAAAATGGCCTTCCTAGAATCAACGGTACCTTACTATCCTCTTCCATTTCTAGGATGACAAAATCTACCGGGAAGGTGAATTGGCCAACTTCAATTAACATGTTTTCCGCAATCCCAATGGGATATTGGAAAGATCTATCGGCAAGACGAATACTCATACGTGTGGGGGTGAGGGATCCTAGGGACAATTTCGCATACAAAGAATAAGGCATCAAATTAATACTAGCCCCTAGGTCGGCTAATGCATCACACGTAATGAATTTACCCAAAGTACAAGAAATGATGAAACTCCCGGGATCACCAAGCTTTGGTGGGATTTGGTTTTGAACAAGAGCCGAACATTCTTCATTCAAAAACATAGCCGAAGCTTCCGAAAGCTTTTCTTTGTTGCTCACCAAATCTTTGATGAATTTGGCGTAGTTCGGCATCCCGGCTAGTACATCAACCAAAGGCACATTGATTCGGATGCCTTTGATCATGTCCACAAATTTTCCGTATTGGGCTGCAATCTTTTCCTTTCTTAGCCTTTGAGGGTATGGAATATTTGGCTTGTACGCTTTTACAACCGGTGTAGGTGACACCGGTGCATCCGTTGGTGTAGAATCATCCACATTTTCCTCATCCGCCTCTTCCTCAAATTCCTGCACAAAAGAGTTAGGGATATTTTTGTCTTTGGCTTGAGGTTGTGGTGGAAGTTCCTTTCCGCTCCGTGTAACAATAGCATTCACATGCTCGTTCCTTGCGGGCGGTGGTTGGTATGGCTTTGACCCTCCACTAGAAGATGATGGTTGTTGTCTTGGGTTTTGTTGCGTGTTACTTGGTAGGCCACCGGTTGGCCTACTACTTTGCCCCTCGGACAACCTATCCATTTTCCTTTCCAAGTCTTGTATGGAGGCTTGATGATTCTTTTGCCCTTGTTCCACACTAAGCCTTATATTCGTCATTTGGGTCTTTAACCTCTCGGTGCAAGCATCTTGCTTAGTCATGAACTCCTTCATCATTTGTTCCATAGGAGTCAAAGTAGGTTCTTGTTTTTGAACCGGTGGTGGGTTGTTGTCTCTTGAAGAACCTTGGTGTTGGTTTTGGTTGTAGTGTTGGTTCGAGGATTGGTTGTAATTTTGATTTGAGTTTTGGTTGTATGGTTGATTCGGTCGAGAAAATCGGTTGTTTTGGTTGTAGCTTCCTCCTTGATAACCTCCCGAATTCCTATTTTGGTAACCACCCCGTTGGTAGTTTCCACTTTGGTGATTTCCTTGTTGGAGGAAATTAACATCTTCCTCATCTCCCACCATTGGTAAATCATCTTGTGCACAATTTTCCGTGGCATGGTTACCACCACAATTACCAAAACCTTCCCGAAGCTCCTTGATTTCACCCTTTAGTGTCTTGAATTGAGCATCAAACTTAGAAGATAATGCTTTGATTTCTTTCATCATTGCCGAGTCATTGGGGCTTCCATCCTTACCACTTGTTCCTTCCACAAAAGCAACATGCTTCTTCACCGGTTTCCCTTCTTTATCTTTAGCCCAATTTAGGCTTTGGATCACCTTATCCTCAAGAACCTTCCAAGCTTCGTTTGGTGTCTTATAAAGAAATTAACCACCTCCCGAAGCGTCAAGAATACTAGCCGAATTTATGTTAAGACCATTGTAGAACAACACAATAATATCCCTCTTTTTCAACTCGTGGCCATGACAATTTCTCAACATTTCCTTCATCCTACACCACGCTTCTACCAAGCTTTCGCCTTCTTGTTGTTTGAAGTCTCTAATCTCATTCAATAACCTTTCGGCCAAAGCCGGAGGGTAATACCGCCGAACAAATGCTTCTCTCATCTCGTCCCATGTTGTAATGGTGTTTGGTTCCAATTCTTGAAACCATATCTTCGCCTCACCACATAGAGACATAGGAAAAGTCCGTAGGCGAATTGCCTCATCCATATTTGGCCCATACTTGAACCAACTCCCAATCTCAAGAAAACTCGCAATATGTTTGTGCGGATCGGCCCGCACCCTTCCATCAAATTGTTTATCCCTAATGAGTTGCATGTGATGCCCCTTCAAAGAGAAATTATCATTTTCAATATCCGGAACCCGTATGGCCGACTCGGGTGTCGGTGCTACGGTTCTAACCCGCGAGCAAATAGGAGTATCATCCTCATCCGCCATATCGTCTTCAATTATAATAACCTCTTCCGCGTGCTCAGGTGTTACAAGCTCGTCTTCAAAAACCTCTTCGATCAAGACGTTTCCCGAAGATGTATCCGAATCCGTGCGACTACAAGTTGAATCCGTTGGATTATTCTTTGGCTTCCTCCTTCGCTTCTTTTTAGCGGCTTTCTCCGGATTGGACAAGGGACTAAGTAGTTCGTGGCCCGAACTTCTTGTGCTCATCCACTACCAAATCAAACCTATAAAGCACAAAAGATAAAACCGTCAAATGCACCGGCGCAACACAACTTAAAAAGTAACTTTCAAAGAATAAATTCCGAGAAAGGATCAATCAATCTCACTTAAATCAACTTCAATTTACAACCTATGTTCCCCGGCAGCGGCGCCAAAAACTTGATGTGTTGAATCTAGTTATTAAATTTATCGTTGTAAAATAAACAAGAAAATACCGCGCTAGACCAAAACACAACCGGGCAGTGGACCCTATCGTGTAGTAGTATAGTTGGGTAAGTTCGGGTTTGAACGCAGGGAACTTAAGTTTAAAAAGTTGAAGTTAAGTGTGATCAATTAGATAAAAGAAAGTAAAATGTGGTTGGGTGTGACCGAGTTGCCACGATGCTTAAAACTACAATTTATAATAAATCAGAGCGGTGGACTCAGGAAGAGTCAAATTGGTTGTTTTGAACTTTCAAATATTAAAAACAATGCTTGCTTGGACTATTTCACTAGTGATTTCGGGGTGTAAGGTTATAACCGGTTAGGATGTATGCTAAAGTAATACTCGTGAAACATAAGCTAGGCGTTAGCTAAAACCTATTGTTCAACTTCAATTAGCAACCTATGATTTGATCTAGTAACGGACGTTCACCATGGTTACTAACTTGCACAAATTAACTAAATCATTTAACACATTCCAAATTACATTCGCAATTTTGTTCGATCATTCATAGACAAATAATCAATAGCAATTCACTAGTTGAAAACGTTCGCTATATCGATTAGTGAATCACCATATGGTTAAATTCTTGAGATAAAGCCTAATTACACAAGGTTCTCCGATTAAACATAAATTTAGGACGGTGAGTCTGTAAATCATCCACGCGACAAACATTCGCTATAATCGCTAACTTGTGTGTATTTAACTTGAGTTGTTACAATCGTCAAATGCTTTGTCCCACAAATGACAAACAACTTATTGAGGTATTTTTTATAAGCAACAAACGTTCGCTATAATTGCTTAGTTAAAATGCCAAAAGTTTACTAACAACAACAAGCTATACTCATACAAATACATGGATGATTCACAAGCTCAAACATAAATTAACACCAAAAGGTTACACCCCTAATCATCTAGTTATTTCATCCAAGCAAACATATAGATAACTAGCCACTCATAATCACAACAACTAAACAAATCTCATAAACACAATACAAATCCATAAATAACTTCAAATTAGATTAAATCGAAATTATACCAAAGTTGTTACACAAATGTCTCCAAGAGAAGTTGCTTGATGTCCCACTCACAAGCTCCACTTCAATGCTAGTAGAACATGGTGAAATTTTTTATGGTGAAGATTAGGTGAAGAGAAGTTAATGAATTAATTGGGTGTATTGAATGAGAGTGAAGTGAGTTGGGTTGGGAAAAATTGTGTGTGTTTTTCATGGTGAAGATTATTTGAAGAGATGTTAATGGTGTCTCTTTTTCTTCTCTTTCCTCCCTCCTGCAGCTCCCAAACTCCCCTCTTTCATAAAAAACGGTTGAGCATTAAATGCTCAACCAATCAAAATCGCACAACACACCAATCAGCCTCGGACTTTGCTCAGATCGAAAGATAGCCGATCGGCTTTAATGTCATAGCCGATCGGCTTTTAGGGGCCAGCCGAACGGCTTCTAAAGCTCAGCCGAACGGCTTCCATAGTAAAAAAAAACACAAGCTTCAGCGAGGGAAAACTCTGTAATGAAAATACACTAAGATAGCCGATCTTCTAAGGGAAGCAGATCTGCTGAACATTAATAGCCGATCGGCTTTGAGATCTTAGCCGATCGGCTTTGCTTCTTTTCAGCTTCATTTTCAAGCCCAGCCAGCATTGGTCCAAACTTCACCAATTCTTCACCTATTCGCATGCGTTTCTAGCTTTTTACCTGAAATAGATTTCCAAACAAAATAAGTATCGGAAGTTCTTGAAATCTAATCAAATACATATGCAAAACAATGATATCGCGATAGATTTATATAGCCAAAATGAGCGATATCAAATATCCCCACACTTGAACTTTGCTTGTCCTCAAGCAAATCATCATCTTACCATTTTATAGTCCACTCTTGCAACGTTATAAGTGAAGATTAAGTTAACTAACACAACGCTGGCACTAACCACCAAAGCAATTAGGCAAGCAATATATGTTTAAGCATTAGAAACTCGAGATGTTTTAATTTGTCAAGCCCGAATGCACGACTTAGCACCTCACATAAGGATAAGTGTTTAGTCACTCACTCTCGACCTATAAGACTACAAGGTAAGGAAGTAAGCAATGTAACACTCAATCAAGCCAAGTCATGATGCAATGTTACCATAGGCTTGCACAAGGATCAAATCTCCACCGTCTTGACGTGAGCACCAAGTAAGATCTCAAAGGAGGTATTCTAAATGTGTGTTGTAACAAATGTAGGCTAAATACGGAATGGGATATGATAGACACAATAATTGGTGAAAAATGGTAGTCAAGATCCGTGAAAAATGTGCTAATGTTACCTATTGGTTTAAGCATGTGTCGGTAATGAAACTTAAGATTCTTGTGTTAAATCAATTCAAATTATTATTGTTCTCATTTTTTTTTATTTATTTTTTTTTTTTTTTGGAATAATTGCATTCTATGACTTTCTATGAATCCTATGTAACGAACTTTCGAACCAACCATCCTAGACCGGATAAAGGCCTTCGGTGGCTAGGTGTAGAACACCCCCTCGGGAACTACTTGTTCAGGAATTCAAAGGCCATTTAGTTGACTACAATCATCCAACCATAACCTTTAAGCTCAATAGTTAACTTCTATTCATATGATTATTTCTAACATCAATCATGGAATTTAACACTAGAATCCCAATTCAAAACGACTTAAATCACATTTTGGATAAAACTCGTTAAAATTCCAAATAGGCAAACATCTTGAAAAAGTGATTGGTTTCGGGAATTGACTACACCAAAAATAAGGCTAATATTTAGTGGGTTGAATGTGGAAGTTTTCTATGGGTTTCTTAGCACTAAAAATGAGTGCTAACGACATGTGTAAACTGGATATAAACGGTTTTAAAGGAAAAATAAGATCAAAAACTCCTAAGAATACCTCCTCGTCTTCGACCCCACCTGTATCACATTTCTGTGATCCCACAGCGGTCTCAAAATGCATCACTAGGGCAAGTTCTAGAACAAACTACAATCACCGGCACACTCATAGCAATAAACAATATAAACACTAAAGGTAAGTGTTTTTCTCAATTAGGCTCAAATTTCTCACAATTTTTATAGTGAAGGCTACAAATGTGCTAGTCATGCAATTCACCCTATTAGGTTGCTTTTTTATGACACATCTCAAAAGGTTAAGTTGCAAGAGAGAAAATTAAATTGCTTCCAATTAATTTATCACAGTTTAAGATTTTCAAAGCAATCAATCTTTTAAGGACAAACATATTCCTAGCAAACTATCATTCCCCGACCTTTTATTAGAATTTGCAACAATCTATCAGGCCAAGATCAGTAACAGACTTATTAAATGACCAATGGCCCGTTAATAGGATTCGTAAGGTTCGATTGGGGAACCAATAGGCTTTACAAACCCCAATAAAAGGCAAGAAACAACAATTCACTAAGAATGGAATTCAAGTGAATACCTCCCCACACTTGAGAGTTGCATTGCCCCCAATGCAAACATAAGCAAGGAAAAAGCATAAGTGTGAAGGTAAAAAGAAACGAGAACTTCCCCGGGGGTTTTGCATAAAGGCGTGGAAACGCGAGCTGGCTCTTGATAAACGTGTAGAGATCCCATCCAGCTCGGCATGCTAAAAAAAAAGGCAACAAACAAAAAAAAAACAAGCACCAAAACACAAGTGCAACATGGATACATACTAAGAATGCATATAAAAGGTAAATGAATGTTAATCATCCAAAGTACCAAAGGGAAAAATAACCAAAGAATAAAAAAAGTGTTCAATAGTTTAACAATCCTAAAACACAATAGCACCCAACTACCAACCCCCACCATGGGGCGGGTCATGGGTGGGATCATCCTGCTGTTGCGGCAGCTGATATGGGTAGGGAGACCCAAAAAGCCAATGACTGTGAGCTTCTTGCTGCCAGTTACTGGGTGGAGGGGCAGACCAAGAAGTGCCCCAATCTTGTTGCTGTTGACGATAAGAAGAGGTGTGCATGTGATCCCGGTGTCGCTGAAGCTCAACTAGTGCAGTGTCTCTATCATAGACAGGGGCAGGGAGAATACCTCCCGGTTCTCCCCAACGAGGAGGTTCTTGATAAGGGGCAGGCACATGGTTAGGAATATGGTTCGCCATGCGCTCATGATCATGAATGAGCCAACCGTTTTGATATCGATTGACCCCCCACTCGTACTGGGATTGCTCCCGGAATGTCTGTTGGTCCAAACGCATATTCCTAAAGTCGGTCATAAAGTTTCTCCAATAGGCAGGTTCCTCAGAATGAGATGAATCACCAGGACCCGATGTCTCATCCGCACGCACAGTCTCTGGATCTTCTTCTTCTTCTTCATCTTCATCAGAATCATGAATGGTAACTGGTCTTTTTCCTTTAGCCCCGGCCCGAGACACTGTTGCCGCCTCCCTAGGAGTGAGCTTATAAGCAACATATGATCCTCCTTTCTTTCTCAAAACCTGGGCGGTGGCATAAGACTCAGCCCCAATCGGAAGAGTATTGTTTGGAATTCGGGTATAGGGTGGGACGCCTCGGGACTTCAAACTGATGTTTAGACCTTTGGCAATCCGGGTGATGAAATGGCCCCCACAAAGCTTAGAGTTTGCCTTATGCCCAGCAGCATAGGCATGAAGATATTTGCCCACAGCAAAAGGAATATTTATCCTTTCCCGACTTTTCAGCTGATCTAAAAACCACAAGTCGATCAAGGTGACCTTTTCCCGATTGGTCCCCCGAAGAGTGAGTGTATTTGCTAACATCTTGTGTATCACCTTATATATGAGGGATGTAAGGTGCTTATTCAAGTTCTTTCCCCCAAGATAAGGCGATGTGCTAAACTTTTCCCACACTTGAGCATTACACTGCCCTTCCTCTAACCTTGCCCCGGTCATGATGTATCGATCAATCCAATGAGAAGAATACTCCTCGTCAGTGTAGATCCCCAAACACCCTGCAAGTTCTTTTAAGGATAAATTTCTCGGGGCCCCACCAAGTTTGAAACTCAAAAACTTATCGTTAACGTTGTTGACAATGAACATTTCCACCGTTGCTAAGAATTCCATCACCAGTTCTTCGTAAATCGGTTCTTGAATCCCAAGAAGCTTCTCAAAATCATTCACACCAAGAGCTTCATCATTAAACCTCACAGTTTGAGTGAAGATGCGTCGAATGTCTTGAGCAACCCCCACAACCTCCAACGGGTTCCAATTGATTTCCCGAGGGTATTCACACTCCTTTTTATGAATGTTATATAAGGCTTCAGTGAATTCCATGTAGTGATACTGATGGCGCCCAAAGATCAAATGGGGGTGGCGGTCATTAGGAAGTAAATCCTCGTAAATACTTTGCGGATATTGAGGCTCATAAGTGTCAGGTCGGTTATTCCTGCCTCTCTGCACAACACAACATAACAAAATACAAGCTTTCCAAGTTGAGTCAGAGTTAGCACAAAAGAATATGACAGAATGAGCGATCAATGTTGGGTACAACCACACCTCCTAATAACAAAGCATATATGCCAACAACCGCATTACCATGCAAACAACCACAATTGACAATCATAGCCCACAACGATAATTTTCGACAATTCACAGTCAAGACTTAAACCCTACAAAGAATAGCATGTACTCCAATATCAAACAAAGCTTGATCATGCCTATGTCATACAATTTCAATTCAAGCAAGTCTTACAATCAAGATTACACGCCACACCAAGTGACTTTCACATAAGTAAATAACTCCAATATCAAACATAACTTGAATTAAGCAAAAATGATCACTCAATTTGAATCAAGGCATGTCTTACAATCAAAAGTTAAATTACAAAAAGTCAAAGTCAAAGTAAAAGTTTGACCAGAAAAAAGTCAACTCCTTCTTCCCCAATTTTTCACATAAACCCTAATTTTACTAAATCATCCACAAACTAAAAGTTAATCAATCAATCAATCACATTATGCAATCGAACATGAATTACACTATAATTAACACCCAACACCAAGCATAAATCACTAAATTCGGATTACCCCCAAATTAGCATATGAACCCTAATTTGCAAATCATCTAAATCGAGCAATTCAAACAATGAATCATGGTGTAAACCAAGTATTAAGCATGAATCAAGCATAATAATCAACAAATTCACAAGGAAATCATCCCCACACTTGAATTAAACCAAACCCGGATTCAAGTGTTCTTCCCCAATTTAATTGAAAGATGGAAAGATTAAGGGGAGTTATATGATGTACCTTTGATGGTCTAGACATGATTATTGTTTGATTTGAAGAAAGATATGAAGATTAGATGACTTTTTGAGGGAGTAAGAGGCTAGCCGATCGGCTACTGTAGTGTGGAAGAGACAAGCAACTAAATGTTTTATCCTTTAAAAATCGCACAGTAATAGCCCAAAACCGATCGGCTTACGCCTTAGCCGAACGGCTACTGTAGCCGAACTGCTCCAAACTAATAGCCGAACGGCTTTATCACACAAAATTGCACACTCAGTTTGAAGGCCACTCGCGGTAGTGAAAAATCAAAGAGTTAGCCGATCTGCTAACGATAGCCGATCTGCTTTGGGTCAAGAGCCGAACTGCTATCGATAGCCGATCGGCTTATTACCCCAGTAAATTTACACCCAAACCACGGTTTAAGTTCTGTGATGATTTTGCAAAGAACAAACCGAACGGCTTTGTTAAGCCGATCGGCTCATCCAGTTACAGTCCACAGCAGAAAATCACAATCACTAAAAGTAATTGTTTAAACACACAATCGCAGCAGAAAATCAGTTCAAAAATATCAAAAAGGATATAAACACGAGTTTCCTCGTGATCGGGCTTCATTTATTAACGAGTCCAAGCTAGACTCGACCCCGAATTCATTTATCCTTGGGGTAAGTTGCGAGCTCCTCCCACTCGCCATCAACTTCTTCCTCATGGTAAAGCTTCAATCGGTGACCGTTTACAATGAAAGTTCCTCCATCCGAACCGATAAGTTCCACGTATCCGGATGGATAACCGTGCTTGACCGTATAAGGGCCGGTCCAACGTGGCTTGAACTTAGGTTGCTTCAACTTAAATCGGGATTGAAAAAGAAGCACTTTGTCACCCGCCTTAAATTCTTTTCTCATTTTGAGCTTTCGGTCGTGCAAAACTTTGGTTCTTTCTTTGTAAACGCGAGAATTCTCATATGCTTGCAATCGAAGCTCATCCAACTCATGGAGTTGTAACATCCTCTTCTCACCCGCTTCAACCAAATCTAAGTTGCAATTCTTGAGTGCCCAATAAGCTTTGTGCTCAATTTCACAAGGTAAATGGCAGGTTTTGCCGTAGAGCAACCGATATGGTGTTTGTTCCAATAGGTGTCTTGTAGGCGGTCCGAAATGCCCACAATGCATCTTCAAGCTTCTTGGACCATAAGGCTCGGTTGTCCTTCACCGTTTTTTCCAAAATCCTCTTCAAGGCACGGTTTGTGTTCTCGACTTGACCACTCGTTTGCGGGTGGTAGGAAGTCGAGAACCGGTGATTCACCCCATATCTTTTAAGCACTTTTTCAAGTTGAGCATTAGCAAAGTGGCTCCCCCTGTCACTAATCAACGCTTTAGGCATCCCAAATCGAGAAAACAAACTCTTTAAGAAGTCGATCACCACCCGAGCGTCATTCGTGGGCAAAGCCTTTGCTTCCGCCCATTTGGACACATAATCAACCGCCACCAAAATATATTCATTCTTGAAAGATGGAGGAAATGGACCCATGAAATCAATGCCCCAAATATCAAACACTTCACACACTTGGATGCTAGTTTGTGGCATTTCATCCCTTTTAGAGATGCTTCCGGTTCTTTGACAAGCATCACACGTTTGGCATAGGGTATTTGCTTCTTTGAAAATCGTGGGCCAATAGAAACCCGCATCATAAACTTTCTTAGCGGTGACCGAAGGGCCATAATGTCCACCGGTGGGCCCGTGATGACATGCGTCCAAAATTTTTCTAGTCTCACCACCCGATATACATCTCCTCACCATCCCATCCGCACAAACCCGGAATAGGTGCGGATCTTCCCAAAAATAATATTTGAGGTTCGAGAAAAACTTGCTCTTCTCTTGATGGCTCATCCCCTTTCTCAAAACTCCACCGACCAAATAATTTGCTAAGTCGGCATACCAAGGTGCTTCATCCTCGTCCTCCTCGCTTGTACCTACATGAAACAAAAATTCCTCCGGGAAAGAGTCATTAATGTTAGTATCGCCTTGCTTGTCAAGATTTGGATTCTCCAATCTCGACAAGTGATCGGCGGCAAGATTTTCGGCACCCCTCTTATCTTTAATTTCGTGTCGAATTCTTGCAAGAGAAGAATCCAACGAATAAGACGCGGTTTTGCATCTTGTTTAGCAAAAAGATATTTGAGGGCCGAATGATCGGTAAATACAACGGTTTTTGAAAGCACAAGATATTGCCTAAACTTGTCAAAGGCAAACACAACCGCAAGCAACTCTTTTTCGGTCGTGGTGTAGTTTTGTTGGGCCCCATTCAATGTTTTGCTAGCAAAATAGATAGGTTTAAAATGGTTGTCTACTCTTTGTCCTAGGACGGCTCCTAGGGCAAAGTCGCTTGCATCACACATAAGCTCAAATGGTTTTGACCAATCGGAGGAAACTATTATGGGTGCTTGGGTCAAATGGTCCTTAAGGGTCGAAAATGCACTCAAACAAGGGTCATCGAACACAAAGGGCGTATCCTTTTCAAGTAGCTTAGTCATCGGTCGGGTGATCTTTGAAAAATCCTTAATGAATCTACGGTAGAACCCGGCGTGACCCAAGAAACTCCTAACGCCTTTTACATTAGTCGGAGGGGGTAATTTGGCAATAACATCAATCTTTGCCCTATCAACTTCAATTCCCAATCCTGACACTTTGTGTCCCAACACAATACCCTCACGTACCATAAAATGGCACTTCTCCCAATTCAACACTAGGTGGGCCTTCTCACATCTCTCCAACATTTTGTCCAAATTGTTTAAACATGACTCAAATGAGTTGCCAAAAACTGAAAAATCATCCATGAAGACTTCCATGGAGGTTTCAACCATATCGTGAAAAATGGCAATCATGCACCTTTGAAAAGTGGCCGGGGCGTTGCAAAGACCGAAAGGCATCCTCCTATAGGCATAGGTGCCGTAAGGGCAAGTAAAAGTGGTCTTTTCTTGATCCTCGGGGTCTATTGGGATTTGAAAATACCCCGAGAATCCATCAAGAAAGCAATAAAACTCGTTTCCCGCTAGCCTTTCAAGCATTTGGTCAATAAAGGGGAGGGGAAAATGGTCTTTTCGTGTAGCATCATTTAATTTCCTATAGTCAATGCATACACGCCAACCCGTGACCGTCCTTGTGGGTATCATTTCGTTTTTCTCGTTAGCCACAACGGTCATCCCCCCCTTTTTTGGCACACAATGTACCGGGCTCACCCAAGAGCTATCCGCAATAGGGTAAATGATACCCGCATCAAGAAGCTTAATCACTTCTTTCTTGACTACATCCACCATATTGGGATTAAGCCTCCGTTGTCTTTGAACAACGGGTTTAAAATCATCAACAAAATTGATTTTGTGCTTACAAAAGGATGGGCTTATTCCCGGTATGTCGGATGTTCGCCAAGCAAAAGCTCCTTTGTGAGCCTTGAGTACATTCAACAATTTGGCTTTTTCATCATTTACAAGGGAGGAGGAAATGATTACGGGTAAGAGATTTTCCTCATGGAGATAGGCATACTCCAAATGGCTTGGAAGTTCTTTCAATTCCAAATCACGTGGTGGATCCTCCAATGATGTTTTGATCCTCATATTGTCATCCTTTTTAAGCTCCTCAAAAGCCTCCTCACCATCGAGCTCTTCTTCATCATTTGTCTCCTCCATGCTCATGACCAACTCCTCCTCGGTCATTGCTTCAACATGTGCTTCTAAGAAGTCAACAAGTTCCGATTCCAATCCAAGCAAGCTTTCCAATTCTTCATCTACCGCATCATCTATCACATCAATGCTAAAACAAGAATCATCGTTAGAATAAGGATGCTTCATGGCCTTGTCGACCGTGAAGGCAATCCTTTCGTCACCTACTCCTAAAGTCAATTTCTTGTCTTTGACTCCTATTATGGCGTCCGCGGTGTGTAAAAATGGCCTTCCTAGAATCAACGGTACCTTACTATCCTCTTCCATTTCTAGGATGACAAAATCTACCGGGAAGGTGAATTGGCCAACTTCAATTAACATGTTTTCCGCAATCCCAATGGGATATTGGAAAGATCTATCGGCAAGACGAATACTCATACGTGTGGGGGTGAGGGATCCTAGGGACAATTTCGCATACAAAGAATAAGGCATCAAATTAATACTAGCCCCTAGGTCGGCTAATGCATCACACGTAATGAATTTACCCAAAGTACAAGAAATGATGAAACTCCCGGGATCACCAAGCTTTGGTGGGATTTGGTTTTGAACAAGAGCCGAACATTCTTCATTCAAAAACATAGCCGAAGCTTCCGAAAGCTTTTCTTTGTTGCTCACCAAATCTTTGATGAATTTGGCGTAGTTCGGCATCCCGGCTAGTACATCAACCAAAGGCACATTGATTCGGATGCCTTTGATCATGTCCACAAATTTTCCGTATTGGGCTGCAATCTTTTCCTTTCTTAGCCTTTGAGGGTATGGAATATTTGGCTTGTACGCTTTTACAACCGGTGTAGGTGACACCGGTGCATCCGTTGGTGTAGAATCATCCACATTTTCCTCATCCGCCTCTTCCTCAAATTCCTGCACAAAAGAGTTAGGGATATTTTTGTCTTTGGCTTGAGGTTGTGGTGGAAGTTCCTTTCCGCTCCGTGTAACAATAGCATTCACATGCTCGTTCCTTGCGGGCGGTGGTTGGTATGGCTTTGACCCTCCACTAGAAGATGATGGTTGTTGTCTTGGGTTTTGTTGCGTGTTACTTGGTAGGCCACCGGTTGGCCTACTACTTTGCCCCTCGGACAACCTATCCATTTTCCTTTCCAAGTCTTGTATGGAGGCTTGATGATTCTTTTGCCCTTGTTCCACACTAAGCCTTATATTCGTCATTTGGGTCTTTAACCTCTCGGTGCAAGCATCTTGCTTAGTCATGAACTCCTTCATCATTTGTTCCATAGGAGTCAAAGTAGGTTCTTGTTTTTGAACCGGTGGTGGGTTGTTGTCTCTTGAAGAACCTTGGTGTTGGTTTTGGTTGTAGTGTTGGTTCGAGGATTGGTTGTAATTTTGATTTGAGTTTTGGTTGTATGGTTGATTCGGTCGAGAAAATCGGTTGTTTTGGTTGTAGCTTCCTCCTTGATAACCTCCCGAATTCCTATTTTGGTAACCACCCCGTTGGTAGTTTCCACTTTGGTGATTTCCTTGTTGGAGGAAATTAACATCTTCCTCATCTCCCACCATTGGTAAATCATCTTGTGCACAATTTTCCGTGGCATGGTTACCACCACAATTACCAAAACCTTCCCGAAGCTCCTTGATTTCACCCTTTAGTGTCTTGAATTGAGCATCAAACTTAGAAGATAATGCTTTGATTTCTTTCATCATTGCCGAGTCATTGGGGCTTCCATCCTTACCACTTGTTCCTTCCACAAAAGCAACATGCTTCTTCACCGGTTTCCCTTCTTTATCTTTAGCCCAATTTAGGCTTTGGATCACCTTATCCTCAAGAACCTTCCAAGCTTCGTTTGGTGTCTTATAAAGAAATTAACCACCTCCCGAAGCGTCAAGAATACTAGCCGAATTTATGTTAAGACCATTGTAGAACAACACAATAATATCCCTCTTTTTCAACTCGTGGCCATGACAATTTCTCAACATTTCCTTCATCCTACACCACGCTTCTACCAAGCTTTCGCCTTCTTGTTGTTTGAAGTCTCTAATCTCATTCAATAACCTTTCGGCCAAAGCCGGAGGGTAATACCGCCGAACAAATGCTTCTCTCATCTCGTCCCATGTTGTAATGGTGTTTGGTTCCAATTCTTGAAACCATATCTTCGCCTCACCACATAGAGACATAGGAAAAGTCCGTAGGCGAATTGCCTCATCCATATTTGGCCCATACTTGAACCAACTCCCAATCTCAAGAAAACTCGCAATATGTTTGTGCGGATCGGCCCGCACCCTTCCATCAAATTGTTTATCCCTAATGAGTTGCATGTGATGCCCCTTCAAAGAGAAATTATCATTTTCAATATCCGGAACCCGTATGGCCGACTCGGGTGTCGGTGCTACGGTTCTAACCCGCGAGCAAATAGGAGTATCATCCTCATCCGCCATATCGTCTTCAATTATAATAACCTCTTCCGCGTGCTCAGGTGTTACAAGCTCGTCTTCAAAAACCTCTTCGATCAAGACGTTTCCCGAAGATGTATCCGAATCCGTGCGACTACAAGTTGAATCCGTTGGATTATTCTTTGGCTTCCTCCTTCGCTTCTTTTTAGCGGCTTTCTCCGGATTGGACAAGGGACTAAGTAGTTCGTGGCCCGAACTTCTTGTGCTCATCCACTACCAAATCAAACCTATAAAGCACAAAAGATAAAACCGTCAAATGCACCGGCGCAACACAACTTAAAAAGTAACTTTCAAAGAATAAATTCCGAGAAAGGATCAATCAATCTCACTTAAATCAACTTCAATTTACAACCTATGTTCCCCGGCAGCGGCGCCAAAAACTTGATGTGTTGAATCTAGTTATTAAATTTATCGTTGTAAAATAAACAAGAAAATACCGCGCTAGACCAAAACACAACCGGGCAGTGGACCCTATCGTGTAGTAGTATAGTTGGGTAAGTTCGGGTTTGAACGCAGGGAACTTAAGTTTAAAAAGTTGAAGTTAAGTGTGATCAATTAGATAAAAGAAAGTAAAATGTGGTTGGGTGTGACCGAGTTGCCACGATGCTTAAAACTACAATTTATAATAAATCAGAGCGGTGGACTCAGGAAGAGTCAAATTGGTTGTTTTGAACTTTCAAATATTAAAAACAATGCTTGCTTGGACTATTTCACTAGTGATTTCGGGGTGTAAGGTTATAACCGGTTAGGATGTATGCTAAAGTAATACTCGTGAAACATAAGCTAGGCGTTAGCTAAAACCTATTGTTCAACTTCAATTAGCAACCTATGATTTGATCTAGTAACGGACGTTCACCATGGTTACTAACTTGCACAAATTAACTAAATCATTTAACACATTCCAAATTACATTCGCAATTTTGTTCGATCATTCATAGACAAATAATCAATAGCAATTCACTAGTTGAAAACGTTCGCTATATCGATTAGTGAATCACCATATGGTTAAATTCTTGAGATAAAGCCTAATTACACAAGGTTCTCCGATTAAACATAAATTTAGGACGGTGAGTCTGTAAATCATCCACGCGACAAACATTCGCTATAATCGCTAACTTGTGTGTATTTAACTTGAGTTGTTACAATCGTCAAATGCTTTGTCCCACAAATGACAAACAACTTATTGAGGTATTTTTTATAAGCAACAAACGTTCGCTATAATTGCTTAGTTAAAATGCCAAAAGTTTACTAACAACAACAAGCTATACTCATACAAATACATGGATGATTCACAAGCTCAAACATAAATTAACACCAAAAGGTTACACCCCTAATCATCTAGTTATTTCATCCAAGCAAACATATAGATAACTAGCCACTCATAATCACAACAACTAAACAAATCTCATAAACACAATACAAATCCATAAATAACTTCAAATTAGATTAAATCGAAATTATACCAAAGTTGTTACACAAATGTCTCCAAGAGAAGTTGCTTGATGTCCCACTCACAAGCTCCACTTCAATGCTAGTAGAACATGGTGAAAATTTTTATGGTGAAGATTAGGTGAAGAGAAGTTAATGAATTAATTGGGTGTATTGAATGAGAGTGAAGTGAGTTGGGTTGGGAAAAATTGTGTGTGTTTTTCATGGTGAAGATTATTTGAAGAGATGTTAATGGTGTCTCTTTTTCTTCTCTTTCCTCCCTCCTGCAGCTCCCAAACTCCCCTCTTTCATAAAAAACGGTTGAGCATTAAATGCTCAACCAATCAAAATCGCACAACACACCAATCAGCCTCGGACTTTGCTCAGATCGAAAGATAGCCGATCGGCTTTAATGTCATAGCCGATCGGCTTTAATGTCATAGCCGATCGGCTTTTAGGGGCCAGCCGAACGGCTTCTAAAGCTCAGCCGAACGGCTTCCAAAGTAAAAAAAAACACAAGCTTCAGCGAGGGAAAACTCTGTAATGAAAATACACTAAGATAGCCGATCTTCTAAGGGAAGCAGATCTGCTGAACATTAATAGCCGATCGGCTTTGAGATCTTAGCCGATCGGCTTTGCTTCTTTTCAGCTTCATTTTCAAGCCCAGCCAGCATTGGTCCAAACTTCACCAATTCTTCACCTATTCGCATGCGTTTCTAGCTTTTTACCTGAAATAGATTTCCAAACAAAATAAGTATCGGAAGTTCTTGAAATCTAATCAAATACATATGCAAAACAATGATATCGCGATAGATTTATATAGCCAAAATGAGCGATATCATCACTCCCTCATAAATATGATGTTTTCAAAAAATTCTCATTTTATAACATATGTTAAAATCAATTTCAAAGTACAATTAAATCTTTCCAATGTGATAATGGTGGTGAATACAATAACAAAGACTTTCACGATTTTTTCGCCTCCCACGGTATTCATTTTCGCTTCTCATGCCCTCACACTTCCTAACAAAATGGTAAATCCGAACGCATGTTTCGCACCATTAATAACACTATTCGCAGACTCTTATTTCATGATCACCTGCTACCCACCTATTGGGTGGAAGCTCTTCATATGGCCAATCATCTTCTCAACATTCTCCCCTCATCTTCTATTCAAAATGACACACCTCACTTCCGTCTATTCCAGCAACATCCAAGCTACACGCATCTCCGTGTGTTTGGGTGTTTGTGCTTCCTACACCTCCACACTCCTCACAAACTTTCTCCACGTTCTACTCCATGCATATTTCTAGGATATCCATCTGATCATCGTGGTTATCGGTGCCTCGATTTGTCCACTCATAAGATCATTATCTCTCGCCATGTTGTCTTCGACGAGACAATCCTACCCTTCGGCTCTATCACACCCACTCATTCCCCATCGTATGACTTTCTTGACTCTCCTTCTCCGTTATTTAGTCCACACTTTCAGCCTACAACACCAGTGCTATCTTCGGATGCAGGCCCTCCATCATCTGCCACTACTCTAAACCCAGTAACACTAGACACCACCATCACCACCAGCACCACCACCTAGTCACCCTATGATGACACGAGGTAAGCATGGAATCACAAAACCTATTGATAGACTTAACCTACACACCACCACCATCTCACCAGTGCCCCGGTCATAATTACAGGAAATGAAGGACCCTCAAGCCATGAATGAGGAATATCAGGCTCTTATTACCAATGGCACTTGGGTTCTTGTCCTTCGCCCTCCAGGGGCTAATGTGGTCCACTCCATGTGGCTCTTTAAGCAGAAGTTTCATGCTGACGATCCTGTAGCTCACTACAAAGCTAGATTGGTTGCTAATGGGCATCGATTGTGATGAGACATTTAGTCCGATTGTTAAACCGGTTACTATTCGCACTGTTTTGAGTCTGGAAGTCTCACGTCATTGGCCCATCCATCAGTTCAACGTGAAGAATGCCTTTCTACATGGTGATCTGCACGAGATAGTTTATATGCACCAACCGCCTGGATATCGTGATTCTCGGTATCCTGATCACGTTTGCAGGTTACAGCGCTCCTTGTATGGCCTTAAACAGGCCCCACGTGCTTGGTATCGGCGTTTTGCTGACTTTGTTCAGAGTCAGGGTTTTCAACGCAGTGGATCAGATTCCTCCTTATTTGTTTATCATCACGGATCTGCCACTGCTTATCTTCTCCTGTACATGGATGACATCATTCTTACAGCATCCTCCACGGATCTCTTACATTCCATTATTGGCCAGCTTAGTCGAGAGTTCTCCATGATAGATTTGGGTGCTCTCAACTACTTTCTTGACATCTCCGCCACTCGCAACCATACGGGACTATTCTTATCTCAACAGAAGTACGCGATTGACATACTCGAGCATGCTTCACTGTAACCATGTCGCACCCCTGCTGATACACAGACTAAGCTGGATACCTCTGGACATCCAGTAAGTGACTCCACATTATACAGGAGTCTAGCAGGCGCACTGCAGTATCTCACTTTTACGCGCCCAGACATCTCTTATGCCGTTCAGCAGATATGTCTATTCATGCACGACCCTCGTGAGCCACGTTTCCATGCACTGAAGTGTATTCTACGCTACATTCGCGGAACACTTGACCATGGCCTACAGATGCATACCTCATCCATATATGGTCTTGTTGCATATTCAGACGTTGATTGGGGCGGTTGCCCGACTACACGTCACTCTACATCAGGTTATTGTATATTTCTAGGTGATAATCTTTTATCATTGTCCTCAAAGCGCTAACATGTTATATCATGATTGAGTGCTGAGGCCGAGTATTGGGTAGTAGCTAATGTTGTAGCTGAAAGATGTTGGCTTCGTAATCTTCTCCTAGAGCTACACTCATGTCCTAGTAAGGCTACTATTGTATATTGTGATAACATCAACTCGGTATACATGACTACCAACCCTGTTCAGCACCAGAGGACGAAACACATAGAGATCGACATTCACTTTGTTCGAGATCAGGTTGCAATGGGTGATGTTCGAGTTCTTCATGTACCGTCTCGCTCGCATTACACCGATATCTTCACAAAAGGGCTACCTACATCACTCTTCACAGACTTCCGGTCCAGTTTAAACGTCCGGAATCCTCCTCCCGATAAAACTGCAGGGGGATGTTAGTATATGTATACATTAGTATTCATTGTATTAGTCTAGGTTTATCCCATTGGCCCATTGTATGTAGTCTATCAGAAGCCCATTATTGTAAGTATATATACGGAGGTAATGCAATGATATCGGAATACGGGAAAACATTTCTCAATACTATATACACAATTTGGTGAAAAAACTTTTGCTCAAAAGGTTGAGATATGTCAAGCTATACAAAATAAAAGCTTTTACTCCATTAATAAAAAGGCTTTTCATATAAAAAAAACTTTTCAAAAGCTTTTTCACATAAAAAAAGCTTTGGATAAACTATTTGTTGGAGTTGCTCTAAGGTTGTTCTTTCTGCTGATGTGTCTTCACTAAGATAACTCACTTAGCTCAGCATGACATCATCATGAAGAAATAAAATTACCATAAAAGATATTAATACATTTTCTGTTTTAATTTTTCTTTTATAGTTACTAGGCAAGCATGCGTAATAAAGCTTGCTTTTTGGGATACTGTTACCAATATCACATCACACCTTTTCTTTTAAATTCAAACATCAAGCAACTTCTACAGATTTATGGGACGCTCTTATAGAGGTTTATGATCAAAAGAAAAGGTTGATAAACGAAGAAGAGGATCAACACACTGCAATGGTGGTTCAAATAAAAGACGTTGATTCTAATGTACCTAAGGTAAACATTGAACCTGAAGCACCTCTAAGCTGTATCTCATGCTTTAAATTGACTGAATCTCTTGAGGTTTATCAAAAGGACAATTTAGAGTTGCGGGAAAAGGTTGTAAAACTTACAGAATCTAACAAGTTTTTGAAATAAAATGAAAACCTTTATGATAAGAAAATTGAGGCATATAAGTTAGACACACAGACTTACAAATCAAAAGTTTTTAGTCAACAAGATGCTATCAACAGCTATCTTACTGAAATAGAACTGTTAAGAAAGGAGCTCTCTGATTTAAAAAATGAGTACGATAACCATAAAAGCAAAATTTTAGGTTCTTCATCCGCAACTTTTGTCTTTAATGAAATCGTTAACAAGCAAGGGACAGACGGTAAAAAGAAGGCAGGACTTGGTTATAACCAAGTACCACCACCTTCCCATGCCGAATATTGTCCTACGCCTGTTAAGGAAGGGCTTGAAGAGATTCCAGTTGATTATACGAAGCTTTATGGTATTAAAGCTAAAGAAGCTAAGCAAAACAAACAGGCAAAGGAGAAAACCAAAAGACCAGAGTATCCCTTGCATAAGTTTGTTAAACCTGAAAGTCAATCTCAAGTTAGTGTTGAGGAGATTGTTGAGGTAGAAGATATACCAGAAGAGTCTACCATTAAGGTTGAGAAAATAACTATCAAACCTGTCTGTTTTAAATGCAAAGGCAAAGCTAAAGTTGATAATGAATCTTTCAAAGTTAAAAATGTTAAAAGGGATTCTAAATCTACTAACTCAACCTCAGGAACATCTACTTCAACATATACACCAAAGAGTGCATGTTCAACAAATGTTCCTGTTCATAGGCCTTCTGTGTATTGTCCTCCACCGAAACGATTTGAGGGAACTCATTGGAATACATCTTTTGTGGAGCGTCGTTCTTGTTATCGTTGCGGTCAACAGGGCCATATTATTAGGGATTGTAAGTTATTATCCCTAGATAGGTTTGGTAGAGGGATGCCAAGAACTTCCTCTTTCAGGAATTCTTTTTCAAAATCTTTTTCAAGGCGTCGTTCGTATACGCCTGTATCTAGTTGTGCATCAAACTCTCGAAAACCTATGGCTAGAGTAAACAAAGTTGTGCCTAGTAGACCTCAAGTTCAAAAGCATAACATTGTTGAAAACAAATCATCTGAACCTAAACATGTTTGGAAACCCAAATCCACAAACAACGCATCAATGAAATCTTCTGAGTTTTTAAAATATCATAAACTCATTAATGTGATGATTATGGATGATCATGGACAACCCAAGTCTATCAAGGCTTGGGTGTCCCATAAGTACTAACGTTTGATTGTTTGTGGTGATGCAGTCAGTTTCTTGTAAAGTAATATTTTTAGTGACTGCATGGATGTGGATATTGTTGGAAAAATGTTATGATGATTTCTGAAGTTTCTGAAGTTTCGTGGTGGTAAAAGTGCTAAAAGGCATTTGATTTGACTTGATATGTTATTTTGATATTTTTCTTTTAAATTTTATTATTAATGCAACAGCTATTCTTTGTACTTTTTAGTATCAAAGAAATGCAATGTTGCGAAATATCTTAAATAAAAAATTACAAAAATACGTTTAATGTTTAAGGGGAGTACCTTTGAATTGAATTTTTGAAAAGAGTTTGCTGTTCAGGGGGAGTAATTAAAAATTCTGATTAATTGGATCAGAAATGTGAACAACAAGATTTTTATTCCTCGAAAAGATATTGGATTGTGTCTGTAAACAACATGGGAAATGATTGTACATCAGATGATGTGAACAAAATGGAAATTTTAAGGTTTATGTTTGATGTGTCAGTAGGTTTATCTGGCATGTTTAAAATAGCTTTTATAAACATTAGCTTCATCATATGATGTACTGGTAGACATGATACACACTGGTTTCTGGGTTCTTAAGAAGTAATTCTAATATGTGTCTATGATCTTGTGGTAAACACCATATGATGTACGACTAAATGTCTTAATTCCTTAACGTAGCATGACATATTTCTATACCTGAGGTTTATCTGAAATCATTTGGGGGTCTATACTGATTGTTTCCTCTGTTGTACATAAGTACGGACCTGGTCTCAATTAGTATATGCTTAAAAGCTAAGCAAACGCAAGTCAATGAACTTGAAAAAGTCTTAAATCATAAGATACCTAACAAGGTCACCAAAATGGTTTGACCAAGTATGGTTTTGCTTAAACCTGAATCAAGTTATATCGCTTTGTTGTACGTTTGTACAGACCTGTCACCGCTGACTTGATTCTTAAAAATGATACTCTTATATTCTCTCTGGATTAGGAAGCTATGCTCATGTCTGGGTTACAGGGGTATGTCATAGGTGGAGACCATGGAGAAATATTCATACTAACAATAAAAGGTTAACTCACAGACCCGGATGTAACATGTTTAAGTGGACAAACAATACCAGTAATCGTCTTGAAATAATTTTTATAAAAGGTGTTTTAAATATGCTAAGTAAATTTAAAGAGGACAAATATACTGATAATCGAGATAACACTTACTATTTCCTAATAATTGTATGTTGACCTGATATTATCTCAAAGCAGACGTAAAACAATCCTATCCCCAAATTTGTTTTAATCTTTGTTCTTTACTTTTTTATAAAGAAAATACAAAAAGATTTTATTTCTATATTATTTTCTTCAAACATCACATATCTTGTTAAAGTCACATATTGAAGATGTAAAGGATGTCGGTTATTCTCCAAAGACTGTGAAGATAAATTCTATTGGAGAACCTGCAGATGATTGAGAGATGGTCACTGAATTTGAAGATCTTATTGTATGATGAATTTGTGTCAGTCACATGAATTTGGACATCAAGATTTCTTTGAAGACCATGCTATCTCAATGGGGGAGATTCTTATTGTTAAAGACATGAAAGAGATTCTGATTGTTGCTGACATGAAAGAGTTTGTTGATGAAGACTAATTGAAGACTTATTTGACCAAGCTGCTGACATGGGGGAGTTTGTTGGTGCATTTTGTGTGTCAGTCAGTTGGTCAAACGTTTGTAATTGTCAAAGTCAATTAGTCTGCATATGTATAGTGTTTAGTGTGTATATGCGAGTCTGTAAACGAATAGTGAAATAGAAAATATACATAAATGTTGACATGCGACACTTAGGTCAGTGTCGCAGTATGCGACACTTAGCTAGTGTCGCATGGGTCGGCTCCTGCGACACTTGGCTAGTGTCGTAGGTAGGGCAGATTTAGTATAAATAGAGGAGTCAAATTCAATTTTAGGGTTAGACTTTTTGAGAGTGTGGGAGAGCCGTTTTCAGAGTGGAAGAGACTGAAAGTGTGTGTAAATGTTTATACTTCAATTGTTAATACACAGAAAACGTTATAGAAATCGTGTGTTTGTTTATTCGTTCAATAATCGCTAACCAAACGGATTTCGCACGTTTGGTTGATTAAACGATCCGTTAGATCAGAAATACGGGACCTACATAGATCCACGGTCAACTATTGACATGTACAAAGTACATGGAAATTCAACAACAACAACTAATGTGCACATACACGTACGTGTTAATCAACTGGGCACGTGTAAACATGTGAAATCAACTGTTAACATTGTTCCTCCCAACAATGTCTCACATGATGCTCAATCCACATAATTCAAATAATTCAAATAATCAATCAACAATTTGTTCAAATAACAACATACTCCTTTGTGAGGACCTTTTGCTCGTAAGCAATCCGGAACCCACAACACTACTCAATTAATACATACATACTCACCTTGATGAGTTGAATGAAATGACGACAATAATGATCACGGTCGAATCACGTCCTTAGTACCTAAACATATAATCCATATGATATATTTAGATACTACAATTCAATTAAATTCAACTAATGATCATTTTACATTCTTCCCCACTTAATTTAATTGTTAATGACCTAATTACAACTTACTTTATTTTTAATCATAATTGAGTCAATTATACAATAATATGACATTGGTGATCTCATTACCTTTACCACATATACTAATCAATTCTAATAAGATCATTAACATTCATTATCAACTACATATCATAAAATTTGTTTAGTCAGGGTTTGATTACGTATTTTACGGATTTTGTTTTAATCCGCTTGGCTTTGATTTTCTTTTTCAGATAATAGCTACAACTCTGTCGAACTAATTCTCCATCTTTCTTATTTGTCAGCTTGAATTTTTCGTTTTCTTGGAGGAGTTTCAATTGATTTTTGCTTTTTGTAAAGTGTAGGCTTCAATTCGAATGGGGCAAGATCAAAGGTAAACAGTGGTTTATAAAAATTGACTTATATTGATTAGTTTTGTATATTTGTCTGTTTGATTTCGTTATGTTTGGTTTGATTGTTAATATTCCGATATGTTGTTTATTTGGTGTTATTTGAAGTTTAATATGGTGGTGGAACTCGAAAATGTGAAGATAGATCATAAACTTGATTGTGTGTTTGATAAAGTAGATTGATGAAGTGTTTGATGAAGTGTCTCAAAGAGAAAACTATTCAAGGTACATTTATTCTCCATTAATGCTGTCAAATTTTGTATATTGGGTGTAGAAGATTTAATTTTTTATGTTGTCAAGAATGTATTAATGTTTATAAAGTATTCACATTTAATGGCTGAAAACTACCCTTGCAAAGAAGATACAAAAAAGAAATTCATATATGCATCGTGATTTGAAGTGTGTGTTCGATGCTTACAGGTTTATTGGGGCTCTAATTTGGGGTGTATTTCCTGGTGTGATTCCTTTTGGGCAGTTGCATCATGAATATCTATAACTTGTGGGAGAAAAGGGGCTCTCATTTGGTCTAATGTATATGTTGGTGTGATGGAAGTTTGAGTGAGTTTGACTACCATTAGTCAAATTGACCATAAAAGTGTATTTTATGTTGTTGACTTTGACAAGGATTTATGGCATGATCTGAAGACTATTGAATATGATTTAGCGTGGTAAAAAAGATTGCAATAGGTATAGTGAACAGATGGATGGGTATTGGGATATTGGTGGTTATGGTTTGAAAGCAATTTTTGAGTCAAGCTATAAAGAATTTCAGTATTAAAATAATGTGTTTACAGGGTTTTTGGATAGGCTATTTGACTAACGATAGGGACTAGGGAGTAGATAAAGCTGGACCGTATCATACAAAGGGATAAAAGTATTCAAAGGTCAAATGATGAATGTCAATATGGTATAGAGATTTTGGTGAAGAATAGGTTGATTACAAAGAATAGGTTGATTAGAAAGAGTCAATTTACAGTCTTTTGAAAATAGAATTGATGGAATTTATGTGCAAGTATATTAGTTGATGTGATTGATTATTATAGTTTATTGCTTTATCTAAAAAATGATGTGCAATTGGTAAGATCATAATGATACAGGTTTGGAGGTTCTTCAAAATTTATGTTAAGCTATTTCATATATGCACACAATGGAGGTTTGTCATCAAGTTTTTTATTCTACAACTCGAAACTTGCACCATCTGATAGTTGAGGCCTGCATTGCCTGAAATCTGTTGGACACTTCGGCATATTATTGGCCAGGTTATGTTACTGGTCGAATCAACCAAATACTTCTTCATATTGTTGGCCAGGTTACGTTAATTCTTCAAGGTTTACACATAATTAAATTTCTATAAATAACAATGGCTCCTGTCTATGAAAAAGCAACTGAATTTAAGCTAATGTATTTGATGGAAGCTTAGCAGAGCTTGAAAAGGTGAATGCAGTTTTAATTAACGATAAATGGAGCTATTATATTTATATAATCAGCGTGTATAATGTGGCTTTAACAGTTGATACTTTCTGTTTGCTGCACTTAGCACATCAATAAAGTGTATGATGATCCACTATACAACGGAATTAAAATGATTGAGAAGGCTAAGAACGAAGGAAAAGTTGGGTTTCTTTCAAATGCACTAGAGTTGAATGGTTGTTGGCATCGTTTGGGAAGGGGTGATTTTTCGTAGGGCTGGATTATTCCAAGAAGTAAAATGGAGAAGCTTCGAGTGGATAAAAGCAAGTCTGAAATCTAGAGAGTTGAAGTGGAACCAATGGGTAATGTTCCGAAATCAGCTGAAGTGGTTATTTCAAGTAGGAAAATGCAGATCTGTTCAAGTATGTGTAGGTTTTTGCGTTTCACAGTTTTGCTGTCAAAATGGGTAGCTGAGACATGTCAGCTAATGGGTCAAATCTGAAATGTGTACAAATGGGTAGAATGACATGAAAAGTTTTTATCTAACAGACTAACAGTCAATTGATTATTGTTACAACTTTTTATTAATATTATTTTCATTTACATAAAATTAATTATCAAATCTATATTGCATATTAATCATTTTAACAAACCCGTGTTTTTACGGGTCTTAAAACTAGTTTCTTTCATTAATCCTCATCTACAATAGGAGCCACGATATATAAGGCTAGATAATAAGTACAACCCTTATTTATGCTAGTAAACCAAGCGGTAGGAGTTTCGGTATATAGATAGCCACAATTTAATTATATTCATAACATGGAATGTTTACTGTATATAACTAAAATTCAATTCATAAATAAAAATACATACTTTATTATGCCTGATAAATCAATCAGATATTAGGCATCAATTACTATTCTTCTAGTTTGCAAATTGAATGTTTTCAATCCAGGACATTATATCAAACGAAATAACTACTTCCTACTAACGGCTGGACTGAAATCCAAACAAATTAACGAATGAATTCTTACATTTAGAACTAAAATGGTGAGGCATGCGTGCAGGCCTTTTGATTAATGGAAAAAGTGACTATCAATTGAGATGTGGGCGATATGGTAGATGAGTGGCCAGTAGGAACCTCTTCTGCTGCAACTTTTTTTCAGATTTGGGCATCCGGATATTATCAAACTCAATAGTGAAGGAAACAACATTTCTGGTAAATCTCTCATGTTCAAGCAGCTGTCAATATACAAATGTTGGAGGGCAGTGAGGTGTTGGAGGCCCTTCGAAAGCGATTCCAGATTCTCAAAGTTATGTATGTGAAGAGAAGTAATAGATGAAGGAAATATGTGAGATATTTGACTGCAACTACTCACATCATCTTCTGTTGATCCACCAAATAAAGATAGATGCACAAGTGAGATTGGAAAATTCTGTGGGCCCCATTGTAGGATGGGTCTCTTCAACCGCCCTATAACAAGCGAATACAGATTGGGAGGCCAAATCCCACGAGGAAAGGAAGCATCCATATTTGGACAATCTATTATCGTCACATGTTTTAACAAGGCGAGACTTGAAAACTCAGGGTCAGTAAACGACTCCATATTTGGACAATCTTGTATCGTTAACTCTGTAAGGTGAATGAAGCAACTCAAATCAACGATTGATTTCAGATTCGTCCAACCCCTTATACTTATATTTTCAAGCATTACCATGCTTCTGTTTTTGATAAGCTCCGTGCTTGTCTCCCCTCGTCCTACCAACTCCTTTTCTAGCAGTTCCTTACAATCACGAATGACCAAAGACTTGAGCCTTTTCCCATTTCCTGTAGGTAACGAAACAGATGTAATTGAGCTACAACTATCTAGCTTCAACTTCTCAATGTTACGAGGACAGATGCAACGCTCCATACTGTTACAATACCACACCTCTAACATCCTAAGAGAGGTTAGGTTGCTCCCACCGTTATCCTCCATTTCTTTCTCTCCTAAACTTATTAAATTAATACAGTTCCATATTTCCAACTTCTTTAAATTCAAAAGAACCTTACTCGCCTCTGCTTCTGATTTCCATAGGTATCGTATTTCATTACAACCCTGGATTCGTACTTCTTCAACTGCCCGAAGATACGGTACAACACCTCCCCACAGCTCATCGCTAAGCCCCAAAATAGATTCTATTTCCAACTTGGTGACTGATGAAGCTACATGAATCAGACTTTTAAAGACACCATAACCACATCTCTTTATTTCAAGAACCCTAAGTGAAGGAAATGATTCGATTGAGACTTCAACCAAGTTAGGACAACTTTCGATGACAAGCTCTTTAAGGCATGGAAACACAACCCCATTATTGGTCGACCAAACCTCCCACCCTTTCATATCATGAAAACTTAGAAATTCAAGTGAAGGGAATTCACGACCAGTGCCAAGTAATTCTAAACCAACAATTTTCACCGCATGCATGCCTTGAATAAACAACTGCTTAAGAGAAGGTAACTGCCCGAGTGGCGGTAAAGATTTACATTTTCTACAGCCATGTAACGACAAATGAACCAACTGGAGGAACAAAGGATCCCCAACCCAATTTGGAAACTCTATACCCCCATATGACACAATCGTGAGCTTTTTCAATGTATCAGTATAAGGCTTCAACACACTTAGGACCTCTTTTTCAAGTGTTTCCTTTCGAGAGCCATCAAATACATTACTCCATTCCAACTCCAACTCAGTAAGCCTTTTTTTCGATAAGTTTGCCTCCCGTGTGTGCATTGCGTTTCTCACTTTATCCAGCCCCTTAATGGAAATTTCCCCGCAGAGATTCTGTAAGTCTTTGAGCTTGGTTATTGCAAAGTCATCATTTCCTCCAATAATGATTTTGGAGAGAGTTTGTAGGCTTTTCAACTCACCAATCCCTAAGGGCATCGTCTTCAGAAGCGGAGTATCCCTAATGTCAAAATGCCGCAGGTTTTCAAGCTTTGAGAAGCTCACAGGCAATTCACTTAATCTACGACAACCGAAAATGATCAATATCTGCAAGTTATAAAGGTTGCATAAATTTTCTGGTAAGTATGTGAGTCTAGTTCGAGATAAGTTAAGATATCGCAAGTGCTTCAAAGTACCAATGGACTCTGGCACCTCACTTATCTCATAATCACTCAGACACAGAACCCTTAGTAACGGTAACTCGGGAAGTAACTCAACCAAAATCCTATCTGGTAAGTAGAACCTTTTCCAAATTTCTTTCACACCATTCGACAATGCTAAGAAGGTTCTCAAACTTTTGGAACTCTTTAGTATCTTGAACTTGTTGTAAGCTCCATATTTCTCACGAACAAATGACATATGGCGGTACTTTTCCAAGGCATTCTTCCTAACATCCTTCTCCATCTCATTGTCTAACCTTAAAAAGAAATCTCCCGCAATAGAGGTGGCCAAGTCATTCATGAGGTCATGCATTACAAACAATGATTCGTGATTAGGTGCAAGTTGAAAAAATGACCGTGACAACAACTCATCAAAATATTTCCGACCCAAGCATTCTTCGGTTGACTTTGTTGGAGTTAATTGGTGCAAAAACCCTTCTGCCATCCACAATAAAATCAAGTCAGCCTTATCAAACATATAGTCCTTAGGGAACAAGGAGCAATATGCAAACAGTTGCTTCAAAGATGCGGAGAGATCTTGGTAGCTCAGTCTAAGAGCCGGAACAATCGTATCTTCTAAAGTCCAAATATTACTATTCAACACATCTTCCCACTCTTCTTCATCTGTTTTAGTCCTCAGTAACCTCCCAACTGCTATCAATGCTAATGGCAAGCCATTGCACTTTTCCACAATACCCTCACCATATGGTCTAAGCTTCGGATGTGAATCAAAATTACTTACACCTAATGCATGTCGAGTGAATAAACTTACGCCCTCATCATGTGACAATATCTGCAAATGGTACGGATTATTGTACCCTAGCTGTTTCAACAATTGTTGCTTTCTAGTTGTCATGATGATCTTACTTTTAGGCGCAACGTCATGAAATGGACGCATAAGGGTCACCCAATCATCATACGAGTCACTCCATACATCATCTAGAACAAGTAAAATTCGTATGTCTAAAACTTCTTTCTTTAAAGCTAGTTGAAGTACATTTAAATCTGCAAATTCTTTGTTTTCCCCGGTTATAGACTGGAAAATGGTGTTACTTATCTTGAAGATATCAAACTCTTCAGAAACACAAACCCACGCCTTGAGTTCAAAGTGGTCATTTACTTGTGTTTCGTTGTACAAAGTTCGGGCAAGAGTGGTTTTACCTATCCCACCCATACCAACTATCGGTACGATACTAATGTTTTGATTACATGGTTCATCTCCTACCCCTAGCAATATATGCAGCAATTCGATTTTATCATGGTGTCGTCCAACTATGCCAGATTCATCCGGCAAACTAGTCTCATATTTCCTTCTAATATTTTTTGGCCTTCCATCTTTCACAATCAAACCAAAAGTAACTTTCTCCTTTTCTAAATCTTGCAACTTATTTGTAATATTATCTAACTTATCATGCATCTTAGTACTGTTAGATGTGAAAGTTGTACAACAAGTTGAGATGAGCTTTCTAACCTTGCTGGTGGTGGCTATAGATTGGTCTGTCAATTCATGATGCATAGCTTCGGTTGCCAACTCATCAAGTATGTCATCTATGTCGTAAGCCAAATGTTGGAGACTATTCAACCACCTTTTCACACCTTTATTATTTATTTCCTTCTCAGAAGCATCATCAAGTAAATTTTGAATCTGGGATAATGATCTCTCCCATTTCTTCAGCTCGGATTGAATTCTCTTTGAGCGAGTGAGTTTCTTTAAAGGTGTAGAAGCCAGCTTCTCAAAAACCACCGTGAGGAATGCCGAAAGTACGATTTCAGCCATTGATTATGTTAGATCAAGCAAAAACAATATATAGATATAGCAGAGATGTGGATGATGGATATTGGTGCATACAATAAATGAATTCATCAAGCCTTTTTAATAATGTTTAATTTCGTCCATTGTCTTAGTCAACGTTTGAATAATTTTGTTTGCACATTCCAGGCAGCTAACAGTCTAACACTAATTAAAAAAAAAAACTCAGTTGGTGGAATTGCTTTTTAATAAAAAGAATATTCAAATGAGCTAAATGAAGCATGCAAGCATGTGCAAAGGACAAAATATAGAGACAATACGTATGTAATTATATAAGAAATTACATACAATTCAGCCATTTATGGTGGTCAAACTCAAACGTCTATAAAAATAAAAATAAAAATAAATATTAACATATCCAAATAGCTATATTAGGCCGTTAGTCAACCCATTGCATCCAGTAGTCCTCAATATCCAGCTTTAGTCCATTCCCTTTTTTCCTTGCAGTTGACGTCTAAATTGTTAAATTCATAACGATTTGGTCCTAAAACTAACACTCTTAACTGGGAGGCTATAAGTGAGGGATAATTTAATCTTCATACTTGTTTTTTCTATTATTTAGATGGATTAACAAATATCACCGATTCCAAACCTTCCTTCCAGCATCTGTTGTACTACTAATTCCATCGTTACTTTAGTATGCAGGTTTAGTCCTTTTTCTTTTTTCCTTGCAAATGAAGTTTTAAACACACAGAACTATATGGATTCAGTCCTGAAACTATCACCTTGAATGGAAGGGTACAAGTAAGGGGTAAGTGAATCTTCACCCAATCCTACGCGTCCGACCCACTCATTTTGCCACCTGTAATTAAAGATTCACTATCATATGATTTTTATGAATTCTTTCAAAATCACTTAATCCGGAACCAATAATCCTTTTTAACAATTATCACTGTACTATTCTACAGATGGGGTACATACCAAGAATAAAGTACTCCATTCACATGATACTTGGTTCATAGCTCCTTTTTTTAATTTCATATCATTCTACGCAAACAAAACACCAAACTAATAATACAAAAAGTTACAAAGCAATGGGCGTTGTTTATTCTACTTCCAAAGACCACAAAAAAGAACCTGAAGAAGAACTCAAGAAATAAGCTCATTATTTATATGATAATTAGATTTAAAAAACCAAATTTGGTACCATAACTCCACCTTTTTATAATTAAAAAAAAATGTACTTGTTGAACAGTGACAAGCAGACAATACGATCGTCAAATGAAATCATCTTTGTTCAAGTTCACAGTTTCTAATTCCAAACCATAACCCCTTTGGAGTGTTTGAAGACTGCAATACCCATGTAAAGTATTTAACAGATGCATAAAAAAACTAAGGTACTCCCTCCGTCCCATAATAAGTGTCTCACTTACTATTTTGGGACGTCCCAAAATAAGTGTCCAGATTCCCTTTCAGCCAATCAGAAAAGACTCTAGTGGGTAAAGATAAGATGTTATTGATAGATAGTGATTTTCCTTAAATTATATGCATTTTGACATGAGACACTTATTTTGGGACGGAGGGAGTATTTATTTATTAACCAGATGCGCATCAGTTGTTTTTAGAACACACTAATCACTTCAGTATCATGATTGTGCACTTGAGATCAAGAAACCAAGTTACAATGGGTCGAGTAAATAATGAGTGGCATGGCATGACTTACTTCTCTTATAACTACAAATAAAATTTGATTGCACCCACCAACAGTTGATCTTTCATTGTCCGGCTGTAACTATTGTGAAAATGTGATATAATCAAATGGCATATTCTGAATCACAAGAAAGTCCAAAGATGGGGTTGTGGGTGTCGGCAAAAAAAGAATAAAATAAATAAATAAATAAATGATGAATAAGATCAGTGAAAAATAAATGAGCACAGTTCAGAAATGAACAATGAATCATAAAAGATGATATACATATCAAGGTCAATCCAAAGAAATATCTACATTCGCCCTCAAAAGATGAACCATAAACGTATTCAATGGAAGTGAAAATAATCATAATTTGTATATAATTAAAGTTTGGGAAGTATATATTTGGACAACGAGAATAACAGACAACTTGAGAGACTCTGTAAGAGAAAGACAGAGTACTCAAATACCACTATGATCTTTTAAAGTGATGTGCATATAGAATGCATTCAGATTAGCCTTTTAAAAAGGTTCAAGAAATTTTGTTTTGAAGAGCACTTTCATACTGTAAACTGTCAATCCCAGGTCTTTTTTACTTGTAATTATCAAAGAATAAAGATGAACCAAAGGGGTTCAAGATCTTTTTAATTTGTCAACTACTTACAGAGATCTAGAGTAATTAGATATGCTGATGTAGCTCCAAATTTTGTGTTTAGCCTTTTTTTATTCAACCCTTCTCCAGTTTGAGTGAATCCCTGAAACAATGACTGTACACGACAAAATTTGTTAAGTTAATAGGAGAATTCACCTAACAGCATACTAACTTGCAAATTAGTTTTACAAAGATGATACTCAACACTGTAATCCAATCAAATTAAATTAAGAAGACATGTGAATTTGATTTGTAAGACATGAATTTAGGTCAGACATTGTTCAAAAAACAAATCTAACATATGTAAACATCAAAGGATAAACAAGATTTATATCCATAGCCATTCCATAAGCATATAAACAGGTTTAACGGGTTTAATGGATATTAATCGTGGGTCAGACGGGTCATGAATAAGCTGTATATTAAGTGGCAGTGTCAAATCAACTGGGCACAATATAAGTAGAAAATCTCATATGAATGACTCATGATTTGTACATTATCAGTGAGTTCATTTGTACTATATTAAACCATAATTGCAATTATGATCCAAATCTTATGGTGTACAACATTAACTTAAATTTTAAGATCAATCCTAGTTCATGGTTATTCGATATTTGAATATAAATTTTTGTAAAAAATAAAAAGAAAACACACACCTACGCATAACTTCCAGATGAATGTAATTTAACCATTGTCAATTAATACATGGCCTTTCCAGATGAAATTTGACGATAAATAAATGGGTGCTTATAGCATTTTATTTACATAGAAATCAAATTCAGTAGCGAGAGGGACATACCTTCATCGTAACTTCAAAATTCCTCAGTCTATGTCGATGCAGGGAATATGAGAGACAAGGGACCAGTAGGAGGCTCTTCTACTAAACCTTTCTTTCAGATCTGGGCATCCGTAGATTGTCAAACTCAAAAGTGAAGGCAGCAACATATCTGGTAGATCTTTCATCTTTGGACACTTGTAAATGAAGAGATTTTGGAGGGAGGTCAGGTGTTGGAGTCCCATTGAAAGCAATTCCAATTTCTCGAATTCTTTTATAAAAAGATAAGCAAGAGATGAAGGAAGAAGTTGGGACAACTGACTACAATCCCTCAAATCTTCTGAAGGTCCACCCCATAACTCTAGTCGGACAAGTGAGATTGGAAAGTTCTGAGGGCCCCAATCTGAGATCGGCCTCTTTAACCTCCCAATTCTAAGGTAATCCAATTTGGGAGGCCAAAGCCCACGAGGAAACGAATCATCCATACTTGGACAATCCTGTATTGCCATATATTTTAAGGAGGTGAGATTCGGCAACTCATGGTCAGGAAATGACTCCATACTTGGACAACCTCTTAGTATTAATCGTGAGAGATGAATGAAGTAGCTCAATTTAGTGATCGATTTTAGATTTGGCCAACCGCCTATGTATAAACCTTGAAGTGTTGGCATATTTGAGTTCATAAGCATTAACGGCAACTCATTTTCTTCACATCCGTTAATAACAAGTGACTTGAGCTTCTGCCCTCCTCCTGTTGGAAAAGAGACAGATTTAGTTGACGTACAACAATGATCCTCAACGTCTCAATGTTACATGGACAACTGCAACTTTCCAGATTGTTACAACCCCTTAAATCCAACATCCTAAGAGATGATAGGTTACTCCCACAATCATCCTCCTTTTTCTCCCCTAATTTCACCAAATTTTCACAAGACGATACTACCAACTTTCTTATATTCACTAAAGCCTTACTTGCCTCTCTTTCTGATTTCCACAAGTATCTGATTTCATCACACCTATTGATGCTTACTTCTTCAACTGCTCGAAGATACTTCATAACAGCTCCCCACACCTGATCGGTAAGCCCACTGATACACCAAATTTCCAACTTGGTGACTAAAGAAGCTGCATGAATGAAACTTATCAACACATCATGACCACACGAGGTCACTTTTAGAAACCTAAGTGATAGTAGTGCTTCAAGTGATACATTAATTAAATTAGGACAACACTCGATATGTAGCGTTAGAAGGCATGGAAATCATGCATCTGCAACCCCAATGTTGGTTGACCATACCTCCCACCTCTGCATATCTTTAAAACTTAGAACCTCAAGTGAAGGGAATGATAGACCAGTCCCAAATAACTCCAAGCCCACAACTTTTATCCCATCCATGCCTTGAATAAACAACTCCTTAAGTGATGGCAGTTGCCCGAGTGGCGTTAAGATGTACAATTTTTACAGCCACCTATTGACACATGTGTCAACCGAACAAACAAGGGATCCCCAACCCAATTTGGAAAGTCTGTACCCCCATATGACACGATCCCAAGCTTCTTCAAATTATCAATACAAGGTTTCAACACATTGAGGACCTCCTTTTCAAGTGTTCCCTTTCCAGAATTATCAAACACATCACTCCATTCTACCTCTAAATCACTAAGCCTCTTCTGTGATAAGTTCGCCTTGTGTGCGTGCATTGCATTCTGCACTTTGTCCAGCCCCTTAATAGATATTTTTCCATGGAGATTCTTCAAGTCCTTTAACTTAAGTATTGCAAAGCCATTACTTCATCCTATAGTTATCTTGGAGAGAGTTTGTAGGCTTTTCAACTCACCTAAACCCAATGGCATCTTATTCAAAAGTGGAGTATCCCTAATGTCAAAATGTCGCAAATATTTAAGCTTTAAGAAGCTGTTAGGCAACTTAGTTAAACTGCCACAGCCAAAAAGAATCAACGTTTGTAAGTTATAAAGATTGCAGACATTTTCCGGTAAATGTGTGATTTTTGTTCGAGATAAATTAAGATACCGCCAGTGCTTTAAGCTACCAATGGACTCTGGCACCTCGGTTATCTCAAAACAACTCAAACAAAGAACCCTTAATAATGGTAACTCTGGAAGTAAGTCAACAAGAATCTTACCAGAGAAATAGAAACGTTGCCAACTTTCTTCCACCCCAACGGACACCGTTAATAATGTTCTCAAACTTTTAGCCCTTTTAAATGCCTTGAACTTCTCGTAAACTACATATTCCTCCCGAATAAATGACATATGACGGTACTTTTCCAAAGCTTCCTTCTCCATCTGTTTGTCTATACTTACAAAAAAGTCTCCAGCAACCACTGTGGCCAAGTCATTCATGAGGTCATGCATCATAAACATCGATTCCTCATTAGGAACACGTTGAAAAAACGACTTTGATACCAACTCTTCAAAATACTGATGACCCAAACGTTCAGTTAGCTTACCTGAATTCAGTCGGTACAAAAACCCTTCTGCCATCCACAATAGAATCAAATCATCTTTGTTAAACACATAGTCTTTGGGAAACAAAGAAGAGTATGCAAACAACTGCTTGAGATGTGCGGGAAGATCATGGTAACTTAGTCTAAGAGCTGGAATAATTCCATTACAATCTTGTAACCTCCATATCTCACTATTCAACACCTCTTTCCACTCTTCTTCATCAGTTTTAGTCCTCAATAACCTTCCCAATGCTCTTAAAGCCAAAGGCAAACCATCACATTTTTTCACAATACCTTCATCATATGGTCTAAGTGTCAAATGTGAATCAAAGTTATTGACACCCAAAGCATGTTGAGCAAACAAATACAAAGCATCCTCATGTGAAAGACTTTGCAGATCATGTGGATGATGGTAACCCAATTTTTTAAGCAATTGTTGCTTTCAAGTTGTCATGATAATTCTACATCCACGAGCACCTGAAAGAAACGGGCCCACTAAGTTTTCCCAATCCTCAAAGCTCTCACTCCATACATCATCCAAAACAAACAAAAACCGTTTCCCCATAATCTGGTCTCTAAGAGCTACTTGAAGAAGATTTAAATCTGCAAACTCCTTGTTTTTCCCAGTCACAGATTGATATATAACTGTACTTATATTAAAACTATCAAACTCATCCGAAACACAAACCCTGCCTTGAGTTCGAAATGATCGTTCACTTCCTTATCATCATACAAAAGTCTAGCTATAGCTGTTTTTCCTATCCCACCCATACCAACTATTGGCACAATGCTAAAATTCTCGTTACATTTTTCATCACTAAATAGCTTGTGAACCTGTTAAAGGATCAATCTAATTTTGATGTTGTTAAAGGTTTGGTTCTTATTTTGTGAAGTTTATTTTGTAGGATAAAAGTTTGGTGGTCAAAGTGTAATAAACAGAAGTTGTAGCTGGGCATATTGAAGTGTGTGGCAGCTTTGTTAAAGTTAAAGAGTTCAAGGGCTATTATTGTTAATATTTAATAGTTGTGTATATATGCTTTTGTACAGTAGCCGTATGTATAATCTGCTACTATTATCTCTCTATTTTCTCTCTCAGTAAAACGATTAGGGTTTCATCTCTTGTATCATTGGTGTATCATCTTGATACTTATTTTGGTTTAGTATAGTGTGAATGATCTATATCTGTTGATATAGAATCATTGAGTGGTTTGGTTGAGTGAGATCTAGTATTGGTATTGTTTGTGGCCTTTGAGCCGATTTGGTTGATTGTTTGTTCGAGATATTCTTTCGATATCTGTTATTCTGTTGTTCGATTATCATTCTGTTCATGGTATCAGAGCTTCGGCTCTTGATTGTTCTGGGATTCTATTAGATCTAAATTAAGATTAGGGTTTTGTTTTCTATCGACGATTCTACTGATTCTAATTATTTGGTTTGTTTGGGTTCGGACTGGTTTCTGGTGGACATATTTGGGTTCTATTTTTGGAGAAAAGGAATTTTTGGTTTGAAACCCTAATTTCTCAAATTAAGGTTTGTGGTTTTCTGAAGAATCTTCTTCTTCTGGTGTAACTCTTGGTTGTTCCAGAGTTTGTATCAAGTCTTCCGCTGTTCTTCTTCTTTTTTCTTTAAGCTTGCACGGAGTACTATGTGAGAACGTTCTATATCTCTTCTCATTTATAGTATAATTATGTGTTTGTTTGATTACTTGAATAAACTATAATTCTTGATTATTTCTGTGTTCTAACATTTTTTGTGGTAGAAGAGAGGTCCCTAAGTAAGACCTAGAGTGGGATCCTTTTGAGAGACCACTTGTACGGATCCCTGCTTAGGCTAACCTTTAGGGTTGTTTAATTGCTACTTGTGTGTGGTTAATTGATTATTCTGTGTTTAGAAGGTGTTTTTATTGAAGTGTTAGTGTTATAAATATTTGTTAACAGTTGTGTTAAAATTGTTGTTTATCTGTGAAAATGTCTAAAGAAAGTGATAAACTACCTAGTAATGATAAACCTAGTGGTTTTGTTAATATTGAAATTAGTAAATTGGATTTTGGTGATCCATTATATCTGCATGCTAGTGATATTAATAGTACACCATTAATAACATTCAAGTTAAAAGGAACTGAAAATTATAAATCATGGGCTAGTGCTATGGAACTTGCTTTACAGACCAAAAATAAAATTGGATTTATTGATGGTAGTTTTGAGAAATCTGAAAATGATGAAATTCTAAGTAAACAATGGGACAGATGTAATGCTGTTGTTTTGACATGGATATTAGGATCAATGTCAGAAGAATTATATAATGGGCAAATTTTTTCAAAAATTGCATCTGTGGTTTGGGAAGAATTAAAGGAAACATATGATAAAGTTGATGGATATGTGGTTTTTAATTTGCATCATAAAATTAATTCTTTGACACAAAATGGAAGTCTGGTTTCAGACTATTATCATAAATTGAATTCTTTATGGAAGCAATATGATGTTTAATTGAAACTTCTTTCATGTACATGTGCTGCTGCAAAAGATTTTCAAGAACATACAAATCTGTTAAAGCTTATGCAATTTTTAATGGGGTTGGATAGTATTTATCAACCAATAAGAAGCAATATTTTGACCAGAGATCCATTACCTAGTGTAAAAACTGCATTTGCTATAATATCAAGAGAGGAATCACATAGAAGCACACATGTAAAAGAACAGAAATCTGGTGAAGAATCATCTGCATTTTATTCAAATATTGTTAAGAAACCAGGTTTTGTAAATGAGTTAAAATGTAAACAGTGTAATAGAACTGGACATACAATTGAAAGATGTTTTGAAATAGTAGGATATCCACCAAAGAACAATAATCTTAAATGCACTAAATGTGGTATGACAAATCATAGTGTGGATAAATGCTTTGAAGTAGTTGGTTATCCTTCTAATTTTAAAAGAAAAGGTTCAGGTCAGGTGTTTAAAAGTAATTCTGCTAATGTGAATTGTAAAGAAACTGCAGGGTCTTCTTCTAGTTCTAGTAATGTTTCACTTACTAGTGATCAGCTGTCAAGATTGTTGAGTTTATTGGATGAAAGATCTGGTAATAAATCTGTGCATGCCAATATAGCAGGTGAATTTTTTAATTACAATGTGTTTTTTAATCAAACTTTAATAAGTTTTTTGTGTCTAATAATGTTAGTACTAAAGAAAATATCAATTATGGTTGGATAATTGATTCTGGAGCTAGTCAACATATGACTAATTTTGAAACTGCTTTGGAAAATGTTGTTGATGTTTCTGATTTAAATCTTACTGTTAATCATCCTAATGGGACTAAAGCAAAGATTTGTAAAATTGGAAATTTAAAAATTTCAAATAATGTGATTTTGGTAGATGTTTTAGTTGTACCAGAATATTGTATTAGTCTGTTATCTGTTCATTGTGCTGCAAGAGATAGTAAATTGATTATTAGTTTTGATGAAACTACTTGTTATATTCAGGATTTGAATTCAAGAAAAATTATGGGGACTGGTAGTCAAATGGGTGGTTTGTACTTATTCAATGATGTAACAAAAGGTATAAAACCTTATTGTAATGTCTTTAATTCAAGTTTTTTGTCCAAATCTTTATGGCATCGTAGGCTTGGACACCCTGCAGATCAGGTTTTGCAAGTTTTAAAATTAGAACTTGACTTAAAAAATATTAGTGATGATATTCCTTGTGATGTTTGCCATAAAGCAAAACAAACAAGGGACCCTTTTCCATTAAGTGAACATAAATCTACTCATTTAGGAGAATTAGTTCATTTAGATGTCTGGGGTCCTTATAGAATTCAAAGTAGAGAAGGCTATAAGTACTTTTTGACTGTTGTTGATGATTTTACTAGGGCTGTTTGGGTTTTTTTGTTAAGATCAAAAGAAGAAGTTTTTGAAAATATTGAGATTTTTTATAATCTGTTAAAGAATCTGTAACACCCCATCTTTTACAACATTATTTAAATGTATTTTACATCGGAAGCGTAAGTCCAAACAAACATTAACAATTCAGTTATAGAATATTAAGAAATTAAACCATAATATTCCAAAAACTATTGTATATCGAAAATGGGTGTTATTTAATTCCAAATACAATTTGGTTTTATTCCAAATACCAATATCAGAGTAAGCCGTCTGGTCAAACTTTCCATCCCGAACAAGCTTCTTGCTAATCCATTTATATCAAAACCATAACCTGCAAGAAGTGGGGTGGTGGGGTTAGCATAACGCTAAGTGAGTGAATACATAACCAACAGCCCAACTTAGCATAACAACTTTGTTTACAATAATTAATCGTAAACAAAAACATCAAATAGATCGATGGTTCTTGGGGAAACCTTCAGCCAAGAATACCAACAGTACACATAATATCAATGAGATAACATCTCAATACACAACATATCAATGAGGATCGGTGGTTCTGGAGATATCATGATACCCGGGGATTCTCCCAGAACACTTATCGTCAATCTGTATGACCAATAAAGAATAGACCGATAGTTTGGTACTAATCTCATACGACCTAATTTCCTATTAACGATATATACAAGGAAATTCATGTCGTCTTACAATAGTAACCAAACCCAACCAACATGTTGACCTCAATACTGATGCCCGAAGGCCAAATATCAAGTGATCACGTATTCACATATTCAATCAAGTCAACATGTCAAACTAACCATTCTATCAACAATATTATTACTATCAAACCAAATTAATCATGGCAAACCAAAAGCAGTAATAATATGATTACCCGTTGTAACCAAACCTGTTACAACTAAATTACACTGAGGATTAAGATCCACTCACCGACACCTCAGTTGTCCACTCAGTAGTCTAATGTCACTGAGTCTTTCTCCATATCTGAGAATACAATATAAATAACGAGTTAGTAACTCATTTATAATAATCAACTCATGTTAAAGTCGTACAACATGATTCATAATCTCAATTTCAATGAATTATTACTCAATTCATTATTCACTTAGTCATGATTAATGATCATGATAATCACTTTCTAATTCAATCATATACATGATTATTAACTTACATTACTCTAACACCAATCATGCCAAGGTTATGAATAACCATCTTAACATTATTAATTCAAAATCATTTATCAAATTATGATCATCATGACCATCTTATCACATTAATCCACTTCAATTATCACTAAATTCATCATTAGCCTCAAGAACACATAATCAATTTATAGCTCAAATCATATTAATCATCATCGATAATTAATTATTATCAATCATTCCATAATAACAATCAACTTAAACATTGATTCTTCCAAAATCAACTAAACCATGACTTTTCTCATGATCATACACCAATTCTTTCATTTCTAAGTTAGGGTTTAGATGATAATCCTTGTTTAAGCATCAACTAACAACTATATCATCATTTCAAGCTTCAATTTCACCTTAATCATGCTAATTAAATCCAATACACAAAAACCCAATTTCTAGGGTTTATATAAATCGAAAATTAACACTTAAACATCAATTTCACCTTAATGATGATGGAATGATTAATCCATGTTATTGAAGCTTAACTAACCTCAATTTAATCATTTGAAACCCTAATTTCGGATTTAAGGTCAAGAACATCAAAACCCCAAATTCTAGGGTTCATATTTCATGAAATTGAAACTTACAAGTTGAATAGAAGGATTAGGAGATGATAATCCATGATCTTCAAGCTTGAATTCGATTTCTAGAGCTCCAATTTAAGATTTCTTCATGTTTTTGTTCAATCTCAAGTTTTATGTGTATGTATGATGCGTACGTATGTATGTATGAGGTAGTAAGTATTAAACCGACTCACTTCTGTGAGTGTGTAATATAAATGATTTAATTTCATTCCCCGTACTTACCATTGTCTGGAACTTAAAAACCATTCACGAGGAAACACTATTTTATTTTACCGTCAACTAAAATATATTAAAACAGTTAATAATTTATTAAGCACAATAAGTTATTTGACTCTTTTACTCATTTATTTTCAATTATCAATTTACAATATTTCCTAACATTTCAATTAACCATTTCAAGTCAGGAAATAATAGTAAAATACTGGACCCATAAAGTGGGTGTTACAGAATCAATTTGATAAAAGAGTTAAAATGTTTAGAAGCGATAATGGTACTGAGTTTTTAAATCAAAGAATGTCTTCTTTTGTTAATCAAAATGGGATAATTCATCAAACTTCTTGTGTTTATACACCTCAACAAAATGGTATTGTTGAAAGGAAACATAGACATCTTCTTAATGTTGTTAGATCTCTTATGTTTCAAGAGGGGATTCCTCTAAATATGTGGACTGACTGTGTTCTAACTGCAGTTTATTTAATTAATAGGTTGCCTTCTTCTGTGTTAGCTGGTAAATGTCCCTTTGAAATGATATATAACAGAAAACCTGTTCTTTCCCACCTAAGAGTTTTTGGTTGTCTTGTTTTTGCCACTATTTTAAATAATAATGATAAGTTTTCAAGTAAATCTGAAAAATGTGTTTTAATTGGTTATTCAACAGTAAAAAAAGGATATAAGTTATATAGTCTTGATCAAAAAATTGTTCTTTATTCTAGAGATGTAAAGTTTTATGAAAATATATTTCCTTTTAAAGGACATGATCAAGAGAATATAACTGATCCTGGTGATGTTAATCATATCAATTTTTTTGATCATTTAATAAATGACAATCAAGAACCAAGTCCCAAGGATGAAGAGGAAGATAACATTATTAGTGATGGCAATGGTAGTAATGAATTAGATAGTTCTTTAGAGCATACTAGTTCTAATATACCATCTGGTAGTAATGAATTAGATAGTTCTTTGGAGCATACTAGTTCTAATACACCATCTGCAACACTACATGTTGATAACAGCACCCCTGAGGGCAGTGATCAAGTTGATCAAACTCAAAATGTTCAAACACAGTTAAGAAGATCAAAAAGGGACATTGCCCTACCTACCAGAATGAATGATTATATTGTAGAAGGGAAAGTTAAATATGGAGTAGAAAGAGTTGTAAATTATTCTTATCTTACAAAAGAAAATTTGTGTTTTGTTACATCTCTAAATAAAAATAGTGAACCAAATACATATTGGGAAGCATGTAAAAGTTAGCATTGGATTGATGCTATGAATTCTGAAATGGAGGCTCTTCATAGAAATCAGACTTGGATAATTACAGATTTACCTTTAGGCAGAAAACTAATTGGGTGTAAATGGGTATATAAGGTAAAATATAAGTCTAATGGTGAAGTAGATAGATACAAAGCTAGGTTAGTAGCTAAGGGTTATAGCCAAAGGGAAGGTATAGACTTTGATGAGACTTTTTCACCTGTTGTTAAAATGGTTACAATAAGGTGTTTAGTTAATTTGGCTGTACATAATAATGGTGCATGTTTCAACTTGATATTAATAATGCATTTTTATATGGTGATCTTGATGAAGATGTTTATATGACTTTACCTTTAGGCTATTATGATCAAAGTGATAACAAGGTATGCAAGTTAGTTAAATCTCTTTATGGTTTAAAACAAGCACCTAGGAAATGGAATGGAAAATTAACTGGTGCTTTAATAGAAAATGGTTTTCAACAAAGTAAAAATGGTTATTCTTTGTTTACTAAGTCTGATAATAATTTGTTTATTGCTTTACTTGTATATGTGGATGATATTGTTATAACTGGTAGTGATATTCAAGAAGTAAATAAAGTAAAGACTTTTCTAAGTTCAAAATTTTTAATAAAAGATTTGGGAAAGTTAAAAAAAAATTTAGGAATAGAAGTTTTGGATACTAATGAAGGTATTTGTCTCTCACAAAGGAAATATTGTTTGGAGTTACTTTCTGAGTTTGGCCTTTTAGGTTGCAAGCCTGCTCAAACACCCATTGAAGCAGGTTTAGTAAATTCTACTAATGATTCACCTTTAAAAAATGTAAATGAATATCAAAGACTTGTAGGAAAACTTATTTACTTAACTCTTACAAGACCTGATATTACATATGTTGTTCATGTTTTAAGTCAGTTTATGCACTCACCTTTGCAATCTCATTTGAAATGTGCCTTCAGAGTTTTAAGATATCTAAAGAAGTTTCCAGGTAAAGGGTTTTTGGTTTCAAAAGGTAATGAGATTGAACTGAAAGCTTATGTTGATTCTGATTGGGGTAAAAATATAATGGGTAGAAAGTCTGTTACAGGTTATAGTGTGTTTTTGAATGGGTCTTTGGTTTCTTGGAAAAGCAAGAAACAAGCCACAATCTCTAGATCATCTGCTGAAGCAGAGTATAGAGCTTTGGCTGCTGTAACTTGTGAAATTATTTGGATTTTGAAAGTTTTAGAAGATTTCAAAATAAAAAGTATGGTTCCAGTTAAGGTTTTTATTGATAATAAGTCTGCAATTCAAATTGCAAATAATCCTGTTTTTCATGAAAGAACAAAGCATTTTGAAATAGACTTGTACTTTGTAAGAGAAAAAATAAATGCTGGTGTTATTCAACTAATTAAGATTGGTTCTTCAGATAATGTTGCAGACATATTTACCAAGGGTTTGTCAAATGCAAGTCATGAATACTTGTCTACTGCTTTAAATATGTTTGACCCTTTCCATAATTAGATTGAGGGAGGGTGTTAAAGGATCAATCTAATTTTGATGTTGTTAAAGGTTTGGTTCTTATTTTGTGAATTTTATTTTGTAGGATAAAAGTTTGGTGGTCAAAGTGTAATAAACAGAAGTTGTAGCTGGGCATATTGAAGTGTGTGGCAGCTTTGTTAAAGTTAAAGAGTTCAAGGGCTATTATTGTTAATATTTAATAGTTGTGTATATATGCTTTTGTACAGTAGCCGTATGTATAATCTGCTACTATTATCTCTCTATTTTCTCTCTCAGTAAAACGATTAGGGTTTCATCTCTTGTATCATTTGTGTATCATCTTGATACTTATTTTGGTTTAGTATAGTGTGAATGATCTATATCTGTTGATATAGAATCATTGAGTGGTTTGGTTGAGTGAGATCTAGTATTAATATTGTTTGTGGCCTTTGAGCCGATTTGGTTGATTGTTTGTTCGAGATATTCTTTCGATATCTGTTATTCTGTTGTTCGATTATCATTCTGTTCAGAACCAATGCCTCCTTATCGCCTTCACGCCCAACGATACTAGATGCATCTACTAAAGAGGTCTCATATCTTCTATTCATATTTTTAAATCTTCCATTTTTCACAATCAAACCAAGCGAACTCTTTTCTTCTATTAATTCTTGTAACTTAATACTAATATTATCCAACTTATCGCGCATACTAGTACTTGTAGAGAAACTTGTACAACAAACTGGGATGAGCTTTTTTACCTTGCTGGTGATGCCAACAGATTCGTCGTGGAACTCACGGTGCATAGCTTCCGTTGCTAAATCATCGAGTATGTCGTCTATATCGTAAGCCAAATGTTGAAGACCGTTGAGCCATCGTTTCACAGACTGATCAGTTATTTCTTTATCAGAAGCATCAGTAAGTACATCTCGGATTTGTAATAATGATCGCTCCCATTTCTTCACGTCGGAATTGATTCCCTCGTAGCGAGCAAGTTTTTCGAGAGATGAAGAGCTGAGTTTCTCAAACAAAACTGTGAGGAAGGCAGAAAGAAGGATTTCAGCCATTGTAGTCTACTAGTCTATATAAACTGTATACAATTTTCTGCCGCTCTATATGGTCAACGTTTAGTGGCAATTTTGACTCGATAGATCGGGTAAATTCGGTATACTTTCGGGTAATATCCATATCCTAATTCGAAACGTAAATATCCAAATATCCCATCTGAAATCATGCGAAAATTCAGATACCCGAAATTTCAGATATCTGAAATTTAGGGTATCCAAATTTTAAGAAATTTTGGATATTTCACATATTTGAAATACCGAAAAATATTATATATATATATATATATAGGAATGGGATTCTATGAAAATAAGGAGATAAAAAAAACAGTGAAAACAAATCTTCACACTCCATCTAATCAAACTTATATATATATATATATATATACAGGGATGAGTTCTGGTGAAAACAATGAGATAAAAAAAACAGTGAAAATACATCTCCACCCTCCATCTAATCTAACATATATATATATATATATATATATATATATATATATATATATATATATATATATAAGGGGTGGGGTAAAAAAACGGTGAAAACATTTTTTGATTCACTATTTTTTTAAGGTGTGAACTTTGTGAACTTTATTTTTAAAGTAAACCATAAAAAATTAAAGTTCACATAAAAAAATATTTTTTGTGTGAATTTTTCTTTTTTTTTTGAAAAAAATAAAATAAAGTTAAATCCGAAACCAAAAAAAAAAAATTAAGGTTCACAATTGAAAAACTTAATAACTTTTGTGAACCCAAAACAAAAAAATAAGATTAACAATTGAAAAGGTTATAAAAACTTGTTGTGAACTCCTAAAAAAATTAAAGTTCACAGTTGAAAAAAAAATGTTCACGATTAATAAAGTAAAAACTTTTCGTGAATAAAAAAAATTAAGGTTCACAATTGAAAAAGTAAAAAACTTTCTGTGAACTCAAAAAAATTTAAGGTTCACAGTTGAAAAAATAAAGGTTCACAATTGAAATTTTTTAAAATTTTCCGTGAACCAAAAAAAAAAATTTTTGTCAATTCAATTTAAGTTCTATTGAGGTAAAGTATATAAAATTTACAAAACGCGTATAGTAACATTCAAATAAGTACAACAACTTTTGTAAGAATGATGGATACAATAGAAATGCATCACGTGTCATTAAACCCTCTTCCTCGCGTTTTTAAAAAATAAATATCTCCCATATGATAAGTTGAAAAATCACTAAAATTGCATAATAAAATCAGCGTTTTATTCTCTTCGATTATAAATGTGATAAGGTATATTTTGACAAACTTTTTTTTGTGTTTTCAAAATAACTTACACATATGTTACCAACGAGTAACGCATGTGTTACCAGCGAGTAACATGTGATACCAGCATGTTATTTTGTAACCATCCCCCTAAAAAAATTATAGATAAAATATAGTAATTTATGTTTTTGTATGATAGAATAAAATATTTAAAATTATAAACTAAAAATATTTTTTATGTTCATTTATGTTTTAATTTTTCCTTTATTAATAACTTTTTTATTCACCTCCCGTTCAATAGAGTTTTCCAATTTGAAATATAGTGTATACAAAAAAGTTATAAAATGATATAACAACATTTTTTTTTCAACTTCCAACATATAACTGAACAAAAATACTATTAGCAATTACTACGTTGCGCGAAAAACATACTTAGTTCTTATATCACTAATCCAATCCAAAGTTCCGCCATCTTACAAGACTACTTAACAAAGGTGCACATCGTGGCTGGCGATTTCTTATATGGCAAATATGCAACTAGTTACGGCTAAAACTTCTACTGCCCCAAACTAATGGAACCAACATCAGATTTTGAGTTCAAAATAGTACTATTAACGGTACATACAAAACATCTAAACTAACATTCCTGACCAAAATCAATAATAGCCAAAAACTTCAAATGAATAAGCGGGATATGGAAGAACCAGTACGATTACAAACAAACATTTTTATATAGTCGGCACGTCATGTATACACACACATACAAACCTGTACTGTTTATACATTGTCAGCAGCTTTATGAAGCCAATACCTTATCTGCCTTCTGGTAACTTCCATACTAACACCCAAATGTTGCTTAGCATTCCACAAGTAATTACCTTTCCAAGCAACTAACAGTAACAGCAGCAACAAGAGAGCCAAGATCAGATGTGAAGGATGGTACCAGCGCACAGTACTTGCAGTGCCCAATGTTACACCAACCACACATCCTGACGATTTGCTCTCGGATGGTTGGTTTTGGTGATCATGGGATGATACCTCTTCATGTTGTGTTCGAACCTGTTGGCGTCTCAGTTTAATTCTTCGAACTGCTGTTCCCTGGGAAGATATGGATTCTGGTGGTAATTTCTGCATGCATTTTGTGGATAGAAGGTCCCCAGTGAGGACACCATGGAGTGTAAGAGATTGTGAGGCTGATTCGTCGAGATTTATTATGTCATCGTTGATTATATCCGCAAAACAATCGTCCTCATCCTGTGAGAAAAACCACAAAGATTTCATTGGTACAGCAAACTATATGTGACAATTTCAACCCATTTACTTATGAACTGAATGGGTCAATTCGGGTTGTGCTTTTATCTCAAATGGTTTGGATGTGTTGAAAGTTATCAAAAGTCCATTTTAGGTCCATACAACTTCCTAAATTGTTCTATAAGTTATTACTTATCTAGTCATAACCTACACGTTAGTTAATTAATATAAAAATATAGAGAAACGGATAAATAATGTTTGGAGGTCAACCCAACTCTGTCCATACAAAAAAAAAAATACTCAATCAACTTGACCTGTCTATTTGGCCACCTTTACTTGAACTGATAATATACAAACCTTAAACGGAGTTGAAGAACCATGCGGTGAGTCGTGAATGAGTTGTCGATCAGAGTCCGATTCTGAATCATAAATCTGTCTGACTGAACTAGACCTGTAGCTGCTTGTAGATTCCTTCGAATACGACTTTATAGCATTCCCATCATCAATACCATCAACTTGAGTATTTGCGTACTCATTCGTACCAGAGTCGCAATTATCTGTAGGTGACAAATTTATGTTGTCACAAGAACCTCTTGATGATTCAGTTAACCGGAAATCGCCATTTCTTCTAAGCCGACAAACCACCAGGGATTCCTGAATAGGCATTAGGGTCCAAACATGCATTTAACCTCTTAATTAATTACATTCAACAAAAAAGCACAAACACAATTTCATGATCACAATTTCAAGTAAGGTTTCTTTGCAGAAAAAGTTTCAACCTTTCTGCCAGCTTACTTGACTTTTATTTAATAAGTAAATAATAATAACAATTAAAAAAAACTAAATTGGCATTCTTTTGGTCCATCAGCATGTCGATTTCCATATAATGCAACACAATAGAAAAACATCAAGTTCATATCAACATTAATTCTATTTTGGAGCCAATAATCTATACCTGTGTGGTGTCACTCATACAATACTCATGCATGATCCATTCTGTCCTTTCCCCTTTAGGAGCACGACCCAGGTGAAAAACCAGTGTTCTTTTTGTGCCAATTGTAATAGCACCAGATTTTACGTTCCGTTCTTTGCCAGTGGCTTTCCAATATCCTGATTGTGTAGCCCTTTTACTCTGTGAACCATTTGGATACTTCTTTCCTCGGGCCGAGAAGAAGAACCACTCATTATCAGATCGAATAATCGAAAGACCTGGTGACAACAAGTTGCAATCAAATTTTATTGCGTAAAATATTCAAATCCATGATCATAAAGATTACAAAGAGCATTAGCCTAGCCGTATTACAATCCAAAGGTTGTGCGCAGGTTAAAATCCTGGGGTAGTGACAAACTAAAATATTCGTGCATATGTATCTATGTATTCGTAATAGTTGCGTATGTGAATATCTGCCCTTTGAAAAAGTTGCATTAATAAAAACATAGTGAATGTCTATGTATTTCTCAATGGTCGTCCTACGTACATGAACGGAACATACAATAAGGAAAAAACCACGCATCTGGTGGATAATACAGCTACTAGTCAACTTACGGATACCAACTATCCAGTAACTAATTAAGCCACCCATTTTATTATATGGAATACTCTGAACATGGTGAAAGATTGAAAATCAATATAATTAGGAGTACCATAAGTACGTCGCAAATGTAACATACTGCTACATTAAGAAAAAAGTTAAACTCAAGCATAAAGGAAGCCTGAATTTTCACTTGCAAGAAAGGTACTGAGAATATGTGTCATATAGGATATGCTCAAGCTAGGATCAATGTAGTATTCTTATAGATGCTATAACCCAAACCCGGCTTTAATTTCTTCGTGTACAAACAATTATAAATCTCAAACATAGGATCTAACAATTTACTTACTCTCGAATTACATTCTTCTTCTTTTCTTATTTCTTCCTAATATTTTAAATGCTAAAAAGATATAAACTAGGGACAAAAGCTCCGGCCAGTACAATTGGGACAAAAGTACAATTGGGACAAAAGTTAAAAGTGCAACGGGAACTTAACATAAAAAGTATGCGTTATGTATCTTTTTTAAGAGGACAAAACTGAAAGTTCGTTATGTGCAGTGGTAGACAATTAGGCCTATGAATTACCCTCATCCTTCAATTGGATTTTGGCAAAATCAAGAGCAACTAACTTTTTGGTACATTCCATTTCCTATTGCATGCACACAAGATAGTAACATACATCATACATAGTATACGTACGGATTTAACACAAATAAATGCATGTAATCAAGAAGAACTGGCATATATATAAATCTCGTACCTTAATACGTGATACAAAATTTCATCATAATCAATGAATCAATTATAACAGTGGTAATGAATTATGTTACACTCCGTATAATAATATAATAGAAATATATAGATACGGATAGATAATTAACAAATATTAAAAGTAACAAATTTAAGCCAAATAACGATACAAAATGGCGGTAAAATAGTACCAACTTTTTAATCAAACACTCAACGGTTATTATTATTATTATTGTTATTATTGTTATTATTATTAATTAATAATTAATTAATAATAACATAACATAACAAAGAAATAAAAATGATTAAATGATACTCCCTCCCTCCGTCCCAAAATTATTGTCCACCAACAAAAAGCATACAAAAACATATAGTTTAATAAAAGTGGGACTTCAACAGTTTCCAACCACTCTGCACCCACTAAACTCTCTTCTTGGACAATTATTTTGGGATGTCCCAAAAAGGAAAGATAGACAATAATTTTGGAACGAAGGGAGTAATAATTAACCTGGTAAATCCCATGGTTCATGACGACAGAAATCAACTTCAGGAATGATGTCAACACATGTATCAGATCCTTGCAACTTCTTCTTCAAGTAATACGATATCAATTCGTCATCGGTTGGCGAAAATCGAAACCCGGGAAACACGGAAGAAGACGCCGCTATTGATAACTGCATCTCTCTTAACCTCTCAACATCATTTTTTAACATACCCTCACCCTCACCCTCACCACCTAACTTATCCTTCATGGCTGATCAATCTCAATCTCAATCTCAATCTCAATATATATATATAGATATTGATGAAGATGGAATAGAATCTGTGTAAGTTGAGGAAACGTACGTAGAGTAGTGTGGCGTGCGTAAAGAGATATTGATATGTTTATTTATTTATTTCCTGTTATGTAATTTATTTGCATGTTTTTTTTTAGTTGATGTAGGATTTGGGGGATTTATTTATATAGAAAGTGGTGAAATGCAACACGTGGCGTGGTATAAGGGTAACAAGTATGATCCACGTGTCGATTGGACACGCGGCATTAATGTGTTAAACCATTCACGAGAGACCAGCCGAAGATAGAATTAGCGGCCACATGGGTGTCTACGAGTACCTGCATAAGCAGCTTGTCGTTCCTACGTCTCGTGTTTTAATTCTTTCCCCCAACATTTACCCTTTTGACCCGCATAGTTGCTCAGATTTGTTAAGTTCACGTAAATTTTTATAAATAAATTTTCACACAATAAGATGGTCACATAGGTGACTCAATCAAACTTAGTTGTATGTAATCTCTCGTGTATCTCTCTTATAAACTTATCGGTTCATATCATTCTATGAATACATTTTTGTAAAATTTTGATGAATATAACATTTCTCTTTCATTAAAAAAATAAAAATATAAAACACTTATACGTAGTAATAGATTTATGGTTGCTAAATATATTTATTTTATTTTTTATATTGGTTCCAAATAATTTCATATTCCAGCGCACTCTGTAGGTACGATAAAATCGTTGCTAAAGGTATTTTATTTTATTTTGGCTCCAAATAATGTCATATTCCCACACACCCTTTAGGGACGATAAAATCGTTGCTAAAATCGTAGTGGGAGGTTCTAGTAAGTTTGCAAGCGGTGCAACGCATGACCCAGGTTTCATGTAACACCTCAAAATTTAAAGTACCAATAGATGCATTATTTTAATTGTTCGGGTATATAATAATTTTTAGTATTTAGAAATTTAGAATGCTATAATGTATTAAGTAAAATAGAGTATTGGACTACAATTTAACTAGAATATAAAAAGAATGTTGAAAGTGTAAAATGAGACTTGAGGGGCTAAATGTGGCTTGTGAGGTTTCTTCAAGGTGAAGAAAGTTAATTGGTAATGATGTACACAAAATCAGATTTTTATCCCGTTGGTGTGTATCGGTTTTGACGAGCAAGAAAGAAGTATCAAGGTTTTACCAAATTGATCATGGACTCTAAGTTTAAATTAGGTTTATACAACTCCTAATTTGTGACACACCTCGAATTTAGGTGTAATTACAAACAATAATCACTTGCATGTTTTTAGATTAATTCTCTGATTTGTAAATTCAAAACTATTGTTATGAGATAAGTTGACAAAACTCACTATTTTAATACGCGACGAATTACTAGTTACGTAATTATTTATAGTTACGCGCAATACAAAAGTTCAAAAAGAACTTAAAAACACTTTCGAATAATTTTTAATTAAAAATATTTGGAAATTAGTTGGAACAAAAATGAAGCGAAAACATTTATATGTTTCTTTAAAACGTATTGCACACGAACAGAAACAAATATAAAATGCATCCAAAGGTCAAAAATAATAAAAGTATTATTTTTCTCCTTCATAATGCAGTATTTGGAGAATTACCTCAAAATATAATTACAAAAATTGAATGAAAACTGACACACAATTAAACCCGTACACGGAACTAACGGGTTAAAAACCCAAACAATTACCATATTAAAAATATCTGCTCGACACAATGTGTGCGAGCCATACCTTTTCTTTGACAAACTTAAACATTGATACATTATAATATATATATATATATATATATATATATATATATATATATATATATATATATATACACTTTCATTCTCTTTTATCACTTTCACATACCAAACTACAATAATTGCAACAACCAATTTTTTTCCTTTTTTCTAGAAACCAGTCGGCAGGAACAAGAACACCCATCTTCCCCATTTTTCTTCATCACATTTACTATATATCAACAAAAGACAACATAATCTCATCATCATCATCATCACAGCATCGTATCATCACTATCATCAAAATTTCATCACTGTAAGGATTGTTGAAACTTAAATTTCATACGTAAACTTTATATATTTCTTTAACTAGAGTGTAAATAACTTGATATATTATGTATATAATTGAAGAATATGATATTTTGAACTCTAAAAATGGGATAAAAATTAACTTGGTACGATCACAAAACATGAAAATGAAGATGAACATTGCCCATAATAAACGACGTGATCGCGTCATTTTACTTTTGGACCAAATATAACCCCTCACGCGAACGCGTGGTTTTTCAAAGAAATGTCACTGACTCAACTAAATACACGATCGCGTAGTTTTCAAAATGGATCGCGTGGTTTTGTTTAACCGAATCGTGTCATTTTTGAACCATAATCGCGTGACTACAACTTCACGCGATCGCGTGAGCTAAAACTAGAGGATCGCGTCATTTCCATGTACCTCACGAACTGATTTTTTTAAATAAAAAAAATATACACTACTTACTAATACATACATATATATATATATATATATAATAGTTAAAAATGATAGAAGTGGCTTATGTAGCCTAGTGGTTAACAATGTGTGCTTGAAGGGAATGGTCACAGGATCGTGACCAGTTTTGATATATTTTTTTTATTTTCTTTTTCTTTTTTTTCTCCCATAATTATAAATATCTATATATATACGACGACGACAAATTATATATATATAAATATATATATTCAACTAATAAGTATATATATGTATATACTTACACGCAACGAATGTTTCAACGATAAATATAACTTGAAAAATAATATTTATTTTTCAAACACATATATCACCAACAAAATTGTATGAACACTTAAAAAAAACGAATAGTCAAATGCTTATGTTAGTACATTTCCTGCGTCTAGGACGTTGAGGGAAGCCTTTGGATGACAATCTACTACTAGCTGCTATCGCTTGCTCATTCGCTTACTGTGAGTTCACAGCCTCACTTTTACTTGTTTTACTGTTTTTCTAAATTTGGTGTGGAAAACAATCAAACATAGAACTTATTTTGCTATAACATGCAACTTATATTATATAATTACTCTTATGCTTTTATACATGAATTTTTTTTAATATAAATTGTACTTGAGAACATTGGTGAATCGAACTTGTGAACTATTAATTATGAAACAATGTTATCGTACTATTACTTGAACTGTTTGTGAACTGAACGTAGGAACTGTAACTGTTTGTGAACTGAACCTATGAACTGTAACTATTTGTGAGCTGAACATAGGAATTGGAACTATTAAACGACCCTACTTCTCTTGGGCATAGGATTTGGAACTATTGAACGACCCTACTTCTCTTGGGCATAGGATTTGGAACTATTGAACGACCATACTTCTCTTGGGCATAGGAATCGAACTATTGAACGACCCTACTTCTCTTGGTAATAGGAACTGAACTAACGAACGACCCTACATCTCGGGCATAAGAACTTTAACTATTGATGACCCTACTCCTTGGGTATAGGATATTATTTTCTTACGAACGAAACGATAAATTGAGTAACGATGTACCGAAACTGAAACTTGAGCGACAATTCAATGAACGAAACTATTTATGTCGCACCCCCAAATTTACTGTGCGGAAGCAAATCGGGTTGGGGCGCGACTAATCAAATATCACAAGCACATAAGATAAAGTGAACGACTCTATATGCGTCGTTTACTGCTTACATTGATATAACATAAAATTTTACAATGTAATAATGTTTACAAAAGCTCGTAATTAATGTTTAGAGATTCTAAGGCATATCTAGTTTACAAAATATAGAAATGCAGGGGAATCTCCTGGTGTCTGTATGCGACTCGAGTTAATAATCCTGAGCAGATCTACTACTGCTGAGTACCTGAGAATACATACTAAAATGTCAGCTAAAAGCTGGTGAGCTCACAGGTTTGTATAGATAAACATGATGTGTGAACCATGAGATTTAATATAATGATTTCCAATCAAGCAAATAAAATAGATGTATATCACTGCCATGAGCCCATAGTTTGAGCTTAACTGAGGTGTCAGGATCACAACCAAGTTCCTGAGCGAGGGTGCCTCCCTGCGAGTGCCTAATCTACACTCGTATGAACAAATGCTAATGCGTCCGTTTGACCAGTTAGTGCGTGCTAACCCGGACGGTGATTGTCAATCCCATATGGTACCATACACTAACAATCGCGCTAAATCCATATAAACAAACTATGTAGTGGAGGGCTTTAAATGATTAGAAAAACAACTCATGCAGTATATATCGAGGTTTAGTACTCATGTCCACATGTAAAACAAAACGAGTATGTATTCCCACCCCTGGGTTAAAAACAGTAAAATGAGGGGCTATGAGACTCACCTGATTCTGGTGTGTTGCTATCAAGCAAGTATGATGTTGCACAAGGTAATGTTGTCCGAAGACGGTAACCTGTCGGGCGTTCAAGAAGCGCAAGGTTATAAGTATATGTAGACGTCTCAAAAGACCGTCCATGCTAGTTGTTCATCCAACTAGTAATGTCCAAATAATTTGGTTGTTTGATTGATTAGTTTGAGTTTTTGAAAAAATATATACGGCCCGTTGGTGATGGTTTATAAAATATGTTTCGCAAATATCATTTTAGTTGTCTTATGTCAAGTTGATTCATAATTCTCTTGTAATATTATTGTTTTTAGCGTTTAAGCTTTAGGGTTTACTAAGGTATATGTATATACATATATATGTGTGACAATTTTATGGTCCGAAAGCGTAGAGTCTCGAAACTTAGAATTATAAAAGTGAAATTTTTCAAAAGTGAGTCCGACAATACATTTGGTCCGTGAGTCAAAGAAAGTCAAAGGCCACAATTTATCCGACAATATGGTACTGCGTCAATAGGATTCTCGGACACTGTTCATGCGAGAATGGGAATTCACGGGCACTGTTCATGCGAGATTAGTAATTCACGGACTTTGTTTAAGCGTTAATGATATTCACGGGGTTTTGTTTATGCGTGAATGATATTCACGGATTGTGTTTATGCATGAATGATATTCACGGATTTCGTTCATGCGTGAATGATATTCACGGATTTTGTTCATGAGACAATGGTATTCACGGATTTAAGATTTCATGCGATAATATTGAGGATTGACGGACTTATTAATCCGACAATAGGGATTGTCAGATTTTTGTGAAATGGCAAGAACAGTCCCTACACTTTGGTTTTCTAGATATTAACTCGACAAGTCTCTCGATTAAATCAACTTCTAAACCGAATTAAGCCTAACTAAAAATCATATATGTTCTCCTATATGTCTAGTGTAAAACTACACTTTATGGTATTTTTATATATTCATTTACTATTTTTAACAAAAATAATCATGAAGGGTGTCGGTTTTGGTCCAAGAACAGCTACAGTCCAAAGATCAGCTTCTACACTAAAAACCGTGTATTTATGGAAAAGGATAAAGAAGAACTTTTTAAAGTTAACAATTTATGTGAGGTTTTGGAACTGGTCTCATATGTTTTAGTGGTCTAGAATTCAAGATATGGTCTCGAGAAGGAGGTAGATATTTCTGTCCGCTGGAATAGTAATGCGCACCTTAACAGAAATACTATTTTAAAATAGTAAACGAACTTGATATGTTACAAAATTGGTGTCTTTGAAAATCTAACATCACAGGCTACATTTTAGGCTTAAGAAACATTCAATTTAGTTAAGATATGAATTTTATAAAAATTGTGGAGGTTGACCAACTTTCTGGACAGAAAGCAGTGTGAATATAAGTTCAAGAAAAATGAGTTTTAGCTTATACTTTGGACATAATCTTGTTAAATGAACAAATAAACATGTATACAAGTATACTTCAAGTAAATCTAGTGAAAGTGGTGAGAATCCTTACAAGAAATCGTGATCTAGAGAGGTGATGGAGGCGGCTAGCTCGGCTTGGTGTTCCTCCTTCTTCTTCTTTGCTTCTCCTTCGTTTTTCTTCAAGTAAAATGGGTAAGATGATGGTGGTTTATGGTGGTGATGGTGGCAGGTTTTTAGAGAGAGGAAGGTGGTGAAGAGAGGGGATGGAGAGTATGGAGGGATGAGTGAAGTGTGGGTGAAGTAAGATGAGGTTGAAGTCAAATGGCATGGCATGGCTTGCCATGCCCTTTGGCTGCTGATTTTCGTGGGTGGGGCCCACTAGATGGGTGTGGGGTTTGTTAAATTTTGTTTCCTCAATTTGTGCTCCGTGCAGTGCTCGTTTACCCGGTCGTTTGAACGTTTAATTATCGTTATACGTTTTAATACGCGTGTTTGAATAATGATTTAAATCTCGATATTTTTATTGAAAGTATTATCCTAAATACTTTATTTTAAGTTGTTTAAATGTTGTCGGGTCTCAGTTTGCGTGTTCGTTGCGTATTTGTACGTTTATATGACTCACGTAACGTTTTTAAACGATTTATTCGTACGCGTGAAAACGTAATATTTTTACTCGAAGTATTTTATCAAAATACTTAAGAATGAATTATAAAAATATAATTTGGGGTTTATTTCATTTGTCGGACGCGTTTTACGCGTTTTTGATCGTTTCTAAGCATTATATATATATGATACGAAATGTTTATGAAATATTATCGCAATAATATTTGGAAATAAGTGTATTTATCAAATAATCTCATATTATTTAATAAATTGAGTTCACCAACGTCCGTATTAATGTATCGGGATCCGCCCGATATGAAAATGCACGATTGAACATAATCGCGTACGTGTATATATATATATTCCAATATATATATATTGATACATACAATTAGCCTAATCTAGCACTAATTGCATGTATTAGCAGATGATTAGGAACTAATAACTGGCCCTAATTTGTCGGGTGTCACAATTTATATAACATATCAACGATGTGCAAACGAATATGGAACTATGAACTATTTACATAAAAACCTGTGAATTCACACAACATTTTTGTTGACGTTTTACTATATTTTTCATGGAATTAGCTGCACAAGTAAGACAGCATGCATCAAGGAACTAGGAGAACCACGATGACTTTAGGATGCCATCTTTTGAAACTATAGGATTTCTTTTGTATAACTTGTAACGTCCTCAAAACCGGTCTGGTAATTTCTTTACTTTTAATAATTATTTAATAAGCTATAAGTAAATTAAATATTATTTGCTTATGTGAAACTTATTGTGAATAGTGTAATATTATTTGTTTTAAACAGTTATAAGTGACAGTACAATAAAATAACTATTTTCGCAATCGGTTTTTAAGTTCCAGACTGTAGATTTAGAACGGGTATTGAAAATACCCAATTTGGAGTCGGTCATTAGGGAGACCGACCTCCTCTTTTGTGATTATCTTTTCTTTTTCTCTGTAAATGAAGAACATCCCCAAAATCTATTCTCTTTAATCTTAAACTTCAAGAACTTGAATCCCTAAACAAATTAGTGATTCTAAATTGTGATTTCTTACATATAATCATCTTCTAGTTGCAATCATCTTGTTCATCATCAAAGTGTAAGTATTTTAGCTCTTTGATCATATTAATTAGGTTAAGTGTGAAATTATGTAATTTCTTGAGTTATGAGTTGTTGATAACAATTATTGATGTTATATATGATTGTAAACTGATTGTGTAGCTTAAGTTAGTGAGTTCAAGTTCTTCAAATGGTGATTTTGAAGTCAAGTAATTGATATAAGTGGGTTATTTGGATTTTGGTATGGAAATGGTGTTATTGATGATTAATTGAAGTATTTGATGATATATGAAGTTGTTTAAGGTGTTAGTAACTCCTAAAAACTGAGATTGATATGTTAGTAATTGAAATTTGATAATGATATGATTTAAAATTCGTGCAGAAAAGTTGCAGGTCTTTTTCTTCATGCTCACGCGATCCCAGCTTTGGGTTCTGGATCGCGTAAGCTAGTTATAAATTGTTGAAATGGTCAAAATTGGTCTTGGATACGCGATCCCACAGATGTTTCTGGATCGCGTATGTTAGTGCAAAATGGTTACAGAAGAAAATGAACTAGGATACGCGATCCTGTAAATGGATTCTGGATCGCGTGAGTTAGTGTAATTTGGTAACAGAAATATTTTCACTGAGCTATGCGATCCGGCTAACATTTCTTGGATCGTGTATGCAAGAGTAAAGTTGAATGTTTGGTTAAAATCTAATCTTTTGATTTAGTTGATTGTGATTAGGAATATAAGTTGTTTATTGATGTAATTACTTAGTATTTACGTATGTTGAACAAAAGAAATGAGTTATTAACTTAGTGACTTTGTATTCTCAGATAAACAGAAGACTCAGTGATATAGAAATCCTGAGTGTGGAGACGACAGAGGTATCGGTGAGTGGATTTATAACTCACTCTTTGATTTAGTTGTAATTACTTTGATTACAACAAGTGATAGTTGTCATGTTGATAAAGTTAGTTAATTTGTGTTATTGATTGAATCTTATATCCTAGTTGCAATGTGATACAAGTTGTTTTGAGGTCAACACGTTGGTTGGGTTAGTTGGTTATTGTGTGAATTACACATAGTCTTACTTCATTTGTTGTGTGTAAGACTTGTGTTTGAGTACAATAAACACTAGCTATCGGTCTATTCCGTATTGGCCATATGGATTGTTGGACAAGTGTTCTTGAGAGCCACCGCGGCAGTAGGGTTTCTCAAGGACCACCGATCCTCATAGTTGAATAGTTGAGTTATTGATTTGTTGATGTAGATGTATATCCTTATTTGTTGTATTCAAGGGATTATACTAAGTTGATTAGTGAGTGTTAAATTCATTCACTTAGCTTCGTGCTAATCCCTCAATCTACTTCTTGCAGATGTTATTTTGATACGTGGGTTGCAAGAAGGGAACGAAGAATGTTTGATATTTAGCAACTCTGATATAGTTCTCAGAAAACTATGTTTTGTACAATATAATACCCCGGTTATATGATGTAAATGATGGTTTTGTAAATAATAGACTTATGGTGTATGTTAATATTATAAGTTTATAAAATAATATTTTGTTTTAAACGCTTCCGTAGTTAAAAATAATAAAATAATATCTTTAGAAAGAGGGGTGTTATATAACTAATATCTTTTAGTCATATTTATGAAATCCTCTTTTGTACAACTTTAAATACTTTTCTACTACTACAATCTTATGAATCGTAAGCTCTTGTAAACTAACACTTATGGCATATTAATATATGTATGTTCTGCGATAATCATATGCTATTATATGTATGAATGTCCGACGTTGACGTAAGCACCCCCACTCGATCTAATGCTTCCGCAAACCATCTGATAATCACGATTACAGATTTTGGGGGTGTGACATAATTCAAGTATTAAGAGAAATTATCTTTTGTATTGATTTTACGAAGTTACTATTAGATAGCGAGAGCCCTAGTTTATTAGATATGAACATGTGTAAATTTGTAATACACAAATTAGTAGTTGTTAAAGAAGCACTGTTAAAATGAAACGCCTTTAAATTATTATTTTTTATACATACGCGATCCGAGGAATTTAGTAGGATCGCGTACCTGCACTTAAAAACCCACCGATATCATTTTGCACTGACATACACGATCCTGAAAATGCGACTGATTACAAAATACACAGGTATACGCGATCCGAGAGTTTAGGTGGGATCGCGTACCATAGACAAAATCAGACTGTGACCAAACTGCACGTACATACGCGATCCTAGGATCCCTCTGGAATCGTGTATCCAAGCCCATCACCAAAACTCAGATTTTAGACCAAATTCGAACGCGCATAACTTTTAACTCATTAAGAGTTGGACTACCAAATTTTGCAGGCACCTCCACTATGCCAAAATGAAACTTTATCTTCTTATACTTTTTTTAACATACGCATTTAATGAGAAAACGGACGTCCCACCAATTTATGGTCATTTTGGACCTTTTTGGTGAACAAGTCAAATCCCAATTGGCTTGTCATCTGACTCGGATCTTTTGACACCATAACATACTACTTACATTGAGTCGTAAACCATCAACAAGAGTACCATGACTCTCTTTTTGGTTTACTTATGCAATTCGACCTGTTTAGTGTCCATTTGAACACTTAACCAAAATCAACAACATAATCACTATTAACATCAGATTTTAATCCTTTCGACCATCAAACACCATCATCAACTCATTATCACTCAAATGAACCAAAATACAACATTTGACACCTTGATCATAATTCCATCAAAACTATGATCAAAACTATATACTTTAACATCTAATCACTCTTATTACTTTACAACAAAATCATTACCCAAATTGACATCACCACATTCAACTTTGACTTTGCCAAGTGAAAGTTACATTTTTTAACCATTTGACACTATATACTTTAATCAATAACATAACTTCATAACAATTTTTTGAAAACCGGGTTGAACCGACTGGTCGAACCAGTTCAACCGTAAATCGAACCCCTTCCGGTCGTCCCAAAACCGGTTTTGCCCGGTCAAGAACCGAGCGGTTTGGTCAAAACCGGACGGTTCGATCGGAAATCAGACGGTTCGACCAGAAATCGGACGGTTCAACCAGAATTTTGAATTATTTTTTTTAAATCATTTTTTGACCAGTTTTGGGGCGGTTCGGCCGGACCGATCCGACTGGTTCGACCGAAACCGGAGACTTTTCTGGTCCGATCCGGTTTTTGGTTTTAAAAACATTGCTTCATAATGTGATTTTGGGCGATTTACACAAGTGATAATTCATAACGACAAATTATAAAGGAGAAGCTTGTCTAATGACATTGCAAGCTCCAATCCACGCTACCTTCTTGTAAACATGTATCATCTAATTGGTTCAATCGAACTAAGTACCTACAACATAAAACCACTAAAAGAGGTAAGCATAAAGTTTAGTGAGTATATGAGCAATTAAATGAATAATCTACCATACAAATCAACATATAGCAATTATCAATAATTCATTTATCTGCTTAAACAAATAACTACTGAGCAATTGTAGAGATTTCCTCGTAATACCCAACAAATCCGTGGTCATATAACACCTTATGCAAGGCACCAAATCACATCGAAATGGATACCAAGCTCATATAGGTTAGCACCAGCTACGTCAGCTTGAGTACTAACAACAACATATATTGTAGTATCATACCAGCTACGTCAACAAAAGTATGAATACCAAAGCCATCATATTTCGTAAACAAACTCTGATACAAGATCAATACTAACCGCAGCTAGTAACTGATCAATCATAAATCTCTACAATTTGCTTATTCCATATAATCCACATAATCATTATATAGCTCCACAATTTCTAACGACATTTACCATCTTATTTCATATTTAGCACCACTTACCATATCAATATCATAAGTAATCACAATTGGAAACAATATGCGAAACAAACAACAATCCACTGGATTGTATAAACCTTTTGCTCGGAAGCAATCCGGAATTACACAATCATTACCCATTTAACCCCCGTATTACTCACTTTTGCTTTTTAGGCAATCAAGCAACATAATACTTGATTAGAGATGTCACCAATCTTGATCACCTAACATATAACATATCAACACACAACATATTTAGCATTCAATAATCATCATAATCAAAAGTCAATATAATCAACCCATCACCCTCTTGGGTTGACCAAGTTCGACTTTTGATCAAACTATACATAGGCTCATTTACATGATTATCTTTAGTTCACTACTTAATCACTACTTATCATAATTCAACATAAACCATTTCAAGGTTATAAAGAACCACTTTAATCATCATTAATTCACTAGCTTCACCACTTTATCATTAAATCATAATCATACGTTTAACCACTTTTAATTCAAGTATTTAATCATTTGATTCACTACTTCAATTTTCCTTAATCATACTCCAACAACATCTTTAAACACTACTTATGATGAATTAGTACCAATTCATCATCATTTACACAAAACCCATATTAATCACTAATCATACAATTCAATTTATACATTTTTAGGTTGAATTAATGTTATCCATCATCATATATATATATACTTACACACTACTTATGATGAATAAAATGTTTTTTTAACTTATTCTATTAAAAAAGTTTATAGGAGGGATTTACAAAGTGAGCGTCATATGCAATGCACATGGCTTGGTTTAACCATACAAGTAAACACTAAACAGACGTTGGGGTAAAGGATCGTTGGTGTGACAAATTTGGACAAAATTATAAGGATGATTTATTATGTAATTTTCTGTTTTATAAACTCTGAGTAAGCCAATCACAAGACACATATATAAACCCCAAAACATCAAAACCCTCTCCCCAGTCACCTCCTCTTCCTTCCGGCCTCCCCATCGCCCCCACCTCGGTCGCCGCACCCATGTCCCAATCGGAACCGGTTGACATCGACGGCGACTCATTTTCAACGCCGATCAAAATCCTATCAGAAACAGAAGACCACCTTACTGCACCCGACCCACTTCTTGGATCCGGATCTTTCATCGCTCCAAACAACGGAGTGGCATCAGCAGCAGCAGCAGCAGCAGCAGATCGGAATGTCAAATCAAAAGAAACACCAACACCAGCTGCAATAAACAATAAAAGTAATAATAACTTAACAAAAAACGGTGGTGATGAAGATGCTGATCTTGCTGCTAAAAGAGCTAGGCCTGATTGGTTGCCTGCTGATTTTCAGATGACTTTGAAGAAACGTACTTCTGGTGCTACTTTGGGTACTGTTGATAGGGTCAGTATTTCCATTTTTTATATATTTTTAATTTTTTATTCTGCTACAGTAATATTTATTTAGCTTCAGTCTAATATTTTAAGGGCAAATTGTTAAAAAAAGTTGCTACTAATATAAAATTCAAAAATTACAATCTGGGTGTATTCTAATTTTTAGTTTCAAACTTTCTAAAATAGGACCAATTTTGTCAAAATTTCCTCTTTAGTTAAGTTTCCATTTCTAAAATAGGACCAATTTTGATAAATTTTGGATTTTTATGTCACATTTCTATGCAATTTTCCCTATTAGATTGGTTATATGATTTTGATGATGTTGTATGCTTTTATGTAGCTAGTTAAGAAGATTGAATTGAGAAGCATACTTCTAGTTGTTTTGAGGTGTTTGAAGTTTTAGGCTAAAATCTTTGATAAAATAACTTTGGTCTTCTAATTAATTTTCAGAAATATTGCCCCTTTGTTTGTGCTTTTTTATTGTTAGACTGTAAACACCATTATTTATGACTAAGTTGTTTGTAACTTTTCGTGATTGATAAAGATTTTAGAAGTTTCTGTAAATACGCTAGTTAAGGTAACCCCATTAGAGACCATGATCCGTGTAAGGATAAAGTAGTACCCCTTTTTGTTGGAAGTTATATAACACTTTGGTAGTAGTAAGTAAGGTAGCATTATGTCTACCGAGAAAGAGCTGTATAAAGAGGGTGATAAAACAGTAGTTGCACAGCTTTTTGTTAAATAGAAAGTACGGAGTACTAGTTTTAGCGTATGCACTTCGGTATAAGTAAATATGAATTTGAACAAGCCTTTTGTCCCTAAAGCTCAATTACATTAGGGAACGACACTATAAATGTGTTATTGTAAGGGTGTTCGCCACGTAAAACTTGCTTCTTATCTTAGTTGTCAACTTGTCATTGTATTAAAGTTGGCTATGGATGTAATGAGAATTAAAAATGGTGAGTGTATAACGAAAGATATAGCTTTTAATCGACTAGATAAGTGATGCTTTATGTAATCTTCTGTTCTTATAAACAGTTACTAATTTACTATACTAATAACTCTTGGATAATGTGATTGTGATATCATGGTAGTGACCTGCTTTTGCATAGTACTTTTTATGATATGACTGGTGTAGTTTTGTAGGACAATGATTGAAGTCCCATTAGGTATTTTGCATTGTTCTCAATGAAAGATTATGATCATTTACGCTACACTTTCACTCACCCTTCACCTATATAAATCCTAAAAAATGGTATAATATTTAGTACCTTATTAGAAATCGTTATAGCTACCCTACTAGATTATATAGAATTCAAGCTATGCTTTGGCATGATTACCTCTTAATTTTCTATATTAAGATGTAAGTATTGGATTCCTGGTCATTGTCATATCAAATTGGGAAAAAATGTTAGAGGATACAAGTCAGCCTTCTGTTCCACCTGTGTATATATTGTGTATGCTTATCTGTTTTGAACTTTCTCTGCTACGAGTATAAGTTACCATATAAAATGTGCATATATGATATATATGGCTGTCATATATCAGTGATCAGTAGCTTGATTTTTTGACATATAATGTTATTTCCATTTGGTTCTAAATATAATATATCGATGAAGTTTGTGCATAAGTTTTTGACATGATAAGTTTGTAATGGCAACTTTTGTACGTTATGATATGTTGCCTATGTGCCTTCTGTAGAGTTTCGGAACTCTCAAAGGCTATGCTGCAACTTGCAAGTACATTGGTACTTAAATTATGAATACTAAGATTAAGATATCATAATTTTTGAGGATACTGATTATCTCTACATATATGTGTAAACGTATCTACCATGCAACTCCAAAACTGGACCTAAAAGAGAAAAGGCTTTTGCTATGAACCAGTATCGAATCATTCCCTCTTCTTTCTTTTTTTCCTTTTTTTTTTTTGTGGGTGGGGGGGGGGGCTCGCAATAGTGAAACTTAGGTTCAAAGTCAATTTGAACCTCGTTTAGAAACAAGGTGAAGTCAAATTGACTTTGAACCTAAGTTTCAATATTGCGAGCCCTCCCCCCCCACCCCCCCCCCCCCCCCCCCCCTGAAAGTCAATTTGACTTCACCTTGTTTCTAAACGAGGTTCTCTCTTAACAAAGACCCGAATTGTCCATGGATTTTTGCAAAAAGTTTTGGTCAACACCAGATTTGCAAGGTGTGTTGATTATGGTTAGAAACCTTGTTTCCTAGTTCAGTGACCTGGGGACATAGCAAATACATGCATTATTCATAGTATCAAATATAAAAGCTCATATTAAAACCATTGTCCAACAAACCAGTTGGAGGATGTAAGTGTGTAAATTGCGAGGGATACATGGCCTGCTTATATACGTTAAGTATACACTTGTGATGACTTTCGTGCCATTCTACCCTATTAATTAATGTAGCTGAGTAAGTGTGCTTGTATGACCTGTTAGTGGAAATAGATAAGTGGCCCCCTAAATAATAAAGAACTTCATAGGTAACACTTGTAAGACTTTACTTTCGTATTGCAAAAATGCTTTCGTTTTAAGTAGGTGGTTATATTTTATAAACAACATATCTGATATCTAACTAACAGAGCCTTTAGTGGTGTGAAGCCTCAGGAGAAATGCGAATATGCGATAGTACAATGATGATTTAATGATCCGAATTATGATTCCCATCAATCGTTGCCATAAGATGCATGTAGCTTGTGTGTCTTAATCTTAGATATAAATGTTTATGATGATTTGATTTGATAATTTAAAGAAGACGATGGGAATCAATGTTACAGCTTCCATATTTCTGTTTATTCATCTTGGCATTCAGGTCGAATATTCGTATTCATTATTGTGCATGTCCACTTTGAACAGTACTATATTGCACCTTCTGGTCTTCGTTTGCGCTCAAAGAGAGAAGTACTCACGTTTCTCGAAACAGGGGGTAAGCGAAAAAAGCCATCAACTCCAAGTTCTGAAGATCCTGTAAGCTAATAAATCCCAGTTTTCTCTTTTGACCATATTGCATATAATAGAAATGTACTTTCAGATTTACTATTACAGGGAATATAGTTTTAAAATCAACATTTAAGGCCTATTTATAATTTTAAATCAAACACGGGATCCTGTTTACTTTTACTTATTTTGGTATAAATTTACAACATTCCGTACTTGTTGATTCCGATAGTATGTTTCTTAAAGTAAAATTTGACTTGTAATATACGATAAACGTACTTTCAGTCAGCTTTTAATTCAGGGGACACAGAAATTGATTGAAAGTATGTTTAGTTTACATGCAAATGTGTTCTTCATGTTGCATTGTTCACTCCTTTTTAGTTGATTATAATTGCATTGATGTTGTTTCTTCAGACTTCTGAGGGCTCAGCACCTCGTAGTAAAAAGAAGACTGGCGCAAGGAAAAAAGTTCATGCTGCTTTCACATTTGATTTCAAAAATCCACCAGAAAAGGTTAGTTGGTGCCTGACCTATGCAACTGAGGATACTTGGTCTCCTAGCATTGGTGATTGGAATCTACCTCTGGCCGCTAAGCAGGAATGGGCTGCTGTTTTCAATCATGTATGCCAAAACTAGACAACCAAATGTGTCGCTAGTAGGAGTTACTCATAGACTTAGTGAAACATGCAACCTTATGTGACCATCTTTTTTTGTTGTTGTTTCAATGGATTACAAAGTGGTAAAGAGGTAAGTTATTGAATACAGTCGACTTGTTAATTACTTGTTGCTGTGTCTTGTGAGTTGGGTAATTATCTATGTCGTTGTTGCGATAGATATACAGCTGGAGCTTCACTTTCTGCACGGCAACTATCAGAAAAAGACAACATAATGAACAAAATTTCATTAAGTTGGTAAGACCTATCTAGTTTCATTTATAAGAAAGGGATTCAACCGGATGGTTCGTCCTTGTAGTTTACACAAAATTGCACCGTAAGTCTTTATAATTCACTTTTTGCACCAACAGTTCAGAAACATGAAAGTTGTTGCGCGGTTGGTCCTTTCTCCAATTAAAATGACTACCATACCCTTAATGTCATAGTTTTTTGTATAGATTTAAGTAAGAGTAAGTTAGTCATTTTAGTTAAAGGGGGACTAACCACACAGTGTCTTTCAGGTTTTTGGATTGCCGGTGAAAATAATAAGGTATAGGGACTTACGGTGCAATTGTGTGTAAATCACATGGATAACCCATGCAATTAACTCTAAAAACGGATTGAAAGTTCAATTTTACTCTCATAAAAAGAAGAGAAATGCTAGAACCATAAAATTACAAATAAAAATTCACAAGCTGATGTGGACCAATAGCATGTGGAGAGAGAAGCTTAAAAGAGAAACAAAATTTGAATTTGATTGGACTATATCATCATCAACATCATTTTGTGGATTTCTATTTGTAAAGTTTTGTGTTAATGTAGTATTTCTCTAAAAATAATTGTATCTTAAATTATATATAGGAAATACCTTTATCTGTAAATTAAGTCCTTTAATTTCAGTAATTTTTATAAAAAACTATTCGTAACTTATTATTAAAGAAATTTCTTTTAATTGGGCACTCACTTACATATAAAAAGAAATTTAATTCATTAATTAAAACATTATCCAAATCGATCTGTAATGTTTTTTTTATCAATTCACTGAGTAGTTGAAAAGGTTAATATAGACTAAAAATAATTAATTTTTTAACCAACTTGGTTTCAAGATCTTTTAATTTTTTTTATCTCTACTTATATAAATCCACTTACATAATGTAATATTATCATGAATACAACTAAATGTTTAATATACATATTAATTAACTTACACAATCTATCATTAGAAACAAGATACAAAATACAAAATCACATATTAAAAATCAACGACCTGTGTGTATACATGAGTTTAAAGTCTAGTATAATATAAAAAATATGAATTGGATGTTCAATTTTTAAAGAAAAATAGTAAGATAAACCTGGAAGTTTGGTTACGTACATTATGAAATTCACACATTTAGATAATTATGATTCATGTTCTTTTTATCTTTTCTTTTTTCTCTGTAAGATTGAACTCTCAATTAGTTTATGGACGATAATGTTGAACTGCATCTTCATCGAGTGCCCTATGTTTCTATCTGCTATCCATATGATAATTGGAATTTCAGTGTCTCGCTTTTATGCCAACAAGAAGCAATGCAGGCTTAAGCAGCTACTTTTAATGATTTATGGATTGTTCATTATGTTCCCCATTCCTACAGCCTCATGTCCAAATTCTGCATTCTAGATTCCTTCCTACAAGTCTTGTCATTAGTGCGACATTTCGTACGTAATTGTGATGACCTCGAAATTTTTCTTCATTAGAGCGACGAATGTTGATGACCCATCAATCCTTGATGTATCAGTTATATTAGAACTCGACGAGTTAATTAATAGGACTCTTTCAATTTGATAAAATTTTGTAAGTATTTTATTAAAACATCCTAGCTTCTTTGTTGTTGGAGCATACATATGCAGCTACATAAGATTTTTAACTTTTTCTTGATATATACTCCGTAATATATTGGGATTGGGATTGTTTTGATGTTTTCTTGTGAAGGGTTTGTGACTCAATGACCATCTAATGTAACTGGTTTCCTGTTTTCTTTAGGTTTTGTTTTTTTATTGTTTGTATCGGTGTGATGTATTAGCCCTAACGTTTGTTAGTTCTCTGTGATTACCTTAATTTTCAATGGAATGGAATCTAATTATTGCCTAAAAAGCTAAAACGAAAAATTATTACGGGTTAATCTTGAAAGATCGTAATCAATTATCGTTACAAATATTTTCTTTAAAAGGTTAGAATATTCGGTTAGAATATTCAAACAATCCTCACCGGTTCACGTTAGATCATTGTAGGCTTATCACGTGAGAGCTAAATCATACTCACTGTGTCAACTGATTTGCCTTCATCAACAATTTTTTTCTTATAAAGTAGATTACTCGTTGATGTCAGTGAGGCAACTACTTATGAAAATTTCCGAATAAACCAATTAAGAAGCATAAAGTCATTTAGAACTATTGTCAAATTCGAACTTTTTGATATTTTCTTTGAAAGCATAATTTTCAAAGTAAAACCCTTTTGTCTTTGATGCACAAGTTAGGTAATAATAGATATTATTATTAACAAAGTCTATGTTTTTCTAATTGAAATATATATGTAGTTGCTACTACAATAGCCTTTTCATTATCATGAATTTAAGAGGAAAAAACCTGCTCCTTACCGTTGGTAACATATTCCCCCTAAGAAACGATAGTTTCTTGGAGTATTTCATGAAGTTCACAATTTATAAATGTTTTAATGAATTAAATGCAAACTTTCAATGTATTAATCAATGTTTTGATAAAGAAAGTTTCTTGAAATTTTGATTAAATACGAAAAATTCAACTTTAACAAATGCACAATTTTTCTCTTATTAATTTAAATACAGGCTTTTTATAAATTTTGATAACATTATATTGATAGGAAGCTATAACTAGTCGACACATAGCCATACCTCTCTCACTAACTAACTTTGTCATAAAAAAAATGTTAGCAACCATCATTTGGAGTAACATTCTTATTGACGAGTTTATACTTTTACTCTCATAAAACATAAGTGTTCTTAAATCAAATATAAATCAAAGTTATGTTATAAAACAATTATATAAGTGGCAACAACATTTTCCTTTTTGTGAAAGAATAAAGAATACTCCATAAAATTTTGCTAGACATAGCCATTATAAGTATGGTCAAAATATAAACTTTCATAAGAAAACGGTTCTCTTTCAACCATTATAAAATCGTCAATTACGTGTAGTTAAATAGACAAAAGGTTTTGAAATGGAGCTCGTGAATGTCAATCCTTGAGAAATTGATCCAGATTGATTACCATAGTCATAATAGTAGGTAGACAGCTTTAGTTTAGCTCGTTTGTAAATATTGGTTAGGTGAAGTTAATTTTTTCACCTAGTACTTAGCTGTAAGGATTTTTGGTGCCTAATTTCTTATGCTTAATAATATTTATTTGCTTAGTAAATTTTTTTAACCTAATCCACTAATCACCCATCAATGAAGTACTCGTTCTTAGCAAAATTCTAAGAAAAAGAAATTAAAAAACAAATAAAAATGAATGTTAGGAATCATGAGTGTCCTACCTTCCACTCTTGGGTATTTTAATTTTTAATAAAACGGTCGTTTGGTTAAAAATGTTGCCGGCCCCTTTTACACATTGCGCGTTTTCCCAACATTATTGTATAAAAATATAAATATAAATATTAAATTTTTAGATCCGTTTGGGTCACCTAAACACGGGTTCCTTATGATATATGTATATATACGAACTTTGAATTTTTGTATGGGTTTTTATTAGGTTGTCTATTATCAACTACGACAAAATATTGACATAACTCGACTTTGTCTATTATATTATACTATAGCTATTATTTTAATACATTTAATTAAGTACTTAGAGTAATACTAAATTCTTACTAACCAAATAAGGAAACGTTGAATTTAAAAATATACATTTTATTTTATAATGCATTTACTAGTTACTACAATTAACTTTACAGTTGTTACACGCGCATTTTATAGCTTATTTTTCACAAACTAACAATTTTTATGCACTTTTATTATTTTCAACATCTATATCAATAAAAAAAGTTATTACTTGTCAAATGCTAACTTAAAGTAATATGCTACGGAGTAGTTTTTTTATATATTAAAGGTTCTTAGGGGGTACAGCTTTTAATAAGCATATAAAAGACTTAAACTTATGTTCCTTTTTATGTATAAACACGTTACTATGAATTACTGCATCCATGTTGGTCCACTAGACGTTGTCAAACAGTGTGACCAAGCAATTAATACATACATACATACATATATATATATATATATATATATATATATATTAATTTAATATTATATTATTGTTATTTTTATTTATTTATATAAAAATAACAATAATTTCTAATGATAAAATATATCGTAGTTAGATCCGTTAAAAAGGAGGAGTAATTTACAAACCTATATATCTATATAACCAAATCGCAATAATGGAAACGCGTTATTGATTGACCAAAACATAAAAGCAAACAAAACAGCTAATAAAAGGAACCTTCAACTTAAATTAAATTAAAATTAATTATGAACTAACACTAATAATCACACTCCACACACCTCCACGACATATAACCCGTATCTAACATTATTAATTAGTTGATGATTTGATTTTATACCTATTTTAAGTATTAACGCACCATATATAAAATAAAATGTAATAATGTAGTGAAGCAAAATTAGAATCACTAATTAATTTAACACAAGTATATATTGATAGCACATGATCATATGCATAGACACTCTGATCGATGGGTTGATATCGTACATTCGTACGTTACAACATTAACAATCTGAGTAAGTCTTACGCAAGTAAATTTTTATAAATGGTAATTAAGTTTTGTTGGGCAGTTGTTAGCTATTAAGTAATTAAGTGAGTTGACGTGTTATTTATATGTAAATTTCAAAATTTTATGTTATTATGATAAGTTGTATTTATAAATTGGTGGTCGTGCTACACATCTAATAGTTGGATAAGATTATGATTGGCAGCTGCATTTTATGGAGAATGAAAGGTAAGAGGATCTGTTAATTTATGTGTTCAACGGCCAGATTTACTGTAACTTAACAACAATGCATTTCACATAAAATGTGGTATTACGAACCGGAGCGTCGATAATAAAAGTCAAATGGATGAGATCGTTTATCTCTTTTTTTCTTAAAAGGGTTTTTTGCCGAAAAATGAATCAATAGTTCAGTTTTTTGCATTTTCAGGTATCAACCAATTTTTTTCTTTAAAAATGAACCACTAATTTAAAATCGATCATTTTCGTGTATATGCTAACATTTGAAATGGTCGCCGAGGATTATACAGCTAAGGATTTTATCTTAAAGATATATTTTGAATCGATCATAAGCGTTTGAATTGTTATATAATCCTCGGCGACCGTTTCAAATGTTAGCATATACACGACAATGATCGATTTTAAATTAGTGGTTCATTTTCAAAAAAAAATTAGTTGATACCCGAAAATGCAAAAAACTGAACTATTGATTCATTTTTCGACAAAAACACTTCATAAAATGTATATACGCTCTTATCTCGGTAATCTCACACCTTTAATAATTTAATAATTCTGTAGAATTTTAGTACCATGATTACAATGCATATATCCATATTTTCTTTTCCATTTTCATTTTCTTTTTTCATAAATGCTTTTAGTATTAATTCAATAATAAATTTTGATGTTTGATTAAATTTAAATATTGATCATTCAAAATTTTCTTAAACAACGCTCATTTGTAATATGAAATAATTAAGGTATAAATTCCTTATATTCATCTTTAATAGTGGATTTTATGCGTCAAATTTACTACATTAACGAATAAAGTATACAGTTATTAATGTAAAAATCATTTTAACTACAATGACCTTTTAAAATTGTAATTCCTTTACTCAAATATCATTTTGCAAATGTACGTAAATAAAAACTCTCTCTGTCTCAAAAAACATATCTTCCAACAATTTTTTAGAAAATTAAGATAGGCCGATTAAAAGTTACTTTTGCACTTGTATCAATATATTTTTCAAAAGACAAATGATATATCCACCTCTCAATTTGATGAATCCATCAAAAATATACATTAACAAGTTGTAAAGTACAACCTGTTAATACATAATTTTAGTGGATTTATCAAATTTATAGTTGGAAATATCCATTCCCTTTTCAAAATTATATATTATATACATTTTTACAGTGGATAATTAAAGTATTTCTTACAAACATAATCCCAAACGATCCGAACTCCATTATTACATTAACATCGATTTTAATAAACTTTTTTATAATAATCAAGATCCACTTTTTCTCATTATCCATTTAACCTTGCGCAATAATATTTTATAGATTCTCCAAATCCTATAAATTAAGATAATGAAATACATGCACATATTTCAATACAATTTACTCCCCAAATCCACCACATACCAAACTTCACTCTATTACTATAAAACTTACATCCTTCCATCTACTTTCTTCACAACACAAACCACACTCTTTACCTTTTTTTTAGTTCTGCAAAAACAGAACAACAAAAACCATAAAAACCAACAATGTCAATTATATTTCTCTTCTACAATCTCATATACTCAATCTTCCTATCTTTACTTCCCAAAAAACTCAAACATTACCTCCCTAAACCTTACAATCAACACCAACAACCACAAATCCAAAACACAACCATTACACCACTACTCGAACCAACGCCAACGCCAACGCCTCGTTCGTCTCGCATGGATCAAGACGAGCTCAACCGCATTTTCCTAATGTTCGATAAGAACGGAGATGGAAGAATAACCAAACAAGAACTCAATGATTCATTAGAGAACATGTCCATATTCATTTCAGACAGTGATCTTGATCAAATGATCGAAAAGATTGATGTGAATGGGGACGGGTGCGTTGATATCGAAGAATTTGGTGAATTATATAAAACAATAATGGATGATAAGGAGAATGAAGAGGATATGATGGAAGCTTTTAATGTTTTTGATCAAAACCGAGATGGGTTCATTGCGGTTGAGGAGCTGAGATCGGTTTTAGGTTCGTTAGGGCTTAAACAAGGGCGAAAAGCGGACGATTGTAAGAAAATGATCATGAAAGTTGATGTGGATGGTGATGGTTTAGTTAGTTTTAGTGAGTTTAAGAACATGATGAGATCTGGTGGCTTTGCTGCTATGACTCAAAATTGATAGTTTGTAATTAACTATAAAATCATTCAATTTAATTACTCCGTATGTTCATTTGTTCCTTAATCAATATTATTTATTTATTTATTTTTATATATGGTTTTGTTGCCATGATTTTGGGATGATTCTGATTAATATATATGGTTCATGGAGATGAATGGTTATGGTGTGTTCTTTGTAAGAATGTATATAGGTTAACTGTTATTTATTCTTTATAATTTCATTATTGGAACGTTATTTTTAACTAGCATTTGATGAATTAAATTTGTTCATTTACATGGATTATTGTTCTACAACTTGTACCCGATATTTATTGTGTGTATTTAACTGGGTTGTTATTTTTAATACATCAACTTTTTTAAAAGTGTATACTTTAATACGTTTTGATGATCTTTCATCTGCACACAGGATGAAATGTAATCAAAATTACCACATAATACATTAAAGTACAATTCTTAAGGAGTTGGAAGCCTTAAAAATCACAAACGTAATTTATATACACATTAAACATTTGGTACAAGTTAGATGTATCTGAGACACTAGCTAATTCCTTATTTATAAGTCCAAAATGATATTGTTTATAAAAACTAGCTTCTTTTTTGTAATTTTGTATGCTACTGTATTGTTTTAATTAGGTTGGTATAAGAGTATTTTATTATAACGCGGTTTCCTGAGTTTGATTAACGAATTTTTAAATAAACTTAGAACATAGCTGGCTACGTGCCGTTGGTAGTGGCAGTGGAGCAGGAAAGGTCAACTTGACAAAAAATTTGAACACAAGAGCCATTTTTGTGGACAAAATGGTTTGGTGGTTAAAATATTAAAAATCTTGAAATTCTCGTTATGAGTTCAGCAAGTTTTTTTAATCATCGGTGGGCTCTGTCAAAAGCACAAACTATGCTTTTACTTTAACTGAAAGAATATAATGATTGTTAAATTTGTACAGAAAATGAAAAAACAAAAAAAATGGTAAAGTCAAAGAAAATCACCAAAATCTCATATCTCACATTGCATTTAAACGGCTAGAAATCTGAACCAACCACAACTAGACACCTCATCCACAGGTACTTTTTAAATAAATTGACATTCGGGCCATACCGGTTAGCAATTTGTCTATTAGAGCACTCTCATCCGTGATTAAAACTGACTTAACCATGTCAGCGCCACATCAGCATTTTTTATAAAGCTTACAAAAACTGGCGAACCCCTACCATGCCATCAGTGACCCGTCACTTTAATTTTTTATCACACATTTACCAATTTACTTTTAGTTTTATACACACGAATGAAAAAAAAACACAAGCGACTTATCGGATATCCAATGGACCGAACCGACGGGCTGGTGCCATCGGCGTCGGTTCTATCAGCTGGAACCAACGGAAACCAAAGTTAACCACTTGGATGAGTCTTAGTATAGGATCGCATCCTTTCAGGTATGTTTTGAAGAGGAATATCAAGTAAACCATCTGTTGTGAACTTCATAGGTTCTATCTCCCGCCAAGTGTATTATATATACACACACACTTGAAGTTTTGTTATTTCTCTTTAAATTCGCGTTATCTCTCTATCCACTACATAGCTTTTGGATATACTATATAATTTACTTAATTTGTACACACACATTATTACGTGGATCGAAAGGAGTCTCACAGTAGTTAATTGCCATGTGTAGTTAGGTATCTCCTTAATGAAACACCTAACAAATGAAAAACATCAAGAAAAACAAGTTATTGAAGTTGCTTCTAGTGGAACACTGGAACATTCGTATTGAATGATACATGTACTTTATAAAATAGTGATACAGAAAATGTTTGCGGCAGAACTTCATACATAAATGTGCAACAGTAATTGATGCAGAAAATGTTTGAAGCACTGTATTTCAGCATGTTTTGCTACACCCTTCCTTGAACAGCTAGCAGTTAATTACACACATTGATACATAAACAATGTTGTGTAACATATGGACTGGACATGCATTATTACATCGTCTTGTATATTGACATCAGTGCTTAGCGTTTACGTTCATATAGATAATTAGACAAGTAAGAGTAAGAAGTATGAAATTTTAAAAGATATAATATATAAAAAAACTGATACAGTGAGATCACCTAATGAAGGGCTTCCGGTTGTTAAAAATTAGAATGTGGTTACATAATCAAGACTGATTCAATAATACTTTCGAAGATATTCTCTTGATCTTATGTCAGCCTACAGTCGAAAAGACATTAATTATGAGTTTTAATATGTGCTATTAAAAAATATACTCACCAAAATTGATGGACTGCAAGATCTGTACATGTGGTAAGAAATTACAGATTGGTTATGAGTAACAAATCTTTTCATTGTATTCAAGGTAACATGATAGTTTAAATTTGGTATTAAAGGCAAGTAAATGCTTATTGTATGAATGTATGCACATAGTTTGTAACTAACAACTTCGAGGAGAACTCTGACTTACCTGCCTAATGGGCTCTGGTACACGGTATTTGCATGTTCTTTTGATAACTTCAACAGCAGAAGCAAGTGATACACGGTGACCAACAGAAACAAAGATTGGTTTAAAGGATCCGCTACTTGAATGCATTGCCTACACAACAGAATTATATAGAAAAAGAAGTATAAATAAACTTCCGTTTCTTACTAATTCATTCATAACAAAAAAGATCCATGCATTAGGAAAAATCATAACGCCCTCTTTATTGATATCTCTTGTGACCTAATGGCTAATGCCCTCTCAAATGACAAAGTCACAAATTAACAGCATCTCAAACAAGATGACAAGCATTAAGAAAATATATAAAAACAAAGGTTAAAAGGACTAAAATTATAGATTTAATTCTCTCACCGCTCCCAAAGTGTTCCCTGAGTCTCCAATCAAGTAGATGAAGTCTGCGTTCAAGTTCTCTTCAGCTCCCAGAAGCTCCCTTACTCTGGAGTTAGTAAGACCATCGACGTGATGCAACTGATAGGGCAAAAGAGATAAAATATTCACTGAACTTTCATGTTTTTGTTTTCATTCAGATACCTCAACAAGATTTGCCATCCACATACGTAGATTCCAAAATCAAGTATTCATTACATCATTTACATTCCATTGAAAAGGATTTTCATGAATCTGAGTGACCAAAAGTCAATGATATATGCTTTAAGTCATAAACAACCACCCTCTTTCAATTATAGACCGATTAAACTCCTGTAATCTTGAGTTTATTTGGTAATATAAACCATGACGATGAAAAAAATGTTGAAGTCAAATGGTTAAGAGAATAGAAGTATATGATCATAAATCTCTTTAGGAGGTATGCAGTTGAAAATACTGGAATAGTAACAAAGTTATGTGTCGACTATAGAATCTCATGGCTAAGAAGACTATAGTTACAGAAGTCGTATTAACTGTTCAAAATTCTAGAAAGGTAAATGACGAGAACTTCAGAGTAACAATTTCAAAGGTCGGGTGGCTGAACAAGGAAAGACAAAGGGTGAATCCATAAGTTGCTTTGATATGACTTACATTCTTTCCTATGCCAATCGTAGGCAGATTAGCCAGAACCCCAAAATGGCAAGCTGAGCCAAATCCTACAAACAAAAAGTTCATAAAACAGTTCAGCAACTGCAGAGTGATAGCAATATGGTAGTAAAAATATAAAAATTTATTGTGTCACATCCATAGCCAACTATAAAAAGGAATGCTACCCAGCAATGATAGGTACTAAATTCATGTTCTGAAAAAATCTATGCTACTAATATTAGAAAAGGATGATTTAGTTCAGAATTGTGATTTGCCATAAACGATCTTTAGCTCTCAATCACCAGAAATCAGAATATCAATGAAATGTCACAAAGATGGTAAATAGGAAATTAAAGTAAGAAACAAGATAAGCAATTACGTCCATCAAAACATCAGAAATCCCTTCATTCTCTTAATTTATAGGGATCTATAAGGACACAACAAACATAGTCATTCACCAATTATAGTGCAGACAATAGACTACAGAGACAATTTTAAAGGAAACACGTACCTCGTGGATGAAGTATTCCATTTCCATCAATCATCAACAACTGAGCATCAAGAAAAAAATACGTGTCATGTTGTAGAATATCTTACAATATACAAAGAGCAGATTCAATGATGAATGTGGCAAGGGTAAGCATGATAATTTATGTCAACTAAACTATTGGCAGCTGCATAGTTAATACTTAAAACTTCAAAACTAGTGTTGAGGTAAAAGAAAAACTATGATCAAAGACAACCATCACCTGAGGGTAGAAAGGATGCGAACCATTCTGCATTTTTTTCAAAAGTTCCAGAAATATCGGAGCCTGATTACAATAAACAATGTAAGCCAACAGACAGCTCTATGTGTCAACTTTAAGCACTCATGAAGAATTCTACAACAATATAAAACCGGAAAACGTTAAGCAGATATGACATTCATATCGAAGAAATGCATATTGAGCAGTGACTGCATTCTAATGAATTCAGTTCCCATGTTAACAAATGTAGTCTTACTTAATTTTCTCATTTCTGCCACATTAATCTAATCTAATGGCAATATAAGTACAAGTACACCAACATCAAATAATAAGCTGAAAGGACCAACTGCACATAAATAGCAATAATTGAAAGTATATTACATGGAAGACCGTTTAAATTACGCTGCATACAATGATAATGAGGTAAAATTGAGAAACACACCTCTCTGAATGCGAGAAAACCAGGAACATATGGAACATCGATTTTAACGATAGACGAATCCTCATAAACAACATCGAGTGTATTAAAATCCAAAACAACTAGGGTTCCACAAGCTACAGAGGGATCATCTTTTAAAAAACTTATATCAACTCCACCTATATATTTCAATGATTCTGATCCATTACTTTCTTCTGGTTGCCCTAATTTCCACGCATAATCATCTTCAGTGATTAATTTCTTCTTCAACGAATCCTGAGCCCTAATTGGATCAAATTGAATTAATTAGGTTTGACAAGGTTGATGGTGAATTAATGAGGTAAGTGAAGTGAATGTGTGCTTACTCAATCCATTTCTTAAGATCATCATCGGACAAAAGAGAGGTTGATGATGATGATGACGATGTAGAAGGGGAGAAAGATTCAACTGTAGATTCTATCTCCATGCAGAAGTTGTAACGCTAGATACAGAGTTAGACTTTGAATCTTTTACTTATTATTTTCATCGAACTCAAACTTATCGCAACTATGTCTAACTGTTGCCGTTTGGTTGGCGAAATTTTTTATTTTGATATTTGATTGAATGTGAATTTCTTTGAATGTGAAAATTTGATAACTTACGGTTTAATTAATTTGTGAATCAAACATGTTTTTCAATTAATTTGGAACGTTCAAGAAAAAGGAAACATTGATTAAAGGAGTACATGTTATCCGAGATATCATATTAGATATGAAAAACTATTAAACCCATCCCAACGGAATAAATTCGCGTTTAATGGCAGAAAGGTCTGTAACGGACTAGTACGTACTCGGTAGTAATTACTTTTTTAGACCACCTGTAAACAAGTGTCAGGATCGACTTGGATCACCTAACCAAGATTTCCTTTTACACACATAAGCTTTGAATAATTAACAAGAAGTAACGGAAACACACTTATTAATAAGGAAGATGAATTACTTGCAGATAATGTATAACAACAAGAACAAGTAATTTGATAACCAAAGCTTCAATATTATTATTAATGAAATAATAGTACAAATACACTTTATTGTATTGGGGTTAAACCTTGAAGCTAACTCCTCTTGTTACAGATGTCTCACACTCTATCTATTTTACTTACGTGTACCCAACAAAATAAGACATGACTTGTCTCAAAAGTATGAAACTCTATTTTATAAAACAATAGAGTATCATTTACACGTGAATGCATTTAATGTATGACAACTAAAGTGTCTAAACATGGTCTGCAATAGTACAACATGTTCTACTTTACAGAGTTGACAAATTACAGATTAGTTGCAGCAGGACCCACTTAGCAGTGCTAACTACAAGATTAGTGGAAACTTCTGAGCAATGGAAATACTTGTAGTAACGTAAACTTTGATGCTCGACTTGGCATTGGAAACCTCAAATAATATAATGGCAATGCTAATGCTTGTGGCAGTAGAAACTTTGTACTAGCAATATTAACTTTTAGCCCAGCAGTACAAAACATTTAGAGAAGTTTGCAATTTCCACCTGTGGTCATTTTGACCCAATAACAAGCATGTCATATTTTGTGGGACAAGAGGAGCATATACAAGTGCATTGTAAGTTTGTAACTAAGGAAGTCATGCAATAAAATCCAAAAGATAATGATTCATTTTTATTGTCTTAACAAAACACCATTTCATATTCAATGCTTTATGCCCATATACGAAGTATAAATTAGTAAGAAAAGGTGAAAAACTATAGGATTACAAATTACCTAACTGTTAAAAGTTATAATGAAGAAGACATGAATCGGGTTAAGTACCTGAGAATGAATTTAACTTGTTTCGAATGTCTATTGTATGTATCATCGGGAGGTGTATTTAATGCATCCAACTTTCAAAAACAGTTTATTGTATGTATTTTGATGACGTGTCATCTTTCTAAGGACGCCGCGTGGCATCTTAAACGGACGACACATCATCAAAATACATACAATAAACCGTTTTTGAAAGTTGGATGCATTAAATACACCTCCCGTAAGTACGATACATACAATAGACATTTGAGTCAAGTTGGATGCATTCCAAGATACTTTTCCCGACATGAATCTGTTAAATTATAGGGAGAAAAAACATCTCCGCCAATGATACATCAGTCGATTTACAATGACTGATTCATGAAAATTGATTTTCACAGCTCCCACCAAGACTAACAACCCTGACATTTTTCTCTCTTTCCGTAGTTACTGGAATTGCCAAATCTTGATGTTGAAAACCTGTGTTGATACCACCGGAACCCGAGGCTTCAAACTGAAAACCCGAATCATACTCACCAGCACCATGATTTTCATGGTTGGATCTATAATTAGCATGTGTTGAGGGAGATTCCCATGGGGTACCATTGTGATCTTTATCAGGATCTTCATTGATCCACGTACCTCTTTGCTTGGGTTGAGATGAAACTAAAGGTGATCCCCACTGCGTACCATTGTAAGTGTCCCCACCACGATTTTCACTGCTCCACCCACCCCTATGCTTGGATTGAAATGAATTAGAGTATCCATTTTCCATTTTGTTCTTTTGACAAGGCCCACCTGGCTCATTTGGTGCAGAGCTAACCCCTAGATTGTTTCTGTTATCTTTTACATGACTATGCTTACCATTATTCCTCTTTCGTTTCTAAATCAAGAAAAGGAAAATCAATGAGAATACTTTAGTGACATAAACGGGTAAACGGAGGAGATTTTCCCTATTCAGGTTACCCGGGAGGGTAAGTACTTCTATTCATATGTACGCGGCCTAATCAGGGTAACCCCATGACCGTTTATGACCCTTTCCCTGGCCACCCCAAGACGTGGGGCTAGTGAGGTTCGAACATGAGACCTCTTGTGAGGATATCAAGATGCCAACTACTAGACCATCTTGGTGATAGTTGACACAAACTATGACATGATAGACTAAAAGTTTCTAGAGGTAGCAAAATGGGTGGGGTGGGTTGGATAGGTCAAAAGGGTACTTGTAAGTGTGAGCAGAAATGAGGTGGGTTGGGCCAACCCACAAAGACATATTTGATCTTTTGATCCATTTTCTTAAATTTTATAGAACTGTCTTATTATGGAAATACTCTACACCTAACAGGGTGTAGAATACAGTGTTTGGATGTGGTTACGCTTTTTGAAGTTGTTATACTCTGTAATAAAATATATTCCATATTCTTATGTTTACAGATTTTTGATTGTTTAGGGAATCAATTATAAAATGACCGAAAGCGATACTACTGTGAAAAAGAGAGATTCATTTAATTAGGAGTAGAGTTCTCTGAAATTAGGTTAGAACTTAAACCACCCATAATACAAGTGACTGTATTTTATTCTTAGATGAACCATTTTGTTGCAGAAAACTGATTATTCATCAGAAGAAAAATCTGTTAATTCAAGCTTAAAAATACTGATTACCGCAACTTCAAGTCACAATAGTCGGATGATAAAATCAGAAATGAAAGTCCTAATACCCCTATAGTTAACAATCCATCTTGACCATTTGACCCATTAGAGTATTAACATAATAGGTCCTTTTAGTAGTAAATTGAAAGACGCTGTTTTAAAAACGCGTATTACCTTTGGACGTTTACGTGCCTTATGGCCTTCCTCGCCACATTTGTTGCAAGAACTAGGTGATGCTGTGAAGTTTGTCTCTGCCTGTGCACCTGCAGGTGCACTCGAACTTGGACATTCCTCCTGTTGAATAATAAGAGTGTATATAAATATAACAAAATCACATGTGTAGAAATCTTCCTAAGATACCAACATCTGATCATGTGACCAGCATCTTTAGTGCAACCTCACAGAACAAGTATAGGTGGCAATTTTAACCCATTTATCTATGCATGAATGTATTCAGCCTATACCGGTTCATTCTTTCATAAATGAAAATTTCATCTTGTTTGGATTCATTTGGGTCACAATAAAGGTTGAGTTAAGTCTAATGGGCAGAATCTAAGTTAAGGATAAAGAAACGCTTCAAACTGGTCAAGCAAATTATATCATAAGGATTATGAGTGGCATACAGGCAATAGAAAAGGAAAGAAGAGTACACTTTAGTGAGTTTAATTTATATTATTTTTTTACAGGTTTAAACCGTAATTTTTATAATTGTTTTCAAATATTGGCTACTTTTGATATTCAGAAGCTTTGAACAGAACGGGAGTTGATGCCTCAGGCCGATACAAAACATGCCCATGTTGACATGTACTGACAAAATTCCCATAACACGTTCATTTAACCCATTTAAATGCTCTGCCTAATCCAACACGATCCGCCTATATTGTCACCAAGAACCTTAGGACCTAGCCAGTAGCCAGTAGACAACCCATGTCTCATATCTGGTCAACGCAGAACAACAGGGACAAACAACGTAACTGGAACCTTTTCTTTTTGGTTTTCTGAAGTTTTCAATAAACTCCAGCTTTGTCCGGAAGTTTAAGAAAACCATTAAAATCAACAAAACATTAACTAGATCTCAGAGATTTCAAAGGTCTGAATCAAGAGCTGTGTACATTCTAAATTTGAAAAATATATAACGAGTTACATTTGTGATCATTCTTATCTAACTTTGACGAGAGAACTATTAATGAGAACTAGAACATTGCAATGGAATTGTAATCAATAATAAATGACAACTTAGTACAAGCAAATTATCTGCAAATCCAAGGAAATAAGTAACTACATACCAAACCATTATGGCCCAAGTGACCACATCTGTAGCAAGAAACCTCACTTGGACCTTTGCCATAGTCAGAACAACAGAGATGGCCAAAACGTTTACAAATGTAACAATGTATTTCCTGAAAACGTTAATAAAGTTGTCATAAACGAGTTTGTTCTTCATGGAGTTCACAGTAAAAAGCTTAATCAAAACAAACAAGAAACATGCATATTTAGATTACGAATATGAAAACAGCCTACTAAAATGAGACCGACCTTGAGGTCATCCACAGAGTATGCAGCCTTGCATGTGAACATATCATGCCCCGAATCACCACATTTCAAACACAAATCAGTCTTTCGAAATCCTTCAACGGATATTTCTGGACAGTTTTTTGCACGATGACCGCCTTTATTACAAATAAAACAACCCTTCCCCTGCAAAAAACAATAAAACTACAATGAATACTACTTATACAACAATCACAAATACTTAATATCCACGCAACGTTACGTACACATACATATACATTTAACATCAAACTTACATCCTAACCTGTTGACACTGCTTCCCATTGTGCTCCAAACTTGCACATACATAACACGGCTTCTTACGCTTAGTTACCGCGCAGCTGGCAACCGTATGGTCACTTTCGCCACAATCATAACAATCTCCCCTATAGCTATCTGGATCAAAATACCTAGGTCCACGCTGTATACAACAAATAAGTCATTGCAAGTTACAACAAATTGAAACACATGAATCAATGCATTAATTCAACTTACAAGCAGCTTTCGCAAAATGACATTATCGGAATTCTCCACACGATCTAATTCCAAAAATGCATCAGTCTCGTTTAATTCGCCATTTTCCTCCTGTATTCTATCCGCAACTTCAACCTGGTGCAATTATAATAACGTTGGCAAAATTGAACTAATGAGGATAAATTTTGATTAAATTAAGGAATGTAATAAAAACAAAGAATTGTAATTGGAATTACAGGTAAAGAGTCTTCCATGATTTAGAAGTTTCATTCCTTATCATAAGAGCATAAATTGGAAGCAAATTGGATTTGTGATTATTTGATTGCGATTTGACCGACGTTAAATCGATAGAAATCAAATCTGACGTGGATCTGCAGGTACCAATGATAAGCGAATATGCAGGTGCAGATTTCAACTATGGTCAAAGGTTATTCAAATTATATTAATTGTTAGTAAATGGTGCTACTAGTTTCATTTTCATTGGTGGTTGTGTTTCTCTTTTTAATTTTTTGTTTTGTGAAATAATAAGTTTTGTTTATATTTAGAACGACAAATGGATCGAAAAGATAATTAACTTACCAAAATTTGATAAGGGAGTTTAAGTTTTGTCGATACTCAAAAATGACTCACATTTTAAAATCATGTCGTAAAATGTTATAAGTTATCAAAAAGTTCAATTAAAGGTATAATTATTTGGGTACGGATAAGAGGGGAACAAAAAGGGAAGGGAGAAGGGAGATCATGGACTATTTTGCAATTATAACAAAGTTTTGAATCTGACTGAAAAACTGTCCGAAAAATTGTTCAAAAAAAAATTCAATCAATAAAATTCTAATACCAAAGATTCTATCGAAAATGCTAAAAAATATAAGATGTGGTAAATAAATACAAGATGCAGTAAACATGTAATATTAATTTTTTAGATTCAAAAATAAAACCAAATATTAACATAAGATGCAGTAAAACAAATATAAGTAGATTTTTTTTGAACACATAAAATGCCAAAACAACATAAGATGCAGTAACAAATTTACAAGATGCAGTAAATATGTAATATTAATTTTTTAGATTCAAGAATAAAACCAATATTTACATAAGATGCGGTAAAATAAGTATACGTATTTTTTTTATTTCAACACATAAAAAACTAAAAACAACATAAGATGCAGTAACAATATACATGTAATATTAATTTTTTAGATTCAAAAATAAAATCAAGATTTATATAAGATGCATCAAAAAAGTATAAGTAGTTCTTCTATTTCAACACATTAAAAGATAAAAATCGTAAGATGCGGTAACTAATATACAACATGCAGTAAATATACAACATAATATGCAGTAGAAAAATGCAGGATGCAGTCGATTTCTTTCAAATCTAAAAATAACATAATATGCAGTAACAAATATCCAAGATGCAATAAAAATATATTAGCAATTTCGCAAGATGCAGTAAATAAGTACTACTACAAAATATACATTAAATGAACGTAAATAAGCGGTTCGCAAGATGCATCAGAAAAAGTGAAGGATGCAGTCGATTTTCTCAGATATAAAAAGTAGATTTGGATCTAAATAAGTACTACTACAAATATAAACTAATTGAACGTAAGATGCAGCAGAAAAATTCAGGATGCAGTAGCTTTTTTTTTAGATCTAAAAAGTTTATCTAGATCTAAAAAGTAGATCTACTTTTCAGATCTTGTTTTTAGAGCTTTCATCATGGAAATCAAAGGAATATACCCACTATCCCGTTCTCCTCGAGCCACAACGTATGACTCTTTAGAGATTGGGATTCTAATCAGCTTATGGTGGCAATCTATACTTGCTTTAAACTGACTTAACCAATCCATGCCAATAATTACATCAAAACATGGAATCGGCATTAATAGAAACGAAATTGGAAAAGTCTGACCATCTATCACAATATTAGCTCCAGTCACCGAGGTGGTAACAGGAACTAATTTGCCACTAACAATCTCTACTTCTAAGGGCTTAGTTATCACAATAGGGATCAGTTTCAACTTATCACAGAAACACACGGATATAAAGGAACAATTTGCTCCAGAATCAAATAAAACACGTGCTGGTACAGAGTTTATAAGAAAAGTACTAGTTATGACATCATCTGTGTGGACAGCCTCATCGACTGTCATTTGGAATGCCCTACTTGCTGCTGGTAGAGGATTCTTTCGCTTTTGTTCGGAAGATGACGAACTCCCGACCGAGACCGAACCCTGTTTCCTCGCCTCAGGACACTGTCCAACACGATGCCCTTCTTTCTTACAGTTCCAACATACATAATTGGGAAACTTACAATTCTTAAACTCATGACCCAATTCACCACATTTAACACATGTGTTTGTCTGAATTGTACATGGGCCTGTATGTTTAGATCAACAAGAACTGCACCAGGTAGAACTTCCAGATGAACCACTTTTACCGCCGGATCTCTGACCCTGACGGTTACCTTGCCACCTGGACTTTCCTTTACCCGAAGAATCTGTTCTAGCCCTTGGAAATGAAGAAGAAGTATCTCTAGCTTGAGACTCTCGAAAACCTCTAATATCACTGTCAACCGAGCGTGCAAGAGTAAAAGCTTGGGATAGATTACTAGCTAACCTCACTGTAGTACGGTAATTATGAGGTAAAGTTTCCACAAACTGCTCGATTCTGGTTTTCTCATCGGGAACCCTCTGTTGCACAAACCGTAGTTTCTTCGAAAACTGTATGATTAATTCATCGATGGTCATCTTATCGGTTAATTGAAGATTCACAAACTCTCTCCTAATACGTGTCATATCAAAGTCAGAACAATATTGATTACAAACAGATATGTTGAGTGAATTTACAGGTTTGTATTTGTATGTGGTTAGTTAAACCAAGTTTGTATAAATGATTTGTTATTCATTTATAAAAAAATACAAGTTATGTAGGGTTGTCACCCTAAAGTATAATTATACGTGGGATGTCATCCCAAAATATGTTACTGGTTGTTTACCAGTGTAAAATAAGTTACCGGTATGCTTTTCGGTATTTAACAGTCGTAGGATTCGTTCTTCCTAAAAGTATGTGGGAATTTACTTAGAATTTGATCCCCTGAAAGGTGAGCTAAACCTCGCAGGTTAAAGTAACGCGACCTAACCCTATAACCAAACCACAACCAGAACTTATGTTGTTTGCCTGAACGGACGTTTAAGTATACGCTCCACCGTAGGAGGGTCGTCACGGCAATAGTACTATCCGTATACTCAGTGGCTAGAGTCACCTAGCTAATGGTTACAGTAGCATGTCATGAGGTCTTTTCATGCACACATTCCAAGTCTAGGTCCGTACTAGGATACTTTGTCTAAATTCTCAAAAATAACAGTGAATATGTAATATCACAAATCAACAGTTGTATAAAAGCAATAAAGCATTTATAGTTTGATTGCATGTGTTGGCATGCAATTTCTATGTTTAACACCCCTGTGTTTAAAAGCAGAAAACATTTAAAAGTAGGGGCTGTAAACTCACAGTAGTAGGTGTGATGTGAATGCTAGCGGATGTGTGTAGCGTCGCCCAAGGTATGTTGACCTATACGCAATAATTGTATCAACATAAGTACTTTGATTTGTTCATCAAATTATGTTAATGGTTATTTGGTTGAATAAATTGTTGATTTCTTAGTCGTATAAGTTGTTGGTGACGATATACGTTGGAAATATGTAGTATTTCACAAGTCGTATGTTTCGTCCTCATTGGACATATATATATTTGTCTTATATATATGTATGTAAATATACTTGTTGTATATCATTAATTCGTACGTTTGTTAAATGTAAATATCTCATTTGTATATAGAGATATATAATTACAAGTGTCATATCTACATGTAATTTCAATACGTTGTTTACGTATAAAGATATAAGTCTCGTTTGTTATATATATACTGAATAACGCTCCAAACGATATGTTAACTCGTCACGTCTTATTTGTCGTATTTATTTCCGTTTATAAAATAAATAATGTCATTCTTTCGAAAGTCATCAAGTCGGTTTAATTTATATCATTGTTAATAAGTTTGAATTGAATCTCGCGATAATCTAACCGTATAAAATTTACAATTCGTGTTTGTAAATACGTATATACATACATAATTTAAATGTTTGTCATTACATATATATACATAAGTTTATAAGTTCCGTTTTAAGCTTGCGTTTTATAAACTTCACAACCCGTTGGGCTTGATCCAATTAATTTGGCCCAATAATAAGGCCCATTAGAGATAGCCCAATTGCACATTTTATCAAGTTATTTATTCGGCCCATTTAAATAGTTTTGGCCCAGTACATAAATGACCCACCTGTTTTGTTATGACCTGAATGCAATACGCGATCCAGGCTCCCAAGCTGGATTGCGTTTGGGTGCATGGTTTCCAACATTTGCTCCTTGTTAACATGTAATACGCGATCCAAATACACAACCCGGATTGCGTTTTAATACAAGGTTTTGAAATATTTGCATTTTAGTTGTTAATACGCGATCCAAGTTTGCCAAGCTGGATCACGTTTGGCATAGTGCAAAATACACGATCCAAACAAGTGTCCCGGATCGCGTTTTACCCTTTGTTCGATACGCAATCCCAGCTTCGAGGCTGGATCGCGTTTTGCCCCTTTTTATTTCAGTTCTTGCTCTGTTCGTGCAGAGCATATACATACTCGTTTATTTTTGATTTCGATCATTTGTAATAATGAGTATTACCATTTTTACAGCTTAATAATACATTACAACAAGTTCATAAGTCCCCAATTTATTCTCATAAGTTTGTTTTCTTAAACTTCGTTTTAAGAACTTTATCCATCATTCCACAAATTATCAAGATATATACGTAAATTATGTTACAATAATGCTATATAAACGAAATTTGAGCAAAGAATTTAAGGATAGAAAGTTTCCTCACTTTGATGATGATGATGGTTCGGTGATGATGATGATGATGATGATGATGATGAAATCAAAGATGATGATGATTCTGTGATTATGATAATGATAATGATCTTGTTATTTATGTGTAACTAAGAGAAGTTGATCCAAAGAAAAAGAATTATGAAGAATGTTAAAACCTTGATGATGGAGAAAATGATGAGGGAGTTATAGCTGCCGCTTCTTCTTATTGTTGTTGCTGTGGACGATGAACACATGGGAAAGGAAGGAGAAGAAATGTGGGAGGTGAATTATTGTAGTTAGGTAACTCAAATGAGAGGGGGGGGGGAGCTTCTATACGGGTTTGAGTTTCAAACGAGTATGGTGTACACTGCAAATGGTTCCCCAATTATTTGAGTTTGTTGATATTTTTAACCCGTTAATTTCGGGTACGGGTATAATTATAGCAATATAAAATATAATATTTTATATTTTTATTTTGTAGATGCTCTCCCGGTTCGTTATTTAAATTCAGAATAATGATGTTTTCATTATTTTAGACAGTTGTATAAATTTGTACATTGGACTGTTATCATTTGATTGGGTGCCAAATTTCAGTCGAATTTCGGGTTCATATTTTGAGGTAATGTTACAAATGTTTCCGAATGAATGAGAAAATTTGAATTTTCCTCATCTTGATCTTTGAATGCATTTTAAAATTGTTTCTGTTCGTTTTATAATACGTTTTATGTTAAACGTATATTTAACTCATTTTATCTATAGGTTATAGATACAATAGTAATCGTAATTAATAATTGAATTATTAATTATATTATGTCATCAACTCTTGCGGTATTTATCTGTCGGGTTCGTCCCGATACATTTGTACGTAACTTTAAATACTTACGTATTAGTAATACTTTTTGTTTGAAAGTACTGGGCTGCTAAGCTTACATCACATCAAAAGTTTTGTTTTAAACTAAATCAGAAAATTAGCGTAAGAATGCACATGCTTAGATGTTAATCAGTACCTAATTTGGAGAGTTGTCACATTCTCCACCCGTTAGGGAAATCTCGTCCCGAGATTTAATTCGTGTCGTGAGTCACGGTCACGGTTTCATATAGTCGCGGATACTTCTTGCGCATTTCATCCTCACGCTCCCAGGTGAACTCTGGGCCATGTTTCGAGTTCCAACGAACTTTAACTAGCTTGATTCGTTTGTGTCGAAGTTTCTGTGTTTTCGTGTCCATAACCTTGATAGGTTCCTCCACAAAGTTTAGTTTTGAGTCAATGAAGACCTCGTCCGGAGGGATGATATGTGTTTCATCGGAAAGACACTTTTTCAAGTTAGATATATGAAAGGTGTCATGGATACTACTAAGCTCTTGCGGTAGTTTGAGCTTGTAGGCGACAGGACCAATCCTTGCAAGGATCTCGAATGGTCCAATGTATCGTGGGTTCAGTTTACCTCGTTTACCAAATCGTACGACCCCTTTCCAGGGTGCCACTTTGAGTAGGACTTTGTCACCTACTTGAAATTCTAAAGGTTTCCGTCTGTTATCGGCATAACTCTTTTGTCGGTCACGTGCTGTTTTCAATCGATTAAGCACTTGAGATATCTTGTCCGTAGTTTCTTGGACTATCTCAGGACCCAATAATTGTCTGTCGCCCAACTCTGCCCAACAGAGTGGCGATCGGCACTTGCGTCCATACAATGCCTCAAATGGTGCCATCTGTATGCTGGTGTGATAACTGTTATTATATGAAAATTCTGCTAGAGGTAGGTGTGTATCCCAATTACCTCTAAAGTCTATCGCACATGCTCTCAACAGGTCTTCTAGTGTTTGTATCGTTCGCTCGCTCTGGCCGTCAGTTTGTGGGTGGTAGGCAGTACTCATGTCGAGTCTAGTACCCAATGCATGTTGAAGTGTTTGCCAGAAGCGAGAAGTGAATCGTGCATCTCTATCAGAGATGATGGATAATGGCACCCCATGTCGAGAAACGACCTCTTTCAAATAGATTCTAGTCAGCTTCTCCATTTTGTCTGTTTCTTTGATAGCAAGGAAGTGGGCTGATTTCGTCAATCGATCGACAATCACCCATATGGTGTCAACTCCGGATGTTGTTTTTGGTAACTTCGTGATGAAGTCCATCGTGATGTGTTCCCATTTCCATTTGGGCATTTCAGGTTGTTGCAAAAGCCCAGACGGCTTTTGATATTCAACTTTGACTTTTGCACAAGTCAAGCACTTACTAACGTATGTGGCAATGTCTCGTTTCATGCCAGGCCACCTGTAAAATCCTTTCAAGTCGTGATACATCTTATCTGCGCCAGGATGTATCGAGTAGTTAGACTTATGTGCTTCGTCCAAAATCAATCGGCGTAATTCGTCTACGCATGGTACCCAAATTCGGTTCATGAAGTACAACACTCCGTTGTCCTTGGTTTCAAGTTGTTTCTCCATTCCCTTCAAGGATTCTTCCTTAAGGCGTTCGGGAATGAAAGCTGATTGTTGAGCGTCACGAATTTGAGTAATGAGATTCGAGTGGATTGTCAATCCTAAAGCTCGGACTCTACGGGGTTTGACTCGTTCCTTACGACTCAAGGCATCAGCTACAACGTTTGCTTTGCCCGGGTGATACTTAATTTCGCAGTCATAATCGTTCAGTAATTCGACCCAACGACGTTGTCTCATGTTGAGTTCTTTCTGGTCGAATATATGTTGGAGACTTTTGTGATCCATGAAGATAGTGCACTTTGTACCGTATAGGTAGTGTCTCCAAATCTTAAGTGCAAAAACGACGGCTCCTAGCTCTAAGTCATGCGTCGTATAGTTCTTTTCGTGAACTTACAATTATCGAGACGCGTAAGCAATGACCTTGTCGTTTTGCATCAATACGCAACCCAAACCCTGATGTGAAGCATCACAGTAGACAACAAAGTTTTCTACTCCCTCGGGTAGTGATAGGATTGGTGCGGTACTTAGTTTCTGTTTCAACAATTGGAAAGCAATCTCTTGCTTCTCGCCCCAATCAAATTTCTTATCCTTTTGAGTTAGAGCGGTAAATGGTTGGGCTATTTTCGAGAAGTTCTCGATGAAGCGTCGGTAATAGCCGGCTAGCCCAAGAAATTGTCGTATCTCGGATGGTGTTTTTGGGGCTTCCCAGTTCTTAATTGCCTCGATTTTGGATGGGTCCACATGAATTCCTTTGTTATTGATCACATGACCAAGGAAATGAACCTCGCGCATCCAAAATTCACACTTAGAGAACTTTGCATAAAGCTTTTCTTTCTCCAGTAATTCAAGAATCATTCTCAGATGTTGCTCGTGATCCTCCTTCGTTCGGGAGTATATCAATATGTCATCGATAAACACAATCACGAATTTATCAAGATAAGGTTTGCATACTCTATTCATGAGGTCCATGAACACTGCTGGTGCGTTTGTCAGTCCGAATGGCATGACTAGGAACTCGTAATGACCGTACCGAGTCCTAAACGCAGTCTTAGGAATATCCTCATCCCGAACCTTCAGTTGATGGTACCCAGATCGCAAGTCGATCTTCGAATAATAACTTGACCCTTGTAGTTGGTCAAATAAGTCATCGATGCGAGGTAGTGGATATCGATTCTTTATAGTTACTTTGTTCAGTTCCCGATAATCGATACACATTCGCATTGATCCATCCTTTTTCTTGACGAACAAAACCGGAGCTCCCCAGGGTGAAAAGCTCGGTCGGATGAATCCTAGGTCTAAGAGTTCCTGTAGTTGGGCAGACAGCTCTTGCATTTCTGATGGAGCAAGACGATAAGGTGCACGAGCAATTGGTGCTGCTCCAGGAACTAGGTCGATATGAAATTCAACCTTTCGTGGGGGTGGTAATCCTGGTAACTCGTCGGGAAATACTCCCGGGTAGTCACGTACAATAGGTACGTCGTCTATACGTCGCTCCTCGGATTTCTTTTCTACAACGTGTGCCAAGAATGCTTGGTATCCCTTTCGGAGATATTTACGGGCTTTCAAGCATGTAATCATTTTTGTGGCACTTTTTCGTTTCTCACCTTTGACCATGAGAGTTTCTCCTGTCGGTCGTGGTAAGCGTACCAACTTATCGTGACATATGATCTCGGCGCGGTTCTTAGACAACCAATCCATGCCGACTACAACGTCGAAACTTCCCAATTTAACCGGTAGCAAGTCTATTTCGAAGAGATGACCTTCTAATTCCAAGGTACATCCCGGTACTATTTCTCCTGACTCGATTAACTCTCCATCGGCTAGTTCAATAGTATACTTGTTATCTAACTTACGTGATTCAAGTTCTAGTAATGGTCTAAACTCATTAGACACAAAACTTAAATCAGCACCTGAATCGATTAACACAGAGGCATAATGGTTGTTTACAAGAAACGTACCAGTGACGGTGTTAGGGTCCTAGCGTGCCTCTTGTGCTCCAATCACAAACGCTCTTCCTTGAGCCGGCTAATTGATGGTGTTGTTGGCACGGTTGTTGTTACCACGGTTGTTGGTATTGTTGCGGTTTTGGTTGTTGAGTCGAGGGCAACGGTTCCGATAGTGTCTCGTATCGCCACATTCAAAACACCCTTGGTTTCGGCGTTCGGTGTTTTCCCTAGGGGTAGGGTTAGCTTTGCAGTTTTGGGTTTTGTGACCCCAACCTCTACAATTGTTGCTATACCAACATTCACCCTCGTGGTGTTTGCTACATTTGTCACACTTAGGTTTGTTACCCAAGTATGGTTTTGATTCCACAGCGGTGGCAGCATAGGACTTTGGGTTCCCAGACCCCTTCTTATTTGTTTGACCCTGACGGTCACTTCCTCTGTCATTCCACTTACGCTTTGTACCTCCAGAACTGCCAGTTTCAGTATTGCTCGGCTCAACCTTGCCCGATGCAGTTTTCTTGGTCAGTGTTCCCATCCTTACTGCCTCATCGGTCAGACTTTGCGCTAAAACAACAGCGCTCCTGAATGTGTCAGGTTTGGAAGATGTAACCAAACTCCTGATTTGCGGTGCCAGACCATATACATAACGCTCGATGCGCTTGTACTCAGGTGTCACCATATGTGGTACTAGACGTGCTAGTTCCTGAAACCTGGTAGTATAACCAGTGACATCGGCACCAATCATAGTGATGTTCCACAGCTCAGTTTCGACCTTCTGCATCTCACTACGGGGACAGAACTCTTCCAACATCATGTTGTTCAGTACTTCCCATGACATGGAGTAGGCAGCTGGTCGTCCAGGTGATTGGACTTGACTGTTCCACCAAGTTAGAGCTTTGTCAGCAAGGGTGCAGGTGGCATATTTCACCATACAGTCTGGTGAACAGTCACTAATGTCCAATACCGATTCTGTCTTCTCTATCCAGTGTATAATCCCAATAGCACCCTCGGTGCCACGAAAAGTAACTGGCTTACATGTCTGGAATGTCTTGTATGAACACCCTCGGCGAGTATTCGCAGGTACCTCAGTATTAACAGGGGTAGATCCGCTGTTATTCATTCCATTCTCACGATTTCGGCTTGCTTCATACTCAGCAATACCTTCAGCTATTCGACGCGCGATCATTTGTTCAGTAGTCTCATTGTTGTTGGGTGGGGGAACAGTTTCAGGAATGGAAGAAGGAGTCGTTCGTCGACTGTTCTTAGTCATCCGTCGTTTCGGTGGCATGATTCCGTTCTGCGATGAAATAAAATGCAGAAGTCAATGCCAAGATAATGAATGTGATGAACAAGATTTCACATTGTTTAACAAGGGAACAGTATGAAGAATTGAAGGACAGGATTTGGCATCATAGGTCACACGACTTTGAAACGCCCATATGTACTTAGTACAATATAATCACGTTGGCCAGACGTCATTATATAATGCTAAATACATATTTCTTTTCATCATCATTCAACACCATCGAGTTCAAAGAAATTCAAGATAGGAATCAAAAATCAAGGTGTGGTATGTTTCATGGTTTTCAAGGAATGATCAAATGTTATTGATTGGTTATCGTTTCTAACACATGTGTACAAGGGTATATATAATACTATATTTGTTGTTAACTGTAATGAACACGAAATACAACCAAACATAAGTCATATCATATCAAAAGATGTAGCGCTGTTACAACAGTTTTATGCAAAACAAGATGGGATCCCTAATACGCCCCATCAGCGGTTAGCGCTATACAAAAAGGCAATGGGTTTTCCTATACATACACCCATTCTAACAACAGTTTTCCATCTGGTACATGTCTAGTACATACATACACCTACCCATCTGATACTAGTCTATATAATACGTGATGGACCTACTAATATATCCATCATCCAAAAGTGATCGGTCGGATGCCCAGTAGGCACAAACCGCCATACACAAGTCTAATGAAAATAAGGTAGAAACAACCCCACAGCTGTCCTCAGCACAGCTATCATCACACAAGCTCCAATCATCAACCCTGCTGTCCTCGCACGCCTCTCTAGCACCCTGACACGAGCACGTGCGGTTTCAGCTATCTCTCTGGCAGCAACCACGTTGCTCAACAAGAAGTGGCAACGCTCATGCATGTTTGTCATGTCTCCATCCAGACGGGAGACATCACTCTGTAGCTCTGCAAGGTGAACACCCCTACTACCAGAAATACGAAACAATGTGCGAATCACAGCCACAATGGTAGGGAGGGTCAACTCCACGGGCTCTCCAGTAGTAGGCAGTGGTGCGGAGGATCGGGAGGACTCCCCGGTCTCAAAAGTAGAAGGAAAACCCTCCAACGACCTCCACCGCCCCAACATAGGAGTCATCTACTCCAAGTGAGAAAGCCTAGGTACCGTTTGTGGCGGCTCATCACAGTGTATCACCCTCTCCTCTGCCATCGGCGCCTTATCACGGGGCGCAAGTGGTCCTCTAGGGAAGTCTCGGACACACATCCATGGTGTCCTCCTAGGTACCGGTCCTCTGGAAGGTCCAGCAGTCGTATGGCGTGTCGCCATAAAGGTAGACCCTAACATACGAGTGGTAGGGTCAGTGGGTGCAGTAGTAGGTGGGACCACATGTGCAGTAGGTGGTGGGGTGATGTAGGCATCACCGGTGTCATCAGATAGAGCTCTCGGGTGAACTGGTGGACTCACGACTCCGGTGCTAGCGTCGCTATGGTAGGAATCCTCAGTCGGCTCCTCATCAGAAGCATACTAGTAAATCGGACTGTGCCTCGACATGCTGAGACAAAAGAAGTCGTAGGTGACGTGTCAGTCATAGGTTAGATGTATGCAAAATGTGTATGCATGGAATGAATGTTTTAGCCAAGGCTATAGTCTAGGTCTCTAAGGTTTTAGGTCACTTAAAGACTTCTAGTTCGCTATAACCAATGGCTCTGATACCAAGTCTGTCACACCCCCGCCAAACGGTAATTACAATTTATTATGATTAGTTTGCGGAAGCTTTCATGACGTGGCGGGGCTGCGAACAGTATTTTCAACTAACAAATACATACATACTCAGAGCATATGGTTATCGCACAACTTTATTTAATGAGGATGCCAAGTTTAACAGTTGTTTCAAAAGTAGTACGACTATGTAAGTCGTAACAGTAGTAGTGGAGTTTAAAACATTTCAGCTTTAACAATAATACATAAGTTTAAAATAAGATTTCATAAGTATGACCGCAATGTCTGCAGTTATACGAATGAAATCCCCAAAAGCGGTCCCAACAGTATGTGGCATCCTAAGTAGTCCAGGGTTGTCCATCCTGAATGCATGCGATTACTTACCCAGCTAATTTCCTGAAAAACATAGAGAAAGTCGTCAACAAATATGTTGAGTGAATTTACAGGTTTGTATTTGTATGTGGTTAGTTAAACCAAGTTTGTATAAATGATTTGTTATTCATTTATAAAAAAATACAAGTTATGTAGGGTTGTCACCCTAAAGTATAATTATACGTGGGATGTCATCCCAAAATATGTTACTGGTTGTTTACCAGTGTAAAATAAGTTACCGGTATGCTTTTCGGTATTTAACAGTCGTAGGATTCGTTCTTCCTAAAAGTATGTGGGAATTTACTTAGAATTTGATCCCCTGAAAGGTGAGCTAAACCTCGCAGGTTAAAGTAACGCGACCTAACCCTATAACCAAACCACAACCAGAACTTATGTTGTTTGCCTGAACGGACGTTTAAGTATACGCTCCACCGTAGGAGGGTCGTCACGGCAATAGTACTATCCGTATACTCAGTGGCTAGAGTCACCTAGCTAATGGTTACAGTAGCATGTCATGAGGTCTTTTCATGCACACATTCCAAGTCTAGGTCCGTACTAGGATACTTTGTCTAAATTCTCAAAAATAACAGTGAATATGTAATATCACAAATCAACAGTTGTATAAAAGCAATAAAGCATTTATAGTTTGATTGCATGTGTTGGCATGCAATTTCTATGTTTAACACCCCTGTGTTTAAAAGCAGAAAACATTTAAAAGTAGGGGCTGTAAACTCACAGTAGTAGGTGTGATGTGAATGCTAGCGGATGTGTGTAGCGTCGCCCAAGGTATGTTGACCTATACGCAATAATTGTATCAACATAAGTACTTTGATTTGTTCATCAAATTATGTTAATGGTTATTTGGTTGAATAAATTGTTGATTTCTTAGTCGTATAAGTTGTTGGTGACGATATACGTTGGAAATATGTAGTATTTCACAAGTCGTATGTTTCGTCCTCATTGGACATATATATATTTGTCTTATATATATGTATGTAAATATACTTGTTGTATATCATTAATTCGTACGTTTGTTAAATGTAAATATCTCATTTGTATATAGAGATATATAATTACAAGTGTCATATCTACATGTAATTTCAATACGTTGTTTACGTATAAAGATATAAGTCTCGTTTGTTATATATATACTGAATAACGCTCCAAACGATATGTTAACTCGTCACGTCTTATTTGTCGTATTTATTTCCGTTTATAAAATAAATAATGTCATTCTTTCGAAAGTCATCAAGTCGGTTTAATTTATATCATTGTTAATAAGTTTGAATTGAATCTCGCGATAATCTAACCGTATAAAATTTACAATTCGTGTTTGTAAATACGTATATACATACATAATTTAAATGTTTGTCATTACATATATATACATAAGTTTATAAGTTCCGTTTTAAGCTTGCGTTTTATAAACTTCACAACCCGTTGGGCTTGATCCAATTAATTTGGCCCAATAATAAGGCCCATTAGAGATAGCCCAATTGCACATTTTATCAAGTTATTTATTCGGCCCATTTAAATAGTTTTGGCCCAGTACATAAATGACCCACCTGTTTTGTTATGACCTGAATGCAATACGCGATCCAGGCTCCCAAGCTGGATTGCGTTTGGGTGCATGGTTTCCAACATTTGCTCCTTGTTAACATGTAATACGCGATCCAAATACACAACCCGGATTGCGTTTTAATACAAGGTTTTGAAATATTTGCATTTTAGTTGTTAATACGCGATCCAAGTTTGCCAAGCTGGATCACGTTTGGCATAGTGCAAAATACACGATCCAAACAAGTGTCCCGGATCGCGTTTTACCCTTTGTTCGATACGCAATCCCAGCTTCGAGGCTGGATCGCGTTTTGCCCCTTTTTATTTCAGTTCTTGCTCTGTTCGTGCAGAGCATATACATACTCGTTTATTTTTGATTTCGATCATTTGTAATAATGAGTATTACCATTTTTACAGCTTAATAATACATTACAACAAGTTCATAAGTCCCCAATTTATTCTCATAAGTTTGTTTTCTTAAACTTCGTTTTAAGAACTTTATCCATCATTCCACAAATTATCAAGATATATACGTAAATTATGTTACAATAATGCTATATAAACGAAATTTGAGCAAAGAATTTAAGGATAGAAAGTTTCCTCACTTTGATGATGATGATGGTTCGGTGATGATGATGATGATGATGATGATGATGAAATCAAAGATGATGATGATTCTGTGATTATGATAATGATAATGATCTTGTTATTTATGTGTAACTAAGAGAAGTTGATCCAAAGAAAAAGAATTATGAAGAATGTTAAAACCTTGATGATGGAGAAAATGATGAGGGAGTTATAGCTGCCGCTTCTTCTTATTGTTGTTGCTGTGGACGATGAACACATGGGAAAGGAAGGAGAAGAAATGTGGGAGGTGAATTATTGTAGTTAGGTAACTCAAATGAGAGGGGGGGGGGGGGGGGAGCTTCTATACGGGTTTGAGTTTCAAACGAGTATGGTGTACACTGCAAATGGTTCCCCAATTATTTGAGTTTGTTGATATTTTTAACCCGTTAATTTCGGGTACGGGTATAATTATAGCAATATAAAATATAATATTTTATATTTTTATTTTGTAGATGCTCTCCCGGTTCGTTATTTAAATTCAGAATAATGATGTTTTCATTATTTTAGACAGTTGTATAAATTTGTACATTGGACTGTTATCATTTGATTGGGTGCCAAATTTCAGTCGAATTTCGGGTTCATATTTTGAGGTAATGTTACAAATGTTTCCGAATGAATGAGAAAATTTGAATTTTCCTCATCTTGATCTTTGAATGCATTTTAAAATTGTTTCTGTTCGTTTTATAATACGTTTTATGTTAAACGTATATTTAACTCATTTTATCTATAGGTTATAGATACAATAGTAATCGTAATTAATAATTGAATTATTAATTATATTATGTCATCAACTCTTGCGGTATTTATCTGTCGGGTTCGTCCCGATACATTTGTACGTAACTTTAAATACTTACGTATTAGTAATACTTTTTGTTTGAAAGTACTGGGCTGCTAAGCTTACATCACATCAAAAGTTTTGTTTTAAACTAAATCAGAAAATTAGCGTAAGAATGCACATGCTTAGATGTTAATCAGTACCTAATTTGGAGAGTTGTCACATTCTCCACCCGTTAGGGAAATCTCGTCCCGAGATTTAATTCGTGTCGTGAGTCACGGTCACGGTTTCATATAGTCGCGGATACTTCTTGCGCATTTCATCCTCACGCTCCCAGGTGAACTCTGGGCCATGTTTCGAGTTCCAACGAACTTTAACTAGCTTGATTCGTTTGTGTCGAAGTTTCTGTGTTTTCGTGTCCATAACCTTGATAGGTTCCTCCACAAAGTTTAGTTTTGAGTCAATGAAGACCTCGTCCGGAGGGATGATATGTGTTTCATCGGAAAGACACTTTTTCAAGTTAGATATATGAAAGGTGTCATGGATACTACTAAGCTCTTGCGGTAGTTTGAGCTTGTAGGCGACAGGACCAATCCTTGCAAGGATCTCGAATGGTCCAATGTATCGTGGGTTCAGTTTACCTCGTTTACCAAATCGTACGACCCCTTTCCAGGGTGCCACTTTGAGTAGGACTTTGTCACCTACTTGAAATTCTAAAGGTTTCCGTCTGTTATCGGCATAACTCTTTTGTCGGTCACGTGCTGTTTTCAATCGATTAAGCACTTGAGATATCTTGTCCGTAGTTTCTTGGACTATCTCAGGACCCAATAATTGTCTGTCGCCCAACTCTGCCCAACAGAGTGGCGATCGGCACTTGCGTCCATACAATGCCTCAAATGGTGCCATCTGTATGCTGGTGTGATAACTGTTATTATATGAAAATTCTGCTAGAGGTAGGTGTGTATCCCAATTACCTCTAAAGTCTATCGCACATGCTCTCAACAGGTCTTCTAGTGTTTGTATCGTTCGCTCGCTCTGGCCGTCAGTTTGTGGGTGGTAGGCAGTACTCATGTCGAGTCTAGTACCCAATGCATGTTGAAGTGTTTGCCAGAAGCGAGAAGTGAATCGTGCATCTCTATCAGAGATGATGGATAATGGCACCCCATGTCGAGAAACGACCTCTTTCAAATAGATTCTAGTCAGCTTCTCCATTTTGTCTGTTTCTTTGATAGCAAGGAAGTGGGCTGATTTCGTCAATCGATCGACAATCACCCATATGGTGTCAACTCCGGATGTTGTTTTTGGTAACTTCGTGATGAAGTCCATCGTGATGTGTTCCCATTTCCATTTGGGCATTTCAGGTTGTTGCAAAAGCCCAGACGGCTTTTGATATTCAACTTTGACTTTTGCACAAGTCAAGCACTTACTAACGTATGTGGCAATGTCTCGTTTCATGCCAGGCCACCAGTAAAATCCTTTCAAGTCGTGATACATCTTATCTGCGCCAGGATGTATCGAGTAGTTAGACTTATGTGCTTCGTCCAAAATCAATCGGCGTAATTCGTCTACGCATGGTACCCAAATTCGGTTCATGAAGTACAACACTCCGTTGTCCTTGGTTTCAAGTTGTTTCTCCATTCCCTTCAAGGATTCTTCCTTAAGGCGTTCGGGAATGAAAGCTGATTGTTGAGCGTCACGAATTTGAGTAATGAGATTCGAGTGGATTGTCAATCCTAAAGCTCGGACTCTACGGGGTTTGACTCGTTCCTTACGACTCAAGGCATCAGCTACAACGTTTGCTTTGCCCGGGTGATACTTAATTTCGCAGTCATAATCGTTCAGTAATTCGACCCAACGACGTTGTCTCATGTTGAGTTCTTTCTGGTCGAATATATGTTGGAGACTTTTGTGATCCATGAAGATAGTGCACTTTGTACCGTATAGGTAGTGTCTCCAAATCTTAAGTGCAAAAACGACGGCTCCTAGCTCTAAGTCATGCGTCGTATAGTTCTTTTCGTGAACTTACAATTATCGAGACGCGTAAGCAATGACCTTGTCGTTTTGCATCAATACGCAACCCAAACCCTGATGTGAAGCATCACAGTAGACAACAAAGTTTTCTACTCCCTCGGGTAGTGATAGGATTGGTGCGGTACTTAGTTTCTGTTTCAACAATTGGAAAGCAATCTCTTGCTTCTCGCCCCAATCAAATTTCTTATCCTTTTGAGTTAGAGCGGTAAATGGTTGGGCTATTTTCGAGAAGTTCTCGATGAAGCGTCGGTAATAGCCGGCTAGCCCAAGAAATTGTCGTATCTCGGATGGTGTTTTTGGGGCTTCCCAGTTCTTAATTGCCTCGATTTTGGATGGGTCCACATGAATTCCTTTGTTATTGATCACATGACCAAGGAAATGAACCTCGCGCATCCAAAATTCACACTTAGAGAACTTTGCATAAAGCTTTTCTTTCTCCAGTAATTCAAGAATCATTCTCAGATGTTGCTCGTGATCCTCCTTCGTTCGGGAGTATATCAATATGTCATCGATAAACACAATCACGAATTTATCAAGATAAGGTTTGCATACTCTATTCATGAGGTCCATGAACACTGCTGGTGCGTTTGTCAGTCCGAATGGCATGACTAGGAACTCGTAATGACCGTACCGAGTCCTAAACGCAGTCTTAGGAATATCCTCATCCCGAACCTTCAGTTGATGGTACCCAGATCGCAAGTCGATCTTCGAATAATAACTTGACCCTTGTAGTTGGTCAAATAAGTCATCGATGCGAGGTAGTGGATATCGATTCTTTATAGTTACTTTGTTCAGTTCCCGATAATCGATACACATTCGCATTGATCCATCCTTTTTCTTGACGAACAAAACCGGAGCTCCCCAGGGTGAAAAGCTCGGTCGGATGAATCCTAGGTCTAAGAGTTCCTGTAGTTGGGCAGACAGCTCTTGCATTTCTGATGGAGCAAGACGATAAGGTGCACGAGCAATTGGTGCTGCTCCAGGAACTAGGTCGATATGAAATTCAACCTTTCGTGGGGGTGGTAATCCTGGTAACTCGTCGGGAAATACTCCCGGGTAGTCACGTACAATAGGTACGTCGTCTATACGTCGCTCCTCGGATTTCTTTTCTACAACGTGTGCCAAGAATGCTTGGTATCCCTTTCGGAGATATTTACGGGCTTTCAAGCATGTAATCATTTTTGTGGCACTTTTTCGTTTCTCACCTTTGACCATGAGAGTTTCTCCTGTCGGTCGTGGTAAGCGTACCAACTTATCGTGACATATGATCTCGGCGCGGTTCTTAGACAACCAATCCATGCCGACTACAACGTCGAAACTTCCCAATTTAACCGGTAGCAAGTCTATTTCGAAGAGATGACCTTCTAATTCCAAGGTACATCCCGGTACTATTTCTCCTGACTCGATTAACTCTCCATCGGCTAGTTCAATAGTATACTTGTTATCTAACTTACGTGATTCAAGTTCTAGTAATGGTCTAAACTCATTAGACACAAAACTTAAATCAGCACCTGAATCGATTAACACAGAGGCATAATGGTTGTTTACAAGAAACGTACCAGTGACGGTGTTAGGGTCCTAGCGTGCCTCTTGTGCTCCAATCACAAACGCTCTTCCTTGAGCCGGCTAATTGATGGTGTTGTTGGCACGGTTGTTGTTACCACGGTTGTTGGTATTGTTGCGGTTTTGGTTGTTGAGTCGAGGGCAACGGTTCCGATAGTGTCTCGTATCGCCACATTCAAAACACCCTTGGTTTCGGCGTTCGGTGTTTTCCCTAGGGGTAGGGTTAGCTTTGCAGTTTTGGGTTTTGTGACCCCAACCTCTACAATTGTTGCTATACCAACATTCACCCTCGTGGTGTTTGCTACATTTGTCACACTTAGGTTTGTTACCCAAGTATGGTTTTGATTCCACAGCGGTGGCAGCATAGGACTTTGGGTTCCCAGACCCCTTCTTATTTGTTTGACCCTGACGGTCACTTCCTCTGTCATTCCACTTACGCTTTGTACCTCCAGAACTGCCAGTTTCAGTATTGCTCGGCTCAACCTTGCCCGATGCAGTTTTCTTGGTCAGTGTTCCCATCCTTACTGCCTCATCGGTCAGACTTTGCGCTAAAACAACAGCGCTCCTGAATGTGTCAGGTTTGGAAGATGTAACCAAACTCCTGATTTGCGGTGCCAGACCATATACATAACGCTCGATGCGCTTGTACTCAGGTGTCACCATATGTGGTACTAGACGTGCTAGTTCCTGAAACCTGGTAGTATAACCAGTGACATCGGCACCAATCATAGTGATGTTCCACAGCTCAGTTTCGACCTTCTGCATCTCACTACGGGGACAGAACTCTTCCAACATCATGTTGTTCAGTACTTCCCATGACATGGAGTAGGCAGCTGGTCGTCCAGGTGATTGGACTTGACTGTTCCACCAAGTTAGAGCTTTGTCAGCAAGGGTGCAGGTGGCATATTTCACCATACAGTCTGGTGAACAGTCACTAATGTCCAATACCGATTCTGTCTTCTCTATCCAGTGTATAATCCCAATAGCACCCTCGGTGCCACGAAAAGTAACTGGCTTACATGCCTGGAATGTCTTGTATGAACACCCTCGGCGAGTATTCGCAGGTACCTCAGTATTAACAGGGGTAGATCCGCTGTTATTCATTCCATTCTCACGATTTCGGCTTGCTTCATACTCAGCAATACCTTCAGCTATTCGACGCGCGATCATTTGTTCAGTAGTCTCATTGTTGTTGGGTGGGGGAACAGTTTCAGGAATGGAAGAAGGAGTCGTTCGTCGACTGTTCTTAGTCATCCGTCGTTTCGGTGGCATGATTCCGTTCTGCGATGAAATAAAATGCAGAAGTCAATGCCAAGATAATGAATGTGATGAACAAGATTTCACATTGTTTAACAAGGGAACAGTATGAAGAATTGAAGGACAGGATTTGGCATCATAGGTCACACGACTTTGAAACGCCCATATGTACTTAGTACAATATAATCACGTTGGCCAGACGTCATTATATAATGCTAAATACATATTTCTTTTCATCATCATTCAACACCATCGAGTTCAAAGAAATTCAAGATAGGAATCAAAAATCAAGGTGTGGTATGTTTCATGGTTTTCAAGGAATGATCAAATGTTATTGATTGGTTATCGTTTCTAACACATGTGTACAAGGGTATATATAATACTATATTTGTTGTTAACTGTAATGAACACGAAATACAACCAAACATAAGTCATATCATATCAAAAGATGTAGCGCTGTTACAACAGTTTTATGCAAAACAAGATGGGATCCCTAATACGCCCCATCAGCGGTTAGCGCTATACAAAAAGGCAATGGGTTTTCCTATACATACACCCATTCTAACAACAGTTTTCCATCTGGTACATGTCTAGTACATACATACACCTACCCATCTGATACTAGTCTATATAATACGTGATGGACCTACTAATATATCCATCATCCAAAAGTGATCGGTCGGATGCCCAGTAGGCACAAACCGCCATACACAAGTCTAATGAAAATAAGGTAGAAACAACCCCACAGCTGTCCTCAGCACAGCTATCATCACACAAGCTCCAATCATCAACCCTGCTGTCCTCGCACGCCTCTCTAGCACCCTGACACGAGCACGTGCGGTTTCAGCTATCTCTCTGGCAGCAACCACGTTGCTCAACAAGAAGTGGCAACGCTCATGCATGTTTGTCATGTCTCCATCCAGACGGGAGACATCACTCTGTAGCTCTGCAAGGTGAACACCCCTACTACCAGAAATACGAAACAATGTGCGAATCACAGCCACAATGGTAGGGAGGGTCAACTCCACGGGCTCTCCAGTAGTAGGCAGTGGTGCGGAGGATCGGGAGGACTCCCCGGTCTCAAAAGTAGAAGGAAAACCCTCCAACGACCTCCACCGCCCCAACATAGGAGTCATCTACTCCAAGTGAGAAAGCCTAGGTACCGTTTGTGGCGGCTCATCACAGTGTATCACCCTCTCCTCTGCCATCGGCGCCTTATCACGGGGCGCAAGTGGTCCTCTAGGGAAGTCTCGGACACACATCCATGGTGTCCTCCTAGGTACCGGTCCTCTGGAAGGTCCAGCAGTCGTATGGCGTGTCGCCATAAAGGTAGACCCTAACATACGAGTGGTAGGGTCAGTGGGTGCAGTAGTAGGTGGGACCACATGTGCAGTAGGTGGTGGGGTGATGTAGGCATCACCGGTGTCATCAGATAGAGCTCTCGGGTGAACTGGTGGACTCACGACTCCGGTGCTAGCGTCGCTATGGTAGGAATCCTCAGTCGGCTCCTCATCAGAAGCATACTAGTAAATCGGACTGTGCCTCGACATGCTGAGACAAAAGAAGTCGTAGGTGACGTGTCAGTCATAGGTTAGATGTATGCAAAATGTGTATGCATGGAATGAATGTTTTAGCCAAGGCTATAGTCTAGGTCTCTAAGGTTTTAGGTCACTTAAAGACTTCTAGTTCGCTATAACCAATGGCTCTGATACCAAGTCTGTCACACCCCCGCCAAACGGTAATTACAATTTATTATGATTAGTTTGCGGAAGCTTTCATGACGTGGCGGGGCTGCGAACAGTATTTTCAACTAACAAATACATACATACTCAGAGCATATGGTTATCGCACAACTTTATTTAATGAGGATGCCAAGTTTAACAGTTGTTTCAAAAGTAGTACGACTATGTAAGTCGTAACAGTAGTAGTGGAGTTTAAAACATTTCAGCTTTAACAATAATACATAAGTTTAAAATAAGATTTCATAAGTATGACCGCAATGTCTGCAGTTATACGAATGAAATCCCCAAAAGCGGTCCCAACAGTATGTGGCATCCTAAGTAGTCCAGGGTTGTCCATCCTGAATGCATGCGATTACTTACCCAGCTAATTTCCTGAAAAACATAGAGAAAGTCGTCAACAAATATGTTGAGTGAATTTACAGGTTTGTATTTGTATGTGGTTAGTTAAACCAAGTTTGTATAAATGATTTGTTATTCATTTATAAAAAAATACAAGTTATGTAGGGTTGTCACCCTAAAGTATAATTATACGTGGGATGTCATCCCAAAATATGTTACTGGTTGTTTACCAGTGTAAAATAAGTTACCGGTATGCTTTTCGGTATTTAACAGTCGTAGGATTCGTTCTTCCTAAAAGTATGTGGGAATTTACTTAGAATTTGATCCCCTGAAAGGTGAGCTAAACCTCGCAGGTTAAAGTAACGCGACCTAACCCTATAACCAAACCACAACCAGAACTTATGTTGTTTGCCTGAACGGACGTTTAAGTATACGCTCCACCGTAGGAGGGTCGTCACGGCAATAGTACTATCCGTATACTCAGTGGCTAGAGTCACCTAGCTAATGGTTACAGTAGCATGTCATGAGGTCTTTTCATGCACACATTCCAAGTCTAGGTCCGTACTAGGATACTTTGTCTAAATTCTCAAAAATAACAGTGAATATGTAATATCACAAATCAACAGTTGTATAAAAGCAATAAAGCATTTATAGTTTGATTGCATGTGTTGGCATGCAATTTCTATGTTTAACACCCCTGTGTTTAAAAGCAGAAAACATTTAAAAGTAGGGGCTGTAAACTCACAGTAGTAGGTGTGATGTGAATGCTAGCGGATGTGTGTAGCGTCGCCCAAGGTATGTTGACCTATACGCAATAATTGTATCAACATAAGTACTTTGATTTGTTCATCAAATTATGTTAATGGTTATTTGGTTGAATAAATTGTTGATTTCTTAGTCGTATAAGTTGTTGGTGACGATATACGTTGGAAATATGTAGTATTTCACAAGTCGTATGTTTCGTCCTCATTGGACATATATATATTTGTCTTATATATATGTATGTAAATATACTTGTTGTATATCATTAATTCGTACGTTTGTTAAATGTAAATATCTCATTTGTATATAGAGATATATAATTACAAGTGTCATATCTACATGTAATTTCAATACGTTGTTTACGTATAAAGATATAAGTCTCGTTTGTTATATATATACTGAATAACGCTCCAAACGATATGTTAACTCGTCACGTCTTATTTGTCGTATTTATTTCCGTTTATAAAATAAATAATGTCATTCTTTCGAAAGTCATCAAGTCGGTTTAATTTATATCATTGTTAATAAGTTTGAATTGAATCTCGCGATAATCTAACCGTATAAAATTTACAATTCGTGTTTGTAAATACGTATATACATACATAATTTAAATGTTTGTCATTACATATATATACATAAGTTTATAAGTTCCGTTTTAAGCTTGCGTTTTATAAACTTCACAACCCGTTGGGCTTGATCCAATTAATTTGGCCCAATAATAAGGCCCATTAGAGATAGCCCAATTGCACATTTTATCAAGTTATTTATTCGGCCCATTTAAATAGTTTTGGCCCAGTACATAAATGACCCACCTGTTTTGTTATGACCTGAATGCAATACGCGATCCAGGCTCCCAAGCTGGATTGCGTTTGGGTGCATGGTTTCCAACATTTGCTCCTTGTTAACATGTAATACGCGATCCAAATACACAACCCGGATTGCGTTTTAATACAAGGTTTTGAAATATTTGCATTTTAGTTGTTAATACGCGATCCAAGTTTGCCAAGCTGGATCACGTTTGGCATAGTGCAAAATACACGATCCAAACAAGTGTCCCGGATCGCGTTTTACCCTTTGTTCGATACGCAATCCCAGCTTCGAGGCTGGATCGCGTTTTGCCCCTTTTTATTTCAGTTCTTGCTCTGTTCGTGCAGAGCATATACATACTCGTTTATTTTTGATTTCGATCATTTGTAATAATGAGTATTACCATTTTTACAGCTTAATAATACATTACAACAAGTTCATAAGTCCCCAATTTATTCTCATAAGTTTGTTTTCTTAAACTTCGTTTTAAGAACTTTATCCATCATTCCACAAATTATCAAGATATATACGTAAATTATGTTACAATAATGCTATATAAACGAAATTTGAGCAAAGAATTTAAGGATAGAAAGTTTCCTCACTTTGATGATGATGATGGTTCGGTGATGATGATGATGATGATGATGATGATGAAATCAAAGATGATGATGATTCTGTGATTATGATAATGATAATGATCTTGTTATTTATGTGTAACTAAGAGAAGTTGATCCAAAGAAAAAGAATTATGAAGAATGTTAAAACCTTGATGATGGAGAAAATGATGAGGGAGTTATAGCTGCCGCTTCTTCTTATTGTTGTTGCTGTGGACGATGAACACATGGGAAAGGAAGGAGAAGAAATGTGGGAGGTGAATTATTGTAGTTAGGTAACTCAAATGAGAGGGGGGGGGGGGGAGCTTCTATACGGGTTTGAGTTTCAAACGAGTATGGTGTACACTGCAAATGGTTCCCCAATTATTTGAGTTTGTTGATATTTTTAACCCGTTAATTTCGGGTACGGGTATAATTATAGCAATATAAAATATAATATTTTATATTTTTATTTTGTAGATGCTCTCCCGGTTCGTTATTTAAATTCAGAATAATGATGTTTTCATTATTTTAGACAGTTGTATAAATTTGTACATTGGACTGTTATCATTTGATTGGGTGCCAAATTTCAGTCGAATTTCGGGTTCATATTTTGAGGTAATGTTACAAATGTTTCCGAATGAATGAGAAAATTTGAATTTTCCTCATCTTGATCTTTGAATGCATTTTAAAATTGTTTCTGTTCGTTTTATAATACGTTTTATGTTAAACGTATATTTAACTCATTTTATCTATAGGTTATAGATACAATAGTAATCGTAATTAATAATTGAATTATTAATTATATTATGTCATCAACTCTTGCGGTATTTATCTGTCGGGTTCGTCCCGATACATTTGTACGTAACTTTAAATACTTACGTATTAGTAATACTTTTTGTTTGAAAGTACTGGGCTGCTAAGCTTACATCACATCAAAAGTTTTGTTTTAAACTAAATCAGAAAATTAGCGTAAGAATGCACATGCTTAGATGTTAATCAGTACCTAATTTGGAGAGTTGTCACACAAGGCTTATACAATACCATATCAGAGTCGCAAGTCGTCAAACTTTCCCTGCCGAAGCATCCACTTCCTGAATACCCACATAGTAAACAAAATCTGCAGGAAGTAATATGAGGGATTAGCACAAAGCTAAGTGAATAGATTTATCACACACAATTCAACTTAGCTTAACTATGAGTTTACACCAAATAATCGTAAACACACATATTTCAATGAGGATCGGTGGCTCTTGGGATATCATAATACCCGGGGATTGCCAAAGAACACTTAACGTCAATCTGTATGGCCAATACAGAATAGACCGATAACTATTGATTATTAAACTCATACACAGGTCTCAAACACAACAAATGAATCAAAACCTGTGTAATTCACATAATAACCAAAAGTTCAACTAAACGTTGACCTCAATAATCTGATACACATATATTCACATATCACGTAGATTCATAGTCAATAATCGAGACTAAACAGTCTAACACATATCTACGTTTACTTGTTGCAACCAAATAGTTACAACTAAATCAAATGGTGAGTTCTAAATCCACTCACCGATACCTCTGACGTCTCCACACTCAGGATTCTTATATCACTGAGTCTTAGGTTGATCTGAAACAGAAATTCAAATATAAGTTAGAAATTCATTCCATAATCATCATCAGAGCATATTTATCAAATCAGGTAATCCCTGAAGTCTAGTCAAACAAAAGTTCATTCAAAATGAAATTAGAAAATCCCGAAATGACGTTTAAAACTGAAAAATACCATTTTCGGGCCCTAGATGACCCCGAATGGCCAAAAACTGTCTAGACTCTTAGAATAGAGCCGGGATCATTAGGTCGTTTCCGAGTGACCATGCGAATTTCAATCCAATCCGAGTTAGTGAAATTGTCACCTATCCGTTAACCCGTAAAGACTTACGCATTTTCAAAATTTGCGAAATAAAAAGTTGTAAAAAAACTCGGTTTGCAGAAATCTGGGTTCGCAGGTCAACTCGGTTCGCAGAAACTCGGTTCGCACCGCAGTTTCAACTCGCATTGCTAATTATCTCAGTTCGCAGGCCATTTCAGCTCGCTTCGCAAAACTCGATTCGCAAAGCAAAACTCAACTCGCAGAGCAATATCTCATTTCGCAAGATCTCGGTTCGCTTCGCGGAACTCAACTCGCTTCGCAACAAGAACTCAGTTCGCAGAACGAACTGGGTTCTGCGAGTTTCGCTGTTCTTACGAGATTTACGAATCAAAACTCACCAAAACTCAATTTTTCAGTTTTCTAAGGTTTCTAATACTTCAACTAACATCTAGGAACATCAAATAACTCAAAATCAATTTTCAATCTTAATTATAACTCCATATCTCTCAAAACCCAATTTTTTGAAACTCAAAATCATATTTAAACTCACTTTTTAATGAAGATAAGGTGAAAGGATGATGCAAAATTGATGTTTAGCACTCGGAATCACCTAAACAAGTTTGGTTAACAACTTGGTTATGGTTTCTTGATTTGAATTTGAGACTATTTTGAGTTCTTGTTATGAAAGAAATGAAGAAACCTTGCAAACAGAAGAAATAAAGGTCGGCTCACACAACCGCCTCTGTTTTAATTGCTTTAATTTTATACCCGTCCTAAATCTATTGTCTGGAAACTAAAAACCATTTACGAAATTATTATCTTATTTACCGTCATCTATAATAATTTAAAACAACTAATAGTTTACTATTCAAAATAAGTTCTGAGACTTATTTATCTAAGTTTCACAATATAATAATAATATCAAGTAATTTCTAAAACAGTTAAATAATCAAATTAAATTAAATAATCAGATTTGTTACCCATTTCGTCTAATTTAATAAATATCGCACCTTAGTCCCTCTGCCCAAAAACATTTGCAATATGATCCCCGCATTACTTGTCTTAATATTGGTCGTTGATTATTGAAACTGACGGCCACGATTGGCGTGCCCTCCGTTCCCTCGTTAAAGGCCTTGCGCCTTTTGATCCCAAATCTAATTATTTTTACATTTTTTCTCTTTTAATTTTTTATCGGTTTAGCTAATGCGAGGTTTAAATCTCAAATATTAGATTAATATGTAATATTTTTTACCTAGATCACATACAATATAAACACTAATTTTACCTTTTGAGTACTTAAACCCGAATTTCATTTTTATTGTTAACTCCTTTTATTACACAATTTCAAAATGTTTAATCCTTTTATGTCACGACTTCAAAATAATAAATCTTTTTTGGCACGTTTTAACATTGAAACGGTAATTTTTACCCTTAATTATACTTTTTTGACAATTTAAATCCTTTTATGGCACGATTTTGAAATGTGAGTCATTTTTGAACATCGACAAATATCATATTCATTTTATTGTCTAATTTTGAAATGTTTATTACATTTTTGGAACGTTAGCCGAAAATTTAACATAATCATTCACTTAAATCTTCATATTTACTTTAACACTAGATTTCATAAATCTCTTATTAAATCATTATTACAACACTCTATTAACATCATTAATCATACTTCTAATCAAATTACATCAATTTACACACTTTTAGCAAAACCCCATAATTACCCTAAGAACACTCATGATAAGTTCATCACTTTTAACTTGTAATATGATAACCCACTAGCTTAACCACACTAGTAAACAACAATTCTATTGATTTCAAACCTTAATTTCGTATTAATTTCATCAATTTCACTAAACCCATAAAAAACCCTAAAAGCTAGGTTAAAATATGGAAAAGCTTACCTACAACGATTAAGGATGATGGAGAAGGTGATGATTCAAGGATTAGAACTTGGATTAAAGATTGAAATCAATGATTTTGGAGGTCATGAATCACCCCTGCGATTTTGGTTTCTTCCTGAGGCGTGTCTGGAAAGCTTTGGAACAAAAGAGAGAAACACTAAACCGTCCACGTACATATATGCTTATTTATTTTGTTTCTTTTAATTCGTACAGTCTGAAACTGATAAATCATTTACATTTTCTATTATTGTATCATTTATATAACCATACCTCATAATAAATATATATCCGCGTACGAAAATAATTCCCTGAAATGCGGGGTGTCACACGATGATATTAAAAATGGAGTACTATTATATCAAGAAAATAATGTAATATGTAAATTAGTAAAGGTATGATTTATTAAAGTAATTGTTTTATGTTTATAAAGATTTCTATAAAAGTAATAACAATACTCATATAATTAGTGTGAGGAAACAATTAAATATTGAGAATACTCACAAATATTTCATGAAAATTAAAGATTCTTTAATTAAATGATAATATCATGATTAAAATCATCAAAATACTATAATAAAATGCCAATTCACTATGTGAATTGAATATAAGGGGTAATTAGACTTTAAACTCATGTACATATGCGGATCATTGATTTGCGATATGAAATTTCATATTTAGTATGTTATTTCTAATAGTAAAATGTATAAGTTAATATGTATATATTAATCATTTAGTTAGATTCATGGTAATATTACTTTATATAAATTAATTTATATAAGTAGAGATTATGATTATAAAATTAAAAATTTTGGAAACTTAACTTGGTGAAAAAAATTAATTTTAAGTCTATATTAATTTTTTCAAGTAATTTTATTCCTGCTCGGTAAATTGAAGATAGAAACATTATAGATCGATTTGGATAAGGTTTTAATAAAAGAATCAAATTTCTTTATATATGTAAATAAATACTTGATTATAAAATCCTTTTTAGTAAGTTAAGGATCTTATTTTAAGATTATTAAAATTAGAAGACTTAATTGACAAATTAGAACTTAATTAGAATGATAACGTTATAAAGATGTAACATATATACTACATATAATATAATAATATAAGATTATTATAAGATAAGATTGGACTTAATATTATATATATGTATTTGTTAGGTTTTTTATTTTCATTTCCAGTAGGTTTGTTAAGGGTGTTAATATGTAGAAGTTTAAGATTTAAATGGATTCACCTATGTATGCTGTCATGCATGACTTTTTATCTTACCTATCAAATAAAAGAGAGTTAACGCTGATGTCATTCTGCTGATTTGGCACAATATTAAGTTGTAATCATGCTGACGTGGAGCTATATGGTGCAAGGAATTTTAAGGTATTTTTGAGTTTTTTTAAATCAGTTAATAGAAAAATATTTGTATGGTTAAGTTAAGGATTTGTGAGTTTCTAGACATGAAAAAAACCAAATTCTCTCACCTAAAACCCGCCCATTTTTAATTAGAACCCTAAAACTTACAAAGCAAGCTTAAATCTGATTGGTATTCATTATCACGCTTAGTCTTTTACCGCTGCCCAAAATTGAACGGCTCCATTAATTCCTTTTCTTTTCTTCTACGCCCAGATTCATCACGTCAGTTGTTTGAATTTCTCTGTTTTCATCTTCTTCCCTGGGTTAGTTTTCAAAATATATAACGATTTTTTAACATTCTGTTTATTTCGGATTAAAAAAGGAGGTGAGATATAATGTGATGTTTATCAAACTGTTACTTGCTTCGGTTTATTCTTCGATTATTGTGTCTGTTAAATTGATTTAATGTAGAATATATTCGAATTGAGCTTGTGTTAGAGTTTTGATTTGCATTTTTTTTTTGTTTTCCACAGGTTTGGAACGCAATTCAAATCGATTACATTCTTAAAATTTATATGGTAGTAAACTGCATACATTCTTCCTTTTTACTTCTGATTTTTCAATTAAGCTAGGTGCATTTATGTTTGTATGATTACGAACCAAGGTTATTAAATTTTATACTTTACTTCATTTTTAATTTTAGGAGTGGAAGTTATGATAGTAGCTGTTGAAGAGACAAATGAAATGTTGGTGCATTTCTGTGTATCAGTTAGTTGGTCAACGTTTGTACTTGTTAAAGTTAATTAGTCTGTAATAGTTTAACTGAAAGTTGTTAGATTTGACTAAGTGTCATTAGGCGACACTACATGTTTTAGGGCGACACTTAGTCAGTGTCCCTATAGGTGACACTTGGCTAGTGTCGCCAAGGAGGAAACTGAAGTGTATAAATAGGAGCTTTATGTTTCAGTTTTAGGGTTAGACTTTGTGAGATAGTGTGTGAGGCGTTTTCAGAGAGAAAAAGGGTGAAAGTGTGTGTAAAGCTTTAGACTCAATTGTGAATATATACAAAAGCTTATAGAGAATTGCATGTTTGATTCGATTAATACGTTCATATATTCGATTGTTTGATTTCCGCACTTGCAATTAATTAAGCGATCCGATCAGATCCTACACAAACGGGACTATCAAGTGGTATCAGAGCAGCTAAGAATCAAGGATTCGACGGTTTCGAATCGTGTTTCGAGCGTTTTCGATTGATTCGTGAAGGAATTAATTGTTATTAATCATATCTGAGTTGATTTGCTTGATTAGAACGATTTCTGGACGTGTTTTTGTGTTGGTTCGATGTTTGGATTTTGAAATTTCGTTAGGGTTTTGGAAATTTTCGATTTTTGGGGTTTTTGGCCGCTGCTGCACGATTTAGCGACACTTACCAGCGACACTTACGCTTTCAGTGACACTACCTTAGCGACACTTCCTTGAGTGTCGCCAATTAGGGTTTTAGCGACACTTATTAGCGACACTTCCATTCTAGCGACACTAGTTAGCGACACTTCATCTTGTGTCGCCCTTTGATCTTCTGCGACACTCCATAGCGACTCTATCCTAGTGTCGTAAAAAAAAAAGTTTTTTGGCTGGAAACTCCGGTAAAATTTAGCATTTTCAAATTTTTTTTGATAGGCTTAAAAGTGTTCAATTTTAGCTTAGAAAAAGTTTCATTTTACCCGATCAATTTCGGACGAAATTTTAGCGGGAAAAACGCGAAAATTTTTATAATTTCAAAATTTGTTTTAAGCTTAAAAGTACTTAATTTTAGTGTCGGAAAAGTTTCGCTATGCTCAGAAAGTTTTCAAAATTTCGAATTCAATTTTGAAAGGAAAAATCGCAAGAAGCCAAATACCTTTTTGGTTTGAAGATGTCTTCTAAAGCTTTTATGCGCTACAATAGTGGAGTTGTTAGTGAGAATGAACCCCCTATGTTTTCATCAGATACCGATTATGCTACATGGAGATATGAGTTCGAAGCCTATATATCTTTAAATGATCCGGACATGTGGATATCATTAATTGAAAGATATAAAAAACCTGTAGTTGAAGCAAAGAATTTGGGAGCATCACCACATAAGTCTTACTAAGGCATGACTCTCGAGGAGAGAAAAGCATGGGATACAGAAAAGAGAACCCATGCCGCAATTATCAAATGTTTATCAACTGAAGTTCAAAAATTGTTCAAACATTATGATATTGCATACGACCTGTGGCATGCAATTCAAAAACGATGTGGTGGATATGAAAAATACAGGATTAGTAAATTGGAACTTGTTAAGAAACAGTTTGACACATTTGATTTACTGTCAAATGAATCTTTGGAAGTTGAGTTCAAAAGATACTCCCAACTCGTAAGAGAATTGGTTGAAGGGGGAATAGTACTTACAAATGGAGACGTAAACAAGAAGTTATTAGGTACTTTACCTAACGACTGGGATACCAAGGTGATAGTTTTGGAACAAGATCCAGAACTTATCTCATGGATTTGGAAGATCTCATTGGTAGATTACAGATGTGTGCTCTTGACATGAAAAAGAAGAAAAAAGATGTCAAAGGCGTCTGATATTCAAAATCCTAGTCTTAATGATACTTCCAGATCTAATTTCAATTCAGCTACATCTCCTTCCGGTAGCACTTCATATGCTTCCTATACTTCTCGTACAGCTCCTTCAAAGGCTACTGAGGATCATGCCACAATCTTTGCAGCTTTCCTAAACTCTTATGAGAACTTTCTTTCCAAGAAGGCTAGTACTCTGCAGCTTACTGAGGAAGACTTTGAACAGATTGACTCTGATGATCTCGAGAAAATGGACATCAAATAGAGTACGGCCATGATAACCCAGTGAACTAAGAAGTTTCTTCAAAGAACGGGTAGAAAAGACCTAGATGATGATGGAGATACAGGTCTTGGTTTCAATAAAAGCAAGGTGCAATGTAAGATCTGTCAGATTCATGGACACTTTGCTAAAGAATGTGTGGAGGAGAAATATTCATCATCTGGTTTCACCACACCATCAGCCCCCAACACTGCAGAGAAGATAACAACATCACAGACAATGGTGGTGTTTAATCAAGGAACGTTTGATTTTAGCGCGCTTCAAGGAAAGGTTCAACACCGTGCACTCTTGGCAAAGATACATGAGGTAGAAACAAAACCTGTTATTGAAATCTTGCCTTAAATTAACTAGTGACATCAACAGACAAACGGATGAAAATGAAAATCTGCGAACTAATGTTGAAAATTTAATGCAGTCAAATAAAGTTTTAAAAGATAATGAAAAACTTTTTGAAAATAAGTTCAAAGCTTATCAGACTGAGTATAAAGAGTTGAAAGATAAAATTTATAGTCAACAAGATGCTATAGATAGCTCTTTGAAAGAGATTTCTTTACTAAAAAAGGAGCCTACTGACTCTCAGTCTGAAGTTACTCATCTTAAACGGAAAATCTCAAACTTTTCAACATCAACCTTTGTTTTTGATCAAATTCTGGAGAAGCAGAGACCGAATACAAAAAGTAAGGCAGGTCTTGGGTATACCTCAGTACCTCCTGCAGCTGATTATTCGCCAATGCCTAATCAGGATGAAATCAAAAATTTTGTGCCTCTATTTCATCAAAAGAAGACACAAAATCTGTCAATCCACTAGTTAATGAGACAGTTAAAAATGCCGAGTTTATTAGGCCTACTTTTGTTAAGGTTGAATATAAACCTCTAGCTAGTGTAGAGGAAATGGTTGAGGTAGAGGATCTACCGGAAGAGGCTGAAATTAAAGTTGAAAAAGTTAATGTTAGGCCCGAAAATCATATAATGATTAATGAAACTGTAAAGGTTTGAAATAAAAAGGGTAAAAATAAGGTTGAAAATGAATCCTAAAAGGTTCAAAATCAAATGAAGGATTCAAATGTAAATTCTAAAGATAAACAACCTTCAACATCAACTAGTTCAACTTCAGAGGCTTCTACATCGACATGTACACATAACTGTTCATGTTCTGTAAATGCCTCATCTTCTAAGCCTCCTAAAGTTCATTTTCCGCCTCAACCTTTTGAGTGTAACCATTGGAATAGATCGTATGTTGAACGGCGTTCTTGTTTATGTTGTGGACAACAAGGACACGTGATTAGGGATTGCAGGTTATTATCTCTAGATAGGTTTGGCAGAGAGATGCCAATAACTTCTTCTTTTAGGAATTCTTTTTCAAAATCTTTTTCAAGACGTGGCTCGTATTCGCTTGTATCTAGTTGTGCATCCTCTTCTCCCAAACCAGTGGAAAGAGTAAACAATGTTGTGCCTAGTAAACCCCAAGTTCAAAAGCACAATACTGTTGAAAATAAATCATCCGAACCTACGCAGGTTTGGAAACCAAAATCCACAAATAACACATCAATAAAATCTTCCGAGTTTTTGAAATATCATAAACTTATTGATGTGATGGTTATGGATGATTTTGGACTACCCAAGTCTATCGAGGCTTGGGTGTCCCATAAGTACTAACCTTTGCTTGTTTGTGGTGATGCAGTCAGGTTTTTACTAGCTAATACTTTTAATGACTGCAAGGATGTGCATATTTTTGGAAGATTGTTTTCAAGATGCTAATGTGTGATGATTTTGATTGGATGGATGGATGAGATTATCGAAGTTTTGAGGTGGTAAAAGTGTGAAAAAGGCATTTGACTTGACTTGATATGTGATTTTGATACTTCTCTTTAATTTTTGTTATTAATGCAACTCGTTAAATTAAAAATTACAAAAATATATGTTTATGTTTAAGGGGAGTAATTTCGGTTAAGAAATGTGGAAACCGAATCTGCTGTTCAGGGGGAGTAATCTGATACCATAATTTTAAAATTCTGATTACTTGGATCAGAAATGTGAACAACAAGATTCTTAATTCTTGAAAAGACGTTGAATTGTGTCTGTAAACAACTTGGGATATGATAGTACATCATATGACATGCACAAAATGGAAATTTTAAGGTTTATCCTTGATGTGTCAATAAGTTTATCTAGCATACTTACTACATTTTTTATAAAAACTAGCTTCATCATATGATGTACTGGTAGACATGATACACACCGGTCTCTGAGTTATTAAGAAGTAACTTAAATACATGTCTATGATCTTGTGGTAAACATCTTTTAATGTACGACTGAATGTCTTAATTCCTTAGCGTAGCTTGACATATTTCTATCTTTGGAATTTTTATCTGAAATCATTTGGGGGTTTATGCTGATTGTTTCCTCTGTTGTACGTAAGTACAGAACTAGTCTCAGTTAGTATAAACTCAAAACTAAGCAAACGTGAGTTAATGCACTTGCAAAGTCTTAATTCTTAAGGTACCAAACAAGGTCGCCACAATTTGGTTTGACTACGATTGGTTTTGCTTAAACCTGAATCAAGTTATGTTGCTCTGTTGTACGTCGGTATAGACCTGTCACCGCTGACTTGATTCTTAAAAATGATTTTCTTATATCTTCTCTGAATATGGAAACTATGTTCTTGTCTGGGTTATAGGGGTATGTCTATGGTGGGGACCATAGAGAAGTATTCATATTAACAATAAAAGGTTAGCTCGCAGACACGGATGTAACATGTTTAAATCAAAAATAATACCAGTAATCGTCTTGAACTAATTTTTATAAGAGGTGTTTAAATATGCTAAGTAAATTTAAAGAGGACAAATATACTGATAATTGAGATAATACTTACTATTTGCTAATAATTGTATGTTGGCCTGATATGATCCCTAAGCAGACTTAAAACAATCCTATCCCCAATTTATTTTAATCTTTGTTATCTACTTTTTCTTTATAAAGAAAAAACAAAAATATTTTATTTTTATGTTATTTTCTTCAAACATCATATATCTTGTTAAAGTCAAATATTGAAGATGTAAAGGATGTCGGTTATTCTTCAAAGACTGTGAAGATAAATTCTATTGGAGAAGCTGTTGATGAGTGAAAATGATCACAGAGTCTGAAGATCTTATTATATGATAAATATGTGTCAATCACATGAATCTGGATATCAAGGTTTTTTTATGAAGACCATGTTATCTCAATGGGGGAGTTTCTGATTGTTGAAGACATGAAGAAGTTTGTTGGTGAAGACTAATTGAAGACTTATTTGACCAAGCTGCTGACATGGGGGAGTTTGTTGGTGCATTTCTGTGTGTCAGTTAGTTGGTCAACGTTTGTACTTGTTAAAGTTAATTAGTCTGTAATGGTTTAACTGAAAGTTGTTAGATTTGCCTAAGTGTCATTAGGCGACACTACATGTTTTAGGGCGACACTTAGTCAGTGTCCCTATAGGTGACACTTGGCTAGTGTCGCCAAGGAGGAAACTGAAGTGTATAAATAGGAGCTTTATGTTTCAGTTTTAGGGTTAGACTTTGTGAGATAGTATGTGAGGCGTTTTCAGAGAGAAAAAGGGTGAAAGTGTGTGTAAAGCTTTATACTCAATTGTGAATATATACAAAAGCTTATAGAGAATTGCATGTTTGATTCGATTAATACGTTCATATATTCGATTGTTTGATTTCCGCACTTGCAATTAATTAAGCGATCCGATCAGATCCTACACAAACGGGACTATCATGAAAACGATTCCACCATAAAATTGTAAGTAACCCTTTTATTTCCTTTTAATGTAGTTTTGAGATAATCTCATGTTTGGTTCAGGTGAGTTTAATTTCATCTAGGTTTTGTTTGTGTCTTTTAGATGGATCTGTATATGTGTTTGTGTTGATTTTTGATATATATTTTTGGTACTTAGTATGTTACATACATATGTATGCCAAGTGTTTGATAAAATGCCTTAGTGAAAATTCGATTTTTAGATTTCATATTCATCATGTTAAGTGTTACATTTTAAGGTACTCTTGGTTGGGATTATGAGTTAATTTATTGGTTTGTTTCAAGATATATTCTTTGCCTATTCCTAATTTGTTATTTATGTGTTGTTTGCATTATTTTTTATCTTTCAGTGGTTGTAAGGTTTGTGCCCATTATCTTGTGTATACTCATGTAATGCCATTTTTAATTTTTTGGTTATTGTTAATCTTGTCATTTATGTCCCTAAATGTAGCTTATTTTCGCTTGCGTATACTCATGTAATAGTGTTGTGATCATTTTTGGTTGATGATAGGTTTGTACTTTTTCATGGATTACCAATGAGTCTTTGATTCAGGAAATAATAATATTACTAATAGGTTTGTACCAATGGTTGATGATAGGTTTGTACCAATGAGTCTTTGATATTACCGATTTTTAGTAATAATGTAATCTAACAACCAATAGCAGATTTATGTAATTCGAACAGGTCATTTTGGTCCTTAGTTTTGTATAAGCTGAGATGAGATTAGTTATCTTACACATTATTTGGCCCTAAGCAATCAGATAATCACGATAATAATCTCTGAGATAAAATATTAGAAAGTGATTAGCGTGATATCAAGTTGTGACAATGAGATAATCTTTTCTGCTAGCTTTGAGTATTGGCATGTGAAACTAGCTTTGAGTATTGGCATTTTACTTCGTTCAGGCTGTTTTTTTACTGCTGTAATGATGCTAATCTAATATATCTTTAGCCTATATTTTGCTGTTGTAAATGAGTCATTTTTGGTGTTGTTTCAGTATTGTTTAACTATTCGTTTAGTGCTGCAGTTTAGCTCTTGTTTTGCTGCGTATTAGTTAATGTTTTAGTGTCATTTTGTTGCTGGTTCGGTGCAGTTTTATTGTTGGTTTCATGCAGTTTAATTGATGATTTGGTGTTGCATTTTTGCTGCAATTTTAAAGTGTGTTGTTTGTTGCAGATTAGTTCATGTTTAAGTGTCGTTTTGTCGTTGGTTTGGTGCTGCTGTTTTGCTGGCGTTACAGCTGCTGTAAGTGTGCTATTTTGCTGCTGTAAGTTTTTGGTTTACATTTGTATTTTCCAGTAATGACTTTTTTAACGATATTCCAATTGCTTTTTATAGTTAAATATAAAAATATAAATATATATGTTGTCCTCATACATGTGCTTTTATGCTACATATATTAAACAATCAAATATTAAGATGTCATGCTCTTGAAAACAAGTACGTCTGATTTCAAGTCCATTGGAGGTGGTATTAAGTGGGTTTGTTAGTGGACTTTTGGAAGTCATATCAATGGTGATTTACTTTGATTTCAGTGGTATTAAGTGGGTTTGTTACTGGACTTTTGGAAGTCATATACGACCTTCTTGCTTTTGGTGTTGAGAGTGTTGTAGTGCTGTCAGTTGCTGGTGGATATGGAATCAAAGTGGTTGTTGTCTTGCCTTGGTCAATCATTACTCATTAGTCATCACATATAAGTCAAAATGGTGATTTTTTGTTTTCTCCAATGTTCTATCTTAGTTGGTTGGAGTGGGTTGTATCCATTATGCTATTTAATGTTAAGATGATTAAGTGCAAATGTGGATGCTCTTATAGCCCTCTAAAACCTTCAATAGATGCTCAAATATCAGTAGAAGAAGATACGATTTTGAGATACAAAATTAGTACATATAACTTAATTTTATATTTATTCTAATTATAACAAATAATTTTATAATTTTATTTTTCATCAAACCCGTGTAGTCACGAGTCATAGAACTAGTGTTATATAATAAATACCTTTTAATTTCATAAGAGCATCTACAACGCTTAAGTGGACCATTCAAAGTTTTCACTCTTGCCATGTATTCACACGTAGAAACCACTGCAGCTATGCCACATGTTCATGAGCATTAATTGCGCTCAAGCCTGTCTAAACGAGAAATAAACTGCAAATGGTGGGCCAACTTAGTTTTTTTTATATTAAAGTATTCGTATTTGTAATTTTGTATGTGGGTCTGCACACACTATAAATTTCTGGTTAATGGTTATCATATGGATTGTAGCCATACATTTGTTTAATAGTTGGTATTCAAAGGACTACCTTGCTTAATGGTTATCATATGGATTTAGTTCTGTAAGCAAATTACTATTTTGCGTTTCTTTTATATATGTATCAAATTTAATAAGATTTGAATTATACAGATCATACATACATAAATTAATTTTTTTAGTAAAAGAAAAGAATATTAAAAACATATTTTATGACATAAATATAAATAAACTACGTAACTTTTCAAAATATAAATATTTTAACTTTTTATATTTAGAAGTTAATATACACACGTAAAAAGTTAGATAATTGAAATAACAAGATGATATGGAAAATTGTTTAACCATACATAATTCGATGCATTGTAGATGATTTGTACAAAGTAGTGAAAAGATAAAATGTCAATGACAAGGCATAACTTTAAACTCAAATGAGTATAAGGCATTGAAGATGCTTTAAAGTATTGTACAGTATAACAGTTTGATGCATAAATGATGGTTAATGATTAAATTAGGTGGTGTACAAAAAGAACAAGAAAAAAGGGTGTTGTCCATATGATAGTTAATATCTTTCCAACCTTACCCTCCTTCCTTTCTTCTTCAAACTACTACCAGTGCTACGCACAAAAGATTATACCGTTCCATGGATCAAGTTGGTGGTCCAAGTCGAACATGAAACTCCTTCCTCCCTATTTCTCACCTGAATCTGCGTAAACCACAACCATCACTCTCCCCATCTTCATCTCACTTTTTGTTGCAGGTAAGGATTGTTTCTAGGTTTTCGATTTTGGGGGTTTTGGTCTCAACAAATATTTTTTACTTTGCTATCAAATTGTGAATGTATGGTTGTATTATCAAGTTCAGTAATTTGTTAATGTTCTGGTTAAATCTTGCTGTATAAAACTAATAATCTCACAGATATAAGTACAATCCAATTCCAAGTATTATAGGTAACTTTTTTAATTTGTTTTTGAGGATAAAAATAATTGCTATCAATTTTATTTAGAGCATTCATGACATACACAAAAGAATAAATAATAAGAATATGATGGCACATGGTTCATCAAAAGATCTACCGTCTTGTTAGTATTGCAAATGTGACATATGACTAAAATTTATGTTGTACCATACGTATGTTATATGTATATTGGATTGGATGTAGTTTTACTGTTTTCAACATAATTTGCTGAGGATTGGATGTAAACATGTTGTCAAATCGATTTATCATTTTACTTATTTGCCGTAACATGATTTTAATTACAAGTAAATGGATTGTGATAAAATTTTTGTCATATATCGGCACCTTGTAGCTTGGGCATATTGTGTTCTTTCGTAGCTTGTGTTTTTTGACAGTTTGTATTTTGTATATTTTTCAATTATGTTTGTCATTCAATTAAAAACACATATGTAGTAATTATTTAACTTAGGGGTAAAATAGTCATTTTATCATTCGGATCATTCATTCAGCACAAAAAGTAAACAGGATTGTTCATTCACCGAGTCATTCCATACCCATAATGTGATTAATGTCATCTATATGCATACGTGACTTAATGGAAAAAACAAGTAAACAGCCCCTAAGTCTCTTTTTTCCTATCCAATCAGCTTGCAGTTATGGCTCCAACATATAATCATTAGTACGTATCCAATCAGCTTGCACTTATGGCTCCAACCAATTGATCTAAATGCACCAATCCATTTAATAATAAACTAGGTTAATTTTTTCTGCTACTGTTGATCTAATTATTAGTTTAAGAGCTTTATATTGCTGATCTTGAGGTAACCTATAATCTATGAAACTAAAAATTGAAATTTTTTGGGAGTAATTTATGTAGCTTATACTCCATTGGAATTTGACTTTTAAATGTTATATGTGCTAATTTAATGCTATTTATAATTATTGATGAATTCAGTTATATGTCACCTAAAATTTGATTAGTTTAAATATCTGAAATCTATTGAAGTATCACACTCAGGGTTTGTAGAAACTGTTTTTGTCATGTATATTAATTGTGCTGATACACCAAATGGTGTTGTTTTGCTTGTTTTTTTTTTTTAATTTCATATCTATAATCTTGAAAGTATTGGCTGTTCATTAACTTTATTGCAATGCAACTTTGTGTTTGATGTAGGGTACTTACTTGAAATACCTATATAGTTTGTATATACATGATTTCAGCCTGATCCCTTTGGCACGAACCAGTTTTGACCCAAACCTGGGCATAGATTGCGACCCTAGTTGTTGTCCCTCTATGAAAGTATCCTGTATCTGCTACTACCGCTAGCTACCTCGTAATTACCTCCTTGAAAAATGAGTGCAAATGTATGTAATGGGTCTCTTCATTTCCCTTCGATACCCACTACCCATATGGATTTCACTCAAAATTCTTTGTCTCTAAATTACAAACTCAATTCTCTTCAAAAACCTTCTAGATACACAGTTATCTGCAGTTCAACAGTTCGATCCAGAAGAAAGTCATCAAAGTCTGAGGAAAATGGTGAGGCTCAAGAATTGGTACGCACGCTGTTAAATAATTTTAACTATGACAAGCCGTTGCTATCGACATTGAACAAGTATGTCAAGTTAGTCAGGACTGAACACTGTTTTCTTCTGTTCGAGGAGCTTGGCAAGTCTGATAAGTGGTTACAGTGTCTTGAGGTTAGCCTTTTATATGTTTAGTGGAACAAAGTATCTAAGAGCTTGTTTAGAGGGTTATATTTATAGTAATTTGTTTGTTAAATTTTGTGTTTGGGAATGCATATATTATAGTGCTATGGTTTACAAAAGTGTGTTCAAACTAAGCACATATCCAATGAGCTTAAAAAAATAAAAAGAAGAAGAAGAAGAAGAAGAAGAAGACACAAGAAGCTATTAAGCTAAAATGCAGAGTTAACCAGTCAGAAGTGCTTCACGAGCTATAAACACTCAATATATGCACTCCCAAACGCCCTTTATATCATGTTTTTGCCATCAAGATTTGGTAGTTTGTTGTTGTATAAACTACAAATTTGACACTCAGGTGAGATGCAAAATCAAATTATCGATTTTGACACTGAGGTTTTTTGCTTATAGATTTATGCTCAAGTATTGTTGACTTTAAGTTGATATGGATGATGTTGTTAGTGGCTTTATTGATAATATTTCTTTCACTTAGGTGTTTAGATGGATGCAGAAACAACGTTGGTACGTAGCAGATAACGGTGTCTATTCAAAACTGATATCCGTGATGGGAAAAAAGGGACAGACCCGAATGGCAATGTGGCTCTTTTCTGAGATGAGAAATAGTGGGTGCCGACCCGATACTTCTGTATACAATTCACTTATCACAGCCCATCTTCACTCCAAAGACAAAACAAAAGCTTTATCTAAAGCTCTTGGTTACTTCGATAAAATGAAAGGTACAGAACGGTGCAAACCGAGTATTGTCACATACAATATTCTTTTAAGAGCATCTGCTCAGGCAAAAGATGTTGCTCAGGTTGAAGTTTTATTTAAAGATCTCGAGGAAAGCGTTTGCACCCCTGATATTTTCACATTCAATGGTGTAATGGATGCTTATGGGAAAAACGGAATGGTTGGTGAAATGGAAGTGGTACTGTCCCGTATGAGAAGTAATCAGATAAAACCAGATATCATTAGTTATAATCTGTTAATTGATTCGTATGGAAGAAAGCAAGAATTTGAAAAGATGGAACAAGTATTTAAGAGCTTGTTGCGGTCAAAAGAAAGACCTACAGTTTCTACTTTTAATTCAATGATAACAAATTATGGGAAAGCACGGCTTAGAGACAAAGCAGAGTTGGTTTTTCAGAAGATAACACATATGGGATACACACCAAATTTCATCACGTATGAATGTATGATTACGATGTATGGATGTTGTGATTGTGTTACAAAGGCCAGGGGAATATACAACCAGATGATTGAGTCAGAAAAGCATGTAAAGGTGTCTACTTTAAATGCTATGCTCAGTGTTTACTGCTTAAATGGTTTGCCAATTGAAGCAGATAAGCTGTTTGAGACTGCTTGTAATAGCGGGATATTCCGTATAGATTCTTCTACATATAAACTTCTTTATAAATCCTACACCAAAGCAAACATGAAGGAGCTATTGCAAAAACTGTTGAAACATATGGATAGAGATGGTATTGTCCCAAATAAAAGGTTCTTTCTAGAAGCTTTAGGGGCACTCGGGACTTCACGAGCTGATCAAGACGCTATTACTACCAAAGTTAATTTGAATATGCCAGCAGATATGCCCAAGGTATAGATGCAAGAATTTGCATATATTGTTAGTATTCCAGAATAAATTTGGTATCATTCATATAGTCGTTGGGTTCAGTATCGAACCTCTGTTGTACTTCATTAATTGTTTGTAGTAGACATTGAATAGTATTATCTTTGCAACTGATGCTCACCTCTCTGGTTATCAAATTTTTGCTAAAACCCATTTTGTCACCTCCAATTTTCAGAGTTGGATTATAGCGATATACAGTTAATGATATCTCAATTATTTCAGAATTTTCCATATACTTCTCAAGTTTGATCAATCATACATAATACTTATTATTCACTGTTATTCAGGCTGCATTCCATATGAATTCCATGTGAATGGAAAACAACGAACAACACTGTCCAGCTTAGAATGGAAGTTAAGTAACTTTAACATTTATGTTCCGGCTAATTTGGTAATTTGCAGGCAACAACATATTTTATATCAGTATCTGCAGATTAAAATATAATCAAAAGAACAAAGATATGTAACTGATGATTAAGTTTCTTATATTAATGGTGAGAATTTTAACTCTGCTAACATGAAACAATACAGCAGAGTTAAAATTGCATGTACAGGAAGATATAGTCTTTAAAATATATTACTGTGTACTGCATCCATGTCGTTTTCCTTGTAAACACCAATATCTAACCTTGTTTTGGAAGCCTTGAAGTTTTAGGTGTCATACCAACAGAAAACCTCTGGCTAGTCATCTGCAATCATAACAAAATATCAAACACCTGAAATTCAACGACACATGGCCCATGCTCCACAATGCAAATTTCTTTTTGAAATTATCAGCAAGCCACCATTATTGTAGTTGAGCTTTTGTAGAGTAGTAAACATAGAAGTAAACGTTGTCGGCACTAATTCAAAAATATTCCATTCGAAGCGACTTGTATGCTTCCTGCACTTTCCCAATACGTATTCTGCTGCTATGAAAGTATCATTATTACTCGTATATTTGAGCTGCTTTTTGTCAGTACCTTTGGTGGTTGATTCTACTTCATTGGATCATTGCATGGTTCACTGTTGGTAATTCTCAAATGTGACATGTAACCATATTACTCCAATCTAAACTGCAAATATCGTATTATGGCTTCAAAGAAAACCAAATAATGTTTTTATTAGCAATTCAGAATGTGAAAGTCTTGTACTTGCATTGATTTAGAGTTGAACAAACACACTCATTATTATGAGTATACTACTAATTAACTACTTAATGCTCCTCAAAAACACCTCTAGCTCGTATTAGATGTTCGGTGTTCATCCCCTTAAACCCACATAACTTTGTCCCTGTATTTAACCCAAAAAACTTTTTTAATTATTGTATGAAAGTGTTTTTTAATTTAATGTTATTTATTTTAGTTTTTTTTATTTCTTTGTATTTAACTTAACATTTTAACAAAAAACTTAATAATAAATTAATCAAAAGAACACTGATCTCCTCGCTTTTTAGCTTCAGTGTTTAAGTTCAATATTCTATCGAATACTGAACTGGAAACTGAAACTTCATCAACCACTCCTCGTGCTCTTATATTTAATGTTTCAACTTGATTAATGAACTTAAATGTTATCAATAATAAAATAGTTTTGTAATTCTTTTATGTTCTATGAAAAGTTTATGTTTTTGTTACTTAAAACATTTGTGGATTTACAAGTTCCAATTAATTTATACTATAATATATATAATAAATAATAAATATATATTTATATAGAATATATAATATTATGACTCTTATGAGTCGAGTTACGATACGATTCACGAGTCAAAAATTAGGAAAACAAATTGTGATACGAGTCACGAGTCGACAACTATGAACGCAAAGTGTTGAACTTCGGTGTGCAAAATGTGAGTCTCTTGAAAGTTTGGTGGTCATATTTAATAATCTTAATGAAAGAAGTTATTACCGAAAAAACAATTTGGCCCGACCCGACACTCGCTGTTTTTTCGGTTCACTTGCTAGTTGCTAGGTGACGGTGACATTCATTGATCAGCACGAAACATCACCATACTTTTCCAGTTCATGTTCAATTTCCCGAATCGTATACCGGTATATATCTTTATCTCAAATCTTAATCTCACCGTATATAAAATCAGTTTGTAATTTTTCATTTCTAATACGCAAATTTATATTAACTTACAGATAAAGCTGTTATGTACTCCGAATTTGTTTGTATGATGAAATGAATTATAACAGTTTTGAAAACTAGTCATGTATATGAATGTGTTTGGAATTTTACATTTTGATCATTTTCCAGTATGCAGGTAAGCTGTTTGATAAAATGCATCAAAACGGTTCACATTTTATAAATTGTGCTACTCTGTATTACTTTTCGATCAAAAGGTATCGACTTTTTATAGTTAGTTTGAGACGTTGAGTTAAGGATGTCTATTAGGAAACCGAGCTAGCTACACTGTAAATTAAGCGTGTGCCATTTTCAGTTATGTAATTTTCTACTTTAGCTGATTATTTGATGTCTTTTAATTGATTGACTTTTGTTATACTCCGTAAATCGTATATAAATCTGTACAAGAGCCATGTCGCGATATCGACATTGTGTACATGGGTTTCTAAATGCGTGGGCTCATGCTCACTTCCCATTTCCTATAGAAGATAGGTTAGTAGAAATTAGGAAGGTGTGAATAATTTTTAATTAAAAGATTGAGACGTACTATGTAATTAATTACGTCTCCTTTCGGCATAAAAAATTAAGGTTGGATGCAATCTCAAGTGATTCACTAGTTTTAGGGCATTGTGAAAGCCTTCATTTGGTCATTGTTGTGTTCATGTCTCAAGGACTAACTATAATCTCATTTTTTGCTCCCTGTAAGTATTATACTTATGTTGTTACAATATTGCATTTCCCTTCAATGAATTCCAGAACTTTTTTACGCACTATGTAAATACTTTTTGATCCCTTTGTGTGTTGACCCTGACAGAGCTGAAAGAATGTCGGTCAGGATGGTTGCTCGGGGACTAGGGAGAAACCTGTTACCTAGGTTTACTCCTGCTGCTTATCTGCATTCCCATGCGACTAGCTTTGGTAGGTCAACGTTACTACCCTTTTGTTATATAACATCGCTGGATTATAAGTGAAACTGCTGTTGTCTAAGATACTCTCTCATGCCTCACTAATATCAATCATATTTGAAGGTTTTAGCTTTTAAGTAGCCCAATTGGGTACGCATACTTAAATACCTAAAAGGACCTAGTGATCTTATGGCCCCGTCGTGTCTTGCTGCTGCAAGCTAGTATATGAATCTATGCTCATATTGCAGGATTTAAAGAAGTAAATGAAGACGAGAAGAGCCAACTTGTTGGTAATGTTTTCACCAAGGTTGCATCAAATTATGACATCATGAATGATGTGATGAGTGGTGGACTGCATAGGTTGTGGAAAGAAAGGTGAAGTTTATAGTTTAGTTTCATTTCTGTATTCTGTCAGTTTACTAGAGTTGTCTTTTATGCTCGCTCTTTTTCCAGATTGGTTTCAAAATTGAATCCATTTCCTGGGATGAAGCATCTTGATGTAGCTGGTGGGACCGGTTAGTTTGTCTCTGATATTTATGTGTTTATAGTCCTAATTCCAACTCTTGAGAATCAATATTGCTCTACTTGATCAGTAAATTATATGTTCATGAAATTTTACAGGTGATGTCGCTTTCAGAATATTGGAAAATATCAATAGTGTTAATCGCAGAGCAATAGAAGACACTCTTGAAAATTATTTGCAGCAAGAAACACAGATCTATGTTTGTGATATCAATCCAAATATGTTGAATGTCGGTAAAAAAAGAGCTCAAGAAAGAGGTAACTATTGTTAAGTGGTAAAACTAAAAGTTATTTTCCAAATATATTGTTGGTGAGAGAATGCAAGATTATTAAGCCTGTTAAGTTCATGGATTACCAGTTTTCTTCTAACTTATGTAGGTCTTGGAGATCTGGGGTCCCTCGTATGGGTCGAGGGAGATGCAGAAAAACTCATTTTTGAAGATGGTTCAATGGATGGTTACACTATTGCTTTTGGAATTAGGAACGTTACACACATAGAAAAAGCTCTTGCTGAAGCATACAGGTACATTATTACCCTGATGTTATGTGCTGGTTTTTGATTATTTGCTATTTTGCTTGTTGCATGGCATAAAAATTTACATGATAGTTATGCCATATTAATCATGACAAATTGTATACTTCTGAACCAGAGTACTGAAGAAAGGAGGGAGATTCCTTTGCCTTGAACTCAGCCATGTAGACTCTCCAATTTTTAAGCAGTTGTAAGTATCTTTGGATTTGAATTTCAGTAGCTGTGAGCATAATAACTACAACACCGTCCATCCCAAAATAAAAGTTGACATTTGAATTTGTTAATGCTGCAATTAATGCTCATCTGCGTTGCTTCAAGCAAAAAAAATCGATTACTACATTAAAATTTTGAAATGGTATCTGTTGACAAACTTTGAATATACTATATACACATGTATAGTTAGAACCTTTGAGGCTCCAAAGTCAAACTCTTTTTTCAATGAGGTATTCTATAACTTCCCTTTCTTTTCGTGCATTTATTTTAGTATGGGTTTGTTTTTTCATTATCAGGTATGATTACTACTCATTCTCAGTCATTCCAGTCCTAGGAGAGCTAGTTGCAGGAGATCGCGATTCTTATCAGTATTTGGTTGAGAGCGTTCGGCGTTTTCCTCCTCAGGTATCTTTGGCGTTTTGAAATCACAATCATCAACTTAATGAAAATTAAAGTGACCTTACTGTTTTCTTACTTCAGAATATGTCCGTGGGTAAATAGACCTTAATAAAACTATAGCATGACAATATGTTCCTCCTGTCTCTATTGCTGTCTATACATTGACATATGTATTAAAATAAACTGGTGAGTGTATGCAAATCACATAAGAACATGAACTAAATCTTCCGTTGATGAAAGGGAAATGTTGCTGAATAACTCTCATAATGAAGATGGTATTGATGGTGTTACACGACATGGGATGATATGCAGTTGGAACCTACAAAATAGAGATTGAAAAAAGATTATACGTAATTTTTGAAAGAACACAAACACCTTTAATTCAATAATGAATACAAAATCATGTCAACTTTTGGATTCTAAGAATAGAATTGAACCACACATGAAACTGATTAGTGCACAAATGTAGTAAGTTGAATGTTTAAGATTGCATATTTTGCAATTGCTGGAACAGAATTTAAGTTCACTTTGGTTTTTTACTTTCTTGCTGGTGGTTATCCGGGAGGTTTTTGCTTCAATGATTGCTGATGCTGGGTTTCAAAAGGTCGAGTATGAAAATCTTGTTGGAGGAGTGGTGGCTATCCATTCTGGGTTGAAAGTTTAGATGCCTCTTGTATCTTTATTAAACTTTTACGGTGTCAGGTTTATACATGAGAATGTTTAGGAGGATTTCTGCTTCAGTTTGTTTGTTTTATTATCACAGCTCAACTTTCGATATCTTGGAGGAATAAACTTTGATACTGGTGCTGCCAGTGGAATCGATAAAGAGGGTGAATCTTACAGATTGTTATAATTACTATTTGGTGAAAAAGTTTTGTGATTTTTTAAAGAAAACCTAAAGAAATTGCACACCTGTAGATTGTATGTGTAACAGTTTTTCAGTCAAGTGAGATCCACTGTCCCTGGATTCAACTTTGGTTTCTAGATATTTCTTTTGCCTTTTTAATTCTTAATTGTAAGTTTGTCACTTGTATATCAGTTTTGTTCCTAGCTGTGTTACCACTTATATTAACTTGAACTTTTGAATCATTTAATAACGTTTGATATTTTTTTTTATCAGAGTTGGAATCATAAAACCGAAGAAGACTAATTCTTGCGAATGATAGGGATCTCTTCTCAATTTCACATTATATTTAGCGTGAAATTTGGTCCACTTGGAGCCGGAGCTTATTTTTTTGACATAGGTGTTTGATAAAGTAGAGTTGAAGTTTCAAGGGTTAAGTACTTCGGAATGCATTCAACTTGTCCCGAATGTCTATTGTATGTATCATGTTTACGGGAGGTGTATTTAATGCATCCAACTTTCAAAACGGTTTATTGTATGTATTTTGACGACGTGTCGTCCGTTTAAGATGTATTCCCAGATACTTATCCAAAGTTTAAAAGTATGAATTAAAATAAAAAACACGGTAATTAATATAACAAGATGCATTTAGGTAGTTTCATTTTTCATTTTTCATAAGCTATATATATATATATGTGTGTGTGTGTGTATAGAGGGTAGTGATTAAGAGAGAAGTGTCTTTTTGGGGAAAGGGGGAAACATTAGTATTCATCAAGAAACATATTACAATTATCAATCAAAACGTCAACAAAAGATTATTTTTACTTGTAAATAGTAATAAAAATCGATGCTATAAAGAATATTTTAACGAATGAATTTCATTTTTAAGTCATAATATTAGTTGATGAATATTTATTTGATAAATTGTTAATATTCACTATGATAAATATTAACTAATATGCATCACGATGCATATTAAAACTTCACATTATTTGAAAAATATTTATTGTTAATATTCATCACTATGCATATTAACTAATATTCACCGCGATGCATATTAACTAATATTCACCGCGATGAATATTAACGAATCTGGATCTAATATTCATAAATTGATGTTATAACTTGCAGATAGAATTTATCAAGGAAGCTTAACATTCATAGCATCTATTCTGATTAACATTTACTAAATTTCAGTTTGTTTTTTTCTAGATTTGTATCGGTGAAGGTAATATGCTTCTTGATGAATACTAACGCTTCTCCCCTTCCCTCAAAAAATACGCTTCCCTCTGGATCATTCCAATATATATATATATATATATATCTTTATTTTGCATTTTGTTTAACTTTGTGGATGGTTTAATTTATCTTTATTTTTAATTAGTTAAAGTGTTTTTAAATTAAAATTATGTTTTAAAAATCTAAATGTATTTGTTTTGATTAAAAAAAAAGGAAAAAAAAGTAGGTGTGGGTTTCAGGAATTCAAGTGATTCATAACACACTAATGCAGTTGTGTGTCAATTTGAAGGAATTCAAATGACACATAACACATTCATACAGTATCTGATAAGTCGAGTGGTCTAATAAGCTAAGTCAATAAGCTAAGTCAAATGCCTCTTAACTAAATTAATTAAAGTGAGACATTAAGAACTTAGATGTCACAACTCACAAAACGAGATATTCAAATGAGGCCCACTACAAGCCTGCTAATTAAGTTTTTGCCAATAAAAAACTTAATCGCAATTTTTCGGTTTACAAGAAGCAAAACAATCCAATGTTATAGGTTAACCATGAAAAATAAATGAAGTACAAGTGTTGTAACCAAAACAGTTGGTTTCTAGAGCAAAAGTTACAAATCATTCGCCTTGACAAAAACCTTGGATCGATTGCTCTCGCCTTCATATATGTATTCCCTTGCTTTGAAGCTTGTCACATTCAGGAGTTAGGTTTTCAGGGTTTACTGCGTGCAACCAAATCTCATGACTGCAATAAATTCGTTCCATTCTTATGTAATCGTCGACGATAGTTTTCTCAATAGTGGCTCGTGCCGGAGTTCCTTCAGGATATTTCTCGTTAAACTTATCAATTGATTTCACATAAAACTCAATTCCATATTCTTTGGTCTTCATCTGCATCTTATAATTATCAGTTGCTTCTAAATAATATGGAGCACTGTCTCTTACTAGATGAGCCAAAAGAAGAGCAAACAGGACCAAAACGGCACATACTGCCAATGAAAACAACAGCATTTTGAACAAAAATGCGGCAGTTGGTTCGTTATTCGTATTATGCTCATTATTCCCCGTAGCATCACTATTATTATCAATGATTTGTGGACCCTTTGTCGCATCAGGAATTGCTTCCATAAACTCTATGTACGATGACTTAAAACCATCGAAACGCTGATAATGGTTTACTCCTTGCGCTTGCTTGTACTCATGATTACCATCCATGATATATAATTATATATGATTAATTCAACTAATCCTTGAACAGATGAAAAAAACATCAAATTTACATAAGGATTTTGGTCATCGAATATTATGTTTTGGCTTGCACAAATTAAATGTAATAAACTAGATATATCAACATCTTAACTAAATGCAGAACTAACTGAAGGAATTAAAATTGATTGATATACGTATAAATTAGTTGATCGAAAAATACACGAATAATTTTAATAAAAAAACTGAGAGTTATTCGAAAGTTAATCGAGTATATTACCTGAAATCGCACGCGCACGAATCACAATACGGTTCTGTTCTTTCTGCTACGTACAAGATATCCTAAATTTCTGTATTGTGTTGTTTATGTGTTTCAATTGGTAATCATGCATATATGCATATATATATATATATGTAGCAGATCAATTATCGTAATTAGCGGAGTGGATTGCCACAGAATTGGAGTTGCATGCGAATACGACTCCAGCTTCGATTCAAATTTGAATACAGATAAAATCATAAAATGTGTGTATATATACAACCTAAACCCCTTACTTTTTTTAGTTGACAACTTTCACCCCGGACTTCGTTTTGTATAATTCTTTTCTATTTACAAATTTTGTTGTTGTTATTGTTAACATGTATCTCGAATAGGGATCAAGATTCAAGAGGGAAGGGAAGCTACAAATTCATTCACGGTGAATGATAATCAAACGTAAAAAGACATCCCTTTACCGATAAATATTAATCGACAATGATTTTATAACCACTAATAGTCATCGATAAACTATTTTTTATAACTTATAATATCATATGATAATTATTCAAAATTTGCTAACATTCATCATTGATTAATTTGTAGCTTCCCCAGAAAATAGTGTTCCCCTCTGTATCCGAAACTCTATGTTATTCTTTAGGAAGATTGGCAATGCATTTTAACCACTATACCACCATAAAATAAATTACTTTCAACTTGAAAAGCAATCTATTAGGGTTCACATTCACCCTTCCACACCGATTTTGTAAACTATGAGTCTTCTGTGCCAGAATAAAATAAAAAAATGTCCCTAAAATGAAAATAGATGATTACATTACATCTAATCCCAAAAATGAGTTTAGTTAAAAAGTGCTTCTGTCTGATGATCTGTTTAAATGTCATTCCCTTGTCAAGCCTTAAGAGTTAAAATGAGCTTATAGACAAGAATTTAACGATGTCACAAAGTCTATTTGATGATTCACTTAATCACTTCCTATTTTATTCAAAAAGGGTCGAACACTACTAGTTTTATTTTACGATGTTGTATTGTAGAATACCATAAAACATACTTAGTAGTGTATGAAGAATTTTTGGTGAGGTATAAATTAGTTGTCCGTTCAAAAACTTATAGGAGGATAACTTTTCTAAATTTCGATAAATTCATGAACCCTGTAAATGGGCTAATCCCAATACTGCTTAAATAAACTATCATTAGAGGCCCATTAACGAGGCCTGCTAATTAAGCCCATAAATTTCTCGTAGGATTAAGTATTTAAATGTTTGTTGTCTTTCCTTCTCTACGATAAACTTAGTAACTTACAATTGCAAAGCAAATCCAAACTGTGAAAAGTAAATGAACTACGATTGTACGTCACTCATCAAATAAGAAAATAGAACCGAAACAATTGTTTTCTTGAAGATACGATGATTAACATGCCATCCATAATGATTCAACAAACCCTTGAAGATACGATAAAATAAAATAAAATTTGAATATATAAAGCTAATTATGTACGGAGCATGTATTTAATTATCTTGTAGAGATGTAAAATATACAGATATCAAATCTACACCAAATTATAGGAAAGTTAATTTAGCGTGTACAAATTAATTGCACGAATTAGAATTAAAATCAGAAATATTTAGCGTGTTTTAGTTATTCTAATTGATGATTATTGATGAGGATTATACAGCAATCGAGTATGGTAGCTTGGTGATTTGATCGAGTTGTATGCAAATTCAAATCCAAACCGGATTCACTATTTAAATATGGCTACATAAGTACATTAAGTTGGGTCGAGTTGACCCGTTCGAATTATCGAGTCTGCGGGTTATAAGTAGTCGTCTAAACACGACCTGATTTTCTAACCAGGTTGAGAAAAACAATCCAACCCAACCCAGACCCGACTAAGGTTACCCTTTCTTGTTAATGTTTTGGATCATTTTCAGTGGGTTAATTTCAATTCAAACAGGTCACATTAATTAATCTCTAAATTTATAATTTGTCAGAAATAAACATATAAAAAGTGTTTATAAACTTCCGAAAAATCAATATTACTTATAATGTTTATCAAGATCTAATACTAAAACATCACTATCCACTCTGATTTATGAAACTAAAATAAAACTTTAAAAAACTTAACTATATTTTTTTATTCGGGTTGGCGGGTCAACCCATAAACTCATTGGGTGATCGAAACTTGAACCAAAATAATAGCAGGTTGGTGGGTTTCGAGTTGACAAATTCACGGGTAAAAATACCTCAACCCAATCTACTTATTTTCGAGTCGGTTTCATGTCAGAAATTGCTAACCTTAACTGCATACAACACGAAACCGACCTCTCTACTTTTTTTTATTATTATTGAGAACTTTCACCCCACGCTTCAATATGTATTGTTTTTATTCACAAATTTGTGTTACTTTTGTTAACATAAATGTCCGGCCGTTATGATATTTGGATAGCGGCATTATAGGGATCGCATATCATATACAAATTTTATAATTCATGACAATTATAAATATTAACTTATAAAATACTTTATCTTTAATCTTAAGTAATATTATTCATAAATATAATATAATGCAGATGGTACATAAACTTTGTATTTAAGTACTTATAACCACTAAAATATATGATCCATATACGAGACTAAAAAATAATTTTTTGTTTAAAAGAATAATACACATAAAAAAGAGATGAAATGGAACTCTACGTGTTTAAAACTTTAACATTCAACTGATATCAAAATATAATCCATTAAACTTATAAATTATGGAAATACCATATATATTGTTGATAACATATGCGGTTCAAGCTAAAAGTTAAATACATATTTAGTCCTCATACTTTATAAAATATACAGAGTTAATCATCCCTTTATACCATGAAGCACGTAATAATCCGTATAGTTTATGGATTATTTTTCTTTAAATTATAGAGAATTGTAAAAAGCTTGGTGAATGAAGTTGTATAAAATAAATTATATAATTATGATTTCATCAAACTTACGTTATGCATGCTCTAAAGATAAAAGCCAGACAATAATATATTTAATATTCCAAATAATAATGATAAACCATATAAGAAATCCAAAAGTACTAATATTATTCAACTGATTATAATCCATATCCTAATCAAACTGAAAGTATGGGATAAGAATAAAATAATAATCCCACACTCCGTTAATAGTTAACATGACTAACATTAGTCCTTCAATTCAACTACATCAAACTGCATGTTGGACCATTGTCACTTGACGTTGGGTTGGATAAATAGTTACTCCTGCCATATCCGTTATAACCCTTATTGTTTCCGTAACCATAGTTATTATAACCATAGTCAGTGTAGCTTCCATAACCATTGTTGTAACCATAGTTCCCATAGCCATTGTTGTAATAACCAGAGTCTTTCTTATCATACAAGTTGCTTGAACACTCTCCATATTGCCAATGCACTAATCGTGCATCTTTTCCTGCTTTCCGAAGACATTCGAGTAGCACGTTTGGTTCGATGTAGCCCGAAATGTTTATCCTCCCATCGTCCTCCATTCGGAAACTAGTCACTCCTTTAACCAAAAAAATGAAGAAAAAAAAAGTTATACTATGATTTTAAAGAGGAAAAACAAAAAGAGCAACGTAACATTATATTAAACAGAACAATAAAGTTCAAGTTTAATTTGTCTTTCATTGTTCTGCTTCTTCATGTGACTGGTACAAATCATTTTTAAAGTTAGCTTTGTAATTTCTGGTAAACAGATAATTTCTTAAGCATATATATACATACCTTTAACGCTTTTCAACACCTTTTTCACTGTTTTTTGCCATGAACTTTCGACGTTCACCTTAATGGTGAAGTTCTGCACGCAATGACAAAATGATCGTATGTTAAAAGTGCATATGGTAATATCGATTTAACACAAACAGCAAAGATGATAATCCTAGTAAAAGTTAGACAAATTATGAAATATAAGTGTGTAACCGTGAATGTGTAGTCTTTGGTTTGAGACTTAGATGCCATGAATGATAGCTGCAATAATTGGCCAAAATGAAACATGCACAATGGTATATATAGAACCACCGAATACAATAATACATTTGGAAGTAAATCTTGGATAGTTATTACGGTTTGTGTGTGTATCACCAAAAATTTTTTTGCTACGTATCTTATCTATCTACATTAAATCGATTTGATCGAATCAGTATGTTTATCCGATCCAATCCAAATATAAACAAGAGCAAGATTAAAAACGTTAAGTATTTCGAATTTAAGATATTGCAATTAAATATTCAACATTAATGCATCGATATACAATTTTTTTTTTGAAAAAAAAAAACTTTTAGAATTAAGGCTCAATATTGTCATACTTATGGAGTTAATGGAAAGGTTATTGTAGAATTTCTTATGATAGGAACCGTATGAACGACTTTTTTCACTTTTAAATTCAACTTATATACACTTTTTGAAAAAAAATATGCTAAAATTATTAGAAATTTATCCTCTTTAATATTAGATCAATTATATATATATAAAATATATGATACACAAATTAAAGTTGTGTACCCCAGCTTTTTATGTGTGATACTGTGATACACACTAATTTTTTTTATGATCTGTATCACATATTTTTTTTAAAAAAGTCTCATATATTAAAGAGCACACAATTTTAAGAATTTTGATATAAATTTTTTATCAAAAACATAATTTAATCTTAAAGTTAAAAGTAAAAATGTTCATTCCTACCGTTCTCACCATAATAAGTGTTCCTACTTGAACCTTCTCCACTTATTTTCATTTTATCTATTAAGTAGATAATTTATATCACGAATGAATCTCAAATCCCTAGCTAATTGTACATTCGAGCAAATATATGATTACGGGTCATTAATAAACGATACTAGTACAACATTATATTCTGCCACTTGACATGGCCATCAAACAAATTCTTATTGATTTTGATGATATTGGGTGTGTTTGATTTTTAGAATTGTTTGGTGTTAAAAAAACTAAAAGAAAAAAAAATCAATAAGACCATTTGCAATGGTGCGAGGCGTTCCGGCCATCTCAGCGTCAACACCATCTCAACACAACGTTAACACCCTAGGCTCCACCATTTTAATTTAATTTAATAAAAAAATTTAAAACAATGTTGTCAAACGGTCACAAAGGAAAAAAAAAAATAATATTGGCCCCACCTCAACGCCTCGCCACCGCTCCTACCTCCCTTGATGCACGCCCCTGAGAACGCAGGGGCGTTCTCAATCCGATTTGATGCCAGAACGCTATGATATCAATGGTCTAATGAGCTAAAAAAAGGTTAGCTATAAATATCTTTTTAAAACTAGTTCATAACTTATGAAAAATTACAAAAGCAACCATTGCAACTAACATATCTTGTATTTTTATATATTTTATGTCAATTCACTTATTTAAGTTCTAGCTAATTTATAACGATATAACCTCTGGCTACCAACTTCCAAAATAAGCTTCAACTACTAGTTAGTTTTGTCAAACACACTCAACATTTAGATTTCCCTTAATTGAAATTGCGGAGGATAATAATGCTCATCACATCAAATGTAACATAGGTGAAAAAGTTAGACTTTTATACAAGGGTTAATTGTATCGTTATGTATTTAACTTTACATATTTTACTATAGTATGACTTAAACTTTGAAAACTTCTTTTGTATTTATTAAAGTTGTATATATCGTCTTGTATGTATACTTTCCTTTTTGGGTTTGACTAAAATTGAAAAGTTTTCATTTTTGTCAATGTCAAAAAGGAAAGTAAATAGATGATATTTACAAGTTCAATACATATAATATAAGTTTTCAAAATTCAACTCATACAATACTAAAAATTATAAAGTATAATGCATAACGAAATACAACTTGTTCACAAATTAATACTCCGTAGTTAATAAATAGGTTTAATATCTTCGTGTACGTACAACGTACTCATTCACCACACCGTTTTTAGGGGCTCCGACCAACTTTTTGATAAAATGTACGTAGTATTTACAATAATAAAAAGATTACTACATTTTGAAAACAACCACGTTTTTCTTTCTTTATTTATTTTTTTCGAAATATTAGTTTAGTGGATACTTTTTCATAACAGGATTCGACTTCTAGAGTGCAAGAGTTATCTATTAAAGTTGAATTCGTACAAAAACATATAAAGGTAATTTGACTTGTAATTTTATTGTTTATATAAGCAACGAAACCTGAAAAATATATTAAAGTGAGATGAGATCTGTACAAGAATTATTGAAAGAATGGAAGTACCAATGATCGTGTCATGTGTACAAGAATATTTCACATGTACAAAACCCATTTAACCCCAAACTTAAATATCTCACAAACGACAAATCGAAAAATTATGAAAACTGCATCATTAGATTCAGCGTTTTATCCTCTTTCATTTGTCGTCCCTCAAGGCATACCTTCGACTTTGGTGGGTTTCACACTTTACTAACACATGCGTTAAAGTGATGCGTTTAGGGTTTGGGGTTTATGGGTTATGATGTGCTCGAGATTCCATGTTATTGTAGAGCCATCGAGTAACAAAACAAAATCGATCTGATCGCCGATCAGTGATTTAAAAAAAACCCCGGAGATAATGGACGCAAATGATCGATCTATGGAGATCGATAAATAGCTGTGGAAAACATGAAATTAGAAGGTGAGCATCCATATTTAATCAATACGCGTATTTTGAGTTAGTTTATTGAATTAACTTTGTTTTTCGAATTGGTGTACGTGAATGAATATTCGATGAATTTAATAAAATTGTATGGTACATACATAATCGTCAAATTATGTGTTATTCAATTTTGATATATATTTTCATTTTGAATTCCAAGAAAAAGATGCATTGATTATGTACATACAACTTAAGATCGTATAATTGGTTACCGGGTTCGTTCATTAGTTTGATAAAACTTAAATGAGAGAGGTAAACACACTCCGCTTGTAATCGTCGGTTCGATTACATACCTGGTTATAACATACAGTAAACTTGACTCACACTCGTTTATATTTGGCGTGGGCAAAAGGAGCATGTGTCTAATGACCTTATGTGGCATTATTGGCCGGGCTTAATGTTTTATATAATATAAATATAAATATAAATATAAATTCAGGTGACATGATGTTAAGGTGGCACTCAAATGTAACCAAAGTAATAATAAAACGTTTCTCGGCAAAGGTAGCCTAGCGGTTGGGGATATGCCTCATTAGAGCAGATGTCACGGTCAAATTCCGTTCTCATGTCCTTTTAATCATGAGTTATGTGATTTACCTCACTAAGAACAGTCAATGACTTACTACCAGAAGGTCGTGTTACCTTCTAATAACAAAATGTAAATGAGATACGTACAATTACCAATTTAGTATTCATCAAAATAGATTAAATAATCAAATAACTAGATACAGAATATATAATCATGAAGTATGGTAAATGTAACTAGCTGACGGAAAGTGGGTTCTAAGATTAAATAGTGAAAATCAAAGGTGATTTATACACAGAACTAGGAACGAGAACCTTCATTAATTTGTGGTATTCCCAAGCTTTGGAGCTTTTCACAAGCAGCATCTCCTTGCCGACTACTTCTCCACAGTCGATAATAGCAACGGGCGCGTTCCATATCTATGTAGTTATGGACGATCGTTTTCTCAGTTTCGGCTCGTGCCAGAGTTCCTTCAGGATATTTCTCATTGAACTTATCAATCGATTTCACGTAAAACTCTATTCCATATTCCCTGGTCTTCATCAACATCTTATGTTTGCCATCTTTTTCAAGCGTATACAACGCGATATTCGTGTGCGCATGAATAAAAGCCCAAACCAGCATGGATATCAGCAAACACACAAGGAGAACAGTGGCGCATATCATCTTCAAATTTTTATTCTTATCCTTTTCGCCAACATTGGTTTGATCCATGACTGGTTCCAAAAACCCTTAGGGAAAAAGATATTAATCAGAACACAACATTAAACATACCAAGCCATTGTTAAAACTTAAAACAGGAAACATGCATCTAACTCGACGTAAATACATTATACAATAATTAAACCAATTAACGTCATAAATTTCAAAAATCTTTAGAAACCACATTTAGATAACTAATGATCAAATCAAGTAGATATATAAATTAAGCATCATAAGGGTACTGTTTCGTTAAACTATAATTAACACATTTTTAAATAAAAATATTTATAACTCTTTTGAAAATAAGTATAAAGATTATATGCTGTACGTATATCCATAAACTGATATAAATTAAACCTTTCACGTGAAACTAATATTCTCACAATAAATCTACTATACGTTAAGGGAAATTAAAAAAAATGTCACCTTTTTTTTCAAGTTTACTTCATTTTACCATCCGGAAAAAAAAAGTGACGATATGCCCCTAGAAATCGCAAATCGCAAATTTACGATTTGCGATCCTGCATCTTGCTTTTGCAATCCGTTCAGCGAGCGAGCCGTAGCCGGGATGTACGTGCCATCGTAAATTTGCGATTTGCGATTTGCCAATGCTCGAGATAGGTAAATCGTTCACGTCTCGTTCACTACTCGGTTACGGGCCAATATCTCGGGCATTGGCAAATCGCAAATCGCAAATTTGCGATTTGCGATGACACGTACATCCCGGCTACGAGTTCGATCGGTGAACGGATCGCAAAAGCAAGACGCGGGATCGCAAATAGCAAATTTGCGATTTCTAGGGGCATATCGTCACTTTTTTTTCGGAGGGTAAAATGAAGTAAACTTGAAAAACAGTGACATTTTTTTTAATTTCCTAACAAATAATTTAAATTAATAACTAACAACGATATAATGCAAATAGAATTTTACATACTGATCCTTATTGTACCGAGGGGCGGAGCTAGAATGGTGGCAGTGGGGGTAGCTGCCCTCACAAAATTTTTGAAATTACGAAAAAAAATAATTTTTTAAAGTATTAATGACAAATTTGAGATTCTCCCCTCTCAAAATTATAAAAAAAAACACAAAATAATTTTAATTTTTATCGTCTCCGTATATTTTCTTAGCTCCATCCTTGAATTTGTACGTAAAATTTATATTCAATTTTATGTCATCTTTACCGACAGTTTTCCGTTTAATAACTCAGTACGACATACACTAATCCAAATACCACCTAATACCATCGATATATGCACATATATGTACGTGTTTCGGAATAAAACAAAAGAGAATAATCATATATAGTTCGAATCAATGACACACTTGAATCTAAAAATCGTATATTACCTGAAAAATTACTTTTCTGACGTTCGACCTGCAGCTTCGTAAATTCTGGAATTAAAGGGTCTTATGATTTAATGTTTACGTGTATTCATTATTTAATCTTTATATTATATTATATATATATATAATATAATATATATATATATATATATATATATAAAACAAAATACAATTGAGCAATTTGGACCTTAGATTGATTACATCCACAAAGATCTTACGGTTAAAATTATTTCCTTCATTTTTTCCAATTTTTATAATGTGTACTCACAACTATTGAAATTGACACTTTAACTACTTCCCTCTCTTTTTTAGTCTTTATAGTTTAAATATCATGACATTTCAAGTGGTAATTTATAAATAAACAATCGTATTTGAAATATTTATCGATATTAATTAATTACATGAACCTTTTATCAACATTATGAAATAAAAAATGTTCATCCATTTAGCCAAACAACCGTGATATCATGAATACGTTATAATTGTAACTAAAATATTTTACGATTTTAACTAATAATCCTTTAAATAATGTAACTAAGATATTTTATGATTTTAACTGATAATCCCTTAAATAATATACATTAAACTAAACAATAGACATATTTCATATTTTATGATTTTTACAAGTTTTGTTTAAAGCATTATCAAAATAAAACTTTCGTTTTACTACATAACTATTAAATGATAAAGAACCTCTTGAAGATTATGAAATTTCAATAAATTTTGATGGTATTAAATTAAATGTACATTTTTATATTAAAATATTGTTTTTTCTTTTCATACACATATCTATCAATTTATAATAACAAGTTTTAAATGTACTTGATAATAGATATGATATCGAGCGTTTTATTGATTTGTTAAAAATTAACGCCTACAAAGATCAAGTTGGCGAATATTGATGTTTCTTATCGCTATTCAAAATCTATTATTATTGCTTATACATATGTGTATATATGATCACAACAATGTTTGATTTGGATAGAAATTTAGGTTTGAATTACAAAATACACAGTTATTTGAGTTACACTGAATTCATAGTTAATTTAAGTTTTAAAAAACTATTTTATGGGTTACAATAATTATATACTTCCTTCTTATTATATGCATATTATATGCATATTATATTAATTAATGTTTGACTATCTACCCCTTCATAAAATGGGTAACTGTTATAACTAAAATGTTTACAAATTAGATGATATATAAGTAACAATCGACATATATTTTTAATAACTTAACTTAAAAAAGATAAAAAACATGAACTGTACCAAACTGATAGAGTATATGCTAGATGTTATTGGTTGTCAATTATATTATATAAAAATCCCGTTCACGGTACAATTTCATTTGACTTAACATTTTAATTACACAATTTATAAAATCAAATGTTGAAACCCCGCTATTTAAACGTATATAGAGTTACCATATTTTAAATTTGGAAAACTTAGAATATATGAACTAGATAGACTAGATTAAATTACAAGGATCCCAAATCTTATGTAAATATACTCGTATATATTATGTAAATACGAAAATTCTAAGAATATTGAAAGTAATGTAATAATAATAATTAAAAAAATCCCAGCAGTCAAATATGTAAATAATTGACTAATTGAAGCGGAGATTGCAGCCGAAATTTTATTTGCAACTCAGATTTTTAATATATCTATAACTAGTTTTTATGTCCGTACGATGTATGACTAATAATTATAGGAAGATGAAAAAGATTGGTGTAACACCCGATTTCTGGGCCTGGAAATAAATGGTTATTTTAATAATGGGAAATATTTTATTTGGCCTAGTTGAAAATAAACAAGTAAAAGAGCCTCAGGTTTATTGTGACTAGTAAAAAGTTACTTGTTTTAAATTAATAAAGTTGACAGTAAAATAAAAATATTTTATCTCGCGAGTATTTTCAGGTTCCAGACAATAGGCTTAGAAGAGGATAAAAATTAAAACAGATAAAAGTTGAGGCGGTGAGGATTAAGCTGATTCATTTTCACCTAACATTTCATTTCTTCATTTTGTTTTAAAAACTCTTTAACTCTTAAACATTTCAAAGAAGAAATCTAGGAAAACTAATAAGTAATTAACTTGTGTGAATTCAAGTTTAAAGAAATCATATTATCATCATCATGTTACTATTCAATTTGTAAGTATTTTTGTGTCCATTTATTATAAACTTGATTTTATTGTAAATGATAAGATTTATGATTTGGGTATAAAATTGTTAGAAAGATTGTTTGCTACTGATTATAAGTTGTTATTGATGATTCTATGAAGTTAATATACAATAATAACTTGTGTTCTTCAAGTATGAGTTCTTTGAGTTAGGGTTTGATGAATTATATGAATTTGATGATGATGCATGCTTAAGATTGAAGATAGATAGTTAGTTTATTGTTATATTATGTTAATGTTTCATGTTTGTGGTTTTTCTTTGATAATTTTGTGTTTATAAGCTGAAGTTTTGTAAAAATTGGGTTTTGGTTCGGAGCTGTGTTTGAACAGGATTGTGCAGGTCTGAACGACCATGGGAATCCGGCGGATTCCGGCCAGTTTTGGGTACCGGATTCAGGTTAAATCCGGCGGATTCATGGGGCGGATTCTTTTATATTTTTCTGGCCAATTTCTGGGCTTGAAAACTTGTTGAATCCGGCGGATTCATGGTGAATCCGACGAATTCCCTTGTTAGTCAGAAGTTTAATTTATTTATTTTGAATACTTATACTTGTGATAATTGATAGTATATCACATTTATAATGTGATTAGTATATATATGATGTTGATCTTAATAATACATGTTTTGAAGAATTATTTATGTGATGGAATAAGTTTTGGAACAAGATACTAATTTGTTATTATTGTATTCTCAGATAAGTAGGCGGCAACTCAGTAATATAAGACCACTGAGTTGAAGGACTAGTCGTTTTGGTGAGTGGATACTGTAATTCTCGGTTCAACTCAGTTGTAACGGGTTCGGTTACAACGGATAAACCGGGATAGTTTTGGATATATTATGTTATTGTTGTTTGGTTTATATTGTGATATTGATTAGTTGATTTGTAGTTGCTGATTGTTATTGGTTGTTGATTGTTGGTTGTTTGGTTGGTTGATTATGTGGTTGATTCAGAGGTCAACGTTGGTTGGTTGGGCTTGTGTACTACTGTGTAGCTGTCTGGGTCTTCCGATACACATAGTTGAGGATATAATATGTCAGTGAAGGTAGTACTCAAGCTATCGGTAGGTTTCTGTGATGGTATACCAGGAACCTCCGATCCTCTTGACGATACTTGCTTATGTATTTACTTGTTGCAGTTTATTAGTTGTAAGACTTGTTGCTTGTGGGTTGAACTGTCGGTTACGGTTCCATTCACTTAGCGTGAGCTAATCCCATCGTTGTTGAATCTATTGCAGATTTTGGTTAGTTATGGTTTGGGTCGTTGTAACACCCCCAAATTTACTGTTTAGCGGAAGCAGGATTTGGGTGTTACTAATCAATAATCAAAGCACAGAGATTAATATGAACGACCACTACATGCGTCGTTTTACATTTAAATTGATAAAATAAAAGTTTACATCAAAGTATCGTTTACATTAGCTCCTTTTGAAATTGAGAGATTTAAGTACACAATTAAACTATACAAAATGTAATAATGCAGCTAAATCTCTGATTGTTTGCATGCTTACTCGAGCTAATGGATCTTGATTAAGCAGTCCAACCTACTGCTGGTCAGCGAAACGCTGGTGAGCTCACAGGTTTGTATAACGACATATATTTGTATGAACCGCAAGATTTTATAATTGAATTTAAAATGCAATTAAGCAAAATAAAAGTTATACAGCCATGAGCACATAGTCTGAGCTTAACTTGAGTGTCAGGTCCAATTAAGGAAACCCAACTGAGTTGCCTCCTACGAGTGCCTAATCTACACTCGTCTTCCCAAATGCTAATACGTCCGTTTGACCAGTTAGTGCGTGCTAACCCGGACGAGGATTGTCAATCCTATATGATATCATATACTAACATTCACGCTACAGATGTATTACCAGACTATGCTATGGAGGGCTTTATTGATTAGTTGAAAACAACTCATGTAGTATTTGATTGAATTGGTACTTGCGTTCAACTTGTAAAATAAAGCGAGCAATGTAATCACACCCCTGATTGAAAAGCAGTAAAATAGGGGCCATGAGACTCACCTGAGCCTTGAGTGTTTAAATTAATAAACTTGAATTGATTAGCGGTAGATTGATGTCCGAAGACTTGTAACCTGAGGGTGTCCAAGACACACAATGGTTATAACATGAGTAGGCATCTCGAAAGACTGCCCTTGTAGTTGTTTGTCCAACTTAGAATGTCCAAATTACTACGATTTGGTTAATTGAATTATCCAAATTACTACAATTTGGTTGTTTGACTTGTGTTTTGAAAACGTGTACGGCCCGTTGGTGATTTGTTTGTAATGATAATCCCATATCATTATTTTGATGATTTTGAAGCATTATACGAGAAAATAAATTCCAATGTGTTTTAGGAGTCATGTCACATTCGTGTTTGATGTTATACAAATTTAACTCTTTGTGTGAAAGTTTAGATGTAACACTGTTACTCGTGACCCTAGGGTGAGGGCGAAGCCCGTTAATGACGGGGGTCCGGGGGCAGCGCCCCTGGTAGCGGGGTCCAAGGGGCGGCAGCCCCTGGCGGGGTCCAAGGGGCAGAGCCCCTGGCTAGGGTCGAGCTGCCAGGTCAGCTTGGAAAATTTTTATTTCTACTAAATTGCTTTGGTGAAAAACGCACCTGGACTTGAATTTGGGCGAAATCGGGTGATAAAATTTTAGGTCTCGACACTTAGTAAAATCTGTGTTTTCTTGGTTCTGTTTCATGCGACACAAGGTCAGATATGCGACACAAGAGCTTTGCGACACAAGGGTTGTGCGCATAAGCTTTCGGTGCTAAATCAATAGCGACATAAGGGTTGTGTCGTATAGGGTATACGACACAAGGTGCGACATAATCGTTGTGTCGCAAAATCTACGACACAAGGGTTGATGCGACATAAAATGCGACGTCAATGGGTTTATGCGACACAACCTTGCGACACAAGGCTTGTGTCGCAAAGATGAACACCAGCCCAGAAACAGCGCCTGTCGCGTTTTTCCGACCCAAATCACAAATCTAGCTCATTTTTAGGCTGCAAAATTGTGTTTTCTTCGTACATTTGGACAATACTAAGTTGTGTAAACATTATAACACCGAAATAATACACCAAAATGAGTAGATCTAATTATTTAGAGAATTTCTTACAATTTCAAATCGAAGCTAGAGGAGGCCGAAAATGATGATGATGCTTTTGTAAATCTTGTTCCTTGCTTGATGGTAATTCCGAAAATACAACTTTTGTTGGTTGGTTTACAAATCCGAAAATTGATGAAATCTTGGGAGAGAATTTAGGAAGTGTGTGTGTTTTGTTGAAATGGAAATGGAAGAAAGAGGGAAAGAGAGGTGGGGTGTAGGTGAAAGCCTCACCTTTTTCAGTCCCCGCAATCGCGCTCCGTGCGGTGTTCGTTCTCCCGTTCGTTTAAACGTTAAATGTTTATTTTATACGTTTAAATATACGTTTTAAATACGAATAATTATCCAATATTTTTGGTGAAGTATTTTACCAAATACTTAATGGTTGCGTTATAAGGTATAACTTTAACTTGTTCCGATTTGTTTGCGCGTTTAATAATCAAATCGTGTAGTCCTTGTTTGTACGACACGAATTTGAATTGAAATATTATCTAAATAATATTTTGGATATAATTGCGTTATTAAATAATATTATATTATTTAATAAAATAGTTTACCAACGTCCGTATAAATTGAACCGAATTGCATTCGATTTGAAACTCGTACGATTTAATCAAATCGCATACTTGTATATATATACTCATCAATATATATGTTGATACATTAATTAGCCTAACACAGAACTAATTACATGTATTAAAACTTGATTAGGCACTAACTACTAGTCCTAATTTGACGGGTGTCACAGTCGTGGGTGATTGAAGGGATGTTTGACTTGATGCGCTGACTCTGATCTTTTGATAAATTTATATTTGGAAAGTTTTAATAACACCCGTTTTGGTAACATGTAATGTAATTAAATATTCAGAAGATGTCTTTTGATATATCTATATTTGTAAGTTTAAAATCTTGGTTTGTAAATATTCGTTAAATGTTTTGGGATAACGCTTCCTATAATGAAACATATTATAAAATATGTTGTTGAAAATGTCGGGTGTCACAATTGGGGATACGTACTTATATAGTCAAGTATACATAAATAACTAAACTAAGTACATACATATTGATATATTACAGTTTAGAAGGAATGTAGACCCTAACACTATACAAACAACATGATGTCTGGTTCATCAAAGTGATTCTACAAATTAATAATGAGTGATAATGATAAATACCTTAATATTATCAAATACCGAACTTTCATATAATGACATATTAAAATACGTATTAGTTTTTTAACATGTTCGACGCACAGGATGATTCATCTTCAACAATTCTCGATATTAATTTGCAAAAATAACTTAACTTATATAAACAACAGTAAGCATGTTGATAAACCACGTGAATGGTGAGTAAAATATATAATTAATCAAAACAAAGAACTTTGTATAAAAAAATATTTAGTTAGAAGATAAACTAATCATCTAGAAAGCAAAGAGTAGACAATGAAGTTTTTTCCTTTCCTATGTGTCATATTTATTTTTTTGACAACTAAGCAAAAATCCTATTTGTCATCACCTTAGCTTGCTAAAAAATTCTATGTGTCATTCAAATTGGAAAAAGTACTTATCGTATACCAAAGACTACGAGAAAGTTACGCAACTATTTAATGATAAAATACATATAAACTCTTAAAATCCTATATAAGTAAAAGGCACTTTTTAATGTCTTTTAAAGAATGGGGAATTGCTTATCATAATTTGGTAGGATAGGATTTTATCATTTATATGTATTTTTTTAAGAGTTTAATAGCTAAAAAATATGTAGGTTTAAAATTTTTTTCAATTTGAATGACACATATGATTTTTTAGGAAGCAAAGGTGATGACATCTATAATTTTTGCTTAGTTGTCAAAAGAATAAATATGACACATAGGAAGGAGGTTATCCTCTATTAGTTATATAGGTAGATCTATCCATTATCTATTATTTATTATATATAACATATAACATATACATAAATTAGTGTTAAACCCGTACGATGCACGATTAGCATTATAAAATATGTGAAGCATAAGTCAAAACGGTATATAAAATGGGGAAACTTTCAGATTTTAAAAGAAACTTTTTTATCGTTATTAATGATACTTTATAAATTTTTAACCCCTTAAAAATAAATAATAACATTTTCCCCCCACGATATATCAATAAAATGAGAAGGTTAAAAAAGATATGTATGTTATACGTTGACATTTTTCTAGCTAAAAATAATTGCCTAGTCATTGTGACCTTCTCGTTTTCTGTAGTTATAATATGTTAACCTTGCAACATATGATAAACAATACGTATGTTAATATTCTTGGAAATAATAAATTGTAACAATTACTATTATTAAATAACTAATATATATATATATATATATATATATGTGTGTGTGTGTACAAAATATAAATCATACTACAACAATCAAAAAAATACCTACAGATTTGAAAAGTAATATAAAATTAATAGAAGTACACGTCAAATATATATATACATTATATAGAAATGATGAACTTGATTTGTCTATCTATAAAGCTTGTATTCAGTTTTCTAAATAATGAAAATTGAGTTCCCTTATTCTGTAAGATGATAATAAAAAGCTTCAAATTAACAAAACTTTAATGAAAGATATAATTACATTAAAAGCAAGTTCTTATAACTTACTAAAAGTTTATTTATTTATCTTTTTTATATATATAAAAAGAGGGAGTTAGAAAAAGTTAGAGAAAGAAGAGTTAAAATTAAGATTAACAAACTAAAAGATTTTATAAATAAAATTAGAAGGAAAAAATAGATTAAAGGATGTCATGAGTTTGGATTATAATAAAAAATTATAAGTATTATCAAATGACATATTATTTTAAATTAAAATGGTTATAATTTAATTTTATTAATTACTTAATAAATGAAAATAGTTATAATATAATTTTTAATTGAATATTACCTTATTTGAAATAAGGATGTAGGAAAATGCACACCATCAATTTCTTTTATATGGTGATGACTCATAGAATTTGTATGATGTGACATGGGTAAATTTTTGACAAATAATTGAGGGTCTCATCCCTTAGTTATAACTAGTGTTAAACCCGTGCGATGCACGACTAGCATTATAAAATGTCGTAATATGTGAATTACAAGTCAAAATGATATATGAAATGGTGAAAACTTTCAGATTATAAAAGGAATTTTTTTTATCGGTATTAGTGATACTTTATAAATTTAAACCCCTCAAAAATGAATTAATAACAGCATATTTTTCCTACAATATATTAATGAAATGAGACTCTTGGAATCTTATTCGGTAGAGATCCTTGAGTATTCAATTGCTGTCTTGTGGCACGATCCACCCCTTTGTAGAATACCATCATTTGTATTATAAATTAACATTTTTCTAGCTAACAAAAATTGTCTAGTCATTATGACATTTCCGTTTTCTATAGTTATAATATGTTAACCTTGCAACAATTGATAAACAATGTGTACGTTAATAGTCTTGAGAAAAATAAATTGTAAAAATTACTATAACAATTTAAATGTTTTATTGAATAACTAATGTACATATATATGCACAAAATATAAATCATTCTACAACAATCAAATATATACCTACATTATATAGATTTGAAAAGTAATATAGAATTAATAAAAGTACATGTTTTACCATTCGCAAACTGAATTGTAACTAAGTTGTGTGAGACTAAAAAAAATAGAAAAAAACTCTTTAAAAAATAGACGATGACCTTGATCTGTATATCTATAAAGCTTGTATCCAGTTTACTAAATAATAGTAATTGAATTCCCTTAATCTGTAAGATGATAATAAAAAAATTTTAATCAACAAAACTTTAATGAAAGATATAATTACATTAAAAATAAGTTCTCATAATTTACTAAAAGTTTATTTATTTATTTTTTAAAAAAGAGAAAGTTAGAGGAATAAGAGTTACGATTAAGATGAAAAAACTAAAAGATTAAAATTAGAAGGAAAAAGTAGATTAAAGGATATCATGAGTTTGGACTATAATAAAAAGTTATAAGTGTTATTATATGACACATTATTTTGAATTAAATAGAATAATTGAATTTTATTAGTTACCTTATTAAATGAAAATAGTTATAATATAAATTTTAATTGAATATTACCTTATTTGGAATAAGGGTGTAGAAAAATCTACATCATCAAGTTTTTTTTTTATATGGTGATGACACATAGGATTTGTATGATGTGGCATGTGTATATATTTGACAAATAATTAAGGGTCTTCTTCCTTAGTTATAAAGATAGAAGATAGAAGCATTATGGTGTTTATATTTAAAATTTTTAAAGGTGTATTCAGATTCAACAATTCTATACTTACCTTATGTATGTATTCTATAAAAAAAATTTAAATTTATTTCAATCTTCATCATCGTATCCTGAATCTTCAACTCTACATATACAAATAATTCAACGTTATTTTCTTACCAACATGGATAATCCATCAGTAAAAAAACACAATATTACACTTCATACACAATACAAGTGAAGCGCTAAAACTGAAAAATCGAATGGGAACTGAAATAATCATGATCGAGTATGATGACCCGTATCATAATTATGATTGAATGAATATGTGCACCATCATGTGATGAGGCTTATTTGTATGTTATTCAAAAATATTTCCATGTACTTTAATCTGTACCAGTTAGTTCTTTACTTCATAATCAGAAATTTAGAACCCTGAAAAGTCCAATGTACGTACTTCATTATATCAATTTATAAATCTAAGTTATCAATCAATCAAAGCGAAATAATCATTCAATTAAAAACAAAATAATTACTCAAAAAGCAACCATACATGAAATGTAGGTGAAATACAATAGCGCGCCAACATAGTACTCAAAAGGTTAATTTCGAGTCTAGGATTGAGAAGCTAGCTAGCTTCATTCATAAATGGGTAAATGACAAAAGTCGGTAACGAACTGCTACAAAATACTTTAAGTATGCAACCTACTAAATAATTTGCTCAGGTATGCAACAAACCGGATGATTAATATTCTTGCAAAGTTCAAATTTACCTTTTGAAGTTTGAAAATGATGACTAGGGATACACATCAGGTGCCACATCAATATATTTTGCCACGTCACTTAAGATGATGATATAATGTGTTATTTCTCTTTTTTGCTTTCCTATTTAATTTTATATAATTATAATTATAATTATTATTATTATAGAGTAAGGTTCAAATGAGTACATCAATTTTGAGTGAGAATGAGGGAACCAACACATTTATGTCATGTGTCATTTTATTCTCTCTCCTTCACATTTTTAAAAATTAAATATCTCACAAACGGTAAGTCGAAAAATCATGAAAATTGCACCATAAAATTCAGCATTTTCTCATTTTCGATTTGCCGTCCCTCAATGCATACTTTTGACAACTTTTTTTTTCTTCATTTTTTGATGGGTTTTAAAAATTAGTAACACATGTGTTAGTGATTGTTTGTAAATTTAATTTGTGGTTAAAATTAGGGTTTAGGGTTAGGGTTAGGGTTTAGTAGGGTTTAGTAGGGTTTAAGGTTTAGAGTTTACTATTATTTAGGGTTTAGAGTTTCGTAAAGTGTTTTGGGTTTAGGGTTTGGGTTTTAGGGGTTAGGGTTTGGGGTTTAGGGTTTGAGGTTTGGGGTTTCAGGGAGAAACCCTAAACCTCAAACCCCAAACCTTAACCCCTAAACCCCAAACCCTAAACGCAACACTTTAACACATGTGTTAGTAAATGTGAAACCCACCAAAAAAATGTAAAAAAAAACTCGTCGAAAGTATGCCTAGAGGGACGGCAAATCGATGAGGATGAAACGCTAAATTTAATGGTGCAATTTTCATAATTTTTCGATTTATCGTTGTGAGATAATTGATGTTGGGGGTAAATGAGTTTTGTACATGTGAACATTCTCTTTGTATACATGGCTTGATATCATTGGTTCCCTCATTCTCACATAAATTCCTATTATTATATTGTCATCTGTACATCTTCAATTCTTCGTCAACAACAATAACTGCACCAACCGCAGTACCACCATCACCACCACTAACACCGCAATTGACCACCACTATCACCGCAATTAACCTTTTTCTTTTCCGATCATAACAATCACAACCACCGCAGTACCACCATCACCACCACTAACACCGCAATTGCAATCTTCGCAGACTGTGGTGGCCGGTGACGTCGGAGGTGAAAGTTGAAGGCGGTGATGATTGGAACTCCGATAACGAGATCTACCACGATATTTAATGGTTTCGCTATTGCTATTTGATTTGATATATTTTTAGTTTATAACTGAAATCAAATTAAGATATAAAGACAATTCAATAAAAAGAAATTGATTCAATGGATTGGTGTTGACATCTATTGATTCACAGTGCACTTGTACAATAAATATCCAGAGATTATTTTACAACCCATATCTCATATTCAAATTTAAAATTATTTTACAAACATATAGAAAAGAAAAAAAAAAGCCTAAATAAAATTGTATGAAACTGATTCATGTTCGGCTGTCTCTGCACCCCTACCTCCTTAATCACTCAGCGGTCATTTAGGGGCCTTAGCTGGTGATCCGGGCTGTTTCCCTCCGACTGCCATCGTCGAATGTAACCGGCCGAAAATTGTAACTTCAAAAATCATAATTCCGGCCACCATTCTCCTCCTTGCCGGCTCTTATCGTCACCGCTACCAACACCACCAACACGCCACCACCAACCTCCGTCTACAAAAACCCATATGTTGTACCCATATCCAGTGTGATATAGATAATCGGTGGTGTTTAACTCGAAATTGGTAACTGCCAAAGATAATCGGTGATCTTTCATTTTTTGTTTTTTTAATTGTTGGTTTTGTTATCTTTTAGTTCAGGTTTTTGTTTTTGATCCATGGGGTGGGTGGGTAGATATAGTGGTTGGTGGTGGTGGGAGGTGGAGGTGGGATCAAGGTATAGAATTGAGAGAGAGTGATGATCTGATTTAAGAAATCAAGAGAGAGAGAGAGAGTGATGATCTGATAAGAAATAGCCACGTCAATTTTTAAAATAATTTAAAAATGTAAGATATTGTATGTTGACCGGTCAAATCGGTAATTGGTTACCATATTACTCACCTAAGTACAGATATATCCAGTTTGTTGCATACCTGAGCAAATTATTTGAGAAGTTGCATACTTGAAGTATTTTATGGCAGTCCGTTGCCGACTTTTGTCATTTAGCCTTCATAAATTGGTAAGTTTGTCACATGATACAGGAGGATGATCACCATCCGCAAGTTTATCATGGCAACATCCCCTTTCCATGTCTATGTAATCATTAACGATGGTGTCCTCCACTCGAGCTCAGCTCGTTCAGGACTTCCATCTGGATATTTCTTATTACACTTATCGATTGATTTAACATAAAACGGTATCCCATATTCCTTCGTTTCCATCTGCATCTTATAACCACCAACTGGTCCAAACTCATATATAATGCTGGCAAATTCTGCTCATTTGCTTCACATCTGGTTAATTCTGGGTATAATGACATAAAGTTTAGGTTCTTATGGACTAGAGAAGGTTTAGGAATTGGTTTAATTGAGTAAAACTCAAATCATGAATAGATTCAAATGAGTAGTCATCTTGTTATATTTTTATATTATATAGTTTAAAAATGTATAACTTATTTTGGAAGAGATTTATATCTTAGTGAATTAGAACGTTTTTTTATCAAATTTTTAAATAGCCCATTATAATCCGAACCCAATTAAACCCGCACCCGTTTTGACCCGTAACCCATACCCGCCCAACCTAGCATTTTGCCAGCTCTACTCATATATATCATTCTGCCATATTTTTTTCATAAGCAGCGTCCCACCGACCATGCATTACCCCAACAAATAACATAAATGCGAATACGTCAGAAACACAATTCTGTCTTCTTACTTGTCTTCTATTATTAGAACCAGAAACTTGTTCCTGATGATCAGTATCGTTTGGGTCTTGATTCTGCGTGGCACTATTCCTCATAGCATTATCATCATTATTATGTGTAGCATCAGACAGCAACAGGAGTTCGTACCGCAAACTATTCGTACAATGACTCAAAACCATCGAAACGTTGATAATGGTTCACCCCTTGTGCTTGCTCGTACTCATACTTGCCATCCATGATATATGATTCAACAGATATCTAATCGAAACTTACATTACCTGAAATCACTCGATGACAAATAAACCGAAAACCACAAATTCAACTCAAATCACTAATTTGTATGTAGCGTGATGTTTATGCTTTTTTTAATCGTTTAAGAGACGTATATCTAATGGAACTTAGGTCGTAATTATCGGAGACGATTAGTGCAACTGGATTTGACTTGCATACATGCGATTACCAACTCGAATTCACTTTTTAAAATGTGAGTTTATACGATATAAAGTATAAAGCCCCAAGTTTTTTCTCGGTCGACAACTTTCACCCATTATTTCATTTTGTATTATTTATCTATAGGTTTTGTTAACGAGAAGCCTTATACATTTTCTCATTAAGATTTTTGGATAACATACTATTCGAACTTAAGTCCATGTGTAGTCTACTCCCTTTGTCCCATTTAAAGTGTCATGTTTTGACTTTTTTAAGTTTTTCTTTTTCAACATGACCTTAAATATTTTTGTTTATGTTAATATAACATTTGATGCATAATATATGAATGTGTTAGGTTTTACATTCATTTATTGATACAATTTTTATCAGGTATTATATAACACAAACAAAAGTATTTTAAGGTCAAATCTTAAAAAAAATAAAAAGTCAAAACAAAAGGGTGCATTAGTTGTGGAAAAATTTCCTCATTTTTCCTTTCCTTTTTTTCTAGGAAATAGGAAGTGTTTCATTTATCTAGAAAAGCATTGAAAACTTAGAAAATGCGTTCGAATATGAGGGATGAAGTTTTTCATTCTCCAAGAGATAGAAGAATTGGAAATTTTGAAAACCGTCAAAAGTAATTTTCAAATTTTTAGTTATAAAATTGGAAAATTGGGATTTTCCCTTTCTTTGAACTTTTTTTTGGAAAACTCAGATTTAAACACGTTTCTTATTTCTCTAGTTTTCTTAAAAAATTTTTCTAGAAAAGTATCAAAGTTTTTCATAACAAAACGCAACTCTTAGAACGGAAGAGTATTACGGTATATACACGTTAATTAGTGATACATGACCAGAGTAAATACCAGGTGGACTATGGCCCAACTTTAATTTTTTGAGGGCCTATTCTACCAATATGTTCAGTTGTTTACCATATATCCAAAAGTTACAGCCCACTTAATTAACTTATATATGTTTTATATATAACTCGTGATTTGTATATCACTAAAAATTGGTTATACACCATTTTCATACATCACCCCGTTGTAATGTATAACACTTTAAAGCATAATCTACTTTTATGCATAATCCAATCGTACTTTATAACACTATAAAGCATAATTATTGATATATAGCCAATATTAACACCTTTTATATATTCTACCGGTGGGTTTTTAGACTAATTATTGATTTATTGCACACCATTAGTTTTTCTTACACCAGTTAATTTAAGAGTAATATTTATGGTATCTGACTTAAAAAAATTGAATTACTTCGAGTCGTTGATGTGGGATTTGTATAATAAAATAAAACATTAAGCTGAATAAAACAAATCCAAGAAAGCTGATCAATCAAAAAGCAACCACATGACTGATGACACACAATCAATCGCCAATGCAATATTCAAATAACTAACAAATAAATAGATATAATCATTCAAAATTTAAGCAACGAAAACTGGTTCAATAATTCCTATGATAAAGAATAGAAAAATAAATCAAAGGTGTTTTAAGAGAGTTGAAAATCATCATACAGTGGTATTCCCAAACCTTTGAGTTTGTCACATTCAGGAGTTGAGGTTCCCGGATAATTTAAACCAGCCATGAGTTCTCGATAACAATATCCCCTTTCGGTGTCTATGTAATCGTTGGCGATAGTCTCCTCAATTCGAGCTCGTTCAGGACTTGGACTTCCATCAGGATATTTCTTTTCGAACCGCTTGATTGATTTCACATAAAACTCAATTCCATATTCCTTGGTCTTCATCTGCATCTTATAATTATCCGTTGCTTCTAAATAATATGGAACACTGTTTACTGATAAATTGTGCATAAGCAAACCTCCACCAACCACTAATAAAAGCGTAAGCGGAATCACGACTAATTCAATAACTAATTTCCTTGGTCTTACTCGTTCTCTGGCGAACGCTATAGGTTGGGTTTGGATTCGTATACTCAATCTGCGTGGCATTATTATTTGAAACATTATTATTATGTCTACCATTCGACGGCACAGGTATTCCACGACAAACTCTTCGTACACTGACGTAAAACCATCGACACGTTGACAATTGTTTACTCCTTGTGCTTTCTCGTACTCATCCATGATATATGAACAAATCCTTGAAAAGAAAAATCAAAATAAGATTAAAAAAAAAAAGGTTTTCATGATTGAATATTATGTTTTTAATTAACTAATTGTAATGTAACATAAATATACAAAAGTCAAAGTATCAATCTCTGAATCGTAGAACTCAACCTAAGGGAAATCAAAATATATAAGAAATATAAGCACCATAAAAATGAACATAGATAATTAATAATAATTACATACGAATGAGTAAAATAACACAAAACTTAATTAAGTATTTACCTGAAAAAACCAACAAAAAGTAAACGAAAATGCTATATCTCTTTTCTTTCTGCTTCCATGAAAATAAAAAATTAGTGTAAAACTGTACTGTGTTGTTTATTTTTTTTTGTGTATATAAATAACGGAAAATGCGATCGGATTGCAACAGGAAATTTGACTTTTTGAGATGAATGCCAATATGACTCCAACTGGATCGGATTCTGTATTCAATTCCTTCTCCATAATTATCTACAAAATTCAAAATATATATGTGTATATTATTATTTATAACTACTTTATATAATCCATTTTTACTTAAACTCGATTTGTAATTATCTCTATAGTCTTATGTTTATCCTTCCACTTAAACTGATCTCAACTTTATCTTTACTTACGGGTATCACATTTTTCAAATATGTATGCATTATATATCTATAAAAAAGTTGACAATTGATGCACCAGTAAGGAAAATGAATTTGGGAATTGGGAGCCCCGTCCAATATTATATATGAGGCCTCATGATTAACAATATCAATTTAGTAATTTGTTTGACAATATATTTAATATAAAAGTATTTTGATGTCATTTCTTACATATCAAAATAAATAACGATTTGTATATATATATATTTTTTTGAAACGCAGTTGTGGAATCACTGACGGACTTTTGGTCCACCTGTTCATCTTCCACAAACGATTACTCCCCGATATGAGAACCGCTCCATAGTTTAAAATCTCGATGACGCTCCAAAGGGGTTGCTCTCCAAAGTTATTTCTTGTAACGATTTGTATTATACGTTTCCAAAGTCATTTATTGAGTATTCGTTGTATAATTCGTTGATCAAATTTTTATAATAATCAATTGATGATCTCTGGTACAATATAACAAAGTTTGAGTTCTACTGTTTGAATACTTTATTCCAGTAGCGATAGTTTTTTCGACTTCAGAATTATAATAGTAATAAGTGTTAATTAAACATATTTTAAATGACGTTTTTGTTAATTAAACATATTTTGATTGTGTGTGTGTTAGCATTGATAGCGTACAACATCCATCTTTATATATAGCTAATTATTACTCCCTCCGTCCCAAAATTATTGTCCACCAACAAAAAACACACAGTTTAATAAAAGTGGAACCACGACACTTTTTAACCATTCAAATAGAATCTTCACCCACTAAACTCTCATCCTATTGGTTGAAAAGCAAAGTGGACAATTATTTTAGGACATCTCAAAAAGGAAGGTGGACTATAATTTTGGGACGGAGGGAGTATTATATTATTATACATATATATCTCTCTGTACATTGTGCAAGTTATGGAGAGTGGTTTCAAGTGTAAAGATTGACTGTTCCCATAAAAGGAAAAAGAAAAAAAGGAGTGAATTTGTATGTTAGCATAGATTGGTATAACTTAGACCCTTCCTAACGTCACACTTCGGTTCTCGTTGGTTTGGAACCGATAGCGTCAGTCCAACCAACGTTGATGCACCCTTCGTCGCTTTTGGTCCGTCACTTGATTTTGTCGGAAAATCGACGAGTCGTCGAATTTTTTCTTTCTTATTGTGTGTGTATGTGTGTGTATAAGTAAAGGTAAATTGTTAAATGTGGCCCAAAATTTAAAGTGACGGAGTCACGGTTGGCAGGGGTTCGTCAGTTTCAGTCAGTTTTGTAAAAAACTGACGTGGCGTATACGTAGCATAAATGTGGTGCGTTAGTTTCTGTGACTGTTGGAAATAATGTTATGCATCAAAACGTTACTATATAAGCTCACTTAACTGAAATTTTGATTTAGTTTGATTATAGTGCGTGAATAATAATGACATCTATCTATATAAAAATATCCATGAATTAAGTTGAAAACAATACAGAGAAAGCAACGTTTTGTAAATGATCATATATTCATAATAATCATATGGGATAGGTAGCATGTTACATGCTTGTGCCTACTACCGTTTGGTCCCAATCAAAGGGGTATTATGTGGACCATGACTCCATGAGTCCGTAAAGGGAATTGATAGATACAACAAACATTCTTACACCAAACTGTATAATTCTTAAAGTTCACAGTACAAACAGATTGAAGCATAAATTTGATGTATAAATCAAATGTTTTATTGTATTTATCACTTTCTGTCTGTAAAATTTAGTTTGTTAGAGCATGTTCAGTGATCAAATTTGTAAAGCTTTTTCTAAAGTTTTAAGTATTCAAAAATATTTTGAAAATAACTTTTCTTTGTAAAGCTTTTTCTAAAGTTTTAAGTATTCAAAAATATTTTGAAAATAACTTTTCATATTTTATACCAACATTTTTAACAAAGAATGAGATATATCAAGTTATAGACTATTAGATCCCCTTATTTTTCATTAATTTATTACATATTCAATGGGTTTTTGGTACTTTTAAACTTTTTTTTTATTGGTGTGAAAACTTTTTCTAAAGATTTTTGTTAAAAATCTTTAAAATGCTCTTTAAAGATTTTTCTAATAAGTAGGGGAGAGTTGTAACACACTATTTTTTTTTAAAAAAATATAATATTATTGTGGTAAAGGTAAAAGTAATTGTTTTAAGTTATTATTATTTTAGGTAAAATAAAATAGTAATAACTGTAAGTCGGTTTTAAAGTTTCAGACAATGATAAGCACAAGGAATGAAATTAAATAACTTATATTACATACATACATGTCTAAGTCGGTTGGTACGTTCATATCCATACGTACATAATTTCCAGAAAATAGAGAAGGAGAATAAAAAGAGAGATGATGAAATTGATTAAATTACATGAAATTGAAGCTAGCTACACCAATTAATCATCCTTTGATTCTTCCCAAACACATGGTAAGTGATTATTCTCTAATTCTCTAACCTAGAAAATGGGTTTTTATGAGTTTTAAGTAATTAGTAAATTTAAACCCGAATTTGAGGTTTGTGTATTAACATTGATGTTAGTTAAGTTCATTGATGATGATGATTAACATAATTTCAAATTAGAAGTAAAGAACCCTAAATTGATTAAGTGTTCTTGATGATCTTGATGATCATGAGAAGTTGTAAGATGAAATTAAGAAAAGTTGTGATTGAATTACGATGTAAGAGTGTAGTATTTATAAGGGTTTTTTGCCGATAATGCATCAATAGTTTCGTTTTTGCATTTTCGGGTATCAACTAATTTTTTTCCCGACAACTGAACCACTAATTCAAAATTAATCATTTTCGGGTATTATTACCGGATACCAAAAAAAAATGGACAGCTCACCGGTTTTGCCTACGTGGCAATCCATGTGGATATATTTTTTTCCCGGAAAATGAATCAATAGTTCCAATTTTTTACATTTTCGGGTATCAACTAATTTTTTTTCTTTAAAAATGAATCACTAATTTAAAATCGATCATTTTCGGGCATATCCCATCCTCTTCATCTTCTGAATCACTATATGTATTTTAAATAATAAAAAGATATCATTTTTTATATATATGTGTTGTCGGCTAGATCTCAGCATGGTATGGTGAAACAGAGGTTATCTTCCCACCGTTTCTATTGTTGAAATACAACAAAAGGATTCTTCCTACTCTAACCATCACAAGATAGTCTAGTTATTAGCGTCATGTTATCCTTACAAGGGGTTTCAGGTTCGAACCTCACTAATGATGATAATATGTTGACAATGTTATATTGTATGACCATTATGAGGTAATGAACACTTCCTTGGTATCTCGAGTTAATAAGCATATCTACGTCTATCTTTTTTATAAGATTCTTTTGATTTTGTCCTATATTTTCCTTTGTAAAGTTTATACATCGATTGCCATGTAGGATAATTCGTTGTTTGGGTATCCGGTACTAATACCCAAAAATGATCAATTTTAAATTAGTAGTCCATTTTTAAAGAAAAAAACGTAGTTGATACCTGAAAATGCAAAATACATAACTATTGATGCATTTTTCGGCAAAAAACCTGATCTGAAATGTTAACCGACTACCGTTTCAAACGGTTACTATTACCCGAAAATGATCAATTTTGAATTAGTGGTTCATTTTTCGGGAAAATTAATTGATACCCGAAAATGCAAAAAACTGAACTTTTGATGCATTTTTCGGCAAAAAACCCTATTTATAATTATAATATTAAATTCAATCCAAAACCTAATGATCTGAATTATAATTGAATTACGATGTAAAAGTGTAGTATTTATAATTGTAATATTAAATCCAATCCAAAACCTAATGATCTGAATTATGATTATTATTGGGGATTAAAGTGGGTTTGTTTAATTGATTAAGGATGAGTGTTAATTCACTCTAATTGTCAGTGTTGAAAGTAAGTAGATTGATTAAGCATAGTTAAGTGGGTATAACCCGACTTCATCTTCTTCACTGTGATTTTCATTTCCTTTACAACCTTATGAAACCTTATGCACAAATTTGAAGAATCAAACTTAAATTTCAAGATTCAAGTTGTTGATTGATCAGAGACTTTAGTTCATATCATCATCTTCTTCCTTGCAATTTGTAAGTGTTTGAATGCTTTAATTATACATATAAAGCTTGAATTAAGTTAAGTTAGGGTATTGTATAAATTGCTATAAACCTAGAAATTGAAGTTGTTCTTGTTGAAGTGTTAATTTTATATGACTTAATTATAGTATTAAAATGGTTAAAAAACTTAAGTTTGAAGCTGTGTTAGTAAGAATTTCGAGTTAGGGCTCGTGCAGGAAATAGAAACAAGTTTGTGCAGGTTCTGTGTTTAAGCTTCATAGCCGATCGGCTATACTTGATGAGCCGATCGGGTATGATCAATGAGCCGAACGGGTAAAGTTAGATGAACGGCTAGTTTAGTGTAAAATGGTAACAGAACTTGGTGTTAGAACGAAGGTTTCAAAATTTAGTAGTGTAGCCGATCGGGTCAAGGTGAGCCGATCGGGTGAAAGTCTTTAGCCGAACGGCTAAGGTATTGAGCCAATCGGGTATGGTACTAAAACTGTGACAAAATCAATGTGAATATTGTTGTGCTTTTGTATGTATGCATAAATATATATGTACTTGTATTTAGTGAGTAGATAAGTTGAATTGAGTTATTAACTTAAGTGTTTTATTGTATTGACAGATAACTCGAAGACTCAGTGATTTAGTCAGCTGAGTGGTTGGAGCAAAGTTAACAGGTGAATTAACTTGGGACTTCAGTGTGATTTGGTTGTGACGTATTAGTTACAACAGATTAAGCATAGTAGTGTTTAATGTTGATTGCTTTGTGATATATGTATACACTGCTGTGAGTAAGTTGGGGTATCGGAGGTCAACAATTGTTGGACTGGGATGCTACAGGTTAACCAACATAGGAATTGTGAACATGTGTTGTGAATGGAACTTATGTTGGATAAAGGTAGCAAACAGTTATCGGTAAATCACTGTAATGGCCTGCAGTGATTATAAGTGTTGCTTGGTGAGCCACCGCGGTCTGAGGGCGCCACAAGGACCACCGATCCTCTTGGTGATGTTGAGTCTATGTGTTAATTGTTGATAATTAATTATGTCGAGCTAAGTCAAACTGGTTGAAACAGGTTTATTCACTTAGCTTCGTGCTAATCCCGTTGTTTACTCCTTGCAGGTTTTGACTAGAATGGGACTGGGCAAGGAGTGCTTGGAAGTGGTTGACCATAGCTACTCTGATATTATTTTGATATATATATTGTTCCGATACATTTTACTAGTTTGTAAATTATCATCTAATACTTATGAATTTGTATAATGATTTTTGTAGATGACTTTATGTCATCTATTGTATATAATAAATATGTTTGCGCTTCCGATTTAAAAAAAAATAAAATATGTGGTGCGTTACATGAATACTTATTAAGTGGTAAGTGTTGAAAGAACTAGTAATATGTGGTACAAGTTTTTGTAAAGATTGTGTAAGGTTATGATATATACATTGTTTCCATTATGTCGCACCCCCAAAATCAGGTTGCGGAAGTGATTCGGGTCGGGGCGCGACTAAACAAATATCAATAGCAGATAAGATAAAAGTGAACAAATCTATATGCGTCGTTTAAACCATTACATTGATGATATAAAAGTTTTACAGTATTATAATGTTTACAAAAGATCGCAAGCTAAATGTTAGAGATTCTAAGGCATATCTAATTGTACAAAATGTATAAATGCATGTGAATCTCCTGATGTCTGAATGCGACTCGAGCTAACCAATCCTGAGCAGTCCTACTATTGTTATGTACATGAGAATACATGCTAAAAGGTCAGCTACAAGCTGGTGAGCTCACAGGTTTGTATAATGATTAAATCAGAGTTATGAACCACAAGATTTAAGTATGATGCAATTAAGTAAATGATTGTATATTACTGCCATGAGGCTATAGTTTGAGCTTAACTGAGGGTTTCAGGATCACAATTAACACACGTATGAAAAAATGATAATGCGCCCGTTCGACCACAGTCGTGGTAGAGCGACTACCCCAGACGAGGATTGTCAATCCTATATGGTATCATACACTAACATTCACGGTATCACAATACTAACAAACTATGTGATGGAGGGCTTCATGATTAGGTAAAACAAACTCATGCAGTCAATATATCAAATTTTGTACTTCTGTTCACATGTAAATGAAAACTGAGCATGTATTCCCAGCCATGGGTTGAAAATAGTAAAATTGAGAGGCTATGAGACTCACCTGAGTCTGATGTGTTTGCTAATAGCAAATAATGATGGTGCACAAAGTTATGATGTCGTCCAAGTGACTGTAACCTGTTGGGCGTCCTAAACTCGCAAGGTTATAATGATAAGTAGGTATATATCTTAGAAGATCACCTATGCTAATTGTTCATTCAACTAGTAATGTCCAAATGATTTGGTTTGTTTGTTTTTATTTTGAAGACATGTACGACCCGTTGGTGACGTTTGTAATAATAATTCAGAAATATTATTATTATGTGTATCGTTGTATTGTATACTTATTGAAGTATATTGATTTCGTGTATGATTAACATCGCATAAGGTTTGGTGATTGTAAGCGTCGGACACTTAGTAAAATATTTATTTTCAAGGTTATGTGACTAGCGACACTAGGTTGAGTGTCGCTAGTTTGGCGACACTTCGTCAATTATGGCGACACTAGGATCAGTGTCGCTATGTGCGACATTCGATAACACAAGGGTTAGTGTCGCTATATGCGGCATTATTGATTTTAGCGACACATAGTTTAGTGTCGCTATAGTGCACGAATTTGGATTTAGCGACATTGGGCTAGTGTCGCTATGTGCGACATTCGAAGCTATTGTGACATTGATACTAGTGTCGCAGTGCGCGTCAATCGAATGGTTATGCGACACAAGCTTAGTGTCGCAATCGGTTTTTGTCCAAATGCGACACTAGCGGCTGTTAGTGTTTTCTAGGTTCGGGTTTGTGGTCAAATAACTTCGGTTTGACCCAAAAGTTTTACACAAGTCTTAAAATGATAAAATAAGTTCATAAAAATTATCTTTATGTTTCATGGGTCTCTCGAAGTGTCGTTTTCAAAATATATACTAAAACAGACCCCAGGCCCCTTTGGTTCCAGATTTTAGCTCGATAGATCTCTCGTTTCCTACACTTTTCAATCCGAAACAAGTCCCACCAAAAATCACACATAATTATCAATATATCTAGCTTAAATCTGCATTTTATCATGATTTTAGGGGTTCATTTACTATTTTATCCAAAAATGGAAAAGAGGTGTGGTCGGATTTGTTACAAAATCGAGTAATACTCAAAGATCCGTTTCTACACTCAGATCCGTGAGGATCTGGTCCAAGTGACAAACACAGAAGTTGTAGCTAACATCCATACGCAAATTTGGACATAAGATTCATGTATTTTTGTTGAGTATACGATTTTATATGATTTTTCTCAGCACGCAACAAAACTGGACAGATTTATACATATATGTATATGTTTTATAAAAACATTTTTCATGTTTTGTTTTGGACATTATTTTGTTAAATGATCAACATAACATATAAATAAACTCAAAGTAAAGAAGTCTAGAGAAAAAGATTGCTCACAAAGGGTGTTAGAGGTCGATTTAGAGATGGAAACAAGAATGGATGATGCTTGGTTTGCTCCTAACTCCTTTTTCCTTAGCTTCCTTCACTAAAAGATGGTGGTTTAAAGTGGTAGTTTCTGGTGGATTATGATGGTGGTGTGGTGGTGATACAAAGCCGAGAGAGGGAGAGAAATAGTGAGATAGATGAGATGATGAAATGTGAAGAGTGTGAAGGAAGTTTGAGGGTGGTTGATGTTTCAAAGTCAAGAACATGATCCTAATAATGAGGATCATGTTGGTCGATTTTTTTATGGTCAAAAAGTGAAAAACAAGTTGCTAAATCTTGTCTCTAATTATTGAAATTATACCCGTGTTTGTTTACCTGATCGTATAAACGTATATTTAAACGTTAAATGTTATACATACGAGTTATAAATAACGAATGATTTTCAATGTAAAAATATTGACATATTAATCAATAATACTTTGAAACAATTATAAAATGTTTTGGATAAAGTGTCGATGACGATGTGTGTGATTGTTTGACGATTATATAATCGAGTGACGTTTAAATCAAACGTTTTGTTATGAACAAAACATACTATGCTTTAAATGAATCCTTTCATTCCATTAATATATTTTACTAAATAAAATATATTTTGATTTTTTTTGTTCCATCATTGGATATGTTTCACATATTTTGGTCGCGTATAACTTATTGGTACGATACAAAATACTTCTTAGATATTATCAAAATAACATTTAGAAACATATATGTTTATCAAATAAATTCATATTATTTAATAAAATTGGTTCACCAACGTCCATATTAATGGATCATAAATTTGGCTGATATAAAATGACACGATTTCATTAATCATGTTAATGCGTATATATAATAATACACGTAATGATACACACAATTAGCCTAACACAGAACTAATTACATGTATTAACAAAATGATTAGGACCTAATAACTAGTCCTAATTTGACGGGTGTCACACATTACTTACTATGTAAGTAGATGAATATGTGAAAGTATCTCCATGACTTACTAAAGTATATGGATGATAGTGGAAGTAAGTAATGACCATGACATTAGCTTGTTGTTTAGCCAAGTAATGATCATTGCATTATATTGGTATAATATGTTAATTATTATTAATTAACGTGTGGAAGTGATTACGGATCCTTAACATTGTGGAAGAAGAAAGAAAATGGTCAAGTAATTCTATTGTGTTAAGGTACATTAACTTGATAAGGTAAGGAGGTCAATATAATATGTTTAGCTATGTAGTACATTGAAATATGTTACACTAGATTGATAAAGAAAATATCTTTATGCTAAGTGTTCTTGGTAAAGATTGTGATTGTTATAGTATTGTTTAAGTATTATTCATTTAATTGCTCATATGCTTACTAAGCTTAAGGCTTACCCTTTTAAGTATTTAATATTGTAGGTATTTGGTTCGGTTGAACCAATTGGCTAAGACAAGTAGATTATGGTGGTAAGAAGTTAGAAAGGAAAGGGAGCTTGCTTATATGGTTAGATAAAGCTCCTTATCTTTTAAATTATCGTTAAGTATGTCATTGTGTAAATCGCCCAAAACATTTTGAAGATGTACAAAGTTAAAGTGTAAAGTGGTTAATGAGTATTTATATATATTTTTTACTTAGTAAAGTCAAAGTGAATGTTGAAGGTTATTAATTAGTAGAAATTGGTATGTCAAGTTTAAGGAAAGAGATAAAATATGGTTAAGTATTGGAAAACAAGTTTTGGTTGACTTCGGTGTGGACTTATGGTCAACTACTTTGAAAATGGTCAAGTATGTGTGAAAGATGTAAAGAAACGGGTCAAAGGTGTCCATTTGGGGAGAAAATGGATCAATGGTTCAAGATTAGTCATGGTACAAGTATGTAACTTGTTCCTATTGGTTTAAGTGTCAAACATATGGTAGAAAAGGAGGGTAAAAGATGAAAGTCTAAAAGTGAGTCGTTTGTAACTTGGTATGTTCATTATAAGTGTCCGAAATGACCATAAACTAATCACATGTCTGTTTTCCTCGTTAATGTGTATTTTGAAAAAAAGTGTAAATTGTGAGGTGTTTATATTCATACAAGAAACATGTTTGCAAAGTTTCGTGATCAAATGATAACGGGGTAAAGAGTTATGCGGATTTGAATTTGGTACTTTTGTATTAAAAGTTCAGGTCTGTAGTTGCTGGGCTGAAATCGTATTAATTCACGATTGCGTATCAAATAGACTACCTATTTTTTTCATGATAGAGTTGATGACATTTGAGAATTGGTGGATGATACGGTGTGGGTTGTCTCCTCTAGTAAAAATAGTAAGTGCTGGATCGCGTATTATTAAAATCCACAATTGTGTCTTTTGTCAACATCAATACGCGATCGGGTAATTTGAGAGGATCGCGTATCTTAGTTCATTTTGGTCACAGTTGTTATCCACGAGGTTAATACGCGACTTTGCAAACCTTGAAGGATCGCATATGATTGTAAAACACACGATCGCGTGATGACAGGTATGATTGCATATTATGTAAAAAAATTTAATAGGAATTGTTTGAGAGTCTAATGTTATGTCGTGAATAATGATGAATATAATGATAAGTGGTACAATATTATGGGACATGGTTTAAGTTTTTTTTTTTAAAAAAAACTAGTTTAAGACCCGCAAAATTTGCGGATTGACTTTAGATATATTTTATATATGAATGTGTTATATGGATTTAATAATTTTTTTGGTGTTGGTGTCGATACATCGATTTGTATTGTTTTAATTTTAAATGAAAAATACATTAAGGGTTTGAATTGTGATAGATTTTGAATTGATGAGTCCAAATACATAAGCTAATTATTAGGGACAATATTGTGTATGATATCACTTTGTTATTTGTATTGATATTTAATAATACTATATTATTTAAAATCATACGGGTATGTTTTTCCAAATAAGCGTATTTACTGGTTCAACAGGTTAATACTATTTTGTACATAAAAATAACGCTCTTTACAGTGCATTGGTAGTTTTTCTTCATCTAAGTTACTCTCTATAATTTAAAATTAACAACCTATAATGCATTACTTTATCTTTTTAACTTTGATGAAATATGACAAAACATGACACCTCAAATGTAGGCTCTACTGACCCAAATGACGTTAACACATCCTTAGAAGATTAAATGGTAAATTATTTTAGGGATGTAAATCGAGATATAGAGAAATTAGTGGCAAAAGAGAAAATTAATTAAATAATTATTGATAATATTATGAATGATACAACTTCCCTTTTTGTATTTGTATTGTTCTTTAATAATACTACTATATTATGTACCGAAACTTTGAATTAGTTGATTAAAAAGTTATATTATTAGCTTTAAGATTTCAAATCTTGTAATTCGGTATCATTTTTTTCGCGTTTCAAATTCGCGTCGTAGTTTCAATAAATGTTTTTTTTGTTTCGTCAAAGTTACATACATGAGGATAACCGAAACTTGCGAACATATATGAAAAACCAGTATGGCGGTATGTGTACAAATACACTAAACCCGTCGGAAACTGACCCGTTGGCATCCATAATTCAAGCATTGTAAATTATAAATTGATAAAAGAATTTAAAAAAGGCAGTAGTATGGGTACAAATATACTAAAATTCACCGGAACCCGAGCCATTGACATTCATAATTCAAAAATTGTAAATTATAAATTAATAAAAAGATTACAAAGAGTAAGTTGTATAAATTTAAATCATGATAGAATGAAGTTATAATTTATTTTGAATTGAAAATAACTTATTAGAGTTTTATTCAGAAAAGATAAAATAATAAAGGTTGTAGGAAGAGTTTAAATTATAGAAAAATAATAAATTATAAAATATTTGAAGGATTATCTACAATTAAGGGAAACATAGAGGAATTATATTGTAAATATTAAAGGGTGTATATTGTAATATAGAAAGGTAAATTAGTCTTTTAGTCATATAATAATAGGATTAATGATATCATGCAATAAATTAAAGGTTAGATCTTAATAGTCGATCTCTATCTAATGATCATTATTTTTTCAAGATTTTTCTTTTAAGATAGATAGATAGATGGAAAGTAACAGTAATTCTTTAGTTAAAAAACATCTTAGCAATTTTTATAAACATTTGAGTTTTCAAATTTGGCACCCAACTTGGCTTAAAACTGAATTAGTTCAAAATCAGCCGGCAGCCAGCAGGCATGCAAACACTTCATCTTTTCTTTATTGACTTTTATACACAACTAATGTGTTAGTAGGTATATCGTTATATGTTATCCTAAGAGTTACATTATTATGGTACAATACTAAAGTTCGAATGATGATTCGTACCTCACTATTTTTGTGTTTATACTATTGAAAAATATAACACAATAAATCACAATTATTAGTGTACAATTTTTTTTAGTGATGTATGAGTTCAGAGCCGTCTCTAAATTTTCAGAAGTCCTGACCAAGCACTAAACGTTAATTAATTGCCTAAACGAAGCCATATTTTATTTATTCCTCACTCAACTTTAAAACATCTATTATAAATGAATGGTAATTTGTACATCATAAAAAATTAGCCATACACCACTAAAGATGTTTTACAGTATTGTACAGAACAACACAATGATGCATAAAAATGATGTATGATATTTTTGATGGTGTACAAATCACCACCCATGATAAATATATTTTTCATTTTGCAATTAACAATCTATCTATATATATAAAATAAAGATTTTTCCTTGATTTTTATGCATGCCACATCATAATCTTTCTTTTTTCTTTAAACCCTCATAATTTGCCACATCATCATATTATTTTTTTCCGTAAAACCTAATATATAATTACTAAAACTATTATTTATCATACAATTATACATAGTATAATAGCCTTTAAAACTCCTATATTATATTTAATATATAACAATTTTTACCTACATAAAATAAAATTTATTTTCTAATCCATATCTTAACCTTAATTAATAATTATTAAAACTATTATTTGTCAATTTTACTTATTATAATAGCATTTTGAATTCCTATATTATATTTAATATATAACAATTTTTATCTACATAAACAAAGATTTATTTTCTAATCCATATCTTATACATTGTAATTAACAAATATTATTATCATCAACTAACATTTGTTAACAAAATTTACTTTAATAAAGATATTTGAAATTGATTATTTTGTGTACATTTTGTTATATATTACTATTGAATTTCAATATAAATTTTAAACTTTCAACAATATTAAGATAGAGTTGAAAACCTAAAAACATATGATTAATTTTTACTTTTTTAATTATCTTGCATTGCATGGGCTCAACAAATGTATTAAAATTTAACATAATAAATTACAAATTTATTTAATTGTATTATGTATACAAACTTAAACATAATAACATACAAAGTAATTTGATGGTATTATATAAATGGTCGTACATCGCACGGGTGATCAATGCTTAGTTTTTGTATATAAAATAAAGTTTTATAAGTATTTATTAGAGCGTATTATTTTAGTTAACAACTAAGTATTATTAATTTACAAACTCTTAAACATTGTTTGCAACTAAATTTGTTTATAACTTTATGTTGAAATGTAAAAGAATGATATATATGAAAAATATTGAAATAAACGTAAAGTATTTATCAACACCACAAATTAATTGTATTATTGATAAAATTAATTGTATGACCATTTATATATTCGGCTACCTACAAATTACTATATAATTGCCCTTTTCAAATGGTCGTGGATTGCACGAGCTAATGCCTAGTTAAATTATATATAGTAAATAGATGTACATATATTTTGAAACTTGTATAATATGGAAGACAACGATCGATCACCTCCCAATATTAAACTAGCAGTAGACTACACCGAACCGACACCGGCCCAATTTTAAACTTTTATATTCTTGTAATAGAAAATAAAAAATATGATTTGGTTTCAACTAAAATATAAAACAAAAAGATTTTGCAAAATAAAGACTCCCCTTAATAAAACTTTTGAAAACTAATAACTAAATCTCTCTCCTCTTGGATTTAACTTGACCCTAAATTTTAATTTAAGGTAAAAATCAGATATGTACGTTAATCTTCGTCAAGCAAAAACTCAAAGGAAAAAAAAAATGAACAGTTCACTTGGGTCCCTTTCTATCTTCAGTCCATGTTCAGATATCAGATCACCCCAGTTTCTTAATTCTTCTATTGACTTGACGTCTGTCTCAAACTCTCTTCAACTAATCATTTATCTTCATCAACATTTTGCTCAATTTTCTCTATGTAACACAAGATTCTTTCTCACAACTTTTCCTTTGTTTCTTTCCTTTTTATCAGTGCCATTTGTCATCTTCTTGTGTACTGTTTCATTACTATACTATTGCTGATTACATTAACTACCATAAGTTCTTCAACATACCCCATCAAACTATGCATATTTATACATCATTTTAGCTGAAAAGAATTGGTGGGTATTGCTTAATTTGGTTAAAGGTTAGATTTTTTACTTCTGGGTGTTTCTCTGTTTCCACTATTTTGTCGGTGTTGATGAAAAAGTTCAGATTTTTTTGCTAATTTGAATGATCACTTGAATTCAAATATAAAGAATCTTGATTTTGGATAACTAGTTTATTTAAGTTAGTGGGTGATGCATATTGAAGTTATTAACAGCAATGGCTACTTTGGTTCCTGGTGTATTGTTAAAGTTGTTGCAACATATGAACACAGATGTAAAAGTCGCAGGTGGACATAGGTCATCATTATTGCAAGTAGTGAGTATTGTTCCTTCTTTAAGTGGTGGTGATTTTCTTAAAAACCATGGGTTTTATTTGAAGGTATCTGATTCTTCTCATGCTACATATGTGTCTTTACCTAATGAACATATTGATCTTATTTCAAGTGATAAGATCCAATTGGGTCAGTATATTTTTGTGGACAGGCTCGAGTCCGCCTCTCCTGTACCCGTTTTACAAGGGTGTCGGCCTGTTCCGGGTCGACACCCCTGTGTTGGTACACCCGAAGATATTGTAGCTACAAAATCTTTAGGTTTCCTTAAAAATAATGGTCATGCAATGAGTTCTACATCTGGGTCAAAAAATGGTAGACATAAGATTGATCATTTGGATGGTAAGAAAAGTACACCACTTTTGGGAAGATCTAAATCACAGATAACGAAAGTGGTGGTGGATTCGCTTGAAACAAAGCGCTTGAAAGCAAAATCGTTCAATGGACATGGACTATCTTTGTCTCCTAGGAGTTATTATTCAGTGCCTAATACGTTTGAAAAGTTTTCTAATGGGATTAAACAGCAGTCTAGGATTAAAGGATTAGATAAAACGATTGGTAGTTTAAGTTTTGGTGGTAAAGTGACTCCTGCTCATGCTGCGACTTCGGCTGTGAAGAAGTTTGGGATAGGAAGCTCCGTAAAGAACTCCTTTCAGGGTATTGATTTGGGACAAAAGGCACATAGGAAGAGCTGGGAGGGTAATATGGATGTGAGGACTCCAAGACTCAATGTCACTAAGAAAAGTTTGAAGTCTGAAGCTTTGAATACTTCTGTGAGTTTTTTTTTTTTTTAATTATTTTTTTTGTTGCATATAGAGGTGACAATTAATATGGGTTATTTTTGTCAAATATAGAGCTGATCTGACTTTCACAGCAGATCGATAGAGATATAATCTCATCAAACCGAACTAAGAAATAATCACTCTTGTCTGATAACATGATGACACAAAGAAATACCAGCAATAGCTAGGAACAGTAACTAAGATCTAGGATCAAACACAAGCCACAAGAGCTTGATCGAGACAGACTAAGAACAAGAAAAGAAACTGGGATAAATGAAACACCAAAGACATAGCTCTGATACCATGTCAATTTTTGAGATTTGGGAAAAATTTATTCTCTTTATTGAATAATTCTACAGGTACTTATACAGGGGTGATGAGCCTAATTAGGAAACTATTACAGCTATAATTACAATATATGCAACAGCTATACAATTACACAATCTAGGAAAGTAAAATATTGTACAATTAATGAGATTATATCTCTGTGGATCTGCTCTGAAAGTCAGATCAGCTCTATATTTGATACTTTTTATCTTTTATTTTTAATGGGTCAAATGGGTATGTTTTTCTAAAGCTTAGCTGAAAAGGAAACAAGTCAAATGGGTTCCATAGTCCAATGGGTCAAAAGTCACCAAAAATGTTCTCGAATGCTTAAAACCTCATAAACCACTTTATTGAAGAAGTTATCATTTTAACAGCAAAGTTGTTATAGTTGTACTCATAGATTAATTTTTTATGATCCACCAAATCTCCAGTTTTAAAAAATTCTGTATTCTTATCGGTCCTCATTTCTAACCCACTCAATGCATCATGCATGCAATCTTGTTATGTAGACTTCACTAAATTCGATAAGTGAAAGGATGCCATATAAAGTGGACAACAATAAAGTTACTTCATTTGTGAAGTCGTCGAAAGATGAAAGTAAGGTTCATACACCTGCAAAGATGATTACCAAAACTGATGATTTTGTTTATGATAATCATTCAAGTAAGCTAAGAATAACATCCGGAAGGAAATCGTCATCAGAGGTTTCAAGTAATCGATTACCAGGAAACATGATGAAGGTTTCTCTTAGTAATAAGAGATTAACTGATGGATGCAATTCTTGGTCTTCACTCCCATTGGGTTTTGCAAAACTGGGAAAGGTATGCTCTTGATTGAACTGCTTATAAGTTATAACTAATCACCTGATTATTTAATAATTATAATATGCTAGTTGTAGAAAAATGATAATCAAAGATAGAGTAAAATCACTTATATACCCTTTTGTATCTATAACTTTCTTAAGTTATCAAAATTTGTCAAATATCAAGATCAGATGTTAGTACTATAACTTAGAGAAGTGTACATCAAAATACTATATCTTATACCACATATTACTACAACTGATTAGTTGATTCTGTTTATTCAATAAGATGATCATTTTCAATATGCACATCCAAACACCGCAATAAGTTATAATTATGCAGGATGTCATGAAGCATAGAGACGCTGCACAAATTGCTGCCGTAGAGGCTATGCAAGAGGCTTCAGTTGCCGAAAGCATACTCCAATGTATAAGGTACTTTGATGCTCAAAGTTCCATATTTAATATTAAGGGATTGCAAATAACTTCCAATTGAAAAATATTTATAGATATTTCAGCTGATCTTTTTTACCCGTTGACCTGTTAGAGATAAACATAACCCGATTCGACCCATTTATATGTAAACTAGATCTCAAACCCGTGTATACACACGAGTGTGTTGATTATTTAATTAAAATAAAGGTCTTAATTTTAATTTAACTAAAATAGAGGGACTTAATTAATTAATTAAGTTTGATTTAAATTGATGATGTCATAACCATGTTTCCTATATATAATTTAAGATGGATTAAAATTTGAACATAAACTTTCTTGATTTGGCGCTTATTTATATGTCCTAATTCGTGTTTTTGTATCAGCACATATACCGAGCTCTGTTCTTCTGCAAAAGAAGATAACCCACAGCCCACTGTGGAGCAATTCTTAGCAATGCAGACAAGCTTGAATAATGCACTTCAGATTGCTGAATCCTTATCTAAAGTCATCACACTCGCTTCATCTTCAGCTGTTGAAGAAAACCCATTAGATGAAAAATTAATAGTTACATTAAATCATCAAAAACAAGCAAATCTTTGGGTACATACTGCTGTAATTACTAACTTATCATCTTTCTCAGTGTACAGCAAACAACCACCATCTTCTACCCCCAATAAGCCCACACTAGTACTAACGGGGTCCACCAAGACCCCATCGCCAAAAACCCAAGTCAAACCTCGTCAGATAGTCAACACAAAGATTGCCAACCCAGCAACTTTGAAGCCTGCAGTTGACCAAAAGGCAAGTGCCCCACCTCCACCAAAATGGGAGAAAGGAGCCGGTCTTGAGGAGACATTAGAGTTGGCACAAATGTTACAAATGGAGTCACACGTTTGGTTCCTGGAATTTGTTGAAAGATTTTTGGATGCTGATGTGAGTATCGCCACATCATTTGATAATGGAAGGATTGCAGGCATGCTGACTCAGCTCAAGAGTGTGAATGATTGGTTAGATAAGATTGACACTCGTAAAGATGATGGAGAAACTTGTCCTTCTTCCACAGAGACAATTGATCGTATAAGAAAGAAGATTTATGATCATCTTCTTACTCATGTAGAGTCTGCTGCAGCTGCACTTGGTAGAAGCTCAGAATCAGTACAAACTGTAACCAAAGCGAAAAGGTAAAGAAGAACTTCTTTTTTTCAAAATTTCTTTTGTATATAATAGTTCAAATGTTATACAGATGGTTTGGGGTATACATGGAGTGTTCATATAATTGCTATTAAAAAAGGCTTAATGCTGAGACTTGTATAAATCTTTCTTGTTCGGATACAGCTGTTGGAATGATATATAGAAGATATATGAAATGTTACTCACTTACTCGTGTAACGATGGATTTCATGTGACAAGTTTGATATGTCATGATCGTAATGATGGTTTTGGTTACATACATAGTGGGTTGTTTTAGCTAACTATGTAATGGGTCAGGATGGCATGGGTTGATTCGACAAACACTTACAATGTTGTTAGTAATTGTGCTTGGAAACATTATAATCTACATAATGGTTCAAATATTCTTGAAAAAAAAACAATTTAAAAGCTACAGAAGCTTTAGTTTGCTTTGAATGATATTAAACTAAGTGACCAATATGTTGAGTTTTATCCTTATAGCTCAATATTGTAAGTTAACCAATTAACTCTCCAGAAATATATTATAACCAAATCTGACTAATTATGTAACTGTGTGAGGGTAAGAAGGCCTCCTCAGTTTTATATTTCAAAAATAAAGTTATTTTATAGAGTATAATAACTCAATCAGGTACATCTGAATAAGAAAAGCTCATCTTCTTTAAATAACTGAACATAAAAAACCTTCTCTATTTACCGGTTAACATTAATTTCATTAGAATATTAGAACTAATTTCTAGCAATATGATAAGAAATTCATCAAACCGTTAACACCTCTTATAGTCTTATGATGGTAAAAAATGGTTAAAATGTTCACAAGACAAGACATCACGCTTTGATATCAAGTGTAAACACCTCAAAGGCATCCCATATTAAGGACATGGTTCAAGTGTTACTATGGTTGAACCAAGGTCGTTGAGATTTACTTTGTAACTAAAATCCTTTTTTGTATTTGTAAGATCACGATTGTAAGTTACTACTAAAATATCTTTATATTAGCAACATGTATTTTGATACCTACCAAAAACGAACCATATGACAAAATCACGATCTTGATTATATATATATATATATCCATGGTTACATACCCACCAAGTGTTAGAGTATTTTTAACCGTTTACTATTTTAATCCACAAATCCACATAGATCAAGTGACATTGATAAATCCAAAACTGAAAATTAGTATAGATTAAGATGATATCGTTAATGATCATACAATCGTACTTCCAATTTATCTAAAAGCAGCTACATTTCATATTCGTTGAATTTTACCATCAATATCTAAATCTTGACAATCTTAATTTCAGCTTTGAAAAATGATTTTTAAAAATCAAATCAAATTAATTAAAACAATTGAAAACAATTATTTATTGCATTTAAGAAACAAAGATATATTTGGTTAATATGTTATCAATTGTAATTATCATACTCCCTCCGTCCCAAATTTATACCTTTCCATTTTGGGATGTTTCAAATTTATTATTCGCTTATACTTTTCAACCAATTAAAATATTTGAATATGCTGAAAGATGAAATTTTATTAGTTGTAAAGTACAACTAGTATTTTTTTTTAACTTTGTTTGTGGACTATAAAATTGGAATCTAGAGATTATTTATAGGGCTGAAATATAAAAGTAAAATAACTAATAATATATTCAACTATGATATGATATGGAGAGCAAAGTATCAACCTCGAACTAAAAATAAGTGTGTTTTTCAGAATTAGCTGAAATTTTACATCTTTGAGGGCTTTTGCACTAAAAACACCGACTGAACGGCGGCGATAATGTCCGGCGACGACTGCGAAGAAGCAGTCCACCGAAACGAATTAGAAGATGATGATGGCGATGATGAGATGGTGAACGGCGGAATCGGAAGTTACAAAGGGAAAGTGCGAATGGTAAAGGGAGATGCATCAGATGAAACGATGCTTCTTTGGGGACTTCAACAACCAATTTTCTCTAAACCAAATGCTTTCGTATCTCAATCATCTTTAAATCTATCACTTGATGCCTGCGGTCGCTCTATCAACATCTCTCAATCCCCTTCTTCTTTGGTACTTTTTACATTTTTTTTTTTTTTTATCATGTGTAATCTGACTCAATACAACATTGTTATTGTGATAGTATGATAAAGCAGAAATTTTTATTATTGTAAAGAGTGTTAGAACTAGAATGACTAAATATTTGGTGTTTTTGCTAATGTTGGCTAAAACCCTAAACCCTGAACCCTAATAGGGGTTATACATTTTGTTCTGTGATTGACATTATAGGTAAGATATGTGTAGCATAATCCATTGTTCATGAGCTTAACATGATGTATGGGAATGTGTGATTCTAAGTACTTATGGCTTAAAAAGTCTTTTTGAAATAAGCACTAAGACATCAACAAGAAACTAGTGTGTTTTTCGTCTGAAATAAAGCTAAAACTCAGCTGTAAGCGAACACCTTTTTTGTTCATAAGATGCAATAAACTTTAAGCACTAGAAATATGCACTCCCATATACAATGAGTAGTATTTTGTGGGGGGTGGCCGGGAAGGGGTTGTTAGTTGAAATTTTAGATAATTGACTCTTAAAACTCGTAAATGGATGGACAAGTTGCACAATCGTTATGTGAAATATTTTCCCTTTGATGTGAATTCATTATATTGGTTTACATTTTTAACTGCTACAAACATGTATCTTTCACACTTGATAGTCAATATAATGTGGAGTTGATTAATATTGTAGGGTGAGCCTGGAGTAACTGGATCAGTTATGTGGGACAGTGGAATTGTATTGGGGAAATTTTTGGAGAATGCGGTGGAAACGGGATTACTCGTTCTTCAAGGCAAGAAGGTTGTTGAATTAGGCGCAGGCTGTGGTTTAGTTGGGTAATGCTTTTTTTTATTTTTGTTTCCCTCTTTTATAAATATAATTTTCTGATATTGTGCTTTCAGTTGTATTGCAGCTCTTTTAGGTTCTCAAGTTATTCTTACAGATATGCCTGATAGATTAAGGCTTCTAAAAAAGAACGTTGAAGATAATCTGTTTGGAGACGTGCGCGGTTCTGCAACAGTTAATGAGCTCACCTGGGGTGATCATCCTGACCCAGAACTGGTTCAACCTTTACCTGACTTAGGTAATTTTTGTTTACCTTGTCACATAATCAAATTATTCTGTTGATTTTTTTTATCTCTTTTACATTATTTATATTGTTTTTGTGTGGAGTTTATAGTCTTTATACATAATTTTTTCATAGTCACCATATGAATGGGAAGGTTTTTTGGCTGGTATTTGGTGAAGTCGTAACATATGACTAATGAGAGAGGATAGCATACTCGTGATTGTATTTTAGTGTGTGCACCACTAGACTGCTCACACATTTGTGTTTTGTATTTGTATGTGTTAAATAAATTATTTTCTGTTGAAGTTGAATTGACAGCTATAGACCCGAGTTTAGTTTGCTTCTACTTACTTATGCAGTTATCACTTATCAGTTATGCTTCATGACTCCTCTATGATAGTGGGAATAAGAGTTGACAAGTTCTACCTATATGCTTATGCATGGGTATATTCGAGTTATGTTTTACCCCAAATTGGTCAAATAAAAAATGTAGCTAAAAATGCAATGGGTTACAGATCTAAACTCACCCAAGTTTTTTTCCCCTCGTTTTTGTCAACCATATTGTCTCATTACTTAATGATTTATGAATCTAGTGATAGGATCGGATGTAATCTACAGCGAAGAAGCAGTGACGGATTTGTTAGACACCTTAGTAGAACTCAGTGGGACCGAAACTACAATCATTCTGGCTGGAGAACTTCGAAATGGTAATAATTTGTGTTTGTATCTGTACGATTTCAGAATTAAAGTTCTTTGTTGGTTGTTGAGCAGATGCCGTCCTTGAGTACTTCATGGAAGCAGCGATGGAGGATTTCATCATCGGCCGTGTTGATCAAGCAGGTTGGCATCCGGATTATCGAAGTCCACGTGTTGCCATGTATGTTATGGTTAAGAAGTTGATACCAATTACACTGTGATCAAGACTGCTGGATTTTACCATTTTCAGTGTCTTCTGCTTAATATAGCTTGACAAACCTGTATTTGGTAAACATGTAGTTCGGATTTCTTAAGGTTTTAGAATATTCAAGATATTACATGTTTCGCAATTGTAATAATTATACATCTTTATATTGTGTATATACTATATGCGTTTCTTATCTGCAAGTGGTTTTAGAATATTCAAGATATGACATGTTTTGCAAGTGGTAGTTATATCATTACTCAGGAGGGTACACTGTGTTATACCTGCAACAATAACTCAGTAAGCGTTTATGCTATAAAGTACGGAGTAGCAACTTTTCTACTTTTTATATGCTAAAAAATGTTTTATGGTGTGCAAGTACTTCTCTAGCCAATGACGTTTGTCTACAGGCTAGGGTCATTCATCACTGTACGTTTGCATATTCATGCAACTTAGGTCACTCCCAATCCTAAACTCAACTGACTGAAACCGACAGAGTCACGTCAGCGTCACGTCAGCTTTTTCAGAAAACTGACTGAAACTGACAGGCCCCTCCCATCCCTGCTCCGTCACTTCATTTTTCTGGGACCCACTGACCAATTCTTTAATCAATTAAAACAAAATTATTTAAATTAAACACAATAATTTAAATTAAACACAATAATTTAAATAAAAACATTCCATTAAAAATAAAAATTACAACAATTCCTAAAAATAAAAATTACCACAATTCCTAAAAATAAAAATTACGACAATTCCTAAAAAGAAAAATTATACATAATCTAATCGGAGCTCGACTCGTCGGTTTCGTTCGCGTTTTCTTGCTCGTCTTCGTCCGATTCGTCGTTGGCATATTTGTCTTGGTAGAGTGTCACGACTTCTTTCCTCGCGTTTTTCAGCATTTTAATTTCTTTTTTAGACGCCTTTTTCAGAAGCTTTTTACACAAAAAACTCAAAGCTTTGTAGACGGCTTTTTTCATCGCGTTTTCCTTAATCATTTTAATTGCTTCTTGTTGCGCGAGAGCGGTTTGCTTGACTGCTTCAAGTGTTTCCAGTTTTTCAGACTGAACACTTCGTGAAGATGAACCGGCGGAGCTTGAGGCCGTACTTTTAGCCGCCTCTCGGCCAGGAGGACGGCGGATGTAGTCGTTTTGGAACAACCGTTTCATGTTATTATCAAGAGCCGTTGCAGTCGGTTGTTCATCCGCGTCCAGGTCGGTGACAAACTCATGGAAAGAATCTTCGTTGGCCATTACGCCCGGCTCGGCAAAGAATTTTGGATAATGTTGAAGAACATTCCAAGATGACTCGTAAATGAAGGCACGCCCAACTTGTTGCGTGAATGCATTTCGGGTGGCAATCATAACGTCGTTTTCATCGGCACCGCTTTGTGGGCGAACTTCTTTGTAGTGTTTGTAGATAGCTTGGAATGTTTTTGAGTCTTTGGAAATCTTGTTCCATTTGCCGGTCAGTTGATTAAGGTTACGTTTTGTTGACACACAAGTATTGTAACCTTGAACCACTTTAGCCCAAAAAGACTCGGTTGATTGATGTTTTCCTAGGATACCATTTTCGGAACAATGTATCCACCGCTCGGCTAAAATCCTTGCCTCCTCATCCGTCCAACGTGTTTGAACACGTTTAGCCGTTTCACCCTTTTGAACCCGTTTACCCTTTTTCTTGTTGGTTCGGGTTTCGGTTCCGGGTTCGCCTCGTCGGAGCTTTCTTCCATAGTTTCTGGTACGGTGAATGGCATTTGTTGTGGTGACCATTGTGTATTTTGGGACCACTGTGGTTGTGGCCATTGCGTGTGGTGGGGGAATTGTGATTGTGGTGGTGAGGATTGTGTGTTTGTGTACCACCCTTGGAATGCATAATTATTCCTCGGGTCGTGCGGATCAAGGGTTAACGGGTTTGCAATAGGTGGGAAGTTGGCAAACCCGGTAGGTTGAGTGTTTGGTTGAGACGAAGATCCGGAAGCTTGAGTGTTTGGTGAAGTCGGGTTTGGTAACGGGTTATTCAACAAATTTTGCCACATATCTTTGGCAATACTTTTGTTTGTTGTTTTTGGAAGTTGATTTGTTGTTTTTGGACATTTTGAATAGAGAGGATTTTTAGAGAGATTTTGGAAGTTGAATTGTGTAAATTGTTGTGTGAAGATGAGTGTAATATGTAAGTATATTTATAGGTAAAAGTTTAAAAAAATAGGGGGAAAGTTTGAAAGTTTAAAAGTTTTTAAAATTTAAAAGTTTGAAAGTTTTAAAAGTTTAAAAGTTTTAAAATTTAAAAGTTTTAAAAGTTTAAAAAAAGGGTGAATCTAAAAGTTTTAAAAGTTTGAATTTTTTATTTTTTTTTAGTTTTGGCCGGATACAAGGAAAAAAAAACAAATGGGTCCAGCGTCAAACCGAAGCCTCGTCGCCAAACCGAAGGACCGAAACCGACGAGCCAACCGACGAGGCCGTGCCATCGCCGTCGGTCTCGTCGGTTCGAACCGACGCCAAGCGACGGGCTGCGTTGGGAAGGGCCTTAGAGAAAGTACTTGGGTGTTTTAGAATCGCCAATTGCAGTGACAACTATGAATGACCATTTCTTTTCATTGTTCAGTGTGTTGTTTTTAACAAACCTTGCAGTAATAGACTTAATCTTGTTAGGCCCTTCCCAACGCAGCCCGTCGCTTGGCGTCGGTTCGAACCGACGAGACCGACGGCGATGGCACGACCTCGTCGGTTGGCTCGTCGGTTTCGGTCCTTCGGTTTGGCGACGAGGCTTCGGTTTGACGCGGGACCCATTTGTTTTTTTTTTTCCTTGTATCCGGCCAAAACTAAAAAAAAATAAAAATTTCAAACTTTTAAAACTTTTACATTCCCCCTTTTTTTAAACTTTTTAAACTTTTAAATTTTAAAACTTTTAAACTTTTAAAACTTTCAAACTTTTAAATTTTAAGAACTTTTAAACTTTCAAACTTTCCCCCTATTTTTTTAAACTTTTACCTATAAATATACTTACATATTACACTCATCTTCACACAACAATTTACACAATTCAACTTCCAAAATCTCTCTAAAAATCCTCTCTATTCAAAACAACAAATCAACTTCCAAAAACAACAAACAAAGTATTGCCAAAGATATGTGACAAAATTTGTTGAATAACCCGTTACCAAAGCCGACTTCACCAAACACTCAAGCTTCCGGATCTTCGTCTCAACCAAACACTCAACCTACCGGGTTTGCCAACTTCCCACCTATTGCAAACCCGTTCACCCTTGATCCGCACGACCCGAGGAATAATTATGCATTCCAAGGGTGGTACACAAACACACAATCCTCACCACCACAATCACAATTCCCCCACCACACGCAATGGCCACAACCACAGTGGTCCCAAAATACACAATGGTCACCACAACAAATGCCATTCACCGTACCAGAAACTATGGAAGAAAGCTCCGACGAGGCGAACCCGGAACTGGAACCCGAAACCCGAACCAACAAGAAAAAGGGTAAACGGGTTCAAAAGGGTGAAACGGCTAAACGTGTTCAAACACGTTGGACGGACGAGGAGGCTAGGATTTTAGCCGAGCGGTGGATACATTGTTCCGAAAATGGTATCCTAGGAAAAAATCAATCAACCGAGTCTTTTTGGGCTAAAGTGGTTCAAGGTTACAATACTTGTGTGTCAACAAAACGTAACCTTAATCAACTGACCGGCAAATGGAACAAGATTTCCAAAGACTCAAAAACATTCCAAGCTATCTACAAACACTACAAAGAAGTTCGCCCACAAAGCGGTGCCGATGAAAACGACGTTATGATTGCCACCCGAAATGCATTCCGGCAACAAGTTGGGCGTGCCTTCATTTACGAGTCATCTTGGAATGTTCTTCAACATTATCCAAAATTCTTTGCCGAGCCGGGCGTAATGGCCAACGAAGATTCTTTCCATGAGTTTGTCACCGATCTGGACGCGGATGAACAACCGACTGCAACGGCTCTTGATAATAACATGAAACGGTTGTTCCAAAACGACTACATCCGCCGTCCTCCTGGCCGAAAGGCGGCTAAAAGTACGGCCTCAAGCTCCGCCGGTTCATCTTCACGAAGTGTTCAGTCTGAAAAACTGGAAACACTTGAAGCAGTCAAGCAAACCGCTCTCGCGCAACAAGAAGCAATTAAAATGATTAAGGAAAACGCGATGAAAAAAGCCGCCTACAAAGCTTTGAGTTTTTTGTGTAAAAAGCTTCCGAAAAAGGCGTCTAAAAAAGAAATTAAAATGCTGAAAAACGCGAGGAAAGAAGTCGTGACACTCTACCAAGACGAATATGCCAACGACGAATCGGACGAAGACGAGCAAGAAAACGCGAACGAAACCGACGAGTCGAGCTCCGATTAGATTATGTATAATTTTTCTTTTTAGGAATTGTCGTAATTTTTATTTTAGGAATTGTGGTAATTTTTATTTTTAGGAATTGTTGTAATTTTTATTTTTAATGGAATGTTTTTATTTAAATTATTGTGTTTAATTTAAATTATTGTGTTTAATTTAAATAGTTTTGTTTTAATTGATTAAAGAATTGATCAGTGGGTCCCAGAAAAATGAAGTGACGGAGCAGGGATGAGAGGGGTCTGTCAGTTTCAGTCAGTTTTCTGAAAAAGCTGACGTGACGCTGACGTGGCTCCGTCGGTTTCAGTCAATTGAGTTTAGGGTTGGGAGTGGCCTTATAAGCAATTCAGTGTTGTCAGTACAGATAATCTGTAAATGATACAAAGTACTGAACCAGGTATTGTGAATATAAGCCGGTCAAATGGTAATGCGTATGACATTCAGACATATTCTGCAACAAAGATTGTACTCGTATACAAGAACCAAGTAATCATTCACTCTTAGCTTTGTGAAAAATCCAACACTATGTAGCCAAGGCAATCTTCCAAAATGCTAGACCTAGATCTTATGTGCAGGACAGGAGCAAAGGGTATACAGAAATTATTTAAAAATTATCCTTGGCTTGTCGGATCACACCTAATGCCTCTGCATCACTCACATTGGCTGGAATATTTAACGCACGCCGTATTTCTTGACTTGAAGTACGCAGGAAAGGATTGCATAACTTTTCCTTTTTTAAGGTGGTAGGAACCTGAAGCACAAAACCAATGGCCGAGATGCTTTAAACACACATCAAGGATTCATTAAAAAAGAAAAAAGACCACCCCAAACAGAAAAACCAAGCTGCACGTATCAAGATAGACAAGCCTGGGTTGACCTGTGAACTTTTTTTGTTGTCCATTTTTTGTCACTTTCTGATAAATAATTAATGCGTTAATTATGCTTATAAAAAATATCATTTATATGATAATCTCATTCTTATAATTGTATTAAATGTGATTTTGGGAGGTTTATGCAATCAATATGGACTTTGGGGCGATTTCTCAACCCTTTTGACCCCTTCCCCCCTTGGACTTTTTAATTTCGTGTGTTTAAGACAAAAGACAATCCATATTGACCCGTTATGTTTAAAAAGGATACAATCCACCACACTTCACTTTTGGGATGACACATAATATTGCGACTTTCCAGTTTCCATTTTAATGTATTCATGCAAATCACACTACACATTGGTTCATTCTGGTCACTAACTCACTAAAAATAAACCAATTGTGATTTATCTATCAAATTTCAACAAAAGACAAACAATGTTCCTCAAGCAATATAAGTAAAATACTAAAATGTTTAAACTTTCAAAGTAATTGTTCATTTGTTAACTGAGAACAGATAAACCACAATCGAAGCCCAACTAAAACCCAGGTATCTTCAATAAAACCAATAAAAGTCGATAACTTAAGGATCTTCGATAATTTTAGATCATATCCGGACTAAGAATGAGGTCCAAATCAAATATTGCACGATTTCAGGAGTAAAGGTTTCTTCGCATAGCAAAATTAGATTTAAAACTATTTCTGATATTCTTTTCCATCTTTGTATTGTTTTTCTTTCTATTTTTATATTTGTTTGCCTTGTCTTATTTCTCTTTCTCAAAGACGACTCATATGCAGTCTTAGCAACGTTTATTTTAGACAGTGGACGAGTAGGAGTTCACTTTATTCAAGCAACACGAACATCATCTGTTGCAATATTTATGGGACGAAATGACTAGCAGTAGCAACAAAAACATTGATTATCAAGTAGTTTTTTATAATAGTTTCACAAGATTAGGGAAGGCAGGAGCACATGATCACAACATAACTCAAAAGTGAGTAAAAATTACCGTAGGCAAGTGCTTTTTCCGTAGATTTGCTACATTTGCGGCATATGACTGTAGTTCTTCATTCCCAGGTTCAATAGATAGTGCAAACTTTGAATTACTCTGTCAATAGCATGCCCACTGTTAGCTGACCATGTGGCAAGGAATGGTGCACAGGATTTCAATATGCAGAGATAGTAAAATGAGCGATTTGGGTCAAAATGAATAATTCGTTGGTATGGTTTAGAACAGGTTATGTCGGTAAGTCGATTTAAGTTCACCCAAAACACTATTTGTCCGAAAAGCATATGTAAAATAAAAATTAATAATTAATGTGTCAGATACGATTACCAAAATCAATTTATATCAATATTTTTGGGTAGCTTTCGACTCAAATTCTTTAAGCTAAATATTCCAATTTTACATGTCAGAGATAAAAGATAACCCAACATGCCTCTTCGTAAGCGGATGGATCAAGATTGTCATCTGTATATAAAAGAATAGTGTCACTTACCAACGTATATTCATGACCACAATATATGGTAGTGTCTTCTGGCAACAATAATAACTTCTCAAGGGATGTATACATCTGAAACACAAACGAGAACAACTCGCAACAGTTAACAGTTATGTTATACAGAGCATTAGTAAAACTTAAACCAGATAAACTGTCACTAGCAAGCATATAGTAAACTGGATTACTGGAATAAGCAAGTATCAAGAAGATGCATTGTTCTACATTAAATCAGTAGGAAAATCATTTAAAAATATATAAAAGTCAGAGACGGAATTGTCATCCAAATAAAGAAAACTTTAGAGTTTTCGTCAATACATACCACGTTCAGATATAGGCTAAAACAGTGGATGAGAATGCCAGAAAGGAATGTTTATAGAATCACAATGTATACATGTATATGCACAAGTACATAGTATGTAGACATAAATAAGTGGTAATAATAATATAATAACACCTTTGCATGTCTACACATCCATATGTAATCCCTGCCAGTAATGGCAGGTATACAGCCATGGGAACTCTAAGGTCGTAATGTCATAAGAACAAGCCAAATATGACAGGGTATTTTGAAATTAGTGACCAACAAGCTTCATGCTTTATTCAGGCCCGATAGGTTTTACATGGCCATTTGGCAAATGTTTTATCATGACAAACTGAGAAACAAAGCTGTCATTATGGAAAAACATCAATCCTTCTCTAAAAAATCTAACAAAAACATGCAAAAGATTCAGGTGTTGATATGTAGAAAACTTGAATAACTATCGAAAGTTCAAATCGGGAGCCAATCAGTCACAACATAATGTGTAGTTTAATTACCTGTTCAGGTGTTCCTTCGAATAGTTTGCCACATGATAAGCTGAATAAAGTGTCTCCAGTGAAAACAGCCCCAGAGGCTGGAAAATAGAAACTGATATGGCCTGCAGGAACAAAACCAAAGAATTAACAGTTTGTTACGTCTATTATATTCTATCTTTTTTTTCAATGGGAAGATTGTGTTGCCTATTTCAATAATCCTAATTTCAAGCATTTACACATTTGTTATAACAATTACCAGCATACAAAAGTTAGGTCTAGTTTTCTATATCCAAACAAGGATCGCCAATTAACAATACAATTCAACAATTCTGTAATTCTTTTTTAGCAATGCTTCAAGAATCCCCATACTGTAGTACTAATGCTCATGACCCCAAATTAATAGTTATGTTCACGGGAGGATATAATTGTAGATGAACAACCTTCTGCAAGAACGACCATACATGCTACTTTGCAACAGTCAGAGACAGATAAATTTAAAAAAAAAACACATATAGAAATAATGGGTGTGGAGAATCTCTTAAGAGACAATTATATATCTTTTGTCTGAAATCAGTTTGAAAGGATGCTTATCTAAATATAAAAAGTTAGAAAATAATTGAGTAGCAAATTAGAAGAAAACCTCTGGTGTGACCTGGGGTTGCAATAACATGCACCTCATGCCCAGCAAACATCCATGTGTCACCATCATTCAAGCTGATATCGATGCCAGGAATTCTTTCGTTGTCTATATTGGATCCGATTACCTGAAAGATCACAAACACAATATAATAATAATAATAATAATAAGAAGAAGAAGAAGAAGAAGAAGAAGAAGAAGAAGAAGAAGAAGAAGAAGAATGTGCACTCTTCAAGTTCTTAAAGTAGTGGTTCTCAATTCAAATATCTCTCTTGCACTCTCATTAAAGCTTAGTCAATTCAAACTAAGCTCGCGAGTCGCGACAATAAGGCATCATGATCCATGAACTACCAAGGTAATAATCTTGGGTTTGTGACACAACCAACAAATAGCACTATTGCCTAGGAATAGTTATTTTGTGTTTATATTATCTAGTTAAACATTCTTAAGCTTAAATGTAGAAACAGTCAGCATGCCATCTGCATTATGTTGAGGTCCTTAATGAGAACTAATCATGAAAAAACATCAAAAAACTCGCATCCAACCTAGAATGCAGATATACCAAATTACTTCCATCGATTAGGTCTTCTATACTTGACGTCTAACTAATAACAGTACCAATAGTAAGAGAAATAGTGCAACCAACAATAAACATTTGCCCATCTACCATGACAGCGGATCCGTGATTGGCATACTTGATCTCCTATAACATATTAGAGAAGGATGTAATGCCCTTTTTAAGTTCACACCATGAGAACATTTTAATATTACAGAACATTCATCAATCGGCCAAGACATTATATCAGCATGCACTCTCCAGTCTCCACTCATACACAAGTTGCAAAATGAGCTTATTGACAAAATAATAATACAAAAAAAATCCAATGTACAATCATAGATGGACAACTAAACCGCCAACGAAACTTTATATGCATCACCTCTGTCTTAGCTATAACCTAAAGGTCGTGTACATATAGAATTTCTGCGAATTATGTATTATCCTAACCAAAAAGTTTAATCACCTATACATTGAAAACTGCACCAAAATAATAGTTGGCTCACCTTTGCCCCATACCTCGCTTTCAAATCCACATTCCCACCAGTGTGATCATAGTGATGGTGAGTATTTAAGATATAATTCAGATTTCGATTGTTCCTACTCAAGACATCTACTATTGGTGAAGACTCAGAAGGATCAACCACTCCAACAGTCCCAGTATCTAAATCATGCAAAAGATATGCATAATTGTCCTTGAGACATGGTACCTAACATAGGCACAACAAAAAGCTATTAATATCATTAAACAGTTGTTGAAGTCAGAATACGACTGGACAACAATGAAGGTAGTGGGTGACTACGTTTGCATTATTCAGTTAGTGCATCTTTACTCTTGAGCAAAACACTGATTAAAGATAATTGTCTAGGAACTGAAAATAAATGAAGTGAACACTCACCAATTCTATTTGCAATGATGAAGACATATTGGAAATGCTGCACAAATGAGAAACACCAAGAGATCGACTGACTCCTCGCAAGGTTTTAAACGGAAATGAAAACATCTGCATAAACCCATACATAAGATTCTTTCGAAGGCAGAGTTGCCTTATACCTGGCCACACACAGACCATCCTTCTCGCCTGACGCATTAAAAAAGAAACAAAATAAAACCTCAGAGTCTACTCATTACAAGCTGCAATACAAAATGCGCTTTGACAATACACAACGTACACATCAATTTTATCGATTATAAAATATCTCTGTCCCCTCTATCATATTATTGGCATCAGGAGAATTATACCCTAAGAACAATATTAATCAAAACAGTCTTGTTGACCTAACTCTATAATAACTACAACAAAAGACATAAAGTAAGTTACCTGTTTTTCCCAAACATTGTCCTGAATAGGCAAATTTTCTATGTTGGTTGACTCGTCTTTATTTTTTGTTCCCGTTTCGACCATTTCTCCTGATATTTCCAGTTTCCCCTCTGTTCTTAATTTATTTTTTTTTCCTTTCATCATTCATCGATATTTACCGTGATCCACACACAGTATACTAAACCAGTTTAGCTAATTGCCAAAAAAAAAACTAACATACACCCCTAAACCCTAACTAGACAACATATTACTTACCTATACATATATATCAAAAAAATTAACATTTCATGTATGTCATATACATTCCACGTAAATCCCCAAACCTAAAGGTATAATCCGCTATAAACAGTAACTGAATCAATAAACCTCAATGACGTAAGAGAATATACAATTGACATATAACACTACCAGCATCCATGATCATAAATGATAATTAACTGATAAAACATCAATCAAGATGAATCAGACAGTGAAATTGAAGATTAAATATATAGTGAAACCCTAGTAGGAGAAAAATGGGGGAAACCTGAGTAGAAGAAGGGAGTGCAGACATGGCAGAAGGTGCGAATGATCTACAAAGCATTTGCATTTTTATGGTGCGAATTTTGCTTTTTGTAATAATGAAAGCAATTCAGTAACAAGAAGTGAGAGAATATAAATATAATTATTAATTTATTATTATTATTATTATTATAGTTTTAATTTTAATCTGATACAACAACGGGGATGGTATGGGTTTACATAAGTGTTGCGACAACCATACCTTCCACGCGTTTTCTTTTTCACTTTTTACGTATTTGATTGATTAATTTTGGGGAATCGTAACCATTTCATCTGTGTATGTGAACGATATCTGTAATTCGTTTAATACATAGAATCTCGTTTATTTTATTGTTTTACCGGTTTATAACTTACGGATTCACGGGATGAGACATATTTGGTAGAATAAATTGATGAAGAAAAAGTGAAAAAAATATTAATATAAATCATATGTTTGTTCGATGAAACATTTTTCATCATTTGTTATAAAATTTGCACTTATTGTCCATACTAAAAAATGGTGGTGATATATACAATAAAAGTTTTGATGCATACAACAAAAGTTTACAATATTTGTACATGCAGTTCAACTTTTTAATGCACAATTTTATTGTATGAAACAAAACTCATATTGTATTTATCAATCCTCTAAAAAGGAATAAAATTGGGCATGACTAAATCCATTGTAATCAACCCATAAAACATGGAGAGCCCAGACCAATAAAAGTAGTCATTTACTACAATTGAAATACATGTCTTGGGTTAAGTTGTTAGTATCATATGCATGTGTTGTAATATCTTTCAAGTTCAAAATTGAAATGAGATGATGTTAACCGGATATTAAAGTGATAATTCTAATTATCCTTATTTATTCGAAGGATGATATCGATGATTTCATAGATTTTGCAAATAAAAGTAAGATATGAATGGTTTTACGTTAATCGAGAAAATGAGTATGACTATGAACTAAATTAAATCAAATCTCTCTTCTATCTTAAGAGAGTGTATATTAATTAATCTTAGTGTTTACAAATTAATCCTTACCATTCATGTATTAAGTTAACCGAATCTAGATCATTGATTCAAAGTAGTTTGATGATTAATTAAGCTTGAAACTTGAAATAAATTTTCATCAAAATTCCACTAATACCCTTATTAATTATATGTTTATATTAGTCAACACACTCATCTAGTACATTTAATTTTAATATTTAATTTCCTATTTTAATGGTGTTCAAAATCCATCATAATTTATTGTCTATATTTTGTTTGTTGTTTTTTACAAAATATACATCTACATTTTTAGAAGATGACAAAAGTATTCAACTTAATTTCAATGGATGATATTTTTTTCAACTTAATTAAATTTACTCTCATCTATTAATCAAAATGAGCGATTTTATTCATATAGCCAAATTTACAATCCTAATATTTTGGTATAATACATCCTCTTAAATATACCTACATATATAATTCCATTATATATATATGCAAAAATTCATAGATGAACGTGAACCATATTTAGAATTGCATGGATATATTCTTATGGAATAAAGTAGTTATTATTATTATTATTATTATTATTATTATTATTATTATTATTATTATTTATGATTTAGATAACGATTTAAATTTGAATACTTGGTTAGTTTATATTATTCGTAGACGTTGTATGTTTCTGTCACACCCTCAATTTTACTGTTGCGGAAGCGGTTCGGGTTGGGACGTGACTAATATGGTAATCACAACACATAATTACAAGCAAACGACCTCTACATGAGACGTTTGAAAATAGTAGTTATGTACCCAAAATAAAGTGTTACCAAAATAAAGTGTTTACAATATTGTGAGTTCGCAAAATGACTTCATTACATTTTTAGTAGTACAAAAGTATGTAATGAAAATTCATGTGTTGAAAGTATGCGACTCGAGCTAGGATCCTGAGGCCAATCCTACTGTCTTCTTGTACCTGAGAATGCACATTAAAACAGTAAGCTATAAAGCTGGTGAGTTCATAGGTTTATCAGGAAAACATTATGTTGTGTGACGTAAGTCACGAAGTAAGTTGTAACGTATGAAAGCCATACATTCGTAAAACCTGTGAGAGAGTTAACAAAAATCTTGTTTAATGGTATAAACCAAAATAGTTTTCTTGTTTTATAGTTTCTTGAGTTCTCGAGTTCAAAAGTTCTAGTTTATATTTTCTAGCGTTCTTGATTCTGTTCTAGTTTCTAGACCCTTGAGTTCTTGAGTTCTGGTTTCTTGTTTCTTGAGTTCTAGAGTTCTAGTTTCTATTTTCTAGCGTTCTTGATTCTGTTCTAGTTTCTAGACCCTTGAGTTCTTGAGTTCTAGTTGCTTGTTTCTAACGTTCTTGATTCTGTTATAGCTTATAGTTTCTTGGGTTCTTGTTTTTAGTTTCTTGAATTCTCGAGTTCTTGTTTCTCTAGTTTCTTGAATTCTTGAGTTCTTGTTTCTAGTTTCTTGATCTAGAGAGTGCATACAACAGTACTAGCAAACAAATAAATCACAGTTAATATAACACATAATGCAAATAATAAAACACACAAAGTTTCTTGCATTCTTGAATTCTTGAGTTCTTGATCTTGCACATAAGTTCTTGTTTCTTGCACGTATGGTTCTTGATCTTGCACATAAGGTTCTTGCACATAAAGTTCTTGTTTCTAGAAAATCTTGTTTCTTGTTTATTGTATCTTAGTCTCTTGAGTCCTTGAAATCTAGTTTCTAGAGTTCTTGTAATCTAGTGTCTTGTATCTAAATGCGTTTCTTGTATTCTTATTCATAGTGTTCTTGTATTCTGACCTCGAGTATTCTTGTATCCTTAAAAGGCAGTCTATTGTTGTCTTGTGTTCTTGTACCATAGTCTAGAGCAATCTAGTGTTATTGTAATACTAAGTAAGAGCCTACGAGGCTTCCTATACAGTTAATAGTTTTTGTATATGAAACTTATCCAGTTATAAGTTTAAGGATCCTAAACGTATAGGATAAACAGTTGTAAAAATAATTTACAATATTCGTTTCATAAAACAAATTTTATGAAAACAGCGTGCATGCATTCTCTCCCAAAAACAGTGGTAAACAGTTTAAAAGAGTGGTGCTATGAACTCACCTTCGGGTACTAGCGTTCCTAAACGCGCGTGTGATCCAAATAGTAACCTCCTAGTATCCTAAATACACGAGGTTATATACGTAAGTGGACGTTTAAATAAACTATCCATATTAGTGTTCACTCGATAGTTATGTCCAAAGTATTTGTTAACTGTTTAAGTTCAAAGTTTGTAAATCGAGTACGGGCCGTTAGTGACAATTTGAAATTATATTCCAAAATATAATTTGGTTTGTTTTCTTAAAAGCATTCGTTGTATGCTTGAGTATCGAATTGTATATAAATATTTGTGTTTGTATAAGTTTGCTACTTGTGTAAAAACGGGTTATATGTTTAGTTATTTTAGCGATACTATACATCTAGTTGGAACATAAGTGGAACGGCCGGGTTAAATTGTGAAACAGTCGGTTTGGGCCTGTGTTAGGGTCCCACCCGTCCGGGTTAGGGTAACCCACCCGTCCGGGTTGGTTGATCCACCCGATCGGGTCACTCAATTCACAGGTCTGTTTCGAGCAGGTACTTCGCAAAAACCAGTTTTAATCCAAATTTCAAGCATAGTAATCATTTGCACCACTAATATGTGCTAGTAAATACATTATAAACTCGAAAAAAAGGAAACTATGGTAGCTCACGAATTTGAAATGATGGCCCGATGATGATGATGAACCATGAGGATGGTGATGGAGAAGAAGATGATGAGGTGTTGCTGTTGCTGCTTGTTCTTGTTGTTGATGATGTCCAAGGATGATGATGATCGAGGGAGAGAGCAGAGAGCAGAGGGATAGATAGATAGATATGCGTGTGTGTGCGCGTATGTTTTGATTTAATTATTGGGGTCGGTTGGTTATAGTCGGCTCCAATAATTGAAGCTAGTGGGTATTTTCGCTCCGTGTTCGTATACCTGATCGTGAAGTAGTATGATATTTTCAAACGATAAATCTCTAAATATAGTTTCGAATAAAATTTTAACCGAAGTATTTTATAAAAATACTTTAATTGAGTTATAAAAATATAACTATGTTTTACTTTGGTTATACGGATATTTTTCTCGTGGTTTCAGTCGTGAGAAAATATGTTTATATATTTTCTGAGTAAATAATTATTATTTTCGACAATAATATATTATTTAGAATTGTTTTGCACCAACGTCCGTGTTTATAGTTCTGCGCCTCTCAGATTTATTTATATGTGATTCGAAACAATCGTTTTATGTTGTGTATATATAAGACTTGAATACTTTGGCATAAACGCATATGCAATACGCGAATTAAAAGTTTAAATTTGACGCGAAAATTTGCCCTTTTTGACCGGGTGTCACAGTTTCCTTTTGTCACCAAATTCTACGAACATCAAATGTGAAAACGGTTATGAAAAGAAGTCAATGCAGTTTGAACTGCAGGATATCAAGCAACATTTTTATATTATTAAATATTATATATTATCTCTACAACTATTCATTGTAGTTTAAAAAATCTTACGTTGATTTGTAAACAATCGTAGGTAACCTAATGTGCTACTACCTTCGTCCTAAAATAATTGTTCAGTTTTGACTTTTTGATGTCTTTCTTTTTCAATTTGACCTTAAATATTTTTGAATGTGTGATATAATACTTGCTAAAAATTATACCAATAATTACATGTATAACCGAATTCATTAATATATATTGCATCAAGTATTATATAATACAAATAAAATATTTAAGGTTAAAGTTGAAAAAGAAAGACTTCAAAAAGTCAAAACTGGACAATTATTTTGGGACGGCGGGTAGTGTTATTTAGACTTTGTAGTTCTTATATTTTTTGTTTGTAGCCATCATCAAATGAATGCATTAATTCTAATGCTACAAACTCTCATTGTGTTCATGAAGACCAATCCATGTTAGTCGAACAAAAGGTACACATAAAACAGTTAAACTTTTATAAAGAAATATCGCGGTGCAATTACTTTAATTAACTAATATACATTGATCTATATAAAAGGAAAAAAAAAGAGACATGCACATGTACTTAAAGCTGTGAAGAGGTGCAATTTTGGAAAGAATGTAACCTATTTGAATATTTAGTCATTCCACTTCTATTGATTTACATTTTATTGTTATATTTTTTTTTTGATAATATGGATTATAAAAACTCCAACTTCGTTTATTATGTTTAATTGTTATAAATCTTATTATAAGTTGTTGATGTTGTAAAATTGTACCTATATTTTTTCAAAAATCTTTAGAAATATCACAATCATCTATAACAAAATCAAGTAAAATTTGAGCAACTTAAGAGAATGGTCCATGAAGAATGAAAGAAGGTAAATTTCTGAATTTTTATATCATTAAAATAGTTTCTTTATGGTAAATTTTTTAGGGTAATTTGATGAACATAAATATTGAACCGGATCGACCTCATAATTATGACGGTGTACTTCCTCCGTCCCAAATTAAGTGTCCGATTTTCATCATACTAAATCTATATATTGTTATGTATCACACTTTTCATGAAACCTATAAAGTAAACACAATCAACATTGTATCATTAATAAATTGTTTACTAAAAGTGTTGTTTTCATAGTTTTACAAATTTATAATTAATAGTGCTATGTTATCATGTGTCTACTAAACACTATCATTAGAATTTTTCACCAGTTATGATCCTCGGTTAAAAGAACATTTTATATAAATGACTAAATCGGGACATACAATCAGTCTAATTTAACCACTCCTTGAAAAACAACATTCAAAGTTATGTGAAATGTTTATAATCAAAATATTAGTTGCTAAATGTGATGTTTTTCATATCATATATGTAATGTGGACATCACTTGCTGAAGGTTGTATTATGTGGATTGGGAGGTTCCATCCATCAGAAATTATAAAGATATGATATTTCATTAGTTTTATTATTAATTTTATTTTCTACTTATTATTTCCTTATTGGATCATTTTTTATCAATTTTGAATAAAATTAATTATACTTTTGTAACCGTTTTAAACTTTTTTGACATTCATAACCGTTTTAAACTTTTTTGTCACTGAGTAATATGGTACAGTGTGCTAGATTATCATTTTATTTAATTTCTGTATCAACTAATTGAGAATCAAGTAGAAACTACTGAGAAGCAGTTGAAAAAAATATATTTTCTGATAGAGAAAGTAACTATTAAGATTGCAACACAATTCAACAGAATCAATGATTAATGGTGTAATGACTTCCTCCACCAATTCACCAAATGTGTCCACTTAAATTTCTCAAATGTCTAAGGTTATGGATAAATTAGTAGCGATAGAGGATTACCTACATCACGTATTACATAACTTAATTAATTAGACTAATAAATGTGTTCATTTTTTCATAAACTATCTTATTGCTTATTTATTTTACTTACTTAAAAAGTGTCATTTATATTCAAAACTCAAAACTTAGACTGAATGTTGTATGATATGTAGTATCACATGTGTAGGCTGATTCTTTTCGAGATAACACATTAAAAGGAATTCATGCAATTTTGACTACTCGACAATCTACGTTGGCACGACTTGAAATATCATACTACTTCGATAGGCTTCAGGCTGTGAGCATAGGTTGCAAGGCCGTGAAATTCACACGAGAATTGAATCATTTAGTTATCCTTGATATTTTAGACTTTTTTAATTAAAATTTTAAAATTTATTCTTGGTCTGAATAACTCATTTTAAAATATAGTAACCATAAATTATTTAACTTAAAAGATAGCATTAATATGTACCAACTTCTTTTTTGATATTAAAAGTGTATAACATATTGCATTTTTCTATATTATAGGATTTTTATAATTTACAAATAAAAAATCAACGTTATTTAAGTAATTTATGAATTATGAATTAGTATGATTTTCTAGCTCGCAAATTTTACGGGTTATGATCTAGTTTATTAATGGAAAAAACATAAAATTTGATCGGGTGTAGTCACTAATATTTTAGTTTACATCAATATTAGAAGACAATAATAATTTAGTAATTAGATAATATTTTTTTTAGTTTTTATTTAGGAATTAGATTATATATATTTAGTTCTTTTAATTAGTAACGAAGAAAAAATATATATTATTAGGAGATTTTTTGGTGTGAATAAATGAAAGGATTAATTTGGTAATTAAATGAATTAGGTGGTTTTGAACTAGAATTAATTAAGGGTAATTATGTAAATTAAGTAAGCTTAATTGTACTTATTGCATGGACACTTAAAGAAGAATTAAATCAATGGTCAAATATAGGGATGTTAATTTATTTAATGGGTGGGATTAACTTTGGATGACTTAAGTTTAATATGTCTACGTAATTAAGTGTTTCTTATATTTATAATCGAAGATAGAAGATTTAAATTTAAATTTAAGATTAGGTAGACTAGCATCATACCCACGTTATACACTAAATATTCATTTGTAATTCGACGATAGTTGTATATTTAATTTATTATTATTCATTGATAAATTACTTATGATGTTGAATCGATAGTTGACGATTTGGAATACGAAATGTGAGGTTAAAAGTGAAAATATAGAAAAAGATAAGTTACTACAATTTGAAAAGAATAATCCTTAAATTAGAATATGTTGAATCTTAGTTCTTAAAAATTTTCAAAAATAAAGTAGCAAAATACATTGTATGTAGTATAGATATAGATATAGATTAATAGGAATTAATTTTGTAGGAATGTATCTAATTTCTAATCTTTTTAATTCATTCAACTTTTAAAAATTATTTTTTATATATATTTTGTTGATATATTATCCATTTAATATGTCATTTATAAATATTGACACATCATTAAAGTACTACATAATATAGTAAAATGCATATTTTAAAAGTTGAATACATTAAAAACAATTGAAAATTGAGTACCCGCAATATTCATCCATACAAGGTGGATGCATCAACAGACACTAAAATCATTAGTGATATCAACATCGTTAATCTTCTGAGCCATTGACCAAAATGAGGCAAAGAAAATATTTAAATTTTACATATTTAATCCCCATCTTTTATAAATAAAATAACTAGCCCTTGGTAATTCTAACGACACATTTGAATACGTACAGTCATGGAATATTATGTACATTTGAATACCTACAGTCATGAAATATTATGTATTAGTACAAAATATACAAAAACATAAACAATCTATTTTTATCAATTTCTGAGTTTTAAGTAATAGAAAATCGAACAATCTAAACTAAACAGCAAATATCCATGTATTCATTTAAACGTCTTATATTTTACATACAAATGGTATAAGTGTAACTTGCTATGTGCATCATAGCGATACTTACAGATACACAATAAAGGGAAAAAAACATTTATATTGCCAATGGCAAGAGAAGTAGACTTTAACGTAAGTCGGGTTGGTATTAAAGATTGGTGTTGAGCCACTAATATCAAGTTAAGCAAGTTTTTTTTTTTTTTTTTTAAATCTTACTAGTCTAAATATAATTTGTGATTTCTTTTATCCTTTTTTACACCAAATTTAATATTGCACTACTTCGTTAAAATCATACTCAGTGTTAAAAGTTAACACCAAGATTAACACTGTATCGCTCCTTGTGTTGTTTGGTACCAAACATTTTTAAGGGATTCTTGGAGAGATTCTTAATTTTAGAATCCTCATCTATAATCGTTGTTTGGCACACACAGAAATTTGAGATTCTTGAAGAATAATCCCTCAAACTAGAAGGAGATGGAGATTATATTAAAAGCTACTTTCAAGAGCTTCTAAAATAATCTGCATCTCCATCCACATCTCCATTTCCTTCCAATGTTACCAAACACACCCTAGTAATAGTGTATTGTTATGTGTTGTTAATATTCTTTTTTGAAAGAACGTTGCATTTGTCCAGTAGATTTTTATAAATATACACGACCCGCTTTCAGAATATGCAAATTAGATATTTGAAATTTAAAAACCTGTAACGATTAAAAATTTTACTACTAAAAAGATTGCAATGATGTTGAATCTAGTAATGTGTAGATTACTCAAAGAGATGTATATTAGGACACAAAAATTTATGTTTACACATCAAAATTTAGAGCAGATGATACAATCATAGCACTATGACAGTCAAATGGTATCCTTTGCCCTCACAAATTTCTTCGTGTTCCTAAGCAAAACCCAATTAATTTAAAGTTGAATCGCATTAAAGGCACATATTAGATTAAAAACGTAATTTTACTTTTGTGACAATATAGGCGAGAAGACGATGTTATTATCAAAGGTAGTGTACGTAAAAGTGTTACCGATTACAATGTACATTACATATTTTTTTTCAAGGTATGTAATGTATCTATGAATCATATTACATATCGACACATTTTTACAAAACACATTTTTACAATTACATTCTTGTTAATAAAACCGTACAAAATTACCATTACCAATATAATATTGAAATAAAAGTGAAATTACATTGTCAATCCATCGATAACTATATAACAGAAGATGATGATGTAGGACCATATATGAAATCATACAAGTTACGGTAACTAAAATTTAACTGTTTACACAATTTTAACAGGCTTGAAGGTCATACAATCTCAAATTAATAGGCGATAGTCGACGTAAAAGTTCAGGTCTCATATCCATACCAAGAAATAAGTAAATACTACTATAAAAGAAACCAACATGATAACGAACTTCACTCAGTAAATAGATACATTCTCATACGATAACTTAAATAATGAAATTACATCTTCAAGTATGCTCTTCAATTCTATGTTAATAGACATTCGCTTGTACCAATTTCAACCATGAGAAACTTTGATGGTTTTTCACTGACCCGTGATTGTATCTTCGCCATAGACGGAAAGAATTCCGTTAACATCTATATCAAAACAAACTTCTATTTTTGAATTTCCATCAGGACCTCGTGTAAGGTTGTAAATGGAAAACTTGCCAAGTAATATGTTGTTCTTAACTTTGTCACTCTCGCCTTGATACACTGCAATGTACGCTGATGTACTATTCATCGGCACATAAAAAAATTTCTTCTTGCTTGTAGGTGTAGACGTGTTCCTCAGGATAACAACATCCATATGACCTTTTTCATCATCATGTTTTACTTCAAATCCTAATGAGAGAGGAGTGACATCCATTAACAGGACATCGTGCGTCATTTTATCATCGTTATCTCCACTTAACCTTGAAGCCAATATTGCAGCACCAAAAGCAACAGCCTCATCACAATTCATATTCTTACAAAGTTTCTTCCCATCAAAAAAATCTTCCAGCATTTTTAGTACTTTAGGAATTCCAGTTGACCCACCAACAATGAGTACCTCGTCAACATCCTTCTTACGCATTTTTCCATCACTCAAACATTTAGCAACAAGTTGAATGAACTTGTTGAAGTAAATTGCATTCAGCTCCTCGAACTTGGCTCGGCTAATTTTTGTTGAAAAATCAATTCCATTATACAAGCAATCAATTTCGATTAGAGCTGAAGTTGTAAAGGATAAATTCCTCTTTGCTTTCTCACAAGCAACTTTTAACCTCCCCAATGCTCTTGGATTTCCTCTTATGTCCAGCTTGTGTTTTTTCTCAAACTCATTTATGAACTGATTAACAAGTGTAATATCGAAATCCTCACCACCTAGGTGAGTATCGCCACCAACAGCTTTGACATCAAAGACACCCGTTTTACTGACCTTCAACAAAGATACATCAAATGTTCCACCGCCTAAATCAAACATTAAAACAATCTTCTCCTTGTCCCATTCTTTATCAAAGATATATTGTCAACACCATATGCGATTGCAGCTGCCGTAGGCTCATTTATCAGCCTCAACACATTGAGGCCAGCAACCTTTCCTGCTTCCTTAGTTGCCTCTCGTCGTGTGTTATTAAAATAAGCAGGAACAGTGATGACTGCATCCGTCACCTTTGTCCCAATAAATTCTTCGGCAGCTTCTTTCATCTTTTTAAGAACCATGGCAGATAACTCTTCAGGCGCAAATTTTTTCTCTTCACCCTTGAACTCAACTATAATTGTTGGGTTCTCTTCATGTCCTTCAATAATCTTGAAAGGCCATGACTATTTGTCCTTTTGCACTTGATTATCATGGAATCTGCTTCCAATCAATCGTTTAACATCTTAAAATTACAACAAGGTCTTAGTCAGGAAATTAACATGAGTCAAACTATATTTCAATTAATTAAATATACACAGAAAATATATATTTTAAACTGTAAGTCATCACATTCAAAGGGAAAGCGGGAAAATAAGAGTATCAAGACTTACCGAACACAGTGTTAGTAGGGTTTCTAGCAATCTGATTTTTTGCCCCCTCGCCTACCAATAACTCGGTATCGGTAAAAGCAACACAAGATGGAGTGATCTTGTTTCCCTGCTCGTTTGGAATTATCTCCACTCGATTTTTTGTGTGAAACCAGACAGCGGCACATGAGTACGTCGTTCCAAGATCAATACCAATGGCTGCTCCTTTGACTTTTTGAGACATGTTCAAACCAGAAACGAATTGACTGTAGCAAGAATCCAAATAGACTAAAACGAGAAATCAATATGATTGTGACGTAGGCTTGAAAGTTGAAATTTTGTTTCAAAGTGGATATATTTATATGCAAATAAGAATCGTTTCTGCAACTGCACAATTTTTACCATAAAGAGAGTACCTAACAGTCACATTACATAATGATAAATTCACACAGAAAATAATACAAGCAATAAAGTTGGCCATTATGTTCTTTGGTGAATGTGTAGATATCATCTTCGGTTTCCAGAAAGTCACCACAACAAACCACATCTCTAAGAGTCCTTCCATATTCCTCAAATTAAGACTTCACTAGTATTAATTAGCAGCCACCAGACGAAATTAAAATTCAAAATATAAAATATGCGCAATGTTGACATGTCGTGTTTTATTTATTTATTTAATAAAAGGGGACACAAATTAAATTTTGTTTATGGAAATATAATTAAAATTATGGAGTTGTTTGACCCATATAATCAAAATGTTAATTAACTTGTATTAATCCCATATTTGGTGGTTCTCATTGTCATATGCTTATTCAGGTTTTAGGTATTAGCCCTGTTATTTGTGTTAGGAATTTGTAGCGGAAACATCCAACTAATAACAATTAGTTGCTAGCAAAAATCAAACTCAAACAACGCTTATGTAAACGTGTTACACCCACACATAATAAACGGATAGACAATTGCAAACCTAGCAATCAAAACAAACAAGCAAGATAAAGAATCGAATAATAACATACAACAATTTAACGTGGTTATGTCCAATTTACAACTTAGAGACTGGTTTAGTCCACGTGGCCAAACAAGGGAGTTTTCTTCTTTATTACTTTTACGGCTCAAGGATTACAATAATATAGGGTTTATATTTATAGAATACATATAACTTTGGAACAGTCTCATGGGCCCAACAATTTGAATTCTTCGTACAAATAAATTAGTAAATATTGATCATGAAATTTATTTATACCAAGTACTATACAAATTTCATGTATTTTACTCGTTAATTAAAAATAACACATTATCACAAAATTACAATACAAAATAGAACTTAAAAGGCATGACAACACTTATCTTAACCAATCTAGAAAATCATATCTTAACCTGTTTCATTTTTTGACATTCCCCTGTACCAATTTCAGCTACTAGCATTTGTAAAGGTTTCTCTCTAACCTGAGGCTATATTGAATCAATTCTTATGGCCTTTATCTGACCCGTGACTATATCTTCGGAATAGACGTGAAGGATCCCGCTAACGTCTATATCAAAGGAAACCTCAATCTCTGAATATCCATTGCGACCTATGGTAAGGTCATCCTGCACAAACTGGCCAAGTAATATGTTGTCCTTAACTTTGTCGCGCTCTCCCTGATACACTGCAATAGACACTGATGTTTCATTCACCGCTACCTTAAAAAATTCCTTCTTGCTTGTGGGTGTGGACGTGTTCCTGGGAATTATAACATGCATATAACCAGGTTCATCATCCATCCGGATGCCTATTCCTAACGAGACAGGAGTGACATCCGCTACCATAACATCGGGAGCCATATCATCGTCATGTTCACTTAACCTCGAAGCCATGATTGCAGCACCAACAGCAACAGCCTCATCACCATTCATACTCTTGCAAAGTCTCTTCCCATTAAAATAATCCTCCAACATTCTTTGAACTTGCGGAATCCTAGTTGACCCACCTACAACGACTACCTCATCTACGTCTCTCTTGTTCGTTTTCCCATCAATCAAACATTTATCGACCAGTTCAATGCACTTGTTGAAAAAGGCTGCATTTAGCTCCTCGAATTTGGCTCGGCTGATTTCAATTGAAAAGTCGATCCCATTATACAAGCAATCAATTTCAATTGGAGCTATAGTGGTTGATGATAGATCTCTCTTTGCTTTCTCACATGCAACTTTTAACATGCCCATAGATCTTGCATTTCCACTTATGTCTACCTTGTGTTTTTTCCTGAATACTTGCAAGCAGTAATTAACAAGTTTAGCATCAAAATCCTCACCACCTAGATGAGTATCACCACCAACAGCTTTAACATCGATAATGCCTGTTTTGCTGATCATCAACAGAGATACATCAAAGGTTCCACCACCCAAATCAAATACCAAAACCTTCTTATCCTTTTTCCATCCTTTATCAGCCATATTGTCCACACCATATGCAATTGCAGCTGCTGTCGGCTCATTTAACAAACGCATAACATTAAGGCCTGCAATTTTTCCAGCTTTTTTTGTATCCTCTCGTTGTTTGTTATTGAAATAAGCAGGAACAGTGATCACAGCATCTGTCACCTTTGTTCCAATAAATTCTTCAGCGACCTTTTTCATCTTTTTGAGAACCATAGCCGATAGTTCTTCAGATGCATATTTCTTTTTCTCACCCTTGAACTGGACTTCAATTGTTGGCTTTTCATCAGGCCCTTCAATGATCTTGAAAGGTAATGACTCCACGTCCTTCTGCAGTTGAGCATCTCGGAATCTTCTTCCGATTAAGCGCTTAACATCTTAAAATTCAAACGGTTCTGATTAGCTAGGAAATATAATTAGTTTAATATTAATAATATGCATGGAACTTACCAAATACTGTATTAGTAGGATTCCTGGTAATCTGATATTTTGCGCCATCACCTACCAACAACTCTGTATCAGTAAAAGCAACACAAGATGGAGTGATGTTGTATCCCTGTTCATTATGAATGATCTCTACCCGATTTTTTTGGGGAGACCAGATAGCAACACATGAGTATGTCGTTCCAAGATCGATACCAATGGTTGCTCCTTTTACTTTTCGAGACATGTTTAATATGAACCGAAAACGTAATGAAATTAGTAGGGTATAGTAGCAGGCGTTTAGATAACCTTAGAAGATCGAAGAAATGAATATGTTGATGTACGTAGTCTTGCTTTCGTTTAAATAATACTCGAAGAGTTCACTGATGTCGACACCTGACCAGAAACACAGAGTAAATTATAGTGTTCGGGTAGACTTATATGCTTAAGTTTATTACCTTATTTAGGGGGTAAATAAGTGTTGATTTAGTATTTAAAGGGTGTTTGGGGAGCTTATTCTCAATGCTTATTGCTTATTGCTTATAAGCAAATAAGCTCAAATTTTGTAGCTTATATTTAAACTCCCAACTTCTTCTCACAAATAAGCAAATAAGCTTAAGAAATAAGCTCCTCCAAACACTAAAACTTGAGCTTATTCTTTACAAATAAGCAAATAAGCTTGGAAAATAAGCCCCTCCAAACACCCTCTTAGATAGGCTTCTTTGCTTATACTTATTAGCTTATTTTGGGGTGGGGGTGGGGGTGCAAATAAGCATCGATTTTGTGTTTAGGTAGGCGCTTATCCTTACTAGCTTATTTGAGGGGGACAAATAAGCATTGATTTAGTAGTCAACTATTCTTGGCACACTTATTTTGAATGACTTAGATACACTTATTGTTGGGCTAAATTCTTCTGGTTATCAAAGGTCAAATTATTCTAAGTGTTTAAGTCTGTTCAAGGTTAGTGCTGCTGGGCTATGAAGACTTAGTTCTGCTAGTAGAAGTTAGCTCTGTTCATTTATTGAAAACAAAGTTTTCCAGAGTTAGTTCTGCTAGTCATTCAATGGTTAGTTCTGCCAAGCATCTACAGAGTTAGTGCTGCCAAGTGCCAAAGTTTGCAAGATTTAGTTCTGCCAGTTCAAAAAGATAGTTCTGCTCATATTTCTGTTAATGCTGCTTAGTGGGTCTGCTTTCTACCAACTCTACAACACAAGTATACCTACTGCAGACATGCTTTTGAGGAATAGTGCACGCTGCAGACAAGGAATGGTAATGCATTTAATGCAGGCGTGTTTCCTAGAAAAACTTGTCAATTGTAAAGTAGATTTTGTATAGATTTTATACAAGTTATTTAGTCTATAAGTATGTACTTGAGTCAAGTGTGTAACAGAGATCTGTGTGTGTGTATGCCTAAGTGTGTCCAATAGTTTTAGTTAAGTTGTAACCAAGTTTCAAGGTTCTCTTTGTAACCCTGATACAGTTGTGTATCCGTATTATTCAATAATAATATTGAGGCTTTTGATTATTGAATCACTTGTGTTCTTGTTTTGTTTACAACTCTACTTCAATTACATTACAAGTTACATAAATCTTCCACTTGATAAGTGTTATTCCGCAAACTGCTTGTCAAGAAATTCTTAGCTTGTGTCAATACATTTGTGTAAGCAAGTGTTATTGTGGGACCCCACAATTGGTATCAGAGCAAGTGTAAGCTTTGAATTCTGGAAGATCTAAGAAAGAGCTGTGATCCTTTAAGTTGTAATCTTTCTTAAGCTTGTTGTCATACAATGGCATTAGAATTTGTAGAAGGTGTTCAAGTGTCTAGGATTCCTATCCTTAGACCAGATGAATACAACATGTGGAGAAACAGAATTAAGCAACACATGTTGCTTACAGATTATCAGTTATAGGATATTGTGGAAAATGATCCCAAATACAAAGTTGATGCAAATGGTGTAAGGCTACCAAGAGTTGCACCAACAACAGAACAAGAAAGAAGGGAAAGAGCTATTGAACTTAAAGCTCTAAGCACTTTGTTACTTTCCATTCCTAATGAATATCAAAGTGAGTTTGAGCAGGTTGATGATGCAAAGGTGCTTATAGAAGAACTAGATAAGAGATTTGCAAGAAATGAAAGCACCAAGAAGAACAAGAGGTCAATGCTCAAACAACAGTTTGAAAACTTTAGTTCTATCAAATCTGAAACTTTGACTCAAGTCTTCAACAGATATAGAAAGCTTGTTGGTGAGTTAAAGAATCACAACGTTGTCATAGACAAGGATGATCTTAATAGGAAGTTTTTAAGATCATTAGGTGAAGAATGGACTATATATACTGTAGGTCTTAGACAAAGGAGTGATTTGGATGATAAAGAGCTAAATGATCTGTACAATGATCTCATAGCTTTTGAGCCTGAGGTGGAAAGAAGGAAACAGAGTAGTGGTGAAGCACAGAGCTCACATAATGCTGTATTTATGTCCATGGGAAGAGCCAAAACAGATCCAAAAGGATATGGGTCTGTATCTACTGTGAAAAGTGTAGGATCAAATTCACCATCTGTAGTACAAGAAAGATCTACAGATCAAGTGGTAGAGGCATTCTTTGCTAGTCATGTGAACTCTTCACTGACTAATGAAGAATTAGAACAGGTAAATCCAGATGATCTGGAGGAGATGGACATCAAATGGCAAATGGCCATGATCACCATGAGGGTGAAAAGATTCTTGCAGAGAACAGGAAGGAATAACTTTGCAGGAAAGAGAGATGATAATGTGGGATTTGATAAGAGCAAGGTGGAATGATATAACTGCCACAAATTGGGCCATTTTGCTAGAGAATGCAGAGCTCCTAGGCAGGAAATGGGTGGACAAAGATCTGAGGGTTATAATGTTGCTTACAATGGATCACAGAAAAGAACCATTTCTGTTCAAGAGTCTACACCAAATGCTCTTGTATCACAAGATGGTATGGGATATGACTGGAGTGATCAAGCAGAAATGGAACCACAGAATCATGCATTGATGGCTATTGGAGAGGAAAGCACATCAGATGAAGTCCCCTATGAGGTACAAGCAAAATTATGTTCCAATGTATGTAAGAAAACTGTTAAACACTTCAGGGATCATAATGCTAATATTTGCAAAGAACTTAGGGACTGGGACATTAGAAGCCAACACACAACCTTAGCAATAGAAGATCTAGAAAAACAAATTAAGGCATACCTATAAAATGAAGAACAATATGATTATGATCTTAAAGTATGCTCAATTTGAAAAGGATATGTTGCAGAATAGGGTTGATGAGTTAATTAAGAAACTAGCTGAAGTCACTGCTGAGAAAGAAAGTATCAAACTTACAGTGGCTAAGCTAGAGAATGCTTCTGAGAGTGTTTAAAATCTGATAAAGAGTCAAATCCATGATAAGATTAAAACTGGTTTAGGTTATAATCTTAACAATGTGCCTCCACCTTACAACCACACCTACATGCCTCCTAAAACTGATTTAGACATGAATAAACTTAAGGAGAAAATAGTAGAAGAGGTCAAACTAGCAGATCCTGTTGCTGCATTGAATGAAAATGCAAATGATCTGGAAAAGGTTGAGATATCTGAGTGGATTTCAGATGATGAGGTTGAGTCTAAGGAAGATGAGAGAGTTCATTCAAAACCTACTTCTGTTACTGGGCTAGTATCTAAGTTAGAAATTAGGAAACTAGCAGAGGGTAAGAAACTATTTCAAGAAAAGGCTAGGATGAATTTGAATGAAAAGAAGAATACTAGTACATCTGTTAACACATCAGAAAGTGATAAAATTGTTGTTGTTAAATGTACTAAGTGTAATTGCTCTGCTAACTCATCACCAGTTTCAAAAACAAAGAAAGATTCAAGAGGAAACCAAAGAAATTGGAATCAAATGGTTTCTCAAAAGCTTGGATCTAATTTCAAAAGGGTTGATGAGAAAGCTTGTTTTATCTGTGGAAGATTCAATCATCTTCAAAAGGATTGTTATTTTAACCCAACGCTTCAACGGGTTAAACAATCATCATGGACTAATACTAACAGAATTAACCATCAAAATTTCAAAACCAAAGTTAATTCTGCTAGTCTAGTCAAAAAGTCAAAGGCAGGAGTTAACTCTGCTGCATCAAAAGAAAGTGCAGGAGTGTTGACCAAGAATAAGGCCAACAGAACTAAATTGACAAAGACAAACTTTAATTCTGCCAAGCAAAACTACAAGGTTAATTCTGCTAAGCAAAAGTTAACCAAATTTAGTTCTGCCAGGCAAAAATTAAGTGGTTCAGAAGTAAATTCTGCCAGGCCACTTAATGCTGTCAAGTCAAAAATTAGTTGGGTTTGGAAACCAACTGCACTGTCACCAGCATCAATTACATTCAAAAGAGTTGATGCTGTTGACAAGAAAGGGACACCCACAACCAAATTGGTTTGGGTTCCCAAGAGAAACTGATATTTTGTCGTTTGTATGTGCAGAGCAAGAAGAAAAGCTTATGGCATATTGATAGTGGATGCTCTAGGCACATGACAGGAGATAGAAGCAGATTGGAGGACTTCAAAGTTATTGATGTAGGTCCTGTTGCTTTTGGAGGTAATCCTAAAGGAGGAAGGATTACAGGGATGGGAAATGTCAACAGTGACAAAATGAGCTTCAATGATGTATACTTTGTTGAACAACTGAGGTACAATTTGTTAAGTGTTAGCCAAATAACAGAGAAAAAGAACCCAGTGTTCTTTAATGACACAAAATGTTGTATTCTTTCTGAGAAGTTTGTTCTTGACCCCAAAATGATTTTAATGAAAATTCCTAGAAAGAACAACATGTATAGCTGTGAATTGGCTAAATTTGTACCCAAACCTGAGTTGAGTTGTCTCATTTCAAGAGCAACTGTCAATGAATCTGACCTTTGGCATAGAAGGATGTGTCACATGAATTTTAAAATAATAAATAAACTTGTTAAAGGAAAACTTGTCAGAGGTTTACCAGAGAAAACATATTCATGTGATGACCACTATGTTGCATGTCAAAAAGGCAAGCAACACAAATCCTCTTATAAGGCCAAGACACTGAACTCTATTGACTAACCTTTACATTTACTGCATATGGATTTATTTGGACCAACAAATGTGAGCAGTATAGGTAAGAAGTTATATTGCCTAGTGATCACTGATGATTATAGCAGATTTAGTTGGGTATTCTTTCTTAGAACCAAAGATGAAACTGGAGAAATTCTAAGGTCATTCATCATTTAGATTGAAAATCAAACCAACAGAAAGCTTAAAATCATTAGAAGTGACAATGGAACAGAATTTAGAAATCAAGAGATGGATAAATTCTATGAATCAAAAGGTATAGATAGACAATATAGTGTTCCTAGAACTCCTCAACAAAATGGAGTAGCAGAAAGGAAAAATATGACACTTATAGAGGCTACTAGAACCATGTTAGCAGATGCTAAACTACCAATGACCTTCTGGGCAGAAGCAATTAGCACTGCTTGTTATGTCCAGAACAGGGTATTAGTTGTTAAGCCTCACAACAAGACACCTTATGAGTTATTTTTAAATAACAAACTTTGGTTAGCTTTCTTAAACCATTTGGATGTCCTGTTACTATCTTAAATAACAAGGATCAATTAGGCAAGTTCCAAAGCAAAGCAGATGAGGGATTCTTTGTTGGTTACTCTTTTCAAAAAAAAGCATACAGAGTATTCAACAGTAGAACAAGAATAGTGGAAGAGACTTTAGATATGACCTTTAATGAACACACATCTAATTCTTTAGGAAAAGGTCCAGCACATCTATTTGATATTGATGCATTAACCAAATCTTTTAGATATGTGCATGAGTCATCAATTGCAGGTACAAGTACAAATGTGAATTCAGGTACAACTACAGGTCAACAAACAAACAAATCACCACAATTTGTTTTGTTTCCAACATGGCTACCTGACCCACCTGCAGTACTTGAATCTTCCACCCCTGATCAACAACAGAGTTCAGTTGCCATTTCATCAAATTTGGATGATAATGGTGCATATGATGATGGAAATGCATCATCAAATCCAGAATGCTCTCAATAAGAAGAAGCATCAAATGAAGATGCACAAGAGGAGCAACAACCAACAAGGTTGGAAGTGTCAGAATCAAGTGGTCAAATGATTCAAGAAGGCACAGATCTGGATCAGAATCTTACCAATTTGGAATCCGGGATAGAAATGGCAGCTGGTCCACAGTATCAAGCTCATAAAAGCTACATGCCATTGGGCAATGTCATTGGAGCAATTGATGCTCCTATGCAAACAAGAAGGTCATCTAAAACTCTTGATGAAAATGCAAATTTTTCTTTGTTTGTTTGTTTTCTGTCACAGATAGAGCCCAAGAAAGCAGTTGAAGCTTTGAAAAATCCAAGCTGGGTTGAAGCTATGCAAGAGGAGCTGCTTCAATTCAAAATTCAAAATGTGTGGACTTTGATGGATCTACCCAAAGGAAAGTGGGCAATTGGCACCAGATGGGTATACAGGAACAAAAAGGATGAGAGGGGCATAGTAATTAAGAACAAAGCTAGATTGGTTGCACAGGGATACTCACAAGAAGAGGGTATTGATTATGATGAAGTATTTGCACCTGTGGCAAGAATTGAGGCTATTAGATTGTTCTTGGCTTATGCTTATTTCAAGAACTTCAAGGTATACCAGATGGATGTAAAGAGTGCATTCTTAAATGGGAAGATAGATGAGGAAGTGTATGTATGCCAACTACCAGGGTTTGAGGATCCCAAGCATCCAGATAAAGTGCTCAGATTGGACAAAGCACTTTATGGACTGCATCAAGCTCCTAGATCTTGGTATGATACTTTGTCTGTGTATCTTTTGGATAATGGATTCAAAAGAGGTGCTATAGACAAGACCTTGTTCATCAAAAGAATTGAAAATGATATCCTACTAGTGCAAATCTATGTAGATGACATTATTTTTGGTTCAACAAGGGACAGTTTGTGCAAAGAATTTGAATCTCTTATGCATCAGAAATTCCAGATGAGTTCAATGGGAGAATTGACTTTCTTTTTAGGTCTTCAAGTGAAGCAGAAAGTAGATGGAATCTTCATAAGTCAGGATAAATATGTTAAGGACATCTTGGATAAGTTTAAACTCAATGATGCAAAGATTGCAAGCACACCAATGGAAACACACAAGCCACTACTTGCAGATCTTGAGGGGGAGAGTGTTGATGAACATCTCTATAGATCCATGATAGGTTCACTAATGTATCTCACATCCAGTAGACCAGATATCATGTTTGCAGTATGTGTGTGTGTAAGGTTTCAAACAAATCCTAAGTTGTCTCATCTTCATGCTGTGAAAAGAATTTTTAAATACCTAAAAGGTCAACCAAAATTAGGCCTATGGTATCGAAAGAATTCTTCCTTTAATCTGGTAGCATATTCTGACAGTGATTATGGGGGTAACAATCTGGACAGAAAGTCAACTTCAGGGGGCTGTCAATTCTTGGGAGATAGACTAGTATCTTGGCAATGCAAAAAGCAAACCACTGTGTCTACTTCAACAGCAGAAGCAGAGTATGTTGCTGCATCAAGCTGCTGTGCTCAGATTCTATGGATTCAGAATCAAATGCTAGACTATGGTTTGACTTTTCTAAATACTCCCATGTATATTGATAATACTGCTGCTATAAGTATCATTAATAACCCTGTGAAACACTCTAAAACAAAACATATTGAAATTAGATATCATTTCATAAGGGATTGTAATGAGAAGAGATTAATTCAAATTTTTAAAATTCATACGGATAACCAACTTGCAGACCTGTTCACAAAAGCATTTGATGTTGGAAGGTTTACATTTTTGGTTACTGGTATAGGTATGATAAATAGCTCATTATGATCATTATTTAATTTTAAAATGTTTTACACATGGGGTTTTGCTTGATAATTTAGCATGTTACAACAGATATTATAAGATTCTCAATATTCAATACTCTCATGACTTAGTTCTGTTAGTATAGATAGTGATTATCTTATTTAGTTCTGCTAGTACATTTTAATTCTGCTAGTTATGTTGTGTTTTTAAGCTAACAGTGCAGGGTTAAAGGCTTAAAGGTTGTTAGTTCTGCTAACTCAATTTTCTACAATATTAATTCTGCTAGCATAAATTAGTTCTGCCAGCTCTATTAATAAAAAGATGACGTGGACTTGTCCAAGTGTGAAGAAAAGTTAAAGTTACTTCTGCTGGAGTTAATTCTGTTAGAATTAATTCTGCTAAAGTTAATTCTGCTAGAATTAATTCTGCTAAGAATTACTTCTGCTAGAGTTAAGTATACCAAAGTTAATTCTGCCAGTAACTTCTTCCAACTTTAATTCTGCTAGTGTTATTTTAGGGCTTGAACGTACTGTTCACTTTAAAAGGGTATTTAAATCTGCCAAACACTACACTTTTTCAATTCACTTGCACTTTTTATCGAAAATTGAAATTACCTTTCCAAAAACCTCCCAAAACCTCTCAAACCTAACTTTCAAAAATGGCATCTTCATCTTCTTCCTCCAAAACACTCGATACTGGAGATCAACATAACGTCTGCGGCTTCCTTCTCAAGCCACATGGCTCAGACGACTACCATGAAATCATTGATTTCTTGAAGTGCACCCCTATAAGGTTTGCACTTACTGTTAATCCACCATCTTTATTTCACATATTAACGACTTCTGGACATCTGCCGTGGTGTCAGAAGTAGATGGGGTTAAAAATATAACGGCAACAGTAAATGAGAAGTCTATCATTATCACTGAAGCTTCCATATGTGCTCATCTTCTCTTAGATGATGTAGATGGTATGGAATGCTATGCTACTTCTCAGATACATGATCAACTAGTGTTGTATGGGTATGAGGGGGAGAGGACAGAAAAATTAACATATTACAAACAACTCTTCTCTCCACAACGGAAATTTTTAATCCATACCCTACAACACTGCATTTCACAAAAGAAAACTTCTTGGGAGCAGTTTAGCAGTAACATAGCTTCTGCTTTAATCTGTCTCGCCAATAATGAAAAATTTAATTTTTCAAAATTAATCTTTAATGGAATGGTAAACAATCTTGAGAAACCATAGGACAAATTTTTAATGTATCCAAGATTTTTACAACACATACTTGACCAGGAAATCCAAGATCTACCCAGGTTAGGTGGTAGATTGATCCTCTCAAATCTTTCCAAGAAAACATTTTCAAATATGAGAAGGAATGGAATGGTCAAAGGAAAAGCCTTTTCTGGGAAGATGACCAATTTAACAAACCATATGTTAAACATGCCTTCCACTGTGCCACAGGAAGTAGAAACTCCCACTACTTCTCAACCAAGTGGAACAGTTACTAAAACAAAAAGAACAAGGGACCCAAAGCCTACCAAATCAAAAGCCAAAAAGGCTAAGAAACAGGCATCTGAGGCTCCTCTTCCTCAATTGCCTAAGTCCAAAAATGATAATGAGGTGGTCACTGAGGAGCAGAGAGACCATATGGAAAGGGCTTCCACTACTGTTGCTACCTCACTAGGAGAACAGGACAGTGGTACTGGAACTAGGACCCAATCCATGGCAACACAGGATGTAGAGATGCCATTGGATTCCTCTATTGCTGAGGATCCAGTGGATATCAATATATCCAGTGGTCCCAGGTGCCAAGAAACCACATTGGGGGCTAGTGATGCTCAGACTAGGTCTGAGACATTAGCTAAATCTTCCAATGATCCATTAAAAGAGGGTAACACTTCTGGCAATGGTGAGGATAGCTTAACTATAAAGGAATTGACGGATATATGTACAAAACTATCAAAGGAAGTGGAGGGTCAGAAGGCAGAGATTGCCAGGTTAAAGGAGATGGTGGATTTGTTGATGAAAGAAAGAGATGAATCCAAAAGCATAGCTAAGAGTAAGTCAACTGGAATGAAAAGGATGCTTGTTGATGAAAGCACCAATGATGAGGACAATGTAGATCAATTTGAGTTTACTGGTGCAGGAGAAACAGAAAGGATTGACATATCTGAGGAACAGGATAATGATATTCTGGCTGAAGAAGAGCAGAAATTGCAATATGAAAAGGATCTTGAAGATCTTGAGAAGCCTGCAGATGATGTTGTGGAGATTGAGGAAAGCATTCATGGAGATGTGAGTGCAGAGCAGCTAGGAAATGTTGTAGGTAGTCTGATTCTAGAGGTATTAGATGAAGATATATCTGAGGGTGCAAACAAAAATGCCAAAGATATTTTAGATAGTGCTGCTGGAGTTAGTGCTGCTAGTGTTGATGTTAGTGCTGCTAGGGTAGTAGATGCAGAAGTTAGTGCTGCCAGTACAAAAGTTAGTGCTGCCAGTGCTTTAGATAGTTCTGCTGGGCTTAATGAACCAGAAATGGTTAAATATGCTATTCCTAAGGAAAGGGTTGGTGTTGCTGCTATGACAGAGGTTGAAAAGATTGCAGCAGATGCATTATTGAAAGTAGCAAAGAGCACAGCACAAGGGAAAAGCTCTACTGGCATATCTATCAAAGAAATTCCCTCATCACAGGTGAAACCTACAATTGATTTGGCCAAGGGAAAAGGTAAAGAAAAATTGGTTGAGCCTGTGAAACCCATGAAAAGAAAGGTGCTAGAGGATGTGAGTGAGAAGATTGCTAGAAATTTGCAAGCCCAATTTAATGAGGAGGGCAGTAGCAGGTTTGTGGAAGTGGATATGGGAGATGATGTTAAGATCATGATGACTCCTGATGAACAAATCTTCTTTGATCACCTATTAGCAGATGGAACTCACAATGCACAAATGGAAGAGTTCACTCCTGACCAGAGGCTAATATGGTATTTGGACATCTTAGAACAGAGGAGAAAACATGAGGCCCATAAGAAAATGGAGGAGAAAAGAACAAGGGCACCTACTCAGAGGCAATTAAAAGACCAATATGCTAGAGTAGTGAAGAATACAACTGGAAGAACTCTAAAGGAGTTAATGGGTATGGATTTCTATGAGCTGGAAAGGATCTATCTTAAAATCCAAAGGGACATTGAAATGAGCACACAAAGAGCCCTGGAAGAGAAATCAAAGAGTGCAGTTGCTCCAAAGGTTAAAATTCCAACTGCAGCAGAAAAGGAACTGCAAGAAAGAAAAGCAGAAATGGCAAGGGCTAAGGCAGAGCTAGAGAGGAAAGAAAAGGAAGATCTGGATGTTCTTAAAAAGAAAATTCCAAAAGAAACCCTTCATCTCAAAAGGAGGAAAAGGATGGCAGTCAGAAATGATAAAGATGATAGTGAAACAGAAGTGCCTGCTGTGGTATCTTCTACATCTGAGCCTACAAAGCCTGCTGAGGAAGTGGTTGATTGGACACAGATCAGATCAATGGTTGAGGTTGAGACACCCAAGGTACCTATTGCTGTACACTTTCCTATTATTGATTGGGTGTGGGAAAAAGATGAACAAATGAAAAAGCACCTAAGGATTGTGAGGGCAGGGAATACAGAAGAGAAATATCAGTCCTTCTATAGATGCATAAAGAACTTATCTAGAGATGACTTAGATGACATGTGGAGCATTGCAGTTAGAAAATATTGTTGGTGCATTTCTGTGTGTCAGTCACTTGGTCAACATTTGTAATTGTAAAAGTCAATTAGTCTGAGTATGTAACATAATTATATAGAATATTGTACATGCGACACAGCTTGTGTCGCAGGTAGGTCTGAGTGTGAGTATAAATATGTGTGTTAAGTTATCATTTGAGATTGATCAAACCCTAGAGAGTGAGAGAGGCATGGGCAGAGAGACAGAGAAAGAGTGTGAGTATTGTAATCGTTATTCCTTAATCGTGAATACATACAAAGATTATAGATATCGTGTTTGTGTGTTTGATTAAACGTTCATTACTTGATTGTTTGTATTCCGCACTTTCAATCGAGTAAACGATCTGATTAGGTCCGACATACGGGTACCTACATATGGTATCAGAGCCGTGAATCGGAGATTCAACGGTTTTGGATCGTGATTTGAACGTTTTCGGTTTGATTCGTGAAGGTTTTCTTGTTTAATCTTCGTTTCTGGGTTGTTTAGGTTGAAGATTGTAATTTCCAGTCATATTTTTGGTGCCCGATCGTCCTCCGTTCATCGATTTCAATTAGGGTTTCGAAAAGTGTCGAATTTTAGGGTTTGGCGCTGCTGCAGTCGCGATTTGGGACACAAAATTGTGTCTCAGCACTATTCATTGCGACACAAAATTGTGTCTCAGCACTATTCATTGCGACACAAAATTGTGTCTCAGCACTATTCATTGCGACACAAAATTGTATCTCAGCACTATTCATAGCGACACAAGCTACAGTGCTTGCGACACAAGCTACAGTGCTGAGCACTATTCAAAAAAAAAAAAAAAAAAATTTTGGAGGAAAAACTCGAATATGGATTTTGCCAAGGTTGCTCCTTCTAAGTCATTATTCGATAGTAACTTCAACAAATGGAAGACAGAGCTTAAGAATTTCATTGCATACAAGGATCCTAATTTGTTGTTTTTAATTGCCGAGCAGAGATACGAGCAACCGACTCTTAAAGGGACTATGACATCCGATGAACGAAAAAGATATGACAATAACAAGAGAGCGTATGAGATGATCACAAAGTGCTTACCTCAAGATATGGTCCTTTATTATAAAAATCAAGCAACGGCTTATGATTTATGGCAAGCGTTGCTCTTCAGTTTTGGTAACCTTGATCAGCCAAAATCGTTAAGTCCAGATGAAGGGATCGAGGAGAGATTGATAAAGGAAGAGGAGCCTCAGAACAATGCATTCGTGGCTCAACTAAATGAGGTTGATTCTGAACCATCCTCTTGTGTTTCATGTATTAAACTAACTAACCAGATTAACAGGTATAAGGAAGATAGCGAACATTTGATTTCTGAAAATGAAAAATTAAGAGAAGCTAATAGTTTGTTAAAAGAAAATGAGAAAATGTATGAAAACAAACATAAAGCTTTCATGGAAGAAAAAGGAGAACTTCGAGCTAAGATTTATGATCAGCAAGATGAAATTTCTAGTTATGTAAATATGCTTACTAAAGTTAAAAAGGATCTTGTTGATACTGAAGCTGAAGTTCTAAACTTGAAAGAAAAATTGTCAAAAGTTGCTTCTTCCAACTTAGTCTATAATGGGATGCTAGACTCTCAAAGGACAGATAAAAGGAATAAAGTAGGAATTGGTTATACCCATGTCCCGCCACCTTTTGATTTTTGTCCTTTGCCATCTAAAGACCCCATCAAAGACTATGCGCCTACCTTTGTTAAGGCAGATGTTACACCTGTTAAACCAGCTGTCAGTATTAAAATAAGTACGCCTACATTTGTTAAGGCTGAAAGTAAACCTTCGGTTAGTGTCAATGAGGTTGTTGAGGTAGAGGATCTACCAGAGGAAGCTAAAATTCAAGTTGAAAAGGTTGATGTTAAGCCCGAAAATCATATACTTACCAATGAAACTGTAAAGGTTTCAAATAAAAAGGGTAAAAACAAGGTTGAAAATGAATCCAAAAAGGTTCAAAAGCAAATGAAGGATTCAAATGTAAAATTTATAAATGAACAACCTTCAACATCAACTTGCTCAACTTCGAAGGCTTCTACATCAATGTGTACACATAAGTGTTCATGTTCTGTAAATGCCTCATCTTCTACGCCTTCTACTGTTCATCCTCCACCAAAACAATTTGAGGGAACTAATTGGAATCGATCTTATGTTGAACGTCGTTCTTGTTTTCATTGTGGTCAACAGGGCCATATTATTAGGGATTGTAAGTTATTATCCCTAAATAGGTATGGAAGAGGGATGCCAAGAACTTCTTCTTTTAGGAATTCTTTTTCAAAATATGTTTCAAGGCGTGGTTCGTATTCGCCTGTATCTAGTTGTGCATCAAACTCTTAAAAACTATGGCTAGAGTAAACAAAGTTGTGCCTAGTAGACCTCAATTTCGAAAGCACAACATTGTTGAAAACAAATCGTCTGAACCTAAGCAGGTTTGGAAACCAAAATCCACACACAACACATCAATGAAATCAACCGAGTTTTTAAAATATCATAAACTTGTTGATGTGATGATTATGGATGATTTTGGACTATCCAAGTCTATCAAGGCTTGGGTGTCCCATAAGTACTAATGTTTAATTGTTTGCAGTGTTGCAGTCAGGTTTTTGATAGCTAATATGTTTTTGTGACTGTGAGGATGTGGATATTGTTGGAAGATTGTCTTCAAGGTGGTTATGTGTGATGATTTGAGATTGGATGGAAGATTGTTTTCAACGTAGTTACGAGGTGGTAAAAGTGCTATAAAGGATTTGATTTGACTTGATATGTGATTTTGAAACTTTTATTTAAATTTTATCTATTTTTATTTGTTAGGAATGCAACAGCCATTCTTTGTACTTTTTAGTATCAAAGAAATGCAATGTTGCGAAATTTGTTAAATTAAAAAAAAAATACAAAAAATATGTTTAATGTTTAAGGGGGATATAAGAATTTGCTGTTCAGGGGGAGTAATTTTAAAATATTAAAAATTCTGATTACTTGGATCAGAAATGTGAACAGCAAGATTCTTAATTCTTGAAAACGTTGGATTGTGTCTGTAAACAACTAGGGAAATGATAGTACATCAGGTGACATGCACAAAATGGAAATTCTAAGGTTTATCCTTGATGTATCAGTAGGTTTATCTAGCATACTTACTACAGTTTTTATATACACTAGCTTCATCATATGATGTACTGGTAGGCATGATTCTACCGGTCTCTGGGTTATTAAGAAGTAATATAAATACGTGTCTATAATCTTTTGGTAAAAACCTTGTGATGTACGACTCAAAGTCTTAAATCCTTAATGTAGCTTGACATACTTCTATCTTTGGAGTTTTTATCTGAAATTATTTGGGGGTTTATGCTGATTGTTTCCTCTGTTATACGTAAGTACATACCTGGTCTCAGTTAGTATAAACTCAAAACTAAGCAAACGTGAGTCAATGCACTTGCAAAGTCTTAATTCTTAAGGTACCGAACAAGGTCGCCACAAATTTGGTTTGACTGCGATTGGTTTTGCTTAAACCTGAATGAAGTTATGTTGCTCTGTTGTACGTCGGTACAGACCTGTCACCGTTGGCTTGATTCTTAAAAATAATTTTCTTGTATTTTCTCTAAATATGGAAACTATGTTCATGTCTGGATTATAGGGGTATGTCTATGGTGCGGACCACAGAGAAATATTCATACTAACAATAAAAGGTTAGCTCGCAGACACGGGTGTAACATGTTTAAGTGGAAAAACAATACCAGTAATCGTCTTGAAATAATCTTTATAAAAGGTGTTTTAAATATGCTAAGTAAATTTAACATTGACAATTATACTGGTAATCGAGATAACACTTACTATTTGCTAATAATTGCATGTTGTCCTGATATGATCCCTAAGCAGACTTAAAACAATCTTATCCCCAATTTATTTTAATCTTTGTTCTTTACTTTTCATTTTTAAGGAAAAAAAAAGATTTTATTTCTATGTTATTTTCTTCAATATCACATATCTTGTTAAAGTCAAATATTGAAGATGTAAAGGGTGTTGGTTATTCTCCAAAGACTGTGAAGATAAATTCTATTGGAGAAGCTGCTAATGATTGAGAGATGGTCACAGAGTTTGAAGATCTTATTGTATGATAAATGTGTGTCATTCACATGAATCTAGACATCAAAATTTTTGAAGACCATGCTATCTCAATGGGGGAGTTTCTGACTGTTGAAGATCAAGCTATCTCCTTGGGGGAGTTTGTTGGTGAAGACTAATTGAAGCTCATTTGACCAAGATGATGACATGGGGGAGTTTATTGGTGCATTTCTGTGTGTCAGTCACTTGGTCAACATTTGTAATTGTAAAAGTCAATTAGTCTGAGTATGTAACGTAATTATATAGAATATTGTACATGCGACACAGCTTGTGTCGCAAGGGTCACAATAGCGACACAGCTTGTGTCGCAGGTAGATCTGAGTGTGAGTATAAATATGTGTGTTAAGTTATCATTTGAGATTGATCAAACCCTAGAGAGTGAGAGAGGCGTGGGCAGAGAGACAGAGAAAGAGTGTGAGTATTGTAATCGTTATTCCTCAATCGTGAATACATACAAAGATTATAGATATCGTGTTTGTGTGTTTGATTAAACGTTCATTACTTGATTGTTTGTATTCCGCACTTTCAATCGAGTAAACGATCTGATTAGGTCCGACATACGGGTACCTACAAATATCAAAATGCTCAAAGGCATAGTGATGAGCACATTCTCTACAACAGTCTCTCAATTCTGTGTGAGATGGATCCTGAAAATGACTTCTACAAGGATACCTCAAGGGTAAAGGCATGGTACTACTATTCTCATAATGGAGTACATATGGTGCAGTTAAACAGTGGAGTGTTTGCCTATTTCTTTATTGGGACTGAATATCCATAGAATATTGGTCATCTGAGCTCAATGCTTTCTCTCACAATGAAATGTGATGATCTTGATACTGCTGCTTCTCTGGTGCATGAGGTTCAACAATATTATAAGAAAGCACAAGAAAAGCATGCTGCTCAGAGTGAAGAAAGAAGAAAGAAAAGAATGGCAGAGCTCAAGAAACAATTTGAGCAGATCATGAAGTAGAAACTTGAATCTATTCTGGGAAAGATCAAGTTTAGGGGGAGATTGTTGGGCTAAATTCTTCTGGTTATCAAAGGTCAAATTATTCTAAGTGTTTAAGTCTGTTCAAGGTTAGTGCTGCTGGGCTATGAAGACTTAGTTCTGCTAGTAGAAGTTAGCTCTGTTCATTTATTGGAAACAAAGTTTTCCAGAGTTAGTTCTGCTAGTCATTCAATGGTTAGTTCTGCCAAGCATCTACAGAGTTAGTGCTGCCAAGTGCCAAAGTTTGCAAGATTTAGTTCTGCCAGTTCAAAAAGATAGTTCTGCTCGTATTTCTGTTAATGCTGCTTAGTGGGTCTGCTTTCTACCAACTCTGCAACACAAGTACACCTACTGCAGACATGCTTTTGAGGAATAGTGCACGCTGCAGACAAGGAATGGTAATGCATTTAATGCAGGCGTGTTTCCTAGAAAAACTTGTCAATTGTAAAGTAGATTTTGTATAGATTTTATACAAGTTATTTAGTCTATAAGTATGTACTTGAGTCAAGTGTGTAACAGAGATCTGTGTGTGTGTATGCCTAAGTGTGTCCAATAGTTTTAGTTAAGTTGTAACCAAGCTTCAAGGTTCTCTTTGTAACCCTGATACAGTTGTGTATCCGTATTATTCAATAATAATATTGTGGCTTTTGATTATTGAATCACTTGTGTTCTTGTTTTGTTTACAACTCTACTTCAATTACATTACAAGTTACATAAATCTTTCACTTGATAAGTGTTATTCCGCAAACTGCTTGTCAAGAAATTCTTAGTTTGTGTCAATACATTTGTGTAAGCAAGTGTTATTGTGGGACCCCACACTTATTTCATGGCAACGTTTTAAAAATTACATATGTATGTTGGAATGTGGACTACACGTTATCTACATACATAGTATTAAGTGCATACAGACATGTAGACATACATGTATTGCGTTAAATAACCGTATTATATCCATCACTAATATATAGTTTGGACCTTAAGAGATCTAATTATATTTATTCGTCCATGTCATTCAATATAAAGTGTATGAGAATTAATGTGACAATGTGTAGAACTTCTGGGTTATCATTGTCAATTGGTGATGGAGAAATTGATATACAGAGACATATAAAAGGGTGTGGTCCCTAATTATTGTACACATAATTCTGGCGTCGATTTATTTCTCTCAAACATGATATCCATCATTCACAGGGAAAGGCCAAATCATACAAGCAAGCGGATTAATCACAAACCCTCTATTAAATTGATTCAATGGAATCATGTATGATTCCACAATTAATTTCATATTCAAACAATGATCTGAGCAAGTGATCTTTGGGATGTCCTTTCAATGTATCCTTGAACACTTTATATACAAAACCCCGAGTATAAAATTAAAAGTCCAACAAACCTTGTATACATTTTCATTAATATTATCATATAAAGAGTGGATGTATTCATGTTTGACTACTAGTATGTAGTATGACATATAAATTTATTAAGGGTTAAAAATGGTTTAATCCTCAAAGTTTCACTTTTTTTTCGTTTTAACCACTCAACTTTATTTTAAATGTTTTAACCACTCAACTTAGGGTCAATAATGATTTAATCCCTGAACTTTCAATTTATTTTCGTTTTAACCACTCAACTTTATTTTAAACGTTTTAACCACTCAACTTATGAGTTGACCATACTTTAACCACTAAAGTTCATTTGCCCATTAAAAAAAACCTTTCGTTAACTTATAATGAAAGTTTAGATCGGGATATATAAACTTTAAACTGATTTTTTTATCGACCAAGGTTGTCAAAATAGAGATCTTACCTAGGATCATTTTTGTCTTCACAAGATCCAAATCGTAAGATCAAATCGGGATCGTAAGATCTTACGATTTCGATTTGAGCGTAGGATCTTACGATATCGATCCGATCCGATCTTACTTAATGTTTTGGTCAAAAATTACACTAAGCAATTAAGTGATCAAATTTTAGATTGTGAGGTATAGTGTTGAAATTACTTTCAAGATAATTATGTTGTTATACGATTATCTATATTGGTAAATAAGAATTTTGAATGAAAATACACTGTAAGTGCGTTGATCCTTGTTGAATAAAGATTTAAGACAAAAGCTCAAGAACAGATTAATGGTAATGCTAAATAAACAATGAAAAAAGGTAAAGTAAATGTAATCGACACGAAGATATACGAGGAAAACCCTTGATCAAGATTGATCGCCGGCACAAAACCTCAGGAAGGATCAAATGATCCTTGCCTTTGTTGATTTTATTAAAATGAAAATAATGGATTACAAGCTAAGAGCACAAGGATGATCGGCTAAGTGATTATGTGTGCGAATCTAGCTAAGTGTTGATGAAAAAGAAGTATTAACGAGAGTAATAGCAGAGTGTTTATGTGTTTTGCAGGTGAAAATAGTGTGCATTCGTTAACCTAATCGATCATCCATGTCTCAATTATATACTAAGAGCGTATAACAATATTTTCGAGAATCTCGGGATCCTCCGATGAAGGATGAAGACCACCAACGTCTCTTTTGACTTCATTTTACACGTGCAGTTGACTTGGTCATCCTTGAATCATATCAAAGCTCCCTCACGTAATCCGGAGCATATCTTATTAACGCGTTCCATATATGACCTGGTCAATACTCAAAGAAAATAAACACGTTAAACAGCGCATGATCCTGAACTAATATAGGTCCAGGATCCTGAGCTATGCACACTCCAGAATAAACATAGGATCCTTACTTACTTATCCCGCTTATCCATTATCCTCCATAATTATATTAAACAAATATATCATGACTAAGATCCTGCAAGATAAATAATAAGAGTATTTCCAGGATCCTTAACTATGACTGTGATCCTGAAAGTATACTTACAAACTATCATTATCCTGATATGCGAATACGAAATATAAATGATTTTCATACCTGTGAGATGAATATATTATGCCAATCAGGATCCTGCAACGTTAGTTAAAAATCTACCCACAACACTTAACATGAATATAAGTTAAGAAAATATAAATTGGTTAATTTTTGTCCAATAAAAGGTTAATAGGTTTATTATTTAATTAATTACTACACGTAAAACTATTCAATTTTTAAACTAAAATAGTTTATCGTGTGAAAATCTATATCTTTAATTACAAATATAGTAATCTAAGTTGACAGGATAAGTATGAATTGATGCTATGATGTTTAAACTATAAAAGTTTAATTAATTTGTCATGCAATTAATCTTTTATATGCATTATAATACATATTTATGAGATCATAATCGAAATTGTAAGATCTTACAATCCCGATTTGATTTTACTATTTCGATCTTGTGAAGACAAAAACCATCATATGTAAGATCTCTATCTTGACAACCTTGGTCGATAAAAAAATCAGTTCAAAGTTAATATATCCCGATCTAAACTTTCATTATAAGTTAACGAAAGGGTTTTTTTAAATGGACAAATGAACTTTAGTGGTTAAAGTATGGTCAACTCATAAGTTGAGTGGTTAAAACGTTTAAAACAAAGTTGAGTGGTTAAAACGAAAACAAATTGAAAATTCAGGGATTAAACCATTATTAACCCTAAGTTGATTGGTTAAAATATCTAAAAAAAAAGTTGAGTGGTTAAAAAAAAAAGTAAAACTTTGAGGATTAATCCATTATTAACCCATTTATTAAAAGCTTCTACATTTAGCATGAAGCTAAATGGAGCTACTATTAAATGAGTAGTACATGGTCCAATCACATTATTATAAGTGTGTTTCTTTTATTTCTTTTGTTTGATAAAATTGTAAAAGATATTAAGTTGTCTTTAATATTAAAGAGATGAATGTTAAGAAGCTTTTGGGGTAACAAAATAAAATCATGGCGTTTATACTATTTGACACTTTAACTTAGATAGCCCATCATTACTTTTTTTTTTTTTTCACCTAAGATTTTCTATATAATATTAAATGAATTAGTCATGATATTCTTCTTAATAAATAAATAAATGAAAGAGGTTGTAAAAATGTTTGAAAACCTTTAATCCAATGAAAAAAATGCACACGGGCTAAATAATTATTACAATACGAAGAAATGCATAACTAAAAAGATGCAAAATCACTAAAGTTTATTTAATAAGAATCGATAATTAAACGAATCAAACTGTATTTAGACGATAGTTTTGTATCGTATCGGAGTTTTTTACAGTATTCTCTTTTAGTTTCCACCGCAACGTGCGAACTAAAAAATACTTGTTAAATATATGAGACATTGATATTAAATCGTAGTTTTTCTCATCATAAAAAGAAGTTGTGTACATGCGTATTGAATTCGTTTGCATTCACATGAGTTGTATATATGTTAGAATTTTCAGACTCTACTATGAATTTTAATTTAGTATATATAACAATATAATAACTCTTTAATTGGATAGTAAATATTCCAACAACCTAATTTAGTAAAATGATATATCTGATGATGGATGTAATAAGACGTACAAAGAGACTTACAATGCACGTAGGAGTGATAATCATTATATGGGTGCAGTAAGAAATATGATTGCCGAAGATATAATGGAACTGAGATAAAAGTTATGTTATGTCATGAAATGTACTTGTATCACTTATCTTACAATTTAATGAAAATGGCATAACTAGTACTTTAGAAAATATATGTTATCTATAGATAAAAAGCAAGCTTGCACATTATCATACAACAATGCCCCTTTAAATCAATAAGCTATACGGTAAGAATTGAAATTATTATTACCGTGTTAATTAATGTTAATAAAATAGTTGCATGCATATATGATGGCAGAATTGAAATTGCCACGACCAGATTTTGGGTGAGTAAGATTATCTGATTATGCATTACCTTGATGGTATGCAATGTAATATAATTTGCTAAACTAAATAATTTGACTCATAGTTTACTTTTATAAAGTTTTTAGATGTATGCTATACGGTCATAATACAAGACAAAATAAAGGTAAATCGTTCACAAAGATATATTGATCGATCGAATAACAATAACTATTATTTCATTTTGACGTGTCAACTCATCGTCTAAAATCTAAACCCCTCGCAAGGTGAGGGGCATTTAAATCCTCGTTATTATCATTTTATAACTATATATCATTTTGCACTTCTCGTTTTATTTCCTTTCACTACAATTTCAATTATTTCTTTGATCGAATAGAATTTGTAACATATAATTTGTTTGATGCTTCGATTGTCATATTTTTCAATCTGCATAATTTCTGCTCAATTTCGTAATGAGATTCTTATTGCAGAGTGATAATATAATGGATTACGTAAAAAGCATGAGCAATTATATTTTTTATTAGTTTGATATCATATTATTTATAGGCGTATTGAAATTTGTCAAGGGTTAATTACTTGCTGTCTGTAGAAAATATTGCGAAAATATAGTGGCTTTTATCAAATATGGGTTGTTATTTACAATATATTTTTCTTGAATTAAGAACCATCATAAGCTTAATACATATCATTAGAATTCACACACACATATTGAATAGAAAACCCAATATATATATATATATATATATATATATATATATATGTGTGTGTGTTGAGTTTTCTATTCAATATATGTGTGTGTGTGTTTGTGTGTAAATTCTGATGATATGTATATGTATTAAGCTTATTAAGAACCATCATAAGCTTAATACATATCCATATTATCAGAATTTACACACACACATATATTGAATAGAAAATCCAACATATATATATATATATATATATATATATATATATATATATATATAAGGTCTATGATGCTGACCTCACTTTAGCTGATTTGGCTTCTCTACAACATTCCTTTCTGATGACGTGTCTTGATCTCCATACTTTGCTTATGTCAGCGACGTAGTCCTTAATTTAATAGATTAAAACTGTATTTTAGGATTAATCGATTTTTCTGCTGCTTTGATTTTGTGAGTTACTAGATATACAACATGCTTTTTGAAAAGCTTTTAATCTAATTGGGTATTCTAACTTTTTTTTTAAGTGGGTACTCTATACTACCAATGTCATGCTTTTCTTGAAAAAAGTAATTTTTTGGACATTTGGTAATTGGTTACTGCAAAAATTAAAAATCATTATTGGGAAATATGGAAATTTATTTGCACGCTTCTATACCAGTTAGCAAATACCACCATCCACTCTTGATTTCTTTATCAGATCATCATTTATCTTTCTTCTTTATTCAAATATAGCTTCTTGCTCTACCTTCATCTCCACTATTGTTTTTCGAATTCAAAAGGTGAGATAGATTTAATTATTTTGTTTATAATTGTAGATGAAACTAATGTTTGTTGACTTTTTTCTTGATATATAGTAGATCGTGGAGATGCTTAGTACTGATTTTTTTTATTGTTGTTAGTTTGCACATTACTTGCAGATGAGATTCATGGAAAAATTGGAGAGGTGATTTGATCCGTTAATTGATTATGGGTAGTTATTGGTAATGTGGTGAATCATATATTTGATAAATGCTCTCAGGTTTCAGGTTTGACTTTTGTCATTTGTAATATGCAAAGGTGCTTTTGTTAGTATTGTTGTATTTTCTCGATCTGGATCAACTTATTGAAGACTGGAGAGAGGTTGGTGTAGTAGAATGGTTTGTAGTCTGTTCAGTTTTAAGATATCATGTCTATACATAAAAGTTCTTTCACAAGTTCAAGTCGTCATTGATGAGACTATCATATCCCTTTATATGACAAATACTTTTTAAGAAACCTCAGATCATAGTATTGCTTTCTGGTGTGTAGAAGTGGTGCTAATATTTTGCTCTCATATAAGATTTTTTATACATATTTATTTTTATAAATATATGTGAAGATCACGTTGATGAAGGGTTTAAGGTTCTGTTATTATATGCCTTTCTTTGACTATATCATATTTGTAGCTGATTTTAGATATGTTTCTGAAATGCAATTTTTCTAAAATGTCTACGCGGGTGGTGTCAAATGTGTAATGGGTGATCTGCAGGTGGTGTCAAATGGGTAATGCAGATCGACTGAAATTGTGGTCCTAGAGGAATGGTAATAGCTGATGATATCTAATTGAGGTAATATTGTTCTTTGTGTGTATTATGTGATATAAAAAAACCTAAAAAGGAGTTAGGATATTAGTGTCTTGAAAGTATATTTTTTACTGTAATATACTTTTTGGTTGTTTTTTGTGTGTATTCAGTAATACTTGCAACTTAATCAAATAATTTTTTGATTTTGATTTTTTTTGTCAAAACTGTGTATATACGGGTCAATAAACTTATTATAAATTATATTAGATGTTAACTTATATATAATTGGTCTATGCTGTTGACCTCACTTTAGCTGATACACTGTACAAATTAAGCATGATTTCCATTTCCTTGAATACATTACCCTATAGAAGAGTATGCACATAAACATTTACTTACACAAAGTACCCTATGAAAGAGCATGCACACAATACCCTATGCAATATGAAATACAGTAGTAAATTAATATATGACATATAGGGGATATGAACATGGACTGTTAAAGGCAACGTCCACTAGGTTCGCAAAGTATCATTTATCAAGTAAGCCTAATTTTTCATTTTTATTTTTGTTGCTGCTAGACTTATGCTAAAACTGATTTAGTTCTTTCATTCTTATTTTTGTTGTTGTAGTAAAACTACGCTTATGTTAAAGGATCGTTTGTTTTGTTTTGTCTGCATCATACATAATTGTTTTGTCATGGTTGAATGGATCATTTAACTTTGTGGTTTGGTAATTGATCTCTCTGTCCCAATTTTAACCAATCATAAAGCATGTAAGTGGAGAAAAATAAAATTTTATTGGTCAACACAATAATCAATGCACTTTTCTTGATGATATCGTAACCTCGCTTCCGATAGTATATTCAAGATAAGATAAGAGTTGTATACAACAAATTATAATTATACAAAATATCTTATGCTTATAACATGCATTTGATGATCTTACAATATTTTTATTTGACCAATTTTATAACGCCTTATTTGTGACACCCGACAAATTAGGGCTAGTTATTAGTTTCCAATCATCTGCTAATACATGTAATTAGTGCTAGATTAGGCTAATTGTATGTATCAATATATATATTGGAATATATATACACGTAAACGATTATGTTTAATCGTGCATTTTCATATCGGGCGGATCCCGATACATTAATACGGACGTTGGTGAACTCAATTTATTAAATAATATAAAATTATTTGATAAACATACTTATTTCCAAATATTATTGCGATAATATTTCATAAGCATTTCGTATCGTATATAATGCTCAGAAACAACCAAAAACGCGCGAAACACGCCCAACAAACAAAATAAACCCAAATTATATTTTTATAATTCATTATTAAGTATTTTGATAAAATACTTCAAGTAAAAATATTGAGATTTAAATCGTTAGATAAACACGCGTGTCAAACGTGTAACGCCTAAATAAACGTCGAAACGAACGGGTAAACGAGCACCGCACGGAGTGCAACTTTGGGAAAACAATTTAGGCACCCACATGGGGTGGGGGCCCATGAAAATCTGCAGAAAAATGGGAGCCATGCCCCCATTCCCCTTGCTTTTGAATTACACCAAACACACCTCACCCTTACTCCCATTTTCACACTTCACCTCCTCTCTCCTTTCCCTCTCTCTCTAACTCTGGCTCTCTCTCTCTCTCTCTCTAGACAACCATCACATCTCAAGAACAACCACCATCAACCACATATCACCACCCTAGAGCCACCACAAACCACCACGCCGGAAATCAAGAAAACGCAAGAAAACGAGCTTTCGACTCCATTTCTTTCACTCTTCATCTAGATCATTGTAAGGACCCTTTTATTTTCTTAGCTCTACTTTCTTTATGGTTATTAATATATTTTAGTGTTCACTCAACTTTCGTATGTATAAAACATTAATCGAAACACGATTTAAAACTTGTAATCTTGAGTTATACATTATGTCCATAAAAATGATCAAATTCCATGATTTTTATAAAATTCATCTCTTAACTAAAATGGACGTTTCTTAAACCAAAAATGTGTTTCGTGGTGTTAGCTTTCCAACGACATCAATTTCGGAACATATCGACTTCGTTTGCTATTTTAAAATAATATTTCCGTTAAGGTGCACATTACTGTTCCAGCGGACAAAAACATCCACCTCTTTCTCGAGACCATATCTCGAGTTCTAGACCACTAAAACGTATGAGACCAGTGCCAAAACCTCAAATATTTCGTTAACTTTCAAAAGTTCTTCTTTGGCCACTTCCAGAAATACACGGATTTTTGTGTATAACTCGATCTCTGAACACATGTCCATTTTGGACCGATCCGACCACTCTTCATGATTATTTTTGTTAAAAATAGTAAATGAATATATAAAAATATCATAAAGTGCAGAAATGAACCAGACATATATGAGGACATGTGTGATTTTTGGTTAGGTATAAATCGGATTATAAATGGTCCAATTCGAGAGGTTTATCGAGTTTAAAATCTGGAAAAATGAATACTAAGGACTGTTTTGGTATTTTCATAGAACCGACACTTTGGGTTAACCTCGACATGAACCAATAATTTTTATAAACTCCCTTAACCATTTTAAGACTTCCCTAAAAGTTTCAGGTCGAACCGAACACGTTTGACCAAGTCAACGAAAATGAACACTTAAACGAAAACGGAAATCCCACCTGCGACAATACCTCATTGTCGCATGAACAGTGTCCGACAATACCTCATTGTTGCATGAACAGTGTCCGACAATATCCCATTGTCGCATACCTTATTGTCGGAATTGATTATCGGATGATTGAGTATTTTCTCGATTGTCGCATGAAACCACATTGTCGTGATATCATTGTCGCAATAACTAACACTTTCATACTTGAAAACCGTCTCATAAATGCTATTGTCTCATGAATAGTAACTTGCTATTGTCTTATGAATAGTGATTCCCGATAATCGCTATTGTCTCATGAATAGTAACTTGCTATTGTCTCATGAATAGTGATTCCCGATAATCGCTATTGTCTCATGAATAGTAACTTGCTATTGTCTCATGAATAGTGATTCTCGATAATCGCTATTGTCTCATTAATAGTAATCGCTATTGTCTCATGAATAGTAATTCCCGACAATCCTTATTGTCTCATGAATAGTGATCGCTATTGTCTCATAAATAGTATATCCCGACAATCCTTATTGTCTCATAAACAGTAACCGACTTTTCAAACAAGACAATATCACGATATACTTGATTTAACGTCAATACAATATTTGGAATAACTCGGAAACATATGACACATATACTTTTGTAAGTATACAATGAGACAAACATAATAATAATGCTTTTGATAATCATTATTACGAAACTCACCAACGGACCGTACATATTTTTAGAACTCAAACTAATCAATCAAACAACCAATGTATTTGGACATAACTAGTTGGATGAACAACTAGCATAGGTGATTTATAGAGATACCTACTTATATCCCTAACCTTGCACGTTTAGGACGCCCGGCAGGTTACGATCGTTGAGATGACAGCATTACTTGTACACCATCATTATTTGCTATTAGCAAACGCATCAGACTCAGGTGAGTCTCATAGCCCCTCATTTTCTATTTTTACCCAGGGGTGGGAATACATGCTCAGCTTTGTTTTACATGTGAACACAAGTACAAAACATCGATATATTGACTGCATGAGTTTGTTTTACCTAATCATGAAGCCCTCCACTACATAGTTTGTTAGTATTGCTATAGCGTGAATGTTAGTGTATGGTACCATATGGGATTGACAATCCCCGTCCGGGCTAGTCGCGCTACCACGACTGCGGTCGAACGGATGCATTATCATTTGTTCATACATGTGTAGATTAGGCACATGCAGGAGGCAACCTCGCTCAGGTCATTAAAGGTGGATCCTGACACCCTCAGTTAAGCTCAAACTATGGCCTCATGACAGTAATATACAATCATTATTTTATTTACTTAATTGCAAATTATCATACTTAAATCTTGTGGTTCATAACTCATATTTCATCATTATACAAACCTGTGAGCTCACCAGCTTTTAGCTGACCTTTTAGCATATATTCTCAGGTACACAACAGTAGTAAGACTGCTCAGGATTAGCTAGCTCGAGTCGCATTCAGATATCAGGAGATTCACATGCATTTCTACATTTTGTACAAATAGATATGCCTTAGAATCTCTTACATTTAGCTTGCGAGCTTTTGTAAACAGTATAACATTGTAAAACTTTTATATCACCAATGTAATGGTTTAAACGATGCATATAGAGTCGTTCACTTTATCTTATGTGCTTTTGTGTATTGATTAGTCGCGCCCCAACCCGATTCGCTTCCGCAACCCGAATTTGAGGGTGCGACATTATTTGTATACTTTTATTATAATGTTGACTTTTTATATGTATTCTAAACAAAACTCGTGTATTCATGGGTTAATTAACTAGTATATATATATATATATATATATATATATATATATATATATATGATCATGACTTATACCCTACGAGAATACATTACACAATAATAAATATATGTATTTCTTAGATTTTTCTTTGATATAATAGTTAGATTTAATAAAATTAGTGCTATAAATACACTTTAGAATGAAACAAATATTTAAAATGCTTATACATGAGATACCTATTTTACAACAGAAAATAATCTGAATGTTATTAATGAGTTTGCAATAGTATATTGATTTTGAATAGGTAATTATGAATAGTAAAAATCACTTTTGGTAATTGTATGTGTTTCAATCATTCAACATAGCTTTTATATCAAAGGAGAATAAAAGATTATATAATAATAACTTAACCATATATAATTGTGTGATGTATTAGTCCATAGGATATATACCTTGATAAATGTATATGCAAATTTTATAAATTATCATGTAAAAAGTTGATGATGGTTCTACGAACTTCTTAAAACTATTAAGACATTAACTCGTGTTTAAGTAACATTGTAAAAATGTTATTTGTCTAGTTTAAAATACTAAAATTAACAAGTTATTTTAATTATTTTTTGTTGCGATTATTGTGTTATGACCATACTAAAAGTATTTAGTTTATATTTGGAGATGTATTAACGTCAACTATGGCGATCGGCCAATTATGTTGTCACAAATTTAATTGATGATATGTTATCATAAACTAGAATAATATATCCGTGCAATGCGGAGATGTAAGTTACAATGATAAGTTACATGAAAATTTTAAAACTTATTGTATGTATTTTGTGGAGAAGGTTCAAATGAGAACCACTCTAAAGTTGAGAACTTTGAGAACCGGCCACATCAAATACGTGTTTGTTCACATGTGATTAACTTCAATCATATGTGAACATTGATGTAGGTTTAATTGAAAAAGAAAAGGTCAAAAAAGTTCTAAATTTATATCGAAAAACGCAAAAAAATATATATATATTCATATGTGAACGATAATGTGAACAAATCGGTTAATTTGTGTTTTCGATATAAATTTAGAATATATTTTTTACTTTTTTCATTTTCAATTAAACATACATCAATGTTCACATATGATAAAAGTTAATCACATGTGAACTAACACGTATTTGATGTGGTTCTCAAAGTTCCCAACTTTAAAGTGGTTCTCATTTGAACCTCCCACTGTATTTTGTATATTATAATTTTAATATGAAATTGTACTTATATGTTTGTGTATAGTAAATAGTATAGATTAATAAAGAATAGTTTTATTAATGGAAATGCTAATATGCCAAAAATAAGTTAAGGATAATATAGTTATTTCCTTGTGTTAAGACTAATTTAAGATCTAGATGGAGATGTTTTATATGTAGTAGTGATAGTGATAGTGATATATATAGATGAAGAGAAAAAAGTATATTTAAAATTCCATTTAGAATTACATATATACGGATGTGGTCAAGATCTATTAGTTAAAACTAAAGCGTTTTATTAATGTTAATTATAACTTATAAGTACTTATATTGTTTTATTAATGTTAATTATAAGTACTTATATTATTCTTTTGTATAGAATAATTTTACTTGTAGACTTTTTTTAACCGAGTTTGATGAGGCTGAAAATCGTGTAAAGGAGTGACGAAGAATCACCCGTGAACTATTTCTTGAGTGTAGGATAGTATTTCTTTCGATTAGAAGACTTGAGATTCTTCTTTCTTTAGCTTATCAAATAAGTGAAAATCAAGACATATTAAGAAAGTCTTAAACCTGATCTTTACATTTCAACTTCTCTGTTTATTAACATTCCCCTGGACCAATTTCAGCTATAAGCAATTGTAATGGTTTTCCTCTCACGAGTGGCTATATCTTTGGAACATACTTGAAGGATACCATTAACATCTATATTGAAGCAAACCTCAATTTCTGAATATCCTTTGGGACCTAGGGTAAGGTCGTAATGGTCGAACTTTCCAAGTAATACGTTGTCCACGACTTTGTTGTTCTCACCCTGATAAACATGGATACATACTGAATTAACATTGACCCATGAATGGAATTTCGCCTTCATACTTACTGGTATGGACGTGTTGCGGGGAATAAGAACAGACATGCTACCAAGTTCACCAAATTCTCTGGTTTCTATTCCTAAAGAGAGAGGAGTCACATCCGATAATAAGACATCTTGAGACACATCAGCGTCATTTCCACTTGACTTTGAAGCCAAGATTGCAGCGCCGAAAGCGACAACCTCATCACCATTCATGCTCTTGCAAGTCTCTTCCCATCAAAAAAATGTTCCAACATTTGTTGTACTTTCGGAATCCTAGTCGACCCTCCAACAAGCACCACCTCATCAACATCCTTCTTGCGCATTTTTCCATCACTCAAACATTTACCAACCAGTTCAATGCACTTGTCAAAGAAAGTTGCATTTAGCTCCTCGAATTTTGCTCGACTGATCTTAATTGAAAAGTCGATCCCTTTATACAAGCAATCAATTTCAATTGGAGCTAGAGTGGTTGAGGATAAATCCCTCTTTGCTTTTTCACAAGCAACTTTTAACCTCCCCAATGCTCTTGGATTTCCTCTCATGTCTTCATTGTGTTTTTTCTTGAATTGCTGTATGCAATAATTAACGAGTGTTGCATCGAAATCATCACCACCTAGATGAGTATCGCCACCAACAGCCTTGACATCAGTGACACCCTTTTTACTCAGCTTTAAAAGAGATACATCAAATGTTCCACCACCCAAATCAAAAACCAAAACCGTCTTATTTTTTTTCCATTTCATGTCAGCCATGTTGTCTACACCATATGCAATTGCAGCTGCTGTAGGCTCATTTATCAAACGTAAAACATTAAGGCCTGCAATTCTTCCAGCTTTCTTTGTATCCTCTCGTTGTTTGTTGTTGAAATAAGCAGGAACAGTGATCACAGCATCTCTCACCTTTGTTCCAATAAACTCTTCAGCTGCCCTTTTCATCTTTTTGAGGACCATGGCAGATAGTTCTTCAGGTGAAAATTTATTTTCTTTTCCCTTGAACTGGACTACAATACTTGGCTGCCCTGCCGAGCCGCCGATGACCTCAAATGGCCACAACTCCATGTCCTTTTGCACTTGAGGATCTCGAAATCTTCTTCCAATTAATCGCTTAACATCTTAAGAAAAAACAAAAGATCTTAGCTATAACAGACATACTATGTTGTATGGAGATGCATACCCCCAACTCTTTCATTCGTAAATATAAATGGCAAGATCACATTACAGTAAAAAGAGAAATGCTAACCATTGCCCAACTTTCACAATTAAAATCTGAAATATTAATCAAACTCTAACTTCCTAAATTCTTTGAATCTGAACAGGGAATTGAAAGCGTACAAAAATATATAAACACTTACCATATATGGTATTAATCGGGTTCCTAGTGAGTTGATGTCTTGCGCCCTCGCCTACTAATAACTCTGTATCAGTGAAAGCGACACAAGACGGGGTGATATTGTTTCCCTGTTCGTTAGGTATGCTCTCTACCCGATTTTTTTTGGGAGACCAAACAGCAACACATGAGTACGTCGTTCCAAGATCAATACCAATGGCAGCTCCTTTGACTTTTGGAGACATGTACAAACCAGCTGAAATGAAATGAGAGATACTGAGGTGTGCAAAGGTTAAATAAGAAATGAATATGATGATGTAGGCTTCATGTTGTTTAATGTATGTTATTCCTTCTTATCTTATTTGACCGAGCACTACACAGGCTAAATTTAGTTTAATGTAATTGAGTAGTCAACTATCAATTTTCTCCTCATTACCTCGAAGAGTTTACTGATGCGGACACTTGATCAGAAACGTTTTTTATTATTATTATTTCTTAAGGAGTTACCTTGAATTTCTTTTATAGTACTACTACTTCTATGCTCTAAAAAAATGCTAAATCAGTTCCTTGCTTTCAAGAAACTAAAACGTTTTGTGATTTTATATATAACATTAGGGATGTTCATGTCCGGTTTGGGCGGTTCGTAGATTAAATTTAAACAAAACCGGTTAATACGGTTTGATATATTTTCAAACTAAACCGTCAAATTTATTATATTAAAGCAAACCAATTAAAGCAGTTGAAACGGTTTGGTTCGCTCGTTTTGACGGTTTGAATAAATTCTTTCTTTATCTAATTCTAATAAAAAATTACGTTTAACTAACATTCAAGTTACATAATACGACTAAACGTTCGATTGTTTTTATCTTACTAGTGTTTTAAAAATATAAATAAGTACGTCGTATAATAGTGGTAAAAAAAGTTCAACAATATCATTCAATAAAAATTACTCGTATATTTCATAACATTATGACTTAATTATAAGTTTTATTTATAATTAGTTGCATGATTGGTCTATTGGTTCGCATAATTTGAACACTTTGAATACTATTTAAGAAACAAATTTGGAGTTTGTTTGTTGAGGCATACTTAATCTTTTAGAATTAAACGTGTATACCTCACGATTTATATAAGACAATACAATGCGGTCCGGTTTGGTTTAAACGGCCGATAAACTTGAAACCGCAAACCGAAATTATAAATGAATGAAAAAATCCAAACATTAGACTAATTATGAAGGGTGAACCCGACCAAACTGATATAATCAATTCGGTTCGACCGATTTAAACGATTTCGATCAAACCATAAATGACCCTGAAATACCGGCCCAGTAAGCTAGTAATGGACATTTTAAAAATACGATGCAAAACGAACATGTAGAGAAGGTAAACTTTTGAAACGGATTTATGTGAACTGTGAAGTGTTGGAGTTGGTTTTATGCTAAACATTTTTTTTAAGAAATAAACAAACTCAAGTAAATGTCCCAAAAGTTACACACACTATAATAGCAACGAGTAACACACTCCACACAAGGCAAACCTAAATAGTTTGATACACTAACTTTGAAGCTAAGATTGTAGCACCAAAAGCAACAACTTCATCACCATTCATATTTCATACGGTAGGTAGTAATAATAATAGAGTTTTTTTTTAACTTGATAGTCATTTTTGGTTGAGTTTGATATGATTTAAAGTCAATATACAAGTATTGAGTTTATTATCCTTTTTCCTAATAATAATACTTTCCGTCCTAATTTATTTGTCCATTTATCCCAAAATAAATTTTTTATTCTGAAAATAACCAATCAAAATGTTTGAAAATAATAAAAATAAACTATATTGACAATCAAAAATGTTAAATGCAATTTTTTAAATTGTGTATTTCCGTGACAATAATTTCGTGACGGATGTAGTAATATTGTTAAAAAAAATTTCAACTAGGGAAGGGACTTTGGGGGAGTTGGGCGACCAAAAAAAATACGAGCAACTTTTTTGAGGTGCGTTTGGTTGTTTCGGCGCCAAATCCCCTTTCCACGCGCCCTACCTTCCTCTTCCTCCATCCCCTGTTTATTGACAAAACCTAGGCAAAATATATATCAAATTAATTTTGATTGATTCGCTTTTTCTTTATTTATTTACTTAATCAATCCCAAAATCAAATGCACATCTAAACCGCTTTCTCTCTCTAACTTCTTCTCTTTGACCTAGAGAGAGAAAGTGTAGAGAGAGAGGAAATGGCGATGGTTGACGATCAATCCAAAACTTGCGTCGTCATCGGCGGCACAAGTTTCGTCGGAAAATGTCTTGTTGCGAGGTTATTGAAACTCGGTAATTGGATCGTCCGAGTCGCCGATTCCACTCAACTCGACCTCTCCGATCACAACCACCACCCTCTCTCTACTCACCGTGCTTCTTATTTCAATGTTGATGTGCGCAACAAACAATCAATCATCAATGGTACTGTAATTTTCTCTACCTTCTACTTTATATCTATGAATATGTATTCATGATTGATTACATTCAACCGCATTTAATATTTACTGTTAGGTTTAGCTTACTTTAGAAACTATCGTTTGTGCCTTGCTTATATTGATTTCACTTAATTCAGTGTTTTAGCTTATCAGTGATTAAGAATACTTCATTACAGTTAATTTATATATGTACAAATACATGAATAGATACTCACATATACGTATGTAACTATGTATGAACTTTAAAGGAATGCTATCCTCGTAGAAGGATCATTGGTAAGTAATGAAAGTTGTGCTTGCTGGTTAATCGATCCTAAGTGAACTGTCAGTATTTATGAAGGCATAGTAGCCTAGTAGGTAGTAGTAGCGTAATTTCAGTCATCCATATGATCTGAACTTACATATATAACTTTTTAAAGTCAATATAGATATGGTCATATATAAGTAGGTCTGTCTATGTGAATCTCGTTCACTGCACGTGGTCATAAAAGTGAACTTGGTGAGGATAACGAATTGTTAGTTATAGTCAAGGGGCTGTCAGTGAGAATAAGCGCCAAATGATCAGGAAAGTTGTCACGCTTTGAAAAAGTCAGGCAAAGTCAGGTTCCAAGTTTCTCATGCGGAATGCCAAGGTTTTTACACATTACTGTGATGCATCATACATTTTAGGGCTTATAGGACCATCGAATTGCAACCTAACAAAAAAGGAGGTTAATCGCACCATAATTGATCCTCACAAGTAGCTACTATGGCAAACATTAACAGTTCCTTGGTCATTTCACATTTCTATTGTATACTTTAAGGTGTAATTGTATCTAGGAATTGATTACAAGTTATCAGGCTGAGACTAACCACTTTAACTTCTTATTTTATTTCGTTTTTTGCAGCTATTGAAGGTTCTTCAGTTGTGTTTTATGTAGATGATGATGATTCCTGCGATCATGATTTCTTTTCTGGGTACACAATAATTGTACAAGGTCAATCTTATTATACCATGCTTAGACTGTCCCCTGGAGTAGGACACTATGTTTTTGTCAAACTTTCATTTCTTATCTAGCTGTATTTTATTTAGGTGTGAAAAATGTCATCAGTGCTTGTAGAGAATGCAAAGTTAGGCGGTTAATATACAACAGTACTGCTGACGTAGTGTTGGACAGTTCACAGGATGTACATAATGGAAATGAGACATTATTATATGCTACAAAAGTATGTCTTCAGATTATCCCTTCTTATTTGTGAGAGAATGTATAATTTCCCTCATTCTACATCAAGTGTTATGTGTTATGTCATAAAAGAAAGAGATCATAGTTTAACTTTTTACTTTCTAAAGCTAGATATATCTAGTTGGGTTTTCCATAAAAAAATATTTGATCTGCTTGAGCACCTTTTGTGAATGGGAGTTATGTTCATTCATATCTTAGATAAATGAATATGTTGAATAACGAATCAACAATTCCTTTCCACATTCATGCTGCATGTAGTGGCATGAGACAAAACTAAACTATTTTTAAGGTTTGCTAGTTTTCTGGTGTACTTTCAGTCACACTTAATGCAGAAAGGTGGGAGCTACCTTGATTATGCTAAGCTTCTTACATGACAAATTTCTTTGCCATGATGCAGTTTAAGAATGTATATACCGAACTTAAGGCTCAAGCAGAGGCTCTTGTTTTGCTTGCTAGTGATATCGATGGCCTTCTTACGTGTGCTGTTCGCCCTAGCAACATTTTTGGACCTGGAGACAAGCATATGTTGCCATCTCTTGTTGATGTTGCAAAATCTAGCTGGGCTAAGGTGTGGATACTAATTTGGTATCTAACTATTTTATGTTCCTTTGATCCCTATATATTTTTGAAATTTTCAAATTCTGTTGCTTTGAAACTTTTAGTGTTGTATGTTTGTTGATCGAGATCAAACTCAAAGTTTAAATCTCACAGGGCTGCATAAAATTTGTTGTAGGTTCTTTCCTTTTTCTGTGTTTTGGTTATAATTGAAGTATTAGAATATGGAGAATATGACAGCCTAAATGATTGAAAGGCATCACTTACCCTTGATAAATGGCTGTGATAGACTAGTTAACACCTCATTGATGTGTTGCTTAAAATGGTAAATTTGATTAAATTGTCTCTGTGATCCACCTTGCTGTTCTTTTTTCTCTCTTTTCATGGAAATGAGGGTTTCTTTTGTCTCTGATGTGCATAAAGAAGAGTTGATTCTGATTATTAAAACATGACATCTTTAATGCCTTTAGTATCTCAGGGATATCCAGCTTTACATTAAAAGCTTAAAACCTATATATATATATATATATATATATATATATATATATATATATATATATATATATGTCACTATACATAACCACATCTCGTTCTTAGTTCATATATTAGAACTCTTCTGTTGGTCACTATTGTCTTCAACTGTATTGCATCTCATGTACTTGCAACATTGAAATTTTTATGCGAATTTTGTGTTGCTTTAGAGGGTTAGTAACTGAAGTGCAACGTTGACCTCATATTGTAGTTGCTCACTTCACTCAAGCTTACAGGTTGCTTGCATTCTGTTAATTTCATGACGTTGGTGACTATATTATTGACCTTGCTTGTTACTTTTTGCTGTTTTGAGCAAAGTGTTTTCTTGGGTATATTTTTTATAAGTAATAGAGCCTCTCATTCCAGTTTATTATAGGAAGTGATGGAACCATGTGTGACTACACATATGTGGAAAATGTCGCTCATGCCCTGATCTGTGCAGAAGCTGCGTTGGGCTATCAAATGGTTATTGTGTCCGGAAAGGTAGCATTTTACTCTTGCAAGTACTTGCTTTGCATCTTCAGTGAGCTTGATTAAAAGTCATCCAATTCACTGTAGGTATTCTTCATCACTAATCTTGAGCCGCTAGGCTCTTGGGAATTTTCATTGCGCATGCTGGAGGGGTTAGGTTATTACAGGTAATGAGCTTATCCGTTTCTGTTGAATAAGATTGAAGAACACTAAAATCATCTATGAACCATTTTAAAATATAATACCTAAAGTCTTTTTAGAAAAGCAAAGTAAAGCCATTTTCGAATTTCATGTGTAAGAGCATTCGGTGTTGCATTATAAAACTTGTGCTTTTTTAATTTTTGTTATCAATGTATCCCTTGCATGAAATTACAGATTTAATATTATATGAAGTCTAGAACTATTGTTGTTTTACTGCTACAATGAGGAATACCAGTTGCTTATTGTAGCTCTAGAAATGCTACCATGAGCTATATGGGAATGTGGGATTATTAACTTTTATTGATGTTAGGCTACGATAGTAATTCTACTTGTGGCTATTCTGGTATCTAAGACCTTTGAAGTTAGAACAACCTTTTGCTATCAAGCATTCTTAAACCCATGCTGACTGCAGTTTGGACTCCAATAAAACTCTCATATGACTAAGATACTGCAAGGGTTGTTTTCTATGATATGTTAGTTCTATTCATGCGTCGTGTTTTTTATTTTATTTCAATTTGTATGCCATATTCTTCATAGTTAATCTATGATCGATATTATGTGTAGTTGAAATCCACAAAATCTTACTTTGTTGCCCATGATGGGCCTTTGGATTACATTGCAGGCCAATGGTCAAACTTCCTGCTGTGGTTGTCAGGTTGATCATCTATCTCATTAAATGGATGCATTCAAGGACAAACTCTAGAAACATTAGTACCTCTGCCTCAGTTCACAATATAGTCCAATTAATGTCACGGACTACAACTTATGATTGCTCTGCAGCACAGCAACACATTGAATACTCGCCGGTTGTCTCAATGGATGTAAGCTTTATGATTTTGGAGTATGTGTTGAATTTCGATATCATCCTTCATATACACGTGGTGTTTCTTAATTCTATTTCCTTGCTAAAATAAATATTGGCCGTTTGACATTGTCTGGATGCAAGATTTACTGGTTTGGAATGTGTAGTTATGATTTCTTCTGATTTTGTTTCTTGTGTAAACTATATGGTTGCTTAATAGCATAATATAGATCTCACTTTAGATGTATAGTGAATCATCTAAAATCTCATGAGTCATGATGTTTGAGATGTTGTATATCTTTTCACGTTGCCATTGATTGTTACTGTATAGGAAGGTGTCATGTCAACCATCGAATCATTCTCTCATTTAGCAAAGGACTCATCTTCTGTAATTCTTGATGAACTTTATGAACGATCAAAAATGGAGCAGCTGCTAGGCGGTGGGGAAGGTAGAAAATCTTTTCTGCACTTAACAATTTTGAGACTGTTTTGCTTGTCAGGCTGTGCTAGTTAATGTTTATGCTAACTATCTGCAATAGTAAAATATGCCAAAGTGTGTTTCCTCTCTATATCACAAAGTAAGCTGTCTTGTATTCCTGAGACCTGAGACTACCTTCAACTTTAAATAGAAGCATGATTATTTAAATGTTTTAAGAGAAGTTGATAGGCCACCAAGTATTAACGGGGTACTTTAAATTGAAAGAGTTTGGTGACATATAGAAGTTTCATATCTGTTTTGGAATAACTAGGGTTGGCATCTAAAGTCAATAGTCAAAATCAGATTTATTTGAGGAGTAGTTGTGGAGTTTGTTATTTAAAGGTTCAACACACATGATCAATGTAATATGTATATACACAGTTGCACACACACACACAGAGTGATAACGTGATTGTCTGCTAGGTGGATCTACAAGGGCATGTGCCTGTGTTAGTTATTCTTTCACAACCATTACTTAGATTATATTTCTTTCAAATATCTTGTTCTTTATTTGTATGTGAATGGGAAGTTATCTACTCAAACATAGGCATATATTTCGATATTTAAGGTCTAAAGACCACAATTAGATTCTAAAGTATCACCGATTTAGCGACAACATGAGAACATTTCTCTGTTCCCCTAGACATTAAAATTCATTATCATTTTCCAGAATCTGGAAAGTTAACATCAAATTTGAAACTGATTTAGTCCTAAAAGCCCATGAATTTTCAAACGTATCTCTTATACTGGAATACTGGCAGCAATTCATCTTTAAATCAGCAAAAGGGAGAGGCATATGCAAGGTCAAATGAGCTTCATATTACAACTGTATTGGATGCCCAACATTGCTCTTCCAAATATATAAAAATGGATTTTGGTTCCAGATTATTTGTTTGTTAAATGAGCATCCTGTTACAAGCATGAAAACAATATTTGCAGCATCTATATACTGTAATGCTTAACTTTTAACTTGTGTTTCATGTATCAAAATTCTCAGTTCTTGTTTATATTATTAATATCACATCCCGTGTTGTCTTGTCGATGCAGTTGCAGACATTTTATTGTGGAGAGATGAGAGGAAATCGTTTGTTTGCTTTTGTGGAGTGGTTTCTCTATTCTACTGGTTTTATCTTTGTGAAAGAACATTCGTCTCCTCTATAGCTCAACTGTTGCTGGTTGTCATAATATTTCTGTATGGATATGCTACACTGTCACATGAAAACCCCTTATTGTCAACTGAATTGTAAGTATTGACCTTAGAAATCTGTAATTGATGTTTATAGTTAAGACACCTACATTTGCTTTTAGGAAGTTCTGGATTAGAACTGAAGTTATTTTACTCTGCAACTTACTAACATCCAAGTATGTTCTCTCGTCACAGGTCTAGGTATTTACGTTTTGAAGTATCTGAAACGGATATGAGGAGTTGTGCAAGAACTATAGCGAACACCTGGAGTGGAGTTAGTTATCTTTTTAGAACACTGGCACAAGGAGAAGACTGGAGTATGTTTTCGAAGGTATTTGGTTGTATTTAAGCTCCTCTCCCACTACATTATGATCATGTTTCTATGTTTCCAAGCACTTGCTAATTCTTATTTGTGTAAAGCTTGATTGGCATGATCGTGCGGTAGTATATTTGGGATCCCTAAACCATCTAATTGCATTGTTATTAGTGGTGGTAAAATAGGTGGGTCAGACAAGTTGGGTAATGGGTGGGGTTGGATTGACTCACAAACACTTCTTATCCCAATTCTTAAAATTTTATGTTACTTTATTACCGTAACAATGACCTAACTTTCTGAAGAAAACCGTTTAGTAGGTTGTATATGTAAAGAATAGACATTGGACAGCTTTTGATATGTTTGAGATACAACATAACTCATCGAGTGTAAATTTGATGCATAAAAGCTTCTTATTCGTATTATAATCTTATTCAAAAAGTTAAATCAGCTTTAAAAAATTGTAATCTTTGTAGTCATATGTCAGGAAAAACACTTTAGCATTAAAGTCTTTTGGGTCAACTAAAAAAGAGTACCCATTTTGCCTCGTTAACACCCGCCTATATATGCCCGTCTAGTCATTATTATAATTATTACAGTAACATCCAGCCTCCTGAAATGATTTATTGTATCTAATTGCGCCCTGCAGGTAGTAGTTTCAATCTATCTTTTCAAGTTGCTTCTTATCAACTCTTTTCCTATTTCATTGGCAATAGGTATGCATCTCTAGTTTTTGCATGTTTCACCACTTGATTACACAGTGTCTTTCTCTAATGTTTGCTTAATCTTAATGCAGCAATGGCCTTCTCCTTTATTTTGTTCTTCGTTTATGAGCAATACGAAGAAGAAATTGAAGGACTAATAGGGATTTCTAACGAGCTCATGAGGCATGTCGTGGCATCTGTAACATCGTCACTACCTAACTTTTCGACTGGACCTTCAATGTCAAAAGATGTGAGATAAATGTAGATTTTTGGTCAACATTGTTGTATGGCAGTTGGAGCTTTTGTATAAGCAAGACCTTCAATGAAATCTGTATATGTGGATAGATAAGATTCCATGGTTGTTAATATCGTAAGCTGGAAGATCATGAGATAGTGTCTTTGGACTTTAGTTAGCAATTAATCAATATTTGTTTTTAGAAGACTAGTTTTTTTGTGCAACACTGCAACTCCCTTATTTATTTTTTATTTTTTTGCAATTTCTTTACCAAAGTTTCAATTTAAGAAAACGCATAAGTTGATGCAAATTAACTATGTGTGGAGACACGGACAAGCTAAATGAATACTTTTGAATAGTTGAAATCTTCAAATTGCACATGACCTAAAAAACTAACATATCATGTACGGAGTATATATTTAAAGGGTATGTGTTTTTATTATATAATCTTAAAAGAGTTTGATTAAATAGCATAAGTTGATGCGAATTAAGAATGTGTTTTTATTAACAGTTTAAAACTTAAAGAAGCTTTTACTTATTAAAATATACTTTTTAAGATTGTGAAATTCGCTTTATGAATATTATTTCTGATTCCTATTCGATTTTTATAAATACATGAAACTTAAATTTGTAGGTTGCAATTGTAACTTAAACATATGAAAAAATCGAACGACTAGGTAAAAAAAAAATTAACTAATAAGAAAATGAAATGGTACGAAGGCTGTATATTCATTACTAAACAATTTATTCATGTAAAAGTTAAAAAATACGGAGAACTATTATTTTACTAATCTTTAAAAGTTATACATCATCAGAAATCCAGAAGCGACCTCCAAGAAATGAATAATGGCAGAGAAACTGCAATTCGGATGTCGTGATATGATGTTTCAATACATTTAATTAACCCTAACCCTAGCCTTCTTTTCATAGATGCAAAAGAGCTATACAATACAAACATACATCAAATTATCAATCGACGACATACCTACAATGGTGTTATGGGAGATTACGTTAGGAACGGCCTATTTTTTGGGTTTAAAGAGATCATACAAGCTTGCTCTCAAAATTCAACGCCGTCTTGTTGGTCCAAAACATCCTAAAATCCGTCTATTCCTTCAAAGGTATCTTCATTCGGCTCTCTATATCAGTTTCAATTTATATGTTAGGATTAAATGTTGATCATTGACTGCGGGACGGATTATTTTGCGTTTTCGTGGTTTAGTTTTATATGTTTTGTTAAATTTGTGTTTAAGAGTGTCTATTTGTTGCAGAAAAAATTGTATATAACAAAATGCTAGTTGCTATCTAATTGTTTTGTTATATGTATGTAGAATGTAGATAGTTGTGATCGACTATGTTTGCGTGGTACTCTAGAATACTAAACCTGTAGCTGTTCGAAATTTAATGGTTCGTGTTAGTTAAACATCCGTTGTGTTTGATAAGGCGTAAATGCAGGTTTTTATTGTAGTATATGGCATTTATGACAACCCTAGCACGCCCAGGCCGCCTCAGCTCCATAACGCTTGAGGTAAATCAAGCTCACCTAGCGGCTTGCTTAGATGATGGCCGAACCAACTAATTCATAATTATCAAGGAATTTTAATATTATTACTTGGTTTCTTCCGTACCTCGGGTGCAAATTGAATGCGGGATACTTCCGAATGCCCTCATTTCCAGAACTAACTAGGCTACACGCTTGATGTTTCTCATATTGTAGAATGTTGGGAGAGGCTGAAATGTTTAGATGTAAATGCTTGATTAGTTTCACACTTTCACACTAACTCATACTCTAAAAACTATTAGTTATGTAATCTTGCTGAAAAAAAGCTAGAAGTTGAAAGTGAATACTTGTGATGGATTTCGTTTCAGGGTCTAATCTATCTTTACTATCGCTTCTTGTATCACCATTATGCAGGATCTCTCTTTCGCTGCAATATATTGACATACATTATGGAACAATTTGTGTTGATGAATTTCGTGTGTTGCTACTGATTTGGTTTAATTTTATGTTTGTTGTATTATAGGAAAACACGGTCCATATTTGATGTGGCCCTAAATGTTCATCGTAAGGTACAGCAAAGAGACATTGAAGTTGGTAGAAATTTTGGTAATTGGATCCTGAGATGGCTGGACAAATGGAAACCGACTGCTCAAATACGTGCAGGGAAACCAACCCAATCCCAAAATCATCCAGTCAAACCCACAAAACAGCAGTTGGCCGACTCCTCTACCCAGAAACTACCACAAAGCTACGGAACATCTTATATGAAAAACAAGGATCAAGAATCGGGAAGGCGTCATTTTTCTTCAGGAAGTCTTGCAGCATACCCAACTATTACTATGATGATGAGACCAGCAGACCCAATTGGAACTCACTACAGACACTTTAACACTTTTGCGTTGAGAAGTTCAAGGTTTGATGGAGTGATCAGAAAAGATATAATGCAGTGGATGATGCAGAAATAGTGATTGATAAATCAGGATTCTACTGAGTTTTGAATGGATCGTTTATACGATGCTATTCGTATGGTTTTTGGAGCTTTGTGATGTTGTATATACATTGTAGCTCACTTCAATTCTGAAATGCGGAGGTTCGGTTAAAATAACAAAATTTCGACCACTTGGTACAGTTTTGTTTGTAATTTTAAGGATACAAAACTTTAGATTCAACTATTATGTGATGGTTTTGTGTTCAATATATCATAAGCAACTTAAAAGGTGCATCTTTTTAGAAAAGTTGATCTTCCGGTTTATTCATACCCTAATTTACCAGTGATAACAGGTAGTGAAATAAATCAAGTTTATCTAGTATTTTTTTCTAACAGATCAAGTTTTTTGTCGTCGATGAAGATTGAACTCGAGATATTTTCAGATATCTTCGAAATCAACTAGATTACAATCTAATTGCATTTCTTTTACCTCAAACATTATGAGAGAAATGATCTAAACCACAAAGCCAACGTATAATTGGATTCATGCTCTTATATAGATGATATCATACGGAATTTTTTTACCGGACCGTTTAAAGCGTACATTACCGGTATGGTTCCGGCACAGGTACGGGTAAGAATTGTACTATACCAAAAAATAGTATAATAACAAATAAACTTATATACGTATTTTGTCCTCGATAATATTCAAAGAAGATAAATATTAATGAATCTCAAATACATAGAAACATCATTAAATGACTTAATTGGATATTGACGAAGAAAAACAAATATATACAACGACGTCATTGTACCGCGTTAAGTGTTTTGGTAATGGCACAAGTCACGATCCTTACCTTTATATTAACAAGCAATATGTTTGAAATCCGATTTAACTAGGGTGCTAAAAACGTGATTGTTTGTAGCAAAGAGTACTAGCTAGACTTCTACAAAATTACAATTATATACATACGCGAGAATCTAACTCTATTTTATACTTCTTAAATCCAAAAAATATCATTTTTATATTCACAGACATATCAAATAATCATAGAAATGAAGTTTCAAATAAATTTTTTTAAATATAGAAAGGGTGTGTTTGGCAACAACATTTTAAGAACATTTTAAGAGATTGCTGGAAATTCTGGGAGATTGAGATTCTATTTTTAAAAAACTTCATCTCTTATATATTTATAATCCTTGTTTGACATGAATAATGGTAGAGGGTTTCTCTAAAAAATAATCCCCAAAAATACAAGTTCCTAAAACTAGTTTCTACAAAGAATCACCATCTCCTTGTTATTGAATTACTAAATTATCCTTATATAATTACTATAAAAAATAAAATCATAAACCATCATGTTTATTTATGTCATTTTATATTAATAAGCTTCATCTCCAGCTAGATTGTCAAACACACCCAAAGACTTTACGGACATATAACAAATACAACATTTACCAAAATGGGGAAAATGGTAAATTATATGATACTGAATCAGTTGGTACCGGTTATCTTTTTGACCTAAAATGAGTTCTTAAATAATGAACCGTTTAAAGCGGTACGGTAGGTTTGGGATCCGGAATTCGGTTGCCAATGACCACCCCTACATAACATAACATTTTATACATAAAGTCAAGCACGATTATTTTTAGATAAAAATATAGATAGAAACCTATATTTATATTTTATTTTTATTTAATTGTAATTGATTATTTTGATTATGATATGATGATATGGTAAGTATAGATGATGATTTATAGTCTGTGTCCACCCTGTGCTTCCATTTTGGTTTCCCCCTCACCTGTAAATCACGTCCCTTTCCCAATTCCCCACATCCATCGCTGCCCTAATTCCCCACCATTCATCTACTAACCCTAGCTCCGGTTGCCTTTACCATCACATTTCTGCTCTCTACATTTCACCAATCCAATTCCATTCAATTTAGGGTTCATAATAAATCATCAAAATCATTATTATGAGTTTTCAGGATATCGAAGCCGGTGGTCGGCCGTTGAATTCAAGACGGATGAAACAGCAACAAGAGCCGACGCAAGCTATAGCTTCTGGAATATTCCAGATCAATACAGCTGTCTCTACCTTTCAGAGACTTGTTAATTCCCTTGGTACCCCTAAAGATACCCCTGAGCTTCGTGATAAACTGTATGTATTTTTTATTTTTATTTGTATATCTTTCATGTCCTTTAATTAGTTTGAAATTGACTATCCTTCACATAGTTTTCCTGTGTAATTAGTGCTCTGTATGTAGGTAATTCATATAATTGATCATAGGTTGTGTAGCTGAGACTGTGATTTAGGTAATGGAAAACCAACACTGGGTTCTAATTTTTGTTATTAGGTTTAACTTCTTAATTATATTTGAAATGAAGTTTGAATTTATGTAAATATTTAAGCTCCGTGAGCTCAAGGCTGCGTCGTGAAGGATCGTCGAGCTGAGCACGTGCCCTGTTGCCCTGTTGACTAACATTTTATATAAAAAAAAAACTAATTAAGGGTTATGGACTTTTTAAAAAATAGCTTTTCGGTATATGTTCCACAATCCACATAAGTTATGTGATGTCAACGGCATAATGGATACGGAAAATGAGATCATGGTGTAGACGTGTAGTGAGTATACATCTTTTTAGGTGAGATTTTGAACTGTGAGTTTGCTTAATGGTAGGCACAAGACAAGACTGCATATTGGGCAATTGGTGAAGGACACATCCGATAAACTCAAGCAAGCTAGTGAAATTGATCATCGCGCTGAAGTTAGTGTAAGTTTGGTGACCCAACCCCCCACTGCCTCTTACACACACACACACACATGATTTTTTTATCAAAAAATTTATAAAATCATTTCTAGCAAGCAGTACAACAGATGTTATGGTTAGATGCATGCCATAAGACTCACTCTTTATTTTCTATATCTGTACAGGCTAGCAAAAAGATTACAGATGCTAAACTTGCAAAAGATTTTCAAGCAGTTTTAAAAGAATTCCAGAAAGCCCAACGGCTTTCTGTAGAAAGGGAGACAGCTTACTCTCCTTCTATTCCTCAAGCTATTCATTCATCACGGTAAATCATCATGGAATTACTACTTGTCTTGTGAATTTCGTCACAGTTTGAATGTGTACCAAATTACCTTCTTGCCCTGACCATTTTATATGATTTGCAGTAATGAAGCAAGTGAACTCGATGCTAGTTCAGGTGGATTCCCAGAACATCGTGCTCTTCTCGTCGAATCTAAAAGGCAAGTTTTGTGCTTTGTGTCTCTCATGTGCAAGGGGAAGTTGCCCACCTGCACATGATTCTGTAGGGGTTGCGTTTGGTTTATCTTTTAGATTGTTACATCTCTAAAAAGATCAAGAATGTTTGTTTACAAAGTATATGAAAGTTAAGGGTATTATGCGACAGCATGTAAAGTAGAACAGTGATGAAAGAACCTACTTACCTACCTTTTTTCCCCTTTGATTATTTTCATGTGGTTTAGCTTTATTTTGTTTCATGTTTTGTTGTATATTATTCACAGTCATTTTACAGTAAACTATTAATAAGGGTGTTTCTCAACGACCTGACCCATACTGAAAATGTTCAACATATTATGATGGTGTATTGTTTGTTAACATCTCCAGTGTAAGTTTGTGCAGAGAGGAATTGGTACTGTTGGACAATGAGATTGCGTTCAACGAGGCTATTATTGAGGAAAGAGATCAGGGAATACAAGAAATACAGAACCAGATTGGTGAGGTTAATGAAATATTCAAAGATCTTGCTGTTTTGGTTCATGAGCAAGGAACTATGATTGGTATGTATCATTATCACCTTTCTTGCTCCCTATATTCTTTTTCTTTTATTTATCTTATTAATATTAATATCTATTACGCTGTGAGCCCGTAAGATGGCTGATCAATTTTGTTTCAGATGATATTGGCTCCAATATTGAAAACTCTCATGCTGCAACTGCACAAGGGAAATCACATCTTGTGAAAGCATCAAAGACTCAAAGATCAAACTCCTCCATGGTAAAATTAGTAAAATGCAATAGTCTAAGTTGTACATAATACCTAGTACTTAAAACTTAAAAGAGAGAAATATCTAATCTATTATGAATGCATTTTATTTGTTATAAATGTATCTTTGGATTTTGCAGACTTGCTTGCTTTTGGTGATCTTGGGGATTGTGCTTCTCATTGTTGTCATAATACTAGTGGTCTGACCTTCGAATATTCATTCATCTGGCAAATCAGCGCTTGTTTAGGGAATGGAATGAAGATTCTCACCCATCATCCGTGTTTGTACAATTTTTCCTCATGGCCGTGTGATTGCATGCTTTGCAGGAGTTCTTTCTGCTAAATTGTTTTCTTTCTTTCTCACTTTTCGTTCTGGGGTGATAGTTTGTTTTGGGTTCTGGTTCATGGATTAATCCTCCAGCCTTTTTGGTAGTGTATGTGAGAAGTGAGAGATGGATTCTTGCGAATGTTTTTGGGAAATAAGTTGTGTATTTAGTCATTTCTTTACCTAAATGAGATGAAGGCTGTAAAGTTTGCTTAAGTTTGGCATTTTAATTTGTAATCGATTTATATAAACTACTTATATTTAATTATTCTTAAAATGCATGGAAGTTATCTTTGCTTAAGTTGATATTTGCATCTTGTTATCCTAATCACTAGTTCATTACTACTACATAGTCACCAGTACATACATGGACAAAAATTAAGTTGAACATGAAGGTGGCCCTTATAAACTGAATCACTATGATTCTTACATAATTTTGGGTAATAAAAACTCCCAATTTCCTTTAAGGAAACTAAATCGATATGCATATAAACATATAGGTGTAAATTGACCTGATTTTTTACTAAGAAATCATCCACTCATTTTGTGATTCACTGCTTAACTCAAGTGCGGATTCACCGTCCTCAATCCAATACACTACTTAGGGCAAGTAACTTACTAATCTTACATGATTGGGTGATGAAAGATCTCAATTTCGTAGAAAGAAACCATATCGATATGCATGTAATTGTACATTCAAAACATCAGTTCGAATTGACCTTCAGAACTATCTCAAGTGTAGTTAAATATTTCATGTTTAATTCATGAAGGTAAAAGTCCTAATTTATCAGTCGCATTTGAATGACCACTGAACAAGCTTCGCTTCACGAATCGGGACTAAGTTCTTTTTGTATAATTAGTACTTTATATCGCAACATCTAATGCCCATCATCGGTTTCAACTTTCAAACATGCAAACATCAGGTAAACTAAAAACCAAGATTCAATGCCATCAGTAACAAAAAAATTAATCAACCTCACACGCTTCCAACATAAAATTGAATTCAAAACACCAATAGTGATCCAGAATTTAAGTTAAACCTAAATTACTTGTTTAAAGAGTACATAAGCTCAATGAAACTAGAAACTTAACACTTGACCTCCTTCAGACCAACACCAAAGTATAAAAATGTTGGATCAGTTGCGCCTTCCTTGTAATAAGCAAACACCATGCCACTGTCATCATGCATACTCTCTCCAACAAAACTGCATAAAATTAACAGCACATGCATCATATCCATCAGATTTGTACCCACTTTAATAAGCATAACATAACCAAAGGACATTCACAAGCTGGATTACATACTACATTAGTTAATTTACAGCTTCCAATTTGTGATAATCTCATACTTTGAAATGATTTTAAACCTGTTTTGAAAAGTGTGTACTTATTTCAGCAGTTATAACTTAAAGCCACCTTACAGTTTCCAAAATCTACATGTCACTCTTGTGGTTTGACTTTCAGCTTTAGATAAAAAAGATAGCATTTGCATAATATTAGCGTACTTTGAAACCAGATATAACTGTTAACTATTATAAGCGTAGATACATAATTCGCATCCGAGGGAAAATTATGTAACGATAAGAGCAAACACTTACAATTGGAGGTCACTGAGCTTTGAGAGGAGGTACTTCGTTGCCGCCTCAATGTTCTTCTTGAAGAACTCTTGCTGCTCTGCATCAAGCTTGGGGGTGATTTGTTTAATGTACTTCTTGATATAAGCAACAAACTGCTTCTTATCAAATGGAGGTTGCTCCTGTAATTTAATGATGATTAAGAAGTACTGTAACCTGCATTTCTCTCAAAAGATGAAATAACATCAAAAGTAAATAACTTTCTTTACCTGAAGTCTAAAGGTGTCAACGATGTCAACAACCTTCACGGCTTGATCGTCAACACCCTCATCTTCACCAGCTCCTTCAGCAGAAGGGTTTGCGCCAATGTTAACATCAACAGCTCCTTGAATGACCCACTGCATAGATTGAATATCACAATATGAATCATTATTATAAGGTCCAAAATCAATCAGCCAACTTTCACAGAAGTTTATATATAAAAAAGCAAACAACTAACCTTTCCTTCGACTTCCCAAAGAATCCCATTCAAAATTTCATTGTAAGGAAAGGAGTCAGAAAGAAGCTCATCGCCTACATTACAAAAACAATTAAATAAAAACTTTTAGCAACTAGTCACACCTAATTCCATAGAGTACCTGATTACTAGAGATGTCCTTCAACAATGACAAAGTAAAGAGATTATAGTGGACTATAACAAACCTAATCTGTAATTACTATGATGCATCAAATTCAGCTTTTAATGGTCACATAAGAAAACTTTACGATATATCCAACCACCTAAATTTAAAAAGTAAGGCCACAAACAGAAAAGGCACACATTTACTTCAAAGTTTGAACAATGATTTAAACTACTGGCTAGTTAAGGCATAAACTTTCACACAATTAATTTTAAATTTATAACACTTAGCTAATAAACTTGTTAACCTAAACTTCCCCATAAGATGTTACTGCATAATTCATCCAATACAGAGCCTAACAAACAACGGAAGTTTTTAATTTTAAAAGTTTCGTGCAAGATCGCTAACAATTAGAATTTTGAATGACTAAATCATACTAAGATATATTAACTACAGTAATAAAGATAATTATTAACATAAATAAACACCATATATAACTATTAAGATAAGATAATCAAATTAAATATTTACACCATAAAAACTACCATTTATATAGCAAATTCAAATTAACCTTAATAAATACAAAGCTAATATAAAGTTTGAAACTTTGCACAATATCACTAAAAAATCAAATAGCTAATCTACATAACGCGGAGAACAATACAGTATTTTAAACTAATACGCTAATCATAAACACTAATAGAATCGTAGCTGAATTACAAGCAGATCTATTAAATTTAATCCAAACTACATGTAATCAAACACAATAATTCACTAAAAGATCTCATAAACCCTAGATATTTAATCAAAAAACGCAAAACAAAATAAAAATTAATGAATCAATTGACAATCAGATTGAATCGAAACAAACATGATGATAATTATAACCGGTTAACAAAAGAGGTAATTAGTAAAGATTACCAGTAAGCAAATCCTGATAAACCAACATGATTGCAGCAGGAAGCTAATAATGAAGTAAAGAAGGGTTGTGGATGGTTTGAAACAAAAGAGACGGTGGAGAATGGTGTTGGGCCTTTAAGGGTTTTTATAGACGCAACAATCATAAATTGGATTCTATTCTAAATATTTTCTCTCTTTTTTTTTCTTTTTTTTTAATTTTTAATCTCTATGCGAGTGTCTTTGTGTTGGGCCGGCCCAGATCGAAGGCCCATTCTGCATTTTAAGGTTGTTTTATAGCAGCATAATTTTTGTAAAAGTTAGCCTACGGAAATATCTATTCACTAGTAGGGGTGGTCAAAAAAACCGGGTTGGGTAACCGACCCGGTGAGTACCCGAAAACCCGATCCGATATATACCCGGGTTGGCAGTACCCGGTTGGGGTTTTACTAGTACTCGGCGGGTACCCAACCGGGTACGGTCCTAGATACGGCAAATCGGGTTGTACCCGAACCGATTCCAAAAACCGGTTTTTAAACCCGGTTTGAACTCGGTTTTTTCACTAGCCGTTGTGTTTGACCCTCCTAGCCGTTTTATATCCGTTTTTTTTGCTTCTTTTTTTTTTTTACCATTTTACCATCCTAAAACTAGTATAAATAGATACCTTGGGTTTGGGTTAGTTACAACACTCAAACTCACTCATTCTAGTGAAAAAACACTCAAAACGCTTACGATTTACATACGAAACTCTCAAAACATTACTCTCATCCTCTAAAAACGCTCTCAAAATGGCAACTCAAAGTTCCTCATCTAACGATTTTGTTGGTTCGTCAAATGCACCAACTATTGTTCAAGTTTTGCAAACAAAACGTAATCCGGAGATTTGGTGTAACTTTGACAAAGTGTTGTTGTCGGATGGTTCGACTAAGGCACATTGTAAACGATGTGGGAGTTTTTTAAAAGCCGACTCCAACTCAACGTTGAACAAACATACTTTAAAGTATTGTAGTTCAAACAAAACTAATCCGGAGGAAGGTCAAGCAACCATTTCACGGGATGGGGGTATTTTCACATACCAAGCGGACCGGTGTCGAGAAGCATTTGCCGGCTTTGTGATTCAAGAAGCTTTGTCGTTCAACCACTTCGACAACCCTCGGTTTACTTAGGTTATTCAAAATACTCTCCAACCCCGATATAATCATGTAAGTCGTCTTACCCTTAGACGTGATGCACTTAAGTTGTGGAAAAAAGCTAAAATTCAACTAATAACCGGTTTTGAAAACTTAACTACAAGTGTATCATTAACAACCGATGTTTGGTCGGCTCCTCATGGTTTGCCCGGTTTGTACCTTTGTGTTACCGCGCATTGGGTTATCCCGCAACTTGGCAAATGATGAAACGTACCATTGCTTTTGAAACTTTGACTATCCTCACACGGGTCAAAATCTATTTTGCATGTTACGAGATGTAATGAAAATGTTTAAATTAGAACAAAAGGTTTTTTCTATCTCGTTTGATAACGCGAGTAATAACACAAATGTCGTTCAAAAATTAACACTTAAATACGCACCACCTTTGAAAGGAATTTTCTACCATAGTAGATGTGTTGCACACATCATTAACTTGGTTGTGCAAGACGGATTAGCGGTTCCACAAATAAGTGTAGTAAAAGACGCGTATAAAACTAGAGAGATGATCGAGACGGAATTTTATCCCAAGGATGTGTGGCACGAATTTTCATCAAAACCATATGCTAGAGGTGGGAGTTCATACAAAGATATGGATAACATGTAGTTGCGGGTAATCCAACGATGTCTTGCGCACACCATTTCGCATAGAAGGGAGAACACAGAGAGAGTCGGCTTCGTCGACTTATGGTATTTGAGGAAGTTCGTAGCGGAAGAGAATATCAATGTGCCATACGCTGTTGCCTGGTATTTACATCATAATGCAAGTGGGATTAGAGGGTCATCCCCTATCTGTGGGGGACAATTTGTGACTAGGATTGTCAAGTCCTTCAACATCATTTTTGCAAATTTAGAGCGAGTGACGGCTAGGCAGAAAACAGTAGGGTTAGTTGTAACACCCCCAAATTTAATGTTTTGCGGAAGCATAATTTGGGTGTTACTAATCAATAATCAAAGCACACATATATATAGCAAACGACTCTATATGCGTCGTTTTAACAAAATATATTGATATTAAAAGGTTTACAACAGTTTGAACCCGTACATAGCTCGTGTTCGTAATATGAGAGATTTAAATACATAATTAGTTATACAAAAAATCTAATAATGCAATGAAATCTCTGAAGTTTGCATGGAGACTCGAGATAATATGCATCATGATGGGCAGTCCAAATCTACTGCTGAGTACCTGTGATACATGCTAAAATGGGTCAGCTAACGCTGGTGAGCTCACAGGTTTAGATATCAAATAATAGTGTGTGAACCGCAAGATTTAAATGTTGATTTGCATCCAGCAAATGATACTGATAGTGTATACAACCATGAGCGCATAGTCTGAGCTTAACTCGAGGGTCGGGTCCCATATAGAGAATTCCGAGCGAGGTGCCTCCACGAGTGCCTAATCTACACTTGTTTTCCCAAATATTAGTACGTCCGTTGCAGAGGTTAGCGCGACTAACCCGGACGAGGTGGGTCAATCCTATATGGTACCATATACTAATATTCACGCTACTTTCGTATTACCAAACTATACTGACGGAGCACTTTGATTTGATTAGTTGAAAACAACTCATGTAGTATATTGAAATATGTACTCGCGTTCATGTGTTAAAAACAGAGCAATGTATCACACCCCTAGTAAAACAGTCTAAAGAGGGGCCATGAGACTCACCTGAGCCTGAAGAGTTTATCTTAATAAACTGAGATTGATTAGCCAATAATTGAAGTCCAAAGACTTGTAACTTGAGGGTGTCCACGACACGCGATGGTTATAAACATGTGAAGGCATCTAATAAGACCACCTTGTAGTTGTTTGTCCAACTAGAATGTCCAAATGATTACAATTTGATTGATTGTCTAAGTGTTTGAAAATGCGTACGGCCTGTTGGTGATTGTTTGTAATAATAATCCCACATTATTATTTTGATGATTTTTGAAGTGTTATACCTAAAAGTAAGTTCCAATGTGTTTTAGAAGTTGTGTCGCATTCGTGTTTGATGTTATACAAGTTTAACACCTTGTGTGAAAGTTTAGATGTAACACTGTTACTCGTGACCCTAGGGTAAGGGCAAAACCCGTTAATGACGGGGGTCCGGGGGCAGCGCCCCTGGTAGCGGGGTCCAAGGGGCGGCAGCCTCTGGCGGGGTCCAAGGGGTAGAGCCCCTGGCTGGGGTCGAGCTGGACTTGAATTTGGGTGAAATCGAGTGATAAAATTTTAGGTCTCGACACTTAGTAAAATTTGTGTTTTCTTGGTTCTGTTTCATGCGACATAGCGTGCGACATACGGCTTTGTGTCGCTAAGTGCGACATAGTCTATTGTGTCGCAGATCATATCTGCGACATAAGGGCTTGTGTCACCAAGGGCGACATCCGCAATTTAGTGCGACGTAGGGCGTTGTGTCGCTATATGCGACGTTCGTAATTTCTGCGACATAACTATTTATGTCGCTATATGCGACATCCGTGATTAGTGCGACATAGTGGCTTATGTCGCTATATGCGACATAAGGTCTGATTTAGTGACATAAAGGCTTATGTCGCAGGTGGCCTAGAGCCTCTGCGACATAACGCGCTGTTGGCCGGAAAATGAGCCGAAAAGGTGTTTTCGGGCCTCCGTTTGACCTGAGACTTTTACCCAACCCATATTTGGATATTTCAAGCTTAACTAAACATTTAGAACTTAAAAACACTTGAAATCGAAAGGTTTCGGGTTTTTGTTGGAAACTTACAAAGTGGCGAATCAAGATTCCGAAAAGATAGGAGTGTAGATCGTGACGCGGTGGATCTTTTTCATCAAACGGGTGAGATGATTTGATGACGTTTTGTAGTGTTATTTAGTGATTGTTTGTGGTGGTGGTGTGGTGATGTTTGAGAGAAAAGAAAGAAGAAAAGAAAGAGGGAAAAATGATAAGTGAGAAGAAAATGAGGGTGAGGGGATGGGGTCCCTCCACTTGTGGCTGATTCGGTGGGGGTCCACCGGAGTGTGGGTCTCCACTTTTTAACTCCGTGTATTCGCGCTCCGTGCGACGTTCGTTTAAACGTTAAATAATTATTTTATACGTTTAAATATATGTTTTAAAATACAAATGTTTATTCAATATTTTTGTTGAAGTATTTTACCAAATACTTAATAACTTAAATGATTTCGTTTGTTTGTGTGTTAAATGTCTAAGTCGCGTTGACGTTTATTATACGATACGAAATGTAGTTGAAATATTATCAAAATAATATTTTGGGTATGATATCGTTATTAAATAATTTTATATTATTTAATAAAATTGATCACCAACGTCCATATTTACTTGAACCGAATTACATTCGATTTGAAACTTGTACGATTTAATTAAATCGCATATTCGTATATATTTAACAATATATATATATATATATATATATGTATATATTTCGATACATTTATTAGCCTAAACCAACTAATTACATGTATTAACAGAGAGTTAGACACTAATTATTAGTCCTAATTTGGCGGGTGTTACATTAGTTCAGTTTCAGGGGTACAGGCTATTTCAGTTGTCAATAATAATTTCGTGCCCTATCAGGAACCACCAGAGGAGCAATTGGCTCAGCCACCCAGAAGAAGAAGACATCAGCAAGTGGAACATGAACAACATTAAGAGGAAGAAGCTGCATACGAGCAGGGAGGTTTCCAGCAGCAGGGTGCAGCACAACCATCCGTTCTTGATCTTATGCAGGGTATTAAGGGCCTTCAAGTTAGCCATAATGATTTTTCGCAGGAAGTCAGGTATAAGTTTGGAGCACAACGCTACCGCAACGCTTGGTCGGCACATAACACACAAAGACTTTCTGAAGTGGTACCCAACTACCGACCTACAACCTACAACTACCCACCCATGTGGGGTCAGCCTGGAGCAAGCTATCCACCACCGGGTTATGACGAGGGTGCCGCCTTGGCAGAGTTGCAGGAAGAGTATCGAAGGCAGCAGGAGTGAGAGCAAGAGAAGCGTTGATGCCCCTATGACTATTCCCCATTTTGAGTGCTTGCATGCCTCATGTGATTCAGACAATTTTCTAGACAAATTGATAACGGTTTATCTAAGTACTTCTAATTTTATGTTAGGATATTTTGAAATGCTTGCCTAGGGATGATGTTTAGGTATGTTTGGATATTTTGAAATGCTTGACTAGGGATGATGTTTGGATTTAGGTAAATTTTGGTGTGAAATGGTCAAAATGATAGATCATGACACTTGTACCCGGCTGGTACTAGGGATACCCGGCGGGTACTCTATGGAAATTTGAAACAGAACTTGGGATGCCGTTTGTACCCGGCTGGAACATCTTATACCCGGCGGGTACAACGTACCCGGTTTGGAACCGAGTATTCGACCCGAACCGGTTTTTACCCGGTACAAACCGGGTACTATAGGGTTGGATTTTCCCCCATCCAAAACCGGGTCGGGTTCAGGTCGGGTTCTTCAGGAACCGGGTATTTGACCGTTGACCAATACCCGGTTTGGGTTTCCGGGTCGGGCCATACCCGATATTTGTTCACGCCTATTCACTAGCACAATACCCGTGCATATGCAGCGGTGAAAGTGGTGATGGTGGATGGAGGTGCGAGTGAATGTTTTAAAATAAAAACATATTATATTACGTCTGTCCCATTTAAAATATCCACATTATATTTTGTGATGTTCCACTATAAGTGTCCACTTTGATATTTAACCAATGAAAAAAGATTTTAGTGGGTAGATATAATATTTGATGGATGAAAAATGTAGTTATAGTGGATAATAAGTAGTAATTAAATATAATAGATAATGAGATAGGGGTATTAATGAAAGTGTAGTTAGTGGAGAATAAATAGTAATAGTTAATATATAATGGGATAAGTGTATTAATAGAAATGTTATAAATAAATCAAGGGTAGCATAGTCTTTTCCTAGTGTTGAGTACCAAAGTAGGGAATAGTGGAATGGTAGAAATGCTTTATATGTAATGAAGATATATATAAAACAAAGATTTATTTTGCTTACGTGTCATCTATTTAATCATCATAAGATGACATATCTAAAATATAATTACTCAAAAAAAAATTTCAAATTTTAGGAGTGTCACATGGCTTTCCATTTTTATTAAATTTGTGAGTCCCTAATCACTATTATATTAGTGATTGTGAATCGTTTACAGTGAGTTAATTGTAGAAGGGGGGGTTGAATACAATTAAAAAACTTTTCTTTTCTTTTATGATGAATTATATCTGCTTGACAAGTTTTTAATCGTATTAATGTAACAACAATATGAACACAAGTATGTATATGAGATAAACAGTTCAGATGCTGATACTGATATAGCTGAAAGATAAAGTCTTTTATTGATGAAATTTATCTCTTGTTGATTTACGGAATAGATTAGCCAAAGCTAATCTAAATCGAACAATACAGCTAGTACAAGGAGATGAGCAGTAGTGGACAAACACGCTAACTGCTCACTCGCTGAAGTAAGCTAGTAGTGGACAAACACGCTACTAGTTTACTCGCTGGTGTTTACTTGTATTTTAGACAAACTAGTCAGTGACAAACAAGTGACAATACAAGTAATCGACATCAACTGAAGTACAACATACTACGCTATTTATAGACACTGAAATCCTTGATTTCCGGATCTGATAGACACGCGTCGCTGCTTGATTGGAGAGGTAGTTGAGATGTGATGTGATGTATCATGGCACGACATTCTGTCTTGGGAAACATCACCTTGTACTATAGACCAATCAGAAGCTTCCACGTTGCTCTTTTCAAGTTACGAGGAACACGTGCTGCGCCGTAGTAACGCCGAATGTTGACTTCTTATTTAATGCGGCATTTAATGCTGCAGTCGCTGATAGAAACATCAATTCTCCTCATTCTCGATGCGAGCTAACATGCTCTAAAGAATGACTTGAACAGCTAATCTTCAGCGACTTCTTTTATTCAGCAGATGAGAGAACTCAAGAAGACTTTGAGACTCTCGCTGATAGATGAGTATCAGCGACACACATAGTTGAGTCTTTGATCTTTATAAATTCTTCTTCTACTGGTCTAAGATACAATCAGCGACAAGAAAACCTTCAGCAACACTATCTTCAACTTGAATCAATCTTCATGTACAGAGAGTAATGCTCTCGCTGATGATGATCAGCGACACACAAAGTTGAGCATCATTCTCTTTCAGTAACACAGAGTGATAGAAGATCAGCGAACATAAACTTCAGCAACAGGAGCTTGACTTGAAACATTTCTTCATAGAGAGATCCTCAGTAAGTGGGTCAGGGACTTGAGATAATAAGTCATCATCAGTGACTTCGCTTATCAGCGACTAATGTCTTTAACAGTCTGCTTGTAAACATTATTTAAGTCTCCCCCTTAATCATTGAGATCAGCGACCATCTTGAGTATGACGATCAGTGACTCAACAAAATTGAATATTAGTATAAATTATTTTAAGTAAGGATTAATAATAGTTTAATCCTCAAACTTTTATTTTTTACGCTTTAACACTATACATTATTGTGCATTGCACGGGCTCAAAGACCTACAAATTTTTACGGATACATATAATACTTATTATTTATATTCATACAATGCATTGTGTTTTATTTGACACCATATATTATTTTCTATGCATATTGTTATATGTTACTACTGACTAATAATAATAAATTTTTAACATTCAACAATATTAATACAACTGAAAACTTAAAAAACACAGGGTTAATTTTATTCTTTAATTACCTTGCATTGTAAAACAAATGTATGTATTTAAACTTAACCTTTGTCATTCACACATTGACAATATCAGTGTTATCGTATGAATTGGGCATAGATATATTTCAGACGCTCTTAAGTTAATGATATGCTCTATCATACTTGATGTATCAACTGCCGAAAAAATAAATACAAGTTCATCCATTATATTTTGATTTATGTTACTAAATAATTTTATTTCAATAATAATTGTGTCTTTTAACTAACGATATTAAATTTACAATAATTATAATTGTATTTTAAAAATGATCGTGCATCGTACGGGCTTCATGCCTAGTTATATGTATTAGCTTTAGATTTAGATTAGATTTAGATTTACATAGTTTCGGGGTGGTGATATTTTCATCATTGAAATTGACAAATTCAAGTACTGGTATTTTATACATAAATAATGAGGTGAATTTATCAATTCCAATGATGAAAATTTCAATACCCTATTTTAGAACCGAAAGATTGTTTTACCCGACGAATTTTTTGGAGTCGAAGAAGAGAAGGGAAAGTAACCACGCAAATATAAATTTCAATTTCCAATTTACAAATAACCTTGTCGCACCTAAATTACAATTTACAATAAAATATAATTTAGAAAAGGATTTCGCTATTTATAGTTCTATAACGGCTATGTTGAGAGGGGTAATTGTCCCCTCAAGTGATTTAATATTACATTATAAAGAAGACGTTATAAGATACAAATGACATTTATAAATTTTTTACTCGTAAAATATAACACCCCTCTTTCTCAAGATATTATTTTATTATTTTCAACTACAGAAGCGTTTAAAACAAAACATTATTATATAAACTTATAATATCAACATACATCATAAGTCTAATATTTACAAAATCATCATTTACATCATATAAACGGGGTATTATATTGTACAAAACATAGTTTTCTAAAAACTATATCAGAGTCTAAATATCAAACATTCTTCGTCCCTTCTTGCAACCCACATATCAAAATAACACCCGCAAGAAGTAGATTAAGGGATTAGCACGAAGCTAACTGAATGAATTTAACACTCACTAATCAACTTAGTATAATCCCTTGTTTACACCAAACAACGTTATATATAAATATCAACAATCAACAATTCAACTATGAGGATCGGTGGTCCTTAAGAAACCCTACTGCCGCGGCGGCTCTCAAGAACACTTGTCCAACAATCCATATGGCCAATACGGAATAGACCGATAGTTAGTGATTATTGTACTCAAACACAAGTCTTACACACAACAAATGAAGTAAGACTATATGTAATTCACATAATAATCAACTAACCCAACCAACGTGTTGACCTCAAAACAACATATAATCACATGGCAACTAGCATATAAGATTCAATTAATAACACAAATTAACTAACTCTATCAACATGACAACTATCACTTATTGTAATCAAAGTAATTACAACTAAATCAACAAGTGATTTATAAATCCACTCACCGATACCTCTGTCGTCTCCACACTCAGGATTTCTATATCACTGAGTCTTCTGTTTATCTGAGAATACAAAGTCAATAAGTTAATAACTTATTTCTTTTGTTCAACATACTTAAATACTAAGTAATTAAACAATTAAACAACTTATATTCCTAATCACAATCAACTAAATCAAAATATTGGATTTTTAACCAAACATTCAAATTTACTCTTGCATACGCGATCCAAGAAATGCTAGCCGGATCGCGTAGCTCAGTTAAAATATTTCTGTTACCAAATTACACTTGCTTACGCGATCCAGGATCCATTTACAGGATCGCATATCCTAGTTCATTTCCCTCTGTAACCAAATTGCACTAACATACGCGATCCAGAAACTTTTGTGGGATCGCGTATCCAAGGCAAACTTTGACATTTTGATGATTTTTAACTATCTTACGCGATCCATAAACCAAAGCTGGGATCGCGTGAGCAAGAAGAAAATGACCTGCAACTCATTTCTGCAAAATCTCAGCTCGAACCAAACTAAATAAATAACACTTTTCAAGATACAAAATCGACAATAACATGTTTTTAACATCTACAAACATTACTTTACTTCTATTAGCATCAAACAACCTCATATAACTTCAAAGATATCAATTTCTTGCCAAATTCAAAGAACCCATTTGGTTCACTAAATTCTTAAAATCACACTTTAGAAATACTTGATTATACATCTAGAATTATAACATATCAGTTTCTATACACAAATATCATCATTCAATCATCACACAAACTACTTTAATTAAGCAATTTATCAATTCTCTATTTAACCTAATAACACTTAAGTTCATGAAGAAGAGAATACTTACACTTTGATGATGAACAAAGCACTAGCAAGCTAGAAGATGATTACTAGTAGAGAATCACAACTTGAAATCACCAAATTTTGTTAAGAAATCCAAGTTCTTGAAATTGAGAGTAGGTGAATGAGAGGTGAACTGAAATTGGGGAAGAATTAGTGGAGTTTAGGTCGGTCTCCCATCAAAACCGACCCAAATTGGGTATTTTTAATACCCGTTCTAAATCTACAGTCTGGAACCTAAAAACCGATTGCGAAAATAGTTATTTTATTGTACTGTCACCTATAACTATTTAAAACAAATAATATTACACTATTCACAATAAGTTACACATAAGCAAAATAATATTTAATTTACTTATAACTTATTAAAATCCATAAAAGGTAAAGAAATTACCAGACCGGTTTTGAGGACCTTACATAAAACTATAGAAAATAGCAAAATAAATTTTTTCGTCAACTCCATTTTAATTTGCTAGCTCTCCCTATTTACATCATATTATATAATATATCCACTAAAACTATGCATTAAAAGCGTGTATACGCATAAACATCTGCATAATCTTGGTGCCTTTATCAAAAGTGTGTTGGATTCATCACTATCCATAGTTTCATACTTTAATTGCCTAAGCCAACCGATAACTAAAGATATTCAAAACATAAACATTGCAATACATAGAAAATTTGCGACTATGCAAAGCAAATTCCACACGTTTCGCTAATTATTTTCGCTTCATTTTGTTATATTTCGTTAACAAGTTTGTAATCCATTTGGGTTTTGAATTCATAACTTCCATCCCGCATTACACCATTTGCAGTGATTTCAATTCCTTAACAGTGACCAAGTGAACCTTAGAGCATTCGTGGTAGCACAAATAGACTTTCAATCCCATATGACACATTAGCGCCACATTAGCTTTCCAATAATATTTTCTTCTCAACCTCCTTCCATCCATTTTAACTCCTTTCAAACCAATGTTTTAAAAATCGGTTAAACCGGCCCAGTCGGACCGGTTGAACCGGAAAAATCAAGTTTTACGATTGGTTGTAAACCGGTTTATGACCAGATTTTGACTGTGAGAGAATCGCCCGGTTTTCCGGTCAAAACGGGTTGGACCGGAAACGGAACCAGGACAGAACCATTTTTTTTCATTTGTCATGCACAAAACTGAAAAAAATAAAAGATTTGCTTCACTTTGTTACTCATCCCCTAAAACAAACGGTTGAAACCCAAATCTTTTAAAATCAAAATTGCAATCCAATTTTTGTTGAAAAATTCAAACTATGTTGCTGACAAGTTTGTAATTACTAAGCTAATAGAAAGATTTCAAAATTGCTTTCATAATACCATCCACAACATATATTTATATTAACACTTAGCCGTTCATCAAACGGGTTAGAAAAAGTAGTATATCTATCTATATAACTAAAAGAATAGTAGCTAAGTCATATGTGACATCCTTCTTATTTTGACAAATAAGCAAAAATCCTAGGTGTCATATTGATAGTCTTCCAAAAAATTCATTTGTCATGTCAACATGAGTTAATTTAGTAAAGAATTTGTATGATCTTATATAATAATAATAATAATAATAATAATAATAATAATAATAATAATAATAATAATAATTAATAATAATAATAATAAAAATAGATATAACTACTAAACAAAGTAATGGATCCATTATAGAAAAGTCGACCAGTTACAATACAAATATAAAAATCGTAGACTTATAATTTCATGATATACCCCTATTTATCTATGCCGTGTTGCAAACCATTCGAAGGGAAAAAAATAAAATAGCATTGATTCGACATTAATAATTTAGCTATTTTGACAAGCTTGAGGTGCGGATTTCTACACTCTTAATTTGTATTTATTATCGTTCGAAGCTCTATTATCATTGTTAAGCCTTCTTTTATTCGTATAATATTTTGTACGGAACCTGTTCTTTTATTTGAAGACATTTTTATAACTAATTAATAAGATATTTAAAATAAAAGGATTCTCTTACTAAATATCGTGAATTAATTTGATGAATATTTATATGAATTAATTTGATGAATATTTTTGCAATACTATTATAAAAGGTAAAATAAATATTTATGTGAATTAAATTGTCATCAAAGAGTATCAAATAAATCGTATACCTCCATTTATGTAATTTATATCATTCCTATTAAATTGCAGTAAATCGGTTGAAATTTATATATTAAAAAGTTACATAGATATATAAAGAAAGTATATGTAGTGTATATTTTTGTATCAAAGAAAAATAAGATGTCTACCATTTCTTCTTCATTTTCTGCCATTAAGCATTGTTCAAATCTTGAAAACTTTCTTCATTCGGTAACTCCTATTTTCAATGATGTTTCAATCCAACAGGTAACATCTCTCTTTATTACTATTCATATACATGTGTTTACTTTACATTACTTTATTTTGTTAATTGATTAGAATATATGTATGTTAATATCTTTCTAAGAACGGTGATAATCGAGTAGAAGCGAACGCCGAATCAAAAATTGTACATGTAAAGCTACAAGATATATGGGAGATCTTCGACGAATGGAATGCTTGTTGTGTTGATGTCCCGGTTGTGTTAGAGAGCGGTCAAAAAGTTACTCAATTTTATGTCCCTTATCTTTCTGCAATTCAGATATTTACAAAAAGATCCACATCAAATAGCTCTGGAGACGAAAATAATTTTATATCATTACAATGTGGTTCATCAACTGATGATGATTCGAGCACAAAATCAAAGAAGGCAACTACTAATGGGCTTAAAAGTGATAACGGTTTCATTTTAGAAGATTATGACCATCTTTATTTACAATATTTTGAAACGTATTCTCCATATTTGCGGGTGCCGTTTATAGATAAGGTAATATATACGTACGTTTTGCGTTTTAATTACATTTTGTAATCTTAAAAGTGACATCAAGCACTTTCATAATGTATATACTTTTGTTATTGTAAATATTTGTCTAAAAATTGCAAATTATTAAAAAGTGGTCACATATAACTTTAATTTTTTATACTAACAACAAATATTATTTTGAAACGCTTTATATATCGTACATTTTTTATATATTTTATAAATTAAATGCATTCACTATTTTCGTATTCGTTTTCTATTTTTCCTAATACATTTGTATAATTTTCGCATCACTTTTTGTAACATTCATTGTTCTTTATGATGTAGTTACCAAATATTCAGAAGTAATGACTTATTCAATGTTACTATTAGTGTTGAACTCACAGTTTTAACATTATACAAAGTAGTTTCTTTGACTTAATAAATTGATAATAAATAATTAATTAAAACAACGATTTAACTTCTAACAAAAATTAGATTTTACTATATATTTTATTTTTATTTTTATTTTTCTTATGCAAATCGTTGAACTGGCTCAAAGTTATCGTCGACTATTTACAATTTTAATTTTTATAATAGTGATGCCAAATAATTATAGAAAACCATTGTTACTTTCTAAGAATTCGATCCAAATTTCAAAATATATAAAAAATGATCATGTGGATTTTATTGATTAATAAAATTATTTATTTGGCTACTATATCTTTAGTTTATTAGTTTATTTTCATTTAAAGAAGCATATAAACCATGAAGGAAGAATTATAGAAAACTATTGTTATTTTCTAAGAATCTGATCCAAATTTCAAAATATATAAAAAATGATCATGTGGATTTTTTTTTATCAATACAATTATTTATTTGGCTACTATATCTTTAGTTTATTACTTTATTTTCATTTAAAGAAGCATATCAAACCATGAAGTAAGAATTATAATGTAATCTAAAAAATTCATATAAATAATAAATACTCATAATATTAATATTATAACGGAGTATATAAAGTGACCAAGCGAGTCAAATATATATTTCATAGAATATATTCTCTACTTTTTAAACATCCAATGACTAAATAAAACATATACAATCTTATTTCACTATATTTTTGCAATACTATTATAAAAGGTAAAATAAATATTTATGTGAACTAATTTGATTTGATGAATATTTTTGCAATACTATTATAAAAGGTAAAATAAATATTTATGTGAATTAAATTGTCATCAAAGAGTATCAAATAAATCGTATACTCCATTTATGTAATTTATATCATCCCTATTAAATTGCAATAAATTGGTTGAAATTTATATATTAAAAAGTTACATAGATATATAAAGAAAGTATATGTATTGTATATTTTTGTATCAAAGAAATATAAGATGTCTACCATTTCTTCTTCATTTTCTGCCATTAAGCATTGTTCAAATCTTGAAAACTTTCTTCATTCGGTAACTCCTATTTTCAATGATGTTTCAATCCAAGAGGTAACATCTCTCTTTATTACTATTTCTATACATGTGTTTACTTTACATTACTTGATTTTGTTAATTGATTAGAATATATGTTAATATCTTTCTAAGAACGATGATAATCGAGTAGAAGCGAACGCCGAATCAAAAATTGTACATGTAAAGCTACAAGATATATGGGAGATCTTCGACGAATGGAGTGCTTGTGGTGTTGATGTCCCGGTTGTGTTAGAGAGCGGTCAAAAAGTTACTCAATTTTATGTCCCTTATCTTTCTGCAATTCAGATATTTACAAAAAGATCCACATCAAATAGCTCTGGAGACGAAAATAATTTCATATCATTACAATGTGGTTCATCAACTGATGATGATTCGAGCACAAAATCAAAGAAGGTGACTACTAATGGGCTTAAAAGTGATAACGGTTTCATTTTAGAAGATTATGACCATCTTTATTTACAATATTTTGAAACGTGTTCTCCATATTTACGGGTGCCGTTTATAGATAAGGTAATATATACGTACGTTTTGCGTTTTAATTACATTTTGTAATCTTAAAAGTGACATCAAGCACTTTCATAATGTATATACTTTTGTTATTGTAAATATTTGTCTAAAAATTGCAAATTATTAAAAAGTGGTCACATATAACTTTAATTTTTTATACTAACAACAAATATTGTTTTGAAACGCTCTATGTATCGTACATTTTTTATATATTTTATAAATTAAATGCATTCACTATTTTCGTATTCGTTTTCTATTTTTCCTAATACATTTGTATAATTTTCGCATCACTTTTTGTAACATTTATTGTTCTTTATGATGTAGTTACCAAATATTAAGAAGTAATGACTTATTCAATGTTACTATTAGTGTTGAACTCACAGTTTTAACATTATACAAAGTAGTTTCTTTGACTTAATAAGTTGATAATAAATAATTAATTACAACAACGATTTAATTTCTAACAAAAATTAGATTTTACTATATATTTAATTTTTAATTTTATTTTTCTTATGCAGATTGTTGAACTGGCTCAAAGTTACCGTGGACTATTTACAATTAACGTCAATGACATATCTCCAGCTAGTTGGATGTCTGTTGCTTGGTACGTTTTTATTTTTTAGTAATTTTTATTTTATATATTAACTTTTATTTTTTAGTTGCTTCTGATTAACTTCATCATTTTATTTTATGAAAAAAATAATTAATTAATTATTCATCAATAAATTTACCATATATTTCGCTGGATACCATATAATTCTAATAAAAATTTATATTATATATTCATTTTATTAAGTAATTTTTAAGTTGACATATGTTTCGGCCCGAAATCATTTACTTGACCTGCCCATTTTGCCACATTCACCGATTACATTAGACCTTACTATGTCATCACACACATCATCCATACCACAATATCATATGCGACTTGACGACTTGCTAAAGGCAATGTGTTCCAAAACACAAGGTGGCTACCATTGCGGTACCATATAGTTCGAGTGGCTCTAATAGCTACAATTAATTAACAAAGAGCCAACTATCAAAAGCCAAAACCACTCATGATCCATGCTCTCACCTTTCCCAAATAAACAACGTTGTTTTTGAAACCCAAAAAAATTGAGTATAAAGAGAGTAAATCCCAAACAATGTTAGCTAGAAACTATTTAGATGGGATGGATACAAATAACTATATATGTTCACACCATAATCAAGTCTACTTTTCTACCACTTCTGTACCGGATGAATATTACCATGACTTCAATGCACAAACTAAACATGATTACTCAATACAAAGTCCACTAAAAGTACAATGTGATTTCTAGAGAAATGCATCAAGATGCCTAGGTTGTGGTAAAGTTTCATCTTAATCCAAAAAAAGTGTTAGGATTTGACAGCACAAAGACAGATTTGGTTTCCTTTGCATCTTTCAGGATTTTAGTTGCATATTTTATATATTAACTTTTATTTATTTTTTAGTTGCTTCTCATTAACTTCATCATTTTATTTTATGATGATAATTAAAATTAATTAATTAATTATTCATCAATAAGTTTACCCTATATTTATGTCTTATTTTGAGGTATAACAGTTTATGTTGTGCATTATCACAAATTTTAGACATCGGTTACGGAAAAACAAAATTCACACAATCCTTGTTCATATTATTATTTTTCTTTCCAAAATTAATTACTTGATCACATTTTAAAAAGCTTGGTTGATCAAACATTTATGAACGAGATTTCTATTATTAACTTAGGTATATTTATATTTACTTTATTGTATTGTATTTATTTACTAGCCATTACTATTTACTACTTATTAAAACACATATAACATTGATTTCGGTCAATTAACTGATTTATTAGGAGAGCACACTTGTGTATCTTTAATTAATAGTGGAATGATCTTTGTAAATAAACTGAATTTATATATGAAGTAGCCTTGTTTATTTAAGACAAAAGAATAATATTTGTTATTTTTTATTAATTATAAAGGACTTAATCAGTCTTGTCTTATCTTATATATAAACGGTGACATGTATCAATTATTATGAAAAAGGGAAATACGTATAATATCGACACATTGAAAAAAATAGAAAGAAAAGAAACATAAAAATGTTATGAATTAATAATTTATTGTATGTATATAGGTATCCTATATATCATATCCCAGCTGCGGTACACAGTAACAATTCCATCAACACTTGTTTCCTCTCCTTCCATACTCTATCATCCTCTTTCCAAGGTAATATATATATATATACCAACAGTTTCTTTTTTTTTACATCCATACTTGTTAAATACATATTAATCATATATAAAAATGTGTTACATATATATAGATAGATATCTTGTTGTGAAATTTTTTTAACACGTTTATTTTTATTATAACATTTGTGCCTTCATATATGTATAAGTTCGAAACGAATAAACTTCAATGAGGCGTTATTAATTTCAATATCTTTTCATCTCTACAATATTGAGGGGGCATAATTTAGAAAAACGTTACTAATACTCTTATAATTTATATTTTCCTTTTACACGTCATTTTCTAAACATAAATTTGTTATGTGAGCGAATGTAGCATTTATTTATTTATTTTTTCTTTTAAGTAGGTGTGTGTTTTGATGATTAAAATAATAATAACGATGTTTGTGAACTAGTGAAACGAACTTAAATAATTTATTTGGCTGTGTATTATTAATCAACCAAACTTATGTTAAGGTTCTTGATATAATGTAGCAGAAAACAATGTGGAAGAAGGTATTGAAAATGAACAAGTGTTGGACCTTGTTCCATTTGGGTTAGCAACGTACAAGATGCAACGAGAAATTTGGATCAACCCTTACAAAGGTGATGCCGAAAAGCTTAAGGATTTGGAGAGTGCTGCTTCTTCGTGGTTGAAGCAACTCCGTGTCCAACACCCCGATTTCATCTTCTTTACCCAGTAAGGATTTTGAGTGCAGTGAATGAAGATAGTGTTTGATCAATCGTGTTGTTTATGTTGCAAATCTAGTTGTCGCTTTAGAGACTTCGCTAATATTAATTGGGAGGCTAATATTATGTGAAACTTTTGTTGAGATTATGTTGTTCTGAAAGTTGTGGATTCATTAAAATAATGTCAAGCTTAGAGATGTTGTCTTGTTATTTTAAGTTGTTATACATTTAGTTTGAGTTGGTTAAAAAATACAGACTTTAAAAGAATGTTTCTCACTAATTTTTTTATATTATAACAAAAAGAAATAGAACAACACGTAGTATGTTGTCCTAATAACATCTTGAATCTTAACAGTCTTGTTTTAGTATTAGCTTATTTAGTCTTGACCTAGTAGGCAGTTTATTATTTTTATAATTATCATCTATGAGTGTGTTTGGTATGGGACTTCAAAGGCCTTTTAGGAGCATAAGCAGTTGCGCTTCTATTATTAATAAACTCCTCCTTATAGGTTGTATTTGACAACAAAATAGATGTGGGAATTTTTGAAAAAATAAGTCTCAAGAACCCCTTAAACATTTTTTTTAATAAGTTGAATAGAAGCTCAAACTTCAGATCCAACTACAAATTTTAACACTACACATCTACTTTACGTTTAATGAAAATGAGATTTGAGGCCAATGATAAATTTTGATAGAACCTTCGTATATAGATAATAAATGCAAAAACCAATTGATAAAAGAAAAAACAAATACAGTATGTACCTAAAACGACCTACATCCATTTCACCCTTTCTAGAGCATGTGCAATAGTTGTATAGTTGACTCGGGGATAGGTGCCACATGTGTGGGGTTGGACGGGGTTGAGTTGGGGATCATATAGGGGTTGGGACTAAATAATCAAAATCTCATTCTGAAGTTGAAAGTAAGATGTTAATAAAAAAGATAATCAAAAAGTAAGAAAGAAATGTGGAATTCTATTTCTATCGATTGAAATAAAGGAGTTGAAAGTGATGGACTGATTGAGGGAAAAGATTAGTGAAAAACTTAGGTAACTATGAGTGCATGATGTGTGACCATCTCGAGTCATAACATCAGAATCACGCTTTCTAAATGTTACGTGAGCACAACACCACAATACTATTTTTAACACTAGCAATAGTAATATCAGATGGTCTTTTTTCTACCCCTAGGTTTCACAACACTATTTATTTTGATAAAACAAGGGAAGGAAAAAAAATGGAAATGGTTGTGAATCCACACGAACTCCCTTTCTAAATGTTATGTGAGCACTACACAATGCCCCTCCAAAACGCCCCCGTTGCTGGCGTTATGGGCGTTCTCACTCAAAAAGTGGTTCCAGAATGCTGTGTTGCAAGTGGTCTGAGTGACATAAATCATGGTAGACATTATCTATAACGAACCCGTTGCTGGCGTTATGGGCGTTCTCACTCAAAAGTGGTTCCAAAACACTGTGTTGCACGTGGTCTTAGTGACATAGATCACGGTAGACATTATTTATATACTGGTTGATACATTATTAACGAGTGATATCAATCTTTAAATCTTTCGAACTTTCAATCTATATAGTGGTTTACTTAACAGTTAACATAATACATCATTAACGAGTGATATCAATCCTTCGATCTTTCGAACTTTCAATCTTCTAATGAGTTTAAAACTTTATTATAGGAGTAATTTCAATGTTAGGGGTTAAATGTGGCAACCATACAAAACTACAAGGACTAAAACCGGTATACGATCCAATGAAAGAAACCATAGTGGTACACCTTCATCGATTGACTGTGGATGACAACAACTGTAGAACAAATTCACTGCTGCCAATAAAATTATTTTATTATTATTATTATTCAGGTTAGCGGAGATCTCAAAATTCTTTCTTTATCCGATTTCCGTCCGTACGTTAAGGTTAGTTGATTTTACCTTCAATTTCTCACCATCGATCTTATTACATTTAATTAATTACAGATATATAATGATAATGATGATGATGATGCTTTCGACTTCAATATTGCTTGTGTTAAACGCCATGCTTTGATCATATTTGTCTTTTAATATTACCTAAAATCACTAGTATTAAGTATTTTAGTCACGATTTGTGTTTTAATCTCCTTAATGACCTATGATATACATACTTAGCTTGAATTTATGTGATTGCTCAGGAAACCCTAATTTTTATTTTTGTATCTGTTTATTGGATTTAGTGTAGGTCGGTGTATGGGTGTTTAGTTTTGTTGAGCAGATTCTCAGTTTTGAACTGAGTTTGTTCAGTTATCATGGATGGTAATAAAGATGAGGCGGTTAAATGTGTTGGCATTGCAAAAGAAGCGATTGCGTCTGGAAATAAGGCTCGTGCTATGAAGTTTATTGGTATGGCACAGAGGTTGAATCATAATTTATGTGTAGATGACCTTTTGGCAGCATGTAAAGATCTTGATTCTGCGAATCCTAGTGCGTCTAATGGTAGAAGTCATGTGGCAAGTAGTCCTGTGAATGCGAAGCCGGTTGAGAGTATGAATGGAGAGCCGAGTTATACTGAAGAGCATGTTCAGTTGGTGCGTAAAATTAAAAGAAGCATGGATTATTATGAGATCTTGGGTGTCGGTAAAAGTTGTGCGGTTGATGAGGTTAAGAAGGCGTATAGGAAGTTATCGTTGAAGGTTCATCCTGATAAAAACAAAGCTCCTGGATCTGAGGAGGCTTTTAAGAAAGTTAGTAAAGCGTTTAAGTGTCTGAGTGATGAGGGGTCTAGACGACAGTATGATCAAACAGGTGTCGCTGAGGGAGATGAGTACAGTCAGCAGTATAATGTTAGGCGGCGAAGAAGAAGAACAGGACACAGTATGTTTGAAGATGAGTTTGATGCTGACGAGATCTTTAGGTCATTTTTTAGTCAAGGTGATATGTTTCGTACGGCTAATGTGTACAGAAGCAGAAGGGCAGCAGGTGCTCAGCCAAGAGAGGATGCTGCTGGTGGGACTGGACCTAATTTGATACTGCTGCTTCAGTTGTTACCGTTTTTGATAATCATATTGCTTGCTTGTCTTCCGTTCTCAGAGCCTGAATATTCATTGCAAAGGAACTATACTTATCAGTTCCCGCAGCTGACTAAGGAATATGGAGTGGAATTTTATGTGAAAGCATCCGACTTTGATCAGAAATATCCTGTTGGTACGCCTTCAAGGAGTAATATTGAGAATAATGTCATCAAAGATTACAAAAATATGCTCTGGCGCTATTGTCACGTTGAACTCCAGAGGCGTTCGTGGAGCAGAAATGTGCCTACTCCTCACTGCGACAAGCTTGAAAGCTTAGGAATAGCATGAAGGTTAGCTCAATTCTTCTCGTAATTATTTCTTATAGATTGAGTTCTTTAATTTTATTTATCTCATTTTTTGTTTTTTTTTGCATACCTCGTATGGTTAGTAATTATTTCTTATAGATTGAGAGCATTGATTTTATTTATCTCATTTATTTATTTTTTGCATACCTCGTATGGGTAGTAATCCAATTCATGAAAAAGGAACTGATAACTAACAAGCTGATCCAAACCACACTGAATCGAAAATGATAGCAAACAAAGATTTAAATCAAGAAGAAACTATTCATTTATTTTTGTCAAAGCTTCCATACTTATAACGCAATGAGCACACTTGTGTTTCTTACACATATACTTTAAGTTCATTAATCCTACTAGTTGTGCTTGCTTCCCTTATCTAAATCGAAATGTCCGCCATATATTGTTTTTGAGCTTAGACTTCTAAAGGCTTGTCACCCCATCTTTGTTTTTTACCCTATTTCTCTTATTAAACAATAGAGTGCTTTTGTGGTAGACTACACTTACAGGCTCATCTGTTACAAAGACTGTTTTTTTGCCCTTGCACGTACTACAATTGCCACTCAAGTCTATTCTAGTTAATAAGAAGATGAAATGCACTCCTAAACTCCTAATGTTCAAATACCCCTAAAATTACCATATAATATTTTAGACTTCTCTTTTATTTGTTGGAAAATATGAAACACTTTTTATATTTAAATGTTGATCGATGATAATAGCATACTTATTTGTGGGTTGGGTTGCGTTGGGGTGCTTTTGGGGTGGGGGGAAGTTCTGTCGCTATCCATCGATGCAAGTATTTAAAAAAAAATACAGCTTTAGAAGAGTGAATAGAATTGTGTATTGACAACTGAGAACCTGCCTGATCATGCAACTTACACCCTGTTTTCTATGTCGTCACTTCGTGCAGCTTCACAACACTTGACACTTAATAAGTAGTACACTTTTCACTTATATTATACGGAGTAGGTAATAATGTAACTTACCTCTAGCAGAAGCACTTTCAGCATTTGTATAGTTTTTCCATATCTTTTAGAAATGCTGACATTTCCAACATGTTGTTATTTAGACACTTATTTAAATGAACAACTGCTATTTCTTTCTTTAAAATCTGAACACTGAACAGAGTTATATATTTAGGGACTGCACCTTTAGTTATGACAATTAGGTAACGTCTCTTAAATGATATGAGCCTGTTTAATGATTAAAGGTGAAAAAGTAGTTGTTTTTTAGAGATCAGTAGGTCACTAATAACCTTATTTCAGTGAAACATTCTGATACTGCTAATTGTAATAGACATGAAGGTATGTCATCATGATTTGTAAAATTTACCTTTTACAAGAAGGCATCTGCTAGGTAGGCATGCCAATACAAATTAATTGTCTTGTATGTCAAGGTTGACTTGTAAGGTAGACCTTGCCCATGAAATTTGGGGCCTTTCCTCTTTGGGGAACTATTTGAACTCGAATCAGCTATTTGTCCGTTGTTCTCATTGCCACAAATATCAATGTGTAAATGCAAGAATGCGACCCCAAAGTTTTCTTATTTTGTCATGGTAAAAGGATCCAAGTCATTGAATAATTTCCTTGAACTATATGTTTGAGTCAAATATTGTAATTTCTGTGGTAAGTCTTGCCGTCTTGGGCAATGTATTGTTTAAATACGTTGAACAATCTAATTATGAATGCTTTCACCTGATCATACACGTGATATTTGTTTATTTTCTTCTGTGGCAGAACATGTTTGGAGTCAATTGATGGAGAATATCATCTCCATTGCTCACATAACTTCTGCATTTCTACTGGCTGATGCACTCTCAGAAGTTGAGTTTGATTCATATATTATGTAGCAGCATTTGCTCGGTCATGCATTAACTGCAAGGTTTGATTATAGCACGGATGTAGTAGCGTTTGTGTAAAGATACATGGTTGGTGACAGTTAGTTTATTAAGATATATTTTATGAGCGGATATAATAGAGTTTTGAAAATAGTTGTCCATTGATTATCAGCTGATAACGAGAAGGAATGCTTTGATATTGCAAACGAGTTCCGTTGCCATTTGTGAGTATGGCGAAACAAATAGTTTTACCACAGAGATATAATTCAGTAAAGAGACAAGGAACCTCCAAATAGTAAGTCTTGTTCTGGTGTACGCTATTATAAACTTGTATTGTATATAAGCAATCGGTCAAAAATCGAACAGCAAAATGTGCAAATATATAAAACACTGCATAATGTTATTTGTAAATAAGAAACACAATTCATGAACGCATATATGAAAATCTTTACACAATCTTGTATTTATACATATGTATAAATTTTTATATCAAAAAGGTCAGTAGAATCCATTATCTCTGTCTCTACTATCTATAAAAACACTGCATAATGTTATTATTTGTAAATAAGAAACACAATTCATTAACATATACTCCTGTATGAAAATTTTTACACAATCTTGTATTAATACATACTACCATATTGCACGCGCAATGCGACGGTTGCAACTACTTAATAAATTTTCGTTATGTATGATACTATTTTCATCAAATAAGATAACAATAATAATTACATGATAATCAAAATATCTTAATTTTGAATGAATCTATCATAAACACATAATTTAATAAAAAGTAGAAAGAACTAATATTTGGAAGATTTTTTTTTTTTCTTGTTTGAAGTAGTATTCATTTATTAGTGTGATAAGGGTAAATTAGTCAAAAAAATTAAGATGTTAAGATTCAACATATGAAGATACTTTATAAGTAGTTATGGATGGATTATAGATGTATAAATTTGTTTACCTAAAAAAGTCAGTAGAATCCCTTATCTCTATCTCTACTATCTATAACCCTATCTCCTGTTTATATCTTAAATTTAACTCAACAATTACAAATGTCTATAGTACCCTTACATATTCATCTAAGATTACAAAACTAACTCAATATTTCTATTCTTATTATAATAATACCATACCATTTGTAAATTCAGTTTATCTCCATTACTATATGTTGCCATAAATAAATTTAAATACATAACACATAAAATATAGAGATATCATATATCCCCTATTTAAACACCCTAATTACAAATTTCCCCAACTAAACACCCAAATTACATATATACCCAACAAAAACTCTATTTCAATCATATTTACCCATTTCTCTAATTTAAATATAATAAATACATTTTAATGCATAATTTATGAATTCAATTACCATTATACCCTTCTCTTCTTCCCTTCAAATATTACTACCATTCTTTTTTCTTGTCCTATTGATACATTGCTTTTATCGTTTAGATAAAGCAGATAAAGCAACTGATCTTTGTAAAAATGAAAATGATTAGCTTCTACCTAGTGAAGAAGGAAACCGTAAGTGCAGTGTCATTTGGTCAAATGCTATCTACTTTGTGTAGCTTTATTTGTTCTTAATTTAATTGATTAAATTTTAATAAAAATTTGTGTTTTTTTTTTGCAACTTAGAAGGAACAATTTAAATCAAATAAAAGTTACCGTGCATCCCTCCTCATATGTAATATGTGATTTTGCTTAATCTTTGAAAAATGGAGGCAACGACGGGTAAGAAGAAAGAATGGCGATAATATTTGAATGGAAGAAGAGAAGGGTATGATGGTCATTGAATTCATAAATTATGTATTTAAATATATTTTTTATATTTAAATAGGATAAATGGGTAAATATGATAGAAATAGGGTTTAGGTTGGGGATATATGTAATTTGGATGTTTAGTTGAGGAAATTTGTAATTAGGGTGTTTAAATAGGGAATATATGATATTATCCCTAAAATATATTTTAAACATGTATATATTTTCATCATTTCGTCTATCTTGCACATCAACTATCACCGTCACCGCTTACCATCATCACCACCCAGTTTACCGCCGTATTACACGGGTACTATTCTAGTTCCGTTATAATACATCTTATATAGTACATTTCTTTTAATTGTAGTCCCTAGCTCAAAAGAGGAACTAGAAAAAAAAATGCAACACACGAAGGAGAACATATTACAGAACGCAGTCAATAGCAGCAAAAAAAATGCCTTCACACACATAATTGGATTTGACTTACACCACTAAACCATGAAAAAGAGAACCCATAATCTTTCAAAACACACACCATAAGGGTTACTAACCCACTTAGACCATTCTAGACGATCTTTTAGACGTGTGGAGATCCATAGAAAAGAGTGTATTGACCGAATTAATAAGGTTTATGGATAGAAAGGAGTGAGTAAACGCTATGAAATTTCTTCATAATCCAATAGCCAATATGGTAGTTAGTTTTATTGTGGTTAAATATATGGTTACAGTACTTATCTTAGGGTGATTGACAGTTTTCTTATGGAAGTTACCCTCTTAAATCTCAATCCTAGTCCTAAATGGAGTATGAGAAAGCTCTCATCATCAAATTCCTTTTATTTGTTTATATATATATATATATATATATATATATATATATATATATATATATCATTTCACTCATTTTGTCGTACATATTATTATATCGATCTTCTTAAACAAGAACAAGGGTGAAGCCACATAGAAGTTGGGGTAGCACTCATTCGCGTCTGTTTGGCATGCGAGGTGTCCATGTCTTTAAAAATAGTTGATATTATAAACGTTGTTACGGGTGCAAACAAATTGTGCTACCGGTTCAATAAATGATTAGCCCGTTTTGTATGTTACTTATATGGACATTGTATTTTCTCATAAATTTATTTATTTATTTAATAGTCTAAAAAAATCGTTCTACGCTATTTCGGAGTATAAACGTACTTTTGTCATCAGAGGGCTCCCAACAATATCGTCGGTCACTCCGTCTCTTTCTGTCAGTGTCTGTCGGTTAACTGACGTTGTTGTTACCGTTCGTCAGTTTTGGTCCGTCGCTTGTTTTCGTCGGAAAACCGACGAGTCGTTGGTTTATTTGTTTTTTTATATGTGTATAATTAAAGGTAAATTGGTAAATGTGGATCCAAAATTTAAGGTGACGGAATCACTGATGGCAGAGGTCCGTCAGTTTCAGTCAATTTTGTAAAAAGCTTATGTGACACATACGTGATGCAGATATGATACGTCAGTTTGTCAGTTTCTGTCACTGATGGGTATGGTCTCAATATTAGATTTAGATAAATAAATATTATTTTGATGATCTGAATGTTATAAGCCCAGCCCATTTGTATTACCCAGCGTTAGTCCGACCCGCTTTAACCTTGAGTATATAAATGATGGATCAGAATTTAGGGTTTTAGTTCCTCTACTCTTTCAACTGAATCGCGCCGGAGTAACTTTTGTACATTTGCAGGTATTTTTTCTCTACAATGAAATCGAGATATATATTTCACAATTGCATTCCATTTGTTTTACGAATTACAATCCCGTAAGATCAACTTTGATTAATTGTAATGTCGTTAAGAGCTGATCGAACATTTGATCATCGTTGTCGATTAATTTCAACTCGTTTTTAGAGTTCTATGTTGATTATTTGTTTGATATTTAGCATATGCAAGCTACCTCGGCAGAATTAGGGTTTGTATTACGTCTACTATATTCTCGATCATAAAACGTTTATTGCTTGCTGCGAAGCTGAATTCGAGATCACGTTTATATCGTAAATTGAGCTTCAGGATGTGATGTTTATTTGCAGCTTTTTTAGGGTAAATTTGTATCATTATAGTGAATAGTGATAAGTTGCAAATGTAGTTTTGAAATCGTTTGCATAAACAAGGTGACATTGTGTTGAATGTAATCTTTCAAATTCTATCAAGATGAAATGTTACTATCACGTTGACTTAGTCCTTGATCATAATGTTACATATTTTGCTTATTGTTAAGTTGAATTGGACTCGTGTTTACTTGTAGATTGAGCGTCTTTAATTAAAAGCTAAAGATTAGAATGTAATCGTGAATTTTGCCAGTTTTTTGTTAGGATCAATTGTTATCACTATTACAATAATGGTGATAAAATTTGAAGTATAATCTTGCAATTTTCGCATATAGAAGTTGGCATTGTGTTGAGTGTAATTTTGAAAATCTGCAAATGTTTTATTATGATGAATTGTGACGGTTGCTGTAATAATATTGTAAGGTTGTGCTGAGTGTAGTAACTGTAGTTTTTAAAATATATGTTATCAGGTTGAAATAGTACTATTACGTCGATTATATTTTGTGGTTATGTTGGTCTAATATTCTGTTTTTGCTAAATATATAGTTTCTGTATTTGGAGCTACAATGGTTTCAGGAAAGAAGACGGTACGTTGGCTGGCTAATTGCTGTTATTGGGTGTTCTAATATCATATCCTATTATATCTATGTATGTTAACTCTTGTATTGTTTATTGTTGCAGAAGAAGACTCATGAGAGCATCAACAATAGGTTGGCTCTCGTAATGAAGAGTGGAAAGTTCACTCTTGGTTACAAGACGGTGCTCGAGTCTCTTAGGAGCTCTAAAGGTGGATTTAAATTTTGCTTTAATTCATTTTTTTTTTTTTTTTTTTGCTTTTTCGTTTTCTGAATTTTAATGAAATTGGATTAGGATTATAGTCATCTAGTGGAGTTATATAGGGTTGGTTTTGAATCGTTTAGTGGACTTACGTGTTGCATAATTGATGGAAATTGTAGGTAAACTGATAATCATTTCAAACAATTGCCCGCCCTTGAGGAAATCTGAGATTGAGTACTATGCCATGCTTGCAAAGGTTGGCGTTCATCATTACAATGGAAGTAAGTACAAGTCTTATTTTCTTTTCTTTGGATCTAGTCTTGCTGTTTTGCCATGCTAATTTCATTTTACCTGTCTCTATGTTTAGACAATGTTGATCTTGGAACGGCTTGTGGAAAGTATTTTCGTGTATCATGCCTAAGTATCATTGATGCAGGTATTGATTCTGAGATATCTATAATTTTAAGATTATGGCTATTGAGAAACTACTTTATTAATCTCTTTTGGGTTTTCGATTGTTTTAGGTGATTCGGATATCATTAAGAATCTGCCAGGAGATCAGTGAAGCGCTTTCTGCACTCACTTTTTTGTCCTCTTTCTTTATTTTGTCTAAGTTTTGGCCAAGTATATTATCACCTTTTGAGATGTGTGGTGGTTCGGTTAGTATAGCGTGCTCCTGTTGCTTTGTATTCAGTTGTTTAGTACTTGGTTTCCTTATTAATGTTCATTCGACTTTATCAGTATGCGTTCTATTTGGCAAAACTATATCTTGCTTTTAGTTCAAGGTGACTTAATCTTCCGCTACCTGATATTTCTGCTATATGTATATGATAGACCAGTTACGGAAAAATAGTTGGAGACGGGTTAGTGGTTGAATTAATAAAACAGTATGCGGTGTGATAGTTTAGTAAAATAAGAAATAGAACAAGCAAACTTAATACAGGATAGGTCTGTTAAATCATTGTTTGTTTGTGATTTGATGATCTACAGTTAAATTCTTCTATAATACTAACATATTTATATTTATATATTTATATCTATGCTTTGCAACAACATTTAAATCTAGTTATACAGTGTTTGAATTGATGAATGCCGTTGAATTTTATCTCAATTCTTTTATGTCAAGAAAATTATTAGTTCTTATATCATGTTGAGCAAAGGGTGTGGTACATGGTGTTCTAGACAGTGTGTTCTGAAGAACGTTGAAAGTGAGGATTTTGTGGTGTAGTGAAACTGAATTCACAGTGTTCTGGACAGTGTTATGGAGTTTATTATTATTTATATTTACTATTACTATTACTATAGATATTTACCACTGTACCACCTCCGTTTTTCAATCTTTTTTAGACCGCTCCTAACGGCATCGTCGGCTCCTTGTCGGTTACAACCGACGGACGAGACACCGTTGGCACCGTGCCGTCGGTTGTCTCGTCGGCTCCCCTTCGTCGCCTCACCGATGTGTGTCGGTTTGTTTTTGTGCGTTTGTTTCGAGTGGAACAAAAAAAACATTTAATCCATAAAAAAAAGTAACCGTTATAAAAAAAAAATTAAAAAGTTTTAAAAAACGATAATAGTGTTGGATTTTTAAAATGTTTTTTTTTAAATCAAAACTTTTACCTATTTAAACATCACATTCCATTCCATTTTACATACACCAAAAATTCATACAACCTCCACATCAAAAATGTCAAAAAACAATACTTCCAAATCCAAAACCAAATCCAAATCCAAATCTAAAACCAAGTCACAACAAAATGAGCAAGACCAAGTTTGTAACGATATGTGGCAAAACTTGTTAAACAATCCGACACCGAATCAACCTCTCATTCAACCTCCACTTTCAGGATTTGCTAATTTCGCACCACTTGCAAATCCTTATTCCTTTGCACCCGATGACCCCCGAAGGAATTACCAACATCCCAGGTGGTTCCAAAACCCCCAATTTTCACCGTCGCTCGATTGGTCACCAAACACATACCACGGAACTACCTATTCAAACCCGCTCGGGTTCCAACAAACACCTTCCCGTCTCTCACAAAACACATCTAGCCAAACCGCTACGCCCGAGAGTCAACATCAACACATATTAGAAAGTTCGGAAGAAACTGAGCCCGGATCCGAGGCCGAACCCATGACCCAAACCGAGGCCGAACACGAAACGAAAAAGGGGGGGAAAAGAAAGTCATGCAACCAAAAAAGATTCAAGTTAGGTAGAGCGACGACGAAGCAAGAATCTTGACGGAAAGGTGGATACATTGTTCCGAGAATAGCGTCATCGGTAACAAGCAAACAAATGAGAGTTTTTGGGAAAAACTCCATTCGGGTTACAATTCGGTGGTTTAATCGGAACGTAACCTCAATCAACTAACGGGCAAATGGAACAAAATATCTCACGATGTAAAGACTTTCGAAGGCATTCACAAAAAATTTAGAGAAAGTTTCCTTCAAAGCGGTGCCGAAGACGACGATGTTTTAAAGGCGGCGAGGAAAGGTTTTTTCCAACAAGTGAAACGAGAATTCCTTTACAAGTCTTGTTGGGATGTTCTTAGAGATTACCCGAAGTTTTTCACCGAGCAAGGAGTCATGAGCAACAAACGTCCATTTCAACCCGAACCCGAAGCAATCAATCTTGGTGAAAACGACAACCCAATGACGTCGTCTCTAGAAGCAAACATGAGAACCTTGTTCCGCGACGACCCGATACGTCGTCCGATGGGCCGAAAGGCGTCAAAGACTTCTCAATCCTCGGATGCCGGTTCGTCTTCACGATGTAGTATATCGTCCGAGAAACTTGAGGCCCTTGAAGCAGTTAGAACACAAGCTCTAAAAGCGCTCGAAGCGCTCGAAACAATTAAAAAAAACAACGTAAAAAAAAGCGGCGTTTAAAGCTTTAAGTTTCCTTTGCAAAAGTCTTCCAAAACGGGCAAATAAAAAGGAACTAAAACTTATCAAATTGACTCGCAAAGAAGTTGTTGAAGAATTTCAAAATGTGTACGGATCCAACAATTCAAATGAAGACGAGAACGAGACCGAGAACGAGAACGAGGCCGCGAACGAAGAAGAATCAAGCTCGGATTAGGCTACTTTTATTTCCAATAATTAGTGTAATGTTATTTTTATTATTGTAATTTTTTTTAATGTAACGTTTTTTTTTTAATTATTGTAATGTTTTTAATTTGAATGAAATATGTTTTATTTTAATTAATTGTGTATTGTTTAAATTAATTTAATAGTTGTGGGTCCCTGAAAATATGAAGTGATGGACCACTGTTGGCACGGGCGTGTCAGTTTCTGTCAGTTTGATGGAAAAGTTGACATGACGCTGATGTGGCGTGTCAGTTTCTGTCAGTTTCTGTTACTATTGGGAGTGGTCTTAGCACCTGCAAAACCCATCTTCTTCTTCTCCTTCTTTCTCATATTTTAACGCCGCTGTCCACCAATCAAATCGGGAACCAAAACTGAAAATTTACTCACATATTTTATGTTAGCTTGTGTGATCAAACAGAAAAAAGGAAAAAAAAACAATTAAAAATGTGAGAACATCGAATCGATACACCGTCCCTTCACAAACGCTGGAATGAAAATCCGACGAGAACGCCGTCACACGGCGTTCTCAATGGGGAACGTCGATGCCACCTAGATGCACACTGTGTGCTCTTATTAGCTGTAAAACTTGCTGGTTAACCTTGTGTGTAAAAGTCTGTTAGTACATGTCAAATAGTGTAGTTTTAGGGTGTGTTTCTTATGTGGGTATGGGAATTAGAGAATGAGAATGAGAATGATTCCACATGTTCGGTGTAAGAGAATGTGTTTCACATTTGGCTTTCAAACCCTCCAAGGCAAGTGGGGTTCAAATCTCATTCCGATTCTTATATATATTATTACCATTAAACTTATACCTATTGTAATTCTCGATTTCAAACCAAACGCCTATAATTGCAGATTGCTGTGTAAATTTAACTATGTAAGCCTAGAACAGGCCTAGAGATTTGGGTGGTTAATATAATTCTTGATTATAACAAGGTTTTGTTTGTCCACGTTTCGCGACGAGATAAATTACCGTGTAAGAATGATTTTAATGTATAACGACTTATTTTAAACCAAATATTTTTCAACCTAACAACATCGAGGTTGTCTTGCAAATATTGGGTTGTGAGTTCACGTTTCACTTGAAGTAGATGTAAATAATTTCGTGGTGATTATGTGTAAATATTTGTCATCGTTAATAAAAGATAAATTGAACAAATCAAAAAACTATGTCACTTTATGTAGTGTAATATGTTTAATAATTATTATTTTGTGAGATAAAATAAGAAAACTCTAAATTTTCATAAAGTCGACATGCTTTTTAAAAAGAAAAATAAAATGGAATAAATATTTCAAATGAAATTTAATTAATCTAATAGCATTAAAGTGATCTTATAAATTAAACATTCAAGTTTTGGTTGTATTCTTTGTAATGATGTATATAAATGTATAATGAGAAAATAAAAGGGAAAAAAATATAGAAGCAAAGAATTGAACTTGCATCATTACCAACTTATTTGCTTTAAATGAATATTAATCACCACTTACTATACCCACTCAATTTATATAACTTTACAATGTATAATTATTTATTTATAAATATAAGTAAAAAAAGAAAAGTAATTACTATTCATAACTACTATTCAATTGCTATCAAGGGATAATTTCAAATGTGTATTAAAGGATGTCCTTGTCTTTATGTTTCCTATATCGACAAGTTACAAAAAAAACAGAAGAGTGGTAAAGTTAGAAAGGAGATTAATGTTTCAACTTTCAAGGGAACAATAAAGAGAGTTAAACAAGAGTCAAGTTCAAGGTAGCTAACAATGATTAAAAGCAAGATTTCAAAGGCTTGATTGCAACTCCTTTGCTTAAAAATCTTCAAAATGTTTACTAAATGCTTTTCGAAGTGACTAACTAGAAATGAATCATCATACGAATAAGTTTCAACCAAGGAAGTAAACATAATTTTGGCTTTCTAAGAAAAAAAAGAGTCAACTTGTGGCTTACAAAAGATGGAACTAAGGAAGTTTCCGAATGATCACTGAATGGCACAAACATACTACTCCGTATGATTTGCGTTTTATATGTCAACAATATAGTTGACTTCTAGTCAAACTTACTTGTTTTTCTGATTTTCATAAAGTTAGGTTAGAAAGCGTATTGTATATTTGTATGTAATTTAGTGATCGGTAACATGTAAGGATGTCATATGTCATCCTATATAGACGACACACCACTTAAAATACCATAACATGCATACAAGTGAATATTAAGTTCATAACACACAATAGGAGCGTTGATAGTTTGATACACATTATGAATTTCAGATCATAGTTCAATCCATATTGATACGCTTAACCAAGTATAGTGGCTTGAGCCGATAATGCCAGGGGCGGAGCTAGAAGGGGGTAGTGGGGACAGTCGCCCCCTAGAAATAAAAAATTATCGAAAAAAATTATTTACAGGTAATTAGTGACACTTTAGGATTTTGACCTCCATAATGTGATAAAAAGAAAAAAAAATTTATCCCCTTTTAAAAATTTCTAGCTCCGCCCCTAGATATTGAAAATCTATATCTATACTCCCTTATAAAAGGTTTGTACTTTTTCTTTGAGAGCTTACAAATTTAAAGATGAGAAATGTCACTTATACCCTTACCATTGATGTGATATATATGAAAACTAATAAAGACTTAATTAATTAAAATATTTTTTTGTTTCATAAATCTTTACTAATAAAACATTTATAATTGATCCATACAAAGTGTATAGATGAATTTGTAAAACATTATATCATACATCTATAATTCTTACTTTCGTCTTTTATATGAAAGATTTGATTTTATGATTCTTTAACTTAACAATTATTTTATATGATCATCATCAACAATTATTATCTCTTTCATTAACATTTTTTAACGACCACTACTACGTTTTTCTCATTTATCGTTGTATTGCGCGGGTAATTTACTAGTGTATATATACCAAAACTTCAAGGACTAACCTAAACTTTAAGAATAACCAATATTAATTTACTTTCCATGTAAACGGATCTTAAATTTATTTAATTGAAAACGAGATCCAACATTCAGATCTGGTCATGTGCGTTGTGTACACAATTGTCAAAACAACCCACACAAAGACCTCGCGCCACCTTGGTCAACTCCAATCGCCAATTTTAAATTTTTAAAGTTAACCTCGAACGTAGAATGGGGTAAGAGGTGGAAGCTTCCTATAAAAATTTCAAGATTACACAAAAATAACTTTTTTAACATATGTATTAACTGAAATGTTCAGGGGCGGAGCTAGAATGGGGGCAGTAGGGGCAGTTGCTCTCACAAAAGTTTTGAAATTACGTAAAAAATAAATTTTTCTAAGGTATTAATGACAATTTTAAATTTTTGCCCCCTTAAAACTAAGAAGAATTAACAAACAATTTTTTTTTTGCCCCCTTAAAACTAAGAAGAATTAACAAACAATTTTTTTTTTGCCCCCTCAATTTATATATCCTAACTCCGCCCCTGGAAATGTTGATATTTTTTTACAAGATAAACAAATTTATTTAATTTGGACTCCTTTAAAAAAGACATCTTAACTACGCCCAGAGTCGAATGGGACCTATGGACAATGGTTTCCATGAGTTGATTTGACACCACACCAAGCTCGAGATCGAATCAATCAGAAAACTGAAAACTCGACTTGAGCTTGCAAATTCAAGGTCGACTTGGCTCGATTAATAAACTGATACTTTTGAGATCGGCTCGACTCAATTATCAATACTAAAATATTAATAATAATCAACTTGATACTTTTATGCTTGAATTGATTCGAAGATTATTAAATAATATGGTAAATATGATAATATACATATAAATGGAGGGTAAAAATATAAATAATACAAGCTCGATTAGACTAGCGATCCTTTCAAGTTGATTATTTTAATACTCTAGCTCCTACTCGAAAAGCTCGACTTGACTTGAGTCGATTTCAAGTATTTCAAGTATATCTAAAATGCAATCGTCATAGTGGAGAGTTATTCAATAGTCAAGACTCACATAGGATTAGGCATGACAATTCTCATCCGATCTGGTGGACATCCATCTATACAGATTTATTTTTTTAATAGATTTATGTATATTACGTTATAATTATTTTTTGTTACAATATTTGATGGTTTCATTTCATATTAAGAAAAATTTTAAATATTTTTTGAATATCCAACGAACATCCATTAACCCGTTTAATCCATCCGATATAGATATGGATGAATGAATTGAAATTAAATAGATACAGATATAGATACGAACGAAAATATATAGACGAGTATGAATGTGAATATAACATCATCCGATTTATATTCGATCCATTACGATCATCCTACATAGGATGCTATTTATTTAATCAATTTTAAACATAACTAAGCACATGTTAGGCGAGTTACTTGAATCATGACATTTTAGTTTGTGAACATAACTAATAGCTTTATGTCTTTTTGGCTCAAATGACATATATAAAGAATGCATTTATTAACACCTATTATTAATGTTTATGATTACAGACATCTAATAGTAAAACCAAAAAGTTAAGAGAAACAAAACATGAGAATAATCTCTACCCATTTATTAAGCATTTCCATGTGTTGACCTTATATCATATGAGAAATTCCCATAATACCCTTCTATTTAATATTAAATAAAAAAATAATGTTAACACAAATGACTCTTTCTATTTTGGCAAGTCAACTATACAATAACTCTACAAAATCAATTACATCAAAACATTCACCGCTCAATCAATTACAAAATCACTACACAAAAGAAATATAGTAAAATTAATACTATATAAACGCACTTGTACTCATGAAAAATATATCAATCTATTCATGTGCGTTTGGATTTTGCTATTTGAAGTTTAAATTTATTTTCATTTATCTGTTATATAATTTTTTCATGTAATCATATGAATATGACATTTATAATGCACACATCTTAGACATGCAGTATTTTTTTAATTTGTTATAGTGGTGTTCATCATATTACTTCGTATTATTGTTATTATTTGATTGATTTAAGCCGTATATTTTATATCAATTTTTCAACTGCTCTTTCATCACCTTTTTTCACGAATTTCAAATATATTCCCGCCGTATTGTGCAGGTTATCGGCTAGTACGAAACAATACATTTACATATGAACCATTTCTGCAACTTGAACTAAAGTTGAGGGGTCATAATGAAATATATTTTCCCAAATATTTGCACCGACGTCCTACGTGCATCATTCCTCAAAATTCTTATTGTAACAAATAGTACAGTACCAAACAACGAAAAATTAATAAAATACCCAAGTTCCACAATATAAACACAAGGAAAATACACACACAACATGGTGGCTCGTAAGTGAACCGAACGTTCAGCGAATAATTCGTAAAACGTTCGATGGGAAGTTCGTTTATATTCGTTCGCTTTGTTTTATAAGCGAACATGAACAAAATTTTACGTTTGTTTAATTTTATGAACGAACATGACCATAGATCTCGTTCGTATTTACTTTCATTAACATGTTCGTGAACGTTGGGTACATGTTCGTTTTTGTTATAAAAATTAATACATACGTTTCTATCTTATTTAATTTCATCTAAATTCTAAATATAATAATATTAAACATTTAGATATTTTTATTTTAATTATAATAGTATTAATTAAGCACTTAAATGTCTTATAAAAGATGATGTTAATATTAAGCATCATATATTGATCGTCTTGTAATGCTGAATATACGTCGTCATATGTCAAATTATATATATGTTTGTTTGTGTTGATGTTCCTTGGAGTTTGTTTAACATGAACAAATGTTTTAAATTATGTATTCATTCGTGTGTTTACATTCATTCATGAACGTTTGTGAACAAATAAGTTTTCTTAGTGAATGAACACGAACAACAAAAATCGTTCGTTTATCCATCCGTGTTCGTTCATTTGTTCAGTAAAACCTTAACGAACGAACACAAACATGCTTCCCTTCGTGTTCATTTGGTTCGTTTACACGGCAGACACACGACAAGTTGACCTGAACGTCAAAGGGCATTTTCGTCAACAACCTACCAGATTCGATGTCACCAAAAAATACCTCCATTTACATATACGTACGCATATCAATCAATAACAATATCAACTAACAATATTTCAGCAAAAAGAAAAAGGGAAAAAAGAAAATTAACATACGAAAATAACAGATCCGATCAGCAATCTGAGACTAACTAACTAACTAACTAACAGACAAAACAGAACAAAATCTCCGGCGAACTACTCGTCGGAGCCTTCATCACCTCCGAATATCGAGAACTTATTATAAAGCAGAAACAGTACAAGCAAAAGCACAAGTCCGACACCTACCGGAGATCCACTAGCACGGTGAATAGAGTTAGGCTCGCCGGTGGAGAAGACGCTGGAGACGAAAGATCCAGATTCCGACGAGAGATACTGAATGACTAATAACAGAATAATCGGAAGTAGTAATAAACCTAAGGGACTGAGTAGCTCGGCGATGAATTCCGTGATAGCTTCACCTCCGTCACCGAGAAACATAGGGATTCCGATGAGTACTACGACCACGACGGCCAGTAGGATTCCGTACGGTGCTCCTCTTCGATCCTGATCTATCATTGTTGCGTGAATGTGATATGATCTGTAATTTATTTGTATATGTATATAAAAAATATGTGTTTGTGTGTGTGTGTTTTGATGTGTATATTTTTTGTGAATGATGTGTTTGTCTTGAAGTAAGAAGGAAATTGTGCTATTTGTTGAAAAAGGACCACGCGCTTTTGTTATTGAAAATATTAATTCTAAATAAACAATATTTACATTCACTAATTAATGGTTAATTAACTTTGGAATATATTTTACTACCAATGTTTTAGATATATATATAAACGTGCTTACTGAAATCGATCATTAATTAAAGTACTCCTATGAACTATGGAAGTGTTAATGTATTGATTTGGTATATGTGTGACGTGTGTTAGGGTTAATGAGTCAATCAACTAATTGGTTGCTCAAACTAATGAGGTGTTTGAGCTCGTTTAGTTCGAATTGAGTCACCCACAAAGACAAGTCTGATTCGAACTTAAAATCTCATTACTTTTGACTATATTCAACTAACCAACTGATCATCGAACTCGAACTCGGATAATAATGTATAATTTGCACTTGAACATTATTATTGGTATTTACTCGTGTTCGAATCAAGTAATTAAGATAGAAAAATGATCGATATAACTAAATATATAGGACTATATATTGGCATAAATGTGACGGGTAGGTTTGAAAAAGTGATTAGATAAGATTAAAAGAAGTTTAGACCTACTTATAGGTCTATTTAGCATTAGACATATAAATGGTCAATTCGATTCGGATTTTTCGCATTGCTCCACATGTGTATAGCTTGTATACAATTAAATTCATTAAGTTTAGTCAAGGTTAAGTTGGAGATTGTGGAAGGTTTATTAACTTTGGATGTTAATGTATGGAATTCTATATATTAAATTAAAAAGAGGGCGATAAAGACAAATATGAGATGATGTACTGATGTGTATTTGAGAAACTTTAAATATATAGAATGTCGACAAGTTTCAATAATGATCAAGACAAAGACGTATATTCTAAAATACAAATATAATAATGATCTCTCAATTAAAGTCTTTTTTTTTCTTCATATTTATGTAATATATATTCAATATAATTTAATCAATTGGGATTGGAGTATTACTACAATCTTGATTTGTTATTACTAGCATTTTTTTTATCTTTGATTTGTAGGTACATCGGAAATATTTCAATGAAGACTGATCACCAAACTTTGAAGGAGCGTTTTGATTTGTTTGAGAGAATCACTATATGTATGTGAGTGATAGTAGACGGAATGAGAATGGATATCATGACTTAACTCATACAATTATATGCGTTTAAAAAATAATATTAATATTTTCAACATTATTTATGATAGATCCATCACACATGTGTAGTAAGAAGTCGTACTATGAAGAAACAATTATACATTATAATAAATTTATAAAAAATAATGGTAGAAATATCACCGTCCTTTAAAATAACCCCATTTAATGTTTCTGTAAGTCCAAACCCTTTTAACAAAAACCTTAAACACACCTTACGTGTTTTGTAGTGTACTACAGTATATACATGCATTAATCCATCAATCGATCAATCAATACTCACTCTCACCGATACGTCGTTTTTTGTTAATTGCGTAAGAAAAAGTTCAAGTTTTGTCTTTACTTTGTTTAAAGCAACGAAGTTTGAAAAGTTTCCGTTTTGAGTTGCATATCCTTTTAAATATATAACAAGGTGCTTTTAACCCGCGCGATGCGACATAGCGGAAAAAAAATTATAATTTTAGATGAATATATGATACGTGTGTGCTGAACATAAAAAATAACGTATCAAAATATATAAACTTAAATACCAATTATCATATGTGGATCTTACAATTGAGTACGGTAACGTTAACGTCAAACTCATACTGAAGTAAATTACTCTTTATTTACGATAATAAATGCATGTCATTTGTGATTTATATCAACAACTATGTGCAAAGCTAAATAAAACATATGTTATATTAAAATAAGGAATGATGGTTTGTTTTCAAGTTTATAGTAAAAAAATTTAACTAAGTTTTACTAAATGACCGTAATGTATCTCTTTTTTATGTAGTATTGCAACTTTTTCTATGATGTTGAAAACTCCCTTCATAATTTATTATATGAATATTTATAATTTAATATACTTTATGTTAGAATGTTAAAATAAAGTTACAACCTTTTATGTAAAATTTGTTACATACATACTTGCAAAATATGTAAAAAAAATTTAACGATATCTTCAAACATTAATACTTACAGCTTACAATAGTTTTCTAACTTCATTGACTAACTTATTAATTTTAAAATCATATTTTCAAATACAATACATTAAATCTTCAACCATTTTCCTATTTGCGTTGTACAATTTATCACCATATATGTACCAATTTGTGATTGATACCATATCTTTCAACGTCAAACTACACACATAAGGAATCACTCTCTAAAAAACAAATTAGTATTCATTGTTATATACATCGAATGATTCAAATCAAACATGGGGTGTTAGTCTCTACTGATACAATAATAAATCTTAGTAAAAAAGATATTGACAAAGTACTGAGCGTTCTTTATTAAACTTACAATATATTTTAACCATTTTAAGAATAAATTTTATAAGAAATTATAAATTTATATGGAAAAATAATAATATAAAAATGTATTTACTATTGATGGAATATTGATATATACTCTAGAGTCTAGTCAATATAGAGATTTCTAATTATATATTATATATGATGTGAGTGTCGTATACGTTGGACCTAAGTGATGATTGACTGCTATTGAGAGGCGGAATCACTCAATTGCACAAAACACTAACAAACACAAACCGAAAACAATTGATTCAAACAAAGTAGAAGTGTTTATTAGATTGAATAACATATGGAACTTGATTACAGATGGTTTAGTCGACAAATGGTGCTAGGGTTTCGTCAACCCTAGCCGAAAACCCGTAGGTTTCTATTTATACACAAATTCTGGCCGACATGCGTCACTTGTGGAAGTGTCGCATGTGGCCGCCTTAATGCGTCACTTACCTAAGTGTCGCTATGCGTCACTTAGGCAAGTGTCGCCTAACCTAAAACTTAAGTGTCACATTATATAAAATCTATATTTCTATCAAACGAATAACGACACTTTTACAACTTGATAGACCAACTGACAGACAAACAAATATGGATCAACATATGACTTTGTAAAAAATAGAAAGAAAAAAAGAAAATGATTTTTTTTATTACTACTCATTTAATAGTTTTCTTGCATATAGCTCCTCCTAAATGAGTTTTCAATAACTCTCACCCTTTTATAAACTAAATAAAATAAACGCAATAAATTTTAAATATTAATCATAAATCAACGTGACATTTCGTGTCGACCTTCCTTTGTGAGCAAATGGAACCTGTGGTGTTATCTTTTGTCTATTCTAGATCCAAATCATCATCATTATATGTGTGGACATCGCATTCAACATGTGCTATGCTGCAAATGTCACCATCTAACAAGTTACATACTATAATTATTGATAGGGCTGTGACGACTTGACACGACTCGAGTTTGACTCGACTCATTTTTATGATAAGCTCAAGTTTGGATCGATAACTCGATAAGTTTTTATGATGCAGACTCAGGCTCAGACTCGAACTCGATAAAAGCTCGACTCAATCAACCTCAAACTCGAGCTAAACTCGAGTTGCTCGATAAAAGTTCGACTTGTTTGTAGCCCTAATCATTAAAACATACTAATCTTAAAATAATTTTTCTAAACTCCCAAAATCAGTGTAGCAAGTTTATTAATTTCTTCATAATTTACTTTTTCACAAAACTAAATCATACAAAAGAGAGTAAGATTGTCATTTTTCTTGTACACAATGTATATAGTGGCGGTTTTAAGGTGGGGAAATGCTGGGCAGCCATCCACATCAAATTTTTATGGGTCCAATTTTTTTTTTGTGGTTTTGGTATAATTCGCATAATGCCCCCGTAACTTATATATACAAAACAGTTAGAAAATTTTAGTAAATGCATATTTATCTTACTTGTGGAGGAGTGAGACTGGTGTTAAAGAGATTCAAAGGTCAATCACACTTTATTGCATTAGCTTAACTTTTTTATCCTTTTTATTCCCTTTTTTCGTATGGACTATTTCTTTCTCATTTTATATTAATATAATTAATAATTAATGTAATACGTAGTACTTAAATTTTTCTTTCTATTTCCTTCTTTATTTATTTTCCCCCATTATATATAATTAATGTAATAGTAATTTAAAATCAACATAGTTGTTAATTAAAACTATATATAGTATAATTTTTCTTTTTCCTTCATATCTTTTTTGAAAGAACGTAGACATGAATATCATTTCCAAAAGTAAGTACAAATTTTTCTTTTTCTTCATAATCTCTATATACATTATAATGTTTTACGATATAGATATATATTACATACGTATTTCCGAATCAGAATTTGTAAAAATTTCGAAAAGAGGTTCTAACTTAGGTGTATATATATTATTAGTTGCTTAATATATGATTATATATTATATTTTGTCCCTATAATTAAGAATTTGAATTTGAATATTTATTGTTGAATTAAATTCATTTTTGTTCAAGTGAAATAGTTTTGATTAAAACAAAAAAAATTTAAGTCGCTGACCCAGATTCAATGTACGCTATTAAATTTTATCCTCATTTGAAAAAATTTATGTTACCATCCTTGATGTACGGATTATGATTTTTGTTAAGCTTTGTGCAAACTCATTATCATACTGACCCTTATCCAGCTGCTCGTATGTTCTGGGCCAAATAACATTACCCCACGGATAAGCGTCACAAACACCAAAATCCTCAACTAGATGCATATGATCATTCTCAACATTATGCACAGCCTGCTTTCCCAAAAATCCTTTATATATCAGTATGAGCACACACAAACGCACACAATCGTCATCGCTCAATTTCCGCGGCCCACTAAAAAAAACTTTATCGGCAAACTTATCCATAAGGTCCGATACATGAACACTGCGTTTCACAATTTCCGGGAATACACGCTCTCTAAATGTCGGGGTCTTAACGCGAGCTGTACTTGGAATGTGATCTACCATATTTTCATTGGGACTGAACCGTAAACCTGTCACCAAACAAAACTCCCTGCGACCGAAATAAAATTTTGTTCAGCGAAATATCCTTCACGAACGAAGCTACAAAACATTAGTAAGCAGATTATAATCATAATTAATAATAATAATCTATCATGGAAGATTAACCATGGCGTTTTTTTTGGTAAAGATTAATAATTTATCATGGAAGATTAACTATGTTCATTACTTACACGTTATTTATACAACTTTAATTTAACTTTTGTTTTTATTTTAAGAGTATCTACCGACCAATTGAACTTTTGCCTTAGCGAATATCAGTGACGGAGTTTGACCGAATAATTTGAAGGGGTCAAAACTTTTATGACGTAATATATATATATACTCCGTATGTATATATATATATATAAACATAGAATATTAATTTTATTATGCTACAGAATAAAGTTAATTACACTTTTTTTTGGATAATTTCATCTATATCCTCGTAAACCTTAAAATTACATCAATATCCTTACAAACTTTGAACTACACCAATATCCTTTCAAAACTCAAAAATACACTCCTATATCCAAATATAAAATTTAATCATTTATAAATACTTTTAAGTATTAAAACTCCCATTAAAATATAAAATCTCAAGTTAATTGGCATATTTACCCTTCTCTCAGATAAAACTGCAATCGTAAACACCTCTGTTATAACTTTTCACGAACTTTTAAGATCAAATGCATCATTATTGACTAAACCTATATAACATATGATAATTATTTATTATTTTATATATATATATTCTTAAACAAAACTAGGAACCAACGCATAAAAGATTCTATCTTTTGTAGATGAAATTGGGGGTTTTTGATTTCTAAATGTTTTATCTTTCACAAAGTTATATTCTACCAAATCACTTAGCAAAATTGAAAGGAGGATTGCGAACGACAACCGATCGGGTATTCTAGGAGAGACATTAATTAACAGATTTAAAAACTATAATGAAATTTTTATTAACCGAATAGTGACCTGACAAGTGGCAACAAGGATTTTGCAAATGTTAAGAATAAAAATTAGGTTTAGTAAAGAAGGGTAAATATGTCCATAAACTTAACTGTATATGCTGGATAGGAGTTTTAATTGTTAAAAATATTTATTAATGATTAAATTGTTTATCTGGATATAGTAGTGTATTTTTGAGTTTTGAAAGAATACGGGTGTAATTTCAAAGTTTGTAAGGATATTGATGTAATTTTGAAGGTTTACAAGGATATAGATGAAATTATTTTTTTTTTTTCATAAATAATGCTGGAATATCAATAAGTTTATTGACATCCAACTATTCATTTTCCTTTTCCTTAGTTAAAAAAAAACTCTTACAATTATTGTTAAGCATATGATGTCTAAATTTCTATCATCGGAGAGGAGCTTATCAATTAGGATGTTGCAAATTCAAGGCTCACGTGAGTTAGTAAGTATACATATTCGTGATGATTGTATAATGTATATAGTACATGTGTTAGATATTATCATATTAGGATTTCCTTTCTTAAAAGAAAAATATGTAGCTTGCAATATGTTAAGTACACAAAAGATTTCCCCTGATCGAGTGTTTGGGTTGGCTTTTCTACACGATCTATCTGACCCAATTGCATTATCTAATTCTAGCAGGTATCTTTTCGTAAGTATTACAGAGTAGTTTGTTAAGTTAAATAACTAGAATGCGATTGATAAAAATGTAGTCCAGTAGTACTCATTAAGCACATAACTTAAAGCACAAACTTTTTTACCTAAGTTAACTTGAACACCTCCTATAAGATATTGATTTAGACCACTCCTATCGGTTCCGTCGGTTGAGAGCCGACGGCCGTCGATTTAACCGACGCCGATGGCACGGCGCCGTCGGTTACCACCGTCGGTTCCTTCCTTCGGTTTGGCGACGAGTGGAGACGAGAGGAGTGGGGCCCATTTCCTTTTTTTTTTTTTTTGAATTCTAACCGTTGGTTTTTTTAAAAAAAATTAAAATAATTAAAATAAAAACAAACGGTCATATGGCCGTTTTTTTGAAAAAAAAAGATTTTTTTTTTTAAAAACCCACTTTTTACCTTTAAATACCACTATCATTTTACCCATTTTCACACAACCACCATACGATCTTTCAACACACTTTCAACATACATTTTCACCTTTCTCAAACAACCACCATCCAACCTTTTCATCTTTCTCAAATAAAGATGTCAAAAAACACCAAATCAAACCCCAAATCCAAAACCAAAAACAAAGATTCACAAAATATCGGCCATGATATGTGGCAAGCTTTGATAAACAACCCGTTCAGAAAAGATTGACACACTTGAAGCAGTGAAACAAATTGCTCTAGCGCAACAAGAAGCAATCAAGTTGATCAAGGAAAACGCAATGAAAAAGGCGGCGTACAAAGCTATTTCTTTTCTTGCTAAGACACTTGGAAAAAAGCCGTCCAAAAAAGAGATCAAAATGATCAAATCTGTCCGCAAAGAAGTCGTATCACAATACGAACAACAGTATGCCGTCGGCGAGTCCGATGAAGACGAGGAGGAAAACGCAAACGACAACGAGGAATCGGGCTCCGATTAGATTAGTATAGGAATCGTATTTTTAAATTATTGTATTTTTAATTTTTAGGAGTTGTAGTTTTTAATTATTGTAATTTAAAATTTTTAGGATTTGTAGTTTTTTTTATTTAAAAATTATTGTATTTTTAATTTTTAGGAAATTTGTAATTTTTTTATTTTTAATGAAGTGTGTTTTATTTAAATTATTTTGTTTATTTGAATTTTTGAATTTAAATTGATTAATTAATTAGTCAGTGGGTCCCAGAAAATGAAGTGACGGAGTGCTGATGGGAGTGGTCAGTCAGTTTCAATCAGTTTCAGTCAGTTTATGGAAAAAGCTGACGTGGTGTTGACGTGGCTCTATCAGTTTCAGTCGGTTTCAGTCACTGATGGGAGTGGTCTTATTATGACTCTACAATGGTACATGACTATGGGATTGCGTGCACAAACAATCTAACGAACTTAGACCTCTCCCAATGGTGACGGAAACTGACGCGCCACATCAGCGTCACGTCAGCTTTTTCCCCCAACTGACAGAAACTGACAGGCCCCTCCCAACAGTCATCCGTCAGTTTCCGTCAGTTTCATTTTTCAGGGACCCACACCAATAAATTTAATTAATTAATACACAATAATTTAAAAAAAAACACATATCATTAAAATAAACATTACAATACTTAAAATAAAATACAATAATTAAAAAAAGTTACACTAATAAATGAAAGACAATTATTTTAATTAAACGATTATAACAATTAACGTCTACGGTAGTTCGGAGGGAGTTGTGCAATGTGCTCGATCAAAGCATTTCAAAGTCGGTGATGAACTACCCGATCGCGCAACTCTTTGTCCATACGCAAATGAGTCTTCACTCTTTCTCGCCACGAGCGTCTCGGTTGGACATCCGAATATTGCTCCTCCAGATCACACATATTTCGTCCGTTATCCTCCGTTATCGTATTGTGCAGAATAACACAAGCATACATGATTCTTGATATCCGGTTGGTGCTATACGGTCTTGCCGGGTTCTTGATTATTTGCCAACGGCCTTGAAGATGACCGAAAGCTCGCTCCACATCCTTTCTTGCAGATTCTTGATATCTCTTGAAGCGTTTCTCCTGTTCCGTTAGGGGATGCTTAAACGATTTCACAATAGTGGCCCATTCTGGATAAATGCCATCTCCTAGATAATAACCTCGAGTGAATTCTTCCCCGGCAATTGTGAAGTTTACTTGGGGAGCAGTATCTTGAAGTAAGTCGTTGAACAGATCCGATTGATTGAGCACATTGATGTCGTTGCTCGAACCGGCGGGACCAAAGAAAGCGTGTCAAATCCAAGTATCATAAGAGGCAACCGCTTCGAGCATGATCGTTGGACGCCCGTGATCACCTCGAGTGTACTGACCTTGCCATGCCACTGGGCAGTTTTTCCATGGCCAATGCATACAATCGATGCTACCAAGCATCCCAGGAAAACCATGCACCTGAGCATGTCTCTCGTGCAATCGTTGCACGTCCGCCAAAGTCGGTTTTCGTAAATATTCCGTAGAATATAAATAAAAAACACACTTACAGAAGTTATCCAAACAATCATATGAAGTTTGCTCACCCATATGTAAATATTCATCAAAAGCATCGGCGGCACAACCATATGCCAATTGCCGTATGGCGGACGTGCATTTTTGCCACACATTAAAACCAAGTAACCCGGTAGCATCGGGTCTTTGAATGAAGTAAGAAAAGTATGGAGGTACCGGAACAGTGGAGTATGATAGTATACCTTGGCAAATACGGAGAAACAATCCTTTGCTCATCCGATAACGACGACGAAAAACATCCGCCGGAAAGGTTGGATTCTCGGCAAAATTGTCTCGATACAAACGTTCCGACGCGTTAGCACGATCTCTAGGATAGTATCCTCGGGGTGCTCGTGGTATCGGAAAATAAACTTCGTCTTCGTCGGATGAACCGGAGCTTATCGCATCGAGCAATGCGAGAGCTTGCATCGGATCGGCACAAGCATTTACCGCGATCACGTCCTCGATATCGGAATCGGAAGATGACATTTTATAAAATGTGAAAGTATACAAATTTGAGGTTTAAAGAGAATTGTGAATTTGAGGTGTGATTTTTTGATGAATTAAGGGTGTGTATTTATAGTGAAAAAGTGAAGAAGAAAAAAAAAAACACTCCTCTTGACCGTTGGGATTTTTTAAATTTTTTAAAAAGCCTAACGGCTAACTTTTAATTTTTTTTTTATTCGCTGGCCCACGAGATCACGGACCCACGCCTCACCAATTCACCTCGTCGGATTTCCGACGGAGGAAACCGACAAGCCGAACCGACGGCTCCGTGCCATCGGTGTCGATTTCGTCGGTTTCAACCGACGGAAACCGACGACACCCGTTGGGACAAGTCTTAGCCTACTCTTAAATTAGTTGATAGATTACTTGTCCACAATGAAAAATAATATCATATGAACGTCCCTTTTAAATTCACACTAAAATCAGATTTACCCGGTTATTATCACATTAAAAAATAAAAATCACATCACCTTCTTTTTACTAATTTAAAACCATTAAAAAGAGTATTCTAAAACAAAAGCAACGTGATTGCAATCACCACTACTATCGGACAACGTCCGGAGTGGTATGATCACATCAGCATCTTCGATCAACCACATCCTTTACTCTTAGACATTGAGTATAAAAATACTTTAAATCTATACAAGGTGTGAAACATGTTTTTAAATTTTTGTCTTTATTTATCCACGTACAAGTGTATAACCATTTTTAATTTTTAACAATTGAAATTAGCAACCAATATCCAAAGTAATTGATAAAGATGTTTTTAGTGGTAAAGTTGTGGCAATGATGGCTAAGTGGTCTCATGATGCATGATTGCATATTACGCATTTTCCTATCCATTTACTTTATCATCAACCTTTTTCCTATTTTCTTTATATATAAAAAAATAAAAACAAACTTTCCAAGTACTAATTTATAGACAAGTAATTATCAGTATTACAGTGACTTCAATTAAACAAACTAAACATTAGTTATAAATCAATAACGTGCATTAATGGCGTACCTAATAATTTGTACATAGACCTGTTTGATCCCAAAAGAATTGATGAACATAAATCAACTTATTCATGTTCTTAACAGGAATTGATAAAACTTCAAGCACACAATTCCAAAAAAAAGATTACCATATACTCCGTAACATGTAGACTATATCTGTATTTGATCCAAAGTAGATAAAATTGGAAACAATATGCCACAAAGGGTGCTCAAAAGTACCGATTCACAATTATCCTGGGAATATTTCCTACAAACCCAATGGTACAACAAAGAATAATGCACAAGCTTACCAAATTTCCAAGAAAATTGATTGCACGATTCAAACATTATTTAGTTAACTGGAAACACGGTAATCTTATACTACTAGTGATGAGGAACTGGGTTACCATCACCATCTTTAGCTTTCTGTGCAGCAGCTCTTATCTGGCGCTGCTCCTCTTTATATATCCGGTTTCTCCTTTGGAACTGCCAGTTTCAAATCAACATTCAGATTAGTGAACACGAAATGATGAGCCTTTCTTCTTTTCATTTATTACATGTCACTTAATCTTATGTTCTATCCATTAGTATAACAGTTGTGTGATGTGTTTTCACTATCATGCCAAGTTGCCAACTGCCTCCAAAGGCAAGTGTTTCTCCGTCCTTATTTTTGTTATATGTACCAATATGCACAGAATTAGAGCTCTAGCTCATTTAATACGACAACAAAATCAACAGAACTAATATGTTTCCCATGAAATGAAACAGTGTACAACTTTATACAAAGATCAATCATGTGTCCTCAAATAATCTAAGCGAATGATAAAAAATGAGGTTTTGGACAAGCAACAGTGCAGATTTTTAATACTCTTGCAATAGGAAGGGGATCAATTCCATAGTAATTCAGGAAGTGAAACCAGGTCTACTGATCATCAGGATTGACAAAACTATACATGCTATTATCACATACAGTAAATTCATACATTTTCAGTTTTTAGATCAAACCAATTAACATTCAACTTCACGGCAAAGATTGAACACAAAAAGCTTAACGAAGCCTTAATATCACCAGAATTTACAAAATGATGTTAGTGACTTTCTAAAGTGACAGAATTTTTGCGTATTTATCATAGATCTAAGAAAGAAAACCATTGGGTAGAGGTGCCGATTTTGAACCATTAACTTATAAATTAATCGATTCTGGGTCAAACAAGTCGAATGTCATCCAAAGTCAATTTTCAATGCTCATATACCCTTTAATCATATTATGCCAAGAAAATAAGAGTGATTAAGCTGAATCCCTTATCAAATCCAAAAAACTAATAATATTTAGAAAACCTTCACCATTTGGACAAAAAGCGTTATTATCAGACCAACACATTCCCATCCATAGTTATTGATATGTTTAACATTTTAACCTGTTACCGAACTCGCCAAACCCGTGTCACTCTAGTATTAAGATGTCATCTACTCATCTTGCATCTCCATGATTATACATAAAGTAACTCTAAACACAAACTCTTGAAATAAAACCATAACCTTAAAACTGAAACAGCTAAAACTTGAAGCTTGCAAACTCAAAACACTAATTAACCTAGATTTATCAATTTAAAATTCACACTATCCAGTTCAATTTCAAACTTTAAGCATACAGTAACATTGCATTAAATACCAAGTAACCAATACAATACTAATGAAATAAATAATCTAGGGTTTTGAAAATGCCTAGAAATATATATCATTCCTATGATAGTCTCAATAGTTCAACGGCAGCATACCGATCTTCATAACAAATTAATAAACTTATAAATAGATATACAGGTAAACGATTTCAACAGAGAGATTGTGCATACCTCTTTGGAATGATGAAGACACTCGAGGTAATCTTCACGGAGAAGAGAGCAGTCTTTAGGTTCTCTGCAACGCGACATACATTCACTGAAATCCATCCAGAAATCATAACATCTGCCTTTGTTTCCTGTTATTCCCCATCCAGACGCCATTGATTTACTTACTGATTCGGATCGATTGCTCACACGCACTGTGAAATCGATCGATCGTAAGTAGTAACGACGTTCGTTCTGGTTGCAGGTTTTGATAATGGGCCAAGCCTTTTTTGCTTTCTTATTGGGCCGATAGATATGATGATGTTCACTTGTTCAGGGTCCGTGTGGTTTGAATCTTGTTTTATGTTTTTTATTTTGTTATATAAAAAAGATCGGATCAAATAAGGAGAAGGTGGAATTCACTACATTCTAGAAGTTAAAGACGTAGATGTAAGATGCACTGTTATTAAAATGCAATATAATTTTGTAGATGTGAAATGCAGTATTGTAAAAATGTAGTGTTCCGTTGATAAGATGCGGTGAATTTAGATGTCAATTTTGTGTTAAAATGGAGTGAATCCACCTTTCTCTTCTTCCCCTCATTTGACACATTTTCCCTCGAATTTTACCATATTAAAATGAGATGAGATAAATGTACAAGATAAATAATAATAAAAAAGAAACAGTGGCGTCTTAGTAAGCCTGTCAAATTGATGGGGTAGTAAGCCTGTCAAATTGATGGGGTATGAATTTGTAAACATTCAAAAAGTGAGCTGATTTTGACAAGGAAACTTTTACTTGTTACAAGGAAACAGTTACATAAATAGTTGTATTGTGTGTATAAACAATTATACTGTTTCCTTGTAGGAAGTAAAACTTTCCTTACTAAAATCAGCTCCCTTAAACAAAACACCAATCATATCACTTTTTAATTTCATCTGTCACATCAAATCCATCGAACAACTAACTACGCTTATCTGATTTTGCCGAATAGAAATCCTATTCAACTTCCACTAGATTTGTACCGACGGATGGTAGTTGTGGTATCAGGCCGTACACATTTGCAGGGCTGAGTTAAGAAGTTCAAGGGGTGAATCTTTAGAAATTTCTTTTAAATTAAAATATCAAAATTTATTTAAGCATAAATTTTTAATATTCTTTTTAAATGGACGAATATAAAAAAATACTCGTAATAATAATAAGAAAATTTTATAATATATTAAATTTGTAGTGGGGAGGTTGCATACAGTACCTCGCCCTGTCTATCACCCTCCACCGTTGGATGCGCATGATAGTCTAATATGAATATATTTAATATTGACCAACTTTGAGAGGTGCCATTCAAGTTGATTGTCAAAAAGCGATTTTTATCTGCTTGGGTTTATGTTCTATTTAAGTAGTTATTTTTATATATTTTTAAATGATCAAAATCCACTAAAACATAAAAGAAAATGGAATAATAATGTTACAATTAATATAATCTTTGAAATGTTTAATAATGAGTGTGAAGAACGATGTAAAAAGATGATCAAGATGATAATATGACAATGTATTAGACCTTGAATAATCTCTAACACGGTATGGATGGCCAAAGAGAGGGAGAGATGCTAATTAAATAAAAGTTGTGTGGTTTGAACTTTGAAGGGTATGCACTACTCTTGAATCTTAATAACACGTTACACGTGTACTATACGGAGTAGTATTAGATTTGTTGTAAAATAACGTAAAACAAATCGAGTCATGACCGCAGTTCAAGAAACCTAATTCTACTTATCGAGTCTTGTGATGATTTATATTTTATAACATTACATAAAAATAGAAGTGGAAAAGTTGGACTCAGCTGGCTGGCTGTTTCTATATATAGAAATAATTGTTGACTACCGATTCCTACTTCGTGGCATGCACCAGTACGTACTGTACCTTATCTTGCCGCCAAATTTGAATATGCATCAGAAATCACCTGACTTTGAATATTTGAATGTACGTTTATATGTTATCTTGAATCTCATTCTCCCCCTATAAATACTCTTCATGGCCGGTCTCAACCTTTTCTTCACCAAAAAACAATCCCAGTGTTATTACATTTCTATGCAAGTCGAAATGGTGAAAAGATCAGCGGTTTTTTCTACGTTCGTTTTGATACTATTGGTGCTTGCTATCTCAGGTAAAGATCGAGATCTTAATCCGTTTTTTGTCCAATTGATTGTGTTGGATTAACAATTTGCAAACATGCATGGCGTCTTTAAGAAAATTTATTTCTAGTTTCTTCACCTTTTCACCCCTTTTTTACGGCTTGATATATGCGGTCTAACAAATTGAACACATAATAGAAATTGCGAACGTGAAGGGAGAACTATGTGAGAAAGCTAGCAAGACTTGGTCTGGTAACTGCGGCAACACGGGACACTGTGACGGTCAGTGCAAATCTTGGGAGGGTGCAGCCCACGGAGCATGTCATGTGCGTGGTGGAAAACACATGTGTTTTTGTTACTTCAATTGTCCAAAAGCCGAAAAGTTAGCCCAAGACAAACTTAAAGCCGAAAAGCTTGCTCAAGATAAACTTAAAGCTGAAAAACATGATCGTGATGCCAAGAAAGTAGTACCAAATGTTGAGCATCCATGAAAGGATTACATAAAAAGTTTAGAGTACGATATGATCGAATAAATAGAAATGCTTGGTAATTGTCACGTTACGAGCTTCTTTAAAGAAGTATATATATGATGTTGTCAAATAAAGGAGCATTTTTCTTGGTAGTGATATTGTGGAATAACGTACGTGCTACCTAGTTATGCATCCATGCATAGGTAGCGTTTTTCATTTTTCAATCGTGAAATCAAGGTCCCTTTTTGTAATTTTCGTACCGTTGAATCTTGCATGTTTAACTGTTTGTGTTATAAAGGAAATTTCAGAACGCCGTTGCATTTATAAGTTAGGTTGAATCTCTATTACCCATTTCATTTTGGTTATCAAAACAGGAAGTTATGAAATGGGGTAAATAAAAATGAGTTCAAGGTTGTGAATCATTTTTAATTAGCTGTATCAGCGAAATATATTACGTTAAACAAAATCAAATTAATGTATGTATAAAGTTGATTAAATACTTTCAATTTTACTTATGGTGACATACTATTAGACCATTCGTACGTAATCGTAACACCAGAACGCCACTTTTTAAAGTGTCATATCAGCATAACACTTGAACGCCCCAAATCATAAAACAAATAAAATTTGATTAAAATACAATATAATACAATAATTAAAATAAAATACCATACAATAATTCAAATAAAATGAAATACAATACTTTTTTAAAAATAAAATACAACACAATAATTTTTAACTAAAATACGATACAATATAATAAGAGTTCATTGCATCGTTGGTCCCTGTAGTTTACACAAAGTAACACACATTATCCTTGCGTTAATTTTTTATTCATTTTTATATCATCCACAGTCACATATCATCACCTCAAAATTTTCTCGACATTCATCTCACCAAAGTCCAAAACCACCTCCACGGATCCACCCTCTTCCTCCCCCGTTACCATGGCCGCCATATATCCAACTCCGGCACAATCATATCACCAGTCCGCCACCCAATAGACAACCACAGGTCCACAACCCACCATCCACAAAATGCCACCACCCACCATTCTCACTTCAAAATGAAGGTTCTAAAAATGGTGCAAGTTAAGAAATAAACTAGTAAAGGTGTCAGTGACATGACGGAGATGGTGAGATCGGAGTGATCGGACCACAAATGAGATGGCGGGAGATAGTAATTTATTGGAGATGGTAAACGACAGATCACCGGCTTTGAATGGATGTGTCATGTCCTTTGTTCATGAGTTTATTATCTCCATGTACCATTGTGATTGATTAACTATAATAAAAAAATTGATTACTATGTTTATTTTACCTTATTTAATACATGTTAATAAATTCAAATCAATTAAAAATTATATAAAAAGGAGAAAAGGGTAATTCGGTCATTAAGTTGGATAAGGGACCGATTAGGGCTGGCAACCAACCCGTGAACCCGAAACCCGACACGAACCCAACCCGAATATTATAAGGTTAGGGTCGGGATTTTTGAGGCGTCAACCCGTCAACCCGAAATCCGTCAACTCGATATATTTTTGGGTCGGGTCTGGGTCAGCAAATGCATTTTTGGGTTAAACCCGACAACCCGAAATTCAGTTAATATCATTATAAATTTATTTTAATTTAAATATGACACATAATTTAGACCTTTCCAATTACTGATTTAGATTTTTTTTTCTTTGATATCTTTACGTTTTGATATAAGTTAGTGAATTAATGATGTTTTGATGATCAATTCAAATTGATATAATATTTATTTTTATTAATTTTGAAATTTTATAATTATTTATGCTTATAAATAATGCGTTTTTTTTTAAAGATTGATCAATGTGACTTAACTGACCCAAACCCGATCTGAAAACTCGAAAATAACGTGAATTTTTTTGAATTATTAGCAATTCGGGTTGGGTCGGGTTGGGTCGGGTTGGTTCGGGTTGTCGGGTTTTGGGTTAGGTTGAAATACCCAACTCGATTTTAAAATCAGGTTGGGTTCGGGTTGACCATTTCTGACCCGCCAACCCGAACCCGCCAACCTGACCCAACCCGAATTGCCACTCCTAGGACCGACCATGCAACAAGTTTTAGGTTTTTGGACTATGATTGCAAAAAGTAAAGTATAAGGACAAGGTGTGTTACTGTGTGTAAACCACAGGGACTAACGATGCAATTAACTCATATAATAATTAAACTAAAATACGATACAATACAATAATTAAACTAAAATACGATACAATTTTAATAAAATAACTAAGTCGTTGATGGATGTAAGCTTGATAGATGATATTGTGAAGCCGTTATCCTCTTGGATCATGTTATGTAGTATGACACAAGTATACAACTGTCTTCGCATCTTGTTGACACTCATAGATCTCCCCGCAATTTTAAAATTGCAAACCTTCCTTGAAGTACACCAAATGCCCGTTCGACATCTTTTCGAGCACTTTCTTGAAATCTCTTGAACTTGGCTCGTTTGTCATCAGTAGGGGAGTGAAAGCCTTTGACTAGTGTACATCAATCCGGATAAATACCATCTGCAAGATAATACCCTTTGGTGTAGTGATTTCCATTGACAGTGAAAGCTGCGGGTGGACCAGTGTCAATTTTGATAGAATCGAACAACGGAGATTGGTTTAATACGTTGATGTCGTTGTTCGAACCCGCCATGCCAAAAAGAGCATGCCATATCCACATGTCGTATGAAGCAACAGCTTCAAGCATAATGGTGGGGTGTCCGTGATCACCTCTAGTGTACTGCCCTTTCCATGTATTCGGGCAATTTTTCCATTGCCAATGCATACAGTCAATGTTCCCTACCATTCCTTTAAACCCATGTTTCTGTTCATGTGTTGCATATAGCCGAGCAATATCTGTAGCGGTCGGTTTTCTCAAATATTCCGTCGAGTACGAATCGAAGACACACTTACAAAAGTTGTTTAGACAGTCGGTTGATGTTTTCTCACCCATTTGTAAGAATTCATCGAACATATCAGCGGATGTGCCATACGCCAATTGGCGCATGGCGGACGTGCACTTTTGTAGCGAAGTAAACCCAAGCCGACCAAGTCCATCCGGTTTTTGTTTAAAATATTGAAAGTGATCGGAAATAGGTTCGATGGAGTAGTCGGATATACCTTGTACGATTCGGACAAATAATTATCGACGCATACGAAAGTATCGTTTGAACAAATATGGAGGATACTTCGGGTGCTCGGAAAAGTAGTCATCCCACAGACGTTGTTGGGCACATTCACGATCTCTTGGGATGTAGCCTCGGTTGCGTGGTGGTCGTGAACTTTGACCAGCGTCGCTATTTAGTTGAGCTTTGTATTTGTGCAAAAGTTCAATAAATGTTTCATCGTCGGAAGAAGATCCGCAAATCGCATCTATCGAATCCATTTTGTGAGATTTTGTGATGAAAATGGTGGTGAAAGTGTTTGAGGAAATGTGGTAGAAGTGTATGTTTTTGGATAAAAATGGTGTGTGGATTGTGTAGTATATATAGATGTAGAAGGGGGGGTGGGGGGGGGGGGGGGGGGGAAGAATTTGAAAAAAAATAATGTTGGGGAGTGTGACCCTTTTTTTCAATTTTTTTTAAATACAAATGGTCATTTTTTTTAAAAAAAACACACATTTTTTTATTTTTCGGATTAAATCATCGACAAAAAAGGAAAAAGAAAAGGAAAAACCGTGTGGGTCCTATCTTAACGCCCAAATTTGCCCCGTTCTCCCACCCAGAACGCCGTGCCAGAACGCCCCGTTACCGGCGTTCTGGCGTTCTCGAGCTTGACAACACGTGCCAAATCACCGCGTTACGAATGATCTTAAAGGCAAATCTAAACCACCTACCTCACACATTATATACATCCACACGTATATATACCTAAATTGTCACCCACGGAGCTTGAACCCACGACTTCTAGATTGATTAGTTTTCTTCACATACATTGGACGATATAATTTGATTGATAGATAAAATTGTAAAGTTGTTTACTAACGGCGTTATATGTGGAGAGTTTTATAGAGTTGTTTATTAATTGCGTTATATCTAGAGTTATACATGCAATTCTAAAATAATTATTTACCCATAGATAAAATGTTACCAAAGTAGTTCATGATATGATCTTGAAAGAGATAATTTCGTGTTGTTCATTTATCTATGTTAGGGTGAGTAAATCTTTACCGGTTATTAGCATTATATCCGCACATAGCAGCGAATATTAGACGGTGAAAATTTCGGGTAATGTTGGAAGAAATATTTTGGATATTCACATCCTTACATTTCGATTTGAATTCGAAATCTACTTGGTTGACGTTTTGTTACTATGTACGTAATGTAATTATAGATTATCAAAACTAGTACTATCTAGTTGATATTTACTCTCAAATGGATTTTATAATTATAAGTAATAGTAAAGTAATAGCCTAATAGGTAATAGATAATTGATAGTTCACCTAAGTTATTAGTTGTACTCCGTATTACTACGTACTTAGTAGACATTTGAATTTCATTCTCGATATAAAAAGTTAACAATTCCATTTTAGTGAGAATAATAAAAATAATTGGTAGAATTTAAATGTTTGTGGAAATAATAAGAATAGTTGGTGGGATTAAAATTTTTATCTTGAATATACAAGGGCAATATAGTCATTTCCATGATTGAATTGACTATTAAGACCACTTGTTCAAATGCATTATAAATAGTAATAGACAATGTATAATAGATAATAGATAAGGGCAATGATAATTACAATAATTCTTTTGTTACTTGCATCAAAATTATACATCACAATATTATAATGTACATATTATAATGTATAAAAAAGTTGATACATGCATAAAAAAAATTATTGTTGTATATATCAACTCTCGTAGATAATAATAAATAAAAACCATAATCTCATCTCAAAAATGGTGTTTCTTATCAATCACATGTTTTGAAAGTCGTATTTACTCTTTTTTATCTATATGAAACTGAAGTGAGTTGGTACCAAGGCACAAAACACATTGTGATATGGGACTCTGGTTAAGTTAACATCTTTATCAAATGCAAATACTCAAAGAAAACTCATAATGTAACAAAACAAAAAACTCAGTTTATACAAGCCCGTTCAAGGATTAGTGAATTGGCAAAAATAATACACGAACACGAACAAAATTTAACAGATGCAGATGTTGAAACCCACTTCTGTTATCACCGACCATAAATTTTCGACATCACCTGCATCTCTAGTCCATGATGCCAGACGAAGTTGAGCTACTATCCAAATCAACGGAACCCATGCCTGTATCTTCTTCTGCTTCACTATCTTCGTCACCACTAACCTCTGCATTTTGACGCTCAAGTTTAGCCATCTGTTCTGCAAGCAATTTGTCCTCTCGTTCACTCACCTGCAACAACCAAACCCAGACAATCGTGAACAAACACGCTACCAAATTTATTACAGTATGTGAAAAAATTATATAAATGCTTACTGCTCTAGGTGACTCTTTTACGGTAAGTTTCCCTTTATGGCGCTCAATAGCAGTAGCACAAACAGCAATCGCTTTATTAAGAACTTTGATCCCTTGTTCCTGTACAAAATCACGGAGTTCTCCATCAACAATCTCGGATAACAAGAAATTGCAATGTCATGCATGGAAGAGATGTAATTAATAGAAGGATGATTAGTTAAATGCTACATACCCTATCCAGAGTCTGAGTATTAAGAACATAAGATGGTGCAGCAACCAATTTCATCTTCACTGGGCACTCTTTGGTACCAACCCCTTCAGCTTTTCGCATGGCTTCCTGTTACCATAAACAACTCTTCAAACTTCCGCAGCCTTTTTATAATAAAGTAAAACAGCAACACCAAAATCGAGAGTGAAACCTTTATGTGGAGAACACCATCAAATTCAAAACATTTCATCTCAATATCAGCACGTATTTTCAATGGTTGTGGGGTCATGCGCCTTCTGATGTTTCTTACCAAAGCCTCTTTCACGTCCTCTGAAATGGCAGGAACCACCTTAGTCACCTACAAAATCAGAAACAAAAAGTAGCTGCTATTGACTTTGAAGTTTAAACACAACAAGTCAAAAGCCACATCTCGCAAAAACTATTACCTCCTTCCCATCTGGACCAATTTCTTTTAGTTCACGAGTCAGTGACTTAAGCACAGAATCAGGATCATTAACTATAGCTTTGAATGCCTGCACACAGCAATTGAAACCGTTAACTTACATAACTGTAGATAAAAAAAATCAAAGCTTGACAAGTCAATGTCAATATCTCACCTCAAATGCATGACCATACTTTCGGTACAGAGGCCAGCCAACATGGATGTACAAATCCTGTCATACATAACTTGTATTTCATAAGAAGCCCGTATACAGAATATAGACCTACATATCAATATTAATCACTATTTTTGGGGGCTTATATCTAATATCTTTATAACATGTAGAAATCAATAAGCAAAATAGCCAAAATAACAGACATGTATAAAAAGGGAAAAAATGCTGAAATTACAATAATAGGCCACCTAGAAATATTAATTATGCTGTATGTTGGACTTCAAGATTTGAGATGAGCATAAATATAATGAAATATAATGATACAAGACAGGTTAACTACTACACCGTACATATAGAGAGGATATATCCCAACAGCGCAAGGTCCTTATGGTTGGATCTCATAGAGAAAGTGAAAGTTGCACCATGACATATGTGTGATTCTAACACCAGCATCAGCAACGTACAAAGAAGAAAAAGGAGTAATTTGTTCACTTTAAGTTCTAGATATCACTAAAAGCAACAAAGGTGACTTAGAGTTCTTTACTTAGTAAACACTATACCCATAGTAATGTTATGGTTTTCCCCCTTCTTTTTCCCATCTAATTGTTCTTTCCGGTCATTTATGAAATGTAATTATGAACTGCAGGAAACATATATGATACAAATACATACGTAATCTACATAAAAGCACCTTTTACCTGGTACCTTACTAGATGCAACATATGTATCCTCCATTGTCAATCCAACCACAACAAAAGGGTTACTTGAGTACTTAATTTACCATATAACAATTACATATATATGTACTCCTAAAATGCAAGAAACAAATGCGTAACAGCAATTTCTTGAAACCTAACACCTTGGTTGACCCTTGAAACATTTATACGCATCCTACATACTGATATAGCTCAATTCTCTTAATACCATCAACCAAAGATTCACTAAACATCACAACGCTGATTCATACAGATCTAAAGCTAGATACATAGAGCCTTTTAATATTCACCAACCTATATATTACTAAAAAGCATTATTCCACCTAACTATATTCAAACTGAATCACTATATAATGCAGATCAAGTCTGTATATGCTGCCTCACACACAAAAAGCCTATCAATCATCACTCATAACATCAAATCAGCTGAGAAGCTATAATCCATTTCACCAATCAAAACATCCATCAGTCACTTTATTGCTCATTTTTTGTTTATCTAAACAACAGCAACGATATTCATAAACAATTCTAGTAATCACAATCATAATTATATGACTCAAAAGCGATAACTCAAAAGCTACCTCAAGATCAACATTCATGGTTTCGGCAACATGTCTCATAATCGAGTGCACAAGCTTGCTCTTACTGTACCTCTCTTCACACACTTGTATATCCTGTTCCGACAACCGTTTTTTACTCAAATCAATATAACCTTTTTCAGCATTCACACGAAGCACCATAGCAGGTTCAATACGGCCGACTTTAATTAAGCTGCCAACGCTTCGAATACGACGCCGTGAGAGATCTGATAACAGGATCATACCTTCGATATTGTTGTATTCAAGTAGAGCCACATGAGTAGCCACATCTCCGATTTCTTTCACCTGAATCATCACCGGAGTATCGACCTCCGGGAACCGAGCTTCGTACATCCGGCAATCGGAATTTAGAGGTGACGCCGTTGACATCGGTGAAATTGGGGGTTTATACTAGTTTTGAGGGTTTTGTGAGGTCTGGTTAGTGGTTTGTGATTTGTGATTGAAGTTGAGTGACCAAATTTGGTTTTATAGTGAGGAAAAAGCGAAATAATTTTGTTAATTTTTTGTTATGAAGTGATCAATTTAGGGTAAATTTGCATAGGTAATAAACGCAACTGTTAGTCGGGATAAGAATGCTGACTAAAAAACAGCTTACAAGTACTTATTACTTAAATTAATTGATCTTTCCTTGTTAAAACGTCAACTTTACTAATCTATCACGTATGTTGTTATCATATATACTAAAAATTATTTCAAGTGAGACTTGAACTCGCAAGTTTAGAACTATTTGATTGAAGAGTTCATCTGATAGCGTTAGGTTAAAAGCCCTTTAATTCACATTATGATAAAAAATATGGAGACAAAAATATAATTTAAGTTCATAAATAAAATACTTAGCAATTTTATGGTTCATGATCTACTATTATAAGTTTATGAGTTATATAAGTAACTAATAAGTGAAGATAGTGTTCGAACTTAACTAGAATTACATTGAGCTCGGTTCATAAGTAATGTGTGACAATTTTAACAGAAAAAAACATTAAGTTTGTGTCGTTGTAACAACTCAATGATTTAGATGCATAAACAGCAACATTGTGATATGGAAAAAGTGACACTTTAGGACAAGCAAACATCAAAATATTTATAAGTTGGACTACATTATTCAAACGATGACACAGCCTACAAATGAAGTTATATACAAAAAGTTGTGTATAAACAATAATTTGTTTAGAATAAACCATAATCATATAATATATTAACATAATGTAAAGTCCTACGTTAGTTTATATAAGCCAACCTAATTATATTTTGTTTTATCTGATTTACACCACATTATAATTGCGCAACATATTGATTATATTACCATAGGAATTTATTTGTGCTACTAATAACACATAAGTCGGGTGTGATTAGACTTCAAATAAGAGCCGAACATGAACGTACATGAAAGAAAAGACGGTAAATTGGTAATATCAAAAGAAAATAAAAATACCAACAAATTCATTCCATTATTTGAAATTTTGAATGCTAACTGATAACAACATATAACGTTTACGCTATTAACACATAGATATTATCCTATCATGCAAATAATTTTTATATCAAAACATTATCAAACGAGTATCACTAAAATACCGAATGCACATAAAGAAATTATCAAAACGTTCACGAAAATACCTTAACAAAAGAGACATTTTGTTTGTGATCTTGAATTTTCAATTTAACTGTTTATGAATGGTTCATTGACCCGTCAGTTTATATAGTGACCTAATCATAGATTCCATCTAATACTCGTCATTTAAATAATTAACAAATTTGGATTACTGAAATATTTCATTTGTATTAAATTAAATTAAAATTGGAATTAGAATTTGCAAGTGTAATTTTAGTCCATGCATAAACTTGGGGAGCTAATAGGTGTTAGACGGCCCAACCAACCAACCAACCAACAAGGCCGAACAAAAACACACCCCTTTATAAAACCCTAAAAACTACAAAGATTTTTATTTTTAGTCATCACAATTTCTCTCTTGAATTCACGAGATTCCATCTTCCTTATCAAAACCCTAAAACTCTCTTAAAACTAACAAAACCATGGCGAATCTCGAATGCCGTATGTACGAAGCTAGGTTTCCGGACGTCGATATGGCCGTCATGATTCAAGTCAAAAGCATTGGTGAGATGTGTGCTTACGTGTCACTACTCGAATACAATAACATCGAAGGTATGATTCTGCTATCTGAGCTCTCACGACGTCGTATACGAAGTATCAATAGTTTGATTAAGGTAGGGCGTACGGAGCCTGTCATGGTCTTGCACGTAGACGAAGAAAAAGGTTATGTTAATCTTAGTAAAAGGAGGGTTTCTGAAGAGGATATACAGATTTGTGAGGATAGGTATAATAAGAGTAAACTTGTTCACTCTATTATGCGTCACGTTGCTGAAACAATGGAGCTTGATCTTGAGGTAATTATTAAAATTTTATTAAAAATTCTGTAATTATGTCATGTATCTTATATACTAGGGGTTGTTTGGATATGCTTATATCTAGAGCTTAAAGGTGAATTTTAGAAACAGCTGATGAGCTTAATTAGTGATGTACAATGATAAATTTGTTACAATTAATTAGGGTAGTGGAGTTATTGAAAACTTGCAGGGGGATGGATAATGTGAAATATTTATTTTTCTGACAATGGATTGAGTTTTGGTGATTATATGATAATAGGTAGTGTAGTTAGCTATGAGCTGCAATTACTCGATAAAAAGTTTAAGCTTAGGAGGCAAATTAATTGGTCATATAATGTCTTTCCTATTGAGTTATACACTTGTACCTAAAGCTAAGTAGTGCAATAATGATTAGTGGAAAGTAGTCTTTATTGGTGACAATAGAATGCTGCTTGCTTTTTATATAAAAGTGGGATTTATAGCTTTTTTAGCCATTCTGGCTTGAACATTCGAGGTTAGTTATATGTATCAAGTTTGTTTTTTTTGGTCGTTTTTCCCATAAGAGTTTACTAAGGAGAATTGGACGCCTTTATGTTTAGCTATGAAGATGCTCGTGTATCCATCACTCTTGAATGAATGTACAATCTAATACATTGAACGATGGATTTGGTTTTAGAGGGGGTCGACTATTGCTGTAATTCGGTGTTTTGAGTGTTTCACTGTTTCTCATAATCCTGTATTGTCTGTTATGTATACTACATCAATATACATCTGTACTCTTCCAGTTAAAAGTACTTGATCTTAATTCTCTTAATATAGAGAAGCTTGTTAGAGAAGTTCATTAGTGGCCAATGTGAGACAGGCTACAAATGAATGAATCGAAGACATAGATAGTCATGAGGAAGTTGAACTTTTAGTTATTTATTATTAGTGTTTTTTTGTTTAAATTGGAAACCATTTCACAAATGGCAATTCACAACTATAGAAGCGCATACCGTTCAAATAGGTCGCTTCGCTACAAGCCCCTCGTTATTGGGATATATCACATATTCAGCTTTACAACATCTGATCATCATCAGCAATGAGCCCATTTAAGTTTGGACTCAGATCATTGATATTAGGACTGAATCTTACTGAATTCATTTTTTTAAGAAAGGAATTCAAGCCAATAAAAATGAAGTGAATAAATTATTGAAGCATTGCATGGGTTTCCTCTTAGTGCTGAATACCACATGTAGGGCAACACTGACAAAATTATACTTCAAAGAATGTGCCAGCTGGATTTATGGACACACATTTTAGTCAATATTTCATAGCTTCCATTAAAGCAAAAATAGCAGTCTCACCTGTATGTCTTTGTCATAACTGCCTTAATATGAGTGCTACAATTTGGAGTTAGTATGTGTTTATTCATGCGAACTGATTCCTATATCTATCTCTGCAATGACAGGATTTGTACATTCATGTTGGTTGGCCTTTGTACCGGAAGTATGGCCATGCATTTGAGGTAGGATGTGAACAACACTGCTGAATGTGTCTTTTGATACTTCCTGACATTGCATATACATATCTCATGCTTATGTTATTCTACTGCAGGCGTTTAAATTGATTGTGAACGATCCTGATTCCATTGTTAGTACACTTACCCGTGAAGTCAAAGAAACTGCTGACGGAGTGGAGGTAGCTTTATACGCTTTTTAGATCTGAGTCTTCTTTATGTCCGCCTATACACGTTTAGATAATTGCCATACTTAACCTACTCATTATTAGGTGACAAAAGTGGTTCCTGCTTTAACAGAAGAAGTCAAAGATGCTTTAGTAAAGAACATTAGGAGAAGGATGACTCCACAACCTTTGAAGATTCGCGCAGATATTGAGATGAAATGCTTTCAGTTTGATGGGGTTCTTCACATTAAGGTCTCTCATTTGAGTGATTGTTATTTACCAAGCTATGATTTTTATAAGGTACACACCCTGTTGCAAATTAACTATAATATTACTACCATAGGATGCTATGAGGAAGGCCGAAGCTGCTGGGAATGAGGACTGTCCTGTTAAAATGAAGTTGATTGCTGCCCCATCTTATGTTCTTATCACTCAAACTCTTGACAAGGTACTCAAAAATTCTGATTGACTAATTGAATACCTTCTTGCTACTGAAATTGATAAATTGTCTATGCCTGCTTATTCAATCCTGGATAGGTTAAAAATAAACGTATGTGTCTCAGTTACTATTTGTAATTTCTTAATGTAGTAGTTTAATGTTCTATAGTGCTCTGATACCATGGGTGCATAGTGATATCTGTTGAAAAAAAACATATTGCATCACATTTTAACCATCACTCTGGTGCAGTAATAGATCTATGGTATGCCTAGATATTGCTGTAACAGACACATAGTGTGCTGCTTACACATGTAATTTAGGTATACTCAAATACAGAAGTTGGTCTCGAACTGAATGTGGCAATATCTGATTTTATCATGATCAATACTTTAATATTGGTGAACATGATTTTTGGTATGTTCCTGGTAGACAGTGATGTTATAGCTGTTTTTGAATATTCAGAACTAATTGTAAACAGATTGCTTGTGTATGATTTTAAACTATTTGGGTTCTAAGTCTTGGAATCTAGGTAACTGGATTTTAACTTCTGATTGTGCTACAAGTGTTTTTATACGAGTGTAGTAACTACAGTGCAACTGTGCAATTCATAGTATTAAACCTTTAGTCTTTATCTATAGAACAGCCATGTGGCAGAGTAAATTTGTTCTCTCTATAAAAGCACACAAAGTTTATTCCTCTTTTTACAGAAAGAAAACAAGTTTAAGCTCATTTTATACAGTCACCCTTGGGACTGCTATTGGGAATACGTAGGTCCATATTGTAATGGCATCTCTTTGCCTATAGGAAGATGAAAATACTTAAAAAACAGAGTCTTACAATGGATTTCTATTTTAGAAGAAGAAACCTCTGTTACGAAGTGTATAATAGTTTGTTTTGTTACAGACATACAGAGGAGAGGAAACATAGGTTTAAAATGATTTGTTATGTTACCTCATTATAGTTCTGTGTTGCTATTTCTCTATAGAAATTATATGTGATACTTCTATGCCCTAATCTGTTTTGACGCTATATATTTATGGTTCGATAGGAGCAAGGAATTTCAGTTCTCACTAAAGCAATTGCTGCTTGTACCGAAGAAATAGAGCACCACAAGGGTAAACTCACAGTAAAGGAGCCACCTAGAGCGGTCAGTCTCAACTCTAACATCTATAGCAACTGTTACATTTTTTCGTCTGAAATATAAAAAATGAGCTGTGTTGAGAATGTATGAATAATGTTTGACAATTGACATGACTTATTGGTTCAGGTGAGTGAACGTGATGATATATTGCTGGCTGAACGGATGGCCAAGCTAAGTCAAGCCAATGAAGAAGTTGAAGGAGATGATAACAGTGAAGACGAAGAAGATACAGGAATGGGAGACATCGATTTGGACAAACAGCCGGAAATCTAGGCAACAAAAGAGTTGATTAATTACCTTTTTGAGATAAGAGCTGCTTTCTTATAAAATTTGTTTACTAGTATTTAATTTTGTTTAATGTCAACCAAGCAGTTGAATAGAAATTTGATGCCATCATACATAGTAGAATTACAATGTTATGTGGTCAACTATTATTTCTGGACCTCCCTCCATCAAAAGTTTGAAACTGTGCTCCGTCTTAACATCATTTTCCCTCAATTGATTGCTTCTAATTGGTGTACATGTTGCATGCAAGTTCTTCATGGTTTATGTTCCAGCAGAGTGCTTTATTATTTGTTGATTATTACGTAATGAGATGAACTTATCCTCGAATATCTAACTTGTAAGTTCTGTATATACTAGTAGGATAACTACACACGCAACGTATAATAGGGGCATTTCACATAACTTTATCATATGAGTCGCATAAATTGCATTTGAATTGTTCCGCACCCATGTTCTTGGTTTGGTTAAAGGAATTTTAGAAATGAAAGTCAAATACTTTTAATAACCTATAGAGTATATATAGTTATAATATACATTTGATAATGGTTCTTAGTTTCTTACATATCTTTGATGTTTTTTAGAAGTTGTGTGAACAAAACTAAGATCCACAGAAAAGAAGAAAAAAAACCCCACTAATTCATTGGCGATCCAAATGTGAAGAAATTAACTTTTCTAATCTCTACATTTACCAAAAATACATTTAATTGTAGATCCAAAATAGAACATAAAAAAAATAAAAAAATGCTGATGCCATCATTTCGTTTAAACTGCTTGCTTGGAGACGAATATGAAAACGAACGGAGGATGCCTTTCATGCTTATGGTGTCCTTTTTTTTTTTTTTTTATAATATTTTGCTAGGTGAGTTCGCGATAATGCGGGTTTCGACATACAATTTTGTAAAATTAAGCAATTAAAAATCGGAAGTCAAGGAGAACTATACCAGGAAACAGATTTTTATATAACATAATCGCAAACCAATAACATCCATGATATACCCCATCATTTTGGCCAGGTTCAAATTTTTAGCTTTTTCTCTACTTAAGATATAAAATAGAGTATATATCAAATTTTTAGTTTTCTTTTTATCAAAATATAAGACATGTCGATTTCAAAGTATAAATTATCTAATCTGTCAACGTTTCAGTTATAACAGTTACCCAAATTATGCTCGTGATAGATAGTCAAACATTCATTTATATAATTGGCCGATAGTGAGAATGCATTACAAAATTATTGTAACCCATGAAACATTTTTTAAAGCCCATATTAACAATGAATTAAATCGAAGTCTAATAAATGTATTTTGTAATCCGAACCTAAATTTCTATCTACCTTATGCATTGTTGTGATCATATACACATATAGAACCAATAACGATAGATCATGAATTACGATAATAGTGCATCTAATAATATAAATTAAAAATTCATGAATAATAAAGTTGTTATTATATGAGATTACATATGGAAAATACATATTGCAAAAATAAAGTAACAGATAAGTTTAAACTCTAATCTTTCTTAAAGAAGTTGAGATTCACAATATAATCATCATCAATTTCATGTCAAAGTGAGCGAGGTTTAAGGAGTTCATCAGCTATCACAATTTTCTTCATAAGCTTTTTGAAAACATCTTCATCAACTTAATCTTAGGACACGTTGATTTTTAGCCAATTAATAATCGTTAGCATATTCATCTACAAACACATTTAAAACTAGTTATAAGAAATTCGAATATGTGTATAAAAAGGAATTAACGATATTATTATATGAAAACCTACATTTAATTTAATACTTTCAAAATCAATTTAAGTTTCATCTATCATCTAACAACTAATTAAAACGATGTAATTAAACTGAATACAATTATTTGTATATAAATTTAAGAATGCATGTATCATATCTTTCAATTTTTTTGGAAGTTTTTATCTTTAACAATAAGTTATCTAGAGAGATGAACTTTTTTTGAAGAGAAGTTGAGAATTTTTTGGATTCAATAGATAATAGTTTAAAATGAATAATAATGATTGATATAAATAAGGATAGAAAAAGATTAGTATTAGGAAGAGATATAAAGAGTATATATATTTTTTAATTTTAGATGAATCCAAATTAGTTTAAAATTGGGGTATACAATGCGTAAATGTAGTTCACATACGACGTTATTAGTTTGACGATTATTTAAGTTATAATTTTAGTTGATTAAGAAGATCGAATATAAACCATTACAAAATGTTATATGAGAAAAAAGAAATAGACTTATTGATGTAAAAAGACTTATTGTGGAATGTTAGATCTTTACGCCCTTCACTATTAAGCATACTAATGTTAACGAAAATCTACACCTATAAAATTAAATAATAAACATGGTATTTGCCTTGATATCTTTAATAGTCAGTTGTAGTATAATATATTAGTTTTATATCACAACCGAAGTTGTATTTAGCAATGATTCAAACATAACTTGTAGAAAAATAAAATCCATGATCACATAGAAGAAAATAAAAGAATGTTATTATAGTTGAATATGTCATATGTTTGTATATTGTTTAGCTCAATGTATATTAAATATTAATTAAGGGATTATTGTTACAAACTTTAAAATATTTTAATTACGACTTTAACGTATTCATCATATTAAGGTTGTCTGACAATATGGATGATAAGTTTTCAATGTCATGCCGTTAATAAAAAGAATTTATGTTATTTAATTAATATAAATATATATTTCAAATATTAAGGGTTTATTTATAAATGAGTGAAGACCCGTTCTAATTTTGATGATGGACCGAAAGAGCTATTTTTTATTCTTTTATTTATATTGGTCATCAATAACTTGCATCCTATAGTTTATGCATCTCGTCAATATCTTTTTTTTACCTCGCCTTTAAAACTTATTTTGCATTTTATATTAAAAAACAAAAAAGATACGGAGCAGTAATAAGTTATTTAAAAAAAACTCGATAATAATAATTGATATAGGTAGAGGTAGAGGGCATTAGGGGAATTATATTGTTTTTGTTTGTTTTCCATTCATGTAAAATTATTGAGGTGAGTGAGTGAGTGAGGTGCACATGGCCCGCTTAATATGGATGCGTGTTTGCTTTCGGTACGATTTATTCAACCCGTGAAAGATAACGACCATTCAATCTCTTTTGTATCCAATCAATACTCAATCATTCTTTATTTATATTCATCAATTTTTTGAAACAACATCATATATCAAGTTACTAACTAGCAAGTTGTTAGGAATTACATCGATAATGAGCTAAAAAAACAACCCTAAAACCTTACTTAAAATTAAATCGACGACCCTAAAACCTTACATCAAATCAAAACGCTCATAAGACAAACGATTGTATACCTTTAAATACATAAATGAAAATGCTACTCAGTAACTAAAATGATCAAAGTCTCATCATTCTTTGTTGGTTACATACTCAAGTAACTAGTTGTGGTGATTATATCGTTGGGGTATATCTGATTCTGACCTTCAACCAATAGATTTTTTTTAAAGATCCTTTGACCTAGTGATATTAAAGGAAATCATCACCAAAGAGGTTGTGGGTTGAAAGTACATATATTTGTGATACTTGTATATTTTATGCATGTTATATTGTAAAATATATGGTTAATAAAAAGATGTGTTGATTATTATACGAAAACTAATAAGATTTTGGATTTATAAAACCGTCATTCATAACCAATCGGATCATTCATATAGTACATGTATGGTTATAATTCCAAATACGAAATTCAGTGCTTTTTTTCTTTTCTTTTATAGTGCTGAACAAATTTGGTTGGGTACTCAAAATAGGGAATCATGTCGAACCAAATGGCTGTCAATGTTATTATCCAAAATGGTGTGGATATCCTACACATTAAAGAGTAGTTTTAAAGTTAAACAAAATTGCAGGTCGTAAAAAGTAAAAATAAAATTAACGGATAGTTAGTTTTATTAGCATATGAATTCCGTTTATAACCTTGTTAACGGATAGTAAAACTTTTTGTTCAAAAAAAAAAAAAAAAAAGAAGCCGGGTAGTAAAACATATCAAGACAAATGATTTTGTATAACTCTCAATTATTTATTTATTTGCACATAAATAAATTCGGTGTATAATACAGTTAAAAATCGTTTATTTGCATCCTTATCATATCAACCCTGAAATCTTATAGGCAGTCATCAACAAAACATTTATCACAATTAATAACGAGACATACCAACTATTAAATAGGATTATAGGAAGAACAAAGTCACAAAAGTAATAATTAATAGATAACTGATTAAGGACTTTATGTGATAATCAAACATTATTAACTTTAATATGCATGTTTGTTACTTAAGAGCACGAGGAGTGCTTAACACTGTTTCAGTGTTAAGTTCAGTGTTTTTGAAAACACTGAACAATAACACTAAAGCAGAAAAGTGGGGTAATGGTTAATCTTGAGGTTCAGTGTTAAGTTCAGTATTATTGTGATTATTTTATTGTTTTTTTTTCTTTTAAAAACAAATTAAATAGATAAAAATAATACAAAATAAAAATAAATTACATTAAATTAAAAAGTACTGTGATTATTTTATTGTTTTTTTTTTCTTTTAAAAATAAATTAAATAGATAAAAATAATACAAAATAAAAATAAATTACATTAAATTAAAAAGTACTTTCATGCAATAATTAAAAAACCTAAAATTACATTATTCAAATACGATAATTTTACTTTCCTAAAAATACTTAATTAAAGTTCCTAAAAATACATAATTAAAGTTCCTAAATTATATTATTTAGATACGATAAGTTCAAAATACATAATGATTCGCTACCACCCGAACCCGATCCACCACCCCAACCCGGTCGCTTCCAACCGAACTTCTCGCGAATCTTCTCCTTTTCCATGTTAAGAAACCATGCGTCATCTTCGGATAAACCATCTGTTGTCATTTTCAGAACCCGCATTGCTTCGGCGATATCTCGGGTACGATAAACACTAGCTTTGGTTTCAGTCAATTGTTGAAAGTTTGTTGTGATCGACTCATCAAAAGAAGGCGTGCTACTTTTAGCAGAAGAGTCGGAAGATGTTTTGGCACTTTTAGCCTGTCTTGATTTTCCGGGAGGCCGCGGGTGTACATCATCACCAAAAAGGGCGGCGTTCGGGTTTTCTTCATTCTCCATGTCATCCTCCAAATCCACCGCTACATCTTCCAAGTCAACCGTCTCCCTTCGCTTGTTCCTACGGCCGACTACAACCGCGTCGGGTACCAACCATTTTTGCTTGTCTTTCAAAAAATTCCAAGCGACCTCGTGGTGGAAAGCCGCATTCGCCTCATCCCGGTAAGTCTCAAAACACCGCAACCTAAAATCTTCATCTTTTTCACCGCTATGTCTTTGTCTTCCCAACCTCTCAACGATTCCTCCATACTTGTTACAACGATTGTTCAAAAAAGTCCACTTAGACGACAATGCGTCTTTTCCCTGTCGGACTACTTTTTCAACATCCGCACGCTTGTTGTACTCGTCCAACACCAAGTACCAAAATGAATCGTGTTTTTAATCGATGCCGCGGTTCTTATCTTCGGAAATGCATATCCAACATTTAGCTAAAAGTAGCTCTTCTTTGGATGTCCAAAGATTGCGGACCGTAAAATTTTTCTTTTTCTTCGGCGAGTCAACCACTTTTTCTTTGGACTTTTTGGGCCGAGATGAGGTGGGTGTTTCGGCCTCAACCGAATGCTCCAATGGCGGCACCACTTGACTTTGCTTCCATAACAAAAACTCTTGGTAACTATCGGATGCTATTGGCGGTAATTGGTTGGGTGAAACGTGTGTTTGCGGGTTGTAAGATGATTGTGGCGTTTGTGGGTTGTTTGGGGTGTAAGATGATTGTGTTTGCAGGTTGTAGTTTGGTGGAAAAGGATTTCATTGTGATTGGAGGTTGAATGGGTTATTTGGGTTTTGAGACATTTTTTTTTTGTTAGTTTGAAGAAGTAGAAAGAATATAAGTTTTGAGGTATGAAAAATGGTTGTAGTTTGAGTGGGTATTTAAAGAGTGAATGTGTAAAATTTGAAAAAAAAAAATATAAATAATGCCAAAAAAACGGCTACTTCCAACGTCCCTTTTTTTTACCTTTTTTTTATATATATATCCGTTACTTGCATGCCTCGAAGAAACAAAAAAATAATAATAAAAAAACAAAAACGCAGCTTGCTTCACCGTTTGGGGCTCGATCTTGAATAAAAACGTCGGGCAAAAATGCCGACCCGGAGTGGAAAACGCCGGCCTCCGGCGTTTTTGGCCCAAAAACACTGAGAATAATGGAGGCACTCCTCGTGCTCTTAGTATAACATACGATAACAACAAAAGTTTATCTAATGCGTGAGCTTTTAATTTACGATTGTTTTAACGAGAGATTTAAAGTTGACATTGACGTGCACAAATTCAACCAAATTTTAGGGGTCGATCTAAAATTCAGGGACAATGAGTTAGTGTATGAAATCCCTATTGGAAGTCGCGAGGGTAGTACTTATCACTTACTTTTAGGATAAATGGTCCGAAAAGGTAATAAACTTGTTAAAATTTGACAATAAATAAAATATTACCTAGACCGATGTCCAAAAAGGATCTATACTTGAAAATCATGCCATAAATGATTTAAGTTATTAAAAAAAAATTAATTAAAGTTATAAACACTATTTCATTTCTCCTCATGTAATTTTTGATTGGTTTTAGCTGATGTGGGGTTTGAATATCAAATATTCATTTAACATGTAATATTGATGACCTAAAAAATATATGATATAAACACTACTTTTACTTTTTAAGTGTCTAAAATGAATTTTATTTGAGTGTTTATATTCTTTTCTGACACGATTTCAAAATGTTATATCCTTTTATGGTACGATTTCAAAATAATAAATCCTTTTATAGCACGTTTTTAACAATGAAACGGTAATTTTACCCTTAATTGAATTTTTCTGATAACTTAAATACTTTAATGGCACGATTTAAAAATGTGAGTCCTTTTTGAACATCAACAAAACTTATATTCTCTTTATTATCAAGTTTTAACGAGTAAAATTACATTTTTGAACAATTTATCCATACTTTTACTTTATAACATGTACAAACACACGTATATATAAACCTTTTTTTTTTCTTTTTCCGTGAAGGAAATTAAACAAGTTACATCATTGTCTAGTACAGTAATAAAAGTCCTTTTGGATGCATATATATGATCGCTTATATATACTAATATTGTTTTTCTATGAAAGGACACCTACAATGCTTGTTTTGTTCTTGACAATAATTCACCTTACACAATATCCTTTGCTCCTATAACAAGCTCTGAAATAAGTTGATTGTTAAAGTGTTAAACACTGTTTTATCTAGTTGTACACTTATCATTTTTGGTTGATAAAAAATTATGAATAATTGGATATAAGATTCAAGTTTGCATTCATTAAATGCGAACATACAAACACAAAGCGGATCCTATGAATAAATTGCCAAAACTTGTGGGCCAAGCTGTATTTAAGGCATAATGAAAGGGGTCAGAATTAATATGTTATATGTCCACAAAAGAAATCATAATTCGTTATACATATTAATAATGGTCTTACTGACAAGTCAAACATTCTATGAGGAAGAAGAAGAACATGTAAGTTTTTATCTTGGGAAAATCAAGTTGAAAATATTCATTATGTCTTGCTCTTTGTCTTCATAATAAAATCCTGATAAAAGAAAGGGATAATGACCTAAAATAGTAATGAATTATTACTGTATTTTGAACTATTACTGTATTGTATTCTAGAAACAAAGTATGAAAAATTTAAATATTAGAAATATAGTTTCATTTTAATTTTGATTAAAACAATTTGTTAACATTTTACCCAATTACCGTTAACTTTTCACCAATGAAGAAGGGACACGTCACTTATGGGTTAAAGGTAACTGGGTAAAAGATTAATAGATTGCTAGAATTAAAACTAAAATGAAACTACATTTCTAATATTTAAACTTTTGATACTTTATTTATTGAATACAAAATATAGTAATAGTTGAATCCTATTTTATGTAATTTGTCCTAAAAGAAATAGTATAACTTATACCATACTCATAAATAAATATATCAGAAATGTGTAAAAGTTGCACCTCTTTTCGCGATGTCTTATTTTTGATAATTTGGTGGGATAATATTTCAGAAAGAAAATAAGATGTAGACAATCTCAACCCTTAATTATTTTGAATATACGGTCTAAACTTACTGTATCCCATATAAAACACATCACAAGTACACTAACAGTCCACTCCTGAGTTATTTTTTAGAGGAAGAGAAGAGAAGTGAAAAGAAATACGAATCAAACAAGTTATAAAATGTTCCAGAGTTTTGTTTACGAAGAGAAGAGAAGAGAAGTGAGAGGAGGATTTTAGATTCTTTTCTCTTCAAACCTTCTCTTCAAAAGTGGGAAGAAATTGAATGATGGAAGATCAAACAAGTTATAAAATGTGACTTCCTTTCATTTCTCTCCAACTCGGGAACACAAATTCGTATAAATTTCATTTCCCTTCTTTCCAATTCTTTTCAACTCGGAAACACATGAATATTATTTCTCATCTTTTCTTTTCTATCATTTTTTACCCTTTTCTCTTCTCTTCTTTCACTCAAAAACTCGAGAGCAGGGCGTAACTCCATTGTAACAAAACTTATTTTTCCCATAAAAATTGGACTACATCATAATATCATATAACTCCCTATCCACGAGAACCGGATCCTAATAATTTTTATTTCTTTGCTATTTGGACACGGGACCAGTCAAGATAGTTAAGGCAAAAATCAACTAGCCCACAACTTTAGAAAATTTCTTTTATTTTTATTTTTTTATACTAATTTGTATAATTATTTTTTAATTTTACGGAGTATATGTTTAAAATATCATAACATTCTCAAGGGTACCTTCTTGTGTAAGTAAATTCTAGACGTTGTTCAACTGAAAAATTCAAAAATTGTGTTATTCACGATAATGTAAATAGGAGTGTTTGGTTAAATCTTCGATCTTTGTTCATATTCAATTTAGTCCTTTAAGTTTATTTTATGTTATTTAAAATCCATCCATCTAGGCATTTAATTAAGTTTTTATAAAATAATGAAAAATAAGATTGATTTAGCTTCACGAACATGCTAAGGGTGCATAAAATAACCTTTTTATGTTGTGATGCATGCTTCAAAAGTATATAGAGATCTATCTTTAGCTTATAGAAAAGATTACTTAGATAGTAACAACAACAATAATAATATTCAATCGGCTGAAAGTAGGGTATGAAGAGATAATATGTAGATAGTTATACATCTACTCTAAAGTAACTAATAATAAAAATAGTAACTAGTCAAAATGAGAATTTGATAAAGTTGTGTAACTTTTTGTGCCATTTACACTCTAACTATAACTAGAGGGTGTTAATTCATTGAACGAACTAATAAATATACTTTGCCTCAAAGTTTTTAATTTTAAAATTTTTAATATAAGTTATAAACTTACATTAATGTTATTTTTTTCCTGAAATGCAAATACTCATATATATCATTATAGCAAATATTAAAACTAAATCACGAGTATTTAATTTTTGTTATATCCTCTAAACATGAACCTTTAACCTCGTATTCTTATTATGATGATAAGAATATTATCTCTATATCGCTGGCCAATGAAGTTTGATCACTTTAGTCTAATACGGAGTACTATAATAGTGGTAGATAATGTCACTCCTAACAAGGCATTAATTATGATTAAACTAGAAAAGTGGGATGAGTTGAAAATTTGTCCCACACCTAAAAATGCAATATAAGCACCACTAACTAATCATTATTCCATTAACTTATAATAATAAATATTAAATTAATTAATATTAATTCATTAAAGTCTTTAGTGCAAATCCAGTGTGCATCTTTTTTGTCTAATAATAAAACAAGAACGCATGTGTCGCAACATGAAAACCACTCCAAAATTCAAAACGAAAACGACACAAGCATTTGATTAATGCTTAATCCCTCCAATAACTCACGGCAAACTTAGAGGATTAACCTTTTGTACCCTTTCGGTTTATATTATTGTTATTTTAAATTAGTTAATGATATACGGAGTATTAATTAATACTTCATCCATCCTAGATTTATAGTTTAGTATTTCATTTTTAACTGTCCCAAATTAATTGTCCACTTGTATAAATAGATAAAAATGGTTAAACTATTTTTATACCCCTAATTTATATATGTATGACAAAATAACAGGTAAAAAGTAAAGAGTGAAACTGTCGTCTTATCAAAAAAGTAGAGAGAAGTTGATGTTTTCTTAAACTGCGTATTTTTGATCTATGAACAATTAAATTAGAACGGATGGAGTAGATAAATTTACAAGTTATAGGTATGAAAAACTTCTTATACCCCGTGAAATAAACATTGATAATTGACAACGTTGAATGTTATATGCATTACTATTAAAACGTCAAGTAGGACAAACAATTCTCATTTTTCATATTATTAAAAACACAATTACTAGCTAGTAACTTTACTAACTTGTAATGTCTTAACATGTATAAATACTTGTTTTAATATCATAACAAGCTCAATAACCCCTGCATATTAATTAAACCACGATAATCGGTTTATATCCGAATTTTATTAATTATAATTTAACAAACCCATAAATTAATGTCCATTGAAGGTAAATGCAAAGACAAATTTTATGTAAGTAGATAACTTATTTTCAAGATTTTATATGGATATATATTTGTCTGTATAGTCTTTTATGTTACAGAGAAATAGGGACCATTAACTTTTGTAGTTTGCTCACAAAAACACATGTAGTTATTTAGTTACCTCTTCTTCATAACAACATTCTCTTATCTCCATCTTCAACACATCAATGGCTTCCACCTCTTCATCATCTCCATCTTCATCTTCATCAACTCGACACGAATCCATACACCCCGACCTCTTACGCCTACTCGTTTCGTTAATCAACCACCACGTCAGTTCCATCATATCCAACCCAAAAGCCCGAAAACTACTACAAACCAAATGCACCTCAACTCTCAAACTCCACAAACACAACTCGTTGGACATTTCAGAACACTCCGTCCTCTCGAACTTACACGCTGGAATAAACAATGTAGAAGCCGCAATCGATACAAAATGCTCTAAACTCATCGAAGCATCTGAAAAGTTGCTTCAAGCGCCCGCGTCATTAAATGAAAATGAAATGACGGCTGGTATATCGAACGTTTATCTAATTTGTTGCTCATATTTTTATTTGTGTATGCTTAAGAAGGTGCAAGGAGATGAGTTACAAGTTGCATTACATTTTTTGCAAGCCTTAGTTGTGTCACCGGGTTTGGTTAGGACCGAACTTGCACCTGAGTTGTATGGAACCATGGTTGAGTCCTGCATTGTGCCGTTGAGATGTGAGTTCGAAAACGGGCTAGAATTCGATAATGTGAAATGGGGTGCGACTAGTTACAAGGCGTGGTTAATGTATTATCAAGTGATTTCTTATGGTCAATCTCATTTGCTGATGAAACAACCTGATGACACATCTCAAGAAATTAGGTATGCCTAACTTTTTATTTCATTTAATTTCATAAATTGCGTATAAAATAATCAGATAAACAGTTTTTATTGGTAATGCAAAATGTTCCCACCATTTTTCTTCTTCTAATTATAGCAACTTTACACCTTCATGAGAATTAATTAAGTAAAAGTGCCAAGGTGGTTTTATTTTAAAACTATTTCTTAAATTCCTGAATATAAGGAATCATAATTTTAGTTGTAGAATATAAACAATGACTACTCTGTTCCAAACTTAACAACCTTTCCAATTTGGCCTTTTTTGGTCAAACATACCATCTTAGGGTATAACATAAGTCTTAAATCCAGAAACTTTGCACAAGAATGTGAAAACTAAACATAAGCATATAAAGTTGGTTATAGTTTGGTGCTATAAATGAGAAAGGCTTCATTACATATTTCACTGTCAAAAAAGTGATGTGTTTGTTCTGAAAACTCTCAGCTTTCTTGTATTAGAAAGTATTATACACCATTTTTGTTTGATTTTGACTATGGCACAGACAATTTTAGAATAACCGATATCGATATCCCATCATAGTTTTGGTAGTTTATTCTCGCAGAAATACAAAAGCCTGCAGCACGTCATCTTCAAATTCGTACGAACACGTGCGCTATCATCATCATCATCATCAACATGTGAGTGTAGATATCTGTCTATATTATATTTGATATGATCCTGGTAAACTTATAAAGGTAACTGTGACCCAAATGAGTTTAATATACATACTTTTTATTGATGTAGTTTGGGAAGGTGCATCCTACTGATCATCCTCAACAGAATTCACATGCGGGCATAGTAGAAGGTTCTAATTCAAAGAAATCTTCTGAAAGCTCGAGTATTAAGCGTCTTCAAGATCTTCTATTGGAAGATCAGTCTGATTCACATTCTTTATATTCGGGCATCAGTGAATATGCAGATGATGATTCCCTGGTAATATTTATGAAATTTCAATAAGTTCCTGTTAGCCTGTTCTTACTAAAGGGGAGGAGTAGTTTGGTAAACATACGTTTGCTAAACTAGGTGGGTTGAGCAATGAGTTAAAATACGTTTGGGTCAAAAACAGGTCATACTGAACCAAAAACACTTTGCCCAAAATTTTGTTTTATATATAAGTATCTAGTCTTTAAATAAAGACTAGCAAAATAATATTTTGTTAAAATTTAGGAGGCTTTATGCATTGAAAAGACACTTTGGGAGATTTTCGACCCGTTTCATGTGTTCAGCCCATTCGGCCCGTTTCCTTAAAGGTTATCTTTGGGTGATTACTTTATTGACCTATTTGTGATAATTGGTAACCCAAATCAACCCATTCATATGTATTAATGACACGCCTGGTGTTTTAATCTTCATTTTTACTGTGGTTTCTCACTGTTACTGTTAAAATCAGGAATATGTAGATGAATTCGATCGACAGTTGAGAACCTTGCGTGAAGTTATAGACGAACATCAACCCGAAACAGAAATCACAATGTCGAAAGCACCAGAAACACAATACAACAGTAGTTCCTTAAGCGAGTTGGAATTTTGGAACTGTTTGGATGATGAAGAAGAACCCGCTTGGCAAAGCTTTCAAAGCTCTCAAAGGAGAAATGAAATTTTATTTTGTGGTGAAAATAGTTACAGAATCGAACAAGCTGAGATCGTTGAGAAAGTAATTTCAAAGTTATGTTTCTCTGAAAAACTAAGAGAACCTGAAAACAATGACGATTCAACAACGGCTGAGATCACAACTGTGTATGAAATGTTAGCAAGCAAACCAGGATTAAAATACTCGTTATTAAAAGACGTCATTTTAGATCAGTTACTAATGGCTCTTTCAACTTCAATGGAAGAAAGTGTCACACGAGCCTCGGTTTCCATACTTTCAAGTATTATTTCGTCAAATGGTTCAGTAGTAGAGGATATAAAGAAGAAAGGTTTAAGTCTTGGTGATCTCGCAAACGCTTTAAAAAGAGATGTTTATGAGGCCGCTGTTTTGATTTATTTAATAAACCCGCCTCCAAACGAAATTAAAACTCTTCAAATTATGCCAACACTAGTTAAGATCATATGTTCTTCAACTTGTTATAAGAGTGGCTTGAAATCACTTGTTTTGACACCTCCTTTGGCTTCACTAAAGATTATTGAAGTGTTGGTGACTTCTTTTGACTACTCGACAAATAACACTCACTTGGCTGCAATCTGTTCGCCAAAAGTGATTTCGAGTCTTGTTAATGTTCCAGGAGAAGGTAATTTAGAGGAAGTTATTTCATTGGCTGCTATTTTTGTGAAGTGTATGCGGTTCAATGGACAATGTAGATATCATATCTCAAAGTTTACTCCAATTTCTCCATTCATCTCTCTTATCTTAAGCAACCACAAGCATGCCATACTTGCAGGACTTGAATTCTACCATGAACTACTAAGAATGCCAAGGTACTTTTTAAGCTAACTGGGATGTATGTAATGGTACATTGGTACATTTTGTATTTTTTACTTGTACCATTTTGAAGAAATCTACCAGTAATGGCAACAGGTTTGGGTCACGTAATGGCCAAAGCACTTAGTTGTTGCCTTGTTAGTACCAACATGTTAAAATGGGTCAGGTCGCATTGACCGGTAATTATTCTGTCAACAATTAAAATTAACTCAGTAAAATCATCTAAAAGATCTTATGCATTGTAAGTACACTTAATTGGGCGACTATCGACCCATTTGACCCATTTCCTTTTATGCTAAGTTTTTGATTGTACGACCCATCATAAGGATTTAGAATTTTCACTTCAGGAAACTACTTTAGCAAAAATGAGACCAGTACTTTGGTATCTCACTAATACAGTTACCGTGCTTTAAAGTCACTTGCAACATCATTTATAAAAGTTCATTTGTTTTTCTGTTTGAAGTAAATGTATCTATGTAAATTTATCAGATCATCATCAGTAATTCTACTACAACTACTACGAGAAGAGGGTGGCATCAACATTATGTGTGTCTTATTGCTTGCAATGCAACAGACTCAACAAGTATATAAGCTTTTAGCAGCTAGTCTGTTGCTTCAGTTGGATATTCTGGTAAGATTATTATGATACTATTTATTTTAGGCTTACAAAGACCAAAAATATTAGTTTCAATATTTAAAGTCAGAAGTCATTTAGTCATGTGATAAATAATGTCAGGAAGAGTCACTTGATAAGATTCTGAACCGGGAAGAGGCAATTCAGACGCTTTTTGAGTCGCTAACGTGTGAAGAAAACCAAGATGCACAACAATTAGTAGCCTTTATATTATCAAATCTTGGTGGAACTTATGCATGGACAGGAGAACCATACACAATAGCTTGGTTGGTAAAGAAGGCTGGTTTGAGCTCAATGCTACACAAGAACATTGTTAAAAGCATTGACTGGTTGGATGATACTCTGCAGGTAACATGAGAACTTACCATCCATTCAACTGCAAAATGTATAGTTTTGAATTATGTGGTCAAACATACGACTTTTCATTGGTAAATTTTTTATTTAAATTCTAAGTATTCGAAAATTGGTTTAGTAAAAATTATAAATGTCAGTACAAAATATTAAATAAAGAATAATAATAATTTTACCTATATTAGTTTTAAGTTGAAAGGCAGTTTGTTTGACTGAAAAAGTCAAAGTTTATATTGTTTAACATGTCAAAGCAGTTACCTCAAATAGAAAGTCCCTTATAAAATGGAGTGAACATACAGATGATTCTACAGCTTGTCTAAATCAAATGAGAAATCTTATGAACATGTAGGAAAGTGGGACGACAGAAATCTGGAGTGGGAAAGTTGCACGACACATTATAAAGCTCGGGAATCCTGTTTTTTATGCTTTGGAAAAGGGACTTAAGAGCAAGAACAGAAGAGTTTCGAGAGACTGCCTAGTAACTATTTCATGGATCGGGTGTGAAATTGTGAAGGCTCCTGATAATTTGAGATGTTCAGCTTGTGATATCTTGTTAACTTCTATTGAGCAATACGTGCATCCTGGAATGGAACTTGAAGAAAGACTTTTAGCATGTTTGTGCATATATAATTATACTTTTGGTAGAGGTAATTAGTGCCCCTTTTATCGTTACTATAATTCCTCTAACCCCCTTTTCCACAAATAGATTCGCTAATGTATATTGCATGGCAGGCATGCAGAAACTAACTCAACTTTCAGAGGGTGTAAGAGAGTCACTCAGACGCCTTTCGAGTATAACATGGATGGCAGAGGAATTGTTAAAGGTGGCAGACTATTATATGCCCAATAAATGGGTAAGTTATATACTTATATATCTATAAATACTATTTTTACTTTATCTAATTCACGTCATGGATTAGCTAACTAAACTGGTCCGATGCTTTACAGCGAATATCTTGTGTTCACACACAAGTTTTAGAAGCAAATTATAATGGCAGTGGAGCTGTAAATTCTCTCATATATTACAGGGGACAACTATTCAGCGGCTACTCAAACGGGTCTATCAAGGTTTACAGTTTTTACTTTGTATATTGTTACACATTAATAATTTTTAATAGTCAACACTTAATAACGGAGATGAAACATGATTAAAAAAATGAATTATAGGTTTGGGACATCATGGGGCAGACAACCACTCTTGTTTCAGATATAAAGGAGCACAAGAAGGCAGTAACATGTTTCGCACTTTATGAACCAGGGAATTGTCTTTTGAGTGGATCTGCAGACAAAACAATTAGGGTAACCAATATTTCATAAAAATTTCATATTATTGTGTTTGTTGAATCACGGTTGGGTATTAATATATATGAACGTTTTCTTAAGTGCAGGTTTGGCAAATGTTTGATAGGAAAATGCAATGCATAGAAGTAATAACTACCAAGGACCCCATTCAAAATCTGGAGACTTGTGGTGAAGTGATTTTTGCTATTACGCACAACCATAAAATGAAGGTAACTAATACTCTACTAAGATTAGGAGCAGAATCTATACATGCCAAAAAATCGTATACATTAAGATAGTAGGATGTTACTCAGGTATTTGATTCATCAAGAAAGGTGAAGGGTCTTTTTAAGAACAAGCAAGTTAAATGCATACGGGCTAGTCAAGGGAAAGTTTTTGTAGGCTGCATGGACTCGAGCATACAGGTTGGTTTTGAGATTTTTTTTTTTCTCTTGAGTAATTGTTAATAATATTAAGCGTCATATCATTTGTAACAACGCTAAAGACACATAAAGTTACTAATTGATTACTATAGGAGTTGATTGTTGGAAACAACCGGCAACAAGAAATCAAAGCTCCGTCCAGCAGTTGGAGAATACAAAACAAGCCTATCAATTCAATATCATTGTACAAAGATTGGCTCTATAGTGCGAGTACATGTATTGATGGATCAAGAATTAAGGTTTGGCTGATGATAATAATATAATTAATAAAAAGACTAATTATTATAGAAATATTACGAGCTAATTAAATAACTACTGCAGGATTGGAAAAGACAGAGTAAGTCTCAAGTATGTATACTACCAGAAAAAAGATCAAATGTGGTAGCAATGAGCATAGTAGAAGACTTTGTTTACTTAACCACCAGCGTTTCGCCAACCAACCTAGAGGTGTGTATATTTACTGCATGTGTTAAATACCATTATTTATTCATGTTATGTAATGACAATAACATATTAAATAGATTCTTGAAAATATATATATCATATCATCATATCATTTCAGTGTTAGAAGTTACATAAATCTGTTGACCTCAAAAGTCAAACTGTGAGACTTACAAAAACTAAAGTGGTGTTTTATTAGTAATGCAATTATAAACTGCAGATTTGGTTAAGAGGAACACAACATAAAGTAGGAAGGTTATCAGCAGGCAGCAGGATAACAAGCATACTAACAGGCAATGACATGATATTATGTGGCACTGAATCAGGGTTAATCAAGGTAATATATATATATATATATATATATATATATATATATATATATATATATTATATTTTGTAATTTAATTTGAATGTGTTCTTACTTAAATTCTGTCTTCATGACTACTTAACAGGGTTGGATCCCCCTATAATTCTTGAGTGAGTTGAGTATATATTATGGCGTAAATATGGAAGACGAACTGGATTGCATACAATGTACATGATCACTTGCATACGATGAACATTATACCTCAACACAATTTAGCTCCATTCCTCAACACTTTCACACAATAAGATGATCATGATAGATTGTAACAGGTTATTGTAGTCATCGGTATTATATTCTGTTTATCACCAAGATGGTCTAGTGGTTGACGTCTTGATATACTGACAAAAGGTCTAATGTTCAAAATTCACTAGCTGCATACCTTGGGGGAGGCCAGGGGGAGGCCAGGGGAAGGATCGGAAATGGTCACGGGGATACCTCGGTTTGGCCGCATACATCTGAGTAAAATACTCACCATCTACGGCTATGTTCACCAATATTTCACTAAATGTAACAAGTGGGTCTGGTGTGTTCGTTGTGGATTGTGATAGAGTAAGTATGGTATTTAGAAAGAATGGACAAGTGGAAAGAAAGCCCAATGTTACCTAAACAAAATAAAGCTAGTGTGGACTTATTAAGCCCATAACAAGTACAAATCATCCAAAATCCAAATGACCATATCTTATAAAAAAATTTTCTTCATAAAATATTCTCAGTTCGCAACAATAGTAATCGGTATCTCAGTTTCTTTGAACCGATAACTATACAAAAGAAAATGTTAGTACGTATAGTGCATTATATAGCTAGAGAATGGATAGAAATTCATGCACACTAAATACATATATGGCGTGCATATACGATCTAACCGAGTAACCGACTAACCCAACTGTACCTTCAACTTTGGAAAGCTTTTTTGATTGCACATAATAATAATAATAATAATCTTATAAATAAATATATAAATATAATATTAAATTATATATAGGAAACATATTAATGATGTCATCAATTAAAAACTTTTAGTTTGTCAATTAGACCCCTTAATTTTACACAATTTTGAAAGTAAAACCTCTTGAAATCCCCTTAATTTTGGATATCTTAATTAAATTATATATAAAAAACATCTTAATAATGTCATCAATCATAAACTTTCAATCAGCCAATTAGACCCCTTAATTTTACACAATTTTAAAAATAAAACTATGTTTTCAAATTTTAAAGCTTCCATCGTAAGTATTCAAGTTTTAAAATTGTCTTTTATACATATTTAACTTATTATTTTATGTATATAACTTAAAAATAACGCGTCAATTTATGTAGCCAAAAACATGTAAAAGAAATCATATAATATACGGTTTCAAAATTGAATAAATATGCTATATAAAATTTAGAAGTTTGATGCAGACAATAATAAAAGGTTTACAGTTCGATATACTACAAGTATAAACCATATTCCATATTATTCGAAATGGACCGCATGTATACAAAAGTTTGAATATAAAATCAAATACAAATTCAATGGGTTGTGTGTATATACAGGTTTGAGATCTAGTATATAATATAAGAAGCGGGGTTATGATATCCAATTTCAGGAATTGAAGGTCAATTAGAATTCAGTATTTATTATTTTATTATTATTTATTAATTTTATCTTCAATACATACGGTTCATATTTCTATAAAGATAGCTTAAAATGATTTTTTGGACTGTTACAAGGTTTTCTAATTTTGCATTTAGAATTTTGGATCAAGCACAGAATATGATCGAGATCAGTTATTATAAGTCCATTTAAGTAGGCTAATTAGGGTCGGCCCAAGTTTTTTCATAGACAGATGGGCCTATTACTTTTGTACTACCTAGTAACCGTATAGACGTATAGACGATATAGTTAACCCTTTAATTACTGCTCCGTACTATAATCTATACGAGATAAAACGAAAATTTGCACTGTCAAAAAATTGAATTCCATTATGCTAACTCTTCAATACATCATAGGAGATATATTTTTGCACTATCAACATATTAAAATTTATATACATATCACCTTTCCTACATTTTTCAAGTAAAATTAAATAATAAAACATTATAGAACGAGTTACGGATCCAGAATTTTGAGTGACCCATAGCAATGGTATCTCAATTTTTTTGAACTCATAGCATAAACAAGAAATACAATTAAAAATGTGATATTTCAATAGAAATTACACTGCACACTAAGAATGAACTCATAACAACTGCTACCCCTACATTCTACATGTCTCTGCTCTGCATAAAACATATCTTTCGGTATGCCCTATAATAATCCTCTAATACTACTTCATACAAGATTATAATATAGTAATCATGAGGGAAAAAATAGAAGATCTTATATATATATATATTAGAATGATCCAGAGGAAAGTGCATTTTTTGAGGGAAGGGTGGAAGCGTTAGTATTCATCAAGAAGCATATTACCTTCACCCATACAAATCTTGAAAAAAGCAAACTGAAATTTAGTAAATGTTAATCAGAATCGATGCTATGAATGTTAAGCTTCCTTGATAAATTCTTTCTGCAAGTTATAACATCGATTTATGAATATTAGACCCAAATCCGTTAATATTCATCGCGGTGAATATTAGTTAATATGCATTGTGATGAATATTAACAATAAAAATAATTTTCAAATAATGTGAAATTTTAATATGCATCGTGATGCATATTAGTTAATATTCATCACAGTGAATATTATCAATTTATTACATAAATATTCATCAACTAATGTTATGACTTAAAAATGAAATTCATTTGTTAAAATATTATTTATAACATCGATTTTGATTACTATTTAGTGGTAAAAATAATTTTTTTGCTGATTTTTGATTGATAATTGTAATATGCTTCTTGATGAATACTAACGCTTCCCCCTTTCCCCCAAAAAAGGCATTTCCCTCTTGATCACTACCCTATATATATATATATATATATATATATATATATATATATATATATATATACTTACTCATATCCTCATAAAAATGGTGTTTTAATTGTTGGTGCATTTTTGTGTGTCAGTCAGTTGATCAACATTTGTACTTGTCAATGTTAATTTGTCTTAGTTTGTGAGGTGTTAAAGTTTGTATAATCGAGTTGTAAACGAGAAGTGCAATTAGTGAATACGATTTTGTCCAAGTATAGCTTAGCGACACTTGGTCAGTGTCGCCGAATGCGACACTTGGCTAGTGTCGCATTAGGGGTTGGACAACCTATAAATAGGCGTGTTAGGGTTCATTTGTAAGTTGGACATTTTAGAGAGTGAGGCGTGGAGAGAGAGGCACAAAGAAGAGTTTGTATTTTGTAATCTTTATTATTCAAGTGTGAATATATACAAAGATTATATAAAAATCGTGTGTTCGTGATTTGATTATCAATTGTTTGATTTCCGCACTTGCAATTGATTAAACGATCCGATCAGATCATACACAAACGAGACTAACAAGTGGTATCAGAGCCGAGAATCAAGGATTCGTCAGTTTCGGATCGTTATTTTGAGCATTTTCGGTTGATTCACGAAGGTATTAATCGATTATAATTAGTTTCCGGGTTATTTGTGTTGATTATTTCGATTTTTGGGTTGATTTTTGGTGCTAGTTCGTCTGCCGTTCGTCGACTTTACCTAGGGTTTCGAAAAGTTTCGTTTTAGGGTTTTGGAGCTGACAGCACGCGATTTAGCGTCACTTAGTGCGTCACTTAGTGCATCACTTACGTTCGTCACTTACGTGCGCCACTTCTATCAGCGACACTTTCTAGCGACACTGCCTTAGTGTCAAAAAAAAATTGGCGGGAAACTCTGGAAAAAAAAATGCGTTTTCAAAATTTTTTCGTAGTCTTAAAAGTGTTCAATTTTATCCTTAAAAAAGTTTGATTTTACCCGGCCATTTTTTACGTTTTCAGACGAAATTTTGCAGGAAAAACGCGAAATTTTTTGTAATTTTATATTTTGTTTTTAAGCTTAAAATAGCTTAATTTTAGTGTAAGAAAAGTTTCACTATACTCGGAAAGTTTTCGAAATTTTTGAATTCAATTTTGGAGGGAAAATTCGAAAATGGCTTTCGATATGAAAATGCCTCCTTCTACATCTTTGTTCTACAGTGATTTTGCTAACTGGAAGATTAAGCTATGCAATTTCATTGAACACAAAGACCCAAAGTTATGGAACTGGTTTAAGACTATTGATCGATATAAGCAACCAAGACTCGATGGAGTGTTTTAGTCAAGAGCACAAATGTCAGTCAAGGAACGAGAAGAGTTTGACAAAGACAATAGAGCGTGTGAGATGATTACCACGTGCTTTCCAAAAGTTGTGATTAACAATTTTAAAAATCGAGCAACCTCTACAGATTTATGAGACGCTCTTCTAGAGGCTTATGATCAAAAGGAAATGTTAGTAGATGAAGAAGAGGATCAACACATTGCAATGGTGACTCAAATAAAAGAGGTTATTTCTAATGCACCTGAGGTACATAAAGACCTTTCTTCTTGCATTTTATGTACTACACCGTCTACTTCTTTAGATGGTTACAAAGAAGACAATGAAAATTTGAGAGCTCAAGTTGAAAAACTTATGGAGTCAAATCGATATTTAAAAGCAAACGAAAAGCTTTATGAACAAAAATTGGAGGCTCATAAGTTGGACACTCAAACCTTTAAAGCTAAAGTTTTCAGTCAACAAGATGCCATTAACAGCTATTTAAATGAAATCTCTTTGTTGAATAAAGAACTAGCTGAATTAAAGGTTGAGTCTGTAAACTTTAATAGGAAAATGTCTAATTATTCTATGGCTAATGAAATCTTCGATGAAATCGTTAGCAAGCAAAGGACAGATAAAAAGAGTATCCTTTGCCTACCTCTGTGAAGTCTACAAGTAAACCTCCAGTTAGTATTGAGAAGATTGTTGAGGTAGAAGATATATCAGAAGAGTCTAGCATTAAGGTTGAGAAAATAAATGTCAAACTTAAAAATTTTATGATTACAAATGAAAATGATGAACGTTTTAAATGCAAAGGCAAAGCTAAGGTTGACCATGAATACTTCCAAGTTACAAATGTTAAAAAGGATCTAAAGAAAGATAAAACGGTTGATAAATCTGAAAATAATAAATGTTCAACATCAACTAACTCAACCTCAGGAACATTTACTTCAACATGTCCACCTAAGAGTGCATGTTCAACAAATGTTCCTGTTCATAGACCTTCTGTATACTATCCTCCACCGAAACGATTTGAGGGAACTCATTGGAATAAAACTTTTGTGGAGCGTCGTTCTTGTTATCGTTGTGGTCAACAGGGCCATATCATTAGGGATTGTAAGTTATTATCCCTAGATAGGTTTGGTAGAGGGATGCCAAGAACTTCCTCTTTTAGGAATTCTTTTTCAAAATCTTTTTCAAGGCGTCGTTCGTATTCGCCTGTATCTAGTTGTGCATCAAACTCTCCACAACCTATGGCTAGAGTAAACAAAGTTGTGCCTAGTAGACCTCAAGTTCAATAACACAACATTGTTGAAAACAAATCATCCGAACCTAAACAGGTTTGGAAACCAAAATCCACAAACAACACATCTATGAAATCAACTGATTTTTTAAAATACCATAAACTCATGGATGTGATGATTATGGATGATAATGGACAACCCAAGTTTATCAAGGCTTGGGTGTCCCATAAACTCTAATGTTTAATTGTTTGTGGTGATGCAGTCAGTTTCTTGTTAGCTAATATGTTTTAGTGACTGCATGGATGTGATATTGTTGGAAGAATGGTGACTGGAATGATGAAATTTCTGAAGTTCAAGTGATTAAAGTGCTAAAAAGGTATTTGATTTGACTTGATATATAATTTTGGAACTTTTATTTTGGAACTTTTATTTGATTTTATTTGTTAGTTATGCAACAACCATTCTTTGTACTTTTTAGTATCAAAGTAATGCAATGTTGAGAGATTTGTTAAATTAAAAAATACAAAAATATGTTTTATGTTTAAGGGGAGTACCTTCGAATTGGATTTTCGAAAAGAATTTGATGTTCAGGGGGAGTAATTAAAAATTCTGATTAATTGGATCAGAAATGTGAACAGCAAGATTCTTATTCCTCAAAAAGATATTAGATTGTGTATGTAAACAACATGGGAAATGATTGTACATCAGATGACATGCACAAAGTGAAATATTAAAGTTTATGTTTGATGTGTCAGTAGGTTTATCTGGCATGTTTAAAATAGCTTTTATAAACATTAGCTTCATCATATGATGTATTGGTAAGCATGATATACACCGGTTTCTGGGTTCTTAAGAAGTAATTCTAATACGTGTCTATGATCTTGTGGTAAACACCATATGATGTATGACTAAATGTCTTAATTTCTTAACGTAGCATGACATACTTTTATACCAGAGGTTTATCTGAAATCATTTGAGGGTCTATACTGATTGTTTCCTCTGTTGTACGTAAGTACAGACATGGTCTCAATTAGTATATGCCTAAAAGTTAAGCAAACACAAGTCAATAAACTCGAAAAAGTCTTAAATCACAAGATACCTAACAAGGTCACCAAAATGGTTTGACCAAGTCTGGTTTTGCTTAAACATGAATCAAGTTATGTCGTTTTGTTGTACGTTTGTACAGACCTGTCTCCGCTGACTTGATTCTTAAAAAAATTACTCTTATATTCTCTCTGGATTTGGAAGCTATGCTCATGTCTGGGTTATAGGGGTATGTCATTAGGTGGGACCACAGAGAAATATTCATACTAATAATAAAGGTTAGCTCACAGACACGGATATAACATGTTTAAGTGGACAAACAATACCAATAATCATCTTGATATAATTTTTATAAAAGGTGCTTTAAATATGCCAAATAAATTTAAAGTGGACAATTATACTGATAATCAAAATAACACTTACTACTTCCTAATAACTGCATGTTATCCTGATATGATCCCTAAACAGACCTAAAACAATCCTATCCCCATATTCAATTTATTTTAATCTTTGTTCTTTATTTTTCATTATAAAGAAAATACAAAAAGATTTAATTTTTATGTTATTTTCTTCAAATATCACATATCTTGTTAAAGTCAAATATTGAAGATGTAAAGGATGTTGGTTATTCTCCAAAGACTATAAAGATAAATTCTATTGGAGAAGCTGATGATGATTGAGAGACGGTCACAAAGCTTGAAGATCTTATTGTATGATAAATGTGTGTGAGTTAGATGAATCATGACATCAAGATTTTTTTTGAAGACCATGCTATCTCAATGGGGGAGATTCCAATTGTTGAAGACATGAAGAAGTCAGTTGGTTCAGACTAATTAAAACTTATTTGACCAAGCTGCTGACATGGGAGAGTTTGTTGGTGCATTTATATGTGTCAGTCAGTTGGTCAACGTTTGTACTCGTCAATGTGCATTAGTCTTAGTTTGTGAGGTGTTAAAGTTTGTATAATCGAATTGTAAATGAGAAGTGCAATTAGTGAATACGATTTTGTCCAAGTATATTTTAGCGACACTTGGTCAGTGTCGCTGAATGAGACACTTGGCTTGTGTCGCATTAGGGGTTGGACAACCTATAAATAGGCGTGTTAGGGTTCATTTGTAAGTTGTACGTTTTAGAGAGTGAGGCGTGGAGAGAGAGGCAGAGAGAAGAGTTTGTATCTTGTAATCTTAATTATTCAAGCGTGAATATATACAAAGATTATATAGAAATCGTGTGTTCGTGATTTGATTATCAATTGTTTGATTTCCGCACTTGCAATTGATTAAACGATCCGATCAGATCCTATGCGTACGGATTCAGATCCCTTCTTTAAATGTTGTAGAAGCTTAAATTTAAATTTAAGTGTGTATTTGACAATAACAAATCAAAGCTTAATAATCCATTATAGGATTTTAGAATTTTAAAAGCTATTTGAAAAAGCTTATAATTTAATAAAAAATCATATATATATATATATATATATATATTTTAAATCTCCTTTTATTTATTTGCCAAACAAAAATTCTTTGCAACAAAAATTAAGATTTTAAAAAATTAAAATTTCAAATATCTATAATCTCGTATAATCTCTAATGGTGTCAAACACAACCGAACTTGTGATTGGTACCATTGAGAACCCTATATCGTTGAGGCTTTTATATTTGTCTTTATTTTGGTTCTTTTAATATCGACCGGTATTTGTATACACCTCCAAATGGTTTATTAAAAATGTATAATATTATAAAACATATATAACTTGATTGTGTGTAATGATAAGGTTGTTTTTGCTCCTGCTTCTAGCTCATATATGATATACCCAATGTTTTTAAAACCGGTCCGACCGAACCGCCCCAAAACCGGCTTCACGTCATTCTTTAAAAAAATTAAAATCTCTGTCCAACCGGTCCCAGTTGGACCGCCCGGTTTTGACCAAACCGTCCGGTTCGTTGACCGGTCAAACCTTGGTCAAAATTGGTTTTCACCCGGCCGGAAAGCCTTCGATTCCCGGTTCGACCGGTCCGAGTCAACCGGTTTTAAAAATATTGGATATACCTGCTGGTTTGATTAGTGTTGCTATTTTCTTAAATCACAGTGGTTAAAGTTAGTGAAAGAGATTGGCATTTGCAGTATGTGCCAGCGTACAAGGTCATCGAAATCTGAGGACCCCTAAATTTTATGAGCACTTGTTATAATTGGTATAAAATCTTTGTGAAAATATGAAAAGAAAAGAGAAAGAAAAACAAATGTTACAGTTTTAGAATGAAAAATAAAAATAGACCCTTTTGATGAGAACCCAGTTGATGAAGTAGGTGTTTCGTTTTTTAACAAGGAGTCAATTAAGGTGAAATAGTTCTTGTGCGTTGTTTATTGAACAATTTTTTCTCTTAGTAAAGATTTGATCAATACAAATAGTATGTCAAGACTTTCGGTTTCTTGTTTACACCTAATTAGTTGCACTCATTTGATGACAAAAACTCTTAGTTTGTGTTTTAGTCATTTTGAAAAAATATTTGGAATAGTATAGAATCCAATATTAATACAAATAAACTGTATGTAGAGTTAAAGTTGCTTAAACCTTTTGCCAGTATAGGAATATTGATATTATACGTTATCTAAAATGAGTCGATGACTTTCCTTTTGCGAGCACATATACAGTATTGGTATCTATTATCATAACTGTAGTATGCATAATATAGTTCTTTAAAGCTTAAGTTGTTAAAGTGATATTGTTATCCACAATGCCATAAGAAAAGCGCGTTCAACGGATGGACAATGATAACAATTGAAAACAATCTACTTCAATACTGTTTATAAACGTTTAATTAACAATTTTGTTTAAAGAATTCTCATTGAATAGCTCGTTTTAATGATGAATGAAAATTACCAATTTTTGTGAATTGTTAAGTAATGATTTTGGATTGTTGTATTTTTTAATACAATTCTTGTAACATTAATGCATTTTTTCTATATGTATACTTAAATTTATACTCTCTATTGAGGGCCCATTTTTTGAAATTGCACGGGGCCTCCTAAATTGATTTGTCGGCCCTGGTTAAACTCTTACACGTTGAGCCAAAAATTCAAGAAACACGACAAGGTGAACCCCGACTTTTCAATGACTTTGACTCTTACAATTCATTTAATAACTCTTCCGAGTCTTGTGTGACTCTTACGAGTCTGAAAATCTAACAAACTTTTACTGTAATGCAATACAAAAAATAAAAAACAAAATTGAGAAAGAAATGACTAGTGTCAATTGTCGGTCAACGATTTGACTATCGACTCTTACCGTGTTATCTTTCTCTTAAGAACAAAAAATTTACACAGTAATATGCATAAATACACACACGCACACACACAAATATATATATATATATATATATATATATTGATTGTGTAAAATAACTCTTACGAGTCAACTCGAGACAAATCTAATATTTATTCGTTCTTCTTCTATTTCGCGTGTTAAAAGATGAGATTTCAAATCATGAATTAAAAAGTATGGTGAAAAGGGATGTGAGTTTGGCAAAAGGGGTACTACCACATACTGCATACACAGTCTGAAAGATCTCACCGTGCTCCTCTTTCTCCTCTCTATATCTTTGTTTGTTTCGCTCAAAACGCTCACGGAGTGTTAACCGTTTCTTCCGTAAAACTATTATAACCTCTTTATTGATAACACACCTAGCTACCTAGCGTATGATTTCTCTTGACGCTCTTGTACCAAATTAGACGAAATCAATTAAAATTTTAAAATTATTAGAATGTCAAATACAATATAATAACAAAATAAACAAAACAAATAAAAAAACAGAATTAAACAATTTCATCATATGTCATGCCTAACTCGATTACATGTTGTTCCTATCAATTGCTAGTGAAGCTTATGTAATTTTAATCATAATTGGTTTTCATCATCACAAACACATCACTCTACAATCAATATTATAGCCGTATTGGGGAAAATAAAACTCATATTTTTTCGTTTTTATTTCCACCTCTTGCAGTCTTGCATTATAGGCAGGGGCTTAATTAACGTCGTATTATAGTCCGTTGGCTGCTGATGAGGTCGTCGGAAGTTGACAGAACCAAAAGAGGGTGAAGGAGATAACTAGTTTCATGTGGAGAGGGATTTCTCATTTTTTGAAATGGGGATTTGAAATTATGGGAAAAGTTTTAAAGGGTGATAGTGTCAATAAACACTTATCACATGTGTATGAAGTAATTCAACCTGTGACAAAATCATCCTCGTGGTGAAAAGTAGTGTTGTTCATCTTTTATACAAATTAAAGAAAATTAGAATAGTACCCCCGCAATATAGCAGCACAAAAAAACAAAACAAAACTTGTAATGATACTTTTACTTACGGTCATTTAAATATTAAACAAAATTCTAAAAATAATAGTATTATATACTTACTTTATTTTATAAGGTATGATTTGAATGATAAGCACCACCATAATCTGTCGCACCCCGCAACCCCCCCCCCCCCCCCTCCTAACCACTTTAGTATATGTTGTTGAGTTTGAGTTACGGTTTAGGTCAACAGGTGACTCATAACTAAAAAAAGCGACACCTAAATCCATTAACTCGTATGCCATATTAGGTAATTTTGACATGTTAGTTTGTTCACCATAGTTCGGGTTTATGTTCAGAAATTTTGACGTGCAAATATGAACGCATCAACTCAAAAGTTTCAACAATTTTAATTTATTGGGCATATTTCACGCATATAAGATGAGTCAAAAGGTTAAGCTACACCGTCGTTATTAAGTAAGGAAATTAGATAGATACTTGTTACAATAATAATATATCATTATTTTAGATGTTTGTATTATTTACATTAGATGTTGTATTAATTAAAAATAAAGAATAATAATCTTAATTATATATTTAAGATTATAACTTTCTAACTTTTTATTAATTAAACTTATGTATCATGTTGATGATAAATAAATGATATTTATATCTTAACTATTTACATTCATGAATCAATATCCGATTAATATTATTTGAGTTAAGATTTTTCTAACAATCTCACTAACCTTAATGTACCATCATTTATGCATGGAATAGTTTCTAACATAGCCCTAAGGGCTATCATTAGAAAAATCATTTGAGTTATAATATAATTAAAAAATGTCAATATTAAATGTTTTTTTGGGTTGTAAATGTATGTGCATTTAGCATAATCATTATTTGTACTATATGTTAAACTCTTTATTATGTTTATGTAACTTACATCAATTATAGAAAAGACAAATTAATATTGGGTTACATAATTTGTAACCGAAATTAATTATGATATATTAACTTTATATTAAATTGTATTTAATACATGTGTTAAAACTTTATTGAGATAGTTATAGGGGTAAAATAGTAATTCATTATTACTCTTTTTAAGACTTTGTGTTAAATTCTTTATATATTAGTATAGATATAGATAACATTTCTTACTATTTTTCTAATGTACAAAATTAGAATTATATGTGTTCGTAATTTACGCCTTGACGTTTTGAATGTTCTAAATTTTGTTAAATTTATATAAGTTTGATCATGCAATAACCCCAGGACGGAGCTTGAACCCTTTAGTTGGGGGGCCAAAATTGTTCTAATTTAAATGTAGTTCTACTACTACATATGAAAGAACCACTACATGAAGTCATCTTTTAAACCAATGCATGAACTAAACGATAAAACAGCAAACCATTACATGACACAACATAAACATATTACAATCTTATTATAGATGAAAACGATTAAAGTATACTGTATATTGATCTATTGAAACTTTCTTATTTATAAGAAGAAGAAATTGCCTTTCTAAGTAGAACCATTAAGCTTAGATAGGATATATAACAACAACTTGCATATTATTATTATCATTGATAATAATAATACTAATAATTCATAACAATTCAGAATTGAAATCGTCATATACTACGTATCACTCTAAACAAAGATTGTACTTTTATTGTTATCTTATTCTCAGTTTTTTTTTATTTCCAAAATGAAGGCTTTATAAACAGAGTTTAAAGCAGAATAGAAGTTTATATGATATTTACTAAGGAAAAAATACATATTAATATAGTAAGAGCAACTTCAATGAAGGCTTTATCAAAAGCTTTTTTATGCAAAAAAAGTCTTTCGAAAAGCTTTATATAATTGGAGGAAAAACTTTTTTTTATATTAAAAGCTTGAGATTTATCAAGCTTCGGGGCAAAAGCTTTTAGGCTAGTTTAAATGTAACATTAGATAAAAAAAAATACTTTTGAAATGCTTTTATACATTGAAGAAAAATCTTTTCTCTAAAACTTTTCATTTGAAAGATGACATGGCATGAGAAAAAGTTTTTAAAGCTTTTTCTCATTACAGATGCTCTAATGTTGGTTCCTTTATTTATGAAGGGTCAAATAGGTAAATATTATTCATTGATTATCTTAGAAGCACAATCACAAATATACAATCTATAGCTATAAGTCGGACTTTTGGGAGGTCACAACCCCCTCTAGCCTCTAATATCCTCCGTCCTTGAAGCCTTTTGGTGTTTATGGTTGAATTAAAATCCAAAAAATGAAATTATAAAAATAGTTGATTTCATGGAGATGGTATATACACTACAAGAATCATGTAGACTGCCAAGGGATTAAATTTGTGGGTAAATACTTTTAATTTTGCGGGAAATAATCTTATACAAACGAATTACCCACAAATATTAGTGGGTAAACTACTCTTCAAGGCTAATTTTTTATCGACAACATGTTAAGTCCATGGGTGATTGAACCCACGACATTCATCGTGGGTGATTGTGCTAAGTTCATGGGTAAATATTTACGTAGTCGGATATTTATATAGATGAGCACGAAATATACATTTGATGTAATGATAAATGCTTACATGTATAAAAGTCACGGGTATCTATTTTCATATTTATTATCTCTTATTATTTGTGGGTGAAATTAGGATATATATTCATATGGTAACAAATTAATAGGAAAAATATGGTTACAAAATTTGACTTCTAGACTTATGCCCACAAGATCTATGGCGTGCATGCTCATAACCTATCAAAAACCTTCAACTTGTTTAAGAGGGAATTTTGTTTCAACACCATATACGACCACTTAAACATTTAACTTGTTCACACGTACATATTGATGTATTTTTAAGAACTCGTGCAAACACTCACACACTATCACCGAATATATACATTCCTCAAGGTTGATAGGTTAATGGCCCATTGATTCGTTAGAGAAGATACATTTGTAAAATTTAAACTTGATCCTATTAAACTCTTTATTTTACACTTATTTATAACTCTGAATTGTTTATTTCTCAAATTAATTCGGTCAAACTAAAATACATACCTGTTTATTTTAATTTAAGCAAAAATTGTTAGGGTGAAGTTTTTGTGGGGCGAACAAGTATGAAAAGATAATTTCAGCCAACCACCACACATAATTAAATTAAATTTGTCACTCTCTTTCCGTCTTTTGTATTTTTGAAATACGATATAAAGTTGTAGAAAAGGTAACCGTGTAATACAAAAATTGCTTATTTGTTTAGGTTGACAATTTTGTATTGTTTTAAACTTAACCGAGTATGTGTTAACCGATCGAAAGCTCGTGTATAAATCAATTCATTTCGTTTAACAAGAAGATTCATTCGGATCAGACCAGGATAGATTAAACCTTATCTACACACAAAAATAAAAAATGCAAACTTACGAAATAACATAGCAACATTATAACATCGATCATATATGTAACATTTAACTAAGAACATAACAAAGGGCAAACCCCACAACAAGTGTATAGCTAGCGTGCCAACTTGCATGACAATTGTGTCATTCGAAAGTCTTCTTACAAGAATTTAGTTCTTGATCGAGAGATCGAAATCACCATCTTCTTGGATACAACCGAAAAGAAAATCTAGTTCTTAGACTCCGAAAGCGACAATGTGCCTTAACTTCCCTTATAAATAGGCAACTTACACACATTACCTTGTATCAAGAATCTAACTAAAAACACAAACTTTCTCTTTGATCTCCATCAATGGCAATGAAATCTACAATCTTGGTTACTCTTTTCGTCGTTGTTTTAGCGGCAACCAAAACCGCAGCTCAACTTAGCGTAATAAATGTCGTCGGAACTTTATTTTGCACTTTGGATGGCAATGCCATTGCCAATGCAACAACCCCAACACCTGTTTTCCCAAGTAAGTTTAACTAGAAACTTTTCAATTAACTTTTAGTATTTTAGCAAAGGTACGTTTAAATAGATCACAAAGGGGGTAATGTTTGAAAATGTATCCTACTATAACCCAAAGTGTAATATGCGCTTCAACTTCGTTTAGGGCTATTGTGTGTATCAAACTTTTTGGTTTTCGTTATTGTAAGTAGCCAACCTCTTATTAATTGTAACTGTAGATGTGACGCCTATTTTGAATGATGGGGGGATTGTGTGTCAGATTGCGTAGCAACGTATACATTTTGTCACGTTATCAAAATGAAGTTGGACATATACAACACTTTGCGTCATAGGAAAATCGCTTTTCAAACACATATCCCTCTATCAAATACATTATACATTGTATCAAGCAAATATAGTTTGGTGCTTTTACTTTCGTTTCATATATATAGTAGATAGTAGATATGTCAGAAAGTAAAGGTACAAACTATTATTCAAGGTTAGTATATAATTCCTTCTTGGATGATTAACAGATGCTCTAATGCAAGTGTCATGTGGCGGAAATGTAATAGCTTCGGGCTTAACAAATGGAGCCGGAGTATTTAATATCGTTCTAAGTCCGCTTCAAGCTGTTCTCAGTGGCCTTCTATCGTCTTGCAATCTTGTTGTTGCTTCACCACTCTCGAACTGCAACTCAAGCCTACCATCACTCGGCTTTCTACAATCCCCACTACAATTGGTGGGTACTGTCATCCGTGGGCTTTTGAGCGTCGTGACCTTGATTCCAACATCATTTCAGCTTCTCGGAGTTTAACAATTTCAACATACACTGAAGTAATGAACAAAGTATACCCTCTATGTAATTGTATGAATAAGGGAAGATATTGATTACTTGAATATCTCTCCATTTGAAATGTTTGTACCAGTATTTGTTGCTCTTAATAGTAGTAACTAAACTTATGAATTATTTAAGTTCATTACCATTTACCACGTGATCTCAAGTTAATTTGATACGCTAGTTGTTATTGATATGATTAAGCTTAAAGGTCACTTTTTAAAATCAAAATTTTAATAGAAAACTGAATAATTAAAAGTAATAGCGTAAATACGTACATCGGTACATGGAATTTTTTTCCTTTGGTTACTTGCGCATAAAAAAGTGCACACATCGTATTACTCTATTAGATAAGATGAGTCGCACAAACAAATTAATATAAAAATCTTAAACATAAATCAACCAAACAAAGATTCAAAACATCATTCAATCAAACAGATATTCGAAACATCATCCGACGAAAGTTTGATCTTAAGCATAAACAATCATTAACAAAAGCTTCTGTTCATCAAGTTTTCAAATACATTATTTAATTTATAAGTACTTGATTTTCTTAACTTCCACAGATCGTAAAGCATTAATGCTTTAGTCATGATCGTTAAATATAAGTCATCAACATATATGCAATTGATGTTATGAATTGGAGCGTACGCTCAAGCATTGTCTTTCACATACTGTCCTTGGGGTGGGGAGCGTTGCCGTTATCAACATTTTGCAAGAATACGAAGCCGCCTATGAACTGATAAGAACCCGATACAATTAATTACTCAAGTTTTAGTCCGCTTAAGCCCCTCTTTTTTTGGTTAATGCGGTTTACAACGGTTTTCACGGTTTAAAACCCAACCGCGTAGTGAGAAAGACTAAAAGTAAGAACCGAGAACCGAACCATCAAATGATACTTGGTACGGGACGGTACAGAGTTGGTCCGGTTTGCCGGTTGTTCGTATCTTGCACAACCCTACTTTTCAATCGACGGCAAGTTGGAAGTTCGTTTATTGAAAGATAGCCTTGTTATTTGTAATTTTGTATGGAAGTTAAATAAAATCGAATGATAATTGAATATGTATCGGGCTTTACACGGTTTGTGGGCTGGATCAATAATATTATTGAACACATAAATTGGGGCCCTCTAAATTCATCAACCCAACTTGTAGGTTTGCATTCCCCACTCCCCAGAAAGGTCATCCATTTAACGATAACCATATCAATATTGTATTACAATCATATGAAGTTGTGACTTGTGAGTTCATTTTTTAAAGTTAAATTAAACGTAAATGTTGCCCGATAAATATATATAATTATATATGTTTGTGGTAGATGTATATAGGTAGTTGCCTTTAAAATATAAAACAGAAGCTAATAAATGAAAAAAAAACATTTTTCATAGTGATTCTCATAATTCTAAATTCTTGACACTCATCACCATTTCTCTGTACCACTTTTCACTAGTATTAATTACTAGTACAGTATTATTTTCATGGAGTATTTTTTTTCAATCAAGGGACTGACACATTTTGTTAAAGGGTTAAACATGCAGATGTTACATCCAACAGGGACCGTTTGTGTAACTACACACTGTTTCTCACTTTCTCTTTTTAACTTTTTACACACCAGTCCCTGCACAAAAATACATAGCAGCTAATGCAGATGTTACGTAAAACAAATTGATAATATCGAAAATTATACACTCACCAAAAATCTCACTCTTATTTCTTTTGGGTAAAGAAAAATAAATTAATGAAAGCCCTAATAAATGTTTTGACATGGACCGTTCAAATCAACCAATGTGCCAGCATATCCCCACTCTTGTCACAGTCTTGCAGCTGATAAAATCATGATTCGAACTAAACAAAAATAAGAATTAACTTATTTAGAAAATGTATTTATACAGGAGGGACAACTATATTCCGAGGAATAAGACAAAAGACGATCTGAGCTGTTGATCAATGGTCTAGAGTCTAAACTCGTAACATTACATTTTACATGCACACTGCATTTTAGCATTGTTAAGATAGAATATAAACATCGATCACAGAAATCATTGGTTGAAGTTGCATTCTCCTCTATCCCTTCAAAATTCAATTGTCCTTCATAGACTTACCAAAAACTTATAATTAATAATAATAATGTATATAGAGATATGCACAACTTATATGTAGTACTAAGGGTTAGTATCTCGAAATGCATTCAACTTATACCTGATGTCTATTGTATGTAGTCAACTTACGTTTGTTATTTTTAATACATCAAACTTTCAAAAAATGCGTTTTAATGTATTTTGGTGACGTTTTGATGATGGTGTCACGCTCTCCAGATGCCACGTGACACCTTATACGAGCGAGACATCAGCAACATACATCAAAACACCCTTTTTAGAAGTTGGATGCATTAAAAAGATAAAATGTAAGTTTAGTACATACAAGTTAGATACATTTCTAGACACTAACCCCATAGTACAAATATAAGTTAGTTAAACGTTACTTGGTAAAGATTAAATATAATACGTTGGTTGAATAAGCTGTAATAATAAGTAAAGATCGAAAAAGTAATGAAGATAAAGATGTTTAATTAGGTCTTTTTACTAGCACTTAAATGTTGTGCAAGTAAATAAAATGAATGAATTTGTATTTGTAGCAACATCATCATGTCATATTCAATAATAAACCTGATCATCATAATGATAATGGGTGAAGTCCTTATAGTCAATTTCTTGATAAGAATGATGGCAAAATGTTAAAGATATATTATTGACCATGCTTTTTGTTTTGTTTAGTCCATTTTCTTCGGGCCCAAAAACTTTGTGCATTCATCATCATCTCTTGGACTCTCATCCCAAATGTAACATCAGAACTTCAATTATATATATTCCTTTTGTCAAACATTTTCCGAAACAACGAAAGCTTCGTCTTTGTTTTTCTTATAGCCTTAAAATGATAATAAGTTGCATCTAGTCGTTGTTCTCTTCAGAGGGAAACTTATGTTGGCGCTACTAATTAAGTACTCCTTATTAATGGCCATGTTTTAGGTTAAATGAAGTAATCGACTACCCGGGACCTTCGAATTCTAAGTGCCTCAAAAATGTCTGTGTATATATATATAATATACATTATTTGATAAATAGTTTGATTGTTAATCATTTGATAGGAAAATAAAAGAACGAACATGATTATACATGTATAAGATAATTGGGTCATAAAAAAAACTTTGAGTTACTTTTTATACTACATTCAGAAAACAATACATTTAGCTTTTTATAACTAGGCCTCATTTTGGCGATTAACGTTCTTTTGCCTAGGGCCTCATTTGGCTATTAACATTCTTTTGCCAAGATTCTCTGACTAGGGTTGTTGACGAACCGAGTCGATTCGGATATCCTGATGTTCGACTCAACTCGTTTAAAAAATAATTTGTTCGAGCTCGGCTTGAACTCGGTTAATTTTTAAAAACTATATTCGAGTTCGAGTTCGAATAATAAATTAGTGTTCGAGCTCGATACTCTTTTAGAAGCTCAAGCCCGATACATTTGTTTATAAGCTCAATAAAAAATATACTTATTATTGTCTTATTAAACTTGAAATAAAGTTTGTAAAATACACATACAATTAATTAAACTTGGAGTGTGTGAATTTAATTGGTTATCACCAAACTCTAATAAGCAATTATGTAATTAGATACTTGATCTTTGTATTTATAGTGTGTTCATCATATTGTATTTGTTTCACATATCCAATGTGAGATTCAAAAAGAAAAAGAAGTTTGTGCCACATAGGAGAAAAGAAACAATGTTAGGAAAATGAATATACTATAAAAACAAAGTCTCATGGATATGAATGTGGAACCAACTTATGTTTTCATTACACTATACATATTATATTAGTAGTATATTTGTGTTTCTGGATATGATCTTATATTAAGTGAAAATGGAGTATCACTAACATATCTTTTAAGTTTTAAAATCAATAAGAGCACAGAGAGTATTGAATGGTGGTTTAGTGTTCAGTTCAGTGTTCTGAACACTGAAGTAGAAAAGTGGGGTAATGGTTAATCTTGAGGTTCAGTGTTCAGTTCAGTATTCTCGTGATTATTTTATTATTATTATTTATTTTTAAACATAATTTAAATACAAACAAATAAATATACTAAAACAAAACAAATACATTAAACAAAACAAAAAAAAATTAAAACAATATAATATAAAAGAAATATAATTAAAACAATATAATAAAAATAATATAAATCCAACCCCCACGCACCCACCACACATTTCTTCTTCTTTCTTCTTTTTTCCTTCTTTTCGTTTCTTTCTGTTTTTCAGTCCAGGTGAAGAAAAAAAAAAGCAAAACAAGATGAAGTAAAGAAAGGGAAAAAAAAGAATAAACAATAGCAAAACGTTGCACTGAGCAACGTTGTGTTTCAAACGCCGAGGGAGAACGGCGACGGCGAACGGTGGAGCGGTGTGCCAAACGTCGGCCGCCGGCGTTTTCGATGCTTGAACGCTGAGGGAGAACGGGGCACTCCCTGTGCTCTAAGGAATATGACGAAAGTTGACTTGCTAAGCTCGACTAGTTCGTTCGACTCGAGATTATTTTACGAGCTTCCGAACAAGTCGAGCCGAATTTATTGTTTTAAAGTTCGGCTTGTGAAACTAATCGAGCAGTCATTTAAATTCAAACTCGACTCGAGCGCGAATAGTATTATGTTTGAGTTCGAGATAAACGAGTTCGAACTCGAGTAGCTCGTTAAATACTCAATTCGTTAACAGGCCTGTATCTGACGGCACTGTCTAAAACTGTTAGAGGAGTAGATTCCATTTATTATCTCTATACTTAAGCCATTCATTTTGTCATTTAGATCAATTAAATTTGTAAACATATTTCTAGGTCTATGTATTTAGACACATCAAGCATATTCATCATTATAAAAGGAAATTATAACAAAAGAGGGACGACCGATAAGTGGAACACAAAATGATCTTGAACAATAAAAGGGTTAGGGTTACATGCAGTGGCGGCTCCAGAAATTTCAGACGTGGGGGGCAAAGATAACTACTAACAATGTTGATTACAAAGATAATATATAAAACGGTGATGATCTGTACACCACCAACTGTGTTTTACAGTGTTGTACTGTACATCTCCATAAAACATATTAGTGTTGTACGGAGAATTTTTGATGGTGTACGGACTACTCCCATATAAAACTACAACTGTATATAGCAAAATAGCACCAAAAGTTACATACGGAGTAATAAAACTTAAAACTAGATAAAAACGGCATAAAAACTCTTCACAAAATTACAAGCTATTGTAATTGCATCAAAACATCTTGATATTAGGAAGTAAATACACTAAAAAACTACACAAAACGGTATATAAAGTAGCTAAAAATAGCTTCAAATTACAACACGCTACAATAGGCTCTTACAATTTATTTTTTTATCTTTTGAAAGTGTTTAAATACATGTACATAGTACTTGCGCATATTTTTAGAGCTATGAACCTATCTTTATAATCTCTTATGTTTACTTGTTAGTTTTTTCCTAATAATGTTCGCAAAAGTTTATACCAAGATTTTGAAAACTACTCTACAATACTAATTTTATAAGTAATCATATCTAGTTCCTGAAAGAGCTTGTACTCATCACATCATATATCCTAGAAATAATTTTATATTACATAGTACATAAAAGTGTGGCATAATATAAAAAAAGGGGGAGGGGTCAATTGTGTGAATAGGAAACTAAAGGGTTAAAATATAGTCTTAAAATAAAATAGGGGTACCAAATAAGTCATCATCATAAAAATAAATAAGAAAAAACAAAAGACAGTCACCTTCTTCGTTTAATACGCCCGACCAATTCACCTCAATTAAAATACAATTCAAAGCTTCAATTTATGAGTTTCAATCGCAGAGGTCAAATTAAGTAATCAACGTATTTCAATTTGCAGATTTCAATTAGGGGGCCAAATTAGATCTGGGTCAGGGGGCCACCTCAAAAATTACTATAAATTAACATAGTTTCTACAAATTTTATGGGGGTCCTTGGCCCCGATGGTTTGAAGTTGGATCCACCCCTGGTTACATGTAAAAAGGGTTCATGTTCTTTTTTCCACGATAAAAGGATTACATGTTCTATTTTATGTTTCATTGGGTGTTTAAAGGGATGACATGAACGTTTACAAAGTAGAAGATTTGTGTTTGTAACACAATAGAATATGTAACCATTTATTGTGCAATACTTATCAATTTACATTCAGTTTATCGATAATATTAATATATCATGTTCACCTTTTATATAATATGTCCAAATATAAAACATGCAAGTATGAAAGATCATATTTCATATTTCAGAATGCATTGTATAGGAAAATATTGATTTTAACCCACATGCTAAATAATTAGATGCTTAGTACAAATACTAAGCAAAGATTAACAAAAGACATAACAATAATAACATGATGGTCTAGTATCTAGATTATTGAGGTAAATTTGTGCTGTAGAAAAGGATAATGTACAGAAATTAATTAATTGTATTGTAAATCTATAAGAAGAACACATTCTAAAAAAAAAAAAGCAAATATAGTTAGAAAAAGGGGGCAGAATCTAATCCAACCTCAACTAACAAAGGCCTAAAAAGCTAGAAATCATAACCTTGATCAAAAGTTCCCCACTCAAAACTTCCTTTTTCCCCATCTAGATTCACCTTCCAATTTTAGATATTTTAACAATCCAATCTACAACCAACACTTTCACCAAATTATTTCCTCACATTCATGTAGTATAATGGTATATATGATGATATTTATTCTTTTGATAACTAAGAAAAATCCTAGATGTCATTACCTTAACTTCCTAAAAAATTCTATCTGTCATTCAAATTGAAAAAAATTCTAAACTCACCTATCTTTTAGCTATTAAACTCTTTTAAAAAAAATATAACACGTAGATTCCAACAAATAAATTCAATAAAATATAATTTTAACCTATTAATTTAATAAATAATAGACGTTTTTGTTTCACTTGATATCTATTCCTAATATATATTTCTATATAATTAACTATTAAGGGTTTTGCTAACGTGTGCCCCTATGACACACGTTAAGGTGCATTTAATAAAGTTGTAACTTCCTTAAATAATATTATTTGTAATTAATATATGCATAAGAAGGGAATAATTAGATTGAATTAATGAGTATTACATGTAAATATTAATATTTAAGAAAATTTCGACTCCATTAAATGCACCCTAACGTGTGCCACGGGGCACACATAAGCAAATCTGTTAATGATTCTTCAAAAATTAAAGATTTATATGCATTCCAATCTTATTACTCTCTACACGTTTTCATGATAAATTTGATTAGTTTAATGAACAAGTAACGGAGAGCAGCTCATCAGTAGGTGATCATGAAGAAAAAACTTCATTGTCTATTCTTTGCTTTCTAGATGATTAGTTTATCTTCTAACTAAATATTTTTTTATACAAAGTTCTTTGTTTTGATTAATTATATATTTTACTCATCATTCACGTGGTTTATCAACATGCTCATTGTTGTTTTGTGTTGTTTATATAAGATAAATTGTTTTTGCAAATTAATATCGAGAATTGTTGAATATGAATCATCTTGTGCGTCGAACAGGTTAAAAAACTAATACGGATTTTAATATGTCATTTCATGAAAGTTCGGTATTTGATAATATTAAGATATTTACCATTATCACTCATTATTAATTTGTAGAATCACTTCGATGAACCAGACATCATGTTGTTTGTATAGTGTTAGGGTCTACATTCCTTCTAAACTGTAATATATCAATATGTAGGTACTTAGTTTAGTTATTTATGTATACTTGACTATATAAGTACGTATCCTCAATCTTTTTTATCTTCCTATAATTATTAACCGTGCATCGCACGGACATAAAAAATAGTATTATATATTTGATTAAAATCTGAGATTTGAGAATTATATGGCAATGAATCCAAATGCCATTTTTAGCAACAATGTTACACGAACCCTTTATATTTATTATTTTGCTTTCATATGTACGTTGATTAAAATTGCAAACTAATATAGTAAAATGTAGCAATGCAAGTCCAAAATAAAGGTCATGAATAGTGAGGAAATAACCGAGATAAATGAAAATGTGATGAATCATGTGAACAAACTCTATAATGTACAAATCCATTCATTTATGTGTTGTCGACATAAAAAGAAACATGTTTGAGAATAAATCATTCTCCGTGTGTACATCAAGAAGCAAAATGGCATATTTATTTCATTTCGATTAGATTAGATTAGATACATCTAAAGGGCCTAATTCACTCATTAGTTTTATATATTATCTCTTCTAATTTTAGGGGATGTTTTGGGAGCTTTTGTGATAAAAGAAAGCCACAAAACCTTAACTTTTAGCTATTTAGTTTGTTCAAAAAATCTGATCTAAACACTTGCATCGACTAAAAACCTCTCATATAAGCTCTTCTAAACACCCTCTTATTGATTGAATTTCACATGCGTCATGTTTTTGTTGTTTGTCTTGTTTAATGACTTTAATCAACTTTAAGTTTATCTAGTTAGGTCTATCCATCATTTTTTTTATTTCAAAATCAACATATATCGATGATTTTGTTTATAATTGAGTAACATAACATATAATTTGATTACATATACATATAGCAGAATAATGCAGTAATGGTGATTCTATATATCCAACTACAATTATCATGTTTTAGCATTTCTTTTTTCCTATCTTAAATTAAGGCAGGTTTGACCCTTTTTCCCCACACACATACGAGTCATTATCAAACTCAAACTCTTAAAAAAATGTTAAAACATAATAAACTGAACTTATATTTTAGTGCTTATTTAGGTTTCCACAAACACAAAGACTACAAGTCATTGTCAAATTGTAGTTACACAAAGGTGAAATGGACACTTAATTATAAAAAGCTCTTCATCATCATCCATTTATATCTCAACATCATTTTTATCTAATCATGAACATCACCATATCACCATATAAATATCAAATTACACAAGTTAATTACAACTCTTGTAGCACTCAAGTATGTTCCCAACTATATATTCTTAATAATAATAACACTATTAATTATTACAAATTGCACCTAAATATAATTAACATCATTCATGATCAATCCATAAACAACCATTAATTAAAACAATAAATGTGTACTTACTAGTATAATGATGATTTAGCTACCTCAAAAGATCTTATTATACTTCTTCACACCACTTCCATTTTCCAATTACTTCATTTCATCTAATTTCAGAGATATTTAGGTAAGCTTATTTTTCACTATATTTACAAACTTATTGAAATTCAAAGAAGCCAATAAATCCATTTTTAACAAGCTTATTTCTTATTTAAAAATTAATTTAATTGACTTTTATAAATTCCAATAAGTTCATAAATAAACTGAAAAGATAAAGTTACCCAAACAACCCATTATGAAAAACAAAACCAAAAAAAAAAACTTAAATAAAATAAAAAAACTTAAAAATGTTTAGCTTCTCACAGACAATATAGAAGGAATAGCAGCTAGATTAGGTTTATTTGAACCTTGCTGATCTCTTTTAGCTGATGAAGGTTTACTGAATGCCCTCATCGGACTTGCTAAGGCCCAACCCCAGCTCTTGCTCCGTGAATGCTGCACCGATGACGTCACTTTCCCGGCTACGTTTCCGGTACTGCTGACGTCAGTAGGGTTTGAAGAAGAAACCCAGTAAGATGATGACGAAGAAGATGAAGATGATGAAGTAATCATAAAACCACTAAATAAACCGCCGCACCTGACTCTTTCTTGCCCGCCGTTAACGCCGGCTCGCATGCCGGAAACTTTTGACTTCCCTTCACGGTGAGACTCCACGCGCCGGAGCGTGCAGTCACCAAATCCGGTTGAAATTCGTTCGAAGAAGTCGCCTGAAAAGCTCCGGCTACCGCACCCGACGGATCTGGATCTGGATACTTTCCGGTCGAACGAGGATTGACATGGGCTGTCGTTTTCTTCCACCACTATTGTATCGCGAGATCGTTGTGGAAAAGAAGATACAGACAAGGTGTTCGACGAAATGTCTCTGAGAGTTTTTTTGGATATTGAGGATGAAGAATTGAACGGTTTTTGGAAGGACCGAAATGACCAGAACCCACGTTTATTTGGGCTGTTCAAATCATCTCCATTACTAGAATCCATGTAATGCCTAGGTGTAGCAGTGGACTTACTTCTTTTAAACACGAGATTCTTGTCTAAATCTTTCTTTTTCTTCTTTTTTTGACTAAGTAAGTAAAGTATTCTAGATCTGTTACTGGAATAGTATGGTTGGTAATGACAGTCATTACTAGTGTTGGTATTTGAAGAAGCTAAAAGTGAAGGTGGGACTATACTGGAACACATTGTGGTTGAAGTAGTGATATTTGAGGTGGTGATATCAGATCTGAAAGATGGAGATGAAGAAGAAGATGATGGGAAAACAGTTATAGGAAAAGAAGAAGAAACCAACTTGCCTAGTTTTTCTTGAAGACAAAAGGCACAAATACCACCAGCTGGTGTATTGTTCTTGAATGGATGCTCAGTACACAACATGCTACCATCTCCTGTATCATCTTGTAAGCCTTCCATCACTACTAAATTTCAAGTTATTAACACAATCCCACTATAAAGTTTGGATTTTTAAATCTGGGTTGATGTTATATTTTCCTGATCTTGAAATCTTTGAATTTTATTTTATTTTTGTGATTGTGTGTTGATGTGTGAGAGATAAAGATAGAAATGGGAGGTCAAAGGGTAGTGTAAATGAAGATGGGCAATGAAGTAGGGGTTGGGTTGGATTGGGAGTTCCCAGAAGCACGTGGTGGACTGACTGGGTTGGATTATTAAAAAGAGAGTGAAACCCTACAGAGTATAGTATACATACAGGGACTATAAAGGACAAATAATGTGTGCAGTGTGTGGGGGGTGATAGTGGTGGTGGAGTGAAGGAGAGATTTGTAATTTTAATAATCTGGAAAAGAATCTATTAAGTATTAATCCTGCAAATACAAATGCTTAAAGAAGAGACATGCAACAGTCATTTAATTACTTCTTTCATTGAAACAAAGTATCAAAAACATCCAGCTTTTGTCTCTTACTATTCTGCTCACTCTTTAATACTATTTGGTAGGAGTAACCGTTTAAGGTAAATTTTGTTTAGGTTCGATCATTTCGTTATATAAATGAATATGAATAATATGTTACGTTTGTTTGATTACATGAACATAGGTTGCATCACATTTGTTTATTTACGTTCATGAACATACGATAATATGTTAATGAACATTCGATAGCATGTTCATTTGTTAACTAATAGATAAATTAAATTAATACAGATTTGTGTATCTTATTTTAATCTCATCTCAATTACAACTATAATTGTATTAAACATTTAAATATTTTTACCTTTTACATTTCCCTTCCACATTTTTCTACCACTCTCACACACCTCTATTTAATACACACACACATATACTCTTTTGTGTTTTTTTGTGTTCATATAAAGTATTAACGAACAAATGCATTAAATTATATATTCGTTCGTGAGCTTTTCTTGATGTTCATGAACAAACAAATTTCTTAGTGAACGAACATGAACAACAAAACTCGTTCACTTATTTGTCCATGTTCGTTCGATTGTTCGATAAAACCTTAATGAGCGAACACAAACATACTTCGTTCGTGTTCTTTCGGTTCGTTTATAGGTCTAGGTAGAAGTATAGCTAAGTTTCATCATATATAAAGTTGTCATGATATTTATTCATTTTATATATCCAATAGAAAAATGCAATGTTTTACCCATTAGTTGGGGGTTAGTAAAAGGAGTGGTAGCAGATTTTTTAAAGTATTCTTCAGGATACTAATCGAAAACGAACGGTATATTTTTGAGAGGAATGGTTTAGTGTTTTCGGAGTAAACATGGGCTCACAAAAACATTTTAAGCCAATCAAATAAAAAAGAGGGGGAAAATCCACGACGGTGCGGGAGAATGGTGGCCAGGACATTGATGGGAATAGCATAGGGGAGTGGGGTTCTCGGCATTCTCCAGCCGATAGGTATAGAATTTGATAACTAAAAAGTAAAAAGATGTACATTGGTCATGTGTACTAGATACTAAGTGATGAGTAGTTAGTCGATCAATAAGTTGTGATTTTAAGTCCTAAAAAGATACTCGTAATATGTAAATAATGAGTTAATTGTACGTAGGCATGTAAACGAACCGAACAAATACAAACGGAGTCTGTTCGTGTTCATTCATTAAGGTTTTGATGAACAAACGAACGAACATGAACGGATAAGCGAACGGATTTTGTTGTTCATGTTCGTTTATTAAGAAAATTTGTTTGTTCACGAACACAAACGAACGTACACGAACAAACATATAATCATCATTAATACTTGAAACGAACATCAACAAACATAAACGAACATCTATACACACATTTACACATGTATACTATAGAACTTGAAACTTTCCAATGCATATTTAATATTACAAAACGATCACAATATGAAGATAAACTCGTTTTCTTGGTCCGATCATAGGTAAGATCAATACATCTGGAATTAGTGGAGGTAAATATGAGAGAAAAATGTGAGGTAAAAATGTATAGATGTTTAATATTATTGAATGAAAGTATCTAAATATTTAATAATATTATATTTAGAATTTAGCTTAAATCAAAATAAGATATACATATATGTATTAATTTAATTAAATTGTTAGTTAATAAATGAACATTTAACCGAACGTTCACGAACATAAATGAACGAACGAGACCCGTGTTCATGTTCGTTCATATAATTAAACGAATGAAAATTTTTTGTTCATGTTCGTTCATAAAACGAAACGAACGAACGTAAACGAACTTCCTGCTGAACGGTTCGCGAATAGTTCACCGAACATTCAGTTCGCTTACAGGCCTTATTGTACGTATATGTAAGATATATTGTAGGTATATAGGTATACAATTCAAGAAGATCATGTTTTTGACAAAGAACACACTATCTCCAAAATTAACGTGAACCATTTTTTTTAAACTCTTACAATGTTCGCTTATTTCCTCTTACAAAGGAAGCCACTTGCAAATTCTTAAAACTTCCCTCAAATTTTGATTTTAAGAATAATGAAAACTCGTATGTGTTTTGCGTTGAGAAGTCTGATAATTTTTTAAGAATTGGAGATTTTGAATTTTGAGTTAAAATTTGAAAGACACTACGTTAGGGAATATGAATTGCTTATGGATGGATTAAAAGTCTTTTTAATTGAGTATATGGTAATCAAAAGTTCAAAAGACTTTTTACTTATCATAAAATTATAATATTGGAATACTAACTTTATATAAAGAATAGATATAGTTTAGTGGTTAAAATTAAAAGAATAGTTGCACATACAAAAGGTCATTAGTAGCACTTCAAATATTCACTAGTAGCATTTCATCTATAATTTAGAAAAAATAAGTATTTTACGTTATCTTAAAATTTTTTGACCAGTAACACGTGCTACCCCGTACAACTACGTAGGTCCGCCCATGTGTCCTACCAAGAAAATATTACTATTTATTGTTGTTGATACTCTAAGAAAAATTACTATTTACTTATGTTGATACTCCTGCAACTTAGGATCCTTAAAAGGTTCCATTTCATTCGAGTATTTGAGAAATTGCATGTTGATTCAATGCGTTGTTGTCATGTCGTCTAAGACTGTAATTGGATCTGATATACGTGCTACTCCATTGTTTTCACACTTAGAGGTGGTGTTATTTAATACTCTACTAAGATGAATAAATATGCATCTGTCGAATATGGTCTATTAATTGGCGAGACAATAAGATTTAAAAAATTACTGTAACATTTTGTTGGCTATGATTTACGTACGTTTGAAAGTGCACGATCATATTAGTCGGCTACGTTTGTTTATTTATTTATCGAAACTTTATGGTCATTTGCATACGAAGGCTATTTTTTAATTGTAATTGACATGAATCACATGATTTATTATATAATATATAATGTAAACAGAAATATTTCACAACACTAAACCATCACATTCTTTCTTATTAGAAGAAAGAACGGCAAAACTCAACCTCTGACGGTTCCCATCGATCGATTCTACGGACAACATGAAAGAACGGAATACCCACGATAATTGTCATAAGAAGTACTATTGTTTAATACGGAGTAATAATGTGAAAAAAATTGTGTAAAATGGTACGTGTGGAAACATTTAACATTGGCATTTAGAATTATTAGTGTGTGATAATGAATTAGTGTTCCCTTTGGAAGTCCAACACATTACACAGAACGGAATCTCCACACGTGTTATAAGTTTGACCATTTGTTCCAGTTTCAAGCTGTGGATGAGTTGTGTTGTGGTCCTCCTCATAAAAACAAACATAACCATGTTTTGTGGTCACCCTAAATACTTGTTATAATAACCAAACTCATTATTATCATATATACATATTATTATATTATTATATGCCTTTTCTTAATAATTTTGTCATTTCTCATACAATTATATCCAGATATTTTCTTCTTTGCTAGAAGTTTAAATAATAAACAGTATATTTTTAATGTTGATAAATCAAAGTCATCGATATGTATATTAATAGCCTTTAGATGGATAATTCTGTTTGATTTTATCAAAAAATATTCATAAATAAACGTTTATACTCTTGATAGTGATATTCGTGACTGATTACTTTTCTATAAAAAGAACAGAATGAAAAACAATTATCTTGTATAAACCTTTCATGTAAATTGGTAATTACCACAAATATAAGTTGCTATTGTCAAAAAGTTCTAAATGAACCAGGGATGACAAGAAAATAGAAGTGAAATGTTTTTCGGTTGTAACTTTCATGAATAAAATGATTAGTACTTTTACAATATTTTGTTTTGCAACCCAAAAGCCATGACATACTAAAGCTACTTTACAATGTTGACTACAATTCCCAACTCATGCATGCCCAAAGATCTTCCCATCCACCCTTTTTCTTGCCTTTATCACTTGGTCCCCTACATCTCAATGCATGTCATACGTTAAGCATGGTCATGCAGCAAAAGTCATAAATATTTTCCATTTTTCTAATCTGCCAAATCGGCAAATCGCATAATTGATGTTTTGAACCAAGTACAGCTGCTTAAGTTTGATGAAGACTTGAGATTTTTATCCTAAGATTTTTTAAGTGTGATATATTTGATTTCTCGTTACAACATTTTGAACCCGAGTACCCCCCAAGTCACATACACTTGTATTTCGAGTTAAGAAACTAAAACAACAATTACTTCACACAATTTCAGAATGTACCTCAACCATTGAACCAAGGTATGTTGTGACTCATATATGTGTTTCAACGTTATTCAGAAACAATAATATGCAAAATAGTTATGCTATATAGGCTGTAATTGCAAACCACTAAAACATATTAATATGTGGTGACGTGACTTATAAAAGCTTTTCTGTACTTCGAAGGGATCAATATGTGCCGATTTGCTCTGTAATTGCGTACATTCAAAGCGGCAGTATATTGAAAGTGTCGTTATGCAACATCCAGAGTTATGGTTTTCTGAAATCATGTCGTAATATATTAGTATAGTTAATTACTGTTTACCAGGTTTTATATCTGATTCTCAGCAAAGCGGCCGTTGAACTTAATTAAACCGCCTGGTTTCAATGGTGAAGCTGGAACCAGGCCTCTGGCCGGGTCAACTTTAAAACCAGGTTCCAAAACTTCACTTTAGCTTTCCTTCGACTCGTATCAATCTTCTGATAATCCAAAGTGTACGCCACAAATTGGCTATTTGTTCCATTTGTTACAATGCCTCAAACCCAAATCAATGAATTGACCCAATAATCGGATCACAATCTAAAATCATATGGAGTAACTGGAAGTTCACAGATTTATAAGGTTATCAAACTTCACTCCTATCTATGTGAAACAAGCTAATATGAGAAATAAACAAGTGGCATGGCATAATAGGCTGGCAAACAAAGTGTGCATTTGGGTTCTAAAAATTTAATTAGGAGTCATTACAAGCATGGCTTTATATTATTAAAAAAAACACCATAAACATAAACCTATACGTATACATATCATAATAGTAACGTCTCATTAATTTCGGCATCTTATTCTAGCACATTCACCACCAGTAGATATTGTCCATCTCATCTATAATCGTGATTTTGCTTGATCCAATGGCGCACTCTGCATTGCAACCAAAACAATCAGATATATGACCAATATTCCTATATTTCTCAGGATAGATAAAGAGACAGAGGTACAAAAATACTGACCAGAGGAGCCCCTAGTGCAGCCCTTTGGGCTAAGTAATCACATGGCTTAAAAAACCCTCCATACATTTTCGCCCACTCATCCAGCCTCCCACATACGTATTTCGATCCAAGCATATCCGCCCAGAACATAATCCCTCCTCTGTATGTACAGACACATTTCTTCAATATGTAGGTTAAAAAAAGGCTACAAAATTTATACAATATCATTGTAGATAACACTAAACCTGTATGGTGGAAATCCCATCCCCATAACACCGGCAATGTCCAAATCAGCTGCTTTCACTGCTATACCCTCAGCATATACTCGACAAGCTTCATTCACAACAGGGAAGAATACCATCTCTATAATATCCTTATCCGACAATTTCGCGAGCTGAAACCATATTAAAGCCCAACTTAAAGATGCCACCGTATTAGAGTTGAAAAATTAAATAAACATGCCTCTGTATTTAACACGTACACACACCCACACAGACAAACAGACAGAGAAGAGACCTTAGGATCAACAGAAACACCAGATATTTCCCTTGACTTCTCGATGTATTTCTTGATTTCAGGATCTGGGCTTGCTTTGCGCTTATCATTGTACATATAGAAGCCTTTGCGAGTCGCTTCACCTAAACGAGTATCACAAGTTAAACAAAGTACTGAAAAACTAGAACATTGTTGACTTTCGAAAACAAGAAGAAAAAAATACCAGCTCTCTTATCCTCTTGCATAAGTGGAATTAGCATCGACTTGTACGTTCTTTCGGGAAAATTAAGAACAAACTGTGAGCCAGTTGCCACCGCAACACCGAATCCGACAAGATCACACAATCTAAAAGGGCCCATTGGCATTCCAAATTTTGTGATTGTCCTATCGATCCTATAGATGTCAGCACCACGTTCTACAAGCAAAAGAGCAGCTTGAGTATAAGGGAAGAACATCCTATTGACAGCAAACCCTGTGCAATTCCCAACCACGACTGGAGTTTTCTTTATCTTCTTCCCAACATCCAACAAGTCAACAATGACTTGTGAGGAAGTTTTTGATGTACGAACGATCTCCAAAAGAGGCATCACGTGAGCGGGGCTGCACCAATTAACCAATAAAATGTATTGCACCTACACTGACTATAAGATAATAATGAAGACTATGAGTAACAATTAATTACCTGAAAAAGTGTGCTCCGATGATCCTATCATGAGAATTTGTCTTCTCGCCGATTAGACTCAAGTCGATTGTTGAGGTGTTACTTGCAAGTATGCAAGTTGGAGAGCAGTATTTTTCCAAATCCGAAAATATTTGTTGTTTCAATGTGACATTCTCAATTACAGCCTGTTTGGAAAATGGCCGTGTTTATACACTTTTTAATTATTTTCAAATTAATGGGAGTGTGGGACATTTGGACCCCAACTATAAGTTGGAAAACATAAATAGTTTATATTTGCAAACGACAAGCTGATATAATACCTACCTCTATCACCATGTCAACATCCTTAAAGCTTTCATAGTCAAGAGTGCCCTTAAGACGAGATAGAGTTTTCTCAAACTTTTCTTGTGTCAGCTTACCTTTCTTAAGGCTGCTTGTTAAATTAGCTGCATATAGTAGACATTTAATCAATTACTGGTACATACTTATGCTGAGAGGCAGGACGTACGTCTTTAATATTAAAGAAAAAAATTATATATAGTTGATGTGTTAACTATAATACATGGTTAATGTGTTAACTATAATTTTCTTTATTCTTAAGTAAAGGGATGTGTTAACTATATAATGATTTTTGGTTTACACTATTGTCTATAATCAAAAACTTTGAGTAAACCAATTTAAGAGGTTCTGTCATATATAATCCGGGCGACTTTCCAAACATTTTGGCCCATTTGACCCACTCCTCTTTATGCACATGATTTATCATTGAACCTCTTTAGGATAAAAGACTACCCAAATTGACCCATTTCTAACAAAATTGGTCAAAATTACCACATCTACGCCCGTTATTACTAAAGTAAATTGCCATATATAACAAGAGGGCAAAAAGCCATACCTTTGACTCTGCCTAATCCACCTTCTAGAAACTTTTGATTGACCTCTTTAAGGACAACTTCATAGCCATTTAAAATTAGAGCCGTTGCTATTCCCGACCCCATCAGACCTCCTCCAAGAATAGCAACCTTGCTGATTTTTCTTGGCTTCAGACCCTGATCGGTCACCCCTGGTACCTGTTAATACACAAAAATGAGACTTCAACTTACTCAATTTGACTAATTCATATAGTAAATGTTGGACAAAATATATAGTCAATGGTTCAAATAAATTAAAGCATAAAATGAAACCAGCTAGATTATAATGATAGTATATCTAATAATCTTTAATTATTTGAATAATGATTACAAAAAAAAGGATAACCAAAACAATACAAAAAAACAAGTTCTACCTTTGTAGTACCACGTTGAGCAAAGAAGATATTCAGCAAGCTCTTGCAAGTATCCGACTTTAGAAGACCTTGAAATTCAGTATATTCCTGAATATAACATATAAAAATATTATAAAAGGTCTAGTAACGTTGCAACAATAAGGAATCAATTAAATTGAGCTACTAGACCAAATACAAACCTTCATTAACCCAGCCTGTGGCCCAGAGACTATGCCCTCTTCAATAACATTAATGCAAACTTGTGGATGTTGTAAATTGGGTGCTTGTCTGCGAGCTTGAGCTCTGGCAAAATTCAGTATTTCACGTGCCTCGCCAAGAGACTCTATCTTATCTGTTCTGTAAAGACTTGCAACCCATGGTTTTCTACACTCCAATATATCCAATGCCCATCGACGAGCAGTGTCTACTAACTCATCTCCTGATACAACTGCATCCACGAGCCCCAAATCAACAGCTTCCGATCCTCGAACAGGCTTTGATGTCTAGAAAAAGGGAGAGAGAGCTGTCAATTGCTTCACAAAAGCATAAACTTATATGTTTGGCTCAGCTCCAAGAAATTGCAATGTTTGTTCAATAATAACCTAATGTTATGACTTATATGATTTAAAAGACTATGAGCATTAAAAAATTCACTTTGGCTGAGTTTTGACCCATTTGACCCTTTTCCTTTTCAGATTTATTAAAGCTTAACCTCTTTGATCCATAAGAAATTACATACAACCTAAAACAATCCACTCATAACAAATACTGCTACCTGCCAACCTCTACTTTCAGATGTCTAAAAGACCCTTGATTGTAACAAAATATAGAAACATTCCATTTTGTCCGGTAATCTATCATATCGTGCTAATGGTGATACGCAAATATATATTTTGCAAACTGAAAACTTTCTGTAGTTCAAAACGTGAGGAATTTTCTATAGACACTTTAAAACGAAAAAGTTGCAGTATTTATGGATGCCAGAGAAACACAAACAGAATTTGATAGATATTGATAGATGACATCATACCAACATCATTTCAAGGGCCTTTGCCAGACCAACTAGTCGTGGAAGCCGTTGAGTTCCTGTCATAAATCAAGATGTTAAATAATACACATCATTTTTTGTCATTGGTGTGAACACTTCATATTAGGGGCCATACCTCCGAATCCAGGAATAATACCGAGCTGCAATTCAGGCAAGCCTAACTGAGCAGTGGAAGTAGCTAATCGAGCATGGCATGCCTGCAAACAAAATCAGCAAGATTTACCACAAATCATAATAAGCAATGTTGAATTAGCCGCTCAACAAAAAAATTAACACATACCATTGCAACCTCCAATCCTCCACCTAATGCAAGCCCGTCTATAGCGGCAACAGATGGTTTTCTAGCAGCTGAAACGAACAACACCAACAATTATCAGGGAGTTGTAATAACAAAAGATTACAGCTTATATTCCAAAAAAAAGAAAGACAAAATACCTTCGACAGTATCAGACAGAACTTCAATTGATACATAACCAGGTCTTGATGCTGGTCCTGATGACATTGCTGTAGAATAATAAACCTTAAGCATAACCAATGGGATAACACAAAGATAGAATCCAATGCATACAATAGCAACATGCATACCTTTCCCATCTTGCATTCCACCAAATGCATTGATGTCAAAACCACCAGAAAATTTACCCTTTGCACCTGCTCCGATCATGTAAAGTTTACATATCAATCCATACAAAATAATATTAACTAACCATATAATCTTGTAAACTTACCTGTAACGACAATTGCCTTCACATCGTCCCTTTGTAAAGCTTGATCAAAACTTTCTTTTAAACTAATTAGTACTGCAGATAGAATAACCAGTCACTTATGTTAGGACAGAGATAGAATCCTCACGATGATTACAGCAAATCAAACGAATCATAGCCACTGACTGCTACTCATTGCATACAAAGATTCTATCAGTAGTGTACTTATATTTTACCCCTTTAAAGCATTTAAATTATTGTGATCAAATACCCAAACATATCAACAAGCATACCGTCGCAAGATCCGAGCATAACATAGGGCAAAAGATGTTTTCAAGTACATGAACGTAATTTCCATAGGGAAAACTACATGGACTTCCAATTTTTCCTTTGTAACCAACTTTCATTTCACTACTATTGTAAGGGTATCCGACATCCTATATCTAGCAAACTGGTGACATGGTCACATGGCACCGGTTGTTATGACGTGACAAATGACATAAGCAACTTATATCGATGTCACGTCAAAAAAAATTATTCTTACAAAAATAAAAGATTACCTATTACCAGTTATAAGGTCACTAGATACATACAACATCAAAGAATTGTCGATTTGGCACACACTAAAGAGAATTCATAAAATTATATACATTTTGCCCATCTTATCAAAGGAACATGCTTCTGGAAACTTAATTCTGCCTATCAAGTTTCCCCAAACAAATCTACTTTATAACAATATATAACATACTCATACTTTCAGCATGTTCAAACATATATTCTATAGCCCTAATTCAGCCCTAACGATCCATAATAAGCCTGAAAATACAATCAAACATATCAACAATATTACTTTAAATACAAAATTAAATCAATCGATAATTCCTATTAGCTATTTCACCATGTAATTCAAAGATAAATAAAACAAACTAACAGCAAGATCACGGATTGTAATAGGTGAACAATTACAAATTTTGAAAAGTGAAATCTAACAGTATGTGTGAAGAAAATATAAATAGGTAATAGAGTGATTAGTTACCATCAAATGACAGTGAATTAACAGGTGGGTTGATGATGGTGATGATAGCTACACCATCAGATCCAACTGAAATAGTTGTTGTTCCTCCCATTTTCTACAGAATTTTTTTTTGTTACTGGTGAATTGATTTGTCCAAAAATTGGGACTGTTGTTGAGTGTTGAACTTAAATTTATTTATGGGGTTTAATATGGGATGGAAAATGGTGAATGCTTGGTCGTTGGGAGCGCCGTTACGACGTCGTTTGATAAAACGCAATGACGTGTAGATTGCTTGGATAGTTGGATGTCACCCTACGCGCCTTTTTTGGAGTCTGATTTCTGATTTCTTTCTAATTTTGGTTTATTCAATCTCCAATTTCACTAACGAGTACGAGCAACTCCATTCCAAATTAAATTTATCACTTATCCAAAATAAGAGTACATATATTTTATTTTAACCAATCAAAAAATATAAGTTAGTGTGTAAAAATAATAACATGTTATTGTCAATTTAATGGGTAAAAATAATATGTTGTTGATCGATAATAACTTTTCTAAATTTTTTTGCATTTTGATAAAAAGATACTCCGTAATTATTTTGAGATGAATAGATTATTATTATACTTGATTTTGAAATAAATGATATTTTAGTGCACATTATGTAGTCGAAAATGTAACATCCATGTAGGGTGTGTTTGGCAACACATTTTTAAGAGATTATAAGAGATTTTAGTAGTTTGAGCTTCTCATTTTGAGAATCTACATCCCTTGAAATTTCTAAAACCTTATTTGGCATAACAAATAGAGAAAGGATTCTCTAAAAAATAATTCTTTAAAAAAGAAGCTTTCAAAATTAGCTTAAAAAATAAGTTCCATCCCCTAATTCACAAATTACCATATTAACCTTCTTTTAAATATTAAATACTTAGAGTTATATAATTGTTTGTCCATTTATGTCAGTTTACATTGATAATCTCCAGCTCCAGTTAGTTAGCCAAACATTTATAAAAAAACTAAAATCTCCAGCTCCAGCCCTAGATTGCTCCGGCTTCCAGCTTCGGGTATGTTTGGCAAAACTAGCTGTTGGTTGTAGCTGTAGGTTGTAGTTGTAAGTTCAAGCTGTAGGCTGTAACTTTGTTGCTGTAAAATTGTTTGGCGAACTAAATGTAGCTGTAACTTTGAAGTATAAAATGACTTAAAAGGAGCTTTTCATTTAAATTAAAAGCTACAGCTACTACACACCAGCTTTTCAATTTGGAGCTTTTCATTTAAATTAAAAGCTACAGTTATTACACACCAAACAAGGCTTTTATTATTTTTGAAGCTTTTATTTTAAAAATTAAAAGTTAAAGCTCCTCACCAGACAGACCCTTCATCTCCATCTCCAACTCCATCTACTTTTACCAAACACACTCGTAGTCACTCCTTCCCTTTCATATCCATCTACAATCATATTATACAAAGTATAAAAATACATAACTAACACATTGTGTAAAAAGAAATGGTGGTAATTTGTACATCACCAAAAATTAGTTATACACCATTTTTATGCATTGTCATGTTGTACTATACAATACTGTAAAGCAGATTTGGTGGTGTATGACTAAATTTTGGTGGTGTACAAATCACCACCCAAAAAGAAAATGACAAAATTTATTTTGACTTTTTACACATGTATTCTATAAACCAGTTTTACGAAGGAAAAAAATTATAATAACCTCTTAAAGTTGATCTACTTTTAAAAATTGACATTTATTACAAGACAAATACAAATATAAATATAGACGTTTGTTTTTGAAAGTCAGCAAAAATATGTTTCTAACCAATCAAAAATATTAGGTGTGTTTGGTACAAGCATTTTTAGGGATTGTAGGGGATTGAGTTTCTAGTTTTATTGCAAAAAGAGTCTATGAAAATTCACTATAAAAAAAAATTTGAGAAACTTTTTTTAAGTAGCTTAAAAATGAATCATCAGCTTCATCTTCAACTCTAGCTACCAAACATAGCAATCGACTCTTTAACAACGTTGTTTGATAACTATGTTGCACTGCTACTTGGGTCTCCACATCACAAGAGACTTTATTATATAAAGAATATATATATATATATATATATATATATTAACATCAATTAACATATTATATAAATTTTCGACACGTATAATAAATTAGCTTAAACAAATTATATGGGGGTAATAAACAGTAAAATTTATCATCCAAAGTAACAGTAAGGAGAGTATCTCCTTACTAAGGGATAGGAGGAGCAAATATCACAACCATCCTTTATAGTCATTAACCGTCCAGATTATGTCATGTCACGCGAGTGATTAATTTGAAATCACTATGGGTAGAGGGACTAATTAGTAATTTTCATTTAATGACATTAGGAGCTAAAAATGGAATTTTCGAAAAATGTCTCCATCACCTTTTGAACAGCTATTACGGTCAGATTAAGTTTATCACAACTCTCTCTATCTTTTTCACACTCACACTCAATCATGTATCTTCTTTAATAAGATAAAGACATTAAAAACGCTCACTAACACACACTACAACCGCCATCATACCGCCACCACCAGAACTACAACCATTACAACCACCACGTTTTTCCATTAGTTGTGATGGTCATCTCGTCACATATCTTCGAACGTCTCACTACACTCCACGTCATCATCCACCGCAGTTGTCGCAATCAAATCGTTATTCAAGCTTTCGTCATCATTAACTGCTGCAAAAACCTCATTCGTACACGAGCTTCAGCAAACGAAGTCATTTTCCGCAATCAGGTCGGGTAACTTTGATGTTTGTTTGAGTGTTTGTAACACCCTCAAATTTCGAGTTGCGGATGCGGTCGGGTCGGGTGTTACCAAATCAAATATCACAGCATAAGATACATAATGAACGACTCTAAATGAGACGTTTGAAAACAATTATACATTTTTCCAAAATAGAACGTTTACAACGTTGCGAGTTTAATAGAAGTTTCAAATTTACATAATTTGAAAATACAAAAGTAAATGCAGAGTGGTCCCCGTTGTTTGAAAATATGCGACTCGAGCTAGTTTATCTTGTAGCAGTCCTAATCCTGCTGGGCACCTGAGAACACATGCTAAAACGGGTCAGCTATAAAGCTGGTGAGTTCATAGGTTTATTAGTTAGAACATAGAGCATAAAACCTTTTGTGTTTGGAAAAGTAGTTCAGAATCTGCGATTCTGATATGTATTAAGTTGAAGTTGTAATACAAATGTGTATACGATAATCGAGGTATCTAATACCTAAGCAATAGTGGTATGTACCAAAGTACATAATGATTGAGGCATTCCGAGCCTGGATACCTATCAGGTATTAAGTAAATCTGTAAGCACAAGGCACTACGTGCCTAAGTACTATCGAGTGAGCGTGTGACTATGTCATATCGAAGGTGTGGCAAACTATGCCTTGATACCTATTAGGTATGAGTAAAACAATTAATTGTGAGGCGAAACTTGCCCGAGTATATTCCGAGTAATTGTATGACCGCGTCATATGATATCGAGTGATGTACTGGTATGCCTACCTGGCATAACGTATAGTATCCAGTATCATGAATGTGTAGTCCCGCAGAACTATAATCGAGTACTTAGCCAAGTACTGAGTTAATGGCCTCGCGTGAAAACTCACCGACCCATTAACTAATGTGTGTGGATCACGAGCACAAGCCCGCCCATCCATCGATTGTATCGCTCTACCGCGATATCGAACTTGTGCCCACTGCAATACCGTGGCATCGTTTTGTGCCCACTTTTACCGTGGCATCGTTTTGTGCCTAATCAGGCATCGACCGCATTGCTCGCAAGCAACGTATGTAATTGAGCCAGCAGTACTACGACATGCCCGACTTGAGATAATTGAGCCGACCGTACTACGACGAGTCCGACTTGAGTATTCATGTTTGTATAATTGTATGTATACTGATATGCATATGTAATAACGTAGGTAGCACCAGGTGCTCAAGATGATGTACAAGTATGTAGATGTATATAAATACCAAACAACAATCACCAGTTGTAATGTGTCATGCCACGCATGTAAATGATTTGTTGTACCTAAATATGTATAAATAATACTTAGATTTAAGTAGTACGAAGAGCCTAGGTATGAATACTCATCACCTAGTTAGGTTGTATTAGTATAAGGAGTCTATACTAACGTATGATACTATTGTATACTCCTAGCCTTAAGCCTAGCAAGTATATTGGGGTCCTGATTTGTATGTGCAGTATTAGTTCCTAAAAGGGAAACTAATCCTGTAAAAGTATAGATGTTGTTCAGTGTAGGTAGAACTAACTAGTTCTAATGTATTCGATGATATCGTCCCGCGACAATATGGCCGATGGTTAGTGATAACTTAATCAAGTTATGTATTGGTAATTGTTTTCCAACAATCCAACAGTGTACGATTTTAACCTATCTAGGTCAGGTATTGATATTGTCCCAAAACAATGTGTTGGGTGTAATTCCTAAGTATTACGCATTCGTATTACATACAGTAATATAAGTAAGTGTGAATTGTAACGGAATATTAACATAATTCGAAAATAGTTATTGAGCATGTGTTTCACCCCGAAAACAGTATAACAATTGAAAGAATGGGGCTATGAAACTCACCTGTAGGTTGTTAGCGATCCTACGATACGTGTGTCTTCTGAACGGTAACCTCCTAGTGTCCTAAACACGTGAGGTCATATGAGTATGAGACAAATCAGTTTGTCTAAGCGAGTTGGGTAATTATTCATTTGTCGTTCAGGTTTGGAAACTGTGTACCGGGGTTCGGGGGCAGCGCCCCTGATAGCGGGGTCCAAGGGGTGGCAACCCCTGGCGGGGTCCAAGGGGCAGAGCCCCTGGCTGGGGTCAAGCTGCCAGGTCAGCTTGGAAAATTTTTATTTCTATTATGTTTCTGTAGTGAAAAACGCTCCGAAATTCCATTTTGGAGTAAAAGTTGAGTGGTAAAATCTCAGTTTCGACGCTTAGTGAAAATCATGTGTATTTTCTGTTTTTAGCGACACAATATGCGACACAAAGGTCAGGTATGCGACACAAGGGTTGTGTCGCATAAGAATGTGACACAAGAACTTAGCGACACAAGGGTTGTGTCGCATAAGCTTTCGGTGCTAAGTCAATAGCGACATAAGAGTTGTGTCGTATAGGGTATACGACACAAGGTGCGACATAATCGTTGTGTCGCAAAGTCTACGACACAAGGGTTGATGCGACATAAAATGCGACGTCAATGGGTTTATGCGACACAACCTTGCGACACAAGGCTTGTGTCGCAAAGATGAACACCAGCCCAGAAAACAGCGCATGTCGCGCTTTTCTGTCCCAAAACCCAAATCTAACTCATTTTTAGGCTATGAAATCATGTTCTAATCCTTTATTTATGCATAACTAAGTGGTGTACACAATCTAACATCAAGACACAACATCAAAATAAGTAAATCTAAGATTTTAGAGTTTTTCTTACAATCGCAAATCAAAGCTAGAGGAGGCCGAAAATGATGATGATGCTTTTGTAAATCTTGTTCCTTGCTTGATGGTGATTCCGAAAATATAACTTTGGTTGGTTGGTTTGCAAATCCAAAAATTGATGGAAATTTTGGGAGAGAATTTAAGAGATGTGTGTGTTTTGTTTGAATGAAAATGAAAGAGAGGATAGGGGGTAGGGTGTGTTTGGAGCAGCTGACCAAAGGGAAGGGGTGGGGGTTTTCCCCCACTTCGTCTCTAATTTGCAGTGTAAAATACCCGTGTTTGTTTGCTCCATCGTATAAGATGTAATATTTTAAATTCTAAAATGTATTTATATTCTTTCAAATGTTTCCGAACCAAAATACATTATAAAAATATTATTTTGTAACTTAAGGTTTAATACGTTGTTTTCCCCGCGGTTTCAGATAATTAAGATGCGTTTTAGATTAAAACGACTTATATTTTTGAACACTTTGTTATAATCGCATATAAAAATACCATTTTTTAAAGTTTAAATTTGGCACGAAAAATTAACTTTTTGACCGGGTGTTACAGTGTTTTTGATGGTTTAATATGTTAGGTTTATAGAACTAGTGTATATGTGTGGTAATATGTTGTAGTGGTAGGTCTATATTTAATTGGTAGTGAATGATGATATTTGAGTAGTTATTTAGTGAATAAAATGTTAGATTTGTTGTTTTTTTCGATGATTGCATCTTGTTATGTTACTGTATATTTATGTGTGTACATTTAGGTGTGTTTGGTTGATACATTTTGTTTTTAGAGTGCAACTAGTAGATGTATTCATTAGAGTTGGTTACTGCATTTTAAGTTATTATAATTTATGTAGATCTATATTTTAAAAGTATATATGAAAATTAGGTTTAAAATAATCCATTGCATTTTACATTCTTATCCTGCACTTTACATTTCTTCACAGTATTTTACATTTTTTTTTACCATATTTTATATTTTTCAACTCCATTGTATTTTAATTTCAGTTCATTTGAATCATGCTAGTATTTGTTTATTGCATCTTGTATTTTGTTACTGGATTTTAAGTTTTTTTTTAACATTTTATGTAATTGTAAAGCTTAGTTTTATAATTGAAATCCAAAAAATACTAGCACTTGTTTACTGCATCTTGTACATTGTTACTGCATTTTGTGTTTTTTTGGCAACTATTATGTGTTTATGCATGTTGATTTTATACTTGAATTTAAAAAATTACTAGTATTTGTTCATTGCATTTTGTATATTATTAATGCATTTTATATTTTTTTTAGCATTTTTATGTGTTTTTGTAGCTTGTTTTTAGTGTAAGTTGTCTTATATTTTTTATTCATTTTATAGGTAAAACATTAAGGCAAGTGCAACAAAGAAATCTACCAAATCGGAAGCATTTAAGTTTGAAGTTGAAAAGAAGAAATCGTTCATACAAAACATATTGAAAATGAAGCATTTGTATCTTCAAAGTATTGAAAATTTGAAATGATGTATTAGTGAAATTAAGGTAATTATTTGTTTTGTATGAAACAATATTGAGTTAGTGAAATTTTCAATGTCTTTTAGTTTTTCACTGCATTTTATTTTTTTCACTACAATTTGCATATTCGGAAGCTATGGTAGGTCTACAACATTACCAAAAAAATAAAGTTTACATATAATTGACGATAATCACATATTAAATACATATTATATAAGTTTTAAAAGTTTGGCTCAAACAACAAGTCCTAAGTAATTTGAAGAAGTAAAAAACAACCTTAATCAATGCTTCCAATACTTCATGTTCGACTTCAATTAGCGAGTTCCATGCAAAACCACCTAACGAAGGTCCTCAAAAAGACCATGGATGGTTACTCTATTCACAGTGGTACAACAAGACCAAATATTTTCCTATGTAATCAACTTATATTTAGACGTAACTCGTCAGGTCCTTTCCATTGGACCACTTTCCTTTCACCACACACGCACAAAAAAAAAACAAGAACTAAAGAATGACATTAATTCTTATTTTTCGTTCCTTCTCTTACCTTTCCATTAGGAAAAACTCGAGAATATGATACATATAGATATATCAAATTGATGAAAAGAATTAACAATTAACCAAGAATCCTTTACAAAATTGTAACCATAAAAAAGGTATATCGGTGAAAAACTCGAGAATATGCTACATACCTATATCAAATTGATGAAAAGAATACACATACAATTAAACAAAAATCCTTTACAAAATTGTAACCATAAAAGAAGTATGTCATCAAAATTAAAAAAGTATATGTGGACGCACGTATGCATATCTAAATAATTCGGGTTCAAAGCTTGTTTGAGATGAACAGTCAAAAACAACCTCTCTATTGAGGCACTTGATGAGCTTGAAATGTGTCTGTCACACATGTTGTCATTAGGTCATATGAACCGGTTAGAGTTGCACACGGTTATCAACCTTTTTCATCTATATGAAAAGGTACTATATTGACGACAAGGTACACGGCATTAACGTAATGTTTTACTACCTAGCAAAACTGTAGGTCTATATATGATCTCTCAAAATTAGTTGTAGGTATAATTTTTTGAAAAATAATAACGACAATTCTTAAGGCTATCAATAAGAAGTTAGTTAATACATTAATACTTGTACTCATACCATAATAAATATTTGGACTTCATGAATTTTAGTTGACCCTTTATAAATATCTCTTGAGTACAATCAATTGATGCACGTTATTGACAGCCATAAATGTTGTCATTAACAATACCCTAATTTTTATTAAGTAACTAAAATAGTATTTTATTATCTATAACTACTTATAAAGCATGTTGCTATTTTATATTTAGAAACTTTTAAGATTTAAGACTCAATATTGCCATATATAAACTTATATGATTTTTTTTTTTCATTTTTCTCTTTTTTTTTCACTCTTCACTAATATTGTATCAAGAATAGGAGAAAACTATCGTTATTTTGAGTCGCCACAATAGATAATTCATCAGCGAATAGCAACCGATCGAATCACTATTTATAACAAACTTCGTATTCCGCTGCGTAGCGCGGGTATTGTGCTAGTTTTTTATAAATGGTGTCTACGTACAACATATTTTAATGTGGTAGCAATTAAATTAATTACACATTTTAGCTTGAAGTTATACCAATCAATTGAACATTTAAACTAATTAACATCTTAATTATATATAGAAAACGCATTTATGATACCATCATTTTAATTAAGTTTTAATTTATCAATTAAGTTCTTTGATTAAAGTAAATTTTAAAATAACATTCATAACTTAATAAAATTTAATTTTTTAATCAACTACTCACTTACATACAAAAAAATAAATTAAAAATCATTAATAAAAATATTATGTCGATCTGTAATTTTTTTATTTTTTAATCAACTACTCACTGCTTAAAATAATTAATTTTTTCAATTACTTGATGTTAAAAACTTTTATTTTTTTAATATTTACTTAAATAATTATATTTACATCAAGTTATATGATCATAAATTCAACTAAATATTTAATATAAACTTTCCAATTAGAAACAACATACTCCCTCCGTCCCAATTTTATTGTCCCCAGATAAAAAATACGCAGTTTAAGAAAAACATCATTATCTCTCTTACTTTTTGGTAACAAGACAATTTTACCCTTTACTTTTTACCTACCTTTTTGTCTTACATATATAAATTAGGGGCAAAAATGAACTTTATCTTATTATTCTTTTCTATTTATGAAAGTGGACAATTAAATTGGGACATCCCAAAAAGGAATAGTGAACAATAGATATGGGACAGCGGGAGTACATATTAAAAATTAACGGTTCATATATATATACACACACGTTTAAAACACGTTTATATAAAATACAAATATAATTTAGTCTATCGTTATTTTCTGAAAATTTATGCAAGAACGATCGTAAGTGCGAAAAACGTGCGAGAGTTTAGATAAAGATTCGGATCCTGGACGGTGTTGTCTTTGCGGATCGGGTATTGAACGCGCTTGGTGGTGCGACTGAAATTTGAGTGCAACCATATCCATTAGTGTATGACAATTTTCGATGCCTTCAACGCCCATATCATCCTATCTGACTGACTGTCATTTTTACAATGTCACAGTCCAATGATCATAACTCTTCCGAACACGTGTCCAGATCTTGATCACCACAAAGGGTGGCGCATCTTGATCTTGAAGGCTCCATGCTTCCAGTGCGGCAATAATTTTACAAATCCCAATGTTATCTCTCAAAATAATTTTACTCCTTTGCCATATCTTGTTGTTATAAGAAAAAATAATTTACGGGAGTCTTTGGATGCAAAATATTTTGTAAACTTATCGCTCATGAACAAATAATTAAAAGAAAAATAAAATTTATTATATATCAATCTTATGAATTTTCCTCGTAAATAAGCATATAAGTTAAAACATATAAACTCATTCAAATACTGAAACTTAAGGTGGGTTCAGCTTTGATTTCAAGTTGGTCGTTGGGTTGTATTTCGGTGGTCTTGTGTTGCAGTTACAAAGTAGAAAAGTGGGTTCAGATGCAGAGTTCAAGTGGTCTTTGGTTGTAGTTCGGTGATCTCGGATTGGATATATATGGTGGACTCACGAGGTTGTTTTAGGTAGTAGTTCGTAGTTGGTGCTCATATGATTTAATTTGTGGTCAAAGTTGTTGTTGGTAGTGAAGGAATGGTCATGGTCGATTTGTTTGAGTGGGAGGATGTTTTTGAGTCAATACTGTTGTAGGTTGGTAGTAGTTAGCATTTTTCACTGTTGTAATTTCTAGCATCTTGATAGATTTTTATTAGTAATATAATATTGTCTACCTCTTCTAAAAATAAATAAATAAATAAGCTAACGAGCAACAAAAAATAACGGGTCATAAGGTATGGTGGCTTAGAGAGAGAATGAGAGTCAGACGCCAATTGCTTCTTATGAGAAACTTGTAATGGTAAAATGTAGTAATATCAACATGCATCGCTTGTAAGATGCAATATACTTATGATACAATAAATTTAGACCGTAAATCACAAAATTAAGTGCTAAAATTACTTTCTCCTCCTTCCTTTTCTAAGTGCATCTTCAACATAAACACTACACCGAATTTGATGCAATAAATGAATCTTTTATGATTATGTTTTCACCAAATATGTTTTATGTACAATGCATGCACTAAATTTATGCACCAAAACAACTTTTTGCATTTACACAATGTCCATAAACTATTTTTACATTATATTTTACTTCAATTCATTATTTTTATGATTAATTAACTTTCAAACTAGTGATTTACTGGTAAGTTTTATTTATTTATTTTCATAAATTTTTCATTACATAAGTACTTTGCATAAATCAAATTTTTAATTATAATTATTTGTTTGAAATTTATATTATTTTAATAATCATATTGTCAAATTTAAAGTGTAAGGTACCTAAAAAAATCATGCAAATAAATATGTTTTCCAAATTTTGTACTTAATTAATAATAATATCTTAAACATACGGGCTAAAATGAAACATTATATATTTGGTATAAAGTTTAATGTTGCACTAAATTTGATACAAAATCTTCAAATATATGGTGTACACTAAAACTTGCACCAATTTGTTGAGTTGGTTGGTGAATAATTTTTACATTAAAACATCAAATTTAGTGCGATGGTGCATACATTGAAGATGGCCTAAGAAGCATCTCATCTAATCCCAAATCAAAAATAAGTTTACCAAACACCCATTTATTTTTTTATCCTTCTTTATTATTGTATTCTAATTATAATTTCATAGGCAGTTAGATCATTCAATGTACTTTTTCTTTTTTAGTACCAATTAACTTAATTTTTAAACTAATATACTTCATTGTGTTCACTTTTACATTTCGACTTATTCAAGATATAAGTATGATTTGAGATTATAGGGGCATGCCTTTTAAAGAGTAAAGGAGAGACATACAATCTCAACCCTTTATTTCTTTTTATTTACCACCCACATTTTATGCATCTTAATATTACTATATCTTAATAATGCAACATCTTTCCTTTACATTTTTACCTTAAGATGCAACTGTTTTGTCTGCCTCTACTTCAGCCCGCCCTTCTAAAGTGCATCCAATAAGATTCACTTTTAAAACTAATAAACATAACTACATAAGTGTGTGCGAAATTTAAGGGCACAACCACAAACCTCATCTTTCTACATGATTGTGAAAATTTCTAAACTTTGTCATCTTCACTTTTAAAACTAATAAACATAACTACATAAGCGTGTGCAAAATTTAAGGGCACAACCACAAACGTCATCTTTCTACAAGATTGTGAAAATTTCTAAACTTTATCATGTATGATTATGGACAATTACAGTGTTTTCTCGAAAAGAAAATAAACGAAAAGAAGTGGAATTAAATAATTAGAGTTGATCTTTTATTTTAAGATTGTTTTAGAAGGGGAAGGGAAAGGTAGACAAGAAAATAGAAATAGAACCCTTAAATTATTTTTTGGGTTAATATCATATATCCCCCTCTTAAACATGTAAATAACATATTTACCCACCTAAACACTATAAGTACATATATCCCCAAATTAAATCATTAATCTCTCATATTTATCCATTTTCTTAATTTAATCATATTAAACACTTTAAAATTTTCAAATTAAAAGTTTAAGACCATTTTACCCTTACTACTATACTTTCCCCTCTAGATTATTCCACCATATTCATACTAGTTAGAACTCGATCACATCCAATAAAATTTCAACTTCATTTAGAGAAAACCAAAAGATAACCCTAAAGACATGGGATTGTAGTTTTGAAAATCATAACTTTGAAATAGTATCTTGAGGTATTATATATGGTGAAGCTTATATTATATTTGGTTAAAGGAAAGAGCAAAAGAGGAATTATGTAGCTGAAATCAATGGTTGTCCGATTCGAAAAGATGTCGTAATATATGAAAACGGAACAAAATGATACAAGGGTACGTACAGGTCAAATTGGCACTTATGTTGATGGGGTTAAATGGTTAATGCATCGAGTAAGTAAAATAATGTCATCAAATTTCTCGTGTTAATGAATATGGTAGTGAGAAAGCTACAACTATATTAAATAATTTGTGTACTAAAGTTAACAACTACATACTGGATATGAACGATGATTGACTTATGTACGTATACGTTCGAAATAAAATAAAAAACCTATTTGCTTTGCTTTTAATTTTTCTCAATTACAATATTTGTTTGTTTGTTAGGTCATCTATTAAACGAGTGTGAAGGAGTATGGGTAATATGGTCTTAAATTATTAATTAAAGAATTTTAAAGTGTTTAATATGATTTAATTATGAAAGTGGGTAAATGTGAGAGATTAATGGTTTAAATTAGGGATATATGAAATTATAGTGTTTAGGTGGGTAAATGTGTTATTTTGATGGTTAATAGGGGGATACATGATATTAACCCTTATTTTTTTATGCTTTTTTCATCTGTAATATAGGATGATTTGGAATGAACCATTTACTTCTTTTCTATTATTTCTTCTAACTTGAAAATACACTCTTATTTAATTAACTAGTGAATAACCCGCTCTATGTAGTGGTGACAAATAAGATAACATGTAATGATGGTCAATATTGATAGCTAACAATAGTTGAATGATTAAAGTGTGTTTCATTGTTTAATAGTTTAAGATTATCTTCAGAAATGGTAAAAGTTAGTTTTTAGACACAGACAATTAGCCAATTATAGAGAACTAAAATGAAAGATTTGCTTAGTAAATATTTCCAATTTAGTAACTTTAGGGGTAAAGATGTAATTTTTCATCTTGAATAGTGTAAATCAATGAAGAAAAATGTTAAACCCTTTATAATGTAGTATAGATTTATTTCTCTTACCTTGTTTTTGTTTTGTTTTCTTTTCATTTCCTTTTTATTTCAAAGTCTAGAACACATCTTTATTATGCGCCGAAAATAGTATTTATTTCATAACAGTCATCATAAAGACTTGCACGTAAGTATCATGTCATTAGGATATGCCAATTAACTACTCGTAATTAAGGACTTTGGGTCTACTATATAGTGCCTATGATGACATACTTATATTATCAATTGAAATCAGCTTTTGCTAATAGTATATTTGTTATATATTCGAAAGGAAAAAATAGCAAGAATGAATGTCTTTGTGAGGAAATGGTCAAGGAAGACTCCCGTCATACACATGTTATCGGTCCAAAGTATGATTTGTGAACTATGTCATTAGATTTACTCTTTCTCCGTGATGTAATTGTCTTCTTCAATATTCTTCAGTAAACTACATCATTCGATCAACATCTTATCTTTCACACTAAAGAAAAATACGATATATATAGAGAAGAAAAGAGATTACTTTGTGTAAACTTTAATTACTACTATTGCGTTTTAAAACCACCTACAATGAGACCGTTGTCGGTAAATTTTGGACCTATTACGAATTGTCATGGTTGTGAGCACCTCTTATGGGCTTCAATTGTCACATGGAAACGAAAATAGATCCCACCTATAGTTTATTTTTTCAGTTGTGTTTCAACAAGCACATTTAATTAACGTAATAACATTAATGTGATGCCTACAACAAAAAGAGTAATTATGGAGCAAATGAGTTTTCCGATCAAATGGCGTAGATGGATTCGTACTATCATTTCTTCAGGTCATGGTTCGATATTAATCAATGGATCCCCTACTGGAGAATTCCAATGCCACCGTGGGCTACACCAAGGAGATCCCCGATCTCCTTTTTTATTCTTGATTGCAATGGAATCATTATCTCAAATCGTTAAAAAGGCAATTGATTGTGGATTTATAAAAGGCATTGAATGTGCAAATAGCAATATTGTGTTGTCACATTTCATGTATGTTGACGATGTAATATTTTTGGGCAAGTGGTGCTCCGATAGCCTTAGCAATCTAAAACGTTTGCTCAGATGCTTTCATTTAAGTTCCGGCCTTGGAATCAACTTGGATAAAAGCTTCTTATACGGTATTGGAGTGGACAATGAGGTAACAGAATCATTTGCTTTGGAATTGTCGTGTAAAACGGGAGCATTTCCTTTCAATCATCTCGGGTTATGCATTGGTGGAAATATGAATATCATACGTAACTGGAAACCCGTAGTAGAAGTATTCAAAAAGAGGTTAACATTGTGGAAAGCCAAAACACTTTCATTCGGAGGTCGAATCATCCTAATAAAATCAGTGCTAAATTCCTTACCAACTTACTATTTCTCATTATTTAAAGCTCCGATTGGAGTCATTGAATCACTTGAAAAAATAAGGCGGGAGTTTTTATGGGGTTTTGATGAAGTCTCAAAGAAAGTTAATTGGGTTTCATGGTCCAAAATCATCTCGACTAAGTGTGAGTCCCTAATCACTATTATGTTAGTGATTGTAAATCGTTAACAGTGAGTTAATTGTAGAAGGGGGGGTTGAATACAATTAAAAACTTTTCTTTTATAATGTGTTAGCTTGTTTAGCAAGTTTTTAACCGTATTAAGATAACAGCAGTATGAACACAAATATATATAAAGTAAGCAGTTCAATTGCTGATGCAATTCTAGCTGAAAGATAAATTCTTTTATTGATAAAATTTATCTCTTGTTGATTGCGGAATAGATTAGCCAAAGCTAATCTAAATCAAACAATACAGCTATTACAAAGGAGATGAGCAGTAGTGGACCAACACGCTAACTTGCTCACTCGCTGAGGTAAACTAGTAGTAGACAAACACGCTACTAGTTCACTCGCTGGTGTTACTAGTATCTAGACAAACTAGTCACTGACAAATAAGTGACAATACAAGTAATCAACACAAAATGAAGTACAACATACTACGCTATTTATAGACGCTGAAATCCTTAATTTCCGGATCTGGAAGGACACGTGTCGCTGCTTGATTGGTGAGGTAGTTGAGATGTGACACATCATGGCACGACATTCTGTCTTGGGAAATATCACCTTGTACCATAAACCAATCAGATGCTTCCACGTTACTCTTTTCAAGTTTCGAGGAACACGTGCTGCGCCGTAATAACGCCGAATGTTGACTTCTTATTAAATGCGGCATTTAATGCTGCAGTCACTGATAGAAACAACAATTCTCCTCATTCTTGCTGCGAGCTAACGTGCCCTAAAGAATGACTTGAACAACTAATCTTCAGTGACTTCTTTTATTCAGCAGAAGAGAGAACTCAAGAAGACTTGGAGACTCTCGCTGATAGATGAGTATCAGCGACACACATAGTTGAGTCTTTGATCTTCATAAATTCTTCTTCTACAGGTCCAAGATACAAATAGCGACTAGAAGACCTTCAGTAACAGTAACTTCAACTTAGATCATTCTTCATGTACAGAGAATAATGCTCTCGCTGACGTTGATAAGCGATACACAAAGTTGAGCAGAGTTCTCCTTCAGTAACTTAGAATGAGAGATGATCAACGAGCATAAACTTCAGCAACAGGAGCTTGACTTGAATCATTTTCTTCATGGAATATTATTGAGAAGATCAGAGACTGTGAACATATAGCATGATCAGTGACTTCGCTTATCAACAAATAATGACTTCAACAATCACCTATATAATCTCCCCCTTAATTCTTGTGATCAGTGACCACTTGAGTTCAGCGATCAGTGACCACTTGAGTTCAGCGATCAGTGACTCAACACTAAGAACAATGGTGGTATTGGTCTCGGGTCACTTAGAGAAACTAATCTGGCTTTACTTTTTAAATGGTGGTGGCGTTTTAAATCAGAACAGGAACGATTATGGAGAAAGATCATTTGGTGTCTCCATCACTCTTCTCGACCTTGGAATTTTATTCCAAGAAAACTCTCATTACCTGGACCCTGAAAACAAATCTTCTCAATCTCAGACCAATTGCAATATATAGGCCTGGATATTCATGCTTTGTACAATGTAATCCCAGGTACAGACTCGAAGTTAACCTTTTGGTATGATAAATGGATTTTGGACACTCCTTTGCGTTTGCAATTCCCCAATTTGTTCCTTCTAGAAGCAAACAAATTGTGTTCTCTGAAAGATAGACTCCAAATGGTAAATGGTAGCCAATTGTTGAAGTTTCATTGGGTTCGTGAACTTAGTCAAGTGGAGCATTCTGAGGCGAACATGCTGATTAATTTAATCTATCCTATAAATTGGGCTGGTGAGAAAGACACGTGGAGGAATGAAGTATGTACAATGGGCAAATATGAAGTCGGGTTAATCAAGTCGAAAATATGTGAAGCCCAAGAAGAACCTCTGGGAAATACTTTTAAATGGATCAACTGGGTACCTATAAAAGCTAAATTTTTATTATGGAGAGTTTGGCTAGATAGGCTCCTGACGAAGGATAATTTGATTAAAAGAAACATCAATATCAACTCAACGGAATGCAATGTTTGTCGCCTAGATGATGAATCCTTGGAGCACCTATTTGGATCGTGTGAAGTGTCCGTACGGATATGGGATTTTATTTCGACTTGGTGTAGAATTCCTAACTTCTACTTCTTTTCGGCATGTGATCTACCAATTTTAGCTTCACAATTAAATGGAGATTTGGAATGGAAACTTCGGGTACATTTGATTATTGCTACATCCATATGGTGTATCTGGAAGAACCGGAACAATGCGGTGTTTAATTCGGAGCTTAGATCGGTGAACTCAATCATTGATGAGATAAGGCATCTTTCCTACTTTTGGATTAAGAGTAGATCTAGATTCAAAACATTGACTATGGAGAAATGGAGTGATTTTATTTTTCGGTATTTTTATGACTCGATGTAATCTCCATATTGTATGGGTTTTCTATGAGTGTATTTCAACGTTTTGTTGTCTACACTAATTCAATGGAATTGTCTTTGGTTGGTCGTTCAAAAAAAATAACAAAAAGAGTAATGATACTCTTACATACATTTTACAAAAAGATGTATGCAAAAGGAAGTTGACCAATAATGTGAAAAAAGATTATTAAGAAAGAGAAAAATAAATATTATTTGATTAGTCAATTCTCACTTATGTCATTTTGTAAAATTTAGCATTTCTCATATTATCAATTTTTATTTGTAAAAATTTTTAACATTTGCATTTCTCATATAAAATTTACAAAAAAGTTGGAGTGAAGTTTGAATGCTAATTTTAATACACCACTTATTCAAAAATTTCAACTCACGAAAGATCAAACAGTGTCACATTTTGTTAATATTTCATGCAATCAAATGATCAATCAATGTTATATTATTCTTCGGATGATAACATCATCAAATTCTCTCATTGATTCTAACACACTATTGTTATCAGAGTGGCCCCTAGTAGAGGTACGAAAAAATCGGGGTTTTTCAGTTTTTAAAAAAACGGTTTTTAAAAAACCGATTTTTTATCGGTTTCGGTTTTTCGGAATCGATTTTTTTCGGTTTTAAATATTTGGAATCGATTTTTTCGGTTTTAAACCGGTTTTAATCGGTTATTTTTTTCGGTTTTTTCCGGATTCGAATTCGGTATAATTGTATAACAAAATTTAAATAATACAAATGAAAATATAAAATACAAACATACCTTTTATTTAAATAGTGCAATTACAACTAAAAAAATAAAATACAAACATAACTTTTATTTGAATAATACAATTACAACTAAAAATATAAAATACAAATACGTATACATTCGAGCTTCGACATGGTCATCACCCGAAAATGTAATCATGTGGTAAAGTATATCGAGCTTCGGCATGGCCATCACCCGGATACACTTAACCACTTAGTTCGTCCTCATCGACGGATTCAACTTCAAATGGTTCAAATTCACCTTCATCTAATTCGGTCATTGGAGGTGATATCCCTAATGCGACTTCTTCATCTTGGATAATCTCTTCAACATTGCCTTCCAACGTTGTTACATTTTGTATCCTATCTACCTCATCCAAGTAATCTTTCAAACATACACATACTTCCACGGATTCAGCGGTTAGTCTTGACCTTCTTTCCGATATGATTCTACCGCTAGTAGAAAAAGCCGATTCGAAAGCTACCGTCGAAGATTGGACGGCTAATAAATCCGGAGCCATAGCGGATAAAATTGGAAATTGTAATTCTCTTTCTTTCCACCAACTCAAAATGTCAAAATTATAAAAAGCCTCGGGACTTAAAGTGGTTAAAAAGTTTGTAGACTTATAGTATCCCAACTCGCTTATTGGAGCCGATGTTCGTTGAAGCTTTGTAGCGTCTTCAAGTAAAGTGTTATAAAGGTTTATGTTTATGTCACTCGATGATGCCCGAGATATTCCCGCCTGCATGGAGTCAACAATTGGGTTTGGTTGGTAACCAATTTTTGTTGCATAAATCTCAAATGGTTGTGTAAACCATTGTCAAATTTAGTAATTTCATTTGTAATAAAGTTCGGGTCTTCGGTTAAGTTTAAGTCTAAATTTTCCAAAATAGTTGTGAGTCAACGTTGTACGCTGCCAACATTTATAGTTGGATTCAGTGCGGCGGCACAAGTAAAACCAAAGGCATGCTACCAAAATATTTTATAAATTTTCTTTTAATAGCTCTAACCATTTTTCTAAAAATTAAAAATGACGAAAGTTCAAATTCTTTTAATTTTTCGGTCATTATAAAAACTTGGTTTAGAACTAAGGAGCTAGTTGGGTAATATACACCCGAAAGGATAGTAGTAACATCTTTAAAAACTACTAAAAAAGAAGTCAAATCATAAAGTTGGTCCCATTCAAAATCGGTTATAGCTACGGACTTATTTCTATCAACTAACAACGTATTAAAAGCATTTAAAGTATTACGTTGTCTTAAAATATTTTCAAACATAGTGTGAGTAGAATTTCACCTAGTATTATTATCATAGCATGGGCCTAGGGGACTTTCACCACATTGTATACGAAAACGTCTATAATTAGCTTGATGTTCGTTACTAGAACTATATATAGTTACTAATAAACTTTTAATTTTTGACGTAAATTATCACATATTTTTAATGCCGCTTGCACGGCCAAATTAATATTATGAGCAACACAGCGAGAATGAAAAAAGCGCCATTTAAACATGGTTTTAAGCGTAATTTTAGTAAATTCATAGCTCTCGTATTATTTTACGCATTATCTAGTGAAATTATAAAAACTTTATCGTTTATATTATATTCAATTAAAGTGTCATTTAAAAATTTTTGCAACTTACATCCCGTATGTGGATAACCAAACAATTTAAAAGCAATTGTACGTTTCATTAATAACCAAGACTCGGGATGAAACCAATAGGCCGTAACGGCTAAATAAGAATTTGTCGAACCATGTGGTGCGGTCCAAACATCACAAGTAACAGAAACGGTATGTTTATAGTTTAGAAAACCATCAATTATATTTGTGAGTCCCTAATCACTATTATGTTAGTGATTGTGAATCGTTAACAGTGAGTTAATTGTAGAAGGGGGGGGTTGAATACAATTAAAAACTTTTCTTTCTTTTTCTTTATAGTGTTATCTTTGTTTAGCCAGTTTTTAACAGTATTTAAATAACAGCAGTATGAACACAATTATATATATAAGGTAAACAGTTCAGTTGCTGATATAAACATAGCTGAAAGATAAATTCTTTATTAATGAAATTTATCTCTTGTTGATTTGCGGAATAGATTAGCCAAAGCTAATCTAAATCAAACGGTACAGCTATTACAAAGGAGATGAGCAGTAGTGGACAAACACGCTAACTGCTCACTCGCTGAGATAAGCTAGTAGTGGACAAACACGCTACTAGTTTACTCGCTGGTGTTAGTTGTATTTTAGACAAACTAGTCACTGACAAACAAGTGATAATACAAGTAATCGACACAAAATGAAGTACAACATACTACGCTATTTATAGACACTTAAATCCTTGATTTCCGGATCTGATGGACACGTGTCGCTGCTTGATTGGAGAGGTAGTTGAGATGTGATCTATCATGGCACGACATTCTGTCTTGGGAAATATCACCTTGTACCATAGACCAATCAAAAGCTTCCACGTTACTCTTTTCAAGTTACGAGGAACACGTGCTGCGCCGTAGTAACGCCGAATGTTGACTTCTTATTTAATGCGGCATTTAATGCTGCAGTCACTGATAGAAACAACAACTCTCCTCATTCTCGATGCGAGCTAACATGCTCTAAAGAATGACTTGAGCAGCTAATCTTCAGCGACTTCTTTTATTCAACAGATGAGAGAACTCAAGAAGACTTGGAGACTCTCGCTGATAGATGAGTATCAGCGACACACATAGTTGAGTCTTTGATCTTTATAAATTCTTCCTCTACTGGTCTAAGATACAATCAGCGACAAGAAAACCTTCAGCAACACAATCTTCAACTTGGATCATACTACATGTACAGAGAGTAATGCTCTCGCTGACGATGATCAGCAACACACAAAGTTGAGCATCATTCTTTTTCAGTAACTCAGAGTGAGAGAAGATCAGCGAACATGAACTTCAGCAACAGGAGCTTGACTTGAAACATTTCTTCTTAAGGAGATCTTCAATAAGTGGGTCAGAGACTTGAGAGAATAAGACACCATCAGTGACTTCGCTTGTCAGCGACTAATGACTTCAACAGTCTTGTTTTGTAGACATTATCTTAGTCTCCCCCTTAATCATTGAGATCAGCGACCATCTTGAGTTTGACGATCAGTGACTCAACAATCTCCCCCTAAATGGTTTAAGTCAGAGCTCCCTTAGACAAACTAGTTGCAGGAAGTTTTAGACTCAGCAATCTCCCCTTTACTTTGTTGATAAGTTGAATGTTCAGAGACTTGTCCTTGTAAATTTTTGTAGTTGAAAAGATTTGAGTCTCTAATAGTAGGTAGGTTGCCCAGTGACTTGCACTTGTAGATTTTCTTGTTTGAAGCCTCATATATATCATAGGATAAATATTTACAGAAGCTATCTATTACAAAATGTCTAAATTATTTATCTCTCCACATCTCCTCTTCTTTCACTATACCAAGCTCAGCTTCAAGTTCATATTTGTCTTTGGAGGGCAGGTATCTGAATTTTCTGGCTAAGGCTTCATCGAGAATAGCTTTTCTGATCTTTGAATCTGTTGGAAGCATGCTTGCTGACCTGATCAGGTGTATGAGTTGTTCTTGATCAACCTTCTCAAGTTCAGCTTCTCTCTGAAACCTAAGGGCACCATTTAGGTCCCTGTATACCAGACCCTTATCCCTTTCAGTGACCTCATGACCTTCAAGCTTTGGCACACCAGCAGGGATAGATAGATTAAGCCTTGAAGTGTTGGGAATTCGATAGATGCTGCTGGTACCTGATCTATACCTTGGACTAGGTGGATGAACAATTTCCTCACCATGTATGACAGTATCTTCTGGTCTGAGGAGTTGCAGCGACACCATTTTCTGATACAGTCTATCAATCTCCTTCATGACATCAACTTTAGCTGCACTTGTAGAGTGGCTGATAGCAAGCCTTATCTCATTCCATTCTTCTCTGTGCAGCTTGCATACTTGATCAAGTAGCATTGATTGAGTCTCTGAACCTCTTTGTATAAGTAGCTGAGGTTGAGATTGGTTCCTTGACTTTTTCAGTTTGACCTTGGTAATAGGTGCAGGGTTTGATCTCCCTGTCATTCTGGCAGCAAATCTTTTTCTATCTATCTCACCCCATTTCTTATCCACTGCTGTTTTGACAGCCCCTCTTTCTTTTTAGAGCTCTTGCTAGCTGACCTTTTCAGTTTTTGTTGCTCTAGCTCACTCTCTTCTATCTCAGCAAGTACTCTGGCAATTGCAGCATCAGACTCTTTTTGATCTTTCTTTTGTTTAAGAAGTCTGGCCCTTTCATTGGCATCTTTGGAGCTCAATTCCAGTAGGTATGCTCTGTCAGCATCTGATTGCTCTTTCAGCAACCTTTTCCTTTCTTGTTCTTCTCTCAACTCAGCGTGAAAGGTTATTTGTAATATCATCTCTTGCTCCCTATCCTGTCTTGCCTTTATTTTTCTGGCAACTCTCTGATCTTTTGTTTCACCAGGACAAGAGGTATCTGGGGCTGAGTCAGAGGAAAGGCATGTTGTAGGGGAGGTATCTGATGTGGTAGTGTTGGAAGGAGTTGCTGTGGAGATTGGAGTTATAGTTGCTGGGTTAGGTGTGGTTATTTGGATTGTTTGGGTTGTTGTGGTTGTAGTTGCTGTAGGTAAGGGTAGGTTTAGGGTTGCTGGTGGAGATGAAGGTGCAGCTACCTCAGATATGACAATGTGTAATTGAGGGTTACTGACCTGTTGTTTCTTTGATGGAGGAGTAGATGCAGGAGAGGTGTCACTGGTCCTTTTCCTTTTCATGACAGATGATATGGGTTGCTGATCTTCCATATTCACATCATCTTCATCATCTGATCCCTGACCATTTCCATGACCACCTCCATGGCCATCATCATTATTATCATTATCATCAGCATCATGCATGATGGTATCATCCTCCTCATCATCAGATGCATCAGCTACCACATCCCTATTCATCCACTCCCAGCGAGCCAATTCGTAGCTCACTGAGGTACCCTCAATCCTGGCAGTATCATCCACTGCCCATTGCTGTATCAGCCCATTGTAGTTCCTGAGCTCTTCAGCACTAAACTCAGGAAAGCTTTCAGCGACATCCACCATGTCAGTGGCTATCTCCATATCTACCCAATGCAGTTCAGCAACTGCAAGGGCCTCCAATTCAGGTTGCTCAGCGATAGGACGAAGTGCATAGGTAGTGAGCACAATGTCCCTGTGAGCCTTGTTTGATAGCGGATCAGTCATCTTATGGGGCATCTCTGGATCAGAGACCAAGTCTTCTTCTTCACTCTCCCCCTGACTGGTCTGCTCAAACTGATCAACTGCCCTAAGTATCTGATCAGTGAAGTATGCATTTTCCTCACGTAGGGCAGCGACCTCAGCTGTAGTCTGTGTAAGCTGTGAAACAACCTGTGGAAGCACCTTAATAACTTTGTCAGTGTTATAAAGGTAGTTGGATACAGAAATGGATAAGTCATTTTGGTTGGTGGTTAGCTGGGCAATAGCAGCAGCATGATTGGTGAAGTTGGTGTTGGAGGTAGAGGCTAGCTCAGTGACTGCATGGTTTATTGCAGCACTAGCATCAGCTACTGTTTGAACCTTCTCACTAACAAATGCACTCCATGGTTCAATGGAGTTGTACACATCAGTGAGAGCAGCAACAACATTCTGGAGGACAGAGACATTGCCAATAAGTGCCTCACGGTCTTCAGTGAGCATCTTAATTTGGGTTTGGGATTGGGCAATGTACTCCATCAGTAGCTGATCTAAAGTGGAGTGAGTGGAGGTGTTTGGGGGAGTAGTTTGGGTATTAATAATGGGGGTAGGTGTAGATTGGGCTACATGATCAGGGGGTGTGGTCTGATCAGCAGCAACTTGGATGTTGTCACTAGAGAAAGATGTGGGGGTTAGCTCTCTGATGGGCGAGTTGGAGGTAGGCAGAGGAATGGGTTGGGTGTCCTCAGAAGTGTCTATTGGCATGATTTCCTCATCATCAGCTTGTGATTTAGCTGGTGGTTCATTGGAAATAGAAGTAGCGACCTGTATCTCACCATGGGTCAGTGGTGAGACATTGACAGTCGGTGCAGTGATAGATGAGAGGTGGCCCGGGTCTGTAGCCAGTGGTGTGACATCAGCTATGAGTGTGTTATCACCCACTGATATCACTTGCCCTTTTAATGAAATGTCACTCTTCTGTGAGGATGACAAGTGGCTGGGTTGACTCGATCTGAGGGTGTGGGGTGCACCCGAATCCACTGCAGCTGTCTGTAGGTTTCCTTTTGTAGAGTCACTGAACTTTCGAGAGTCCAGTGAAGCAGATAAGGTTAAGGGTTCAGCAGTGGTGCCCTCAGTAACTGAACGTACAGTCACTGATTCACCACTGGCATCCGTAGATGTCTTCTTTTTGTTATGTCCCCGATCCTTTAATGTCAGGGACCCTAATTTGGATCTTTTCTTGGGAGCAGTAGGTGGTTTCTTGATTGGTGGTTGACCAACAGTAGTCACTGGGGGTGTGATCAGTGACGTGGTCGATGGGGGGGGGGGGCAGCAACTGACATTTGTACAGCAGTTACAGGCTGGGGTGCAAGGATCCCCGGATGCTTCATAAAAGCAGGTAGAACCACAGTCGCTGGTTTTGAGATAGATTGAGATCCTACCAGAGTGGGCTTAAATCCCTGAAATGATACCCTATCGTAGGCAGCAAACTGATCCCTAAAGATTAGTGAGAGATACCTAGGGTAAGGTACATATTTTGCCCTTGCAGGCTCAGCGACTTTGGTGATCAGTTCATTGAAGATCACACTTGCATAGTCAACTCGTAGAGAGTTGACCAGTGACCAACTGATCTGCACCTCCAGGGAGCTGAATTGATCATAGCTCCCTGATTTTGTGCCCAAAGATTGAATGAAATTAGTAAAAAGTGCATTCCAAACACCATCCATTTTGGTTTTATGGACCGTAGAGTACTTACGATTGCCACTGCCATCGACTGAGTACTTACACTCAATCTCAGTGAGCTCGACGAGGCCTTGTTTGGCAACGTCGCTCTCTGGCAGCGACTCGTATGACTCAGAGGTCGGCAGTTGTAAAAATAGAGCGAATGGTGTTGGCAATTATTATTATAGGTTGGGTACCATTGTCTATAAAACCCTGGAGTTGGGAAACACCAGAGACGACTAAGTGAGTGCAGGTACACTAGAACTCACTGAGCCATTCTGGGTTCATTTCCCCAGGAGACAAGGTAAGAGCAGGGAGGATAAAATGGATTTTTCAGAAAGTTAATTACCTCCGCATACTCAGGTTTTGTACAGGTTACATTTCCCAAATAGTTAGATTTGGGAACTGTAACGACAAGGGTCTCGCTGACCGCAGAGGCTCGAAGAGCTTTAATCTCTGGGGTAGAAGTGTAAGCATTATTGAAGAATTTTGTCCTTGCCATTTTTAAAAGAAAAGTAAGAATTTGAAAGTTGAGATATTTGCAGAAAAAAATGAAGAAGATGAAGTTTTAAAAAAGTTGGAAAGCGTAAAGAATGAAAAGGTAGGGGTTTCGCTGCTTATATACGGTTGCTGGTGTGAAAATGTGTGGTTATAACGAGTATGTACGTGGTCAAAAAGGTAAAATAAAATAAAATAAAAGTAGTTGGTGGTAGTGGAGTAGGGTGATGATGGTGAGTTGTGGTAACATTAAATGTTGATGGGAGTGGTGTGCCGAAAAAGGTATACGAGGTGTCAGAAAAAGTTTACCTTTTCGAGTTCCCATAAGATATTTTAATAAAGTATTTATGAAGAATATAAATCGTTACAAATTAAATACAATGTGTATTAATTGTAAGGAATATATGTCGATATAAATGCTGTATTAAATATTAACAAAAACTTTCGCTGATACAATATGTCTCAGCGAGATGAAAAATAGATTATATCTCAAAATAAAGTAGATATTATATTTCACATTTGATGTCGCTGATCAAATTTCAACTTAGAATACTAATCCAATCAGCTAGTCAAGTATGTGAATCATAAGATATAGTTTATTCATATGATATAAGGAATTTTCATGTGCAGTTACCAAGTATATAGTTTATTTATCATAACTATGCTCACTTATTGATCTGGCTGATTACATCAGTGAGAATAATAGGTCAGCGACTTAAAAGTATAAACTATATATTCAGTAACTACCATTTGTTAAACAATCAGGTTTTAATCATTCAGGTTCAGCATGCCCAACTCGCTGATGAGAAAGGTGAATCTTTTCTCATCTAAAGGTTTTGTAAAAATATCAGCGAGTTGGTAATCAGTTGGAATGAAATGTAATTCAATGTCACCTTTCATGAGGTGGTCCCTGATGAAGTGATATCTGACATCAATGTGTTTTGTCCTGAAGTGCATCACAGGATTGTTGGCTATGGCAATAGCACTTTGACTGTCACAATAAATTGGAACATTTACAAAGTCAAAGCCATAGTCAGCGAGCTGATTCCTCATCCACAGAATTTGAGCAGTGCAGGCTCCAGCAGCGACATATTCAGCCTCAGCAGTAGAGGTTGAGACAGAATTTTGTTTCTTGCTTGACCAACTTACAAGCTTTTCTCCAAGAAACTGACAGCTGCCAGAGGTGCTCTTTCTGTCCATCTTGCATCCAACATGATTAGAATCTGAATATCCCTTCAGTGAGAAATCTGAACCATATGGGTACCAGAGACCAAGATTTGGTGTACCCTTCAGATATCTGAATATTCTTTTGACAGCGAGCAAATGGGATTCCTTTTGATCAGCTTGATATCTAGCACATAGACAAGTGGAAAACATAATGTCTGGTCTACTAGCAGTTAAATACATCAGTGACCCGATCATTCCTCTGTAAGCAGTGATGTTTACAGATTTACCATTAGGATCAACATGTAATTTTACTGCAGATGACATAGGTGTAGCAAGGGATGAGCAATTGGTGAATTCAAATTTCTTTAATAAATCTTTAACATATTTTACTTGATTTATAAAAATACCAATTTTGGTTTGCTTTATTTGCAGACCAAGAAAAAATGTTAGTTCACCCATCATGCTCATCTCATAACTTTTAGTCATGAGGTTACTGAATTTCTTGCACATGTCATTGTTAGTAGACCCAAAGATAATATCATCAACATAAATTTGGACTAGTATGACATCTCTTTTATCCTTTTTAATAAACAGTGTGCTGTTAATTTTACCTCTGACATACCTACAGTTAGTTAAGAAGGTAGAGAGAGTATCATACCAAGCTCTGGGAGCTTGTTTTAGTCCATATAAAGCTTTATCCAATTTATATACATAACCTGGATGCTTGGGATCAGTGAATCCAGGTGGTTGCTTCACATACACTTCTTCCTGCAGCTTGCCATTCAAGAAGGCACTTTTCACATCCATTTGATATACCTTGAACTTCTTGTGAGCTGCATATGCTAAGAACAACCTGATTGCTTCAAGCCTAGCAACTGGTGCAAAGGTTTCATCGTAATCAATTCCTTCTTGCTGACAGTAACCTTGTGCGACCAGTCTAGCCTTATTCCTTATAACAACACCATCAACATCCATCTTGTTTCTGAACACCCATCTTGTTCCAATCACAGATTTCCCAGCTACTTGAGGTACTAACTTCCACACTTTATTCCTTTCAAACTGAGATAGCTCTTCTTGCATGGCAGCTATCTAGTGATGATTAGTGAGTGCCTCATCAACTTTCTTGGGCTTAATCAGTGACACAAAGCTTACAAACAAACAAAAGTTAGCAGATGCTGATCTGGTCTGGACTTTGGATTGAGGATCACCAATAATCAATTGATTATCAATATGTCTAGTCCATTTAGTCACTCGCTGAGGTTCAGCAGTGACTTGATGATTCATGGGTGATCCACCAGACACATCAGCATTAGAAGCAATGTTTGAGCTTTGATTTGGAAAGGGGGTGTTATTATTTTGATGCAAATGATGAGATGATGATGATGGGATATCAGCAGGCAGAGATGAAGTTCCTGAATTATTCTCAGCTAAAGTAGAGCCAGAAGTATCTTCAGGGACATTATCTTCCCTTTCAGAATCTGATGGATGAATCTCATGCTTGTCATCACTGATTGAATTAAAAATAAGGTTTTCATAATCTTTTGGATCAGTGAGTGATTCATCATAAGATTCATCAAAGGTAACATCCATTGATTCTTCAATAAATTCCCTTCTTTTATTGTAAACTCTGAAAGCTTTTGAAATGATTGAGTAACCAACAAATATACCTTCATCAGCTTTGGGATCAAACTTCACTAAGTGATCTCTTTTGTTTAAGACATAGCAGGTACTGCCAAAAACATGAAGAAAACTTATGTCAGGTTTTCTCCCCCTTAATACCTCATAGGTTGTCTTATCATGTCTCTTGACAATCAGAGACCTATTCTGAGTGTAGCAGGCAGTGTTAACTGCTTCAGCCCAGAAGTGGGTCTTAAGGCCAGCATCTATGAGCATTGACCTTGCTGATTCAATTAAGGTTCTATTCCTCCTCTCTGCAACACCATTTTGCTGAGGTGTTCTTGGTGCAGAGAAGTTTTGAGAAATACCTTTTGAATCACTGAAACTTTCAAGGTCAATATTTCTGAATTCAGTGCCATTATCACTTCTTAAATGTTTAACCGAGCAATTATTTAAGTTTTCCATCTTTTTGATAAAGGATATGATTTCATGTGTTGCATCACCTTTGGCTTTGAGGAAGAATACCCAAGTATATCTGGAATATTCATCCACAATTACCAAGCAATACCTTTTACCACCAAGACTAGGAGAACTCACTGGACCAAATAGATCCATATGCATCTGTTGAAAGCATTCTGTCACTGAAGATGTTTGCTTGCTTTTGAAAGAAGAGCTGTGATGCTTTCCCTTTTCACACGCTGAACAAAGCTTGTCTTTGTCAAAAGTAAGCTTTGGAAGACCATTTACCAAGCTATACTTGCTGAGCTTGCTGATGGCTTTGAAGTTCAAGTGAGAAAGTCGCTTATGCCATAACCATTTTTCTTCTGAAACGGTTCTGGAATAAAAGCATGTTCCCGATTGTGCTGAGTCCATATTGACTACATATGTATTTCCTTTCCTTTGAGCACCCAGGACAACACTTCCATTTTTGTTGTAAACAACTCCAGCTTCATGATCAAACAACACTTTATTCTTTGCATCGCAGAACTGACTGATGCCTAATAAATTATGCTTCAGTCCTTCAACATATACCACCCTCTTAAACATCACATTTCCATTGGTCAAGACCCCATACCCTCTGGTCTTACCAATGTTGTTATCACCAAACACTACATCAGGACCTCTTTCATCCTGGTAGTCGCTGAGCAGGGACTTACATCCGGTCATATGTCTGGAACACCCACTGTCCAGATACCAGATTGTTTCTCTAAGAATGCCCTACATCAGAAGTAAAATGTTAGTTCAATTTATGAACCCATCCTGAGATGGGTTCATGGTGGATAAGCCCTTAACTTGGCTTCCACTGACCAGCAAGACATTTGACTCACTGTTGGTGGTTGGTTGGACACAAGCTTGTACTGATGAACAATCTGTTGACACATGTTGTCTATTTCCACACTTATAGCATTTTTTATTTGTGGCTTTAGATTTCTTTTGCTCAACATGATTATTTGATTGAGATTTGAAAGAGTTCAGACTTACTGTCTCATTCTGTTTCTTTGACTCCAAGTCACTGATGACAAGATCATCAGTCACTGGAGTGTTAGAACTGTGGTTGCTGAATAACTTTTGATCAGTAGTACTGATGGGAACTAGATTAATTGTTGACTCATTTATGCTCAAGTCTTTCAGTTCATCAATACTTGCAGTTATATCACAGTTGTCAGTGACCAGCGAGCTTCTAACAAAGTGATTTGGTTTAGGCTCGCTGAAGACTGACATTGGCTCAAAAACAAAGTTTGAAAAGGATTGATCAGGCTTGAATATTTGATCAATACTTGTGGCATCAGCCAGAGATGCAGTTGTGTCATAATCACCTCCCAGAATAGCTTTCACTTGTTTTGGAATTTGATTATTGACACACTGATTTACATTTAATGCAGATTTGCACCATGACTTCATAACTTCATTGAGTTGAGAAAATTTGGTTTCAAAACTTATTTTCTCTTGAATGCACATTTGATTTGCATGTATTTGTGCATCAAGTTCAAGTTTTAGATCTTTCATTTTCAACAAATTTTCTTCTTGAAGTTTAAGTTTAGATGTTAAGTCATTGATCATGCATTCTTGCCTTTTCTGAATGTCATGAGCATTTGATAGATCAACTATCAAAGTCTTAAAGATATTCTCCTTTTCAGTCACTGAAGCTGATTTAAAACAATGTACCTTGTAGAGAGTCTCTGGGTCCCAGCCGGATGCTGAACATTTCTTAGCTACTTCTTTGATGTTATCATGGAAGTCAGCATCATCAGCCATCAGGCAGTAATCTCTATCTAAGCAAATCATAGCTTCTTTTTCATCAGATAATGAGGTTGAGTCAGAGTCGCTGAAGGATCCTTCTTCAGCGACGAATCCTTTTCCCTTTTTCTTGCCAATTTTGGACATAGCTTTCAGCTTCTTGTACTTTGACTTGTACTTGTTGTACTTGTCATTTCTGAAGCTGGGCCTTTGTTCAGGGAGAGGATTGACAGCTTTGGATCTACAGTCAGCAGCAAAGTGACCAGGTTTGCCACATTTGTAGCAGTCACCTTTTGACTTTGAGATATCATTTGATGGTGCACCAGCAAATTTGTTGAACCTTGTGTTCTTTCTGAAATTTGCAACCATCATGGCCATATCTCTTTCCCGCTTCTCTAGTTCTTCTTCATAGCTGACTTCAGACTGACTGTCAGCAGCACAACCTTCCTCATCTGCAATCAGTGACTTTGAACTCATCTGGGTGATCTTAACTTTCTGCCTTTGATCAATCTCTTCTAGCTCAGCTACAAGGGCATTGGAAATCTTTTGACTGCCTAGTGCAGCACGAATGTGCTCATTTTGATCAGCCTGTTTTTCAGATTGTTCCCAGTTTAATAATATACCATAAACTTGAGTTAGATTGAGAGAAGTATAATCATTACGTTGTCGAGTACATGTTGCAATGGTTCCCCAAACTTTTCTAGGCAACAGTTCTAGAAATTTTTCAACAACAAATCTTTGGTCTTTACCTATATTAGCCTTTTCCATTTTATTTATTAAAACTTGATATCTAGTATAGGTGGAGGCCAGTGACTCATTGGGTTCCATGGCAAACAGTTCATACTGACGAGTCAGATTTACTTCTCTACAGCGAATGATGTCGGGGGTTCCAATATAAATATTTCTTAAAGTGTCCCACATGTGTTTCGCTGTACTGCACAATCTAATGGACTCAAACACTTCATCAGGAAGTGACATGCTTATGTGTATTTTAGCTTGTTTATCCAGCCTAACCATGCGCCTATCCTCATCTGTCCATTGTTCCTCCCTTTTTGGCATAACCATTTCTGGTAGTGCAGGAGTGGTTGCAGTGGCTGCAACGGCAGGAATAATGACAGTGGGGGTGTGAGGACCGTCAGTTTTTACAGAACAAAGACGATCATCAACAAGGTCTAAGAACATCATCATCCTGGACATCCAAGTTTCAATTCTTGATGGGTCAAATGCTGGAGGTTTTGTAGTGGAGCCATTTCCCTTCTGGTACTCAGAATCAACACAACTGTATTTAACGGATTCCATTGCAGATCTGGTTAAATTATATTTTAAACCAACTCTGCTCTGATACCAATTGTGAGTCCCTAATCACTATTATGTTAGTGATTGTGAATCGTTAACAGTGAGTTAATTGTAGAAGGGGGGGTTGAATACAATTAAAAACTTTTCTTTCTTTTTCTTTATAGTGTTATCTTTGTTTAGCCAGTTTTTAACAGTATTTAAATAACAGCAATATGAACACAATTATATATATAAGGTAAACAGTTCAGTTGCTGATATAAACATAGCTGAAAGATAAATTCTTTATTAATGAAATTTATCTCTTGTTGATTTGCGGAATAGATTAGCCAAAGCTAATCTAAATCAAACGGTACAGCTATTACAAAGGAGATGAGCAGTAGTGGACAAACACGCTAACTGCTCACTCGCTGAGATAAGCTAGTAGTGGACAAACACGCTACTAGTTTACTCGCTGGTGTTACTTGTATTTTAGACAAACTAGTCACTGACAAACAAGTGACAATACAAGTAATCGACACAAAATGAAGTACAACATACTACGCTATTTATAGACACTTAAATCCTTGATTTCCGGATCTGATGGACACGTATCGCTGCTTGATTGGAGAGGTAGTTGAGATGTAATATATCATGGCACGACATTCTGTCTTGGGAAATATCACCTTGTACCATAGACCAATCAAAAGCTTCCACGTTACTCTTTTCAAGTTACGAGGAACACGTGCTGCGCCGTAGTAACGTCGAATGTTGACTTCTTATTTAATGCGGCATTTAATGCTGCAGTCACTGATAGAAACAACAACTCTCCTCATTCTCGATGCGAGCTAAGATGCTCTAAAGAATGACTTGAGCAGCTAATCTTCAGCGACTTCTTTTATTCAGCAGATGAGAGAACTCAAGAAGACTTGGAGACTCTCGCTGATAGATGAGTATCAGCGACACACATAGTTGAGTCTTTGATCTTTATAAATTCTTCCTCTACTGGTCTAAGATACAATCAGCGACAAGAAAACCTTCAGCAACACAATCTTCAACTTGGATCATACTACATGTACAGAGAGTAATGCTCTCGCTGACGATGATCAGCGACACACAAAGTTGAGCATCATTCTCTTTCAGTAACTCAGAGTAAGAGAAGGTCAGCGAACATGAACTTCAGCAACAGGAGCTTGACTTGAAACATTTCTTCTTAAGGAGATCTTCAATAAGCGGGTCAGAGACTTGAGAGAATAAGACACCATCAGTGACTTCGCTTGTCAGCGACTAATGACTTCAACAGTCTTGTTTTGTAGACATTATCTTAGTCTCCCCCTTAATCATTGAGATCAGCGACCATCTTGAGTTTGACGATCAGTGACTCAACAATATTTTTAAACGCATAATTTCTAAGGGTAGTACGGCTTACTTGTTGGTATTGCGGTTGTAGTCTCTTTTTGATGATACTCGTAAGCCGTTGGTTGTAAAAGTGGTTGAATGGAAGCGCCTCTTGGATGACAAACTTGGTAAAATCTTCTCGAAGAGCATCATTGTCGTATATAAATACCCCACCATCCGAAGCAAGTGTCGATTGTGAGGCATCTTGACTAGTCGATCTACAAGCCGTGGTCATGTGAGCTCGTAATGTGGAGTTTGATGAAGCGTTATAAAAGTTTCCACATCTCTTGAAACGAGCCTTACTCGCCCCATCATTCATAATGCACAAATCATAATTCACCCAAACTTCTTGGTTCCGGTTCGTTGATTTAACTTGCACAATATCTTCATTTGTGTAAGTTTTCTTTCGTACATTACTACCAACGGAACCGGAACCGGAAGCTTGAGATTGTATATTTTCCATTTCGCAAACAAAAAGAGTATATATATATATATATATATATATAGTTTTTGAGAGAATATGATAAAAAGTGATTGAATTAGAGAGAAATTGATAGATTGTGATGTGGTTTAAACCTAAACAAACCACCTATATCTATAGTGTGAGTGAGGGGGCAAAAACACCCTAAAAAATTCAAAAAACACCAAAATCCGCTCCTCCAACGACTAGGAGCCGTTTTATGTTTTTTTTGAAAAAAACCCGGTTAAAACCGGTTTTTTCCCATAACCGGTTAAAACCGGTTTTTGAACTGGTAAAAAACCGGTTGGAGCCCAAACTCAAAACCGATCAAAACCGGTTGGGTTTTCAAAACCGGTTTTGGTTTTTAAAAAACTGGTTTTCCTAATAACCGGTTATCGGTTTTCGATCGGCTTTTCCAAAAAATCGGTTTTCGGTTTGCACCACTAGCCCCCAATTTATTTTCTTCAAATATACTCAAAATCTCTTAGTATTTAGGCATGTTTTTCATTAACTTAGTTCTTTAAAGAAGGAAAATTATCAAAATACCCCTACTAACAATCAAAGTGACTAAAATATCCTTATCTAATTAAGATTAAAAGAAATTATATTTTCTCTAAAAGTTTTATGAAAAGTCAAACGAATTCTATATTTGAAATGTATTATTAAAAAACCATAATCAATTGAATATCGTAGTCTATTTTTAAGCTATTATTTAATTTAAAATAAAACTCTAATTTTAAAGTTTTAAATTTCTTTTAGCTTGATATAATTATCACATGAATTTTTCTAAACAAAGCCCTTAGGGCTATTGTTAATACAATTATACATGCATATTTTATTTGTACATTTGAATTAAAAATTAGAAGTCATAGGAGAGAAAAAGTTAGTTATCATTTTAGTACAACTATTTAAGCATGTCTAAAAGGTTTATCAAGAGTCCTAAGGGCTTTGTTTAGCAAAATCCTTATTATATTGTTATTTTTTCAAATGTTAGAGCACACGGTGTGGCATTACGTGGCATCACCGTTCAAGGGCGAGAACGTCGTGCGACGGCGTTCTATCGCACCGTGCCGGCGTTCTCGCCGGCGTTCCAGTCACTGTTTTGGCTCTGGCATCCCATTTCAGACGGCGAATAGGCGACATTCTTCCTTTTTTTTTGTTGCCTTTTTCCCTTTTCTTTCCTTTTTATATCAACAAATATATACGATTTGTGTTTGTGTTTCTGAGCGTATGCAAGGTTGAAGAAGAAGAAAAAGAAGATTGAAAATACATACGGTGTCTGTGCGTATGCAGAGGTTGAAGAAGAAGAAAAAAGGTTACTGTTCTATGTAAACTATTTAATATATACTGGGCTTAAAAAATAAATTGGGCCAAACCCATAATTAAAAAAAGGCGACTGTTCTATTTAAATTATTATTGTGTTTATGCAATTTAATGTTATGAATTGTAATTTTTTTATTTGTTTTAATAAATGAATTGTTATTTTATATAATTTCGTTGTTATTTAAATTAATTTTGTTGAACTATTTGCATTAACAAAACAATTAAAATAAATAATAAAAAACTCCAGAACACTATCCACAACAGTGTGAATTCAGTTTCATCACACCACAGAATTCTTATTTTCAACATTATCCAGAACACTGTTCAGAACACCGGTTACCACATCCTGTACTCTTATTAACTATCAACTATTTAGGTTATAAAGCATATTTTATTACCAATATCTAGAATTGTCATGCACAAAATATATGAGTAGTGTAGACAATACTAACATGCGAATCAAATATTGATTATTCAACCCTTTGCTAGGTGTAAAGTTCGAGCAAAAAGTACAGCACATGAAAACACGGAATACGAATATTTGAAGTTTTCCCGCGCTTAGATGATACACAAAACCCATCCATCCTTCGTCTGCAATCAAACTCTGGCTGACCACCATGGCCACCGCTAACCACCGTGACACACAACCGTCCCTCACACCAGATGACATCATCCGATTAGCTCAATACCACACCACGGCACCGCTGCATCCCTTCCTCCTATCCCCAACCTCTCACGAAACCCTAGTCTCCCACCTCCACACACTCCCTCCGGCCACCGTATCAAATTACACGTCATCTCTACTCTCTCTCCTATCGCCATCGCTTTCTCTCTCTAACCTAATCACACCGCTCCTTAGTTCCTACATCAATTTATTCAATTCCAGTACAATTCCACACGATCGCCATTCGTCTAAGACCGTACACCTATTCAGTACTCATCTCGAAAACGTACCGGTAGCTGAACTACAATCGATTTCAGATTTAATTGTGTCTGGTATATCGGATGCGAATACTGATTTAGATGATTTTCAGTTGCTTGACTTGCTTCCTAATTGTTTACATATTATCTATAACTGTAATGAGATTGACAAACCTCGAGATTTGGTCAATGCGGTGTTTGACCGTATATTAGAGTGTCGTTGGTCGGGCGTTTTGTTGGTGAAACTTGTTTCGATTATTCGAGAGCTTCAGTTCATTGATAAGGGGAGAGGTAGGGAGTTTGTACGGAAGGTGTTTGATGAAATGCATTGTGTAGAATTGCAGGATTTGCCGTCTTTAGTTTATCAGCTGTTGGTGTTGGCTTCGAAAGGGTTTAATAGAAGAGAGGTGATTGAAGGTATCGTTGTGTTTTTTGGTACAGAACTGTGTTTGAAAAAGGCGAGTTCGAATATTGTTAGGGAAGTCGAAGGGACTGTATTGTTACATGTGAACTTTGCAGTAAAGCAAGATCCTTCGTTAGGACAGGAAGTTATGGGGCTTGTGAGGTCGGATATTCGGGTGATTGATCACTTTGTTGTTGGGTTGTTGTTGTCAATATCAAGGATTAGGAGGTATAGTGAGAGCTCAATGGGAACATTGAAAACAGCTTTGATAACTGTTTATAAGGATTACAAGTTTTCTAGGTACCTATTTTGTTACATGAGATGATTCTAAATGTTTTCACATTATAACCGGTAGAATGATAATGATCAACATATTACCAGTTCATGGTGCTGGAATCACGTGTATAATATATAACATCAAATTGTTATCTTCATACACTTTGATCTCCATATCTAAGTTTTATCATTGGCCTGAGTTATTACATGTCATAAAGATTGATCTTTGTGTTAGTATTGCTATTGATGGAGTATTTTACATTTCAAAAAGACCAACATTTGAGTTAGAATTGTTATCCATAGCATGAGTTACAATTCATTAAGAACTTCATTTTGTTAGTATCTTCATTTATTCAATTCAGCCTGAGTTACCTTCTGTTTGTATCGATTGACCTGAGTTGCATGTCATACTATGAAATCTTATTTTCAGTAACAGTAACACAAATTACAATTTCTTACCATTGATTTGTTCTGTCTGTTTCATCCTCGTACAGACATTGTAAATGGCTACCGGATGGCTTAAGGGAGGAGTATTTAAGTAATGCCATAATGACAGAGAAAGCAGTGCTAAGAGCTGTATATTTCCTGTTTCTCAATTTCATACTTTGATAGCTGTAATTTTACTATAACATTCTACTCACGGAGAATAAATATGCTTGATACATTATGTCTTATTAGTCTGTCATGTTTTGGTTACTGATTTTAGGTTAATGTGAGTAATTATGGAAGAGAGCATATCGTTCCTAGCATAGTGCAGCTGGGCTTTGTGTTGCTAGAATCTGTGGAGGAGATTAGCCATAAAGATCTTGGAAAAACTGGTCTTATGGGTTCCCAAGAGCTGGGCATTCAGATTGTAAATAGTTTATTTGAGGTTCATGATATGGCTCGAAATGAGGTTAGTATCAACACATTGTGCTTCTGATCATGAATTACTCATTTACAGCATTTTGTTTCACCAAATTTGAGACTTTCTCTCATCAAAGAACATCTTTTCTTTCTACACGATAAGTTCATTTTATCTATCAATTCCATGAGCAATCTGATTTTCCGGTCACTTGAATATCTGATTATTACTACAAATAGAAGAAGCAAATCATAACATTAGATTCCATTAGCTCATTTTGCTACAGCTGATTATCTGAATAAATATATGAGATAACTTTTAAAACACACATCTAAACACCCCTCTAAAAGACTGCCATTCATGTCACTTTGAACTTTATATGTTGGTTTTCAATTTTAAACATATAGGTCTTCTAGTAATCTAGTTGAAATAAATGACTCTTTGCAGTAGCATCGGTACAACTGTCGCTGTAGATGCTTATTAATCTAACCTTATGTTGCACAGAATATTGATGTATATTTCTAATATGCAGATAATTGAGCAATGTAAATTCAGAATATACTCTCTTAAGCATGAGCAGAGTTTAGCGATCATAAGGTATCAAAAGTTTTTCATATGTTTTTGTTGTAGCCTCAATTAAGTAATTAATCTTGATATGCTTATGCTTTATTGATACCCTTCTTTTTTGATAGGTTACTTGGTAACCTAGTGCAGAACTACCCATATCCTATGTTGGAATATGTTTCACATTTGAAGGAATTGTTAGATTACTTTGGTTTCATGCAAAACAAGGTTGCTTCCCATTTGATTAGCATTTTATTGCCACTCATCAAGTACAGTCATAACCTTCAGGTTTGGATTTTCCCCACTGTTTATTCAATAATTCAAGTAGAGGTGGCATTGTGCCAACTTCAACCCATTTACTTATGGATGGGTCAATTTGGGTTATGTTTTCTCTAATGGGTCAGATGGGGGTGAAAGTTATTAAAGTGTTTTTTTATGCACAGAACCCATTAAATCAGTTTATATATATATATATATATATATATAGAGTAGTGATCAAGAGGGAAGTGCCTTTTTTGGGGAAGGGGGAAGCGCATCAAGAAGCATATTACAATTATCAATCAAAACGTCAACAAAAAATTATTTTTACCGGTAAATAGTAATTAAAATCGATGCTATAAAGAATATTTTAACGAATGAATTTCATTTTTAAGTCATAACATTAGTTGATGAATATTTATGTAATAAATTGTTAATATTCACTGTGATGAATATTAACTAATATGCATCACAATGCATATTAAAATTTCACATTATTTGAAAAATATTTTTATTGTTATTATTCATCACAATGCATATTAACTAATATTCACCGCAATGAATATTAACGAATTTGGATCTAATATTCATAAATCGATGTTATAACTTGCAGAAAGAATTTATCAAGGAAGCTTAACATTCATAGCATCGATTCTGATTAACATTTATTAAATTTCAGTTAGCTTTTTTCGAGATTTGTATCGGTGAAGGTAATATGCTTCTTGATGAATACTAACGCTTCCCCTTCCCTAAAAAAATGCACTTCCCTCTGGATCATTCCACTATATATATATATATAGTGGGAGGTTCAAATGAGAACCACTCTAAAGTTGAGAACTTTGAGAACCACATCAAATACGTGTTTGTTCATATGTGTTTAACTTCAATCATATGTGAACATTGATGTACGTTTAACTGAAAAAGAAAAAAGTAAACAAAATTCTAAATTTATATCGAAAAACACATTTTAACCGATTTGTTCACATTATCGTTCACATCTGAACATATATTTGATTTTTTTGCGTTTTTCGATATAAATTTAGAAATTTTTTTGACTTTTTTCTTTTTCAATTAAACGTACATCAATGTTCACATATGATTAAAGTTAATCACATGTGAACAAACACGTATTTGATGTGGTTCTCAAAGTTCTCAACTTTAGAGTGGTTCTCATTTGACCCATCTAGACCCGGACCTATTTAGACCCGACACGACCCATTCATTTTGCCACCTCTATAAAATATGTACATGCATGATCTTTATCTTCTCAGGAATGTATGTAGACTAAATCTGACAATAACTTGGAAGATTTGTCAATCCATGTTTAATTTACTCTCTAAGAACATGTAAGTTTCCCCAACATTGCAGGATTACATTATTTTGGTGGTGCGGAAAGCTATGTTCAGACAAGAAGATCAAATTCGCATAGCTGCAGCTGAAGCTATTATAAATTTAATTTTTGCAGAAAAACATTCTAAACAAAATAGGCCATGTTGTTATCAGGAATCCGCTAGCCAAGCTAGTAGTAGCCAACAACCTGAAATACCCCGTGGGATGAGCACTGATCTTTTCAAAGAGCTCAGTGGTTTATTGCAACGATGTCTTTACCAGCAGGTTATTTTAACAAAGTTATTACTGTGCTGCAGTTGGAGCCATTGTCAATCTAGTGAACTGACCAATCCAGAACTGAAAAACAAAATTTTGTGGGTCTCTTAATGTATTGAGATTGAAGTCTAGAACTACTGGACCGAATCTAGAACAAGTATTTAAAAAAATTTAGAACTGAGAAGTGCCTAATATCTTCTCTTATACTGAGAACCAAATAAACGTAACTGGTGCCGGCCCGGTTGCAGTTCAGTTTTTCTGGTTATCTTGGTCCTGACCGAGTTTTGCACACCTCTCTACGAGTAAATGTGTCATTGAGGTCTTGTTGTTGTACTTATATGCAGGCTAAAGTGAAAGAGATCGTCTACAGGGGGCTTCTAAAACTTGTGCTGATTGATCCGCTAACTGCAGGGGAAGCTTTTGATTTTCTCTTGCCTCATTTTATGAAGTTCTACAAAGAAGTAAGTAGTCCAGGAATCCAGGATAGTTCATTTATGTTTTAAACATTTAACAGCCATGTTTCCATTCCATGATTGACTTTATGCATTTTGTTACAGGATGGTCAACTTGGTACAATCCAGTGTATCAAGACGGATAATGGCAAAGTTATTATAGCAGAACCACTGGATGATCTCCTATTTTGTGTCTCATGGATTCTTTTACTTCAGCCACAAACAAAATATGATGTTCGTTCAGTTTCTTTTGGTTTCTCACTTACACAGGACAATGAGGTAATTGAACTTGTTACAAGTGAAACGAAAGAATATTGTTAAGTTATGTGTTTTAACAATGAATAAGAGCAGGCAGGAGGAACACATTCTGGCGAGTCATTCTCCAATGCGTTATTCGAAATTCGTAAACTTTTAAGAATTGAAAATTTGGAAGGTCAGTGGCTAAACCTAAAATTTCCGTTTATTGTATTTTGCAATATAAGTCACGATCATTGCCTATTGTAATCAATAAACATATACATATTTTACTATCGTTATCGCTGCTCTCTTTTTTATCTTATGTTTGTTTGGATGTTTGCCTGAGGATGCAAACGTGTTCTGTGGGTAGAGAGTTGTTTTCACATTACAATATGCGACCTCTGTATTAGGAACCATGTTCATTTCACTCACAATAACCCAGTAAGCTAAATCTTTTGAAAGTTGCTCAACTTTTCACATGTGAAAAAAAGATGAATGTTACCCAAAGATGAATGTTACCCAATACAACAATCAAACAAAACTATGTTACATATTAATGCTATAAACTGCTTCATAGTTATTGTTTTGTCGAGTTATATAACATGAAATATTGATTGTTGGTCCTTATTAGTCACATTGAAGATTTGATGAAAATGGTATAATGAATAGAACCTAATTGTATGTACGTATGCATGTCAGATCAGGCTTACTTAGTCATACCAAGGATGTAGGCTCCACTCCCCAACAGGGAGAGAGAGACAGATATAGTGCTCGGATTTTGTCAGGTATCATCGAAGTGATATTGAACACCGTTGCTAATGAATTGGAGAAGGCAACTAACGAAAAAAAGATTGAGTTGGAGAAAGAATTTATAGATCTTGTCGATCTATACGAGTCCTTGGAGAAACATAGTTCTGCATCTGCACATACTTCACAAATTAGCGGTACTAGAAAAGGGATAACACAGTCTACAGCTCTTGATCTAACATATAAAAATGAATTGGACAGCACAAAGTCCTCTATAGAAAGAGCTTCTTTCTTGGCAACTTCGAGCATCTCTCAGTTGTTTCAAACATCGTTTGAACTGTACAAGCATGATGCTACGAACATCAAACTCTTGTCTTATGTTTTAAATGCCACCTTTTGCCAGATAAAATCCTTTTCTTATATGGCAAAAGATGATCCATTAAAGGGCTTGATCTATGGGGATATTAAGGTGCTCGGTCCCCCCTTGCTGAAATCAATCTGGTTAATCATGAGGGTAGATCAAAAGAAAATAGAAGCTAATAAGGGTAAAAAGGACAATGAAGATAAAAAGGGTCTCGTTCTGTTAGCTCTAAGGGGCTTGAAGGAACTGCTAACAGTCAGTTCTCAAAGTCCAGAGGAAATGAGAGAAGTTGAAGACATGCTATCAGATTCTGTAGATGTGCTTGATTCTGAATGCAATCACGATGGTATAGTTAATGGAAACAACGAACAAAGGGAAGAAGTCTTTTTAACAAAGATCGTGAAACCCTTGTTCTACAAGCTTCTTCATGCAAAGCTGTTCCATGAAGTTGAGGTAATATCTCATCAACTACCTTGTTTATATATAGGTGACCTAATTGCATAAAGTTATAGGTAATCTTGGTTATGATTTTTAGTTTGGGTAATCTATTTTCTTAGTATTAGATAAAAATATTAAAGTTTCAAACTTTTGATTAAAGGTATTTTACGTAAGATATCCAGCTTCAGAAGCCAGATAAAAGAAAAGCTACCAACACATTAGTTATCACAGTAAGCCTGTCAAATTATCTCAAACTGGATACTTAAAAGTTAATTACTAACCAAAATAATTTATACTTTAATAGCTCTGCATGGCTTAATATTTTAATTACCCAGATATCGATTCAACCAATGTTGGTTATGACATTGTGCAATCAGCCATTTATGGGTCCTAAGTGTAGATATCATTTGACTTACATATCATCATGTTATCAGATCCTGTGTGATATCGCAAAGATTGTTGGGAACACGTCTAGTGTCAGGAGCAATATTCTTGGAAGCTGGGCAATATGCGTGTGTAAAACCAGTAATGTGGCAAACCCAAAACTTGCAAAAAGTTTAGTCACTTTAGCACTATCATGCACTCGGGCTCCAAATGATTTGGTTGTTGCTCGAGAAATGGCACTGGAGTTGGCTAAAACTATGGGATCACCGTCAGAGAAGGCTGAAACTTATGGTATTATAAACCGTTCAACAGAAACTGCTATAGCATCCATGATTTTGCAGTTGAGTGAATCAGCAATTAATGACATGGACCGACTCAGCATGAAGTTGAAGACATGCTTTGTTGGTGCTTATAAAGATGAAAAACATAACCCATATTTCACGTTGGAGGATACTTTATACCAGAGGGCTGAAGCTGTAGTAGAACTGTTATCTTCTTTTGTGGTGATGACCCTTAAGGGTAACTCTTCCTGGAGTTCTTTTAAGTTTTAACAAGTCTGACTTTTAAGAATATACGATAAATTACCTGGATTTATTATTTTGCAATTTGCAGATCCACAAGCTGAACATCTACTCAGATTGGCTGCTAAATTCTACAAGAACTTAGCTAGGATTTCAAAGTTCCATATAGCACCTAAAGGTTCCAAGCAAATCTTACCCAGCCTCAAGTGCCAGAAACTTGTGGAAGTGACTTGCAAGCAGCTAACAGCCCCCTTGTATGATTTTGTGGGATCAATGCAGCAGGTATGAAATCTTAGTATCCTTCGTTCTTTATATATCCTTTTTTGCAAGTGTATAATACTTATTTAATTATGTCTTAGTTCTTAAATCAAACTTGGCATGTATCTTGATTACACTTGGCAATTGGGTCAGGTTGGGTCACAGGTCAAAACGGGTTGGGTCAAAATGGGTCCATGGGTCAATTGGGTCATATATTGTAATTGGGTCGAACAAGTTGAGTTAAATCCGGGTAGGGTCAGGTTGGGTCGGGTCGACCCATTATTTTTAAACTATCTGGAATATATTAAATAAGGTATTTTAATGTTTTTTAGCGGATATAGTATAGATATTTTTATACTAGTTTATTAGTAATTAATTAATTAATATATTATATTATATTATATATTAATTTAATTTAATTAATTTAATAGTGTTAAAGTAGGACTAGAAAACCAATAAGGGAGTATACTGAAAAGTTTAATTGGAACCGTGTGCGTGCACTTAAAAGTCCAAACCGCTTTGTCTTTTTTTGGGATAAAAAACGGTACGTCTTTCCGAAATTCATTTATCCGGCAACAACCTACCGACAATGGTGCTACATACGCCGGCGGTCAGCTACGGTGGCATATCCGGCGGCCATGGTGGTACTTCCACCGCTAAGGATGAACATCCATCGGTTACGTTTTGACGGCGTTTGGTGGTCAGATATGGTGAGAACACGGTGGCACGGAGGTCGAGAGTGGTGGAACGTGACGGACTGACAGTTCAGGTTCGACCCTCTCCGACCCGTTGGACCCGTTCTCTCTCTACACTGCAATTTGAAGTCGACCTGTTAGACCCGCTTGTTGATTTGCCATCATCTCATTCCCACCTGTAAAGGATTTCTTTTAAACCCAATCAACCCGTTTTCTATCCAATGAGTTTTGATTGCCAGGTCTAATCTTGATACAGTACAGACTCTCTCCACATGAGAATTACCCCGTATAACATTTGTCTAAGTTTTTTTATGACTCAATTGTTTTAGTTATAAAATTATAGGCAGGCAACATTACCAAAAGTAATGACATCAGTTCTATGTGATCATTAATGATTATACCGGGCAAAAACACAACTTTAGAGTAAAGATTTGACCAAAAAATAAAATGTTGAAATTTATTAAAAGTTGTCATTCTCACCATTTGTTACAACAGTTGCAGAACCAACAAGACAACAAAGCGAGTAAAGGGATGATAAACAAGATCAAAAGGGAGAACAGATGCATCCCAGATTTGATATTTCAGATAGAAGACTATGAAAAGTATCTGATTCTACTTAGCAAAGCTAGTAAAATCAACCTGTTAAGGCATGCAAAGCGTAGCATTGCAAGAGACTTCAAAATAACAGACCCACAAGATAAACCGCACCAAGAAAATGGGTCTAACGAGCAACCCAACAAGGATAACGAGTCTGCACCTCAAAATAATTTGGTCCAAGACTCTGAAGATGTTCAAGAAGCTGCAGTAGAAATGGAACCGGCTGTAGAGGATTCTGAGCCCTATGTTGAAGATGACAATATGGTTCCCAGTGCAAAGAGAAGCAGAATTGTTTATGATTCGGATGATGAGGCTTAAAAGAGTCCTGGTAATTAGCTGTCATAAAGGTTATATGTATAGGATGCTATATCCTTGTTACTATCCATTATACTATTCCTATATGATACAACCATCAAAGTTGAGTTTTTCCATTAAAGGTCATAACATGACTTGGCAACCTTCAGTATCCAATCTTGACAACTAATCATGTCTCGTGAACGGGACCTTTGGCAATTGGCAACTACTGAAGAGATGTAATGTGCTATCCACATCAACTTCAAGCAATTTGTCTAGTTACCAACTAAGCTCCATGTGGCCACCTGAGCAACAATGTGAGGTTGTAGAATCAAGCCACTAGCAAATGAGCTGGCAAGCTCTTTTGACTAAATCTCTATGGAACTCTCCTACCAACCTACAATAAGATGACTATTACACTCCTAATTTCTGCTCAAGACTTACAATCCACTTTATCAGCTATATCAATGGCTTAAAATAGTCTCCGTATTAGCTTCTAGTGGCTAAAAGAACCACAAAACTCATATTGCATGCGTGACATTCGTGTAGAGTTCTAAAAGCCTCAAGTTCCTTTGAACAGAACTTCATTTCTAATTAAAAAATCCATACGAATCACAAAATCAAAAACAGAAATGCAACTTTCAGCATCAACAAAATCTGTAGAATGTAAAATGATTCATACTTAACGCAAAAGATTCTAATTTTATTATAAATTATCATCTGCACAGCATCAGATTCGTGTACCAATGTGTTAAAACATAAACAGTAGACACATAGATAACAGATAAACATATGACCTCAATTAACACATAAGAACTAACACATTTTACCCTTTCTTTCATCACAGTTATTTATCATCATCATCATCATCCTGTAAATCGGACGCTTGCACTCGATTCCCATGACCTCCAGCAACCACTCCCTTACTCGCCATCACATTCGTACTAACCGAATTACCCGAATCAACGAAAGTCGCAGACGACATTTCCATCTGACAAACCCTAACTGCACCAAACAGCCTTTCAGGCAAATCCTCTTCTTCTTGTGCTTCAACCACAAATCCCATATCGATCGTCACAGCAGTTACACATCCTAACGCCAATTTCAATATCGCAGTTGCAATTTTGGAGCTACCAATATCAACATCAATTTCCAAATAATTAGGTCCTTTATAATAATAACAATTCAACGCTTTCCCTAACAAACAAGCTGAATAATTACCAACTGTTGCTTTAACAATCCACGGTCCTTTCACAATCCGGTTCACAATTTTGAACCGCTGGTTACGAAACGCATCATCGCCGTTAACAAACCGATAGAGCAACGAACCAGGTTGAACCGGTTCATCAGTCGCGAAATAAAAAACCGCGCTATGATGATCTCTACCTGGCACCTGTAAATTCACGGCGAGTACAAAAGTTTTTTTAGCGTCGTGTTTACGGAGGGCGTTGATGACGCGATTGTCGGCGCGTGAGAGGACGTGGTCGAGTTTGGAAGTGGAGCGGAGCCAATCGACACCGGCAGGTTGGAGGAGGTAGGGACCGGAAGGAGATTTGTTTTTTTTGGTGAAGTAGTTGCGGCCGCGAAGAGAGAAGAGCTCGCCGGGAGGTGAAGCCCAACCGTTGGATCCGGTATTGAGGTCGACGTTTTTGAGAGATCCACCGTTGATTGTTTCGTGACGCCAGTCCGTCGGCGATTGTTGATGTTGTTTGTTTTTGTGTTTTATTGGACACATTCTGGTTGGACTTCACCGGCGGCGGATGAGAGTGTGTGAGCGCTTTTTTTTAGTTTTTTTAAGACGCGTGATCTGCAGGCTGATATTTTTCATTTACTCGTAATTTGTTGGAGTTGTGTCACGTAGTATATTATTTAATTTAATTTTATATTTTATGATTTACTACTACTTTATTGTCGATTTGGGAAAGCATGTGTATAAACATATTTTAAAGTAAGATTTCAGAAAAATAATACAGTAGTAAGTGTCTTGCTAAAGTGAGTCTAAGTGGCAATGCATATTTTAATAAACGTGCAAATTTCTTAAATATCAGAATTAATTAATATATGTATAAAAAAGTAAAATATTATGCATAGTTAATGAATATTAAATGTGAATGTTAATATTTAAAGAAATTTGAGTTGATTGAATATACATGTGTTTAGGGGTGTCACTTTTATTCGAATCCGAATAATCCATCCGATCTAAATCTGATTTAAGTTAAATGGATTGAATTATTTGGACTACGGATTGCTTAAACAAATTATGGATTACACAGATAAGATAAAAGATCAAATTTAAAATCTTTGGATATAATGAAATAATCCAGATAAGGATTAAGAAATTAATTAATATATTAATGTTTACCATATAAGAATTGATTAAAAAAAATTTCTTAAATAACATTATATTCTCATACTAATACTTTGGGACTCCTATTTTCGATTATTTTCCATTAGATTGGAGGTAATGTTTATTTGATAACTACAAATCTCTTTTGGATTGAATTGTATGTTAGAATGTTAAAAATTGGAATTGGAATTTGGATCGTATAATATGATTCATTGTTACATCTTGTGTTTGTTTATATAATTGTTTTAAACATAAATCATTTGTTAAATTTAGTCTTACTCGATACTATACGTCCAACTTGAACTAATTCGGATAAAATCGTTTAATCCGAATACTAATCCAAAATCGTTTAACCCGTATTCAATTATTATGTTTCTAGTTTGAATTGGATTAACCCAAAATACGGTTAATCCGAACCGAATAATTTGAAAACTGAATAATTCGTCCGAATAACACCGAATAATTTGAAAACTGAATAATTCGTCCGAATAACACCGATACATGCGCCAAAAAATTAAATAGCACTTGTAACGAAATGTATGCTTATGTTGTGTCAGGGTTGGTGTGTTGATGGGTTACACAATTTGTTCCATTAATAGTGTCGAAAAGTTCAATCATAATAACTTGAGCAATTTTAATAAACGAAGTAATTATATCAATTAGTTTACGTTACCAGCTATAATAAATAAGATGTACACATTATATCAGAAGTCAAAAGTCAGATTACGAAGGTTGACAATGTTTAGGGGTTAACACATAGTCTCATTGTATAGTTTAGGTGCCTCTAAAATCTAAATGATACATTTATAAAGTATAATAATGACATTTTTATATTTTATCAGTGTCAAAAGAAACTTAATTTATTTTTTGGAAACGGCAAATATATATTAAATAAACCTCAAACTTAGCAAGTAGCTAAGATGAAGCAATATGAGATACAAAGTGAGATACAATAACAAAATGTTAAGAGATAAAAATAGCAAATGGGGAACAATTCCAACACGCCAACGACATAGAAGACATGCTTCTGTTTTTGATCCATGAGAACGTGGTAGCTATAATCTCCTCCGCCAATGTCAATGAAGACTGGAAACGATTGTTGAAGATTAGATCGTTTCTAACCTTCCAAATGACCCATATTAATCCATATATGATTGACATGAATATCTTCCTCTTTTTTAAACAAGAGTTCCAATTTGCACCATATTCCATTAAATCCAATACCGAGTTGAAGCTAGGACCGATGATGCCGCACCAACCAAATATTATGTTTTTGACTTAGTAGCCCGAGAGCAATGGACGAGAGCATGGTCAATGTCTTCATCATCCAAGTTGCAACCTTTACATATAACCGACCCGATGTTTAAGCCTCTGACCGATAGAATTTTAACCACCGGAATTCTTTCCAAATGAATCTTCTAGTTGTTGTGCACAAGTAACATCACCGAAACGAATGAATCCAAAGTTAGAGCCACTTCTATCTTTCTTCCGAGCAATATAAATATCCACCAGATTACCGAATCTATTGAATGTTTTACTGAGGTCCTGTTTTCCGCAGCCATCTGGGATGTTTCCTACAAAGAATGAGACGGTTGATCCTTTATTCGAATTCTGATTATTACGATTCCGACGTTGCACCACCTTCCATTCGCCCGACCTAGTATAGCGACCGTCCATTCGCTTGTAAAAGTTCTAAAAATAATTACTAGTAGACAAAATAAGTGAAGATAGAAACTTAATTTATTAGCTAGAGAAAGTCAATGGTGAAGCGGATAAAATCGTTGTCATTTAAGATACACAACTAGATATTTGAGTTCAATTTTACGAATTACCCTCTTATATTCAATTTGAAAGAGCACTTTTTAATAAACCCATAGCAACTTTGTATTAAATAGTTGTACTATACAATATACATGTACTATACAATATACACACATGGTGGATTTATAAAAAAGAATAACAATACTATTTAACATCTTTAAGTCCGATAATGACAATTTGGCATGCTTTGTGCATCTTGATTACACATGGGGTGGCGAGGATCTACAACTAATTTCTTGGGTGATAATCATGTCGTATAGCGAATGATGATGTCTATTATTTCTTAAATAAGTATGAAGTGTGTAATTAATAAATGTATAACCATGTTTAAACAAACAATAATAATTCAACAAGTTTGTCCAAACATGTAGGCACAAATTGATATATTTATTATTATATTGCAAGATTTAAATTATAGACTCTTTTTGACTAGTGGATCAAGAGAAATACACTAGTCGTTAAAAAAAAATGAAAACCATGACGTTTTAATATATTACTAAAAATTTACAAGTAACTCATTTTCATTGTTGGTAATCAGTACGTGTAAATAACCAAAGAAAAAGTGCATAGCCATGATAAAATAAGCGAAAAAAAATATTAAAATAAGCAAAGGGGACAGTTGGAAACGATTGTCAAAATTTGTAGGCCGAAACCACCGACTCTCTTAAAATATTAGGGCTTTCAAAAACACTAAAAGTGGGAGGTCTCAAATTTAATTACGTTAACTGTACCTTTTTTAAATTTATGTGACCGTCCACTCGGAACATATGGATTAATCGGTAAAGTTCATAGCGAAAGTTAAAAGAAAATAAGAAATTATGTAGGTGACCCTAACCTACAAACGTTATAGCCATCCAATTTACTGATTTAGCAACCACTAAAGGTGTTTCGACTTTCAACCTACGTTTCCAATAATATAGTGTCACAAAGTTATATAAAAATCATTTTATTATTATGATAGCTTAAACACTTATAATTTAAGTTCGAAACCATTATTTGTTTTCCTTCCAGAAAGTAACGGTCATATATATATATATATATATATATATATATAGTTAATAATTTATAAAAAACAAAATATGTTTAGTGAAGTGATTGATTAACATAATTTTTTTTGATCTCTAAACAAATATAAAAAAATAAATAACTTAATAATAAGTTTCGTCGGGGGCGAAGCTAGAAGGGGGTAGTGGGGGCAATCGCCCCCTATAAATCAAAAAGCATCGAAAAAAATAATTTTTTAACGTAATTAGTAACAGTTTAAAATTTTGACCCCCTAATGTGATAGAAATAAAAAATTATCTCTTACCCCCCTCCTAAAAATTCCTAGCTCTGCTCTTAAGTTTCGTTGAAAATTTTATGATCTGCTTTCACATGAGATGTGAAATCATGTGCCTTTTTTAACTTAGTTGTAACGTCAACTACTATATATTTATATATTTATGTTAGATTACTATATACTATGATCAATAGTTCAATACTACAATCAAGCTAGTTATGTTAACCGTTAACGTTTTCTTGTGAAAAGGATTATTATTAGTTTTAAATAAGATGAGACAAAAGTGCTCATATCATTATATATGGAGGATCATAATTGATCCCAAAGTGTTACTTGTAATTTATGTTTTAAATCAATCACTGTCGAGTTACAACTGAGTTGCAACTATGTTACTCTGTATGTAACAACTCCATCACATATTTATTATCGACAAATGATAAATATGCACTTTAAGGAAAGAAATGGAAACTTTTCTTTGCTAGCAAAGCAAATTGATCAATAACAAATGGATCTAGTGATTTCGGATTTTGTAATGAATATTTTAGTGAAAACATGATCATATTGGGTTAAAATATGAAGAGATAGATAGGAATGATAATCACAAACAATGCTAATTCTTATGTTTCTCTTGGCTCATTTGCTTTCGAGAGCATTGCTAGCCTGCTCTAGTCGACGTATGTAATGCATACCTTATAAATATTTTCTTTGTTTCGTATTGAACAATATAACATAATACATTTGTCCTATTGAAATCACAAATGTTTTCCCCAAATATAATAATAACTTAATGACAATAATTTATTTTCATTTAATACATAACTAAAGTTGATCTTTAATAATGATGATGATGATGATGATGATGATGATGATGATTGATGAATGAATGAATGAATGACTAAACTTAAACTTATGGAATAAGCAAACTTCAATCTTCCAACAAATCAAAATATCTCAACAATATTTCACTAATTAACTAATTTAAATGTTACAATTATTTAAAAGTAGAGTTTAAATGAGTTGAATTAAGTTTGAAGTTGACTTGTTTCAAAATTAATATGTGAAGCTTAAACTTAGCTTGTTTAATATTATACAAGTTCGAACTCGACTAATTCATTACATAATATTGTCGTTTATATTGTTATTATTTTATTTATTTATCTATCATTGATTTAGTTTTTGTGTAATTTTCAACTATAATAATAATAATAATAATAGTAATAATAATAATAATTATTATTATTATATATATATATATTTTTTGGAAATACCTCCACAAGCTTTCACTCGCTCACTATTCACTAATCTAAACTTTTGCAAATATGAGTGAAGAGGCGAAGAGATCTCCGGCGAGTGTTACATTTCCGGCTAAGCCGCCGTACTCGGCAGACGATCGGAAAACCACCGCGTCGCCGTTATCAACCTCAACTTCTAGTAGCAGCAAAAAAGTAGTCATCAAAAGTGCCGATATGAAAGAAGAAATGCAAAGTGAAGCCATCAATATCGCCATTTCCGTAATTCATCCACCTTCTTCTTTTTTATTAATTCCGTTTGTTTCAAATCCGTGACGTCACGATTCGTTGCTATCTACTTACCTGTTTATGAAATTATTACTTTACTATTTATCATTCAATTAATTATATAAAAATGTATGTGTATATGTAGGCGTTTGAGAATTGCAGTGTGGAGAAGGATGTTGCGGAACAGATAAAGAAGGAGTTTGATAAGAATCACGGTCCTACGTGGCACTGTATCGTCGGCAAAAACTTCGGTAATATATTACTTATTCTATTACAGTCATTTTCATTATTATTTTTTCATTTGTTTATTCAGTAGCTTATATGACCTTAGGGTATTAAATTATGTGATTATCGGATTTATTGTTTTAGTTATGCTGCTTCTGAGATGTTAATTTGGAGGTGAATGTTGATTGTAGTTGCTTGAATCTGATTTAGGAATTTAGCTTTGAGGATCTGCCGATTTAGGTTAAGTCAGTGCTGTAAGAGTTTTAATTTCAGTGGACTGTAAGAAGTTATCAAATGAGGCGCAAAATAAGTATATGATGTGTGTGATATTATTGTCAGGTTTTTCATCAGTCACACTAGGCTGTGGATTTAAATCGAAATTTGCATCTGCTGTGAATGTCAAGTTATTATCTCATGTGTGCTGATAGTTGCATATTTTTATATATATGTTACATCCTATTTAAGTCAGTTTTATTGGTAGTAGGCTATATGCTTTGAATGAATATTGAATTATATCTGTTCTACACAGAAGAATGGAAAAAAACTTTGATCATAAATCTGACTCGGTTCTTATTGAACCGAGATCCATTACAAGCACATTTGCAAGGGTTGAAAACTATAGAACCGGAGAGTTGAGTGTATAAACGGCCTAGTTTGCATGAACCTATACATATATATGCAAACATACAGATTGCCCATGGCTGTTTGTTCTATAGACGGAAAAATCAGCAGTCCTTGCCACTCAAAGTTGTGTACTGGGAACTTTGTGAGAGTCATTGACATGTGTATCTAGTATCTACCAGGCTGAGACCAAAAAAGGATCCGCCCAAGGTAGTTAAATTTACGTTATGATGCTATCTTTTGAAAGGGAGGTTAAAAGGTCTAAAAAATAATGAGAGCAAAATAACAACAGTTTTGTAAAGTTTATGTTTTTGGATATGATGCATGCATATCAATCGATCAAATCTTTGTTTAGTGCCTTGCTGTAAAATCTGTTAACATCAGAACTGTTGTGTAGTCAGATACAGTTTTGCTCAAGTAGAACTGTAGAAAGATGAACACAGTCATCCACAAATGACTTGGCAACTACTTGTTAAATCAGGCAGTTTTCTGTAACTTCTCATTTTGTGGTCGTATCTACTATCTAGTTCTGCAATAACCTGCTGCTCACATGTTATAGTGTTTATATCCAAACATATCCACCATAGTTTCTTTTCTGTCAAACCTAAACCCATTGCAGAATCATGTTTACTTGTATCATGGGGTTTTATACTTGGACCCATCTCGAATAAGTAGTAGTAACGGGACATCAAAAGCACAGTTTTAATAAGCACAAACTTTTAATAATGCAAGTTTGGGTGATGTTTTTGCAATGTTGCATTGACCCCTTGATACACCAGTTACAAAAATCGTAATTCAATGTCACAATTTTATTAAAACTTAAAAGTAAGGTGATGAGAAGTCCAAAAAGAGGATAACACAAATATGCTATAGGGCTGATATGATGTCCAGGACATAACAGGACACAAGTGAGGGAAGCAGACAGATGCTTGATATTAAAGAGAACAATATTATAAGTATGTGCCTTATTAGATATCTTTACTGTGAATCTGTGATGTTCATTAAACAGAACGGTAATGCCTGGAAATCAAGTTGCAGCAATTTTTTATATCTGCTCATTGAATAACATTTCATGCTGGATCAGGTTTATGATCTTTCAATGATATTTCTTATATTACTAATAGTTATATACATTAGTGCATCAGCTCAAGCCTTGAGTTGAGTTCAAGCAATAATTAAGAGTTTTAGCTTGGGCATGCACATCTCTTTGTTTTTGGGGCCTCTAGTTAGTTACTGACATACTTTGGAAAGGTCAAGACCAAGAAACTTTGTTTGATCTTTGAGTTTGTCAAAAAGCTTTTATAATATCAAAATGTTACAGCTTGTTCTATCATAAATTAGGCTGTGAACCCATACAAGATCAAAGGTTAATAATTATTCTATATTCTTTATAAATGTATAGGAAATGGAGAACTACAGAAGTATTTGGATCTAGGAATCCAGTAGGCTCATTTAGTTTGGTCTAAAACTAAAATCCGAATGACTCAGTTTTTAAGGTGAGAGAGATCTTAAAAATAATTATATAGGGTGAGGACTGAGGAGCAATTCACAGAGGTACCCTTTACGCATACGCCATGAAAGATTTGACCCCATATACTTGTTAATAGTTAATCCATGGAAAGTGGTTGTTTATATCATATGGTAAATTGAGTGAATGAATTTGTACTTTATGCTTAGAAAGTGGTTTGCTTACTCATCCTCTAAGATTTGACTATTCATATGTAGTCATAGTTAGCGTTACATATTTTGTTTGTAGGTGTTTAGAGAAGTGATTACTCACTTATCATATTTAGACACTGCTTGATATGTAGCTATTTCATACGATAGCTCCTTGAATGTCATCGTTGTGTGTTATTTAGGCTGAGCTCATATGAGAACTTTCAGACATATACATACATACTGGATTGGTATATGTTATAGATAAATTCTTAATGGTTTGGTGATTGTGAGTCCCATTTACTTGATTTGAATGGAAAAATGGTGGCAACACTTGTAATTTATTTAATAACATCATTCTGGGTTTCATTTTGCAGGGTCTTATGTGACTCATGAGACAAACCACTTTGTGTATTTCTATTTGGAATCAAAGGCAGTGTTGCTGTTTAAATCTGGTTGAGCGTGCTTAAATAATGCTGCTGGTTGGACATGTATGTACTCGGAAAATCAATTGAAGCTAACTATGCTTGTGATATTGTATATTTACTAAGGACTTATTATTGTGTTTGAATGCCTTTTATAATACCCTTGATTGTCTCCCTTATATACGCTGGTATTATCACACCTTTAGCCTTAACGTTTGATAAATAACCTGTTTGTTCTGAGAAAGAAATACGATATGCGTCTTGATAATGCCGTGTATTCTAAAATTAAATAAATAACTCATAAAGTGATGTTTCAAGACATGCTGGTTGTTTATATGATGTTTGTGTATTTATTGTACTTGATTTTCTAGCTTCTTGGGGGTATTCATCTTTCCATTTAAATTAGAGGTTTTAAGATTGACGATTTCCTAAAAACATCGGTGACTAGTTACAGGCCTACAGGGGTAACGAGACTCAGCTGAATCGACTCCGGAGTCTTATCGACATTTCTAATATTATTCAGCCACTTTGCTCTGTCCTTGCTCATTTCTAGTATTATTTAGTCTAAAGGGTTACATTTTGTTAATCTATGAATAAAATCTGTCAAAAACACTATAAGGTTGTCAAAACGTCACCTCTGAAATGATACAGAAAAGAGAGAGAACGATCATAATTTGTTTATACTTTATCCATCTATAACATCAAAGTTTTATGTTAGCTTCAATAGAGTTGGATTATATGGCATGCCATGATTATTTGTGGCTAAGTTAATCTCTTTCCTAAATCATACAAATTGCTTGAAAGTTGAAACATCCAATCCAATCCAATCCAAGTTATATATAAAACACACCTCGAATTCCAATAGCCTTGTGGTTTTGTGAGGCTTAATGCCAAATTGCCAACTGCCAAGTGTCATATACTCATATGCCAATTTGCCAAATGCCCAATGCCCAAATGCCAAACCACACACTTAAAGTTAGAGCAAACTGGGCCCAGTTTCTTTAGATGGGCTCAAACTTCAGCTCTTAATAGGGCCCATTTTCTACTCCGTAGAAAATCCAATTCTCACATTGCATCTCCTCTCTCTGTCTCCCCCCGGAAACAAATGAGAGGGTTTTATACTTCAACCAGAATGTACATAAATAAAAATAAAAAATCACACAAAGTAATGAGTTGCACAATAAATTTGCAAGCTATTACAAGTCCAGATTCCAAGTGCCAAGCAAATTCTATCAAGGTACATACTTGTTATTCTAAGAAATTACAGTAACAGTTATTAGAATTTTTACCAAAGTTTTATGATGGATACTTATCTTAATGCTATTCTTTTGTTTTTATTGATATCTGTGCAGTAAGCAGTATGTTGAATTATATGTTTAGACTATAGATTAACAGTTATACTTTATATATGCTCATGATTATAATTCCCAGTAAGGTACAACTTTAGATTGTATAAACCCTCACTTTGTATCATCATACTTGCAATGTTATCATCTTAAGGTGTTTGTTACTAATAAATGAAGAAAGAAATCAGTATATCTTCCTCTGATATCAAGTATAGTTACATATCTGTTTGTATATTAGGCTTATGTTCTGTGCCACTTATGCTTGAACCATTAGATTTGAATCAGGGAATTTTCACTTTTCATTTTCACCCTATAGCCTGTTTATGATGCTACATAATATAATCGATGCATGTACTTATCCGTTTTTCAGTTCTCTTTTAAACGAACCCTGCAACTCTAGCAATGTAATGTAAGCTCAGTATACTCTTCTTTTTTGTGGAAATCTGTTACAATAGATAGACAAAATTTGGAATCTGTTTCTCTGTTTGTAGTCGATGTTAAAAAATCAAGACATAGAACATATATCATATTCACAGTGCATCCCATATGCTGTATGACTTGAGAAGTATAAAACATATATCATCATTTGGTTTACCAAATACCAGATCAATTGTACATAACCGAATACCAGATTCTTTGTACATAGATGAGCATTAACTGCTCACGATCTGTTTTTTTAAATAAACCCAACTCCTTGTTCGCAATCCATAATTTGATCTTCAAATGTGCATTCACTGCTTCTTCCCACCAACTGTCTTGCATTCGATGATTCTTTTTCCCAATCTGTCCTGTATATCACAGTCAAAATCGAGATTACACATGCCACCTGTGCTGCTAAAAGCCCATAACACAACCCCAAAAATCCCAATTTCCACACAAAAGCTAAAAGTATAGCAACTGGTGTACCCACCAAGTAAAACGAGCAAAAGTTAATTCTTGCAACAATTGAAGGCCTTGCGCTTCCACGAAGAACACCAGAACACGTGGTTTGTGGGCAGTTAGCAAGTTCACATACTCCGATTATGGGTAAAGCAGCCATTGTTAACTTTAAAACTTCACTGTCATTTGTGAACACTTTTCCCCATGTTTCTCTTCCAAATGTAATCCCCAACAAGCCAAAAACCGAAGTTAAAAGAGCCAGCCCGATCGCAACTAGTGTTGCCAGATGGGCCCGATCGGGTTCTCCTGCTCCAAGCTCATTCCCAACCCGGGTTGATATGGACATGCTAAGTGCCGAAGGCAATGTGTACATCAAAGAGGTTGTCTGTATTACTATAGCCGATGTAGCTAGGGCTACATGTGGTTCATGAAGATAACCAGCTAAAACTGTCATCAACTCATACCACCACCACTCTAAAATAACTGCTAGACAACTAGAAATAGCGAGCCAAATTAGCACACCCCATCCCTCTCCAACTGAACTACATTCAATAGTTAAAGATCTTGACTCTGGTTCAGACTTAGGGGTCTGAGTGAAAATCATGTAGCAGAGAAGCAAAACAGATGTGTTTAAGTTGGTTACAAAGGTTGAGAGTGCGACTCCTTGAACCCCTAGGTGAAGTTTGAAGGCTAGAGTGTTGGTGATTGGAAAATGTAGAAGTGTGGCAAGTAAAGTACACCACATCAAAGGCCATGTTTTTCCTTTGGTTCTTAGAAATATACGTAGAGGGTTTAAAATGCTATTAACAATAAGATCTGGGGCTGCATATCGACAATATAAACTAGCAATATGTGTTATCTCCGGGTCCTGGCGTAGTTTAAGCATGAGCGGTTCAAGGTTAACCCACAGAACTCCAATGGGTAGGGATGCACATAATAGTATGAGGATGGTTCTTTGTAGCGTTAGGTTCATCATGTGAAAGTTTCTTGAACCGAAAGCCTGGCTGCAAATGGGCTCCATCCCCATTGCGAGTCCTGATAGAACTGAGTAGCCTGTTATATTTGTGAACCCTATTGCTAGTGCACCACCAGCTAGCTCAAGGCTTCCTAACCTACCCATGCATGCAACGGCAATCATATTCTTCAAATAACTCACCAAACCCATGGTGAACAGTGGGAACCCTATGGATGCCATCATCTGCATTTCCTTTATTACCTACACAAATCCATAACACAAAAATGGGTTAATTTCTCAAACAATATGAAGCCTCATGGAGTGATACTTCATAGTACTTACCATGGGAACAACCGGTTTGATTTGAGTATATTCCGACATTATTTGCTTGCATATGATGGAAATACCAGATTTGATACAAAATATTGATGTTTTCATGAATAAAAAGTGATGCTAGAATTGAGGGAAAAATTTGTTAGTGTTTTATAAAGAATTGTCATGGATTTATAGTATAGTGAAAGGTGGTGGGGATACCTTAGATGTCAAAGGAAAAGGAACAGATACTTTTAGAAGCTAAGAGTGTATGTAGACTCTTATGTAAAGATTACTGAGATTAACATCAACACATGATATATACATGCACATCTACATATTTTTTGACACTGTCCTTTACGAATGTGTTATGTTGGTGGCTTTCCGGATTCAACATGTGACAACTTCTATATCATAGCGTGAAGAATGTGAAGCTTAAGCAATGTAGTTATATAATAATAACGTCTTGATTATTTCAAGGACCACTATAGAATTTTGCATATACTAATGAAGACATGTCACATTTTTCTGTTGTTGGGTAGCATAAATGGCTTAAAGTGATGAAGAACTGTGGAGTTGGGTTCAGGTCCATATCATAGTAATCAGACAATTTTTCACCATGTTCACTCTGAGATTCTTTACTAGATTCATAAAGGTATAATACCAACCTTTCTATGAACATCTTATCTTGCTTTCTATGCTTATAACATGTTCTGAACATGCGTACATGTATACATGTTCAATCTACTTAATACACATGACTATGACATTTTCCTTGAACATGTGTCTCTGTTTTGTATTGATGATACACTTCTTGATTCGTATAATTAACCATATTAATTTTTATTCTATTATTATACCCAAATGTAAGATGTTATCTAAACATAAAGTCTCGTAACCACACTTAAAAAATTATAAAACCATGCATGTGGATATGGTTACAACCAATGTCATATCAGTTGTCATCAATCAGACTTTGAATCCCTGTAGAAAAAATTGATTGCTGCTTACTTATAAAATCATGGAGGAGATATTACACCTTCCAACTAGATCCCATGTTAACAACTCCCAATGATTAGTTGGTTTGACAAAACAGAACCATCTTGCATGATGTCAATCACATAATGCGTTTTGGTCTCATAGATCTCAGGCATTGGGAAAATTTGAGTCTTGTTTAATACTCCTTCATTAGCTTGATAAATTGATACCCTGCACCAACCACTAATTGCATTTTAGAAATCTTTTATCTCTTAAACAGCACAACTTGCATCTACTGCCCCCACATTGTTGTCCCTTTTTTTTCTTTTTATCTTCAAAATTAACAAAACTTTTCGGATAGAAGATCACGTGGTGAAATGATTATCTAGGTATTTTTATGGGCTAACATGATTATGAACAGAACACTAAATGTAGAGCACCCGTTGTCATGTTGATCAATATTATTTTGTCTTACCATAAAAAGCCTAACTATGCTATGCTTGCATCATCCATAGATTAACCTTTCTTTAATACTGTACTTGTTATTTTACTTCTGTATATATCATGCCTGATGCTCCATTTTTTTGGGGCAGTTGCATCATCTTATTTTCCACCACCATAGAGATGACAATTTCTGGTCTAGGATTTCCTATGAAATTCGAAACGTTTCTGTTTTTGGGAAGTTCTCAGCTTGCAGTAAGTTGATGTCATTGATTTGGTCCACACGATTAGTTTATTTTAGACTTTTACGATTAAATGCTGCAAGTCGTGGTACAGTGGAAGTACTTAGTATGTACACCCTTATAACTGATGTAGCTATAAATACTTTGAAATTTGGTGAGGGTGAAATACAAAATTAGCCTGGTCCTTGTCAAGTGAAGTGCTCAAGGACCATTCAGATTCACCTTGGCTGTACCTTTTTGCAAATATATGAAAACCAATGAAAAATGTTGTTTACTCAAGAGCAATATATATTGCTTTGAATTGATTTATGGTGAGAATGAGTAATCGACAGGAAATCGCACATGTATGCAGTTTCACTTTTAGATTATATATATTATAGTTAAGGTGCTGTGTCTTAATTTAAACAACTAGGCACCAAGTATAATTGTTTTGTTATTTGCAGTGGTATCATGTACTAAAGATTTTTATTGATGAAATAATCAAATATACTGTTACAAAAAGGTTGTAATGAATGACTTGTCGCCATAATGACAGCGGAGCATTGTGATGGTTTGGTACCGCCATGACTAGTATAATCTATAGAGTGTAGTAGTCCAGAACCAGGGGTTGCTACCAGTCAGTGTCTTGCTCACATGAACAAGTGTAAGTGATCCTATTTACATATTTGTAAAGTTAGTTAGGTATGTGAATTGTGCCCCCCTTTTCCTCTTTGCTCTCCAAGTTACACACATGCATATAGGGACCAAAAATGAGACATTATTTGATGGAAGGTGAAGGAGAGAGAAAAATGATTCCTCTCTCCCCACCTGCAACCTCCGTATGTCGCACAATGCTACACTAAATGGTTTTAAAAAGATATATTTGGTATTTGGTATTTGTGATTTGTGCAGTACTCATAGGAAAACTAATATGAACACGTAAGGGGTTTTCCCTGTTCATGTTACCTTGGGGAAGACGAGTCTTATTTTGACTCAAATGTACGCGGCCTAATAGGGGTATCCTCGTGACCGTTTCTAACCTGACCACCCCCAGTGTTTACCTAGTGAGGTTTATGCTTGAGACCTCTTGTGAGGACATTAGGACGCCTTAAACCGAACGATACTCCTAAATTAACATTTCAAGTACTCAAGAAATATTTTCTTGGTGATCCAAAATAGGATAATTGTGACTGACAAATATTTGCTGATGTTAGCATGAAATCCATGAATTACTATGGTTCTTCCTTTCTTTAGATCAATGGTATCAATATCCCTTTAGTGAATTGGGTAACTGTGTGGTCCAATATTCCATATGTTATACTTGGCAGACATTTCAAAATGTACTTTGAGGATATGTATGTGCTTTATGTGTCCACAATTGTACTTATTCACTTATTGATATGCAATGCAATGTACTATCAGGCATCCATGGCATCATCATTTTCACATCCATGCATATGAAGGTAGGCTCACTATCTAAGGAACGACACAAGTACTATTACCACATACGTACTTAAGGTATCTTACGTAAGCTTATAGTTGGATTTCATCAAATGCAAGCATCATACACTTTAGTCCCATTGTCCAATTAATGATAATTTGGGGTTATTGACTCATTTTAAATGAAGTTTGTTTGTTGTCAACATGAAAATTTGCTCATTTGACTCTTTTGGAGATTATATCGTGACAGAGACGGGTTATATATTCCCCCGTTTCCATCATCCATATAATCTTCTTTACTTGATATATTGAGATACATGTACAACCTGCAACAACAGTTATAAAATATACTTTTAATGTTTGTTGTTCAACAAAAGAATGTATAGAAGGTTGCAAGTATAACGAAACATTATACTTTAGATATGAGAATTAATAAAAATCGCACGATGTCCATTTCATCTAGTCTTTTTACTCAACACACGATGTTCGTCCAACATAGGGTTTGGTCCCACCGAAATGCGCAATGTTTCCATCTTTTTCTTTTTCTTATATCAAAGGTAATTGATATCTACCATGTTGATAACAACGGGTGACCCCTAATTGCTACCATCATGGCATGTGATGTGGAAAAGATGGAAATGCCCATTCATAGATTACTAAACTAAGTGAAACGTACTGCGAAAACATATGGATGAAAAGTTTGATAGCGAATATGAAACTTGAACACTCAGTAGCAAATATTAATTGTAGAAGAATGTCCTTTTTTCTGTTTTTAGGCCATTACTCATCATGTGGCTTTTCAGTTATCACATCACAATTCTGTATTCCTCCTAATTACTTGGAACTCAATGGAAGTTAAAGTTGCTTTATGGTACAAAAATCTAGTGCATCTATTTACACAAGATTAATTAACAAGAAAATTCATATACGTTACTAAAATAGATTAAAGAAACGTTCAAGTGATAAGAGCGTGTTTAGTTATGAAAAAATTTCTCAATTTTTCTTTTTCCTTTTCTAGGATATTAAAAATATTTTACTTATATAGAAAGTGATGTCAATTTCTTCATGTTTTTCATCTTTTCGGGTTCCTTGTGAGTAAATATAATCTTAGTGCTAACTACACAAGTTCGAAAAGTTGGGTATTTGTCACGAATTTACCACAAATTACTTGTAGATTAGTTATTGTATGATCTCCGCAAAAAAAATTGTAACGCAATACACTTAACAAAGATTCAATTTACGTAAGATTCAATGCCAATTTAACGTTTACTTATATAATATGTGAGGTGCTTCTGGTGCGGATTGGGCCTAGTTTTGGGCCCAATATATGAGGTACCTATACAAGATGGGAGATGATATTTCCACCATCCAGTTTGATATATCCATAAAAAATTTGTATTAACCGATTTTACTGTATAACCAGTTACTGCATATGTTTGGTCGATCCATCAGATGGGATGGTGGAAATATCACCACCCGTACTAGATTATAAGGCCCTTTCTATAAAGCCGAATCTTGCTAAGTATCTAACGTAATTGGGCCCGAATGGTCCAAAGCGGCATTTTTATGTATTATCGACACATACGTTAATATTTGGATATATGATATGTTTGGTAACGTAGCTTATCAGAGCTTATTGAAGCTTAAGCTTTTTATTTTCATAAACTAAAGCTATAAGCTTTGTTTGGTATAAAAAAATTTAGTAGCTGGTTGAAAAAATTAGCTTTGAAAAATTAAACTAGATGAAATAGCTTTTGGTAGCTTATGGAAATTGAAGTTACTACAATACCCTTTATTAATTTATAAGTAATTGAGTTTGGTCTCGTCTTTTTATGTAAATTTACGTTTATAAGTTCTAGCTTCAGCTACTTTACCAAACACTTATAAATTAATGTAAGCTCCCACTTCAACAATAAGCTCCAGCTTCAACAATAAGTTCCAGCTACAAGTTACAAGCTCCAAGCTACTTTTTGCCCAACACACTCATAATACTACTCATTTTTTTTGTTAACATTGTGAGTTTATGAGATAATTATCCGTAGAGAGAAAAGTTCAAAGTAGTATGGAATTTAGCGGGAGTATGGAAGTACATGAAAATTCTCCACGTGTAAAAAAATTCATTTGCCCCAAAGATCTTTAAAATTAGATTATCTCACAAAAGACAAATCGAAATATTATAAGATTTGCATAGTAAAATTAAACGTTTTCTCCTATTCGATTAGAGATCTCACAAGTTATATTTTCGACGAGTTTTTTTCTTACCGTTTTTAGTGGGTTTACAAATTATTAAAAATGTGTTAGTGTTTGGCTGTACATTTGATTTCGGGTTACGATTAGGGTTTAGCGGAGTTTATGGTTTATGTTTTAGCATGGTTTAGGGTCTAGGTTTTAGCAGGGTTTAAGGTTTAGTATGATTTAGGGTTTAAGGTTTAGTAAAGCGTTTAGGATTTAGTAAAGCATTTACGGTTTAAGGTTTTGCAAAAAATTTAAAAATCCTAACCCTTAAACCCTGAATCCTACACGCAACACGTTAACACTTGTGTCAGTAATTTGACAACCCACCAAAAAACGACTAATAAAAGATTGTCGACTGTATAGTTTGTGGGATCTTCAATCGAATAGGAGAAAATGCTGATTTTTATAACTCTTTGACTTGTCATTTGTGATATACGAAGTATATATTTTAAAAAATCTGGGGTAAATGAGCTTTTGTACACATAGTACAATGTCATTATCATCTCATATTCTCCGGCCCGTTTCCAAAAGTTATTTATAATAAAAGGCACCGTCTCCGATTCAAATTTGCTTTATTAAAGACCTTATTGTAAAAGAAACTTTTAAAACCTTACATTTGACTTTGACATGTTATAAGAGATTGCTATCTTTTTAAAAATTTAGGGAGAAATATAAATTGAGAAAGTTTAATTATTGTGATAAAATAGTTAAAGCATTTTAATAATATAATACTACAAAATAAATTGTAGACATCTTCGTGTCAAAAGAGTAAAAATGATCGGAGTAAATCGAATTATGTTAGCTAGAAGTAGTATGACTCGTCTATCTATCTTATATATTAAAAGAAAAATCTTGAAAGAATAATAACCATTAGATGAAGATCAATAATTAAGATTTAACCATTCATTTATTTCATGACATCATTAATCCTATTTTTATATGACTAAAAGACTAGTATACCTTTCTATATTTATAATATAGACCCTTCAATATTTACAATATAAATCCTTTACTTTTTTAATTGTATATAATCCTCCAAATATTTTATGGAAATTTTAATTTAATAAATATTTAATTATTTCTTCCATAATTCAAACTCTTCTTACAATCTTCTTTATTTTATTTTTTCTGAAAAAAGCCTCAATAAGTTATTTTCAATTCCAAAAAAATTATGACTTCATTCTACCGTCCGGTGATTTAAATTCTTATAGGAACACCTTTTTTGAATTCTTTTATGAATTTCTAATTTGCAATTGTTGGATTATGAATGCCAGCGAGCCGGGTTCTGACGGGTTTCAGTGTATCTGACCCATACCACTGTCTTTTTTAAGTTTTTATCAATTCTAATATACAATGCTTAGATTATGGATGCCAATAGTTCGGGTTCCACAGGGTTTTAATGTATTTGTATCCATACCCGTTTAAAATATTTGTACCCATACTTGACCCAATAACCGCCCAATTAGTATTACCTATCGATTTTTCATATTTATTAGTGGGTTTCGATTATCCCAATGTATGTAACTTTGGTCAAACAAAAAAATAATTAATTATTGAACATACGATGCAAATTTAAAACACGATAAAAAAACGAAACCAAGATACCATAACTATTGTATATTCAAGATTTAAAAAATCTTAAAGTTAAAAATTTAACTTTTTAATTAACTAATTCAAAGTTTCAGTATGTTCAAGATAGCGAACAATTTCATATATTCATATCATACAAAATTAAAATCTAATACTCATGAAAATTAAAATATAATTGCGTATGGTACAAGGTTCATCCGTTGATATGTACATTATCTTATTATATATAAAAAATATTGCGTATATAGTATATAAAACTCAAGCTAATAACAACAATTATGTGTTAATGGATTACTTAAGTATTTTTAATGAACGATTCCGTGAATTTCGCGGATCCTAAACTAGTTTTATGTAATTAGAAAATGAAATAATAAGAGATCAATGAAAATATATAAATTGGAAACATAATATAACGTACTTGCTAAAGAAAAGGAAAAAAATATAAAGATGTGAATGTATCGATATATAAAAGACATGAAATTTAAAGTAGCTTATAGAAATCAGTTTTTTTAGAATAATTGCTAAACTTTTTCATAGAAGATATACTTTTAATTAATTTTCTTTAAATAATTTGATATTTCAAACATCATGATATGTCATTATATTTAGCCATCATGTTTTTTTTTCTTCTTTTTCTAATACAACAATGGAATAGTTTATTTTTTATTTTTATTAATGCATTGATCGATTAGTAAGAAAATGTTTTTTTTTTCAATTTTCTTTAACATAAATCTTTATGAATTAAAAAAAGATTCTAGATCGAAGGTGAATGAGACTTAGGGAGCTGAGGGCAAGGAGGGCAAGGAAATTCGTATCATCTATTTCCTTTATCAATGATCCAGATCAAGCCAAGTTATGCATGCTCTACTTTGCAAATATTTTGGGCGGATGAACTATTTTGCAATTTATGTAAAATGAGATGAGGGAGTAAAATTACAGCAGAAATTTGGGCAGCTTACTCTCTCCACCCCTCTTCACAAAACACACACAAATTCTTTAAATTCACACACTAACACACCGCCACCACCAGGGGCGGAGGTAGAGGGGGGGGCATGGGGGGCAGCTGCCTCCCAAGAAATTTTCAAATCATGTAAAAAAGAAATTTTTTTAAGCGTATTTGTGATATTTCATAAGTTTTGCCCCCCGAAGACATAAACAAATAATTTAATTTTTTTTTGCTCCCTTCTTTCTAAATCCTAACTTCGCCTGACCACCACCATTACCGTCCTCTACCTCCGCACCATTCACCACCGCCACCACCATCGTCACCAGAGAAACAAAGGTGGATTTGTGACCAAAGAGTTGAGATGCAAACCACCGTCATTGGTGAACCGGCCTCCACCGAACGTAACTAATGGTGATCGTTTTTCAATATTCTCTCGTCACTCCACCGCCACCACCACTTACTTCATCATCTTTATTACCACCACCACTAGGTAGATATAGATATGGAAATTAGTAAATCTAGATCTAAAAAGTAGACCTACTTTTTGAATTGAAGAAAATTAACTACATCTTGCAATTAATGTATATTTGTACTAATACTTACTTACAATATCTTATGTTTTTATTTTTATGTATTCGTAAATTTTGAATTTATTGTTGAATTTATAAAATTAATATTACTTGTTAATTGAATCATGTATTTTTGTTACTACATCTTATATCTTTTTTAGCATTTTATGTGTTGAAATGCAAAACTACTAATACTTATTTACTATATCGTGTATATTGTTACTGCATCTTATTTTTTTATAACATTTTATGTGTTTGTAAATCTTGATTTCACTCGTGAATCTAAAATATTAGTTTTACTTGTTTACTGCATCCTGTATATTTGTTACTACATCTTACATTTACCATTTTTGACTGAATCTTGCACAGATTCTACTTAAACAAAACTTCAAACAATTTTTTTTTCCAGAATTTTTTTGAGCATATTCACAACTATATCTAAATTGCAAAATAAGTCTCTCCTTCCATGCCCCGTGCCACATGAACCTTATTCTTAAATAAATTAGAAAGATGATTTAGTCATAATGTGTTATTTTAATTTATTTATTATTTTTTGATAGAGAACACATAACAAGTATTTAAGTGCTTATGTGTTTTAATTTTAAGCAATCTAGTGCTCTTAATATAATAAGGAAAGAAATGCAATATTAAATAACCATTATCACAACGTGTTACATGAGACTAGATATTATGTTAAAATCTTAGATAAACCATAATATGCCAAACAATCGTTGTGTAATTTTTTATAAGGATAAAAAAAATACCGCATTTAAACAGAAATAAAAATAAAAAAGTTTAGGCCATAACCGATTTCCCTCCAATTTGAATACACTTTTCAAGTTCTAATTAACCGCCCTTTCACTCACTATGCAACTTCTTCTTCTTCTTCTTCTTCAATCAAATCTCTGGAAAAAATGCCTCTTAAATGTTTGCTCTCCTGCAACACACTCATCGCCATTCTTATCTTCTTCGCGCTTCCTAATCAGTCATCATCAGGTACCAAATTCCAATTATATATCGAAATCTGAATCAGTTATCACTAGGTTTTGATCTATAAAAGCATAATTGTAGACGAAACATCACACACACACACACACACACACTATTACATACGTAATACGCAACACTGATTAAGACATGTGTAAGAACTCGTATATTATATATTAAGAACTACTTGGACCATAAATATGCCGAGAACCGTCAGAACTTCAACCTTAGGTGTTCATTTGTATCTAAATTATAAAATTAACATGCACTTCTTACGGTTCTTAATTGACCTTTTTTTGTGAATCGATTTTTTTATCATGATAGATGGATTAAATAAAGCTGTTTTGTGTATACTGTCTGATTGTTTGTTAATGTTGTTGCAGACGACAGTCAATTGCCTCGGATAGGTTTTATTTGGAGCGATAATAAACAGGAATATACAGCAGGCGAAACTGCAGTTATTATCGTTAGGATATATAAAGATTTCAAGTCTGAAGGAGACAAACGCTTGTTTAATCCAACTTTCACGGTGAATGGCACGCTGGGGGACAGTAGTCTTATTACCGGGCTTACGTTTGATTGGAGAAATTGGAAGATTACATTTATGCCGATCATGGTTGGGCGCTTTTATATTGAAATCGATGACAATCGTTTTAACGTGCACAGCTCCTCTTTGAGCTATCGCGTCTCACCAGGTTTTTGTAATAAATTAAGTTATGTTTTTTTTTGCATGACGATTTTAAGCATTGTTTGTGACACCGATGTTTTTATTCAAACTGTAGGTCCAATGTACGAACCTGGTGGTGTCCTGTCATGGATGGGTGACGTGGAAAATGTTGTAGCTGGGTCTAAAGTTACAATCTTTATACTTCCTAAAGATGCATTTGGGAATACTATTACATCCAAAACTGAACCAAAAGATTACAATTACTACATGATGTCTGCAAGAGATGTGAATGGCACCTTTGTAAAGATACAGGATGAGAGTTACAAAGGATGGAATGAATTTGGTTACCTCTCCCTGGAATTAACTGTAAACACAGCAGGACATATCTTAGTTAACGTCACGTATGAACATGTTCCTTTAAATGGTTCTCCATTGCTTCTAACCGTTCACCCAGGTGCCATTGATATTGGCAATTGTTTGCCACAGTGGATCGCTGATACGAAATTCTTTCAGTTGAATTCTAATATGGAAACTTTTATACGCCAGCGAGATACTTTTGGGAACCTTGTACCAGGACTGCATGATTTTGATTTTGAAGTTATGGTGAAGGGCTCAAATCTGCCATTACCGTTTAGTAACTTACAATCTAAGGAAGTATCTCCGGGTATTCAGTCATTATCTATTCAAGTAGTTGAACCAGGGGACTTCATCCTGATCATTTCAGATAAGGATAAGAAGAATCGGGTCTTGAATATGCCATATGAATTTAACGTATACATAGGTGCGTTTTATATCTGTTTTGGTCTCAATTAAAATGTGTTTTTTTTTTTAAAATTTGGTGTTGGTTTTAATATGGTTGATACTGAATAGGTTATGTTGATGATTTCCAAAGTATGGTGAAGGGGGTTGGTGTAGATCACTCTGTTTTACCTGCTAATTCAGGGGATAATTTAATGATCTTGCTAAGGGATGCGTACGAATATCATGCTGTCCTTGATAAAGATAAGCTTCAAATACATATTATAGTGCCGGCACATTGGCCAGTAAGCGAGATTCGTGTGATTCCACAAATAATCGCAAGGATTTCTGTTACTCAGCCAGGTATATGAATTCATTATTTCTTTTAAATTGTAATTAATCTCTAAAATATACATTAAAAATTAAATAGGTCCTCGTGGGAGCTATGATAGGAGTAGCGAATATGATGCCGTGTATAGTTATGAAAAGTCCGGGACATATGAAATTAGTGTATTCTGTGGTAACATTCAGTTGAATCGTGGCCAGCCATTTTTTAAGGTAGTAAGTCCAGGTATATTTTTTGATATATCTCAGCATTATATGCAATTTTATCTATTGTATTCTGAGTTTCTGATCCAGTAAACATTTAGCTGTATTTTTTATTTACTCGATGCAGGCCCTGTCGATGTATCAAAATCAAGACTTGTAGAGTATGAATCAGAGGTCTCATACCAATATGATCACTACTTTAAAGTGCAACTGATGGATTCCCATTATAATCCAGTGCAGTTCCAACAAAGAAAGTTGAAGCTGGATATTGTTTCACTAAATAATTCTAGATATTACAGTCCTTTCATGTTTACAGACAATCATGATGGGACATACACAGGGGGGTATTTTATCTCTGATCCTGGAAGATATGAGTTGAGTATTACGTTTGAGGGACAACGTGTCTTGCCATATCCCTTTGCGGTGGATGCGGTAGCTTGTAAGTTTTTTAGAAAAAATATGAACATATCAAATAAAATTCCTATGCGTGAAATTCGAATGTTTAATGATTCTTATGTTCTCTCCAGATGATCTCTTCCCTAGAGCCCTCTATGATGAGGTTAAGGTCTGGGAGGATCAGTCCATTGGTTTTAATGCTTTACAAAATGATTACCTTGGTAGTGGTAATATTAAAATGGGTGAAATTATAAAGGTATGAACTTTATATGCAATTGTTATATTTTTTTTATATTAAAAATTTCTCTCTGTTTTAATGAAAAGAGTTATAATCTTAAATTTATTATTTAATTATGTAGTTACGTTAAGATAACTGAAAATGTTATGGACAAAGAAAAATGTAATCTATTCCGAAAGCAACGTTTGAAAGATCTTAATTATCTTATAATAATGACAAGTAAACTAATATTAGGAGCGAAACGACTTAAGCAATATTTTGTAATGATTACTAACAATAACAATGAAAGTGTTGGATTTTTGTTAAATGTAAATGTTAGTAATACATGAACCATAATTATTTTGGAAGACAGTGTGATATATGTATCATATTGGCAGCCCCATCACGGTTCACTTTTGGTGTATGGACTTCTCTTCAGATATACACCGTATAAGGGATTTTTTGGTACTGATACATTTACGTACACAATAGTAGATTCGAGAGGCCGCAATGATTCTACTATTGTATATATAAATGTCCTCAGTATTCCTCCACAGTTTGTTTCTTCTCCAAGTCACTTGCTAGCAACTGAAGATATGCTCAGTCCAAAATTTGGGTAAGATTTCAAATGTTCTAGAACTTAGGAAATGTTAGGTAATATTATTACCACAGGATTCTTGTGGAATTTTTCTTAACTGGACATTTTGTGGTCATAATTAGAGTCGGCAATATTTGATGGGTTGGGTAATGGGTCAAACGGGTCAGGTCGAGTTGACTCATCAATATATGTTTGATCAAATGATGTAGGATTATAAGCTTTTGCGTACATTTAAGATTACTATAAACCCGTGTAACCCATTTGACTTGTTTCATTTTAATCTATTTTCATCAAGGGAAATTTGCGCCAAAATGTATTCAACTTTACTATTTTTGTTGTTGTACGTATCAAACTAAGAAAGTTTCTATTTCATGTATTAAACTTCCCAAGTCACTATTGTATGCGCCTGGTGATCTTTTAATAGGGTTACTGGATTTTTGAATGACGTCACACTATGAAGGCCTTATATGAGGACATCTCATCTGCCACATCATAACATGTGTCACGTCATCATTTTACATGTTATATAGGAGGTTATCAACATGCAATAGAAATTTCTGGGATTTTAACTATATAGTTTATTCTTAGTTTGATACATACAATAGCAAAATTGGATACATTATGATGTAATATGCTCTTTCTACATGTGATCAGTAATACGTTTACTTGTTTCTACATAAATGAGTTGAAATGGCTTCTTCATGCCTTAATACACTGCTGATTTATTTTGACAGTGGTTTTTCTGGGTTTGAGCTCACATATTCAGATGCCCTAGAGAACATCTCTATCGTTATAACTGCACAACTTGGGTCTGTATTTCTTTCTCCTCATTTGATGCAACCTTGGGATCCTATATGGAATGAGATTTCGGTTGGTAAAGTGGAAGGGAGGGCCGGATCCTTAACTTTAACTGGTCGCTTAGAAATCATCAACTTGGCCCTTCAGTCACTGAAATATATTGGGTACCAAGCACCAACTAATTGCTTCTACTGTTATTCTTTGTACTTTTGATATTCATTCAAGTGACTAGCATTTTGCGTATGTAAATATTGTTTATAAAGCAGAGAGGAGAGATTCAGTGGCAAGGATACTATTACCGTCTCCATCAGTAGTGTAAATGGAAAAAAGGATTTGAGTATTCCAATATATGTCGAACCAATCAACGACCCTCCATACATTATTGTACCTAATTTCATCATCTTGGATACTGAGAATATAGACGACGGATTCTTGATCTTTGATAAACAACGGGACAAGTTTAATGTCTCCATTGGGGATCCAGATCTCCATCACTTTTCAGGTACATTAAAGTATGACCTTAAAAGGCTACCTACAAGTGTAATCATAAGAGTGTGTTACCTTATAAGTCGTAACATATAAATAAAATATAATCGATAATATGGATGGATTGCAGGCAATGAGACTGACTTTCGGGTCATGTTTTCTGTGGAAGTTACATCTGGATATTTCTCAGCTAAACTGCCAGCTGGGCTTATTAGCACAACTGAACTAAAGGCGAAGAGTAGCACGCAGTGGCAACCCCTTCAAACATTTGTTGCAATCTCAAGGCATTTTTCTGTCGAAGCAAAAGGCATTAGATTTCGTGGAACAATACATGAATGCAATAGTCTTCTTCAGCAACTGCATTATTTTGTGAGTGTTATATTATCACTGTTACAACTTATTTATATCCAATGTATGAACTCTGAAGATATAATTTCCTTACTTTGACACACATATACATGCTGACTACTTGAATATCTGCAAGTACAGGGTGACAAACATGATGGAGCCCTAAGAGTGAGTGTTAATGATATGGGGTGGTATGGGTGCTATCCAGATTGTTCAGAGATGGAGTCAGTGGCTCTTATGACTGAGGCAACAGTAAATTTGATAACAAGGTCGCCCATAAATTCATTGGTAGCTCATTGTAAGTTGATCCAATTGACTTTACTTTTATGCCTATGTGATGAAGTCTATTTTTCATGTATAATTTGCCATGTTTGAATAACGAATGGTATGTCATTAACATATGCGATGTGTTTTACTTATTCAAATACGAGTAACACATTTTATCTTTTTTTTACGGAATAATTAATTTTTTGAAATTCATCTGAAGCTTTTTTATATATATATATTTAGAATTCTAGTTTATTATCTGTTCTAATAGAGGTGGCAATTTTGGCCCGTTTTCTTAAAAATGGGCCTAGTTTGAATGTTAACTTCAAATAGGGAAACTTACAGTGCTGTGAAACGTAATTATTATATGGAATAATACACAAATAGGTCACTATACTCTACGAAAATGTTCACCTGGATTACTAAACTTTAAAAGTGTTCAATTTAATTACTATACTTGTTGATTGGTGTCATCCCGCCTATGTTGCTAAATATTTCGGTTAAAAATTGGTGACCTAATTGAATGTTTTTAAGTTTAATAAATGGCGTCATCTTGGCAATAGTAACTATGTCTAAATAGTACAATAATCCAATTGAACATTTTTAAAGTTAGTAACCCAGATGAACATCTTCGTAAAGTATAACAACCTATTTGTGTATTATCCCTTATTATATTTAAGGAAGTTCAACTAACCATTGTTACATTACATGATGTACAGCTCTTGGATCAGTGATCGTGCTCGAATCCATTATACTATCTTTGTTGAGTGTGATTCTGATGTTTTTCATGTGTAAATGTGTAATTGTCCTTCTACGTGAAAAGAAGAAACGCCTAGTCCAATCTCAAAATCTTCAACATGATGAACATATGGTAGTTCTTCGACTTCTGTTCATACCCTATCATTTATTCTTTTTATCCATTTCTCGTTCTTCTAATGGTTAATTTCCTGATATTTGTAAACTTATGCAGTCAAGCTCAAGTTCATCTGAAAATATGATGCAACTTACTGAGAATAGTGTTATCCCCTTAGCACAAAGTGGGCAACCTTCCAACATACAGAAGCCGTAAGTAAAATTTTCATTTATATTGAAATATACCATTTTTGTCATTTAACATGTTCAACTCTTTATATGATATTTTGCATGTTTATCATAACAAGATTTTTAGACAAAGAAAGATCAACACATGTGTTCTGGTGCTTCTGATTACTTCAAACACAACTTTAAACTGTAAAACTCCACCTCAAGAAAAACCTATGACAAATGGAAATTAACACATATATGTGTCTACTTAAGTCATTTAATCCAAAAGGTTCATAAAAACTGAAATATTTTCTATATGATGTCCAATAAGAAATCACAATGATTTCTGTATTTAGCAACTTATCGATCTTAAATTACTTATTTGCTTGTTATTATCTGTATCATGCAGGGCTGAAGAAACTTGAAGTTGCAGCAACGAATCTGTAGTCTCTTGGTTTAACCACAACAACCATATGGTCAAACCTGTACGGTTTTGTTGCTGCTTTGTGGCGATTTGCTCGTTCCATGACATTACTAACATTACAAATGTGATTTTTCTTTATATATCTGTGTAAGAGTGGCTTTAAAAGTGTGGTGTTTCACTTGTCCCACTCACATGTTACCTATTACTGTATATACTTACCTTTGTTGTAATTTATAAATTTATACCAATTATACACTTATGTGTTGGGATTACATGAAGATTAAACAAATATAATTGATTTGGCTTGAAGCATGAAATAATTAATTGATTTAGCTAGAAGCATGTCACGTGATTGGATGGTCTTTTATTTGAAGAAATTAAACTTGCAAGGAAAGTTAGTCAAAGACGGTCGTAGTATTTTATTTAATCTTGTTCTTCAAGTTTGGACTTTATATTTTATATATAATGTAACCTATTATATTTGTAACCTTAACACCTCCGAAAATAATAAGAATTCTCTCTAGTTTGGCCGTGAATTAAACCAATCGAGTAGATTAGATATAACCACGTTATATTCTCATGTTCGTTTGCTATTCTCGTTATCTTAATTGCTTGTGTTTGATCCGTTTATTGTCGTGGGGTATAACTATGGTTATACGTATTGGGTCCTAAAACCTATCGTTATGAAGGCCTACAAGATTCCTGCCCATCTTGCATTATGATCACATCTTTATAAGAACCACACATCTGTCTTGAACCCACCTTGATTTACATAATCTTGAACCCCCAACGAGTTGTAAGTCAAGTCAATGTCACCCACCGTTCCAAAGCGCAGTCAGCTTCCGGTTCCTAACAATAACAAACAATGTTAGATAGTTCCTGACCAAAAGTTTTGAATTTAGATGCATGCAACTTACAGGTTCATTACTTGATAATAGCTTACACACCCGTTTTCTCGTATCTGCTTGTATAGTAACTAGTAAGTGATACCCTCTTCAGACAGCGACAACGATGAAGGCACATTAAAAGTTGCTATCTTGAAATAGTTCCAAACACTTCAAGTTATTATTATTTTTTTTGTCTAAAAAAAGTATATTAACTTCTCCATCTTTTTTATTTTTGAACCTCACTCTATATAAATAATTTGATATGATGATATTATAAAAAAGCTTATAAAAAGTAGGAGATGCTCCTTGTTTAGTAGAGACCCAAGTTTTATGCACCAGCTTCCTCATTCGTACGGTCACCGAAACTAGGTATTTAGCTTTCTCGTTCATCTGCGTGAAACTAACCTTAATCACATATTGCTTTAATTCTTCATCAACCACGTATTCCATACTTTCCAGCTGTCTTTTTCTCCACACTGTAATTTGAAGGTTTTCTCATTTGATTCTAACTTTTAGTGTTCTTCAAATCAATATGATTTAGATATTTATGCGTTGCTCGATTGTACTCTGTCTTTTGTTGTAAAATGCTTGTACACGAAAGTCAAAAGATGTTTTTAGTTAACATGATATGCATATTACCTGTTTGATGAAATGCGTGAAAGTAATCTTGTTGGGTACGACAACTACATATGCTCTAACTCTTCATCAACCATGTATTCCATACCCCATTTGTAACGAAAAGGAGGTAACTTTCATTTAATGTGAAACTCCCAATTGCCCATGTAAGAATATGAATAGTTCCAAACCAGGTTTTCGATTAGCCCGGTTGACCGATTTAAAATATATAGAGCATGGGCAAGGTAGAGTTATACTAAAAAGAGAGAGTATGTATCCAATGGACTCAACTAACACCCCTGATTTTACTTAAAGTTTGCAGAGATTACACTTCTAACCATGTATTTAGTAGACATCCATGTTATATAACCTTGAGAATATTCACCAGCTTCCTCTTCTGAGCGGGTGAAGGTCACCGAGTATGTAGCCTTCTCATTCATCTGTGTGAAATTGATCTTACTGGGCTTCACACTCACGAATACTCCTTTTGGTGCTGCAACTGTCACAATATATGAGGCACATGGCTCTCCCACATTAGTCACTGTCCTTGTAAATGTTTGAGATGGTCCCAGTTTAACAACAAATGAAGGATAATTGAGCTGGCCTTCTAGTATGTTAGATTTAGTTGAACACTTCACTAGCTGATGTGCAATGATCCCAACTTGGTCATCACTATACTCCAAACCACACAAATAAGGTATGTAATCATCAGGCTGGATATCATAGATCAATCCTGGATCATTAGCTTTTAAGGGGTTAACATGACCTGCACCAGTAGCAAATAGGTCTGCTGGTTGGTGCGTTTCATCTACTATTGGTGTACCTCTGTGAGTCACTATGTCTGCAGAAGTCATCATAGCCGACTTTATAGCTGCTGGTGACCAATAAGGGTGAGAAGCTTTGAGCAATGCTGCAACACCGCTAAGATGAGGGCATGACATTGAAGTTCCAGATATTAGGCTAAATGTGGATTTGTTTCCAGCCCATGCTGCCAGAATGTTAACCCCAGGTCCAATAATGTCTGGTTTAAGAATTCCTGGGCTAATGATATTGGGACCTCGAGAAGAGAATGAAGCGACAGCTGGAGCTAATGGATCCCCAATTACTGTTCTGTTGAATAGTAATGTTGCTAATGGTTTATGTGTTGAGTTAGTGTAAGCTTTGATCTTTAGTCCATCTACATAACTCATATGTGTTGCAGGAAGAACATGTACATCAACATTTAGACTGAATCCTTCTTCTTCTTGGTTCATTAATATCATGGCTGCACCACCTGCATCCTTCACCACTTTTCCTTTACCTACTCTTGTGTTTAACCCTCTCTCACACAGTACTACTTTTCCTTTGACATCCATACCTTCGAGTGATCCATTCACACATAACTTAGAATTGAGTTTGTTGTTTGAACCAGCGTAAACAAGTGGCACCAGTGTAGATTTGAAGTCTTTTGGCTGATATAATGATTCCCCATCAAATTCTATCTTATTTCCTAGTTTTACCGTGGCTTTGAATTTTCTGTCAGTGGTGCTTGCTCCAACTGTTAAAATCCATGGGGCTAAATTTGCTGCAGTCCCTTTGTCTGGACCAAGGTTCCCAGCTGCACAGCTCACAAAAATTCCTTTTTTGAATTGCAGCAAATGAGGCTACTGCAATATTTGACTTAAAAAACTTAACTGTCTCGCCTTCTCCTAGGGACATTGATATGACATCAACTCCATCGCCCACTGCAGCATCAATCCCGGCTAATATGTCACTCTCTTGGCAGCCTGATCCAGAACACACTTTATAAATTGCCAAATGAGCATACGGTGCCATTCCAACTGCTGTACCTGCAGCACCACCACCAAACGCTTGTGCATTTTTCACAAACCCTCCAGCAGCTGTGCTTGCAGTATGACTTCCATGTCCAAAATCATCTAATAGAGACTCTACTATTATGCTTGAGTTCGAGTTAAACGATCTAGCCCCAATGAGCTTGTTGTTGCAGCTCAATACATTAAACTCGCACCTTCCTTTCCATTTAGAAGATGGAGGTGGCATACCATGGTCATTAAATGAAGCATGATCCGGTATAATTCCGGTATCAAGTACTCCAATGATCATACCTTTCCCAAAGTTCGATTGCTTCCAAAGCCCGGATTTTCTATGCCTATTCAGCCCCAAGAATCTCGGCGTATGAGTTGTCATAAGTTTCAAGCTTCGTTCTTCATAAGCTGATACAAACCCATCTATCTTTCTCATGGCTTCCACATCTTCATTAGTCAGTCTTGCTGCAAAACCACTGATCACATTTTGGTACGAGTAAAGTAAAGGTTCGTGTTTCTCCGAGGATGTAAGATGAATGGGAAGAAACGATCGATGATGTGCTGCTTTATGATATTCACTTTGAAGATTGGTTACTGAAGCTTGTGGTTTCTTTACATGAATAATGTAAGTTTTCAAGTCGCTATCACTCATTCTTTCAGATTCACTTCCCACAACAATGCGAAAAGAAAATATAAAGAGTAGGGTCAAACTTAGGATTGATGTGTTACACATTTTTAGCATATGTTTACAGTTCATGGACAACCCAATTTTACATACATATTATACAACTATTGAAACTAAAATTAGGATAAAAGCTTTACCATTACCAAATCAAAATTAGGATATGATACATGTACTTACTAAGTACACATCTGAAATTAAGATAGCCGTTAATAATCAACAGAAGTGCCAGATCCAAAAATAGGAAGCTGCTGGCAAGAAAAGTTTTACCAATAAAACAGCAGCCAGATGTCTTGACTTTCTGTGAATAAACATTGAAAAAGGACTCTATCTTGGTCTTAAGTATTTAAGTTAGTTTACTAATGAGCCTAAAACATAGCCCACTACATTTGGGCTTTTCTCCACCTATAAAACAAAGTTTTAGTGGCTAGAAGTATGCCGTTTTGCCACACTTAAAGATTTTTCCATATTACACTTTACTAAGTATAAATATGCATATTTCTGAAATATGTTCATATTATAGTTTGATTGATAAAATTTAAATTGTGTGTTAAAGGTCTTTACAACAATTTATTTATTTTTAAGTATATAATGATGATTTATTTCAATTGTACATTATTACTCAAAGAAAACAAATAATTTCAACTATACATTTCTTGTTTTATTAAGTTTTTATCTGCTCAACGTGGTTTATTATTCATAGTTCATTTAGTTGCAACTTTGTTTTTTTAGCTGTGCTAGTTTACGTGATTTATATCTTTATTAGTTTATTACATGTGTAAACTATGTATATTTTTTCATCTATAGAACTCAAATTATGTTAGTTTCTACTGATATTTTTTTTTTACAATTACTTGAACTATAGCTAGCGTTTATATTTGAGCTAAAAACTATTTTGAATATAGTATTCAGTAATGTAACCATCTTTTGGCATAAAAGAGTAATAGCACACTATATTGACTTTGGTATGGCTTCACTAGAATTGGGTATAGAACTGACTCTGTTAACAAAATAAAACATAAATTAACCCGATAAGCTTGAAGCTTTTTCAGATGAGTCATAGCCAAAGTAATTTACCCAACACCAAGTGACTTCAAGTGTATGGTTTCATTACATGTTAACTCTTGTATAATATTGTAAGAATATTGGGATGGCCTGTTTATAGATTAAGACTACTGTCATTGCTGCTAGTCTCCTTAGAATAAGACGATGACCGTACAAACACAAAACACTAGTTTTATCAATGATGAACAACCATGTTGTCAGGACAAGGAAGATAGCGAATAGAAATGAGGAATAACAAGTAAAAAGTATGTGATTTTGTAGGACCAATTTGGTTATTCCCCTATCTCACACATACTTGACAGAGTATGGAGTTCGAACCGTGTATTTACCATAACCCCAGGTAAGAAATCCTTCTGCGTATGGAGTTTTTACCTCAGTCTTATTAACATCCCGTGAGAGGTAAACTACATATGACAACATTTCGCCCAATTTAGTGAATTCAAGCACTTGTGGAGCAACACCTAAATATACACCAGGTGGCATAGAATATGCTTTAATGGTATAATTCGATATAGCTACTCCAATGTTAGTCACTGTCCTTGTAAATAGTTTTTCCTCTCCGGCTCTTAATGTAACAGCAATGGAAGGATAGTTCAGCTCTGCTTCCTCTATAGATTCTAAGCACGTAACTTTTTTCTGAACGATGACTCCAACTTGCTTGTCTGTATAACCTAAACCACACAAGTAAGGTATGTAGTCGTCAGGTTTAATGTCAAAAATCAATCCTGGATCACTAGCTCTTGATGGGTTAACATGTCCAGAGCCTGTAGCAAAGATATCTGCAGGGACCTCTCTTTCATCCTCAATGGGCTGTCCATTCAAATTTAGCTGATCTGCGGTGGTCATGATTGCAGACTTAATGGCTGCAGGGGACCAATCAGGATGTTCATTTTTCAGCAATGCTGATATGCCTGCAAGATGAGGACATGACATTGAGGTACCAGAAACTATGTTAAATGTTGCATTTGTACTGGTTGTGTTTTCGACAGACATGGACCAAGCTGCAAGAATGTTAACTCCAGGGCCAATGATGTCAGGCTTAACAATTCCGGGGCTTGCCCTGCTAGGTCCTCTAGATGAGAAGTAAGTCACCTCCGGAGCTGTATTTATGCCAATTGTAGTTCCCCGAAATAAGATGGTAGCAACAGGTTTTAAGCTTGCATTGATATATTTCTTGATTGAAATACCATCAGTGTGACCAATGTGTGATGCAGGAAGAACATGAGCTTCTGCAAATGTACTAGCCCCTTCTATCTCTCGGTTTGTAACAATCATCGCAGCCCCTCCAGCGTCTTTCACTGTCTTGCCTTTCTCAATTCTTGATATACCACCTGTGTCACACAATACTATTTTTCCTTTGACATCGATGTGTTTTAGAGATCCTTCTGCACACCATGCTGCTTCTTGACCACCGTTCATGCCCGGGTAAACAAGATGCAAAAAGTCATGAGAAAAATCTTTTGGTTGAAATAAAGATTCACCATCAAGTAAGACATTGTTTCCAAGATAAATGGTAGCTCTTATGTCTCTGTCCACGGTACTAGCACCTACTGTAAGAATCCATGGGGCTTCATTTGACAACGTTGAATTGATTGGTCCCGAATTACCAGCTGAACAACTTACGAAGATTCCTCGTTGAATAGCACTAAATGCACCAATCGCTGTACCATCCTTATAAAATGGAGCTGAACCTCCACCGAGTGAGAGTGAAAGCACATCCACACCGTCTTCAATAGCTGCATCCATGCCAGCTAAGATGGCACTCTCGAAACAAACAAAAATAATGCATACTTTGTACATAGCCAAATGCGCATGTGGCGCCATCCCTGCAGCAGTACCTTTGGCATTTCCAAAGACATTGGCACCATCTACAAAATTTCCACCGGCAGTACTAGCAGTGTGGGTACCATGCCCCCAATCATCAAAAGGTGAACCACTAAAATCTCTCAACCCAATCAATTTATTGTTACATCCTGCAAATTCACATTTTCCTTTCCATTTTGCGGGTGGAGGTGGGACCCCTACATCATTAAAAGAAGGATGGCCCGGTGTAAATCCTGTGTCTAGGACCCCTATGATGATTCCCTTTCCGTAGTTCGATTCTCTCCATGTCCCTGAATTCTGGTGCAACCCCAAGAATTTCGGTGTATGTGTTGTGTGCAACTTGTAAACCCCTTCAGGTCTTGCGGATACAAATCCATCCATATTTTCCATGGCTTGTACTTGATCTGCGGATAGTTTGGCTGAAAACCCAGTAAACACGTTATGATATGCATGAATCATGCTCGGTTTCACAGCGGATCCGGTGCTTGCCATCAAAAAGGAATTGTACCAACTTTGACGGTCTTCTGGTGTAGCAAACTCTATACCATTGGGAGACTTCAAGTTGACAATGTAGGTTTCCGCTTGGTTTTCATTTGCAGAAGTGATGCTAAGTATGTTGGTCAAACTAAGAACCAACATAATACAAACTGCTGGTACGAAGTTATATCTCTTTCTCTCCATGGTTATGGAAAAGATGAGCATTTATCTCCTAAGATGTTTTCAGGATCTATGTATAGTGCAAGGGGCGAGAGTCATTGTATGTATTCATGATGATATTAATTTGATCCATCTATTTGGATTTCTTGAAAGAGTTGAGCTGATTTCAATTTTTTTTAAATAAGAACCGGTTACTTCTAAGCAGCATTGTTTGAACTGCTTACTTTGCTATCACCATTAGTGGAGTCATTGTTGGAATTTTTATTTCGGAATTATACTTACAACTGTATGCTATTATTTGTCAATTGACATATGAGCAGATGGTGCCATCACCTACCTCTTATGCATTGTGTACAAACCCTCCCAAAGCAGCACCAATCCCAGCCAGTATGTCACTCTCTCAGCAGCCTGATCCAACACAAATTACCAAATGAGCATACGGTACCATTCCGACTGCTGTACCTGCACCAAATGCTTGTGCTCAGCGCTTGCAGTATTGGTTCCATGTCCAAAATCATTTATGTTTGAATATGCGTTAAATGATGTAGTCCCGATGAATTTGTTGTTACAGCTCAAATGCTCAATACATTGAACTCACACCTTCATTTCTATATGGAAGGTGGAGGTGGAATTGATGCTATGGTTATTATATAAAGCATGATCTCGTATAATCTCAGTATTAAGCACTCTAATGATAATTCCTTTCCCAAAGTTCGATTTCCTCCAAATTCCAGATTTGTATACTGATTCAACCCCATGAATCTCAGTGTATGAGCTGTCAAGGCTTTCAAGATTCTTTCATCATAATTAGCTGATACAAACCTATCTTTCTTGCTCTTGGTTCATGCTTCTCTGAGGATGTAAGACGAATGGGAAGAAATGATCGATGATCTGTTGCTTTAAGATATTCACTTTAAATATGGGTCACTGAAGTTTGTGTCTTCTTTACATGGACTATGTAAGCTTTCAAGTCATTAACGCTCATTGTTTCAGATTCACTTCCCACAACAGTGTGAAGAGAAAATGTTAACAGTATGATCAGTGTTAGGATCAATGTTATACACATTTTAATCGTACGTTATACTACAGTTCATGGATAGGTATAGATAGGTCAAATATACGTGCACATATTAATACAACTGTTTATTTTATTAGTACATGTTATGCACATGTTTACATTAACTGGTCACTAAGATTCACGGGACGGCACTGCCCTTCTATCAGAATATTGGAATAGCCTGTTTGTATAGTTCTTAGACTACAGTCACGAGGTCCCACAATAACACTTTGTAGTTACAAATGTTTTAACTAAAGCTATGAATTCTTAACAAGTAGTTTGCGGAATAACACTTGTCAAGTAGGAAGATGTATTGTGATTTGTAATAATTTTGAAAATAAGATTGTAAACAATGCAAGAACACACTTGATTTTCACTAGTCAAAAGCCTCAATATTATTGATGAATAATACGGATACACAAATGTATCAGGGTTACAAGAAACCTTGAAGCTATTACAACTTGACTAACTATTGGACAGACATATATGCTACACTTGATCTACCTCTATGTATATATATGACAAAGTACTTTACTGCAAGTACATGCTATTATACTAAAACTTGTATAAAATCTACATACAATCTACTTTCTTGAAACCAAGTTTTCTACGACCCACACTTGCATTAAATGCATTTGACTTTTCTTGTCTGCAGCGTGCACTGTTCCTCAAAAGCATGTCTGTAGTAGGTGTACTTTGTTGCAGAGTTGTTGTGCAGTGATCCCACTAAGCAGAACTAACAGATAGACGAGCAGAACTATCTTTTTACACTGGCAGAACTAACTCTTGAAATGCCCAGCAGAACTAACTTCAAACATACCAGCAGAACTAACTCTGGAAGACTTTGTCTTCAATAAATGAACAGAGCTAACTCCACTAGCAGAACTAAGTCTTGATAGCCCAGCAGCATTAACTTCCAACAGACTAAACACTTAGAATAATTTTATGTTGAATGATATGAAGAATTTAGCCCAACACATTTGCTGTACTATACCTAGCTTAGCCTCCTTAGATAATAAGACTTGGATCAATACAAGCACAAACACACGTTTTATTAATGATGAACAACCATGCCGCAACAACAAGGAAGATGGACTGGAAGTGATGAAAAATAAGTAAAAAGTATGTGAAGTTTGTGGGACCACTTTGACCATTCACCTATCTCACACATACTTGACAGAGTATGGAGTTCGAACCGTGTATTTGCCATAACCCCATGTAATAAATCCTTCTGCATATGGAGTTTTCACCTCAGTCTTATCATCAGCCCGTGAGAGGTAAACTTCATATGACAACATTTGGCCCAATTTAGTGAACTCAAGAACCTGTGGACCAACACCTAAATATACACCAGGTGGCATAGAATATGCTTTTATGGTGTAATTCGATTTAGCTACTCCAACATTAGTCACTGTCCGTGTGAAGGCTTTTTGTTCACCAGCCCTTAAAGTAACAGCAATAGAAGGATAGTTCAGTTGTGCTTCCTCTATAGATTCTAAGCATGTAACATTTTTCTGCACAATGAGTCCAACTTGTTTGCTTGTATATCCTAAACCACACAAATATGGTACGTAATCATCAGGTTGGATATCAAAAATCAGTCCTGGATCACTAGCTTTCGATGGGTTGACATGTCCAGAGCCTATAGCAAAGATGTCTGCAGGGATGTCTCTTTCATCTTCTATAGGTTGCCCATTCAGTTTAGCTGATCTGCAGTGGTCATTATTGCTGACTTAATAGCTGCAGGAGACCAATCAGGATGTTCGTTTTTTAGTAATGCTGATATGCCTGCAAGATGAGGGCATGACATTGAAGTACCAGAAACCATGAAAATCCAAAAATGTTGCTTTTGTTCTTGTTATGTTGTCAACGGACCTGGGCCAAGCTGCAAGAATGTTAACTCCAGGGCCAATGATGTTGGGCTTAACTATTCCTGGGCTTGCTCTGCTAGGTCCTCTTGATGAGAAATAAGTCACCTCGGGAGCTGTATTCACGCCAATTGCAGTTCCCCGAAATAAGATGGTAGCAACAGGTTTTGAACTTGAATTGATATATTTCTTGATTGAAACACCATCTTTATGGCCAATGTGTAATGCAGGAAGAACATGAGCTTCTGCGAATGTACTAGACCTTTCTATCACTCCGTTTGTGACGATCATGGCAGCCCCTCCTGCATCTATTACCGTTTTTCCCTTTTCAATTCTTGATAAACCGCCTGTATCACACAATACTATTTTTCCTTTGACATCGATATTGTCTAAAGATCCTTTTGTGCACATTGCTGCTTGTTGACCACCTTTCAAGCCCGGGTAAACAAGAGGCAAATAGTCTTGAGAAAAATCATTTGGTTGTAACAAAGATTCACCGTCAAGTAAGACCTTGTTTCCAAGATAAACTGTAGCTCTTATGTTTCTATCAACAGTACTAGCACCAACTGTAAGAATCCATGGGGCTTCATTTGACAAGGATGAATTGAATGGTCCAGAATTACCAGCTGAACAACTTACGAAGATTCCTCTTTGAAAAGCACTAAATGCACCTATCGCTATACCATCCTTATAAAATGGAGCTGAAGGTCCACCGAGTGAGTGAAAGCACGTCTACTCCATCTTCAATAGCCGCATCCATGCCAGCTAAGATGGCACTTTCAAAACAAAACATAACAACGCATACTTTATACCTTTGGCTTTTCCAAATACGTTGGCACCCTTGACAAAATTACCACCAGCGGTACTATATGTGTGGGTCCCATGTCTCCCATCATCAATCGTTGAGCCAGAAGTACTACCAGTAAAATCTCTTGCACCAATTAATGTTATCCTTCTTTTTGGATTTTTAGGAAAATTTGAGCTGATTTTATTTTCTTTCTAAATAGTAATCGGTTACTTCTAAGCATGCAGCATTGTTTGAATTGCTTAAATTGCTATTTATCACCTTAAGCAGATTCATTGTTGGAACTTTTGTCTCGGAATTTATATCTTCGACTGTATACTTATATTTGTCAATTGACATATGAGCAGAAGGTGCCACCACCTAGCGCTTATTCATTGTTTTCCAACCTTCCAACATCAGTATCAATCCTAGCTAGTATGTCACTCTCTCGGCAGCCTGATCCAAAACACACTTTGCAAATTGCTAAATGTGCATATGGGGCTATTCCGACTGCTGTACCCGCACCACCACCACCAAAGTTCTTTCTCATGGTTCATGTTTCTCCGAGGATGTAAGTCGAATGGGAAGAAAAATCCATGACGTGCTCGTTTCATTTTTAATATTGATCACTGAAGCTTGTGGTTTCTTTACATAGAAAATGTAAGCTTTCAAGTTGTAACACTCACTGTTTCAGATTCACTTCCACAGCAACGTGAATGGATAATGTAAGCAGTATGATCAATGTTAGGATTAACGTTATACACATTTTAAGCATATGTTTACTACAGTTCATGGAGAACTTAAATATACAGATATTAATACAACAACGATGAATATATACATATAAAGCATATGTTTACATGATATATTTGATTTTTTGTGTTTATGGGCAGAATTTGTAGTTTTGAGGGTCACTGAGATTTACGAGATGGCCAGTCTACAATATTGTAACTATATTGGAATAGCCTGTTCTATTTGTTACAGTCATTTGCTGCAAATTATACCTAGCTTGGATCAATACGTAACAATGTTTTATTAATCATGAACAAACATGTTGCGGAAAAAAGGAAGATACCAATTAATAAGTATGTGATGTTTGTAGGACCACTTTGGTTATTCCCCTATCTCAGACGTACTTGACAGAGTATGGAGTTCGAACCGTGTACTTATCATAACCCCAGGTAAGAAATCCTTCTGCGTATTGAGTTTTCACCTTAGTCGTATCATCCCGTGACAGATATACTTCATATGACAACATTTGGCCCAGTTTAGTGAACTCAAGCACCTGTGGACCAACACCTAAATATACACCAGGTGGCATAGAATATGCTTTTATTGTGTAATTCGATTCAGCTACTCCAACATTAGTCACTGTCCTTGTGAAGGCTTTTTGCTCACCAGCTTTTAAAGTAACAGCAATGGAAGGATAGTTGAGTTGTGCTTCCTCTATAGATTCTAAGCACCTAACTTTTTTCTGCACAATGAGTCCAACTTGTTTGCTTGTATATCCTAAACCACACAAATAAGGTATGTAATCGCCAGGTTTCATGTCAAATATTAGTCCTGGATCAGTAGCTTTTAACGGGTTGACATGTCCAGAACCCATGGCAAAGATATATGTTGGGACCTCTCGCTCATCCTCAATGGGTTGGCCATTCAAGCTGACTATATCTGCGGTGGTCATGATTGCTGACTTAATGGCTGCTGGAGACCAGTCAGGATGTTCGCTTTTTAATAATGCTGATATGCCTGCAAGATGAGGGCAGGACATTGAAGTGCCAGAAATCATGTTAAATGTTGCTTTTGTTCTTGTTATGTTATCAACAGACACAGGCCAAGCTGCAAGAATGTTGACTCCGGGGCCAATGATGTCGGGCTTAACAATTCCCGGGCTTGCCCTGCTCGGTCCTCTAGATGAGAAATAAGTCACCTCAGGAGCTGTATTTACGCCAATTGCAGTTCCCTGAAATAGAATGGTAGCAACAGGTTTTGAGGTTGAACTTATATACTTCTTGATTGAAACGCCGTCTTTATGACCAACATGTGATGCAGGAAGAACATTAGCTTCTGCTAATGTACTATCCCCTTCTATTTCACGGTTAGTGAGAATCATGGCAGCCCCTCCAGCATCTTTTACAGTTTGGCCTTTGTTAATTCTAGTTATGGCACCACCCATATCACACAATACTATTTTTCCTTTGACATCGATATGGTCTAAGGATCCTTTTACACACCATGCTGCTTCTTGACCACCGTTCAAGCCCGGATAAACAAGTGGCAAAAAGTGTTGAGAAAGATCTTTTGGTTGATATACAGATTCACCGTCAAGGAATACCTTGTTTCCAAGATAGACGGTAGCTCTTATGTCTCTATCAACAGTACTAGCACCAACAGTAAGAATCCATGGAGCTTCATTTGACAATGTTGAATTGAATGGCCCAGAATTACCTGCTGAACAACTTACAATTATTCCTCTTTGAATAGCACTAAATGCACCAACCGCGATACCATCCTCATAAAACGGCACCGAAGCTCCACCGAGTGAAAGTGACAGTACGTCTACTCCGTCTTCAATGGCTGCATCCATGGCAGCTAAGATAGCGCTATCCGAACACCCGATTTCACTGCATACTTTATACATGGCCAAGTGGGCATGTGGGGCCATCCCAGCAGCAGTACCTTTGGCATTTCCAAATACATTGGCGCCATCGACAAAATTCCCACCAGCGGTACCAGCAGTGTGGGTTCCATGTCCGCCTTCATCAAGCGGTGAACCGGAAGCGCTGCCAGTAAAATCTCTGGCACCAATCAATTTATTGTTACATCCTGCAACTTCACATTTGCCTTTCCATTTTGCGGGTGGAGAAGGGACTCCTGCATCATCAAAAGACGGATGTCCGACTGTAATACCTGTGTCTAGGACCCCAATAATCATTCCCCTTCCATAGTTTGATCCTTTCCATACTCCAAAATTCTGGTGCAATCCCAAGAATTTCGGTGTATGTGTTGTATGCAACTCGTACACCCTTTCAGGTCTTGCAGATACAAATCCCTCCATACTTTCCATTGCTTTTACCTGATCTTCGGTTAGTTTGGCTGCAAAACCAGTGAACACATTGTGGTATGCATGAACCATGCTCGGTTTCACATCTGAGCTGGCACTGCTCGACTTTAAAAAGGAATTATACCAACTTTGACGGTCTTCTGGTGTAGCAAAGTCTGTACCATCTGGAGAATTTAAGTTGATAATGTAGGTTTCCAATTTGGTAGCATTTGCAGAAGTGATGCTAAATATGTTGATGAAGGTAAGAACCAACATAAAAGAAACTTGTGGTAAAAGGTTAGATCTTGTCCCCTCCATGATTATTGAAGGGTTTGAGCATATATTTACTGAGATGTTTTGAAGTTTCTATATATAGTGCATGAAGAAAGAGCACCATTTTCTGAATATAATCCATGATATTTGATCCTTCTTTTTGGATTTGAGGAAAGGGTTGAGTTGATTTTAGTTTCTTTATAGTTACTTCCAAGGAGCATTGTTTGAATTTCTTACAATATTGTTATCATCATGAGTTGTTGGAATTTTATTTTCTGAATTTATGTTCACAACTTTATACTTATATTTGTCAATTCACATATGAGCAGAAGGTGCCACCACTTGGCACTTATATGTTTGAGGGCCATCATATAGCAAGTTAAAATTATGAAGCTTTTATAAGTTTGTTGTTGCAGCTTGATGTATGAGAGAGTGCATGTAAACAGTATGATCAAAGTTTGCAATGTGGTTATAGTCATTTTTTTAGCATCTTTTTACAATTCATGGAAATGTAAATTAAAGATGATACAGAGTTACAGACCAACATGGATTTGGATCCAAGTTATCAAGTGTTAAAATTAAAGGAAGCTAGACTATCATACAACCATACACAAACAACATGTAATGATACAAGAACACTCAAACAAAGAATAAAACCCCCAATATCCCTTTTTAATGTGAAACGGAAAATCATGAGCTAAATGAATTAAGGAAAATGATACAATAGTGTAAGAGATATTGTTAAAAGTTACCAAAAATAAAGTGAAACATCAAATAAGTACAAATCCTTCCATATTCTACGTTATTATGAAAATGTTAACTTAATTAGTTGTTTCAATCTACACCAAATCAATCCATGTTCAATTTAAAAGCAACAATCAAATGTGTTTTGACGTAAGTAGTAATTAATTATTTTACAGCATAACCCAATAAATTTGGACGACATTTTTTTTTAGGATCCCAAAAACTTACACTAAGCATCTAAAAGCATACCATTGCTATCACATGTTAATGCCCAAAAACTCAATGCATTTAGAATCTTGATATTGCCCTACATATCATGGTTCTGAACTATTGATTTGCGTATAGCACTATTTGTACATTATCATCTCAGGATGGAATATTTATATCGTTGATTCAGTATTGTCCAATAAATTAAATCGATCCCATAAGATTCTCCCTATTGTAAACTGTCTTTGGCTAAGTAACTTTTTATCACATAAGTAATTTTAGGAGGATTTTGCAAGAAAATAGAGGAGTGTTTTCTTGAGGGGAGGACTTTGTGAGACAATGTCATCTTTCTCAATATGGGCGCGGACACTCTTCTTAACGGGGCTGTTTGCAGGGTCAGACTAGACTTTGGAGCATAATGTTCAATATTGTTTTCTGGGTGAGACATGTAGGCCAGTCAGTGTTGTGAGTTATCAACATTTTTTTTCAAGAAGACGGTAACCGGATGTTCTTTTTGGTACATTGTTCACACCCCGAGAAGTTAAGAGGTGTTGTTTTCTGTACTCGATAACTCTCAATCAAGATTAAATGGGGTACTCAAAATGTTAAGATTACAAAAGAAGTTAAAACAAGTACTCGTAAAATTAGTGAAGGACACCAATTTTTTTTTAATGAAAACAAACTAGATAGTGAACAGAAGTTCACCGAAGACTAGAAAAAAATGTTGAAAGAACATTTAGTTGGTTACTCCTCTCACACAAACTTGATAGAAAATGGGGTTCTGACTGAGTATTTACCGGAACTCCAAGTCATAGACCCTTTGGCATACGGATTTTTCACCTCATACTTATCGTCCCGTGTGAATGTCATTTCATACGTCAACTTTTGGTTTAATTCGGTGAATTTAAGCTCCACAGGACCGATACCTAAAATCATACCCCCTGGTACAGAAACATCTTGAAGGGTGTAAGTTGAACTCGCTACACCAACATTAGTCACTGTCCTTGTGAAGGATTTTTTATCACCCACTCCTAGAGTTACAGCAAAAGAAGGATAATTGAGTTGTGCTTCAGAAAATACATGTGAGCACGTTACTCTTTTCTGCACAATAAGTCCAACTTGTTTGCTTGTATATCCTAGACCACACAAATACGGTATATAGTCGTCAGGCTGGATGTCAAAAATCAGTCCTGGATCACTAGCTTTCGATGGGTTGACATGTCCAGAGCCTATAGCAAAAATATCAGCAGGGAGCTCTCTTTCATCCTCGATGAGTTGTCCATTCAGGTTTAGCTGATCTGCAGTAGTCATGATTGCAGACTTGATGGCCGCAGGAGACCAATCAGGATGTTCGTTTTTCAACAATGCTGATATGCCTGCAAGATGAGGACATGACATTGAAGTACCAGAAATCATGTTAAATGTTGCTTTTGTTACTGTAGAGTTTTCAACAGATACAGGCCAAGCTGCAAGAATGCCAACTCCAGGACCAATAATGTCAGGTTTAACAATTCCTGGACTTGCCCTGCTAGGTCCTCTAGACGAGAACGAAGCCACCTCAGGAGCTGATTTTACGCCTATTACAGTTCCTCTAAAAATGATGGTAGCGTCAGCAGATGAGCTTGAATTGATGTATTTCTTGATTGCTAATCCGTCTTTATAACCAACGTGTGACGCTGCAAGAACATGAGGGTCGGCTACTGTAGTCGCCCCATCTACCATTTGGTTTGTGACAATCATCACAATTCCTCCAGCATCTCTTACCGTCTTCCCTTTATCAATTCTTCCAACTTGACCACCACTATCACATAAAACTACTTTTCCTTTGACATCAATACCTTTTAGTGATCCTTTTGCACACCATGCCGCTTGTTGACTACCATTTAATCCTGGGTACACAAGTGGTAAAAAGTATGGTATAAAACCTTTTTGTTGGAATAAAGATTCTCCATCTATCATCTCCTGGTTTCCAAGATTTACAGTCGATCTTATGTTTCTATCAACAGTACTGGCACCAACTGTAAGAATCCATGGGGCTTCATTTGACAACGATGAATTGAAAGGCCCTGCATTACCAGCCGAACAACTTACAAAGATTCCTCTTTGAAAAGCACTAAATGCACCAATCGCTATACCATCCTCATAAAACGGTAGAGAAGGTCCACCGATCGAGAGTGAAAGCACGTCTACTCCATCATCAATAGCTGCATCCATGGCAGCTAAAATGGCACTCTCAGAACAACCATAATCACCACATACTTTATACATAGCCAAGTGAGCAAGTGGTGCCATCCCAGCAGCAGTACCTTGGGCGTTTCCAAATACATTTGCACCATCAACAAAATTCCCACCAGCGGTACTAGAAGTGTGGGTCCCGTGTCCCCATTCATCAAGTGGTGAAAGAGGAGAACTACCAGTAAAATCTCTGGCACCAATTAATTTATTGTTACATCCGGTGATTTCACATCTGCCTTTCCATTTTGCGGGTGGTGGAGGGACTCCTGTATCATTAAAAGAGGGATGGCCCGGTGTTATTCCTGTGTCTAAGACCCCAATGATGACTCCCTTTCCATAGTTTGATTCTCTCCATATTCCAAAATTCTGGTGTAATCCCAAGAATTTTGGTGTATGTGTTGTGTGCAAATTGTAGACCCTTTCAGGTCTTGCTGATATGAAATCGTCCATATTTTCTATGGCTTTTACTTGTTCTGCAGATAATTTGGCTGCAAACCCAGTAAACACATTGTGATAAGCATGAACCAAGCTCGGCTTCACATGTGAGCCGGTACTGCTCGCCATCAGAAAGGAATTGTACCAACTTTGACGGTCTTCTGATGTAGCAAACTCTATACCATTAGGAGAGTTTAAGTTGACAATGTAAGTTTCCAGTTGGTCTGCATTTGCAAAGTTGATGATAAATATGGTGAACATAAGAACCAACGTCAAAGAAACTTGTGGTAAAAGATCAGATTTCTTCCTCTCCATGGTTTGGAAGAGATTGATGATATATTTCCTGAGATTTTAAAAGTTTCTATATGTAGTGCATGGAGAGAGCATCATTTTTATGAATTCTTGATATTTTATCCTTCTTCTTGGATTTTAGGAAAGGGTTAAGCTGTTATAATTTTCAAACCGGTTAAATTCTAAGGAGCATTGTTTGAATTTCTTACATTGCTATCACCAAGAGTAAAATCATTGTTGGAATTTTATTATCCAATTTATGTTCACAGATTTATACTCTATCTTTTTGAACTGACATCTGAGCAAATAGTCTCTACCCATGTCCATCCTCACATAATACTTTCATGCTTGCAGTTGAGGCCATTGCAGCAATGTTAGAAAAATGGCTCGGATTAGTTTCTCTGTTGCAGCTTGATGCATTAGACTCGATCACGCGTACTTCCCTTTCCATTTAGAAGGTGGAGGTGGCATCTCAGGGTGACTAAGTGAAGAATGATTTGGGTATCCCAGAATCAAGTACTTCAAGGATTATACCTTTCCCAATTTTTGATTGCTTCCAAAACCAAATTCTTCATGCTGATGTAACTCCAAGAGCCAGGGTATGTGCATGAGTTGTCAACATCTTCAAGATGCTGTCTTGATGAGCTTATATACATACCTATTTTTCTTCTCATGTCTTCAATATCGAGATAGATGATTCTTACTGCCAAGCGTACGATTAAAGTAATGGTTTATGTTTCTCTGAAGATGCAAGATGAAAGTCTAGAAATGGTTGATCATACACTGTGATCTTCACTTGGGATATTGGTTACTGATGCTCGTGGTTTTTGTACGTGGACTATGTAAATTTTCAAGCCACTAATTAATCCTTGGCTTTTCAGATTCACTTCTTTCAGCAATAGCAATGTCAAAAAGAGTGTAAACACTAAGATCAAACTTTGTAATGTGGTTAATATACAGCCATTTTAACATCATTTTACATTGCATGGAGAAGTCAGATAATATAAAGAGTGCTCCAAATGGGTTTGCATCAAGGTTACAACGTTAATAGGAACCTTTGATATCATATCATACAACCAAGAGCCACTCAAACAACATGTAACGATGATAATTCAAGTAAGGCGTACCAAACATGCAAACAAGTTAAACGACAGAACATGATCCTTTGCAATGTGAAAGGGAACAAGCTCAAATATCCACTATCACCAAATCACATGTCAGTTAGCATCTAAATGTACGATTAAAGTACATGGTACTAAGGGGCAGTAACAGGGCAACTCGCCTCCTCTCAGAGTTTTGTATAAGATAAACTATTTTTATTATTGAAGGATATTTTTAATATTTGTCATTTATTAAATAAAAAAGTTATATATATGTATATGTATTTTTGATTTTTGTCCCTTAAGATAAATTATCTTAAGTTCGCACCCTCAAAATAATTTCCTTTGTCTGCCCTTGTCCTTGATGTTAGTAGGTATGATTATACTTTAACCATATAAAGTGAGTTTTTCTGGGGAGCCCATAGAAACACTTCAAGTCTTCAAGTGGTTAAAGGTATACTATTCATACGCAAGTCAAGACCTGTATAACACAAAATGGTGATTTAAGAATCTTGGTATTTCCGTACGTACATACGATGGATTTTTGTTATTTATAGCACTTTCTATAGCCTTTCTTACACGAAATGAAAACTATTTGCAATTTGCTCATTGTTATGTCATAGAGAAAAAAAAAATATTAATTTCAATAAAGTCCCATAATTTTGTCAATGATGGAAATCGTTTTTGGTTTAGGAAGTAGGGTTAGTGTCTATAAATACATCTAACTTATCCCCTATGTCGATTGTGTGTAGTACTCAACTTAAGTTTGCTAATTTTAAACTTAAGTAATGGATTCAAATGACCGGATATAATTTGTGAATCGTGTATTCGTGTTTGAAAATCACTTTCAAAGACTATATTTTGACTATAAATTATTCCAGGTTCATGGAATTCGTCTTGGATATTTCAAGAGATATTCGAAGTTTCTGAAAATGAATCTTTGAATCGGAGCGTTTATGTGTATCATTTATTAACCAAATAAACAGTAGTTATGAGAAAAATAAACTTTATTACCAAAAGCCGGGTTCATTAAATCTAGTTAGGGGTTTTGCCCCTTATACCCCGTAAGGGGTTGCCCCTAAGAACCCAAAAGGGCATCGGCCCCCTTGCCCCTGTAATTTTGGTTGTGCCCGGTATTAATTAACTTAGCCGGGTATTCACCTACCCGTATCCACTAATTTGCCAATGTACTCATGTATACAACATTTCCTGGTCATTGGATGCTCTTTTTAGTAGAGTTTTTAGACTGTGGAGAAGTCAAGAGGTATGGTTTCTGTAATTAATATTAAATCTGGTACTTATATAGAATGATATATATGATCAAAAACAAGTAGTATTAATAATGAACAACAATATTCTTTGTAAATTGTAATGGAAACAAGCCAAACAGAGAACACAATTTAAAGAAACTAGAAAAACACTGTTGAAAATAACACTTTGGTTGTTCTCCTTAACCAAAGATGATGGAGAATAGGGTTCTGACTATATATCTACCTGAATTCCAAGTCAAAGAACCTTCTGCATATGGAGTTTTCACCTCATACTTATCCTCCCGTGTAAATATCATTTCATACGTCAACTTTTGATTCAACTTGGTGAATTTAAGCTTTGCAGGACCAACACTGAATATCATACCCCATGGTACAGAAACATCTTTTAATGTGTAGGTTGAATTCGCTAAACCAACATTAGTCACTGTCCTCGTGAAGACCTTTTGTTCACCGACTCCTAAAGTTAAAGCAAAAGAAGGATAGTTGAGTTGTGCTTCTGGAATTATTTGTGAGCACGGAACCGTTTTATGCACAATAAGACCAACTTTTTTGCTTGTATATCCTAGACCACACAAATAAGGTATATAGTCGTCAGTAGCTTTTGACGGGTTGACATGTCCAGATCCAATAGCAAAAATATCTGCAGGGAGCTCTCTTTCATCTTCAATCGATTGTTCATTCAAGTTTAGCTGATCTGCGGTAGTCATGATTGCAGACTTAATGGCTGCAGGGGACCAATTTGGATGTTCATTCTTCAACAATGCTGATATTCCTGCAACATGAGGACATGACATTGAAGTACCAGAAATCATGTTAAATATTGCTTTTGTTACTGTCTGAGTTTTCAACAGATATGGGCCAAGCTGCAAGAATGCCAACTCCAGGGCCAATGATGTCGGGTTTAACAATTCCCAGGCTTGCCAAGCTAGGTCCTCTAGATAAGAAAGAAGCCACCGCAGGAGCTGATTCTACGCCTGTTACAGTTCCTCTAAATATGAAGGTAGCAGAAGCAATTGAGCTTATATTGATTTATTTCTTGATTTTTAGACCATCTTTATAACCAACGTGTGATGCAGCGAGAACATGAGGATCGGGTATTGTACTTACCCCATCTTCTATTTTGGTTTGTGAAAATCATTGCACCTCCTTCAACATCTAATACCGTTTGCCCTTTATCAATTCGTGCAATGCCACCACCTCTGTCACATAATACTACTTTTCCTACTACATCAATACCTTCTAATGATCCTTTTGCACACCATGCTGCTTGTTGACCACCCTTCAAGCCTGGGTACACAAGAAGTAATAAGTATGGTAGAAAATTTGGTTGAAATAAAGATTCCCCGTCTATCAACTCCTGATTTCCTAGATTTACAGTTGATCTTATGTTTCTATCAATGGTACTAGCACCAACAATAAGAATCCATGGGGCTTCGTTTGACAGTGTTGAATCATATGGTCCTGCATTACCAGCCGAACAGCTTACAAAAATTCCTCTTTGCATTTCTCTAAATGCACCTAGTGCAACACCATCCATGTAAAACGGTATAGAAGGTATTCTCTGAACAACCAGAATTATCACAAACTTTATACATCGCCAAGTGAGCTAGTGGTGCCATTCCAACTGCAGTACCCTGAGCGTTTCCAAATACATTGGCACCATCAACAAAATTTCCACCAGTGGTAATAGAAGTGTGGGTGCTGTGTCTGTCTTCATCAAAAGGTGAACTAGAAGGACTGTTAGTAAAATCTCTAGCACCTATCAGTTTATTGTTACATCCAGTAACTTCACATCTACCTTTCCATTTTAGGGGTGGAGGAGGGACTCCTGTATCATTAAAAGAGGGATGGCCCAGTGCAATTCCAGTGTCTAGGACCCTAATTATGATACCCCTTCCGTAGTTTGATACTTTGATCCTCTCCGTATTCCTAAATTCTGGTGCAACCCCAAGAATTTTAGAGTATGTGTTGTGTGCAACTTGTACGTCCATTCAGGTCTTGCAGATACAAATCCCTCTATATTTTTCATGGCTTTTACGTGATTTGCAGACAATTTGGCTGCAAATCCAGTAAACACGTTGTAGTAAGCATGGACCATGCTTAGTTTCAAATCTGAACCTGTACTGCTCAGTTTCGAAAAGGACTCGTACCAACTATGAAGGTCTTCTTGTCTAGTAAAAGCCATACCGTGTGACGAGTTTAAGTTGACAATGTAGGTTTGGAGTTGGTCGACATTTGCAAAAGTGATGCGAAATATGGTTAGAATAAGAACCAATATAAGTGGTAAAAGGATGATATCTTTGTCTCCATGATTAATGAAGAGTCCGTGTATATGTCTCATGTGATGTTTGAATTATCTTTTTATATATATAGAGCATGGCAGAATGTTTGATCTTCCTTTTTGGATTCTGGGAAAGTGCTAATTAGCATGAATTTATTTTATTACATAGTAAGAGGCGATTACATAGTAAGCAATGTTGTTTGACTAGCTTAATACTTTAATATCACCAATGAATAGAAGTATCACTAGCATTGTAATCTCATACTCCTTAAGTCATTGTTTAATTTCTCGTTTGTATGCTCCATACAGGCCCACCTTCTCAGAAAATAAAGTTAGGGAAGATATAACTTATATTATACGAAGCACATAAATAGTTTATAGTGTTATGTAGTGTACCATCAAATATAAAAGGTGTTAGGTTATTAGTTAGAGTATATGTTAGTACACAATGATGTCTCAATTTCATAATATTCAACCAAATGAATGAAAGGTTCAATATATCCACTATCTTTAAGATCTTATTTGATGTGAAAGGGAAATACATGCACAAACTCAAATATCTACTATCACCAAATAAAAGGTACGCTTACAGCAGCAAAATGTGTCTAACAAGACATGGATTTCAATGACCGGGATATCTCTTTGAATAGTGTTCACACCTTCTGAAAACAACAATTCGGTCCTATATGACTGGTTTCACAAATTTTGTATTGGGATAATTTAAATAGTGATGTTCTTAATTGGGGCAACATAACAAAAACATGGAGAGTATTTTGGAGTTCTATCTCCATCTCATGTCAAGGTTCTATATTAATAGAGCACCCACTTAAGACGAAATATATTGGAAATAAACGTCCAATAATGTTCTCTGTAATTGACAAACAGTTGCAATACTTTTGAAATTATGGACCATTAAAACGGTATCCATTAGGTCCCAGCAATTACAAACCCACCAATAGTCACAACAATACGGGTCAGAATTGCCACCGACCCGTTTGCTGTCAAAGTGGGTCAGAATTGTCTCTGTCTTCTGAAAGTATAACGACAAATTCCTTCAACAGCATATTTTCTTCGTCCCATAATAACTTTGGACCTTCGGGCATGCTATTGACTTAATGGGCGCACATACACTCTGTTCCTCCTAACCCAGTTTTAAGTATATTATATTTAATAACCATATCCTTGAATTACACTAAATTACTAACAATATGACTAAAACGTTAAACAATAACTTAAGTATTCGGATTTTTTTGGGATCCCAAAAAGCCACACACTAAGTGGCTCAAGGTACCATTCCTACCACAAGTTAAAACCTATATAAGTAATCTTTTTGCCCCTACATTTCATGGGTGTGATTTGTCTTTAGTGCTCTACTTTCTTCTCTCAAAATGACAACTGTAAATAGGAAGTAATATTTCTAGTGTCCTATTTATCGCGTTTTCAGTGATTGGATCCTCTTTTAGTACATTCAACAGTTTTCAGACCAGGTAGAAGTTAAGAGGCGTGGTTTTTTAGTACTAGCTTGATAGCCGGAAAATTAAAATAAAATGTGGTTGTACCTAGAATCATATGCTCAAAAAAGAAGTTAAACATGTGTTATTATTGATAAAAACCAATTGAAAACAAGCCCAAAGGCTACAGAACAAAATCTAAAGAAAAATAGAAGAATGTCATAATGCACTTTTGTTGTTCCCCTCACACAAACTTGATAGAGAATGGGGTTCTGACCGAGTATTTACCCGAAGTCCAAGTCATAGAACCTTCTGCATATGGAGTTTGGACCTCTTGCTTAACCTCCCGGGTGAATGAAATTTCATACGTCATCTTTTGGTTCAATTCAGTAAATTTAAGCTCTGCAGGACCAATCCCTAAAACCATACCCAATGGTACGGAAATATCTTTTAAGGTGTACGTTGAATTGGCTATACCAACATTAGTCACTGTCCGTGTAAAGGTTTTTTCATCGGTGGCTCCTAGAGTTACAGAAAAAGAAGGATAGTTGAGTTGTGCTTCCGGAATAACTTGTGAGCAAGTAACTCTTTTCTGCACGATAAGTCCAACTTGCTTGCTTGTATATCCTAAACCACACAAATAAGGTATGTAATCATCGGGTTGAATGTCAAAAATCAGTCCTGGATCACTTGCTTTCGGTGGGTTGACATGTCCAGATCCAACAGAGAAAATATCCGCAGGGAGCTCTCGTTCATCCTCGATGGGTTGTCCATTCAGGTTTAGCTGATCTGCGGTGGTCATTATTGCAGACTTAATGGCTGCCGGAGACCAATCAGGATGTTCGTTTTTCAACAATGCTGATATGCCTGCAAGATGAGGGCATGACATCGAAGTACCGGATATCATATTAAATGTTGCTTTTGTCAATGTTGAGTTTTCAACAGATACAGGCCAAGCTGCAAGAATGCTAACTCCAGGACCAATGATGTCCGGTTTTATAATCCCCGGGCTTGCCATACTAGGTCCTCTGGATGAAAAAGAGGCCACCTCGGGAGCTGATTTTACGCCTATTACAGTTCCTCGAAATATTATAGTAGCGGTAGGGGTTGAGCTTGAATTGATATATGCCTTGATTGTTAGACCATCTTTATAACCAACATGTGAGGCAGGGAGAACATGGGGATCAGCTTCTGTACTTACTCCATCGGTAATTTGGTTTGTGAGAATCATTGCAGCACCTCCAGCATCTTTTACAGTTTGTCCTTTGTCAATTCTACCAATGCCACCTCCTCTATCACATAATACTACTTTTCCTTTGACATCACTACCTTCTAATGATCCTTTCGCACACCATGCTGCTTGTTGACCACCGTTCAAACCTGGGTACACGAGAGGTAAAAAGGTTTGAGGGAAGTCTTTTGGTTGGAATAAAGATTCTCCATCTAACAAATCCTTGTTTCCTAGATTCACAGTTGCTCTTATGTTTCTATCAACGGTACTAGCACCAACTGTAAGAATCCAGGGGGCTTCATTTGACAACGATGAATTGAATGGCCCTGCATTACCAGCCGAACAACTTACGAAAATTCCTCTTTGAATAGCACTAAATGCACCAACGGCAATACCATCTTCATAAAACGGAATTGAAGCTCCACCGAGTGAAAGTGAAAGCACGTCTACTCCATCTTCAATAGCTGCATCCATAGCAGCTAAAATAGCACTATCCGAACAACCGATATCATCACATACTTTATACATAGCTATGTGGGCAAGTGGTGCCATCCCAGCAGCAGTACCTTGGGCGTTTCCAAACACACCGGCACCATCTACAAAATTCCCACCAGCAGTACCAGCGGTGTGGGTCCCATGCCCCTCATCATCCAGTGGTGAAACAGGAGAACTGCCAGTAAAATCTCTGGCCCCAATTAATTTATTATTACATCCAGTAACTTCACATGTGCCTTTCCATTTTGCTGGTGGAGGAGGGATTCCTGAGTCGTTAAAAGAAGGATGGCCAGGTGTAATACCAGTGTCTAGGAGCCCAATTATAATCCCGCTTCCGTAGTTTGAACCTCTCCAGACTCCTAAACTCTTATGCAACCCCAAGAAGTTCGGTGTATGGGTTGTGTGCAACTTGTACACCCTTTCAGGTCTTGCAGATACGAATCCGTCCATATTTTCCATTTCTTTTACTTGATCTGCAGACATTTTGGCTGCAAACCCAGTGAACACATTGTGGTAAGCATGAACCATGCTCGGTTTCACATCTGAGCCTGCACTGCTCGCCATCAAAAAGGAATTGTACCAACTATGTCGGTCTTCATGTTTAGAAAACTCTATCCCATTAGGTGAGTTTAAGTGGACAATGTAGGTTTCCACTTGGTCAGCATTTGCAAAACTGATACTAAAGATGTTGGTAAAAGTAAGTACTAGCATAAAAGAAACTTGTGGTAACAGGTTTGATCTTTTACCCTCCATGATTAATGAAGAGTTGGGGTATATCTCTCATGTGATGTTGAAGTATATATCTATTTATATAGAACATGCATGGACAAACGTTCATTGTGTAAATTTATGATTTTTGGTCTTTTCTTTTGTATTTGGGGAAAATGCTAATTAAGATGTATTAATTTCTTAATTACATAGTAAGAAGCGATAAGTTCTAAGCAACATTGTTTGATTAGTTGTTTACTAATGTGATATCACCAAAGAATAGAAGCTGTCTGCTGGCATTGTAATTTCATAATTAATCAGGTTTTATATTCAACCATGCAACTTCTCAGAAAATAAAGTCACGGAAGATGCATGTAAACATAATGCAATGCACACAATTTTTACTGAATAAAGGTTAATAGTTTTATGATATTATTATATTACTAGCTTGTAATAGTATTAACGATACCCAGTGGATCAATGGAGTATTTTTAGCCTTCTACAAACCAAAACTACTAAAATATTTGAAAAGTTTGAAACTTTGGATGATTTTCAAATGCAAAAGGTATTTATTGAATATCAAAGTGAGAGAACCCTGGGGAAAAAAGATATTTATTATCTAAGGGTGGGTTCAAATGAGAATAGAGAATAGGAATTTGTGTGAGAATGAGGTAACCAATGATATTGTGTCGTGTACAAAGAGAATGTTCCATGTACAAAACTCATTTATCCCTAACATCAATTATCTCACAAATGACAAATTCAAAAATTATGAAAATTGCACCATAAAATTCAGTGTTTTCTCCTCTTCGATTTGCCGTCTCTCAAGTCATACATTCGACGAGTTTTTTTTCCATCTTTTTGGTGGGTTTCACATTTACTAACACATATGTAAAAGTGTTGCGTTTAGAGTTTAGGGTTTGGTGTTTAGAGGTTATGGTTTAGGGTTTAGAGTTGGGGTTTCTTAAGAATGATCTTAAATTTAACTCAAACCAATTACTGTACAATATTGCCCTTTTGAGTACATCGTGAAGATGTCAACTACATACGAGTTATTCTTAAGATACAACTAAAGAATGAATGTCAATAAATACATTACATAAATACACTAATGCCTATTAAGAAAAACTGAGTTAAATTGAAACTAAATGTAAATATAAAATTAATTTCAGTCATACGAATTTAATGCTTTTTCTACAATTTAAACTCTAAAAATATATCTCACTATTTCTTATAGTTTTATTTTATCATCGAATCTCATAAGGCGAAGAAACCAACAAACATCAAAAATTTTAAATAATTAACCACATGAACCTGGTGCTTTGCATGAGCTTAATTGATACTACTATAATACTACATCCGTCCTATTATAGGTGTCTATGTTTTACTTTTTGAAGTTTTTCTTTTTTAATTTTGATCTTAAATATTTTTGTTTGTGTTACTTTATGAAAATTATACGAATGAAAATATATTTAAAACTCAATCCATTCATAAATTTTGCATCAAGTATTATATAACACAAACAAAAATATTGAAGGTCAAAATTGTAAAAGAAAGACTTTCAAAAGTCAAAACTGAACATTTATAATACAACTAATGGAATAGTATAAAATAAAGCAAAAAGGAATGACAATCAAATTAGGGAAAGTTATTTATACAATAAATTATATTGTCTTTAAAGATGTTACATATGCATTTGAAAAGTCAATTCTAATATTTAAAGTTACTTTAAAAAGAGAAAAAAAGAAGAAGAAGAAAAATCATTGTTTGGTTAAGTATACGGTAACGGCCTAACGGGTATCTATGAAACCCAAAAAATCAGGAGAATTATAAACGCGGGAAGGCGAATGGGTTTGGAAATTCATACCCGGTTCATTCCCCGTGCTCTCGTACATATAAAATCCCTATTTTGTCGCATCCTATTTCTCACTCACTGTCAACTTCGTCATTGCTTTTTCTTCAGCTGAAATAAAGAAGTAAGGTAAAATTCTAAGCCCTAATTCCCTTTTCTTGTATAATGTAATGTATGAAATTTTTGATAAAGTGTTTATTTTTAATGCTGCTTATAGCTGTTCGTATCGATCAATGCCACTCAAAACAGAAATAATCAGGTCTTTTATCTTGTACAGAAACTTATAGAACATGATTTTGTTGCTGTTGCTGTTGTTGCTTTTTTTCTGTGCATTGATCGGTTTATAATCTCGTGTGTTTATGATTTCTCCGCTGCTCTGTATTTGATAAGGCCATGTTAATCTAAAGTAAACATCTCTGACATGTTTGAGACTAATTAAACAGTGCAGAAGAGTACAATTTATTATTTTTAATATTGGTCTAAGTGTTAACCTTATTTAGAAGTTGATTGTTGAATAAATGATTGAGATAACGAAATTGCTAGTTGATATTATCTGTTTTACTAGTAGTAAATGTTTTAGTTTCCACTAATTCTTAAATTCGTAAAAAGTTAGGGTGAACAATCCCGTGAATAAAGAACGGTTGCACATCAGTTATCCTGTGTAACTTTTGATGTGTATGAAGCCTGCATATGTATATATATTTCTCCTATTCTTCAAAAAATTCATGTAGGACGAAATGGCCTTTGGCTTAGCGGTATGACAAGAACCCATCAACCAAATGGTTGTGGGTTCAAGTCTCACTTGAGGAAGTGAGTGTATATATTCGTGGTGGTTGTACATAACATATGTGGTAGGTTAAGTAGAGTTGTTGTTTAAAAAAAAAAAATCATTTAGGAGTATGAATCTAGGTTGACTAGTAGGTTCATATCGAGTGGACTGTCGAATTCAAAAGTATTAATTACCTGTACATATATAACTTTGACTTGTTGATGGTATTGTACTCGCATATAGGTACCTGATGCACCAGCATTAATATTCTGCAAACAAAAGCTACATCGATTTTCTGAAATTGTAATCGTCTTTGTATATGTTCTCAAATATACAAATGTGTGATATTTTTATTAGGTACGTAGGACTGTTGTTTTGCCCTAAAAAAGTACTTGGTTGAATCGAGTTAGAATTTTGATATATTAGGTTTTTTACAGATAACCTTATCGAAGTCAAGCACTAATATGTTTCATATTCGAACATGATTCTTTTCAGCATCTTGTTGATTTTCTGTTAAGGTGTTATTTTAAGGAACTTAATATTCGTTTATTAATTTAATGTGCTATAGGTGGTTCCTACTGATAGCTTCTTGTGCTTCAATTTTGATCTCACATGACTTCTTCATTTTGTTTTTAGCACTTGTTGTAACAAGTATCCATCCAAGGCAATACCAATGGAAGAAATATATACTGCTGTTGTTTAATGTTGTGTTTTACCATCTTAGATCTTTTAGCCATTAAGTGGTCTCTATGCAGAATTATAAATTGAGTAAGTAGCCATTTAGTACCATAACCCTATGTTGATTTTTGATGATATTATGCATTTCTAATTGAAAACAGTAAAATTAAGTTATTGCATAAAAAATATATTCACCCAAATCAACTGTTGGTTCAAATGTGAGAAGTGGCTAGTGTTACATAAGTTGTCCGAGTAATGTATTAGAATGTCCTGATGTCGGATTTAATTTTCCAGCTTTTGAGTGAGATATTTATATATGAAATGTACACATTGTTGACATTATTTTTAGTGATATAACTTTGATTATCTTTATACTCTGCAACACCTACAGACAAACAATATCATGCCTAATGAAGAGATGGAAAGGTTCATTCAAGATTCTCCGAAGTTCATTGTGGAAGCCGTAGCGAACATTGTTGGGTTTATCTTCTCTATGGATTTTGTCGAGATCAACGAACTTCCAGTTCCAGTGATTTATAAAGATTTTCCAGAGATGTTCAGATGTGCCATGGCCTTTATGTTGATTGCGTACATGGCTTCAATGCATATTGTGGCACGTCCCATTAGAGATATTGTGTTTCATGGTGTGATCATTAACCGTGAGGGCATCTCCACTAGGGTTTGCAGATGGTTAGGCATTACGTTCTTCGTTTTGGCAATATGCATCTTCATCATCTGTGCTCTGCTTGGTACACATGAATAACTAATACATCTAAGAATTTGGAAACTTATGGACTATTTAAAAAAACATCTTTTTTGATCTGACTACAATTCTTTATCTGAGTTTCACTGCTAAATATTTCAGGCTTCAGGGCATGAATTGTTGGTGTCAAGAGCTGGAGGCATCAGGAATTGTTTCGATTGTGGATTCACTTAGTTTTTAGCAGTTGTAGTTTTTGAATGAGCTAACAACAAGGTAGACAAGGGTTAATTTCAAGGTTACATTGGGTCACACTAATGTTCTTGAATGCATATAGTAGCGTAAGTAGGTATAGTGTTCCTAAGCACATAGCAATGAAAGTAGGTATGCTGATCTTGAATACACATAGTTATGGAAATGATCCAAATAGATATGATGACTGATGAAAATGAGTATTGTGTATTTAACTGCACTTAGTAATGAGAATACATATGATTCATCCATCTTATAATTAAAAATGTTATCATATGTGTGATATTGTGCTGTAACTTGAAAATCTCAACTGCACTAACTGTATATTGATCCATGGATCTGGGCTTCCAGTTAGAAGTGGTTACATACCACATATGTGTGAATTTCTAGTGCTGCAATATTTTGTGATGTATCTGTAGTTTGTATTTTTTGGAATATTGAACGTTGCACTAAAAAGTATTCAGAAACATGATACACATAACAGAGTGTGACACCCCGCAAAATACGAGTACAATTAAGTACAGTAAAACTTGCGAAATTTACGTTAATTTCCTGACAAAATTTTAAACAACATTTTGATGTGAAATAAGCCTAGCAAGCCCAAAATAATAATACAAAAAGTATTACAAAAGTTGTAATTATTATAATTACATATATAATACTTAAAAGTTAGCAAAATATGCGACCGAAAAACATCTCAGAAAATGTCCCAAAATCATTTCCAAATATTATTTAACAAAAATAATATATGGGAAAAATTTTAAAACGAAATAATATCGTGTTCTAAATACATATTGAGCACGCAGAACGTTTAAAATGTACAAATTGTACAACAGTAAAAAAATAATGAAAATATCATTATTCTGATTTTAAATGACGAATCTGGAGAGCATCTACAAAATAAAAATATAAGATGTTATATTTTATATTAATATAATTATACCCGTACCCGAAATTAGCGGGTCAAAAATAGTCACCCACCTCAAATAATTGAGGGGACAACTGCTGTTTGAATCCCATACTCCGTATCCATGTTTCATACATATGTTTTACTTCATATGATCAACGACAACAACACACACACAAAACCTTCAATCATTTTCATCATTTTTTTTTTCTTCTCCTTCTCTGGAAACAAAGAACAAGCAGCAGCAGTAGTAGAACCACAAACCAAGAACAGCAACAACTCAACCATCATCATCATCTCATCGGTTTTCATCATCATCATCATCATCGCCATTTTCATCATCTTTGGGAGGCTCAAATCTTTATATATCATACATATATTTCATATTATACTTTGATATTATGTATGTAAACTAGCATATATTATGTAAAACCATAATTATTATAATGATCTAACTAATAAATGGAGGATAACGATGATAACTTTTACACCTTGAAATAACATTCTGTACATAAAAATGGGTATAAATACGGGTATAATAATGAGTAAAAGGTACGGATGAAACTTGTAGTATGTTAAGTTAAACTTTTATAAAAATCATAACTCGAAATGATATAAAAATCTGGATTGAATACGGACCAAAAACAGAGACAGAACTGGACTGCGTATGGGAACCGATCAGCCAGGAAAGCATAGCCGAACGGCTAGACTAACCCAGCCGATCGGCTGGATTGAATGAGCCGAACGGCTCCCTAAAGATAGCCGAACGGCTATATATGTCCAACCGTATTGCTAGTTGGCCAAACATATTATTTCTTGTTAATTTTATTAAGTACTTAAACATATAAATATAATTGTTTACAACATAAAACTAATAACGACCACATAGATTAGTGGTTGAGTCGCTAGGACTTTTAGAAGAAGGGCATAGGTTCGAGACCTGTGACCAACCTTTTTGGCTTGTTTTTCACTTATATATATATATAGAGATAGATACGAAACGTTGACAAGCATATGTATTTATATATATACAATGAAATGAGGCTATTTTTATAGTAAACAAACTTATGTTTTTAAAACATATATGAATATATATATATTCAACTAATAAGTATATATAGGTATATACTTACACGCACGCATGGTTTAACATATGTATCACCAACCAACTAAACTTTATACAAATACCTTAACGTAACAAATAGTCCGAGTACTTATATAAAGTATATTTATTTGCGTCTAAGTATTTGAGAGACGCATCTGGACTACTATATTACTAGCTGTTATTCGCTGAAGACTTGCTACCAGTGAGTTCACAGCCCCTTTTTACTGTTTTATTGCTTTTAAAACTTGGGGTGAAAAACATAGCTAACGTTTTTGCTATAACATGCAATAACTATTCATAATTGCTTTGGTGCCTATGTGTTACTTAATTGCTTTGGTGCTTATGTGCTACTGATTACACGAATGATTTCATTATATGGTTTAGAACTATATGTGGATACTTATAGGCCCTTGTACGAACTGTTACGATAGGATATTTGCTTTCCTACAGACCTTTATGTACGAAACTTATTTGACTCTCATGTCAACAACTCGCAACGAACATGGTTTATCAAACCACTTTACAAACAGAAAACCTGTGAATTCACTCAACAATTTTGTTGACTTTTACTATGTTTTTCAGGTAACTAGCAGCACAGATAAGACTGCACGCATATGGAGTTAGGTGACCCGCGACTAATTAGGATGCCATATTTTGGGACACTTAAGATTCCTTGTATAAATGATTTACATTAATCATACTTATGAAATCTTCTTTCAGAAACTGTGTATTTTATGCAAATTGTATTTTATAATACTATTCTACGACTTTAGCGAGTAGTAGTCCTTTTTGTTACAAACTAACTTCATAAATGGCATCTTAATTTACTGTTCAGCAATAATCATATGCTCTGATCTGGTATGATGTTCAACGTTAACGTCAGCACCCCCGCACATACTAATGCTTCCGCTAATCACGCGTTGACCGCGTTGACCGAATTTGGGGGTGCTACAGAGAGTCATACAAGAAACTTGATACAAATCAAACCTGAACTAATCAGGACACTTTTCAATGACCAAGTCAGCAAGTCGAGATGCCAATAGATGAATTCCAATGACCAATTGACTATACATAAAATGCTCGGTAGATATTTCGAACGAAGCATGTTACTCCATTGTGTAATTTCACGAACTTAAACAATGTGGCATCTTTTATCATTAAACATGAATCTGGGTTTCCAGTTTAGATGCGTATGAAACTGTTGTGTTGTGATTTTACGTGCTGTAATTTGAGGAAGATTAACATTGCACACATGGGGTATTCAAAAACTTGATACGAATTCATACAAGAAACTTGATACATCGGTTCCAAATAAAGTAATGATATAGAGAATTGACTATGCCACTGAAAGTATTAGCAAAGAGAAGGCAGAACCATAAATAGGAAAAAGGTCAAGTATCTGAAAATGTATAAAACTTTGTCAAAATCTCTATTGTATGTATCAACTTTCAAAACCTCTATTGTATGTATCAACTTTCGATTTATGCTAATTGTATGTAATTTTTATGTGTGACGCTTTGTGTGAATGCCACGTGGGTGCCATATATGGATGACACACCAGTCAAATTATATGCAATTAGCAATATCGGAAGTTAAATACATACAATAGAGATTTTGGAAGTTAATACATACAATAGAGATTTTAACAAAGTTGATACATTTTCATACACTTATCCCATAGGAAAATTACCACAGATCAAATGCATTTCGGTTAGTCTTGCATTTGATGAAGTACAAAACCAATAATATAGCATGTAAATTTTCTTATGACAGTCTTGTTTATTATGATTTTGGGTGTATCAGTGGATTTAGTTTTTGGAAAGCAACAAAAAATAGAACACACAAGTCACATGGGTGAACGAAGAAATCTCCACGCAGTAAAATAAAAACCCTACGTCAACAGAGAGAATAAACCATAGCTTACTTGTACATACTTAATTCAAGGAGAAGATGAATTGAGAAGAATAAAAATACCTTGCTACATTCAATTAGTATCAAGCTGAGTCACTTATTTTTTTTCCCTTTAAATGACACAGTTGACCTCTGAACAAAACAGATGTTAATGTTATGTAGCCTATTCAGATCATAACAAGGAAAATGCCACTAGTTAACTTCTTCAAATAACTGAACTTCACTGACCAAAAATGATCACTGTTTATCAACCGCAACCACTTCTGTTGAAGCAAAAACTGAATGATATAAAGAGTATATGTATTGCAGCCTCATGGAGTCAAAATATTACAGACTCGGGAGTTCCATGTAAATGTACTTGTATAACATATGACTGACTATAAAGCTGTTTGAATCAACTGAGTTATTCGAAATTAAACTTAGAATTCATTTCATTTCACATGTAATCCAGTAATTTAATGTCAAAGCTATCGCTCCCTACATGTCCACTCTCGGGGAGTTGAGTTGAAAGATAAAATAAAAAATGCTACCGTCAGATACAAGCTAAATCCATTGGTAGCAGAACCCAGCCATGATTTCTCACAAGGATGATAGAACAGGATTTTAGTTGAATTCTCAAAGTAACCTACTTGACACTACAATCTTCGACCCAAAAAGCAAACCTGCATTTACCATACTCATCCATAAATAATAAAACCAACAACAATAAACGAACATAATAGGAGCTAAACTACATAAAAAGGATGGCTCTTTCTCTTTAACGACTTCTAAAACATATAACAGACAAAAACCACCGTCAATTTACAGAACTCAATTCAAAGAACCAGTCAAAAACACTTCTTACTGTGTCAACAGAAACAAAGGCGACATGACTAGACGATCGAAAATTGCACATAGGTTCATGTCTCCAAAAATACGTTAACCACTCGATAAATATAGCAAGCAAAAGGTGTGGCTTCATCGTCTAATTTCACTAAAGGAAACAAAGTTTTTATCTTGTGTTGGGTTTATTAATAACAGCCTTTACCCTAAACTGACAATTAGTGTGTTGTTATATAGTAACACCTTTCTATAAAAAGTATACCACATCTGTTGCAACAACAATGACATTATTATATTTACAATGATTCGTAAGTTAGTCCTCAAGTGGGGTATTTTGTGACTCAAATTAAAAGGAACTTTACCGAATTAAGAATGTGGAGGGTTAGACGATGAAGAATCGGGATTTGAACGGCGGAGATCTGTGATTAAGTCGCCCAATTCCTTCCGAGATGTTTCTCTGCCGATCATGAATCCATACCTGAATAAATCAAGAGGTGATTCGTTAAGAGAGAATGAAAGAAGTAAATTAGGGTTTGGATTCTGGAAAATACCAGAAGGAAACGGCAGAGAAGAGACCGGCGGTAGCAATCGTTTGGATGAGAGTAAACCTCTTCACCATTTTTTGCACATACATACAATACAATAACAAGAAGATGTTACTTACTTTTTATTTGCCAATTCTTTTGTATTTGTTCTTCTCGTTATCATTTAGTAGCATTATACCAGCTAAAATTGTAAGACAGGAGTGCGAGTTAATGTATTAAAATAATAATATATTGTACTCTATCCTGGTTAAAATCTCAACTTTACTGTTTCGAGATTTTCATTATAAGTGTCCACTTTGGTATTTAACCGATAAAAAAGATTTTTGTGGGTAGCTTTAATATTTGATGGATGAAAAGTGTAGTTAGTAGGAAATAAGTAATACGGAGTAGATAATAGATTATAGGATAGAGGTATTAATGGAAGTGTACTTAGTAGAGAATAAATAGCACGAGTAATAGATAATAGATGATAGATGATGAGATAAGGTATTTTAGGGGGAAAAACTTAAGAATTTTTAAGATCATTCTTTGCTCGTGCTTTATGTATGCTTTATGTATTAAGATATGAAGATTTTACTCCGTAGTAAAATAAACGTTTGATGAGAAATGGAGTAAGTGGTAATTGAGCTGAACTACTTAACTGATTAGTATCATACCCACGCATAGAAGTGGTGACGCTGGATGATTGTGCGAATGAATATTTTAAAATAAAAATATATTGACTTTGTTTGTCCCATTAAAAATTTCTACACTACTATTTTGGGATGTCTTATTATAAGTGTCAACTTTTATATTTAACCAATAAAAAGACTTTAGTGGGTAGATCTTATATTTGATTGATGAAAAATGTAGTTAGTGGAGAATAAGTAGTACTAGTAATAGATAATATATAATGGGATAGTGGGACTCACTTAAAAAAAATGAGTAAAGAGAGTGTTAAATATATTATATAATAATATAGATAGATAAGACTAAGCTCAAGTTTGGTTAATAGCTCGACAAGCTGGGCTGCTCAGAGCCTCAACTCATTAAGAGTTTAAGGCCACTCGCAACGGGTCGGAATTTGGGCGTTTTTGGAAGGAGAATGCGTTGTGTGAGAATCCATGGGAGGATGACGGGCGTTTTGCGATTTAATTTTTCTTTTCTTTTTGCAATGTTTTAAAAAAAAATTAGTTAGTAGGTCCCAGGGGTTAAAAATGGACGTTCTGATGTTACCGTTGCATATGCTGAAAATTGTGTTGTGGTGTTATGCTGACGTAGCACTGAAAAAGGGTGTAAAGGATGCTACTATTGCGAGTGGTCTATTTAATTTATATACTGTTTTGAAGAGAAATATTTATTAAAAAAAAATAAAAAATTATTGGATTTGATAACTTATACAGAGTGTATATAGATTTAGATGAAAAAATAATAATAATAGAAGTTATTGTAACATGCATAACTTTAAATTCAGATGAATCCTATAATAATTAAAAAAAAAAAAAAAGTTAAATGGCATGATGCAGTTCTTAAAGCTAAACAGGAGTTAACTATGATATTAACACGTAGCAGAAGATTAAGATGCCCATTACAAATTGTGAATATAATAATTAATTATATGCCGCAACAAATTGATTCTTACATCATATTGAACTATTAATTCTGTTGTATGATACTCTATTTACATATGTATTACAAACACCAAGTCCTACTAATACCATAGTCTGGTCATATGAAGCTTTCTTATTCCCTCAAAAACAAAGATCATAAATAAAAAATTAAAAAATTATATTACTCATCGTATTGTCATTGTCTCTGAAAACCAGCATCGGCTAACAAAAAGCTCACAACTCCAATCTTTAATGCAACCCTGTCCAAATCAAAGCAAACATTGTTTAGCCCAAAAACATTAAGAAATATCATATCCATTGTCATGTTAGCACATAAATACAACATGTAATGCAACATGTTAGACTAAATCTTTATAGAAGTGTCAATTTGTTAAGTCTTCACCTAAGCAACACGAACTGGTCTTCGTGTGGATGGCTCCGGTAAAGGACTACTCCGGGTTTCAGAACTGATTTCGTCTTCCGACTCTCTGATTGCCTCTTGTAAAACGTCGACGATTCTACTCATTGTTGGCCGTTCATCCGGGTTCTTACGCAAGCAGCTATCGGCTAACTTTGCAATTTTTCGGGCAGCACCAAGTGAATACTGATTGTTTAGACGAGGATCCATGATCACTCGAAACCTTTTGCTATCTGCAGGGAACTGTTTCACCCATTCAACAAGTTTTCGTTCAGAATGTGGTAGCAGTCTATCGATCGCCTTTCTGCCTGATAGGATCTCGTAGAGTACGACACCAAAACTCCATAAGTCACTGTTTGATTTCAGACGGCCGGTTTCCACGTATTCTGGGGCAGCATATCCGTATGTCCCTACGGGCTGGAAATGACAGAAAGTTCGCATTAATGTTTGCATTGGGTCACCAAGGTGTAGGTTACTTATGAATTACGTACCATTGTAGATACGTGAGTCTGGTCCCCTTGTGGTCCTTCTCTAGCGAGTCCGAAATCTGAAAGTTTCGCATTGAAGTTGTCATCCAACAACACGTTGGAAGACTTGAAGTCGCGAAATATCACCTGCACATAATATAGAACAGATTGTTGAATCGATAATGTCTTATACTTTAGCACAAATCCCATAATGATAGTTCCAAGCAAAAATCGATATAAGTAATGTAAGTGCATTTGCACATTAAAATGAGCAAGTTCAATTTGGCTCACTAAAAGGAAACATAGACGAAAAATTCGATGTAGGCAACTAATTTTCTGATTTTTATCTTCCCTGTTTATTGATAAAATTGAACTCTCTCCTTTTTATGAGCAAAATTGAACTTACAGTCCATTCTTTTTAGAAAGTGATAATGAACTTACGTTACATAGATAAAGCTTTTTTGGTACTTTGGTCACTTTCTTTTATTTGTAACAATGAGATATACCTGGATTTCCAAACCCTCGTGAAGATAAGCGAGACCTTCAGCTGCTCCTAGGAGGATTTTCAGTCTTCTTATCCAAGGAAGTGGAGGTAATGCTCGGCCAAACAGATGATCTTCTAAACTCTTGTTTTTCATGTACTCATACACCAATAATCTTTGTATTCCTCGTTCTCCATCTGCCGAACAGTATCCCAAAAGCTTTACAAGGTTTGGGTGGTCAACAACACCAAGAAACTGCACTTCCGCTAGCCACTCTTTATGCCCCTGCATATCATACAATTATAACAGCTATATTAAAAAATAATGACTTAGTAACCAAATTGACCTTTAAAGTTTAAACCATGGAAAAGTCACCACAGACATCTTATTGTCATAAAAGAAAACGGAAGTCTGTCAATCGTGGTTTTTAAAGGTTGTAACAAATCATATGACCCAGAAATGTAGCACGGGCGTGTGTGAGTGTTTGTAGTTCTAGAAAAAAGCTCGATTCTGAAATACAGCAGATTAAGCGAATAAAATCCTAAAAATGTGGTAGTTTAGACTTGATCATGTTGTTACAAATGCTAGTCATGATGTTTTTCATACTCGAATGAATTGATCACTTATTTAGCACAAAAACAAATTCTTCACACTAATCCTTGATCTAAAACCACAACTTTCTTATGTTGCAAAAGTCAAATATGGAGTCTAATTACTGGCATTAAATTTGACTAAACAAGTCATTATTCTAAAGAAGCTAAACCATTTATTCACACAAATCACATATGCCTATTGCCTAACTTATCCCAAACCATAAAATATCTATTACGATTAAACATATCAAAACTTTAGAATAAACAATGAATGTCCTTAAAGTATTCACATGTTTACTGTATTTTAATCATATAGCATTAAACACATATTTTAGGAAAAATAAGCTCCCACATCACCCTCCACCCCCATGCTTTTACACCACCCACCCAAGCAACAACCAGATACTGCCAAGAAAATCTAAGATCATGCCAAAAACTACTCGTTGAAGTCCCTTTTCACGGGTTCCATGCTAATCTTCTGTATGTATAATATAGCTGTAATTATACATATTTAAAAAGATAATCTTGTATGTATACCTGCATGCCATTTCTGTTGAGTTTCTTGATAGCAACCTCAAGAGGATTACCTTGACCATTAAGAGGTGTAATTGACCCTTTATAAACACTTCCAAACCCACCTTCCCCAATCTTAAACACCCTATTAAAATTATCAGTAGCATTTCTAAGCTCTGAAAATGAAAACTTTCTCAAGGTATGACCTTTTTCTTTGTACAATTCAGGTATGCTTCTTGGTGAAGAAATTGACCCAGTTGATTTAACTAATCTTGTTGTTGGTTTCCTTGATGGGTTTTGTTCCCTGAGCTCTGGTGATGATTTCCCTCTTTTTTTATGATTAAAAATGTTGAAACACATCATTGTTGGGAATTTTTGAAGCTACCAAGAACCCTAATTGGAGAAAAGATGAGAATTTGGGGAAATTAAGGAAATTGTGACAGGTGGGGAATGGAATTATGTGTGTGTGGTTTGTTTGATGATGGGAACAGCAGTGAAAAAGATTTGACAAGGAAAAAAACAAGAAAAATAAGCAAAATGGACTTGGCAATTAAAAAATTATATAAACCATAAAGGAAGCTTCACATGCTTCTTAAACTACCCCACTCATGAGACATATCTTTCAAATACTCGTATTTGACTCTAACCTAAAAAAGCATATGATTTGGTTAACAAACTGCTTATCAATATTTAAATAAATATTTTACTGATTACTGATAGGACTGTAAAAAAAAGTGGAGTAATCCTTTTTATTACAAGGAGTCAAAAATCTATAAATGATGCGACTCAAACTTAGATTCTTAAATGAATTGGAGTTTTACGAGTCGTTTTTTACTTTTACAAGTAATGTATGACCCTTTAGAGTCATCGACGATTCATACAAGTCTGAAATCAGAGATAAACTTTAGTGTAGTGTAATATAAAAATAAATTGACAAAGTAGAAAATACATGAGTATTTTCTATTTTAAATGAAACATCTGTATTGATTATCGGTCTCAACTTTACTATCGACTTTCACCATGTTTTACATCTTTTCAACCGAAAGTTTTAAACAATAATATGCATATTGTAAAATAACCGCAAGTTAAAAATTGAGTTACGGTTTAAACTATGTGGATAACTGAAAATTTTAGTCAAGCTATTTGAACCCCGACTCATTAGAAAATCGATTTGGAAGGAGCTTGAATTAGCTTGAACTTTATATATTCGATCGAATAGGCTCGTTTACGAACCTACTGGCAACAATTACGAATATAGATACTTTGTTACTGACGATATATGTGGAAGGTAACAGAGTATACGATTTAAATTAAATCAACAGTTTAACTCTAAATTGAATCATTTCATTTTATACTTAGAAAACAATATCATATTAGCATAATCATACTTTTAAAAACCAACTAATTTACCCGTTAAACAGTAACAGCATAACTTTTCCATACACAACAAATAGTTGCATTTGAACATCTTTATCTTTTACTAAATCTGTGGGTATTTTTTTATAAAATAATTTTGAATCGATCAAGACATAATTATGAAATTATCTATTACATGTGGATTTAATATATTTTGTGTACGTATCACTTTCATTACCCATATAAAGACCGGACCTAGTCGCTTAGAGTTGATCTATGCAATTGTTGAAGAAATTATTATTAACAATAAGATTGCAAAATTATTAAAATTTACATCTTTCACTGTTATATAAAGCGAAGTTTGAATATAACTAATATATATATATATATAGATATAGATATAGATATAGATATATAGGGTAAGGTTCTAATGAGAACACTTCAAAAATAAGAACGGTAAGAACACTTCATAAATGCACAATTAGCCGACAAAATCATTAGATTCACACTCATACATCTCAAATATGTGTAGAAAAATTGATTAGAATAGATGCGAACTTTCAGAAATACACAAAATCGAAAAATACGATTGATGCACAAGTATGGAGATAATCGTGCATCAATCATTTTTTCGATTTTTGTGTATTTTTAAAAGTGTGCATTTGTTTTTCTTTGCATATTTGAGATGTATGACTGTGAATCTAATGATTTTTGTTGGTTAATTGTGCATTTATGAGGTGTTCTCACCGTTCTTATTTTTGAAGTGTTCTCATTTGATCCAAACTCTCTTTCTCTTTCTCTCTCTCTCTCTCTCTCTCTCTCTATATATATATATATATATATATATATATATTTAAGATCCAAAACAGTGATAAACATTTATTATCGTAAACATTTTGGCTGCTTTTTGATGATACTAAGTAAGTTGCAAGAACCTTAAAGTAAGTCGAAAAAAATTACATTATTTTTTTATTTAAAAAAACTTGCTTAGTGGTTTTTTTTGCCTAACAAGAAACTTCTTTGTAATTGTAATTTGTATGATCAAAATCATTTTGTCAACATACTTTATTATTTTTAATATTAACTAAACATGTTGTACGTACGTCACCTTTGGGCACCAACGTCATTGCCATGGTCACCAACTTGAATATCCACGGGTCTTCTTTTATGTCTTTTTCTTACACTAATAAAAATAAATAGTACACTAATGAACAACGTATTTTTTTATTATTATTTCTCCTACTTGTAAATTAAGTAATACGGAGTATCATTTTCATTAAAAAAACAAATTTATTGCCAAAAATATAGTACACTAGTGAACAACATATATTTATATGTTTTTTGCAATAAAAAAATATATATCATTTTCGGTTTCATGCATAAAGATACTTTTCTATTTTCTTTCTAATAAGTAAAGTCTAAATCGTAACAATTTTGTTGATTTCGTATGTAAACTCAGAACTTTGCAAATAGCTTATGAAATCAGGTTCGATTCATATAAAGATAGATATATAAAAATATGTGATTGTATAAGTAGTTGTTAGAGTCTTACAAGTTACGAGTCGATTCTTAAAAAAAAAAATTTAATTTTTTGAAGAAACGGAACGACTCAACCTCAATTCTTAATTGACTTTTGATTTTTAATTGAATTAAAGGTCGGTTAATGGTTAGCTGTTGATGACATATAAGATTAAATGAACATTTAATGGGAACTTTATATAGCCATGATTAATTTAGATCGGTTGACTTTTGATTTCTTTCTCACTTTTCAAGTGAGTGCTTCTATAATAGGTATACTTTAATTTGTATATACATCTAAAAACATGTCTAATCTATATAATTATCGACACATGAAATTCATTTATTCTTATTATTCTTATTATTTATCAATCATTTTCATATCCATCATGTCCTCTTAACATTTTTCATATTCATGATTGGAAATGGTATTTAAACGCTAGAGGATATATGAATTTAGTTGGTATTAATAAATTAATATAGATAACTAGCAAAATAATATATAAATTGTACGGATTATACGTCTCGAGGTCACCCAACTATATTATTATGTTTTGTAAGCCACTCATTTGTGTATAAGGTTTTGTAGGCCACTCAAATTCGTATGTTGTTCCATCTATATCAAATTCAGCTAGAAGGTCTATCGGAAAAATATAAAAGAATACAAATTCCCTGTATTTGAAAAAATATGTAAATTATGTTAACTAAGAAATACATGAGTATTTGTGTCCCTTTACATTTTCTCGGTAAGCTTTTAGGCAAAGTTTGTATACATGAAATAACATATGAACCTAGGTTACCTACAATTTCGTTTTTAAGTAGAAGTGACCTACATAAATAATATATCTTGGTGACCTCAAGATAATAAAATCCCTAAATCGTAAGATACAAGTTGGATCCTTAAATGAAATTGTAGAAGGTTGATTGAAGGAATAATGAATGACATGAAATGTTTTTTTTTTGAACAGCAAGAAAGGAGAACGAGGAGGAGCATCAGCACCGCCATCACCCCAACCTCGAACCCTAAATATATAAATTAATACTAGCAAGATGCTAGAAAATGTACATGAGAATCGATTACAATAAGAAAAGCATTTTAAACAAGACTATTTCCCCTACGGATTATCCAACCATTCAACCCATTGTAACGGCTTGTCTTTGAGTTTGCTCCTATGTTTCAGCCAGAAGAAAGATTTTCCTATTAATTGAGCAGCTAATTCCGATGTCTTCTTGGGATCTTTATCATTGAATACCACCTCATTGCGAAAGTTCCACAATAACCACAGGAGAGTGTATACTACCCCACGAAATAATTCATGTTTTATTCCTTTAAAACCACCAGAATCGGGCCACGATAGCAGCTGATCCAAATTTGTTATGAGACTTGAATCAATTTTCCACCATTTACCTATGAATGAAATTAAGTCTTGTGCTAATTTACAGCTCGAGAATAGGTGTTCTTCAACTTCAACGCCATGACAACATATCGGGCAATTGGAATTTCTTACCTGTATGCCACGATGAACGAGATTACCTCTTGTAGGTAGACGCCTTAAAGCAACTCGCCACGATAAAACATTTACTTTTTTGGCCAGGATCTTCAACCATTTGAATGGTAGATTACGCCTTGCTGGTAGCATTAAATCATCCATGGCATATCAAAGCGAGGCGACTGAATACTTGTCATTTGATAAATTATATGACCATGCTTGAGAACCATTCGAGTCCGCCGCTGGATCAAAAAGAAAGAGACTCAAAAATTCCAGATTTTGCTCCTCTAGGATTTTCCCAGATTTTAAAATATTCCGCCATAAACCAGTACATTTACCGTAAGATGATTTATCTCCTAAGCCACCAAGCTCTCCATGATTTGCTTTAATTACCGATCTCCATATAGAGTTTTTTTATGTTAGGAATTTCCACCACCATTTACATAGCAACGCCACATTTTGAGCTTTCAAGCTTCCAATCCCTAAACCTCCAGCATCTATTTCCGCCATCACTTGATTCCACGATACCCAATTCATCTTTCTTTTTTCGTTGGTTCCTCCCCAGAAAAATCGGGCTCATAAACTTTCTAGTTCGTTTATTATTTTTGTTGGAGCTTTATATAACGAAAAGAAATAAATCCCAAGGCTCCCTAACACACTCTTGCAAAGTTGAAGACGCCCCCCCTATCGATAGTGAACTCGTTTTCCATGAAGAAAGTTTCTTTTGAAACTTGTTAACAAGAGGGGCCCAAGACTCACATCTATTCATTGATATCCCGATAGGAAAACCCAAATATTTAAATGGGAATTCACCAACCAAACAGTTTAAACGATCCGCCATATTACCAATATCTTGCTCGTTCACCCCAATGCCAAATAATTTACTTTTCGAGTAATTTATTTTCAAGCCCGATGAAAGATGGAAACATCGTAAAATCCTGGCTAAGTTCATCACATTTCTAATTGACCATTCCCCCACAAAAATTGTATCATCCACATACTGTAAATGAGAAATTTCGGACCCATTAACAGAGAGTTTAATACCATGAAATATTCCCAGGTTTTTAGCCGTGTTCATCACTTGGTTTAGACCTTCTACCACGAGCAAGAATAGGAATGGAGCCATTGGATCCCCCTAACGCACACCCCTTTTTGGAAAGAATTCTCCGGTTGGAGAACCATTAATGAGCACCGAGATGGATGAAGAGGACAAGCAGCCTTTAATCCAACGAATCCATTTTTCCCCAAAGTACATTTGTTCCATGACTTCTTCCAGGAATTCCCATGAGATAGAGTCAAAAGCCTTATCAAAATCTAACTTAAAAACAAAGGCATTAGACTTACGCTTCTTGACCCAAGACATGAGCTCACTAATAATAATCGGGCCTTCAAGGATGCTTCTATTACGAATGAACCCAGTTTTTTCCGGCCCAATAAGATCATCGATTACACTTTGCAGCCGAGTAGAAAGGATTTTAGCAATAATCTTATAAAACGAACCAATCAAGCTGATGGGCCGAAAATCCGCCATGGATAATGGGTTATCCACTTTTGGAATGAGAGATATGAATGAAGCGTTGCAGCCCACATCAATGTTTCCAGTGAGCTCGAATTGATTAATGGCTGCCATTAAATCCCCCTTGATTACGTTCCAAAACGACTTATAAAAGCATAGAGAGAATCCGTCCGGGCCTGGGGATTTGTCATCCCCACAAGCCCAAATAGCTTGTTTCACCTCAGATTCCAGAATTGGTTTCTCCATATCAGAACTTTGACTAGCAGAGAGTTTTCTAAAATTATTACACTTGAAGGAAGGCCTTGATCCCCCTGGTTTCTCAAATTTGTTTGCAAAATATGATAAAGCTATATTCTTTATGCACGATGGATCCGTAACCCAAATTCCATTACTAGAGATACCATGTAATAGATTCTTCTTTGCCTTGTTATTAATTATCCCATGAAAGAAACGAGAATTTTCATCTCCTTCAACCGCCCACCTTACTTTTGCTTTTTGCCTCAGTTTACTTGAAAAACGTTTCTCCAATTCCCACCAATTAATGTCAATTTCTGCTCTCAATTTAATCTCCGCATCAGAGAGAGAGCAAGACTCGGCCTTTAGGTCAAGGAGATTAGCTTGCTTTGAAAGAGATGTTAGCTCACCACTGTTTGCTGATTTGTACTCAACATTCCATTCCTTAGCTTTTTGTTTAATCAATTTGAGCTTTTGAGCAAATATTCTAATGGCCAAATGGTTATAAGAGCTGACAGGGGAACCCCAAGTTTGATTTACCAAGTAGTTGAAAGAATTAATCTCGAACCAGGAGTTATACATTTTAAAATACGATGGACCAAAATCCATAGCATCAGAGTTGAATAACAGAGGGCAGTGGTCCAAAATACCCCGAGGCATGATTAAGACATTCGCTTTCGGCCATACTAAACATGAGGAATTATTCACCAAAAATCTATCAATAAGACTTAACTTATCACCGTTTGTGCTATACCTTGAAAATTTACGGCCTCCACTTTTAATTTCCAATAAACCACATTGATGTATAAAATCGTTAAAAAATTTTGCACCATTATAGTTAAAAATGGTACCTTTCCTTTCCTCCGCCTTTCGAACTTCATTAAAGTCACCAAAGATAACCCAATTTACGTTTGGATTAATCGTCACGACCTGAATAATTTCCTCCCATAGCGCTTTTTTCTTCGATAACTCCTGTGGTGCATAAACATTAACGAACCTGCATCTCAATCCGTTACTTTTCAAATAGCCTTGAATGATTAACATACCCTGCTTTTTGATACAATTGTCCATGAAGAAAAATGATGAATCCCAAATCGTGAGAATGCCCCCAGATGCACCTATTGCATCAACTTGAATGAATTCATTGTTATTACCACCCCATAGCGAATTAACAAGCCATGAGTCCATTCTACCAGCTTTCGTTTCTTGAATTCCCAAAATATCCACTTTGTTTTTTTTCTGAGGCCACGAATCCACTCTTGTTTCCCCGATGACCCCACCCCGTTTGAATTTATTGATATCATCTTCATTTATAAGGTCTGACCGCACCCGACTCTTGAACAACCTTTCTTACTTCCATTTCTTTCCCCTCCATATCGAAACCCACCAAATTTCCTATCTCAATTGTTTCTTGCACTTCTGTTGTAACACCCATTTTGTGACCTGAGGGTAATTAGGTAATTTCCTTTACTTACCTATATTATTTGTTATATTTATATATTGTGTTTTATATGTTTTGAATTATAACTTAGAAAGTTTGGTTGAAAGATTTATTGTGACTAGTAAAATATTAACTGTTTTAGATAGTTATAGGTCACAGTAAAATAAAATAGTTTTCTCGCAATTGGTATTTAGGTTCCAGACAATAGAATTAGGACGGATATAATAATTAAATCACAGAGTCGGTTTTGTGGGTTGAGGTGTTAATCCTCTGCTTCTTAAGCTTTCCCTATGTGAAATCCTTGCAAGAACTAAAACATACATAAGCTTAAACAAGAATTCCAACCAAATTAGAAATCCGTAACAAGCTGTGATTTATTGATTCTAGCTTGATTTCATCATCATCTCCCACTTAAGAATCTTCAAAGTGTAAGTACTCATAGCATTTTATCAATTTTTTTGAATTCTAGGTTTTGTATGATTTGGTGAGAAATGAAGCTTCAAAGAGTTAGCTTGATAGTTGTAGGATCATTACATGACTTGATTGAATGCCATCAAACTGATTTCATGATGATTTGTTTGTATTCTTCAAAGGAGAATGAATTAGTTAGGTTGGATAATGAATTGAGTAACTTAGGATGAATTGATACATGTAAATTGATATGTGTTGTTTATAGTTAGTATTGATGTTAAATTTCTGCTGAAATGCGTGTTGGTATCTGAATTTGATAAGAATTGAGTTTGGTTTCGTAGCTGTGTAATTGCAGCTAGAACGGGTCGCTGGAAGGTGGGTTTTACCCGGCGGGTAAACCTACTACCCGGCGGGTAGTTCATCCAAAGGTAGAACCCGACTGGTAAACGGGTCACCCGGCGGCTCGTAGAGGCTTTAAAACTCAATTAGGTTCTGTTACCACCCAGACTAATTCACCCGGTTGATAACCCGGGAACCCGGCGGGTGGAAAGGATTACCCGACGGGTACTAGCTGATTTTCAGGAGTTTAGTGTTTTGACATTTAATGATTTATGTTGGTTCTAATATTGTATTATAAAGGTGATATGTACTATTGAATGTTGTAATACTACATTGTACTTGATAACTGATATATTTACTGATATTAAGTTAATGTTACATTTGATTAAAATGTACGATTGTGGAATGAATTACTAATTGTAATTCTGTTGTGTTTTCAGACACGCCGAAGACTCAGTGATTTAGTCCGCTAAGTAGTGGACAGAAGTTGACAGGTGAGTGGACTTGTACTCTCAGTGGGATTTAGTTGTAACATATTTGGTTACAACAAGTGAACATATTTGCTATTGTGATTGTTGAATTGTTGACTATTGATTGATGAAATACACGTGTAATATGTGATGAGTCGCCTTATGGCATTTGGTGATTCGAAGGTCAACGATTGTTGGGTTGGGTTACTACAGGTTAGTCAATGTGAGATTTATGATCATGTGTTGAGAATGGAACACATATTGACTAAAGGTAGTAACCATCTATCTGTAAATCACTGTATTGGCCTGCAGTGATTATAAGTGTTGCTTGGTGGGCCACCGCGGTCTGAGGGCGCCACAAGGACCACCGATCCTCTTGGTGATGTTGAGTTTATGTGTTAACTGTTGATAATTAATTATGTTGAGCTAAGTCAAACTGTTTGTAACAGGTTTATTCACTTAGCTTCGTGCTAATCCCGTTGTTACTCCTTACAGGTTTGACTTGAATGGGACTGGGCAAGGAGTACTTGGAAGTGGTTGACCATGACTACTCTGATATTATTTTGATACTTTATATTGCCCAGATACTCTTTAATAGTTTGTAATTTGACAGATAATATTATAGTATATATAAAGTTTTGGTAAATGACGTCATGTCATTTATTATATAAAATGAATGGGATTGCGCTTCCGACGTTGTTTAAAAAAAAAAAAAATTGTGGTGTGTTATATCTGTAGAGACCCCGAAAGATGATTGCTCTTTATCTGCTTGTGAGTTTCTTTTCCTGGCATCCGATTGAGAGGAAATCGAGATCATATGACTAAAATGAGAACCCCCAATTTTATTTAGGTCAAAATTCCTTCGAGCCACCTTACTCTGTTTCTTTCTGATGGTTTTTGATTTCATGGCTGATTTGGGAATCTGGCTCTTCTCCTTATTATTACCTTCCGTATTCGATGCTTCCAAGCCATCATGCTCCAGCCCATTACTTTCAAAATTCTCATTTCCAAGCCCAATACTATTATTTGCAGAGTCCATACTATCCGCCAGCCCAATATCCTCGAATTCCGGAAGTCCATTATTATTATTATTCTCAACACCCTCATTAATCGGCCCAGGTTGAGCCGGCCCAATATCATCATAACCGCTTGGCCCAATGTTAGCATCATTTTTTGAATTGGTATCGCCACTTAGATCAACACTCTCATACGTTTACAACTTCGATCATACTAGCTAGCAGATCCAATTCTAACCATCAACAAATGCAAATTAATATATAGATATCAATCCTTTGACTAGAAAAGTCAACATTACTAGAAACTGAAAACCTTATCTTGGAAGCAGTCAATTATATGTGTAAGAAATTTTCAGAAATCCATTAAATATGGAAGAGCAGATAGCAATTCAAAAAATGATGTAAGAAATGTACTTAATGAAACTTGTACTTAATATTGAAATCCATTAAATATGGAAATCCATTAGCATCATTTAGATATTGATGTTAGCATCATTTCCAGGCACTAACATCAATATCTAAAATACTCTCGACGTACTAAATTAATATTTTAATTGATAAAAACCTATTTCATTTCAATAAATTACATTTATTGCTAAAGTAACTATAAATGAATTCACCGTCTCTTTTAACATATTATTAATATCATCAAATAAATGAAAAATACTTCGAGTTAATTACTCGAATAGCCTTCGTGGTTTACATACACTAAGTCAATAACACACATAGTACTTCTGCTTTACTTTATGCATCGGTAGTCCAAAAACACAAAATGTGACAACCGTTACTAAATAAAACGCTAGTTTCATTGTTGAGATTCATTTCCATGTAATCAAATTATGACTCGTTAAGTTTGAATATAATTCTCGATTATTCCTTGTTAAATGCCATTCTCAATTTGAAAAACTTATAATTTGTGTGAACACACATAACTCGATTAGCATTCATAAGGACCTAAAGTTAAAACAAAATGTATATCAGACGTAAGACAAACAAAAATGCACGAGAATCTAAACGAGAGTTGGTATTCGCGGCAAAAGGCCCAATCGCCAGTTGGCCTAATCCAACTGCCGGTTGGAGGTCTAAGTCGGTGTAATTCGTATACGCGTTCGTGGTCTACAAGTAATTGAGCCCATCTGTCGGTTGGATAAGCCCAACCGTCGGTTGAACCTATCCAACCACGGTTGGGAGGCTGAGTATATAAACTCATAAGTTTTAACCCTTAACAATTTTTCCAAAACACATACGAACTTCAGCCATTTCAAACGATATTCCCAGTCGATTTAGGCTTCCAAACTCTCAAATTTTAAGGGTTTTAACCCCTTAATCCATCATATCAACCGAAAGCATCATTGTTCACAAAGTGGTGGTATGTTATCGGTGTTTTACATTCGATTTAATAACACCCCTAAAATTCAAACCATGTATTTTATTATCATTTTTTTTATAATATACCAGAAGCGTAAGTCCAAACATATATTAGTAATTTATAGCACAAAATATGTACATATGACAAGTTATAGCATTCCAATACATTACATATCACTTGACACTTTCTATAAACTAAAGTGTCACTAAACGGGTGTTATATAATTTCAGAACATGTCACAAAGTGATACATAATATCAGAGTGAGCAATCTATCAAACATTCCATCCATTTCAAACTTCTTGCCCAGCTATCATCTTAAAACATAACCTACAACAAGTAAAGTGATGGGATTAGCATGAAGCTAAGTGAAAAGACATATAATAATCAGTCTAACTTAGCATAACAAAGTTGTTTGCAGCAAATAACTAGTAACACACACAACTTCAAAGAGGATTGGTGCTTCTTGTGGCGCCCTCATGTCGCGGTGGTCCTCTAAGAACACTTAAAACCAACTACAGGCCTATACATTGGTTAACCGATAGTTTGGTGCTATCACTACTCACAACATAGGTTTCTAAAACAACACATGTGCAAAAACCTATGTTGGCCAAACAATAGCAATGAAATCTAAAAACATGTTGACCTCTGAAAAATCACATATACCATTAACCCATCAATTTCAATCAAATCAAGTTCATAAACATAAATTCATAATTCAACTTACAATTAATATGGAGAAAATAGTAAGATGAAGCTAACAATGATGATGAACTTGAATCAAACACGGAAATTTGTTTGCTTTTAATTTGGTCATGGTTTCTTTTGATAAGTTCTCAAGGAAATGAAGATATGAGTTAGATTTTGGGAAAAGTAGGAAGTTAGGTCGACTAACTCCACAACCGACCCAATTATTTCTTAAATTTTTTAATTCCCTTCCAAACCTATTATTTGGAAGCTAAAAACCATTTGCGAAAGTAACTATTTTATTGTTCTTACAATTCAATCAATTTAAAACAAGTAATATTTTACTATTCGCTATAAGTCATTTGACCTATTACCTAAATTTCACAAGTAAACATATAACTAACATAAATATATTTATGTCATATTAAATAATAATTCAAAAGTAGGGGAAATTACTGTTTTACCACTAGGCCCTTGAAATGGATGTTACAGACTTTGACTAGGTTTTTTGGAAAAGGTGATTAGGATTTTTATATACTTTATTCTTACATATTCTAGGAAGGAGTTTCGTCATACTTACACGAGTTGGTAGATTTCTAAATCATTCTCTCGGTTTATAAACGTTTCATATTATATTTAGAATTCTTATTCATTAGAATCTTATTTTGATGAATATAAATGGTGATTATGTTGGGTTTTCTATTCCCTAACTAGATTAACATATGCAGCGGAAAATAACAATTAATTTAGAGCAACTAGGAAACTAAACCCTAAAGGACCGTTACTTAATAAAGCTATTAACAATAACAAAATAAATAGATAAATGAGAAAATATTAACCTTTTGAGAAAACCAATTTCTCACACGCAGACCACCTTGCAGAACCTTCATGCAGACTCCTTGCTCGACCTTCCATGCTTTGGATGGCGAGTACCCAAAATAGAATACCTCTAATGCATCATACCCGTGAACCAAGAGAAATTCCCAAACTCCTAGGGTCCCGACTCTAAGTCGTGTAAACTCTTACAAGGAGTAGAAATGAGAAAGAGAGAAAGAATTGAACTCTATTCAATTATGGGATGATTGGAAACCATGGATTAGGCCTCTATTTATAAGGGGAGAGGGAGCCCAGGGTTTTATCCCTTGACCGATGTGGGACAACTGAATTCGTCCTCCAACCGTCGGTTGGAGCTTCCAACCGCCGGTTGGACTTGATTCTTGCCCAAGTAATGATACGTCTACACCGCCTTACAAACCCTAACCTCCAACCGCCGGTTGAACCTTCCAACCACCGGTTGGATACGCTTTCCAGAATATTCCATTTTGTTTTCATATTAATATTCAATTAATAAACAAACTAAATATTCTTATATAGTTTTCATTAATTACTTTTAGCTTCTAATTAATTTATCAACTATGATGAATTAACAAACTAATTAATTAGCTACAATACTAATTCCAATTAATATTATCTCTCTTATTGTTTCTCTTGCTGTTCATCGAGGGCAACCCAAAAAGGCTCTACCTTTAGAATAGTCTTACCAATTAGTTATGACATTGAACACTATTTCCAACAGATTATGCTTAGGAACATTGTAAACTGATGGTGCACTAAGATTATAATGGTAAATGTCGTTGATTTGTTGTGGAAAAATGTTTTTGATGTTGAATAATTTGTTAGATAGAAATTGCAATTCTGGACAAATTCTATGGTAGATTTGTGTGGAGTCGTAATTTGGTCCAAAATTTATACTTTTGGACGTTTCTTTGGTCTAAAATTAATTTTAAGATACCTACTTTTAAATGCAATTGGTCTTATGTCAAAATGATGAGTTTTGGTCAGTCAAATGGTCATTTCAATTCGAAAGGTCAAGTCTGATTTCGATGACAGATTTTAGGTCAACTTTGGTTATAAATATCTCTTTCAATCTTATGAGTTATTAAATGAAAGTTTTTTTTTGAAAAATTTTAAGATGTAAGTTTTTTATAAAGATAAGATTCATGGTAAAATGAGCTCGTTTCGATTTTCAAATAAAATTAAATTTTACAGTGCGTCATCAACAAACTAATTCGAACCATATCAGTAACTAAAATGCTGTGAGAACTTTAGAGAACTATAAATATGAAAATATTAGTAACATAAGATCGTTGAGATTTGAGATTTAGTCTTGAGAACATTTAGTTGGATTGGTGAATCATATTTCAAGTCACTTAGGAAGTAACAAACGTAAATTTATTAACTAGTGAATTAGTGACAACACAAACATATAGGACTCATAAGACACGTCATATTCAATCGAAATCTAAGATAACATAAGGGAAAGTCAATCATATGTCATTCATCAAAATAGGATACAATTAAAAACCAAAAATCTTTGTCTAAATTGTAACCTACGCATACGTGTTTGTAGATCATTGTATGGATTAATTTGGGAGACACTTGCTTGCTTTGCTTTTGAGGTGAGTTTCGTCAACCCATTTTCTTCTATTATTTTCTTTGGGGTAAAAGAATACTCAATTGTTTTCAAATTTTTTTCATGTTTTTAACTTACTGATTTCGTTTTGAGCACATAAATGAATTGTGTGACAATCTAAAATTATGTGACAAACTATGTGGAATCTGATTGGTTGTTGATTTATGTTGAACTTATATGCTATTTGTCTTGCTCACTTGGGCAATGACATCACACATCGAACTAATGTGAAATATTAATAGTAATATTGGGTTGCGGTCTCACTTATGTGATGGTGCACTATCGTTGGGTGCATATGATTCATCAGCGTTGTGACGCTCGCACGGATTGAGGCCTTACTACATTAATTTCACATATGTGTACCTTTTCATTTTATTTGTCCTATCACACTTACTTTACACACCAAATGATTTAGGTGAGTCATATTTAAACCTGCGAAATTCATCAACCGTTGTGTTGACCTTTTCACGCATATTTTTTTCAGGTAATACTAGCACAACTAAGGATAAGACTAGAGGAACTTAGTGGACCGCTAGGGTGCTTTATGTAGGTTGCTTGAGATCTATAAACTATTTGTATTATGATACAATTTATGGAAGGGCGTGTTTTGCCTTGACTTATTCAAATAATGTAAACGTTTATTTATTGTATGACATTGTCCAATGTAGATGTGTGTATCCACGGCACAAGTCACCGTTATGTCGAGCAATATTGCAACACTTGATTTACTTTCATTTAGTAAATTCTATTATTCAATGTGTTGTGATCTAGTCGTTCGTCGCACCTCATTGTTTTAGATTTAGATGGGGTGTGACACAAATGGATTATAGTTTTGAAAATATAAATCCAATCCATCGAAACAAATTCAAAAATCAAACCAATCCATCTTAATTACTATTTGGATGGATCGGTTTGGTTTTTGGATATCTTAAAACATACATAAATATTTACAATATCTAGTAAAAATATATTAGATATTAAAATAAACTTACACAGGATGGTTCTCATTTGAACCTCCCAATACATATACATGTGTGTGCAACATAATTGTAAAATGCAAATCGAAGCTATTAATTACCTACATATATATAAGTAAACAATTTTATAATTTATAAACTACATATTATATTTGGATATTTATAGAATATTAATAAGTTAGTAAAAACTATTTAGTATGTCCATGTATATATATAAATATTTGAAATATAAATATTTATTATTTGTTATTTGATTTTTTTGGATAACCCGGTTTGTAATGTACTAACCAAAACCAATATGTGATCCAAAATAATAAGTTTGATTTTGTTCTGAGCTGACCCAAAAATCCAATTATCCAAACCATATGGTCCAATTCGAATAATCCAATTGGATAATCCGGTTCTATCCGAACTGTGAACAACCCTAGAGGCGATTATGACTTGGAGATTTCTTGTGAAAAAAATTTAGAGTTTTGACTTGAGGAACATATGAAGTGAGGGTGGAGGTTCGGGTAAGAGGAAGTAAAAAAAGAATAATTAAATAAGGATATTTAAGTGATTTTAATATACTAGATGGTTGAAATGTTAAACTTAACAAGGGGTAAACCGTCTATGCAACGAGTTTTGTAAATCAGGACTACCGGTACAATAAGTGAAGTACATGAAATATTATGTTACCGTGTGTAAATTACAAGGAGCAATCATGCAAAGTTTAATAGTTTCACTAGTCTTCATGATTTATTTTAGTTTTAAAATAATTAAAACTATGCAATTTTGGATTTTATTTCTAATATGATATACTCCATAGGAAAGAAATTGTGAAAAAAACTACTTTCAAATATGTATCCGAGCTTTTTTGTCAAGCTTGAGTCATCATAAAATATTTCGATCCGAGTTATAGAATTCATTTGAAAGTATGTCATACCATCATTCCGAGTTCTAACCTATTCTAATTTCATCGAGCCGACCTAGTCGAAGGTCATGTTAGAGTGTAAGAGTGGGTAAAGTCCCAACATCGTTCAACATCGAGAACATCTCGACACTCTGCCACTCCTCATCGGTGTTATAGACGGCACTCTTCTTCAGGGTTCCGGTCGAGACGTTGAGTTCTACCTTCTTTTTTTATTTGGTTCAAAATATTTTTTGTGGGCACATTTAACTCCAAGATGACTGAACGTGAATACTGGACCACTCCCCTAAAAAACGTACATGATGTCCTCATTCAGAACACTAGAATTTTGATGTCACTACTCCTAGTACTCTTACTTACGTACTCATGGTAAATCGAAACGTAAACGCTCTGTACGAATATAATAGAAACGGATCCACTGTTGGGCTCATTTGGCCCAAGAGGTCCAAAATCATAAAAACCCAACGAACTTGTAAGCCCAAACCTGATTCCGTCCACTATAAATCACGCATACGAGGAAACAATTAGGGTTTCAGCTCGTTATCGCCGTCCAATCGCAGTTGTAAAGTTTTCTGCAATTAGCGTAATCTTCTCTTCCGTTCCGGCGAAATGGTACTGTCTTTACTGTAAACCTATTATTCTTATCGAATCATTAATTTGCTTAATTTGATGTTAGTGCTATAGAACGCTCACATTTTGTCGTTGATGTATCAATCTCTGAAATAATACTTTAATCTCATCGATATTCATTTGTTTTAAGAATCAGCTAGCTTAATTGAGATGTTGGATTGTATAGAATAAAGTTATAGGATTGTGTATGTATAGGTATCAAGTGCTCGATGATACATTATTCTGGTATACATAACGATTAAATCACCTGTAAATATTGTTATATTACTGTGAATTCTTAACATGTATGGAGAAACACTGTTAATTACGGAGTATATTGTGAGTTGAAATTGGCTACTGCAATAGACAAAGACTGTTCAAGTAATTTTCTGAGGGTTTGTAAGTTTGTTGTTGATTACTTCAAGTTGGACTGAGTTTTAGTTGTAGACTTGTAGTCTGTATGTGTTTTGTATTTTTGAGCTAGTAAGCTTGTTATAAAACTTAAAAGTATGAGTTTATCTTAGTAACATAGGAATGGTTTTTGGTGGTTTATGAATACAAAGTATGTTTCCCTCTCAATGTGATTTTTGAGATTATTAAAAATGTTTATTGGTGATCTGTTATTTGAAGATTGAACGTAATATCTGAAAGTGATTTATAATATAATGTCATGCAAATACAACATGATTGTGGTACAAATGTATGATGAATTATACTATGTGTATCTTGAAAAAGAGAAGAACTAGGTTTTACATTCTAAAGTTTGTAAATAAGTTTCGATACTTTTAAAGGAAGAGAATCTTGTAAAAGTGCTTAACAAGATTCTGCATTTCATAACAAGATTCTGCATTTCATAATTAGTTATTCCGTTATTATAGTTTTTTATATGCCGTTCAAAAAAAAATTATAGTTTTTTATATGCAAATATATTACTATTACAACTTGGTAATAAACCTTAATTCATCTTTCTTGTTACTAGTTTTATGTTGATTCTTATGTTTAGAGCTTAATTTGCAGACAAAGAGGACCAAGAAGGCCGGAATCGTTGGAAAGTACGGTGAGTAAATCTTATATAATATCGGTTCATTACAATCATAGTTATAATATGTGGTGTATGTATTGACGACTAATAACAATGCGTTAATGACTGTATTTGGCATACCTTTATGCTGTTATCATTCCCACTTCAAAATGATTTTCGCTTTTATAAAACCAGTTGACTACAAACATAGTTATAACATGTAGTGTATGTATTGACGACTAATAATATTGATCAAAAAGACTTTAGCTGGCACACCTTTCTGATCTTATGCATTCTTCTTCAGGTACTCGTTATGGAGCTAGTTTGCGAAAACAAATCAAGAAGATGGAGGTCAGCCAACACAGCAAGTACTTCTGTGAATTCTGTGGGAAGGTAAACTGTGATAGCTATTATCATCTTTGAAACTTCATAAAAGGATGTTATTTTGTTAATATGAACCATGTTTTTTAAATGAAATATCACACAGTACGCAGTGAAGAGGAAGGCTGTTGGAATCTGGGGTTGCAAAGATTGTGGCAAAGTCAAAGCAGGGGGTGCATACACATTGAAGTAATAATCTTTCTCTTTTATTCATGTGGTCTGTTCTTTAAATTAGGTTGTTGTCAAACTAACGACACCTTGTCTTTGTGTGTAACAGTACTGCTAGTGCAGTGACAGTCAGGAGCACAATTCGAAGGCTGAGGGAGCAAACTGAGAGTTAGAAGCTGTTGGTTTATTTTGGAGTTAGCAAAATGATGATCATATCTTGATGCTGACGTCTTTTACTCATAAGTTTTGTATTAGGGATCTTGAGTTTTTTTTTGAATCAGTGGATAATTATCCAGGAATTATTGTATTTTCTTTGAAATCTATCGATGTTAGTTTATGCAGACTTAAAGTGATTATCTCTACCCACTTTTAGTATTTGTTATGTGTTTGGCTCTGGAGTTTTATATATGTTGAGATTGACCTTTAATTCACTTTAAAGTGATTCTGAACTTACAAGAACCAATGTTTGAAGTCTGGTCTGTAAGGGCTGATAATATTGCAATCCTTGTATGAAATCTGAAGATTTTGGAACAATGTATTACCTTAGTTTTAAAATAATTTTACTCACAAAAATGTGCTTAATCCAACACCTCCTGAAGGAAGCTATACATGAACTTCATCAATAAGCATTTAAATGAAGCTAATCAGTATAATTTTTTTTAGAAGCGAGAAGAAACGATATTTTCAATCCTATCCAACTAGCCAAAATCTTGTTGAGTTGCCGTATTCTGTAACGGTCCATTTCTGCAATCTGGGTTAAGTTCTAATATTGACTCCTAAGATAGGGTATGGATGATCGTTTGCAATTTGGGTTGAGTTCTAACTTGACTCCTAAAATCGGGGTGGGATATGATCGATGAAGGAGTTTTCGATGTATTACCTTCTATTAATGACTCTTGTGGATTAGCTTAACCTTTTTCTTTTGCCCTTCTAAAACGTGTTACTACTTACTATTTAACAACTTTTCCAATCCCACTCCGATATTGTGATATCAATCTTGCATTAAGAAAACAATCTTAGGTGAAATCAAGATTTGATATTATAACCTTTAAAGTAATCATGGCCTCATGGTATCCCATATTCCCATGATTTGGTTATTTCTGTTTGATGTTACAGTTTATCATTTTATGGCTAATGCCTCATGAGCAAAAGCTATTTTGTGGATCGGATCCATGCATGTATCTGGATCCACTGTGGGTCCATGTGTCTCAATATTGGGACCCACTATCACGAGCCATCTCCAGATCAAGTAAATATATACTAGTTGCACATGTTATACGTATAGATTAAAATCTACAAACACAACGGATCAGAGGCCAAAACCAAACATACAACTACTACCTTGAACTAATATATTTACAGTTACAAGAAAAGAACAAGGAAAATAGGCACCCTAACCCTCATCAACCTAAACCACCAAAGCACTTTAGTGCCTTTCTCAATTTTTAACCTATCATTACAGTTATCTCATGGACAAAAACAGGAAGCATCCCTATTTGCTCCTCAACCACTAAACCAAAATACCCAAAAGAAGCAATAAACAATTCAGACAATGACCAATGTTGAATAATCAGAGTCATCATGATGGTTGTGTGCTCGGCTCTGGACCGCCTTAACAGCCGCCACTCTTGCTGCATTGGCTGCCCTGTTAGCTGCAGCAACCGCCCTATTCACTTTCTCGTCCACATTGGCTGCGCCAAGTGCGCTCTCAGCTATACGCCTGGCTTCCTGAACTGCCTTAAGAACTTTGACATGAGAAATTGACATTGGAGACTGAGGAGAGATGGCATCTGGACTTGTTGAGATGCTAAGAACACCGTCTTCCCAGTGACCAGATTGAGTGTCACCATTTCTGAAGGTGTACATACCAAATCCTTGCCTTCTTCCTTCATGCCAGGCGCCTTCATATCGATGTCCATTTGCAAAATTGTAGACACCAAAACCATGCATCTTGTCTGCGAAATACTCCCCAGCATACATGTCTCCATTTCTGCATCACAATGTAAATTAGATAAGATCAATATTTTCATTCTGATGAAAAGTATCACTTAAGAGAAAATCTAATCCGACTGTAAAGATGGCCATCGAGTAAATAAGATCAAGTCTTCTTTTCTGTATATCTCTTCAAAGACTAACAGTGGACATGTCTAATCAAAATAAATGAAAGAAAATCACTACAGTTGAGTAAAATCGGTGACTTTTTAATGATTATACTACAAATTAAAGCATTTGTTTTGCATTTTAGAAATAATTCAAAAACCAATCTATTTTCCAGCTAAATCTGTAATTTTAGGAAACTTCACAAATGTGGTCTAGACATAAAAGATCAAACAAATAAGACCCAAACTCAGTAAATCACAGCTTACATCCACTTAATAACATACTATATACAAAGAATGAATGATCAATAACAATAACATTCTACTATAAAACATGAAATTTGCACATATGAGAGTAATATTTACCTGAAATGATAATGACCAGTCCCGTGTTTGACACCAGCTTTGAACTCCCCAAAATACTTACTACCATCTTCACAGGTATGAACACCATAACCATGACACACACCCTTGTACCATTCACCTGAATACATATCCCCAACATAGAATCTATACACCCCATACCCATGTCTCAAACCTTGCCTATATTGCCCTCTATACCTACTCCCTTTAGCCCATGTTTCAACACCATATCCATCATACTTCTGATCAACCCAATCACCTTCATATCTTCCATTCATGTTATAATAATACACCCCACTTCCTGAACACTTCCCTTTATAAAACTCACCCTCATAAACATCCCCATTACTATACAACTTCACCAAAACACCAGAAACTGTACTTTCCTCATTCCTATTCTTTGACCCAATTGACCAAACAACTGGTGTGCATGTTTTTGAATGGTTCAAAAAAGGCAACTTTCTTGCAACAAACAGCCTAACTGAAGCAAGATTTAATACAGATAGCACAAAGACAGTAAGGGATAGTAAAAATAGTATGTATAGGTAAAAAGATTTATAATGGTTTGATGAAAAAAAGTAAATTGATGGTAAAAATAAAAGGAGTATAACCCTAGAAGGGGTTTTGATCAAGAAAAGCTTTACATGGGTAATATTTAATAGTTTTAAAACAAGTGATTTTGTAGCTATTAGGGCTTCTGAGGATGAACAACAAATTAAAGACTTGTGATGAGTTTTCCGGTGGTAATTCATGAGCTTGTGATTTGTAAGGGACGCGGTTTTCTTGAAATTGGGGTTTTTTTGCTGTTCATTGTAGTTTGATGGGATTTCGATCTTGGAATTAGGGTTTTTGGAATCGGAATAAGCTTGTTGTTGCTGTTCTTCTTCTCCGATCTGAAGGCCTGATTTCTTATGACGCATTAGTTGCGAACTCGAATTAATAATCAAATGGGGTTTTAGTTCGAGACGTGATCATGAAAACCCTAAAAAATTCTTGATTTGTGCGTGCTTTTGAATTCGATTGAATTTTGTGTGTGTTTTTCGATGGAGGTTTTTTGTAGGAACATGGAAAGAGGGAAAAACAAAAGGGATGAAAATAGGCAGTGTGTATATATAGAGAGAAAAATATATTAATATTTAATTTAATTAATAATAATATTATTAAAATATTAAGTGTGCTTAGCAATCTATTGACGGTTATAAATATCAAAAGTTTCCATATATCAAACTAAAAAATTACCGTATATAAAAACGTTGATAAATATTAAAGCTGTCATATCAATAAAAAATAAAAGAAATGATAATAACAATCCTTTAAAAATTTATAACTATCATCAAATTTTAAGTTGCAAAGTTTTCATAAATTAAATATAATCATTAAGTGAATTATATATAGTTTAGAATTAACAAAAGTAATTTTCAACTTTAATAAAATCCGTTGAAACTAAGAAACTTGATGAATAAGGTAAGATGTAGTCATGACTCAAGACCTCTTCCATTATTTTGTTTATGCCTTAATTCGAGAAGTCATTCTTCTCACAAATTCACTTTAAATATACTTGTACATAAATATAAATATGGACTCACTTAATATGTATTAGTCCCTCCGTCCCAATTTTATTATCTCCAAATGAAAAATACGCAGTTTAGGAAAAAAAATCATCATCTCTCTTACTTTTTGGTAACAAGATAATTTTACCTACATTTTTGTCTTACATATATAAATTAGAGACATAAATAAATTTTATCTCATTATTCTTTTCTATTTATAAAAGTGGATAATTAAATTGGGACATCTCAAAAAGAAATACTGGACAATGAATACGGGATGAAGGGAGTATAAGAATATATGTTATAAATATTAAACAAAACTAAAACTTCATATATCCATGAATTCATTATTAAGTATAAATTATCAAAATTCAGTATGATTACTAAATGATATGATATGTTAATTAAATATAGCTTTTAAGAGAGTTAACCATACCATACAATAAAATATTGAATATCTTGTTCCTTAAGATACATGTAGAACAGAAACAGTCACTAGTGTATTAAAAAAAAAAGTTTAGAGGGGTTTTAAGTCATTTATAAAATTTGACAGGGTCAAGTTTATAAATTTGACCTTGGGAAGAACGCCACTGAGTTTCTGTTAACGCCCTGATTTTCATGGTATTTACTAAACAAACCTTTGTCTACTTGGATTTCAGTACACATGGATGTTTTAAAATAAAATAATCAAAAAATTAATCATACCTAAATTTATGTTTTTTATCCTTTGCAAAATATAAAAGTTTAAGTATTAGTAGGCTGAAATGTTATTTATAATGTGTGAATAAAAATTATAAGGTTTGAAATATAGACAACCTCGATCAATCGATATCTCATTCTGTGAAGAATTTAACAATGTACAATTATTTGATTTATCTCAAATTCATAAATGTAAGTATTTAATGTTACCATACTTTTAATTAATAATAACTTAAATACGATGATGTGTGTCTAAATTCACATATATGATTAGTGATTATATATATAAACTATCTCTCAAGAAGATGAAAAAAATGGAAAACTTGCTAACACCCTACATTAATTAATGTTTTTATATTTTATTATTATTACTTAATTCGAAAATCCGAAAATAGATATATTTAATCATATTAACTTATAATGGAGTAAAAACATTGTGTCTCTTAAAAGCAAGAACAGCCTAGACGAAATGGTGTTGTATCTTTTTGACGAATGGAGTTTATAAACAGCATATTTTAAGATGAAAATATAGGTGCTATATATATCATGATTATTGTTTAACAAATTATTTACTAACATTTGACTTTATATGGAAAGCAACCTTATTGACCAAGGTGAAGTATTAAATACTTTATGATGACTCTTGTAAGAAAGCGTGAAAAATAGCATATTTGAAACTCGACAAATGCCAACATCTTATTCATGGTCCTTATGGATGTCCAAACAATTCACTATGACTTTAGTCAAATTTTTATATAAGTTACCTATTCCTTAGTCGCAAGAGCACGCGGATTAGTCATCCTATAGTTGAAATTATTAGTGAGTAATATTAGGAGTCATGCGTTCTTTGAGTCTGACAAATGTTTTTGATTGAAGTTATACGCTGATATTAAGAACTCAACATTAATTTAGACAATTTTCTTTCTTTGAAGGAATAATGACTTTGTTCTTGTGTTTATACATTTTTCTTATTAAATTTTAATCGGTTTTTATTATGATGACATATTTTTATGTACTAACATCGTCCTTTCCTGTGTTTGGGACGACATCATATCCACCTCCTTGTTATGGATCAAACATAGGAGTAGTATTTCTTGTGTTTGGGATGATTGACGTTGTTGTCCTTTTTAATTATTGCTATGTAATTTGTACTTTCATGTTCTACCTTCTCCCTTCTTTGTCCTTCTAAGTTGTGAAGCTTTTTAATATATTTGCCGTTTCCAAAAAAAAATCGTCCTTTCCATCAAATAAATGCAAATTCTGATTTCGGGGAAGGTTTAATAGAACTCAATTAAAGATAGCATTTATGAGGGTTAAATAGAAGTTCAATTTTCAGAAGAAAACCACAATTTGACATTTTCAAGATTAGGGTTTGTAATCACAAATATTTGTCAAGGTGGTTGGGTTTTTTTTTTCTTTCTTGGAGGCGAAGTCAAGGGTAGTTGATCATAATTAATTCTAGTGTACATGATTCCGTCAAATTAATAAAAAGATACATTAGATTCTAATTTGATATACCTTATTAATATTATTATATAGTTTTTACTATTATATCTTTCATTATTAGAATATTATTATACTTTAATCAGTTGTGTTTGCTATTTGCTTCCCATGGATTTTTGTTACTCGTAATTATAATAAACTGTAATAGGAACACGTACCAACTGCCAAGTATAAATGTTTTGATCAATTGCATAAAAACAATCAACGATACTTGCATAAACTTTAGTTAGCGTACATTCAATGAAGGTTGACTTATAACACGTATTGGTTGTAAGATGAAGTCATGAAACACATCATTTTGATTTGGAGATTTCGTATCAAATTCTGTTTACGAAACTCAAACTGACTCTTATTTATATGGGATATCAAATATATTGTTAATTAAAGGTACATTTAAATATGCAATTGAATAATAATGCGTTACATATCAAGTTTTGACACTATATTTCCGATCCTTTAAATACAGTCTTTATCTTTAGCCAACGAAGCACCATTTTTTTCCCGCTCGTTATTTTTACTATTACAAATGCTACAAAATATCACAACCTTTTAACACGACTTGATTCGTAAGTTAAATAGGAGTAATACATTAATATAACGAAATGTATTAGTGTAGAAAGTAAAAACGCGTAATTAAAATGTGTTTCGACATAATCATTTGATGATTATTGCATAGTTGGTGAGCTAAATTGTACTAGCATGGAGTATTGGAGTATTATTCAAGTCCGTACATGCAATTGCTTTGTTGACTTAGGAATTACCATGAACATTAGTAATAACAAGGATTAATTATTGGAACTAGCTGATAACTCGCGCAATGCGGCGGGAAAATATATAAATTTAAGAGAACAAAAAGTAGTGAAATAGTAGTTGAAAATTTGATTTAAAATATATGGCTTAAATCAATGTGAGCATCAATCATGTTGATTTCGGAATCCATACTTGGTGTGTTGATATTGTTGTGGTATAGTTGGTGTGTTGATGTTGCAGTGTTAATTTTTCATGAAATAAAGTTGTGTTTATATAGTGTTAGTAGTTTATTTTATTTTTATCAAGTGATTCTGTATTAATGGTGAAATTTTCATTTGTGAGTATGTAAATGATATTGTATGGAATCTCAGTAGTAATCGTTGATGTATGTCTATGAAATGAATTGATATTGTATAAAATGTAATAGTACTTACGTACTATAATTACATTGTTGACTTTCTAATTCTGCATGAGTCAGTGTTAGGTAGCAAAAGTAATCTAAATTGAGTCTTTAAAAATTTCAATACATATTGAATTATGGTATACGATATTCGCTTTTGAATCAAGAAAACTCCAACTATGCAAATAGTGAAATCCAAATCTAGAAAATGAAAACAAAAAGAAAAGAGGTGGCGAGATAATGGGACGGTGGCACCCTTTTTATAAAAAATCACATTCACCATTTCAGTCCCTGCATAAAAGAAGGAAAAAACATATTACACAAACAGTTTCAAATCGCAACTAAATTTCTCAATGATCGACGATGTACATAGGAAGAAAACAACATATACCTGGTTGTATCATTTTCGGTGAGTGTCATCGGAAACACAAAAGAGTGTTCACGTAGTAATCTATTGACGGTGGTCGTGTGACCGAAAAGACTCGAAGAGATTAAGTGTTTACGTAGTAGGTAACGACGGTGGTGGTTGATTCTATGGTGGTGGTAAGTTCTATGGTGGTGTCGAAATGTGATGGGATTGGTGGCAGCGTCCACAGAGAAAATGAATAGGAGTGTGTGTTTTACATTCCTAGGTTAATAGGGTTAGGGGGAGGATATATGATTAGAGCTAAGGGTATTTTAAAGATTTCCGATATTCCTTTTCTCAACTTTTAAGTCAAAAACATCAAACCCTTAATAAGGGGTATAGATAAACATCACAACATTTCAAAATTACCTTTACTTAAAAGAACTTATTTGAAGGTGGGAAGTACGTGCAGATAAATTACTCGTATTCATTTTCCTTTTTGGGAAAGTACTAAAGTAGGAGCATTAATTAAATTTTGAAATTTGACCCCAAGTTTACTGAGTTTCAAGGTGGATAAAACAAAATTCAAAATTGGCAAGAATAAACAAAACCCACTATTTATACAAATACTATTTGCTAATGTTTTGAAAATCAGTTGAACCGGTCTATTCCAACCGGTTCGACCGGGTTTTTGAGGTTTTCCGGCCGGTTGAAAATCGGTTTTGATCAAGAGTTGACCGGTCAATGAACCGGACGGTTCAATCGAGAATCGGACAGGTCCGATCGGTTTTTGATTTTTTTAAAGTGATTTTGGGTCGGTTTTGGGACGGTTGAACCAGACCGGTCCGACCAGTTCAACTGAAAATTGAAGAATTCCGGTCCGATTCAATTTTCGATTTTTAAAACATTGCTATTTGCCATAACAATTTATATTATATGTACCATCACATTCATGTTTATTTAATTATCTTTTAAAGTTAAAGATAATCATTTCGGTGAATAAAATGTGGCACACTGCCACATTCTATAATCGAAGGCCAAAAAGTTTTAGTTTATTAGCATAAGGCTTTTGTTCAATATTGACCAATCAAGTGTTACTAGTCTTATTATAACATTAACATATAATAAAGTTTTATCTTCTTGTTGAAAGGAAAAAGTACAAGTTGTGTTCTAAGTATGTTATCTTTAAACGTCAAAAAGTTCATATTTTTGTCCAAGGAAAACAAACAAAGCAAACTATAGAAGTACACTACTACTTTTAGCCACATTCTATCTTTTATATATATATAGAGAGACACTTAAGATTAGTGAGAATTCAATGTTTACGTGAGAACACCTTCAAAAACCTCATTTTAGAGGTGAAAATTTTATATTCTTTTTTGCTTTACAAAAGTTTTAACATGGTGAAGATTTATTTATTTTTTGTTAACAACATATTTGAATTAGTGAATCAATATGTATAAACCATTAATATTTTCAAAAACTAGGATGGGGTTCAAATGATAATAAAAATTTGTGTAATAATGAGGGAACCAATGATATCAAGCCATGTGTACAAAGAGAATGTTCACATGTACAAAACCCATTTACCCCCAACATCAATTATCTCACAAACGACAAATCAAAAAATTATGAAAATTACACCATTAAATTCAGCCTTTCATCCTCTTCGCTTTGCCGTCCCTCAAGGCATACTTTCGACGAGTTTTTTTTTTTCTATTTTTTTGGTGGGTTTCACATTTACTAACACATGTGTTACAGTGTTGCGTTTAGGGGTTAGGGTTTGGGGTTTAGGGTTTGAGGTTTGGGTTTCTCCCCGAAACCCCAAACCTCAAACCCTAAACCCTAACCCCAAACCCTAACCCCTAAACGCTTTACAAAACTCTAAACCCTAAATCATACTAAACCCTAAACCTTAAACCCTACTAAACCCTAAACCCTACTAAACCCTAACCCTAAACCCTAATTTTAACCACAAATTAAATGTACAAATAATCACTAACACATGTGTTACTAATTTGTAAAACCCACCAAAAAATGAAGAAAAAAAAGTTGTCAAAAGTATGCCTTGATGGATGGCAAATCGAAGAGGAGAAAATGCTGAATTTTATGGTGCAATTTTTTTGATTTTTTGACTTACCGTTTGTGAGATATTTGATTTTTAAAAATGTGGAGCAGAGAGAATAAAGTGACACATAGCATAAATTTATTGGTTCTCTCATTCTCACTCAAAATTGATGTACTCATTTGAACCTTACTCTCAAAAACTAATGTTAACGAAAAAAATTTAACTTCATGTGATTAAGAGCACGGGGTGTGGTAACACTGTGTTTACAATGTTTAGGACAGTGTTGTGGGAGTTAAAATTCTGTGGTGTGGTAACAGTGTTGTGGACAGTGTTTTGGAATATTTTATTATTTGTTTTATTTGTTTGTTTAATGTAATTATATGATTAATATTGATAGTTAAAAATATATAAATCAAATAAAATACATTCAATTCATTAAAAACAAATAATAAAAATTACAAGTCCTAAAAATTTAAATAAAATACATAATTTAAGAAATCCTAAAAGCAATTAATTGCAATACAAGTTAATCATTCATCGTCATCTTCATCCTCAACTTCAGCTTGCGTTCCCGATCTAGAAGCGTGCGCTAGATTCCACCTTTGGTCACGATTCCTCCAAAGATGCTCCACAAGGTCGGCTCGAAGTCCCTCGTGCGTTTCAACATCACGTAGTTCCTTTGTTTTCCTCTCGTATGTATTACACCTCTCGATCCAAGAATCCTGTATGTTCCCAACAGGTACGTAATATTCTTCGTTCTCTGCAATGTTGAAACCGTTGTCTTCAATTATCATGTTATGCAGTATAATACAAGCATACATGATTCGTCGGATAGCGTTTACAGTATAACATCTTGCCGGTTGTTGTAGTATATCCCATCTTCCTTGTAAAACACCAAAAGTCCGCTCAACATCTTTTCGAGCGACCGATTGTTTCCTACTGAAATAAACCCTCTTGTGATCAATCTTGCTTGAAAATCCCTTCACAAACGTTGCCCATGACGGATATATCCCATCAGCAAGATAGTATCCTCTATCGTAATCCATATCGGCCACTGTATATGGGACTTGGGGAGCAGTGTCATTGAGTAAATTCCTAAACAAAGGAGACGTGTTAAGAACATTTAAGTCATTGTTGGAACCCGCAACCCCAAAGTAAGCATGCCATATCCACATATCGTACGAGGCTACGGCTTCAAGCATAATCGTCGGATACCCATGATCGCCTCGGGTGTATTGCCCTTTCCATGCATTTGGACATTGTGTCCAAGCCCAATGCATACAATCTATGCTCCGAAGCATGCCGGAAAACCATGAAGCTCGTGATGTTTATCGTACAAACGATGTATATCTTCGGTTGTTGGTTCTCTCATGTAGACATTTGAATATAAGTCTACGACACATCTTGTGAAATGTTGTAAAGTTTCACGAGAAACTCTTTCCGACATTTGCAAGTATTCATCAAAGGCATCCGGACATGTACCGTATGCCAACTGACGAATCGCAGAAGTGACTTTTTGTAGACAAGTAAAACCCAATACACCACGTGCATCGGGTCGCTGACGAAACCACAGAAAATGATCGGGAAGTGGTTCAACAGGGTAAGAGCTAATATCCCCACAAATTCGGAGGAATAAATTACGACTCATTCGGAATCGGCGTTTGAAATATTCATGAGGATATTTCGCGTTTTCGCCAAAGTAATCGTTTAGTAACGTTTGCTCGGACGTTACTCGATCACGGTGTATGAAACGACGTGACTGAGCCGTGGAACTTTCGACATCTTCTTGCGCGTTACGATACTTAATTAATTGCAAAAGAAGTTTGTATGTTTCTTCGTCATCGGAGGAAGATAATGACATTTTTTGGTTGAAAATGTATGTGTATTTTGTATAGAAGTTGAGATAAAAATGAGATTGGGGTGTATGTATTTTTTGGGTTAAAATGTAGGGATATATGTATGTATATATAGGATAGAGGTGTGGTTTAAATTGTTTTTTTCCGAGACGTTGGCCAACGGATACATATATCATATATTTTTTTTTATTTTGTAATTTTTTTTTACTCAACTTTCTCCAACCACAAATAATAATTAAATAATGAAAACGTTATCGCTACACACCGTTTGAAATTGCACGCTGGGCGAAAAACGGCTCAAAAACACCGTGAAAAACGCCGTGGCGGGGTGGAAAAACGCCGTCCGACGGCGTTTTTGGTGAAAAACGCTGACGAATCCCTCCTCACACCGTATGCTCTAAAAACTATGTGTACCTACAACAAAAAATATTTATAAATTCAAAGCCTTGTGTAAAGAAGAAAAAAAAGTTTTACGTTATCAAATTGAAGTAAAAAAAAAGTTTTACCTTAGCAAACTAATGTAAACAAAAAAAAACTCCACCTAAGCAAAAGCGATGTAAATCTGTCAAAATCAACCTTCAAAGTATTTACAAAATTATCAAATCTAAAATCAGGTTTGTTGATCAAAAAATGGATAATTAAGATGTGTTCAGACCGTTTTCTAGTCGTTGTAATCTAACCAGAATCCAACCATATATATAATAGATCATTATAAAAGGTTTATTCATTTTCTCCAAAGACTTACAAATTTAAAGATGTGAAATGATCAAATTAGCCTTCACCAATATACTTTCCTTATGTTAATAAAAAGTTGACCAAATTAATTAAGTAGTATATGCTTTCCTTTTGTGAAAGAAAAAGCCTAACCAAACATTAAGAAACCAAAAACCATGCATAACAATTACGGAGTAATAAATAATCCGCTGCTTTGCGCGGGCTTAACGCTAGTACATAATGGATCATTTTTTGTATACTTTAATACGGAGTATCACGTTATATACTTCACAAGTATAAATCCCACTATCGGTCCCTATATTCCAAGGCTACGAATGGCTGCCATCCGTGTACGGGGCCAAATACGGAGTTTGAATTGTCATGTCATGTATGATGTACGTGTACCACAAGTGCAAATCAACACGAGACTTAAAATTTTATAAAGAATCATTTTTGTTATCGTTTTGCAGAATATATAAAAATTTCTTTAAGTGACCCTACTTTTACCTTACCTAGAAATTCTTAACCAACAATTATAATGAGATTAGGTAGACGATTGATTAACAAAATAACAAATACAGTACTATTTATACTACTAAACTGAGCATCTCATAATCTAAGGATTATCTTGTAATTTACTATTTGAAGAGGGGGTATTGTTGCAAATTGCATTAAAGGAACGGATTTTGTCACTTTTGTGTTTGGGTTGGTCCCGAATGGATCTTTTCGCCTCTTCTCAAATGACTCTTTTTTTTTTAATAAAAACGCTAAGGGTTTTGGTTAAGTTATGTAAACGTGTATAAAAACAATTGTACATTAATTAAATTTTAGGGGGACAAATTGAAAATTCCAAGAATAAATTTTTAATGTACATATTTTTATGCATGTTTAAAAGGCCCTTAAGACTCTTTTTATCAATTTCTTTTTTTTAATTGAATAATTCTTAAACGAGTCAAGCTTAAATTTTAAATTCTTAGCTCAACTCGGTTCGTTACAAGTCCTATCTATGTCGCCCCACTAACCATATTTACTTCGTATTTGAAATAAATATACAAATGAAAATTTTAAAACTTATAAATCAATCCACGGTAATTTCCATTAAGAGAAAATAATTACTAGCTTTATGGATTATGGTTTGTTACACTAGAATAAAAGGATTTCATTTGAGCCAACTTGATATTTTGGTATTATCGCCACAAAGAAGAACTTTCGGATTTTTTTATTCGTATCTTCCGAGCAGATTGAATCGGAAAGTAAGAAGTTTCAAACTTTCTATTACATATCCGTTCCAACCAGTATTTGGGTGTTTTTGCTTTTTTATAGAAGTACCAAAAAGCCATTTTAAAAATTGAGGATTATATATTATTTTATGACAAACATAAAACAAGCAATACAACTATTATAAACGATAACGACAATGATTGAAAATATTATTTCAGAGGAGATGCAATCGCACTGGAAAATGTTTTTTATTTTGGGGAAAAATCTACCTTCTGGATTAAATAATTATTATTTATTATTATAATAAAAATATAAAATTAATTTATGAATATAAAAAACTTTGGTAGCTGAACAACTACATTATTCGTGTCCATTTTAAAATTCAAATTATATTTATGTACGGATTTCTAATAAATAAATGGAACACATAGAAAACATCAGACTCTGACAATTGTCAACGTAGAGATCCATCCATCTAATCAACAAATTGTTTTTAATCTCTTATAAATCTTAAACTATAAATGTACGTAAATTTATATTTTTTTTACTTCAATTTTGAGAAAAATGATATTCAACTGGACATAAAAATGACATAACATTACTCAAAGATGAAGTCACATAGAAGGTAGGAGAAACAGTCGCTAAGAATTCAATTGATATACCTAATGTAAATTTCTTATAAAAACTTTATTTTTTGCACCATTTTGTGTTACGGGTTCACAAAAATTAATATGTCATATTACGGGTTATCCTAAATTCTGGATCCGCCACTGACATTACTCTTTCTTGTTTTACCGGTTTGTGTTAGTAGGATTTAGTATGTCATTTTTTAATAATAATAATTATAAAATAATCTTTGAAGAAAAATTATTCTTCACATGAAAACATCAATCGCAATCGTTATCATCTTAATCCTAAAACAGTAATAGCAAACGTAGCCAATTCATCGCACTAAGGCGTGGCATGTTTTATAGGTTAGAATTTATTTTCAGTAGTTGTCACTTGTAAATTGTTAGTTCAAGGTCAATAATTTTTCATTAGATGAGTTGAAATATGAAAAATCATATGTGAACCTTGTCACATATCTATTGCTATATTAAATTAATACATTAGTAAACAACATAGCATTATTTAAAATATGTTAGTTAGAACTATTGGTTAATATAGTATAGATTAATGTTGCATATGATTCACTTAAATTTGATGGAATTGAAATTGAGATTTCGTTCTTTAGTTTCATTGGTTGAGCTAGTAATTGATAAAATAAGAATTCATCAAATTCTTTCAAGTAAAAAAAAAATGAAATTCATTTTCCTTTGAGAAATCCCAATCACTTTTAAGAAGAAGAAAAAACGTATACCGTAAATCAAACACACTTCAAGGTTTCACATATATTTCTAGTTTTTCGTTTTCAATACTCATAAACGAGTTTTGTTTATGTTGGAATAGTATTCTTATAAATCACTCAATCATATATAGTAATGTCACTTCAAAAAGGTAATGAGTGGTTAAACATGCATATAAAGTGACCATTGCAAAAATTTGGGACAACAATAAAACTAAAAATCATAACAATTGTTTTGCCTAACCCTTAAAGTTGGGGTTCTTGTATAAGGAATGATACTGATAATTAGATAATTATTTAGTAAAAGTTAGTAGTACAGGGATAACTCAACTTTTTGTAGCAATTTCTAACCTATTTCCCTAAATTTTATAATCATATATCATAACTAACAATAATCATAATAAAAAATATCATCGATGATGATGATAGACAAACATACAAAATTGATCACTTGACACAAACGTTCAAACACACAAATAGGAATTTTCATCCGAAAAGCACATCAAATTTCAGTGTTTAACATGTTAGAGCATACATGGTGGGTCTACGTGGCACTAACTTCTTTTTCATCAAGAACGTCGGGACTTTGGGATTCTCCATTTCCTGCCGACGTTCTTGTTGGTATTCTTCATCATTGTCGGGCTAGAATGGTTAAAACTTTGACCCATTTTCCTCAAAATCGTACTTAGTGTTCTTCTTCAATGTTTTTTAGAACACTAAACATAAAAAGTGAGAGTTAAGTCACGACACCTCGGCCTCAAACAACTCGGTAATAAATACCATGAACACGGTACCAATATTTCATGCTACATTAACAACTTCTAGCCGTTAATTCCAACCATATAAATAACCAACTTCTATTCAACCGTTACAATAAAAACCAACTACAATGAACATTTATTAATTACAAGCTTATTTATGGACTACACATTACTATTTCTTATAAGCAACGTTATTCGATGTCCATAAATGAAATGACAAAGTTAAAATTATAATTTAAAGGAGTCAAGATCCACATTATGTGGGGATGACCGTTTTAGATTAAGTAATCCACATACATTACAAGAAATATTCCCGTTAATGTGTTATTTCTATCACGCGCCATACACGTGCTCAATTACTTTTCCCTACAAACCACATTGGCCTACTTGGCTACTTGCTTAGTTGCTTCTGGTATTGTCAGTTTATGATTGTCACCCCCAAAGTAAAAAAAAAAAAAAAGTTTTGCTCCTCCTTCCTAGTAAGCAACTTGTGTAATATTTTGGAGGGAAATCATCATTCTTGAATTAAATTATACACAAGTTTGTTAGCAACACATATATAAAAAGTGTAAAATATACTGTATGATTATACCGTGTTAGCTGTACGAAATGTAGGTGATGTTAGAAGTAAAAATGTTTATGATATAGTACATTTCTGGTACATCGGCATGTCATATTTACAAGATCGACTTCTCTTTTTAGCCTAACGAACCAAAGTTAGAGAATATTGATTGCACATAATATTTCTCCATCATTTGTTGGGTTGTACATTCTAATTAAAAGAGTTGTATCCTATCTAAAATATGGTAATCCCTAGGTTTTTTCTTTTCTTTTTATTATTATTATTATGATTCAAAGTATATGATAAATACCCATATTGATGGAAAACAAATTATTGTAGTAGTAGCAATGTAATTATAACATGAGATGAAATAAACTAAAGAGGTATCTTATATATACCATGATGATTATCTCTTATTATAATTGATAAGATGAGATTAGATAAATATTCCCTTGCATTTTAGTATGACTTTTGTCATATGCTTAAAAGAATAATAATGGTGTCATGCTTTTAGTTGATAAGTAAACTCATATGTTTAGTCTTTTTTAGTTTAAAAGTGATTAGAATAGGCAAATTATTGACATCCCTACGTATAAAACACTTGAGTAATAGGAAATATAGTTTCTTATATTGGTTGATTTGATCATCAACTTGAGGGATAAAGCCATGTTTTATGGGACACTAGTTTGAGTATATGGCCTTTTGAACAAACATCCAAATAGATGTGGATAGCAGCCCCCAACAACACATGGTTTTGGTCTCCAATTATGATCCAATGGGGACTCAAACAACCACCTTTCTACAAAAAAATATACCTCTAGAGATAGATGTTTTTGTTGTATTGTCATCATATGATCATATGATATATACACTACTAATAATTCCTGTTATTTATACACTTACGGTACTCAAATTCACGACCTTATTATATCTGGTAGACAATTAAATTGAAACGGATCCATGCATAACATGTTTTATTTTATCAATGTTTTGCTATCATTATGAAATTGATTATTGACATGCAATGAATGAAAAAGTGATCCTACAACTTGGAATGTTTTTTTCTGAAACAAAATGATGAAATGGACAAATGGGGTTGCTTTATCTTCTCATACTTCTACATCAAGGCTGAGTAGATATCCTCTTCCAATCTCAAGACTCATAAAAAGTTTACTATATTACTATAGTTGTGTATATCAATAGTAATATAATGTCATCACCAAACAAATAATTCACTTTCTTTCTTTTACCGGATGAAATACATGTACAAGATGACAAAGTAGATAGTTCAAGTGTTATTTTTATATCATAAAAGTCATAAAGTAACGGTGGATGTGAGAACAATTATGGACATGTTTGAATTTTACTTTGATTTATAAAACTTTACATGCTTTTTGCTTTTACAGCCTCCTTATTAAGAAAATGAGGATTTCAAATGTCAACATATGTACTTAACAGAGCTTTATTGGGAACACTTTATATCAACACTGATTAATTAATAGTTAATAGCTAATACTAGAATACTAGTAAACTTAAAAATAAAGTAGTCCTAGCTATAAAAGTCCAAAAGGGCATTCTATTCAAAACCTTGCGGCCAAAGTTAAAATTGAGAAAAATATGGTGATAATACATATTTTTCTTAAAAGACAACTAGTGACACACACCAATATCACGAGTATATACATTAATTCACAAATATGTAAATTTCTTCATCCCCATTTATTAAAACTCACAACTTTATACTCCGTAGTAAAGGTTATCTCGATGTTGCAACATCAATGACCAATTAGTAATGGCATACGCATCTATATTCAAAATTCCCATCATGTAATGTTTATCTTTATTTTAAACATAAATCACATTTTGTGTAAATCAATATTAATACCAAAATTAGATTCCTACTAATATCTATTATAATATCAAATCAAAAAATTAAGCCCAAATTTTAAGTCTATGTAAGTAGGAATATATGGTATTACTTTTTAAATAATTAGTTAATCTATATCATATAAATGAAAGATCAATCTAGAAACTTGTTAACAGATTGCATTTAATTTGAGTTAACACAATATAACACAGTTTGTTGTTCTTCACTCCATCACTTTATTACAAACCACATGCTTCACTTAAAAAAAGGCTTTAAATTTGAAATCATTCATGAGGATAGAAATAAAATCTCAACCACTATCACAGTCATGATCCGAATCCTCTTTTTATCCTTTTAAAAATATATCAAGATCCCAAAAATAATTATATATAAAAAAAAAACTTAATTAGTCAAGCTAGTATTCTGCAAGCTCTTTACTTCTTGAGACATCACGAAAGATACATTGTTTCAAATTAACTCATTCAAACCTACCAAACGTGTTTTGCATAGCATTTGAGAAGTGATTATACGATTGTTGCATGTTTAAGTCAATTTGGTTTCTAGTGTTTATATATTATATTATATATACTAAATCTTAATCAATCTGATCATCTATTATTCGGGATGCTGAATTTAGGAGCAGCTTCAATAACCTGATTCTAATTATCTGATAGGGATCCATAGCCCATCAACCAAGATGTCGTGGTTTCAAGCCTCTCTTACTTGAAGTAGTGAATGTATATATTTGTGATTGTACATAAAACGTGAGTTAAGTTAAGTTATAGGATTGACGTTCTAAAAGTGAATAATGATAATAATAAGATTTTCCAAACACTCACGCATAGCTGATTATCACAACTTCAAACACCAGAAACCATCCAAACACCATCTCTTGCAGGCTGCAGACTTTTTTGTTATGATTATGCCAATACTACATATTTAATAATGATTACTTTCAAAATGCAAAACTAATTCCAATATATTTTTATTGTACATCCAAGTATCCAACCTGCAAGTATTTACCCCACATTGTATCTGTATCCATACGAAACCAGATTTAATAAACTATACAATAATTCAACTCTTATCTCAAACCATTTTTATGTATATCTAAATCTGTGAATGGCCTAAAACCATTGTAAAGTTTCAAACTTTCTCGTAATCATGGTTATATTTCATATCTGATAATTATTTTATCTTTTTCTTGACAGAGCCAAGCATGACCTCATTTCCAACCATTCCCCTCACACGTCCGCAAACAAAGATCACAAATTTAATCCATAATTCTAACAAGCACATTTTTCCCCCTAAAAAAGGAACTAACTAGAGGCTAGCAAACTATGGGGAAGGTAGATTGCTCATGTTCATACCTTCAAATTAGGATTTGATATCCTAAACAAATGAAATACTATTGTGATACATCTTCCAAAACATTTAGGTATGGTAATGCATACCGTATGCGACTCGCCATTAATACTGGGTAGATAGATCAGACAACTATAAGAAGGATACCATTTAATACACTGTCACCAAGGTGAAAATATAACCCATTCAGAAGTTCAGAAGAACTGTTTGATGGTTTTGCTGTGATAAAAACTAATTACAATATTAGTAAAAGCACACATAACAGGAAGAAGAAGACCTTGTTTTTCAAACATCAGCAAAGTACTTCTCTTCAGCATCATGATTAGCTTCCCTCATCCAGTGATCATCCAATGTCACATCTTCATCTATACTTGAGTAATCAAAATGTTGATGATCTTCACCAGCAAGAAACTTCTGTTGCATCACATTCGTAAATTGGTCCATTCGATCTTGCATCTCCTCAGCTGATATGCTAGTTGCCTCTGAGGATCTTACATGCGTGGACCGTTCATTAACTATTGTACCCTCACCATCAGGGACAGCCTAAATCGACAGATAAAACCATGTCAGGAATCTTTGCAGTATGCGTGTTCATTGATCAAAGGAAAAAAAAACAAATTGAACTAAATAATACTTCTCAGTAACAAATTGTAGGGAGTACGGAAAACTAAAGTGAACATGATATGAACCTTCCTACATAGCGATCTAAAGAATTGTAACTGAATCTAACACTACATAATGTTATAACATGACAATATAGAAATATTGTTGCACATTAACCAGTCAAACATCCAATTTTTAGGTTAAGAAGTGTACATACAACTATCCTTAGACTTCAAAGTATATTCTACAAACCATACGGTTTTCAGAAGTCTTTTCAATTCCACATCACAGCATTGAGATGAATTAGACTTCCAAACTAATGCATAGTGATAGTACTGCAAAACAATACAGCAATAAATTTAATGAACACTAACTTAAGAAGGAGTTTCTTTATACTGGTTTGACATAGTACGGAGTAGTTTTTAAGCCAGTCAACTTCAAAGCTTTCCTCACAAGAGCCCACCCAATACACTGTTAGAAACAGTGCACGTAACAACTTCTAGACTGGTTGTTACCTCTAAACATGCATTCACATATGACATCTCAACAAGTTATTTTTTTACCATTGGCAAGTGATTACTAGATATGGCAAGATAAATTGGTTCAACAGGCAGGATAACAGGCCAAAACGGGCTCGAATTGACCCCTTCGACCTGTTTGACAGTTTGACACGATTAAGATAAAAGACAATCCAAAGTGACCTGTTCAAATGTAAATGGGTCAAAAATATCCCCTACAGTGACAACTGTGATAGTTCGTTGACTTTTAAAGAGTATCATTAATTTTGGATGGACCCAACAGTAAGAATAAACTAAATAAAAGCAGATAGTTCAACAATATTAAAGCAAATAATTACCTCATGTTGACGCATCCTATCATTAACATTCGCATCACCACGATTCGCTTCTTCATCTTCGTCGTCCTCCTCCTCCTCCTCTTGTTCTTCTTCTTCTTCCTCCTCTTCTTCTTGTTCTTCTTGTTGTCTCTCATTCCCCACCCAATCACGTTCATCCACACCTAATCTCTGCTGCTCACTCCTAATCTTCTCCATCAGAAGTGCTTCCTCTGCCCTTCTCAACAATGTCTCTGACCACTTCTCCCCAGGCCTCGACATGCGTCTTCCACTTTGGTCTTGAAATTTCCCCACAAACTCATGGTGCAGGTAAGGTTCTCTATCCCGCATTGAATCCTCAGAAAAAAAATTCCCATCAAACATCAACTTATCCATGTACGCGCGCCTCCTATTTTTAACCTTTGCAGATCTCGACTTTAGATCCTCGGAAGTTGGACTAATCAAACTCCGAAGATGATTTAGATGCCAATTAATTTCATAATCGTCACTTAGTATATCAAATTCCTTAAGTTCCTCCAATGTTAGTAATGATCCATAGCGCTCTGCATATGCATCGGATAATTAATATTATTAAATGCAAAACAGTAACAGTTCGATAATCTGATTAACTTAATTTACTGCAAATGTCAATTGATCAAATAACAAACATTCAAGCATAATATGAAAACCAGAAAAGGTGAATCAAACTATCCAATAAAAAAATGCTCTAAAAGCACGATTCTTTATCTATTTTTTGCTCATAAAAAATGTGCATGATCAGAAAGATACAGTCACATATAAAAATGCTCTAAAAGCACGATTCTTTATCTATAACAGTTTTCATAATGGTTCTAAAACCGTCTGATTCAGTCACATACACAACCTATCAAAAAGACAGGAAACTATAGAGACACGTCAACATATTGTGATTCTTTTGCGTATCAAGGACACTGGGATGGGATTAGGTACAAAGTCATCAGTAGCCATCATTCTCTCAAGCCATGTAATTCTGACTTCCCTCCCAAAAGAATTATAGTTCTCCAACCATAGACAACAAATGCTATTATTGCTGCTCATGTTTCTCACGTTTGTAAGAAATATACCAAAAGTTTCAGTAGTGTGACTGGTTAGAAAAACTCTAGAAAGTATATGAAGTCCCCAATGCGGCCAAGATCTATGAACTCAAGTCTAAAAATCTTAGATGCCGTAACTAAAGAAAACTAGTCAAATGAACAAGGAGTTCGAAATTGGGTAACTTTATTGAATAAAAAACAATATTTTTTGGTGCACAACCTTACCCGAGTGTCCAGACGGACCTCTATTAGTTCATCCAAAGTGATAGAAATTCCTAACATAGTTACTTGTAACCATAAAGATTGTCTCGCACATTTACAACAGTATTGGCTATGAGTCTGTCAAACATGTTTGTATCATTATATTTTTGCCTCCTCAATACTCCATATAAGACAATTTAAACATGTTACATAGTGACTGCGCAAGCGGATCATTTTAATAAACGAAAATTATAGAAGACATTCCTATCACTTAGGACTCACTGGCAGTGACATTTCTCGACACATACAAACTCTTGTCCCCAATACTCTAATAAATTTACATACCTACTTTCTGATGAGTTCCTATGTTACAACCTACCTACAACGTAAACGCTTAAAACTTCAAAACCCATAACACATGACACAAAGGATCACACTAAGCTCAAATTTCCATCTCCCCTGTTCCGCTTTCGTGATAGGTCATATGCTTACAAAATTAAAAAACTGAACCAAAACATGTTTTTAATATCTACTGTAAAAGTCTTTCCTACCAAATACCAACCATGTTCTCTTTTATCTGCAATGTTACAATAATAAAACCTTGAGGAGGTTTTTGCTTAGCTAACAGTTCAGGCTTATTATATTTATAAAATTCCAATAGGCTACAGGCTTATAATCCAAACTAAAGTATCAAATTCGAGTAGACCTACATTCAACTCAGGATACAATCAATAAAGTAACAAAAATAAATGAACACGGTGACTGTTGGCTGAGATATATATATATATACTGTAACATACAATTAAGAAATTTAATGAGCTGAAATTGAAAAAAATACCTAAAAAAACAGGGACGTCACGTGAATAAAGATCTTGAAGGATGGATTTACGTTGCGAAGGAAGAACAGCAGATGATTGTTGAGCCCTAGGAAAATATAGGTTGTCTAATTGAGATAGTCTCTCCGTTATCGATTCCATGAACAAAAACACTTGGTTTACAATTCCGGCGCCAATTAAACTCGCACCGCCGTTGAATCCCAATAAATAGACACGTTGAAGTCGGTTTGGGGGTTTTTTTCCGGTCAGTTGTAGTTGGTCAAAAGGCACGTGCTAAACGCGTGATTTACATATATATATATATATATATATATATATATATATATATATATATATATATATTGTTAAATAATTCAAAATTTTGATGGACCAAGATAGTTTTCCCCACACTATTCACGTTTATAAAAATACTCTCAGCTTTATTAACAAAAAACTCATCTGAACAGCAAAATACAAATCGATTGTACAAAATATTTCGATGATGCTAACATTTTACTTTTTGTTTAAAGAACACTCAATACAAAAAGTAATCATCGACATTTACGAGCGATTATTTATATATTCGTGGATTCCATTTGATGGTTTGATGGTTGGAAGGATTCCACACACCATAGAAACATATTTCCAAATGCACTTACCAGCAACGGTTAAAGAGGTTTCTCTGGTGACGTGACATTTTCGATGAAAAAAGGGAACACCATCGAAATATTTAACTATTTCGATGGATGCCTCAGATATCAGAATCAACGACTTTTTATTGCACCATCAAATAATTTCTCGATGGTTGCCATTTGTCATTTTTTTGTTAGACTTTTTTTTAGAACGACAATAACTCACACACAAATCACAAATATTTACATTTTTTCTCGAATATATACAATTGTCCACTCCAGAACTTGAATCATCAACCTCTTGGTTGGAGGGCCATCTCGATACCGATTGACTAATAGCCCTTTTGGTTTTGGTTGGACTCTTATCTAAACAAAAAGTAAAAAGTTTACACCATCAAAATATTTTACATCATTGATTTTTATTTCGCGGGTCAGATGAGTGTTTTGATAAGGTAAATGTGAGGAGTGAGAAAGTATTTTAGTAATTTTGATGATGAAAAAAGACAACTGAATATTGATATATTAAAAGTTAAAGAGTAAAAAGTAAAAAGTAAAAAGTAAAATTCAACAAATTATGTAAAAGCTAATTATTTAAACACATCTCTTTATTTTTTTATTAAGAATGACAAGTATATTTAATCTGCAATAAGGTGTAATTTCCGGACAACTCCCTGACACAGTGGGGGCGTCCCTATGTGTTTTACGGGTATGGGTACCCAACATGATAAATGTTTACCCAGGGCAAGGTTCGAACTCCTGACCTCAAGGAAGCCAGAAGAACTCCTTAACACTAGGCCATTTATGCAAGTGGTGACAAGTATATTTAATATATACCTACTTGAACCAATATATATATTATTTTCGCAAAACATTGATAACTAGCAATGGTGACCGGTAGACATGCACTGCCTCAATAATAATATGTGGAAGGTAATATGTTACCCAACAGCCCACTAAGAAGAGTGTCAATTCATTTTGAAAAACATGATCATTTTCTTACAGAGTCCTCTCCTCATAACCAACTTAGTTACGTGCCTGAGAGCTGGACCCAAAGTTACAACTAATGATAAACGAACTTGAGTCTCCTAAGAATATTCTCAAACCTCCACCACTAAGCTACAATCTTAAGGTTCTAAGAATAATCTCGAACCTCCACCACTAAGTTACAACCTTAAGGTTCTACACAAAAAAAAAAAAAAATCTCGTTAACATGTACAGTAAAAGAAAGTTGAATAGAAAATATGAACAAGTTCATATGTTAAACTAAACTCATTCGGTTAATTCAAAGGCCCCCTACTTCGAACTTAAGGTGTCTTAGAGAACAAGAGCATAAATAAACCAAATCAAATACTAATAAGAAAGCAGATAAGCAATATAATTGAACCAAAAGCAACATCATATACTACCAGAAACCGAAAAGGTTAGATTGTCACAGGTACATATAATGTCATTAGATATTCAATCTTGAACTTCCATGAGCTGTTAACCTATTCGTATCGATATGCCCATAACTCAAGAGAGACATTTTTGGGCAATTTTCGATCTCTAGTATTATTTTTTTCCGCCTCAAAAGATACAACAAAAAGCTTACAGTGCATATGATTCCGACAAAAGCCTTGATTTAAATTAATTTTTCTTCATTGTCAAATCCAATGCAAAAGTAACTTGCAGTTCATGCATTGCAAGTTGTACATTGCTCAAAATTTGGTCATAGAAAAAGACCAAATGGGCAAAGACTGTCAAATTTCTAGTTGGTGAACATGATCAGTTATTTCTTGTGGGCAAGATTGTGCTTGTAAAAGCTCCAAACGAGTAAACGGTGCGGCAAATTGCAATATATAGTCTTCATCTGCAGTGGATAACATTCGATCCAAAATACTACTATTATATACTATTCATGCAATTACGAACAAATAAAAATGAAAAAATAAAAATAAAAAATCTTACTCTCTTTGACAGTGCCATAAAGCCAACATAGAACCTCATCAGCAAATGCTAAGCAAACTCCTCCCTGTAAATAAAAATATATATTAAACAAAGGATCACCGAGATGTGGGGGTGGAGGGTCATTTGAAGCAAATTAAAGCTTACCTGCCAGTAATTTTTCAATTTTACCCGGTGAGTTATATCTTTGGTTCTTAATCTCTCTGTGCGCACAAGCTGCCCAGCGTCATTCCTGAAAAACAATACAAGATGTAGAAAAAGATTTACCAGTTGTATTAGTAACTGCAGGAGTTTTCAGACGTTTTCGTACATGGTATATAACAATTTTTGGTGGCAAGAGGTTGGTTATGATACATTAACTTAAGTAATACATTCAACAATAATCATGCAGCAGGGTTGGATTAGTGATTGAGTCCCTTGCCTCTGAACAAGGATTCAGGGGTTCGAATCCCATCCCCTGCAAAAGGCCGGAGGTCCTTTCTACCTTTAGGTAGAACTCTAAACAGCCTCTCTATCTTAAGGTAGGGGTAAGGCTATCTACATCTATACCTCCCCCATACACCGTCCTAGATGGTATTGGGCCCTAACCCGCGGAAAGCGGTATGGGATGTTACTTACTATTCAACAATAATCGTGCATGAAATAATTGTAACATGCGTAAAACATACTTGCAGAAAAAATGCGCTCAATATGTCTAATTTTAGCAGAATGTACCTATATCCGATGACGATAAAAGGAACGCCAGCAAGAAAAGACTGAATCTGTAACAGCAAATAGATTCAAATATTAGCAAACAAAAAATATGATGTGACAGGGTATTAGAACTTATTTTGAATATCACTTATTTGTTTTAAATACTTTCCGGTAACAACGAATAAACGTGAAAACCAATATAAACAACTTTTTTCTGACTATAAGCAAATAATTTTGGATTAAAACGTCACCAAAGAAGGTTTCACATGTTCCGATAACTGATTTTCTCATTCGCATCAGATGTCACACGCTAACATTGACAAAATCTTGGTACAGTTTATAGAGCCTAAAATTTAACTTGTTAGTGTTCATGACAGCATCCATTGCAATTAACATATCAATTTACAGATAGTTTCTCCAAATATACCCCTATGTCTAGGGCACATACACGTATAAACAGAAACTATCAGATACTTATTACTGCCCTTTTGGGGAGTCATAATTCTTAAATCATACATAGAATGCTATATTATCATGGACATATCTGGCAAAACATATATAATGTAGTAGAGCTAGAAAGACAATTATACCCAAAACTTGAGCAATTTCTCCCTCTCAAATCTTTCCTCGGTGTGGTAATCCAACTGCAAATAGATCGAGATAAGAGTCAATAACTCGCAAACTACAATAAAATAGAACATATCTCTTGTTCAATAAGTCAACTTTTGAGGTCAAAGGATAAACGTTAACTGCAAAATAGATATCAAATCTTCAACCTTTCTGGAAACAACTTTCTTTTTGACGTTCTTTTTTATTCAATCATATTCAAAAGCGTACCGTTTTTTTCTCTCGATTTATTGGCATAGTTAAATTCAAAAGAAAGATGACGAACCTCACGACTTGTTTTTAACTCAACGTAAAATCTCCTTCCTTCATCGGTGGAATCACAGCAGTCCATTTCAGCACCCATTAAGATACGATGTGCACCTAATTTGGTTTTAATTACAGAACAATATTCAACATTGGCATCAACATGATGTATCCCTTCTCCATCATCTCTCCTTGGATCTTCAGTCGCAAGTGTCTCAAAGCAATATCCCCAATAACTCCTACATCCAATATCACATTCACTCATACAGATGGCCACAGAATTAGGAACTCTTAAGTCCTAATAAACCAAGTAACAAGACAATAAAAAAGCCCAAAAGTTAAGTTTGGAATAGTACATTCGACGATCACGCTCGCTTCTTGGCCGTTCGGGCAATTTATGTACATCCAGATACACGACACCTTTTCTTTTATGTACCCCCATCTCCCAAGGCTCGTGCCTCAAATAAGCAGTGGCCATTATCTGCCAATAAACACAAGGAAATAAAAGTTCAATTACTTACAATTTAAGAATCAGATTGATAACTGAATTTATAAGTCTCGAAGGAAACAAATCTGCACAGTAAGTGAAAAATTAATCAACTATGACTAAGATTAGGGTCATAACTCATTTGTCAAACTCTCTATATGACAAAAAATATGTATAATAATTAAAAGATAATAAAATTAAAAGATAATAAAGGACGGATTTACCTTATTAAGATTATTTCTGTAGGTCTGTTGTAGAAAAAAAGAAACAAACAATGTTAGTGACGGAAGCATAAAAAGCATATACAAATCATATATAAATAAATAAAGTCTCACCACAAAATGCATATTCTGTAAGGGAATATTTTTGCTTCGTATGCAAGAGAGAAGATCACCAAAGCCTTGAGAGCCCAAATCTGATGCAAATAAGACAATAACAACAAAAGGTTATGAGAAAACTAAAGCAACAACGATAAATTCATTTTGTATTACAAAAGAGGCAATTTATTTATTTACTACAAAGTTAGAGCATACCCTTCTTCTCAATAAAGGTATCAAAACCTTGGTTCAAATCGGCGCCAATATCTTCTGTAATTAGTCGCTTGAAAAGCCGCTGATAATGTAAAACAGAATGTATAATTGTCAAGCTTTAATTTAGGATTAAGATATGAAGTCTAATGAGATGTACAAAAAAGCTCACCAAACTACTATCATCGAAGTATACTTCTCCACCTTCCACACGGCTATAGCAACCAAGTTCAGACGGCTACGTTACATCATCCAAGATAAAAAGTAAGCATGTTAGAGAACAGAAAATCTTCAAAAATGAAAATTATAATGAAAGAAGTAGTCTAATAAATAAAAAATATAAAATGAAGCCTGGTCCATTTTTTCTCTGAAGTTGGCTTATATATAATTCCACCCTTCATCTTAATACTATTACAGAATTGGTATAATATAACAGAATCCTAGCAATGCCCACAAATGTAGCAAAATGTTGAACCATGTAAATACAATTTCAAACTCTGCAAGTAAAGTTGTGTTTGTGTGTGATTATGATGCCAATAGCTAGGAACAGAGAATAAGTGAATCCCCCAAAAAGTCATCACTATTTCATATTCATTATATGAAAAGTCAGATATTCATATTAGTTTAATTTCCAAACAGCCTTGATAATTTATGCATTGCATTCGAACTTCAGACGCTAGCTCTTGACATTCGGAATTGGTTTAAGATTTCAGACCTTAGTAAATAAAATAAAATAAAAAATCCATTAGCGCATTACCTCTTGAAATGCTATGCACTTCCTTGATAAGGTTTCTTCACTCTTTGAAAACTTGAGTTCAGAAACAAAACGTTCATCATTACGAGGAGCATAAAACTTAGACCCATAACCGTAATTTTGCCTCTGTGGAATTGGGCCAGGCCGAGGAAGAATGCCAGCCCCTCCTCTTTCATTTTGCCAACGACCACGCCCACCAAAACCTCCTCTGTTCGGGTTGTTGTTTGTATTACGTGGTGGGGGTTGTGGTAACACTGTAGATTTGAATAGGTTTAATAAAGCGAAATGAGATAAAGTAGATGAATATTTATATATATGCATATAGGCATTAAAAACTTCTCACCATGATAAAAATAAGGTAAATAATTTAATGCATATAGAATTTCTTTGAGTACTTTGTCCGATCTTTATCGCTTCTTGAAATCACAGATTGTCATACGCATTTTGTGTTAAATACAATCTCATGTAAGCAACATAAAGACCACTACACTAGTTTGATTATTTACGATATACAACAAGAAGAAAACCAAATATTAAGTACACGTAAAAGTGGCTGATGGACAACATCAAAGATAAAATGTATGGGCACTATATTTGAATTTGTGTTACGGAACTTACTATCTGATCCTTGTGACTTAAAAGCGACAACAATCAGTTTCTTAAGTTTAAATGAACAAATTCTGCTTCAAACCATCAATAAGAGATCAACTAACTACTTATAAATATTCAATTCATGATTATATAAAGCAAACTAAAACTACAGATTTACAGTAGTTTCAAAAGCTAACTGGAGATACTTTTACTCCCGTTTCCCCAAAACATATCTCCTTCTCACATAAGACCATTTTTGGTCATTATATCTAATAATTGCTCAGAATTTTATAAAATGCATAACATTATATGTGAGTATTACAACTTCAGCTACAAAAGAATATCAAACACTTGTCTTCTACAGCCAATTATCTTATTCTAACTATTTAGCATCACCTTCCCTAATTAACAATTACCACCAAATAAGCATCCAACTGTTCACTCCAAATCAAGACAAAAGTCCATTGGGTAATAGCATAGAGGTCAAAGCAGGAAATCTACACATTTCAAGTAACCTAAACATCACAAGTAATCAAATATACTTGCGTCTGTGTTATCGACAACTAAACTAAAATAATTACTCCAAAGCAAGAACCTTCAATTTGACCGTTCATTGAAATCACCCTCCTTCATAAATAAGATAGCTCCACGCAAGTATAATGATATAAAAGATTTATTACATTCCATATTATCAACTAACTCCTAAAATTCTTCTTCACTTTCTCCATGTCGGTATCATGACAATCAAATGCAACAAATCGCAATTCGTTTTTCTTAAAGTAGCATCAAGAGCATTTACATTACACTTAAGCCCTTAGGCAACCTCTGTTCCACTTCTCTTCTTTCCATTAGTCAATAGAACTTTCAACGAATAGCTAGTAAAAGGTACTCCATTTTACCTATACCCATTCAAGATTATCTTAAAACCCTATGAACACGTACACAAATGATCATAACACACATGTTCGTTCCATGAGCAAAAACTAATAAATTATCAATTAAACGATTTATAGTTGATTGTGCCAGATTAAACAACAACCTAACAAACTAACTAACCATTGCATATGATGGTCATATTGAAAACCCACTGAAATAACTTAAGTTTTATGACTCCATCACTAACAAAAAGAACAGCATGGCAACAATAATTCAGTTCAGAAGAAAACAGAAAAATCAAATTTTCTTCATAAGATTTGCTTAAAAATCATGCTAACTCAGTATGGCAACAGCAATCAACCAAAAAATTACAGTAAAACCTAATGGGTATCTTCAAAATCAAAACTTTTTTCAATTTACATGCTTTGCAATCCTTATAAGTAAGACATCATGACAAAAAACAGCCCCTTTTGAGAAAAAGTTACAAAACCTTCAAAAACGAATACTCATTAATCTTTCATACTACAAAATTAATTCTTTCATGGAAACATCATACATATAATAATGAAGGAAATAACAAAAACAAAAAGTATAAAACTTTACCAGGGACAGGAAAAGGGCTAGAAATTTGGGTATTAACATATTCTTCATTATCGGACCCAAACAAATCTTTATCTTCTTCAACAACATTATAATCATCATCGTCTTCAGTATACCCAAATATTTGTTCATGTTCTTCTTGCACTCTATGATGATGATTATTATAATAGCTTGATCTCACTTCACCATTATCTTCATCTTCACCACCACCAGCAGCAGCAGCACCGCCACCGGAGCTATCACTACCACTACCACCACTGCTCCGATTAGAAGATGAATCTGAAGATGATGAAGAAGATGATGCTGCTGCTGACGAAGATGATGTTCCTGATGATGATTGTTCTTCTTTTTTATTATTATTATTTGTTTCTTCATTCTCTAATTCTAAATCGCCAAATAAGTCCACCTCTTGCTCTGAGTAATCCATCCCAATAATAAAAATTCAAACTTTATTCAGATTTTGTGTGTGTATTATTCGATCTTTCTTGGGGTTTGATGGAAAGGGGGGAATGAAAAGAATACACAAGGGTGTGAAATTTTTTGCATTTCTACAAGTATTGTTTATCACGTGACTTGCACGTGAACTCTCACGAAATCTGGACCAGATTTGTTTAATTGGGCTTGTATTAAGGTTAAACACAAAGTAATAAGTTTGATCTAATAAAGACATAACCCAATAAACATGTTTATTAGATGGCAGATTTGGGGATCGACTAAATAAATGTTTATGTGAAAACGGTCGTCCTATTTAATTATTATTATTTATTTATTTATTTGAAAAAAAAAAACTAATTTGACGGTGAAAATATCTCTTTATATTCTAATTTACAAGCCTTTTTTTTCAACGTGGATAACTTCTATTTATGACACATAGAATTTTATCATATGTGTCAAATTATCATTAACTTTTCAAACAATAAATGACACATCATTTTAATACTATTATTTTTATAAAGTCAATCAAAGAAACGACTTTAAAAAAATTAAAATTCATTTCCTTTTAATAGTATCATATATCATATTTAGTTTTAGTAAGTCAACTAAAAAATTCAATTTTTTAAATTAATTAATAAATAATAATAATATATAGTAGGAACAAGATTTTTTTAGAAGAAAAAAAAAGAAATCAGATTGAAAAATCATTTTAAACCAGGAACAGTTATTTTTATAAAATATTGAAACTAGGAACACAGTTATTTTTATAAAATATTTATAACACCCCTCATTCAGTATATGAATATTATACAATTTAACTTGAAAGCGTTGACTTAAAAACATAGTTTATTAATATACATCATACAAAGTGTATAATATTTTTCAAACTCGATACACAATAGTTTAAAACTATTGAAACCACATTACACATATTACACAAACGGGGTATTATATTTTACAAAACTAGGTTTATACATAACCATATCAGAGTCGCAAGTCGTCAAACATTCCCTGCCGAAGCATCCACTTCCTGACTACCCACATAGTAAACAAAATCTGCAGGAAGTAATATCGGGGATTAACACGAAGCTAAGTGAATAGATTTATCATACACAATTCAACTTAGCTTAACTATGAGTTTACACCCAATAATCGTAAGCACACATATTTCAATGAGGATCGGTGGCTCTTGGGATATCATAATACCCGGGGATTCCCAAAGAACACTTAACGTCAATCTGTATGGCCAATACAGAATAGACCGATAACTATTGGTTATTAAACTCATACACAGGTCTCAAACACAACAAATGAATCAAAACCTGTGTAATTCACATAATAACCAAAAGTCCAACTACACGTTGACCTCAATAATCTGATACACATATATTCACATATCACGTAGATTCATAGTCAATAATCAAGACTAAACGGTCTAACACATATCTACGTTTACTTGTTGCAACCAAATAGTTACAACTAAATCAAATGGTGAGTTTTAAATCCACTCACCGATACCTCTGACGTCTCCACACTCAGGATTCTTATATCACTGAGTCTTAGGTTGATCTGAAACAGAAAATCAAATATAAGTTAGAAACTCGTTCCATAATCATCATCAGAGCATATTTATCAAATCAGGTAATCCCTGAAGTCTAGTCAAACAAAAGTTCATTCAAAATGAAATTTGAAAATCCGGAAATGACGTTTAAAAACTGAAAAATGCCATTTTTGGGCCCTAGATGACCCCGAATGGCCAAAAACTGCCTAGACTCTTAGAATAGAGCCGGGATCATTAGGCCGTTTCCGAGTGACCATGCGAATTTCAATCCAATCCGAGTTAGTAAAATTGTCACATGTCCGTTACCCCGAAAAGACTTACGCATTTTCAAAATTTGCGAAATAAAAAGTTGTATAAAAACTCGGTTCGCACCGCAGTTTCAACTCGCATTGCTAATTATCTCAGTTCGCAGGCCATTTCAGCTCGCTTCGCACAAACTCGGTTCGCAAAGCAAAACTCAACTCGCAGCATCTCAGTTCACTTCGCGACATGAGCTCAGTTCGCAGGACGAACTGAGAACTGCGAACTGAGTTCTGCAGACCGCAAGAACTACGAATTATCACAAAATCTCATTTCCAGGTATGATTTCAACATAGAAATGGGTCCTATTGAGTTCCTATCATCATATTAACATCAAATAACACTAAATAACAACACAACAAGCATTAATTTGATTCACCCACTCAAAACCCATTTCATATAACTCAAAACTAAACTCACTTTTGTGATGGAGATGAAGGGGATATGATGAAGATGATGATGTTGCTGTTTCGAAATCGAAATCACTGAGAAATTTTGTTATCAACTTTGATTTGGTTTCATGATTTTGAGAGGTTGTTCCAAAGTGAAAAGGAAATGAAATTTTAAGAACATATATGGTATTAAGGTCGGCTCATAACCGACTTTGATACCCAATTGCTTTAATTTTATACCCGTCCTAAATCTATTATCTGGAACCTAAAAACCATTTGCGAAAAATAGTATTTTGTTTTGCCATCATCGATATCAATTTAAAACAAGTAATAGTTTGCTATTCACAATAAGTCCTAAGACTTATTTACTTAAGTTTTGCAAGTAAAATAATTAATATCAAGTAATTCCTAAAAACAATTAAATAACTAATTTAAATAAAAGAATTACCAAACCAGGAAAGAGGGTGTTACAATATTGAAACTAGGAACAATTATTTTTATAAAATAATAAAAAAATATTGAAAACAGGCTTAATATAACAAATGAATTTTCCAAATTTAATATACATAATAACATAAACTAGGAACATAGTTATTTTTATAAAATAAAAAAAAATAAAAAAAAAATCAGAGTAAAAAAAAAGCATTTTCCCAAAATAATAATATAATGTATAATAGAAATATTCAAAACAAAATATGAACCAGGCTAGATCGATACAAAAAAAATTAGATATCGAAGTACATTCACTAGAGAATAAATGAAAATCAAATAAAGTGTTTTTTTTTTGTAAAATTGTATTATTTTTTGACATTTGTTAAAAATTTAAATTATTTACAAAGATTATACCTTCTAATTTTTTACCCTATATATTTCTCTCAAATTCCACTTTAATACCCAAAGATTTAATATACATAATAGCATAGAGAGGTTGCTTAGAAAACCTAAAGGTAGAAAGGATCTCCAACCTTTTGAAAGGGATGGGATTCAAACCCCTGATCTCTTGTTCAGAAGCAAGGGACTCGGCCACTAATCCAACCCTGCTGCTTTTTACCTATATATCCATCTCTAATTTATATTTCAATTCAATTTAATTTTTATTTGTTGTAGGATTCTAACCATAATTTAGCGTTGGCATTTTGCTAATGAATTGATGTTTATTGTGTTATTAGTTATTTAGTTGAGTACTTACGTCATCATACTTCGAGTCTTCTGATTATCTTGATAATTATCTATACTTCAATTGATATTGATATGCACTTCAATCGATGTGTATTTTGTAATTTTACTAGCTTCATTATTGTCTATACTTTCAATCGATGTAATGTATATATTATGATAATTTTTATTAGATATCAAAATATGAGTATCACCAACATAATGAACATAAACCCAATATTACAAAATCAATCTATCAAAGTTAGGGTTTTACATAATTGACGTGAACCACATTGGGCTAAAAGTGAAGAGACAATAGAATATATTATTTGACGAACAAGTTGTATTTAAATTTAAATGATATGATCTTTTTTACAATTATTTAATATGATATGACTTATCTATTTATTGATTTCATAAATTTCTTTCATCTTTTACAAAATAAATGAATAACTGTATGTTGATATTTCATGTGTAAAGAGTTGGAACGTGATTAAGACGGTAATGTTACTAATCATACAATAAATGTCATTTTCAAGGAGGTACTTCGAGATTTGTAATTTATTTTTCAAAATTATATGAACCTTTCACTTTAATATTTAAAAATTGTTATTGTTGATATTTCATATTTTCTAGCCGTCCAACGGACGGATTCAACACTAGTTGTATATATTCCGAAGTTTGATTTTGACGAGTTCACATAAAAGTTGCTGGCATGGATGAAGTTAATCTTCTTTTTTTTTCACACAAATTTTAACGTGGTAAAGCTTTATTTATTTTCTGTTAAGATCAATATGTATAAACTTTAATTTCTTCGTTAACTTATGTTAACTTAAAAGGTTAACTTCACCACATAAGAAAATTTCCGAACTTATAAAATTAAACATTCATAACTTCATAATATTATTAACAAAAATAAATAAATAAATAAAAGAAAACAAATGAAAGAAAACTTCACCTCAATAAATTGAAGGTCTTTTATATAATTATGTAAATGTAAATGTAGATCATATCTGAAGATCTTCTAAAAGTAGGTAAGACTGGACCTTATCATTGGATTATGACAATTTTATAACGTATAAAACCTAACAGTAGAACGAAGGATTAAATACATAAACAAATTGCTTTACACTATTAAATTGCTTACCTTCGTAACTCAACTGTATACAAAATAACTTAAATTTGCATATAGCCTAAATATATATGTTGTTAGATTGAGGTATAGTTGTATCCTGAATTGGATTCATATACAACTATATAGGTAAATGATCATAACAACAGCATCAAGCCAGCAACAATTATACATGAGTATAAAAAATTATACATGAGTGCGAAGGAAATTATATCCGATTCGATGCTCTCCGTGACTTACGTGGATAACCCAACGGAGTGTATAGAACGAAACCGTGGGTGACGTGAACCGGAGGTGAGAAGATGAATAGTGATCTTCTCTTGTAGACTTAGGGTTTTAGTATAGACGATGAGAGTATATTTGGAGGTGTTAGGGCATAAATAGTGTTCATACCCTTGTATTTATAGTGAACTTTGGTGGGCAAGTTTGTCACGTGTCACCATCTTGTGATATTGATCATATGGTTAAGCCACCATCTGGTGCATGGTACTTGCTGATCGTACGGTTAATTCATCATCTTGGTATTTTTAGAATGTACGGTTGTGATTAATGTATCTTTCGTGTGGGTCCCCTACGCTGACGTGAACCGATGACAGTGAAGGATTAAAAACCTTGTCGGTTGTGGTGGTCCCTCGGATTATATTGTCGTGGGCCGAGGGGCCATAAACCCTAAGATACTGGGCTTTCGCCTTATTACTGGGCTTGGTGTATTGGGCTTTTCCTGACGGGCTTTTCCTATTGAGTCTTACCTGTTGGGCTTTTCCTGTTTATTTGGGTTTTTCCTGTTGAGCTTTTACAGTTTATTTGGGCTACTATATGGTACCCGATTATTATTGTAGTTGATAAAGGACCTATAGGTATTTCAAGATAACAACGAGCTTTACTTAAACCAATAAAAAAAAATAACTTTGAAAGATATTTGTTCACTTTCTCTTAATGGATCAATCCGGATCACTTTCTCTTAATACACGGTGAATTCTCAATGTTTCTCTCTTTTTTTCCCACTATAATTATTGGTTGAAGTATATTTTTTGGGTTGATTTTAACTTCGAGTTGAAATTGAACCACTCTACTCAAAAATCGTACCCAATGTTAAAATTAATACTAAGTTGAACATCGAATCACTCTTCATGCTCTTACGATTATGAATTTGTAACTACTTAATGAATAATGCTTAACATTACTTAGACCGCGCAATATGATTATTCTTTTCAAGAATACAACAACTTCATATATCGCGTGAAGCATTGATATAACATAAACGTACATAAACTTGACCCAATTTTCATGCTAACGTGTCAAAATTTACGAATCTTGCAACGAATAACTAAGGTACACGAGCCAGTTATTGTCTAGTGACAATATTGTTATTAAATCTTTGATCAAAGTTTAGTCTCTTATTACTGGATTTAATGTAGTTATTTACCAGCTTTATCTGGCTAAAAATGCGGAATTGTACACTTGAATGTATGTACAAAAACTAATTGTAATCCGAAAATAGTCTTGAATGTATGTACAAAAACTAATTGCAATCCGAAAATAGTTTTGAATGTCCATTATATTAGAAGGTTTGTTTCACATGAGAGTAATAAAAAAGTTGGAGCAAGTCAAGTTGATGGATGTTTGATTCGAAATATATCCACAAAGTTATCCTATTTATCTGTTCTTGACTGATTAAATCTTCTAATCAAGATTTATTTAATTATTACACCCACTAATTAACCACCATACTTGCCGTACATTTATGCACAACAACCACACTATATATTTTGCATGAAAACTTTATCTTCCTAAACAAAAAACGATATCAGTCATACTAGCTTGTATAAAAGTTTATAAGATTATGTTCGTTTCTTGTCCTACAAACTCTACTAACTGATATACGAAATTATTCAGGAGTGCATTCGTATCATCATCGATCGGTTAATTACTCTTTTGAGATTATACAAGCTATTGTATCGCAAAGAGAAGAACATTTTGAACGAATAGTTAGAAAGCTTTAATTTCATTAAAAGTGGTTTGCAAAGGCAATTTTAGCTCTATTCCTTTTTAGTGTTTTGAAAATATTTTTCAGGTTTTTGATTAAGAGTCTTTTGATGTTAAATGGCCTCAAACTTTAAAAATTTCTTGTTGATCTTGATTTTGATGTCCCCGCCTATAATACTTGCGGCGAAAACTACCAATTTTGGTGGCTTTTCACCAGCATTAGCAACATGGTATGGAGATCCATATGGTGCCGGAAGTGGTAATTGCATCATCTAATTTTAACCTTATTATACATTAATACGCACACATATACGCATACACAATAAAAGAGGCGGGTTTCTATCTCATTGGTTTCACTCGAGTCTTTACAGCAACCTTCGTTTCTTGATTACACAGGTGGAGCTTGCGGATGGGCTAATGATGTGCAATCACCGCCGTTTTCAGCCATGATTGCAGCCGGAAATGCAAACTTATATTTGCAAGGCAAAGGTTGTGGAAATTGTTATCAGGTATTGTAAGGTGTTAAGTTTCTGACTAATTAGTTCGGTCATTTTAATTGTGCGTGAGACGTTAATAGGTCATAATAAGTAATATTTCAGGTTTTTTGCACGCGACAACCATATTGTTCGATGAATCCTGTTACTGTAACCATAACCGATGAGTGCCCTGGTGCGTGTAACAACATACCATTTGCTTTTGACTTAAGTGGAACTGCTTTTGGTGCAATGTCAAATCCCGGACAAGCTGATAATCTACGAAACCTTGGTCGAGTTGACATTCAATATCGAAGGTATACATATGAATGTCTTCTTAATAATAAGCGCGTATCAACCTAAACATATAAGAATTTTTAGAAGAGTTTTTGGATTCACTTATATATTGTCGATCAAATTAAGCAATAATCTGATAAGCGGTTATATAAAGCAACCCTAAACATCCCTTATATTCTCTATACGAAAAGTTCTAACATTATGTTTTTATAATATCATGCATTTCAATTTGTTATTTACATCTCTACTCTGGTGATGTCTAGAGTTCCCTGCAACTATGGTAGTACAAGTATTGCCTTCAAGATTGATACAATGACGAACCCATATTGGTTCGCGGTGGCAGTAGAGTTTTGTGAAGGAGACGGTGCCTTAGTTCAGTAGAGGTATCAGCAAATGGTTCCCAACAATATAGACGGATGGAGAACATATGGGGTGCAGTTTGGGCAGTGCATGTTGATCCGTCTTTTCATGGTCCATATACAATCAGGCTCATCTCTCGAAACAATGAACCAGTTGTTGCATTCAATGCAATTCCATATGGGTTTTCATCCGGGCATACGTATTATTCACATGTCAATTTTCGAAGCTAACTTGAAACGAACATGGATCCTGATCAAATGTACATATATATATATATATATATATATATATATATATATATATATATATATATATCATCTGGGATCGCTGCACTCCCTGCATGGAAAGATTGGTTTAATTTCTTTTTAGATTGCATTACTACGAAAAATATAGTTAAAACGGTTAGTCTTGCTAATGATTCATTTGATCAATCAATGAATCAGGATTCAGCCAAATGCAAGTTTTTTTAGCATAAAGAACTAGTAGAACTTGTAGTATTTATAGCAAACTAGCCATTATTTCACCTTTTAAAGTCCAAAGGACCTGAATTATGATGCAACAAGCGATTTAAATCATTGTATTTGCAATTTCATTGCAATATAAGTAATGAGAACTATCTAAGATCATTTAGGATCTTTGGTTGTTCATCTTTTTATAACAGGCAACTATTAGTTTACAACAAAAGCACTTAATTAACATGTTGGTTGTTCATTACATTGCTTACAGTCTAGCTTGAAGGTTTTACTATATGCACTCTCTCAATCCCGGGGTCACTGTCTACATCACACCTTCATCGTACCCTGTCCTCGACGTGATTGGGTATTTGGTGGTGGTGTTGTTTGTTGTTCATTATATTGTATTTGTAATTCACTTTGTAAAGTGAATGATTGTTTTATCGAGCATATAATTTAGTTTCTACATAAGTGGATCTGTGGAAGATGTTAGATCATGGGCCTACTTTGATACACATGAAACGGCCCACTAACTAATCAACTAAATAATTATACAGCTTCAATGATTACTGATTGACTCATTGGTAAATTCACAAAGTGCTTAATATACCTTAATGGCTCATTTTTTTAATGACCATCTTCGAAGGCTACTATAATTGGAATGGTCATATATACGGGTGCTAATAAATACAATAATAAAATTGTTTCAAACATCAAAATTATGCTTTTGTAGTAAGCTAAGCTAAATAGTGTCTTATAATGTGTCATATGAAACAATTATATTGTATTATTGTTGTATATATATCAATTTTCATTTCTATACCTTTTGAAAAAGTAAAAATCAATGGTCACATGAAAAAATCATTTTCTCCTTCTCTTTGATTTCCGGGTGACACCCTCTTTCACTCCGGCGGCCTCATCTCACCGGCACCGTAATGTACGTCTAAGCCCCAACAACGCCAGCTAGCAAGCAAAAAATCGTAAACCCACAAATTTTTTGTTTATTTCCCAATTCATATACTCCGTATAATCTTGATTGTATATTGTTATGTTTTTGACGATGAACTTCGATTTTCATAACTCACCATTTTTTATACTTCTATCAAGATAGTGAATGACATTGTGCTTATTATTGAATGAACAATATAAATGATGAAATTGATTGATTGAATTTTTTCTTATTCTAGCACTTGCCTTGATATGCTTTTTAGATGATTTTTTGTGTCTAATTTAAGGCTTTCAGGATTTTTGGATTCGTCATTTAAAAAGTTGGGTAAAACAAATCAAGGGGCATAATAGTCAAGTTATATAAGTCTCATGTCCCATCTCCTTGGATAAGAAACCAACCTCTCAATCAAATAACTTACCTATCCATGGCATGGCAGCACAACCAAAATTCCAACACTCTCACTCAATTTCTCCCTTCAAATAATCTCAAAAACATATAAAGCTCCAATCTTTGTTGAAAGAGACTCAAATTCTTGATTTCCCCAAATGGGTTTTGCTTCTTTGAACAGGTACCTATCTGTCACACCTATATACATCATTCAAAATCTTGATTTTGATATTTTAGTGATTTTATTGAATGTGGGTTGTGTTCTGTCAATTGTAATTGCAGTGGGTGTGGTTGTTGTAGTAGTATTGGGTGGAAATCATCAACCTTTCTTGTACCATTAGGGCTAAGCACTCCAGATGGAATCCGGGTCGGATCTTCCAATAGGTTTAACAGGTTCAGAGTTGTTACTCCCTCTGCTACAGCTTCAGCTTCTTCTTCTTCTGGTAATGCTTTTCTTTCCAAAGTAATTGCAACTCAATTCACCAGCTTCAAATTTATTGAAATGTACAACATTGAGTAATTACAACTTTACAAGTATCTAGTATGTGAAATAGTAAGCCCAAATGATATATAAGTTCATTGTACCCTAAGTGTAAAAGTGATATCAAATGTTGATAATTATGCAAAGTGATGTTCATATAGTATTGTTTGTTGATATGTTTTATGCGTACATGGAATTTGAAAATCAATCAAAACTCGATATGCTGTTAGTAAAAGTAAAAGGTCATTTATGTTACGCCGTGAATAAGTCATAAAATATACTGAACATCTAGTGTTAAACAAAGTTTAAACGACCGCAAACTAATCAAAGTATGATGACAATGTGGTGTATTTGATGTCATACGTTTCTTATTAAAAGTAAACAACTGATAAAAACAAACATAGGTTACTCTATTTTGAAAACTGATTGCATTCTGTTGGATATACTATAAACATGAGAAAGCTTGCAATAAGGAAAACGATTGCGACATCGTTCACATATAAGAAACAAAAATTAATAAATAAAAAAATTACGCTCATGTTAAACCGAAGGTATCTTATAATGGAAGCAGAACATATGGATAATCATGTTTACGCCAACAAATCCGATTGGTCGCGAACGATGCTTACTTCTTTTTACGTAGTCTTTTCATCAAAGGTATATATAGAAATGATATACTCAATGATACAATTCATATTTGATGCCCTGGTGTGTCTGTCTACCCATTTGTTCCACAAATGACATTACTTGATCCCATAGTATGTTCGTAAACCATCTTTTACAGTTAACGGGTCACATAGGTAATACGTTTAAACGTTACATGTATGTTGCAACAGAAACCTCTAGCACCATAGCTACCAACATTCCAAACAAAGAGCAGCCAATAGTTTAATATCAGTCCCATATGAACAGTGATGGAGGACAGATGGTGGAATGATGGGATACAGCTGACCAAGTTCATATTTCTAATTATTTAGGGTTCTAAAGTTTTTATATGTTTTCTTTTTGTTTAGATTTTATTTTATTTAGTTTCCGTTGAGATTGGGTCTGGATATTAAAGAGGTCGGTATGTATTTTGAGAAATCAAAAGTAGTTTACTTGTCTCCAACCACATAGAGTTATAATGTCAAATGTAGCTGCCAAATGGATGGAAGTATAACAATGCATTATCACCTACTTTGTCTTAGACTTCTTAAAATACAAACAAATTGAGAATAGCAGTGCTCCCTAATATAATGTATTGATTCAAAGCAATAGGGTGAATGATTAGACCTTCTCAATGCAATAAACCATCATCAGGACTAGCCCATTCATCCTAATTAAGCTGAAGCATATCAAAGTAATAATTCAATGAACATCCTAATGTCACTCAAATCCGACTAAGATTAGCTTTTCTGAATAACATGGGTAAGTAGGCATATATAGAAATGATTCTTATTTATCTTAATCCTAAATGTACTCTATATTTGCTTTGTCTTTATGTGTTATGGCGATTCAGAACCACTTTTGGTCAAGGCGGCACGAGGACTTCCCGTAAGTAGACCACCAGCATGGATGATGCGCCAGGCTGGCAGGTACATGGCTGTTTACAGAAAACTTGCAGAGAAACACCCGTCTTTCAGAGAGAGATCAGAGACAACCGATCTTATTGTGGAAATTTCATTGCAGCCTTGGGAAGCTTTTCATCCAGATGGAGTCATTATTTTCTCTGACATTCTTACCCCTCTACCCGCCTTTGGTGTTCCCTTTGATATAGAAGAAGTAAGGGGGCCAGTTATTCAAACCCCAATTCGTTCTGAGGAAGGCTTGAAAGCATTGCATCCAATCAACTTGGATCAACTTAACTTTGTTGGCGATTCTCTTAAGATTCTTAGACAAGAGGTACATCATTTCTAAGGTCAAATTTATTAGTTTTCGTTTTAGGAGTAAAATGTATCCTGTGAAAAGTATGTGAAGATATCAACTAAAACAAGTTTCGTAACAAATAATACAAACTAAGATATAACAAGGTCTGTAGAGGTAGCAAAATGGGCATGTCATGCGGGTAGGTTACGGGTCAAAACAGGTAATTCTTTTATTTCGGTCCAAAACGACCTGGGTCGGTTGGCTGACCTGAAAAAGAAAAAAAAACTTTTCCATATATTTGACTTCATGAATGATTTTTGTGCTTAATATGATAACATGAACTACAGAAATAGTCAACTTGTTTGTGGAGCAATTTAGGAGCATCTTATGCATTTGAACACACTTTTGGAGTTTTGGTGACTTAAACCCATGTGATCCACTTCACAAGTTTCCTTTTTAGTTAAATGCTTTAACTTAACCCATTTGCTTAGCAAGAGATAAAACATAACCCAAATTGACCCAGCTAGGTAAATGGGTCAAAATTGTAACCTTAAAGAGTTATATTGTTTTTGAGTGCTATCTGTAATAGGTTTGGCATGAAAGTCCAAGTGTAGCTCTTTGACAGTATTTGAAATGCAATTGATATTTGTAAATTAGGTTGATGGCAAAGCTGCAGTTTTGGGTTTTGTGGGTGCTCCATGGACAATTGCCACATATATTGTAGAAGGTGGCACTACTCGTACATATACAAATATAAAAAGCATGTGTCATACGGCCCCTCACGTACTACGGGCTCTTCTGTCACATTTAACCGAGGCTATAGCCGAGTACGTAGTCTACCAAGTGAAATCGGGTGCTCATTGTGTACAAATATTTGATTCTTGGGGTGGACAACTACCTCCGAACATGTGGGAGCTTTGGTCAAAGCCTTATATCAATGAGGCAAAGTTAACTCAACTCTAAATCTCCAATCTTCTTTCCATTAGTACTGAAGTCTATCCTCGTCAAGTCTCGTTCTTTTTATATTTTCAGATTGTGTCCATTGTAAAAAGGAAGTGCCCTGAAATCCCACTTGTACTTTACATCAACGGAAACGGTGGGTTACTTGAAAAGATGAAAGGAACAGGAGTTGATGTGATTGGACTGGATTGGACAGTTGACATGGCTGATGGAAGACGGAGGCTAGGCGATGACATCAGCATACAAGGAAACGTTGATCCGGCTTATTTGTTTTCGCCTCTTCCTGCTTTGACCGATGAAATTCACAGGTTAGTGTTGTTTATAGCCAATATTTTTCTTATGACATATTTAGAAATAATGTTTGTGTAATTATATATATTTACAATGGTGTGTGTGTAAGTTTCTTTTTTTTATTATTATAATAATAATAATAATAATAATAATAATAATAATAATAATAATAATAATTATTATTATTATTATTATTATTATTATTATTATTATTTATTATATATTTTTTGACAGGGTTGTGAAGTGTGCTGGACCACGGGGTCACATTTTGAACCTGGGCCATGGTGTTCTTGTTGGAACTCCTGAGGAAGCCGTGGCTCGGTTCTTTGATGTTGCAAGAAGCTTCAACTTTGACTCCGTTGAGGAGAAATCTAAAGTTGCTGTCTAAATGTGAATTCCTTTTTCTCGTAGAAGTGACGTTGTGTTCTTGAGGTTTATGCCCAAGTGAGTGGAAAATCGGTTTTTAGTGCAATTATTTGTTTAGATTTTGTCATTGAGGCTGCAGTACCTTTAAATCTGTAGTGTAATTCTTTTGTGAAAAAAAACAGAATTGATTGTACTCTGATTATTTTATCAAGATATGATATGCATAAATATTTTGCTAAGTATTTGGCATCAGAGGCCAATGTGTAAATCTCATGTACAGCAGCTCCCAGGGCTCAGTTTGCGTATTATGGAGGGGTAACGGGTTGACTTATGTCGAGATTCTTGCCAAGAGTAACAACATTACAGAAGTTGATCACTACCCTTTTTAAAATCATGGTTTTAGTTTCTGAGGTTTACCTGGTAAGAGTGGTTTATATTTTAGTGCATTGTGGTAGCCCCTTGACTCGGATTGATGATGCGGAGTGCATATCCGACTAAGTTACTAAATATCAGACTCAACCGAAATTGCGAGGGTCAAGTGGCAGAGCCCCTGGCTGTAGTCGCGTTGGCAGGTCAACGGGTCGGCTCAAGGGGCAACGCCCTTGCGGGGTTCAAGGGGCAACGCCCTTGCGGGGTTCTGGGGCAGCGCCCCGAAACCTCAACGAAATTGATCACATTCATTTTATTGGGAAAATTGTTTAGATGAGTGTTGTACACTTGTACGTATCTATATATATAAATTTACTTATTTGATTATGAAATTAAGTTTTTCTTGCCTTATCAAGTAGTATAAAGGATTCGGGTTAGTTAACTATCTCTATATGTAATCTATTCTAGTGAGACAAATTTATATACATTAAAATTTTTAGCACCAACAATAATCATCTTATATTTTCTCCTTTCTTCTAAGAAAAAAATTAAACATGGTGATAGATACAATGATCAGTCTCATTTTGCCGACTACAAGCGTCTTCGATGGTAATGTATTTCACTTAGATCACTTACAACGCAAGGGTTGTAGGCCGCCACGGGTCTAGTGAGGTTCGTGATGGTGGGACTTCAAAAAGGGAGCATGGAACGAGAACAAAAATATTTTTCCGTTTCCTTTTTAGCTTAAACAAAATCAATTTGTACATCTCACTTTTAGGACCTTTTATGGTGGAGGTTACCATTTGTAAAAACTGTGATGGCGTGTCGTATACAATCCCTCCCACCATTTGAGTTACAAATGAAAATGATCTTAGTATCTTATAATAAAAATTGGTTCAAAATGTAACCGGAAGACGAGTAAACTTTTTTTTCTTTTCGTATATATATGGTGAGACTTCACATGCTCATTTCTCAAATCAATTTCTTTAAAAGATGTTAGAGTAAGTTACATTAATAGTCCCTGTAGTATGTCACTCATGATCCCTGAGTCGGAATTAGTCCCTTAATTCGATTTCTTTTCCACTTCCGGTCCCTGTTTCCATTAAGATAAGGCTAGAATAGTCTTTTCCTTTAGTCTTTTTATGAAGACGAGGGATCAAGAGTGATATAAAAACCCAGCTTAAGATGATGAACTCGTAAAAGGTTCGAGTGAGGGAGTGAGAATGAAACGAGTGAGATACCACATTAGAATGTAATTTACACAAGTTGTTACTTGTTAGTAGCTCAATGTTTACTTTTCTAGCCATACGATACGACAGCGGACAGCATATGATAATATGGACCCATTCATCTTTAAGCCCACTTGAGTTGTATTTTAAAAGTCCGAATGTATGAAATTTAGGATTTTACTACTCCTATAAACCAAAGTATGCTACCTAGTACCTACTATCTACAAGCCCACGTCCGAGTCCAAATGGAATGACAAAATGAGATGGGTTACAAGATGGACCATATAATTAAAATGCATTAAATAGATGCCACATCATGTGGTCAAAATTTACTCCTATCTGAAATAAATTTGTCACTAAGATTAAAACGCACATTTTCATAAAATCACACTAAATGCAGCTTTAAACTTCATATAAAATCACATTAGAAAATTTTATGAGATCCTAGTTTGTTTTAGATCAGTACTAGTGTAACATACTATTTCAGCACATAAGATTTGGAACAAGTTTGAGTCTTGTATAGTTATTACCAATAAAAATCCACATGTTTCATAATTATACTGTTTAAACTTCTCAATGATATATATATGATGCAACAACATTTACATACTATTGTTTCTTAGATCATTGACATCTAAATCGATCGAATCATATCAAATCAATATCTTTGGAAACACCGATCATGATTCGATACAAATGAATAAGGAAGAAAAAAAATATCACTCGGAGAGTTATAATCCCTAACGATGTTTCTCCTTAGAAAGCCAAATCAAAACCAGGCTAAAATAAGGAGGCACAACTCACAGGTCTAGTCAATCTTCAAAACATGAATTGATCCGAGAACAAAATCAGTCAACAACACTACTACTTCACAATCCAATATTCATTCTCATGTAGCAATCTCCTCCACTTCAGAATTGAACACAAAACTTGGGAACGTGGTTGTAATATCCCTGCAATTCACGTCGATTTGATTAGTAAGACATTATCCAACAACATATTTGTAATTGCAATTATTTTATATACAGCATTTATAGCTATTCGAACTATTTCAAACGAACCAGTAACCCTCGATAAAGACAGCTTTCCAAATCATAACACACAACACTAGATGTGATAATATTAAGCCTTTTAATTATAAATGGGTCAATTTGGGTTATGTTCAAGTGTTTAACCTTCAAAGAGTCTAAATTAACAAAAGCTAAGAGAGGAACGGCTAGAAAGGTCGAATGTGTTAAAAAAAGTCATTCAACGTCTATTTTTAGTGCATAAAACATCCTCGGTCATTTCATTTAGACAGTTACCTTATTATTGTAAAATTGTCGTTTCTTTAATCATAACTAAGGCATCAATACCTTCGATTTTTTTAGAAAATAGCAGAAATATTAGTAAGTCAACCTTTCCCAAACAGCAGTGATATACGATTCCTTTCAACCCAAACTAGTTTTGACCCGATACCCAACCCTCCCACCTGCCCACTTTGCCACATCTATACAGCAGTTAAGATTTGTATGCCATAAAAGTTTGGTTTTGACCCGATACCCGACCCTCACCTGCCCACTTTGCGACATCTATACAGCAGTTAAAATCTGTATGCCATATAAGTTTCAAGTGGAAGGTTATTACTTAAAGCACATCTCGATATCCCACGAGGTATCCCTACATACAAGAGTGTAATCGTAGGAGTTGATGTACCTTAGATATGGAAGAGTCATTATCTTGAGCAAAGAAGGGTTTTGGGTGACAAAATTGTGCCATTCTGATTTGTCTATCTTCCCATCCTGGTCTACATCCGCTTCTGAAAATGTCTGCTCAAACGAAAATGGATATGCAAGTCACACTTCAACGTAATACTAGCTTATCTACCCTTGGAATGTCAAATAACAAACACCTTCACACCCATTGTACCATATAAATAGATGTATCCCAGATTTGTACTTAATTTTCAGATAACCTTTCCAAGGGTCAGTTTTTGCTTAAAAATCAACATTTCTGACATATTCGTCCTTGGTGATTAATAATGTCACACGGTTAACTTGCTTTCTTTTTTTGGCCAGATAGTACCATGCAATACGGCAGCTAAATACATAAACTTCATGGTAATGGCAAAAAAAGTATTATCTTAACGATAAATGGGCCAACCGAAAACTTTTTTACTTTATCCTTCTTAATCTTTTGTTGATGTAATTCACATTAATTGAACGCTTATGCCACCTCAAAATGTCAAATAAACAAAAGTAAACTCACTTTATCAAGTATTATCTCAATGGTATCATCAGCCAGCTTCAGCTCAGACTCACATAAAAGTGCAATCAACATTTGCTTAACCTACATAATGTACACATAACAAAGACGTTACAGCTTGTGATACATAATAGCATCACATGCCATCATAAGATTACAAAATTTATGCACTATTCATGTGCTTCTGTAACCATATTTATTGATAGAATTCTTACTATATAAACTGGAAAAGCCAAGACTTCCCCAAAACGAACATGTTGTAAATTTTATTGGATAAAAGAAATACACATATATTATAATGTTCGGGCGTAAACGTGCAAAATCATACAGCATGAAGCTTGCGAAACATACCTCCTGACGTTCTATAAATCCTGTTCCGTCCATATCATAAAGCTTGAAGCAAACTGAAACAGGAAAATGAGCATTATAAGATCATTCATGACCAATTATGAATAGTAGTTCTGACCATCATATTCAACTTACAACTAATTTTGTCTTCTTGAGGGGCATTAGGATGGAAAACATTAAGTGCTCTAACAAAGTCACCGAAATCAATAACCCCCTTCTGCTTCACATCGAAGAGATCAAATATCTGCATATGGAATTTGTGAGGCTTTAGGAAATTTATAACATTTATGAAAATGCCAGCCTGCATTCAACATGCATATGATGTTTTGTTTCATATCTGTATGCATATACATTTACATAGAATATTGTTTGCCAAGATTGAAATTTGGTGTAAAATCTTTCCAAACAATGGTGAAGTCTATAAATAGAACACCACATTTGAATATCTAACAGGGTGCGCTTATTCATTTCGACCTTTAAATGATTTTTTAACACCTAAATTCCATAACAATATTAGGTGTGAAAATTCAAGAAAACCTATATTGGATTCTCAAACTTATTCATACCAACCAGGGAGAAGAAAAAAAGAATAGCTAGAATATTTTTTTTACTATTTAATCATTTAAATCTTTGAGGTTTCATTCACATGCTGAGGAGAAACGAATATGTGAGTATTGGCCATATGTATTCGATGAAGCCCACGAAACAAACGACAGATGAATGTTATTGATTAATGAGCTCCAAATTTAGGTAACTTAATCAATTCAAACCACATTTAGATGTTGTGAACAGTTAGCAGAAGATGCACATATTTATCTGAAATCATACCCAATGTAAGATTTAGTATGGACAATAGCTGTTGCTGTATCTAAAAAGAAACAGTGCAGTAATATTTTGTATTGAAGAATTGAACGGTTATAAATATAAAGATGTGCATTCAATTATTGGTAAGGTGCATATTATGAACGTAAGCCAATTACATATTCCCTTCTTGATGATGTTATTTATGACTCTTAATACAATTTCGTTCTAGTTCTCATCAAATATTAAAGAAGACGATATGCACATATCTATAGTCGTACAAAATACTAGACAAATCCATACCCACACCCATGACAGATTCTATATGATCAGTCCCAACATAATTTCAGTCTAGTTCTTACCAAATATCAAAGAATAAGTATTTGTTTTCGTCAAAGGCATGTGATTCTCATGCAAGTTCAAATCTTAACAATCATAACAGTTAATACTTAGACACCAAATAGCTTTTACCCTAATACGAGATGTTACACAAATTGAGCTATCAATTCTGAAGATATGGAGTGAACCACTCAAGAAAGAAAGAAGTAAAACAAGTACATAAAAGCTCAAAAAGAACAACAGTAGAATTATAACTGGAGGAGTATCATACCCTGTTTGCAAAGAGATTCTCTTTCTTTCTGTTCTTGAACAAAGCTAGTTGGAATTCTTCCTGTTAAGGGTGATACCACAATCAAAGACGGTAAAATGTATCAGAAGTGGACCTCATTGTAGTATAATATATCCAACCATGAGAAGAAAGAAAGAGTCGAGATATAACTGATATTGTTGCCTCGTGAAAGTTGTAACAGAGTTGACACAGAGTTTCAAATAAAGGTTTGACTGTTTAACAAATAAAGAAATCTTATCCAAATCAATTGTCTGTATGTATTTGCAACAAGATCGATAGGCTGATAGAATTTCTAACATGAGTTCTTTGAAAGTGAAATGTTGCATCAATCTACTTTCTAGCAACTCCGACCACTTACCATTCTGACCCCATGATTTAAATACTTAATCAAGAATAACATGGTATTAATGGACACATGGATTACCTTATTAATTAATCCATCATCGATCACGGAGCTGCTTATGCTCTTGAATAGCTCAAATAGAGCCTCAACTTCACTGACACTAACTGGAAAGACAGAGATGATTACAAAAGCTAGCATAAGCAATGTATACAAATCAAAGTGGACACACTTTTACAACAGCAATAACAGCATTAACAAAAAAACAATCAACTTACATGCTGTTTGAGAAGCAAGAATAGTCGGATTTTCATGCCCAGGAACCGGTTTTCTTACTTTAGAATTAAAGCAGCCCATTTAAACACGAAGTACACTACACGACTAGAAGCATCGCAACGCCTTCATCCTATATATCAAAGCCATCTCAACCTTAACTGCCAAAACTGTAACCCCAAAGCTAATCAGTTAAACCATATATGCAACACCAACAAAACTTACCAATTCAACCACACAATCAACACAATGTAATTTGGGAAAGCAGTCTATGAAAATCGCTTATATAAGCATAAGCATCACATGTTAACGTCGTTGTTCGTCTAGAATTATAAACCAAACACTAGTATCGCATAAGCTTCTAGCATAATAAACATATTTTGATTACATAAACCTAATATATTTCCTGAATTATGAGCATAAAAATTTAAACTTTTTCAAGTTATATTAGTTTATATACATTTAAATCTATCTATTCTATTATCTGTATATACCAGAGTAAATATAATCCCTAGATCTCAGGAAAAGCATGAAACATATAACATCTGAGATCAAAAATTCAAATTAAATCCAAAAAATCATAAAAAAATTCAATAATACATACTCAATTCAATAAATTATACAAAACCGGAATTTATAAACTACTTACCAGCAGAACTCGAAGATCCGACCCGATTATTGTTGAAAACTCTCAGAAAGCAGAATTTTTATAATTTACAAGTAGTTACAGTGTATGTGTGTTTTTATTGATTAGGGTTTAATGGAGCAAATTTGAGAATTTTACGGAATTTTGTCTGAAAAACACAGGAGAAGCGGTGAGAACATGGAAGGCAAGAAAATGATTTTGTATTTATATGGATAATAGGGGTTTTGAGGGTCACGTGAGTAGCACGTGGGGTAGAAAATAGCTTCTGGTTTTCTTTCAAGGAAGGGTAATTATAGGGAATATTCCTTTGAGGCTTTGATTATATTTGACGTAAAATGTCAATGGTTTGAATTAAAGACGACTAATACTTTTAAAAATAATTTTCTTAAGACTTGTAATTAATAACTATAACTAATTAATATTAAATAAAATCCTTGTTAGAACAACTTTTAACATAGGACTGGTAAAAGTTTGAGGCTTAACACGAAATAGTGTAAGGTTTCAAATTTGATTTATGTTCGGTGCAAACATTCTGAATTGGCCACGCCGACCACCCTCTTGAGAAAAGGAGAGTTTTGAGTTTGTGTGAAGGTGGACTCAGATTCCGGTGATTAGTCAAAAAAAGCTCCAAACCATAATTAATATTAATAATATATAAAAAAAACATGAATCTGGATTTGGTATTATAGTCTTTTATCTTATCTGTTTATGAATCTTTTAATAACTAAGATGTGATTTGTCTTTGGTAATTAATTAATTAATTAACTGGTATATATTTGAGATATGGTAATAAAATAAATGATAAGTTGGGTCATTTTATTTTCTTATGGGATTACGTTATAATTGGCATGTTACAATATTCGGTATTTATTTTATTTATATTGATTATCATTGATGGTAATCTAATGTAATGAGGATGATAAGATAAGGTACAGGGATTGATTGACCGTTTTCAAATTTAATATAACAATTACAAGGTTTAATTATAGTTATGATGTTGATTATTATATCCAAAATCAACAAATAATAATAATAATCTATTTGGTGTTTGTCATTATAATCCAACTTCATAAATTGTAATTATAATTATAATTATTATTATCAGTTGAATTTTGACTTTTGTGTATGAAACTACCCGAAAGTTGTAAACTATAATGGTATTGGATCGTTGGTAGAATATTTTTTTTTAACGGTAAAATATATATAATTAAAAATAGGTCCTAGTAAGACGGTAGAACCAAAAGATACAAAAACAAATCTAGAAATAAAACTAAAACGTACACAATCTAGAATCCACTTGAGATTTGAACTTTGAAAACTGTAAAAAGGGTGAAAAAACTCATGTCAATTACAGATAACCGTTGACAGAATACTTTCTAACATCTATGTACTCCAATATAACTTTAGCAACAATCACAAGTTTTATATGACATATACTTACTATTATTAAAATAAAAATGAGATAACGTAATGTTTATATTATATTATATTATTTTATATTCATTTACGAATCTTATGAAAAAAATATAAAATGTGAGTGGGGTTTGCTTCTTCAACCACGTGTAGTTGAAATGTTGATGGCAAACCACTTTTTTCTTAAATGCATCTTTAATTTAATATTTGTGATCAACGTATGTTTACAAGTCTCATTCTATATTTCTCTAGATTCTAACGATCGATGCACATGCACTGTCTTTAATTTGACCCATTTAAAACGGGACAATTCAACGTCGTAGCATGAGTAGAATAGGTGTACATTTAGAGGTATTATTTTTATTCTTTAATTAATAGATTAATTATTACTATTCCTCAATGATTAAGATTGAAGGTTTAATAAGTACTACGTATAAGTGTATAACATGCTATGTATTTAATTATTTATTAACGTTTATTAAGTAGAGATTTTTACTGATTTAATCATACTCATAGAAAAAGGTATGTGTAAGTGACAATTTTCACATGCATGATGGTTATTTATTTAACGAAAGCACTTTGTTTATGTCGGGTAAAGTTAAAGTATCATATATATATATATATATATATATATATATATATATATATATATATATATATATATATATATTATTACTCCGTATATATTTATGCAAAGTGGGTTTGTCGGATGATGCTTTTATTTATTTATATTTTATGTAAATAAAAAAATAAAAAAAAAGTGGGTTTTTCCGTGGGAAAATCAATCAATCAATTAGCACATAAAACCAATCGTTGATCCTCCAACAAGTCAACAAAGTATAAAGGAGTCCTTGAGTTCATGACATAGTGACACGTTTTTTATTCATTTGTACTCAAAACAAAGAGTATATCTATTTTGATACTGTAATTAATAGTAAAGCAATATGGAGTGTACGTCAGAATATCGCGTATATTATATTATATTATAGATAGATATAACTGAACATTCTTTATTTAGATATTACTAAAAAAGTGCTACGATTGGATGCCTAATCAACCTAAGTCATGTATCAACTTTCAATATTGTGTAAAAACTTGAAGAAAGAGATTTAGGTTTCGAAAAACCATCGACTAATTCGAGTATTCAACTTTAAATTTATGATATTAAAATGATGGGATGTCTCTTTACAGGTTAAAATGGTTTACTTATATAGAATATATCATAACATATTTTGCTTTATAACTTTTAATGAATGTATTGAACTAAAAAGTTTTAGAAAAATGATATGTATACTTAAATTTGTAGGGCTATATTTAAATCTAAACATGTAATTGGTAGATGTGAAAAATTAATTGAAGCAGATCAAGAAAAAAAATTCAACCAATAAAAGAATTAAGATTATGTAAGTAGGTGTCTATAATATTTCTCAAAGTCCTATTGTACGTAATGAATTTCCAAAAATTGTAATTATATATCTCACATTATATAACATGTAAATTGTGACGCTAAGTACGGGTAGAGCTAGACAATCCAAATGATGGGGGTGGGGGCGTAACCGCGTAAGTATTTATTTATATTTTTTATATTTTTGTGAGCGCGAAAAATATCATTAATACATAAAAAGAATTTACATAATTTGAGCCCAAATCATATTTATAGCGGACACGTTAGAAGACGTGTTTGACCCCAAACTACTCAAATATAACCCCTTGCACCCAAAAGTAAATTCGTGGCCCATTATGAGCTCAGTCCACAAGAAATAAACCCATGACCCAGTTTGTTCAATGCCATGCATTTATTTGTTCATTGTCGTAAATATCTAACAGCATAAAACATTATCAAATCAACGTTTTATAATTTTATTCGATCAAATTCATTTATTGTTCGAATGACTACTAGTGCATTTTAATTTGTATACCTTGTGACTAGGTAGTTTTTTATTTTCATTACAGAGAAGCGTTTTACTCATACATGAATGTAATACCAAGTTTTAAACTTTTAATGTCGTAGAAAATGGTCAAATAATGATCAAACAGGAAGCTTCTGTTCAGACCTTTTATATGACCGAAAACATTCATACAAACATGCCTTAAATTGATGCAATGTACCGCTTCTTGATCACTAGTTTTTACACCAAAATGATAGAAGGAGATTGGATGTGAAACCCCGGTGTTTAGAAGGCGAAAAAGGGTCCAAATATGGCCAAATCAGCCCTCAAATAGCTGATTCAGAGCTGTTTGCAATCAGCATTATGTTACTATGTTAGGAAGGTGCTAATTTGGGCAGTGTTTTGGGCTGATCTGGTTGGTTCTGGGCCAGCTATTATGGTACCTCAGGCCTCAGCTGCCATTGTTGGACTCTAAAAATTTAGCCCATAAGTACGATTATCGTTGCATGATGTTTATAAAAATTTCAAAGTTATTTAAAAGATAATCGTATTTTACACGTTGTGTGTACATACATGTAATTGTAAGCTATATTTTACAAGTTTATATATATATTGTTGATTAAGAGCATCTCCAATGATAAGGTTATTTCTAAAGCTTTTTTATATGCCAACTTATTTTTTTTTTAAAATGCTTTACAAAAAAGTTTTACCTCCAATACAAAAAAGCTTTTCTAAACCAAAATAGGGGGTTTAAATATAAATATCTAAACTAAAAAGCTTTACACCCAAAGCTTGAGAAATGTCAAACTTTCGATTAAAATAAAAAGCTTTTCTCCCAATGATAAAAAACTTTTCAAAAGCTTTTTTGAATAACTTTTTTTTATAGAAAAAGCTATCATTGGAGTAACGGAGTTGCTCTAATAAGTCCGGAATTTATATCGTTTTTAATTTGCTAGTTTGGTTAGCTACTAAATGGTTATGAACGTTTGATTTGAATCTAAATGTTAATTATTTGGGAACTGTAATAAAGAGTTCTAACATTTAGATATTTCAGTGAAGTTTGTTAATTTGGACAAACGTTGAACTATTGACGAATAATTAGCACATAAGTTGGACAAATTATAGATTACACTTAACTTGAAGCTTAGTCATATATAACTATAACTATAACTAATAAATAATAGAGTAAAATAGCTTATTAAGTTATTAGTTGTAACCATTTGAATATGTAAACATTTTTTAATTTGATTTATGTTGTATTAGTAACGATGTTCAAGTAAGTCTCATGATACTTCTAACCTGAGATACATGTTACAGTTTTACGATTTATTATGCATGATATTATGATTGTGCCGATTAAAGTTTAATTTATTCATGCGAAAACTGAATCTTGTATGAGCTATTTTATGATGTATAAGTTGTAATAATATTGTAATAATTAAGAAGGCTTTAGTTGACGTTTAAGTGTTAATACAATGTTATATGCGGTATGATAGAGCAAGGTCTAACATACTTGTATTCACCAGAGTTAATTAAAGATTCGTATATGCTACCTAAAGATATACCTAATGAATTGAATACGAATAAAAGTCTATCACGTTGAAATATTTCATTCATTTTAATTATAACTGTTATGTTTGTATGTTATGACATGAAATATATCTTAAAACAGTATGTGTTAGATTATGCATATTAAACTCATAAATTTGAATAAGCTTTTGGTTTATTATTGGTATATAAACATGTATCATAGTACTTGATAAGACATGAAACACTAAGGATATGAAAAAGCTAAAGATATTCAGAAGAATACATGTTATTTATTATGTTTGAAAATATGTGTATGGATTTCCGATATATGTGTATAACTTTCAGTTTTACTCTTTATTTTGTATCGTTTATAGTATTAGAAAATGTGTGTGACACTATATGAGTGATGCTTCCTTTTTTTTTTCTTCCCTTCTTTCTTGTTCTTTTGTTGCTTCTTAATTTCGTTATCATCGTATTGCTATTTACGATTACGATTAAAGAAAGCACCTTTTAGTTTAGCGATGAACCTCTAACATGTTATTACAAGAATACAAACATAACATTCACATATTGAACCCTCTAATATTTTTAAACACAAAACTCTATGTTTGACAAACTAGCTGAGTTGAAACCGAAAGGTTATAGCTGAAGTTTAAATTTGAAGATGTTAGTTGAAGTTTATTTTTTACAAGTGTTTGACAAAAGTGGTGAGTAATTAAAGTTTAAATATGTGAATTGACATTAACAAGAAAAAACACATAATACTTTGTAATATTCCCTTCGTCTTAGTCAAAGTTTTTTTAGAACAATGAATTTTATTAAAAACAAGGACACTGTAGCAAGGAGCTACAAGAGAAATTACAAAGACTTTTTTAGCCAAGAAATCCAACAATTAACTTTACGACCTCTACATTTAAGCCAAGAAAAAGAACAAATACGAATGGAATCGAAAAGGTTACTCTTCCTCATATGATGAGAACAAGGTACGATATGCCCTCGTGTTGCGACGAGATGAATTTAACATTACTAAATTATACTCGTAAATTCATATATAATTGTCAAAGGGATGATAATAATATGTCTGCGGTTAGTATCAAGAAATACATATCTTTTAAATCTCGTTTGATATATTTTTATAAAATATTATAACAATCTACTTGTTAACAATTATGGTAAGTACACATTCATTAAAGCTTATAATGATAAAAAAAAAATATAAAATATGTTTAATAATTTACATTTCTTGAAAACATGAAGTAAATTAAGTCAAATTAACCTAAAATTATAAAACATGCATGATGCATGTAATCACAATAATTTACTTTAGAACTTGAACCTGAATTTGGGTGGTTTAGAACCAATTAAAAACAACTCAACCACTCATGCAAGCCTTCATTCAATAACTTTAATCACAATAATTTACTTTATATAATATTTTTTACTTAATTACACTAATATCCAAACCATTACTATTCATAGTTATTTGTTAAATGATATTAAGAGATAATTAAAAGTAACACTATTTCGATACCACCATTGAACTTACAAAGAAGCTGCAATAATGATGAGAATTAAAAGTCACACTATTTCGATACCACCATAGAAACCTACAAAGAAGCCGCAGTAATGACATACACACAGTCCTTAGAATCCTTTGAAGCTCTCCCATCATCGATCCAATGTATCCAATCGAACCAAGAGGAGAAGCAAAACATAATAATTTCGGTCCACACTCGTATAAGACTCCAAATATTGCTAGTCATATCACACCCAAAGAAGATGCGGTCATTTGACTCTACACCCATGCTACACAACGGACATGCAATAGATGATTGGAGAGCTTCAAAGTATCCATTTTAACTTTGCAAACACTTTTAGAATTCTTCGCTAACGAAATTTTTTACCAATCAAATAACATATCTACCTTTTAAGTCTTATTCGATTTGTTAAAATATGAAATTAGACACTTTGTGTGATCCCAAAATAGTAACGTGTACATTCGTAGTGGGAGCGATGGAGTATTTATATAGTTTCTTTTGGTTTTTGTTAACGAAACAACTACACTCTTTAACTCTGAAAATACAGTTGTCGTATCTAAAATATAATCAACGAGAAGTAGCAATTAAACTTAAACAATTATACATAATGACACAACAGTAGAGTAATCAAAATGAGGTATCTAACTTGCTGCTATATTCATGAATGGATTATGCAGCTGGTGGTGTACTCTATTTCAAGATCTGTAGCGCTGCAGATTCATCAGGTTCAAAATGAGATATATAACTTGATCACTTCATCTCTTGTATAATTGGAACCCTAAAAAACCAGCACATGATAATGATTTATCTAGAAACCTAATAATTTTGATTTTTTCTGTATATTATATCCAATTTCATAATTATTAGCTATCTTCAGTTGATTTTTAATTTATTTTTGAACATTAGGAGTTTCATGACTTTGACTTTAAAAGTCAAATATTAGGTTATTGTAAGTTTGATATTGCAAATAATAACATTTAGTTAATTATCCACTAATTATGTAAATAATCTGGAGGTTAGTATTTTACACTGAAAAATTAGTGGTTTAAAACTTCAATTTAGTATTTTTAAGGCAATTAGTAAATTTTATCCTTATTAATTTTGTTGTAGTGTGGCACAGTTGACCTCGTATGGAAGGAAATGAAGAAGTCAACAAATGGGGAATGATGTGGTTGTTACATACGATTAAAGTATTGAATTTAGGTACTTCTGCAAGCTGTTATTATTTTGCATACATCTGTTTGTTGTAAGTGTGAAGCTTAATATTGTAGTCGAATTGGTTCCACCATGTTTCAAGTTTATGTTACGTTAATGCTATAAGCAGTCTTGCGCAAAGTTGTAACTTATTTTTGAAATTTGCTTCGTTTGTGTTTCTGTGTAAAATGTATGTAGTGCTACACAAATTAGTAGTCTTCTGGCAAATAAGCACGTGTGACACTTTCTTTGAACAATGGAATGAGTAGATGTTTTACTTGCCAAACAAATAAGCGCACACCTTAGCCAGGCAGTGTGCATGTCCATTAATGTCCATATGTTATTCTACCTATAAATGAACCATTCAGCAACAGACATGAAGTGAAAAGATTTCATAAGAAAAACAAGGGTAGAAGCTGTAGATCAGCAACCTACTCTTCGTTTTGTACGAGGTATGCAACTTACCCATCTTACATGTGAGTAATGAACTTCTATTTTTTGTGTCGAGTGTGCAACTTACAACCGTTAAAGCATAGAGTACAAGTGAATGGAAATTTTTACTACACTTTATCTTGTTTGCACTCTATGCTTTACAACTTTACAAGTTGCAAGTTGAATTATTAAACGGAAGTAATTTGTGATACTAATCAAATCATTCAAGAAACAAGAAGTTTACAAAGAGTATATTGCAAGCTTCATATTAACAAACTCAGAAAGAAAGAACGTACCGAGATTAACTCTAACTACCCTATTTAACAACTATTCCCGCTCCTAATTCTGTTTAAACATATTTACAAATTAGACCCTGCAATTTGATAAGTTACATTTTTAACATAAACTATAATAAATCTCATATCCTCCTCTCAAGTTGGAAGTTCTGTGAAACCCAACTTGTCAGCAAGGAAAGAATGTTGATTATGACCCAATGCTTTAGTCATAATGTCTGCAAGCTGTAAATGAGTGGGAATATAGGCAGTTTGTAAAAAACCATCTTGAACTTTATCTCTTACTAAGTGACAATCAATATCCAAATGCTTGGCTTCTCATGATAACATGGATTAGCAGCAATCTGTTGAGCTGCCTTATTATCACAGAACAGGGTAATAGGTATTTGAACATGAATATGCAAATCCTTGAGTAAATAAGCTAACCATACTAACTCACAGGTAGTTGTAGCCATACTTCTATACTCTGCTTCTGTAAAAGACCTTGAAACTGTAGCCTGCTTCTTAGTTTTCCAGGATACCAAAGAGTGACCCAGAAATATACAATATCCAGTTAAAGATTTTCTAGTCATTAAACATGATGCCCAATCTGCATCTGAGAATCCTGCAACCTTAAGCTGTGGTTGAATAAGATAAAACAAGCCTTTTGAAATTGAGCCTTTAAGATACCTCAATAAATACAACGCAGCCTGCATATGAGGTTCTTTGGGTGCTGAAATGAACTGGCTTAAGTGTTGTACTGCATATGAGATATCAGGTCTAGTCATGGATAGATACGACAATCTTCCAACTAACCTTCTATAAGCATCTGGGGTTAGATAAAGGATTTCCTTTATCTAATGATAATTTCAAATATTGTAGCATTGGAAAAGGAGTAGGTTTAGCTGCAGTTAACCCTGCATCCTTCAACAAATCAAGTACATACTTTCTTTGGTGCAGATAAGTACCACTAGATGTTTCGCATAACTCTATGCCAAGAAAATATCTAGCTAAACCCAGATCTTTGATTGTAAACTTAGTATCCAAAGCTATTTTGACCTGTTTAATATCCTCCTTTGAAGTACCAGTCAGCAATATATCATCAACATATACCAAAGCAGCAATAAAGAGTTCCCCTTTGCTTTAACAAATAAAGAATAATCATGCTTGGATTGTACAAATCCCAAGGAAAGAAGATATCTGGATAACTCTTGATTCCATTGCCTAGAAGCCTGCTTAAGCTCATACAAAGACTTATTCAACTTACACACTTGACCTGGTAAAGCTTTACTATAGCCTTCTGGAGGTTTCATGTATATCTCTTCATCTACATATCCATGAAGGAAGGCATTGTTGATATCCAGTTGATGTAAAGGCCAATCTTTAGCAGTAGCTATAGCAATTAAGACTCTAACTGTGGCTGCCTTAGCTACAGGAGAAAAAGTGTGTTTATAGTCAACTCCTTCCTTTTGATCAAACCCTTTAATGACCAACCTAGCCTTCAACCTTTCAATTGTGCCATCTGGGTTATATTTAGTTTTATAAACCCATTTAGAGGATATAGCTTTATAAGTAGCAGGCAAATCACATAATTCCCAAGTCTCATTATTTTCCAAGGCAGTTAATTCTAAATTCATTTCCTTTACCCAACCATCATGCTGAGCAGCTTGAGTATAGTTTGAAGGTTCTACAGAAGATAGAACATGAGAAAGAGAAGCTATATAATCATCTGGATAAGAATTAAAATTTGCTTGATGAAATAATGGATAAGGAAGGTGAGAGGAAACTTGGTAAACAGTTGAAATGCCAGAAGATTTCTTTTGTGGTTGAATAGAATCTTTCAACCAATGAGGTTGAGTTGATTGTCTTGTTGATTTCCTAACAGGAATGTTATCAATATGAGGAATACTGACTTGTTGAACTGGATCAGTAGCTGTAGCAAGCATAGGAGTAACATGAGGTGGAGAAAGTGGTGCAACAGGTGAAGAAATAAAAGGCATAGAATTATCTTCTTCTTCATCAACAATGGGAACAACAGGAACAGACACCATTGGTGTTTTAGAAACACTAGATGAATTTTAAAAGGAAAGATATCTTCTTTGAAAACCACATCTCTACTACAGAATACCTCCTTTGAATCAAGAGCATATAGTCTATAACCCTTCTGACCAGGTGGATAGCCAATTAAGATGCACCTAATACCTCTAACATCAAACTTATCTTGGTGTGGCTTGGTTACAGCAGCATAACACAAACAACCTATGGTTCTAAGATGACCATAGGTAGGTGGAACACCATGTAATTTCTCAAAAGGTGACTTCCAACCTAATAATTTCATGGGCATCTTATAAATGAGATAAGTAGAAGCTAGAATACAATCACACCAGAATTGGTTTGGTAATCCAGCATGCAACTTAATTGCTCTAGCAGTATCTAGCAAGTGCCTATGCTTCCTTTCAACCACTCCATTTTGTTGGGGTGTGTACACCATTGACTTTTGATGTATGATTCCATGAGCATTAAAAAATTCTAAACATGAGGCATTCACTATCTCAATGCCATTATCATACCTTATGTATTTTGGTTTAGCTTTAAAATGGGTACTGATGTGTGCTAAGTATATGCAATTATAATCACAAGTTTTAATTAAGGAAATACTAAATAATACTATCACACAATTCAGGCAAGTGTTATCCTGATCATAGAATATAGTTTTATAAGTAAGTCCAGATTCGAACACAGGGGACGTGATTTAATATATAACTAACTATTTATTTATCCAAATTACAAGTATTACAATCAATATACAAACTTACAATAATATACAATAATATACAAGATAGGGGGGACGTTTTAGTTCCGATCGAACATATTTATAATTGATACGAATTCTTTAATAGATAAGTTTAAAAGAACAACTTAAGAATACTAAATTGGATAGAAGATTATGACTATTTAAACTATTATTTATTAAACTTATTATATCAACTTATGTCTATTTGCGTGTTGGCTATTATTATTGTGATTTACTAATGTAGAAAACCTCAAAGGTTATGACAATTCTCATATAGCAATACAGTCAAAGGTTATGTAAAGTATCACTATTTATTAAGATCTATCAACATATTATTGATGCAATTCCAGGGTCGGTTGAATCATAATGTTACTTAACATCTAATAAAACATAATCACTTAATTTAAAAACCCAAAAGGTTAGTGAGTTTATCTATAAATCAGTTAATTATGATCATTAACATAATATAACACATAATTCTTGCATAATAATATTCAATAATATAGTTCCAACATAAACATATAATTCATATAATAAACATAATAAACATACATTTAAACATTCATAATGAAAATTTAACAAGCAATTAATTCAAATAAACAATATCCATAGTAACCCAAAAGGTTAGTGAAGCTACAAGGATAAAGAAACCGAACCAATTGACGAACTAGCTTTTCCTAAGGTTGAAAACCTTCAAACCCTAGCTCCTTAGCCTCCAAATTCGCACCTAAAGTCGACCTTAAACCTTAATATTCGACTTTGTATTCTAAGAATCGTATATCATTTAATCAAAACTAAGCCTCTATTTATACTAATCCTGACCGACCCTCCAACCGCCGGTTGGAACCTCCAACCGCCGGTTGGAACCTCCAACCGCCGGTTGGAGTTTATTAATCCTACTCCAACTCTGCGCATTTATCCACCGCCTTGAACTCTTAGCCCCAACCGCCGGTTGGACTTAAAATTCCAGAAAATTCCATAAACGGCTTGGGCTTCAAATTAGGCTTCTTTTTCTTCTTTAAACGGATTCACTTGTTTTCTTGGTCCAAATCTTTAATATTATCATTTTAGTCTTCATTTCTCTAAGGTTTAGATCTTCTTTTCTTCAATTGCTTTAATTTCTTCAGTTTCGGTCTTATTTTCGTTCTTTTTCTCCAATCTTCAATTAAAATACATTTATGCAAATATTAACAAAATAAGTATCTAAAATCATATAAATGCATAAAATGTATACAAATATAGGGATAAATAATATAAAATATAGTATCTATTTGATGCTTATCAGGTACCAATATAGGCAACAAAAGTAGTCAAGATATTTAAAATAGAATCTTTGGTATGCACTAAACAAGTCCAAGTGCATCTAGTGCAATCATCCACTATTGTATAAAAATAGTGTGCACCATTCTAAGCAGGAGTCTTATATGGACCCCACAGATCAACATGAAGAAGCTCAAAAGCAGTAGATGATCTAGTATGACTTATAGGAAATGGTAAACGATGTAATTTTGCAAGCATACAAGTATCATAGTAAAATTGAGATATATTTGCTTGTTTACAATCATTTACATGAATGAGTTTAGAAACAGAAGAATGACCTAATCTAGAATGAAACAAATCAACAGAAATGTCATTGGACTTATGAGAAACAACATTGTTAACAAAAGTAGACAACACATTAAAGGAAGAGTTATGAGATGTAGCTGAGGATGGTTTGCATATGTATAAGTTGTTGAACCCTTCTCCAGCAGCTACCACTTGCTTAATTGAAGGGTGTTGAAACACAAATCAGGTAGGAAAGAAAATGGCTATAAGGTATTTGGATTTGAGCAATTTGCCCACAGATAAAAGATTGATTTTAAATTCAGGTACATAAAAGACTTCAGAGAGGATTAAATCAGTGGTAATTTGAACTTGACCTACTTTGGTAACCCATTTGCTAGTACCATCTGGAAGTTTAATCTTAATTGGCCTTTTTAAAATCCTAATGGATTGAAACAGATGAATATGAGGAGACATATGGTCAGAAGCACCAGTATCTACCATCCAATCTTCTCTTACATTAAAATCAGGATAAGCATTAGTTAATGTGTTAAGTGATGCCTGAAATGACATGCCTATGTAAGACTTGGAAGCATAAAATGAGATACCTGCATGTGCTTTAGAAGTACCAATCATATCACCTTCTTGATCCACTGATTTACCCTTAAACATCTTCATCATTTCCTGGCACACTGCACTCACAAGTTTCTGATCCAAATCAACTTTGTCATTGCTAACCTCATTCTCATACTCCATGCTAAATGGTGTATCTCTTTGCATATAAGATTCAAAGTCTGTGGTTACTTGAGCAGCCATCTTACCAGTTTTCTTGCCTTTCTTGCCTTTATACCAGTCAGGATAACCTATCCTCTCAAAGCATTGATCAAACACATGCCCTTCTTGATTACAATAAGAACATTTCAACTTGTCCTTTAAGTCCTTATTCATCTTTTTGAAATTAGCAGCTCATGTGTTGCTTTTTGCATTATAGTTGGCAAAGAATGCAGCTGGATCCACCACAGAATGTGTAACTAGTTTTTGCTTCTCAACTTGTTCCACAATATAATATGCTTTGTTAATATTGGGAAAAGGATCCATGGACTAAATTTGGTTCCTTACAGATTCAAACTCATCATTTAGCTTCATCAGGAACTGCATTAGCTTGGACCTACTTTCAATTTCTAAGAACTTTTCTGTAATTCCACAAGAACACTCCCTCATCTTTCCACAACTACACACTGGAATACCATTGAGACTTTGCAACTCATCCCAAAATCTTTTCAATTTGGTAAAATATGCAGCAACAATGAGATCACCCTGTGTAACTTTATTCAATTCCCTTTCAACTTGGTAAATGAGTAGACCATTACTTTGTCCGTACCTTTCTTCAAGCTCTTTCCACAAGCAGATTGTGCGTAGATGAATGAATCAGATAACTCAGCTATCATGGAAATTAAGATCCAGCAGGTGACCATATAATCACACCTAGTCCATCTTTGGAAGTTAACATCAGTAATAACAGGTTTAGCCAACGATCCATCAATAAAACCTAATTTTAACTTAGCACCTAGGGCCATTTTGATCGTACGACTCCAACCTAAAAAATTACCACCATTAAATGGAGTATTAGTAAGCATCATACCAGGATGATCTGAGGTAGCAAGATGAAGCGGATCATTCACCGCATTTTGCGAATTTTGAGAATTCAGATCTACACACGTATTGTTAGTACCCGGCTCTGGATTCACCAATATTCCTCAATCGTAAACCCTAAACAGCAAAAAGAATCAACACAACTTCAATTGGAGATTAATTCCGCAGTATACGGACGCAATCGGTGAAATCAATAGATTCGATGAAATTAGGGGACGGAATCTCAATTTTCAGAGAATAAATGGAAACGACGAATCAATAACTAAGCTCCATGCACTCTGATACCATATCAAACGGAAGTAATTTGTGATACTAATCAAATCATTCAAGAAACAAGAAGTTTATTAAGATTATATTGCAAGCTTCATATTAACAAACTCAGAAAGAAAGAACGTACTGAGATTAACTCTAACTACCCTATTTAACAACTATTCCCGCTCCTAATTCTGTTTAAACATATTTACAAATTAGACCCTGCAGTTTGATAAGTTACATTTTTAACATAAACTATAATAAATCTCATATGAATATATCAACAAAAAAAATGAAAGTTACTGTAGTTACTTACATTGTTGATAAAATGGGTAAGTTGCTTACCTCAGGACAAAACAAAGAGTAGGTTCCCAAACTACAACATTGATGCCAAAAAACAGAGACTTATTATTCTTCTTCATTGAATACTAGTCTTGAATTGAGTTTATTATTGAAAAGAAATGGAATTAAAGTGTGTTGATTGGCTCTACTGTTCAATACTTATTTTCTCAACTTGACGGTCGATGCTCCAAGTCTTTGCTCTCATTATTAGTTTCCATATTCATAGCTTCACAGGTTACCTCTTTAACCTGCAACACACAATTTACCAACCATTTCTTGCTGCATAATATGGTTTTGTTACTGCTTTCCTTTTTCTTTCTCCAAATTATATCGACTAGGGTTGATGGAGCATCCAATCACCTCATAAGCTTGGGATCTTCACTTGTAGCTGCTGCAGGAGCTGACAATGCATGGTCCTCTGAGTCTAATCTGTTCGCGTTTGGGTTTTACCCACAAGGCACCGATTATGTGGTTGCAATCTGGTTTGTAAGCTCTGAAGAAGACCTGGTAGTGTGGACTCTTGATCGAGATGATCCGCCCTTATCTACAAATGCTACATTAAAACTTACCGATAAAGGGGAATTGGTTCTGTTCTCCGAGCAGAGCGGTGTTTATAAGACCATTGCAGCCAATATTTCCTTCGCCTGTGATGAATAACAGTGGAAATTTTGTACTGTACAATGATCGTCTGGGTGTAGTGTGGCAGAGCTTTGACCATCCTACATTCCTACAGATTCTATGTTACCAGGCCAGAGTCTGTTTGGTGGGAGTGAATTGGTTTCTAGCGTCTCTTAAACCAATTACTCTCGTGGACATTTTCGCATTAAGATGCAAATGGATGGTAATCTGGTTATGTATCCAATGAACACAGAGGACGTAGGTCCAGATTCTTATTGGAATACCTATACTGAAATCACAGTGTGACGACCATCCTTACCATCAGGAGTATATCACTGACAGCAAAGGCGCCTGCATCAAATCTTGTTTAGACGATTGTGATTGTGATGCTGTTCTCTTGGTTAACGGTAAATGTAAGAAGTACAGGTATCCACTACGGTATGTGAAAAGAATTTACAGTGGTATAGTGGAAGTAGATGAGAGATATACGGGTTTCTTCAAGATGGGCACTGTTAGCCTTTATGGCGCCAAAGCCAATGAATCCTCTAATACTAGTTCGGTAGCGGGCTTACAGGGAGTGGAGGACACGATTACTACAAGCAAGAAGACATGGGTTCTGATATTAGTTATAAGCATTGGGTTTTCAATCTATTCATGCATTTCTTTAAGTTTGTCGGGATTTTTCATATTTAAAATCCGTCTTCTGAAGTACAAGAGGTTGTTGGAAAGTAGAATTTTGGGCTTGGCTGAGGACCTCATCTTAAGGTCATATACTTACCACGAGCTTAAAAAGGCAACTAACGGGTTCAAACAAGAGTTAGGAAGAGGCTCATTTGGGACGGTCTATAAAGGGTGTATTTACAAGGGGAAGAAAATGATAGCAGTGAAGAGACTCGAGAAGGTGGTGGATGAAGGTGAGAGAGAATTTCGAGCCGAAATGCAAGTTATTGGGAAAACGCATCACAAAAATCTAGTCCGGCTGCTCGGTTATTGTGCAGAAGGTAAAACTGAGAGGCTTCTCGTTTAGGAATACATGAGCAATGGAACCCTTGCTGATCGCCTGTTTAAATCAGAAAGGCTTCCAGACTGGTGTGAGAGAGTGCAAATCGCGCTAGACGTTGCAAGAGGGATTCTGTACCTGCACGAAGAATGTGAAACACCCATCATTCATTGTGACATAAAGCCTCATAACATTTTGATGGATGATTTCTGGACTGCTAAAATCTCCGATTTTGGATTGGCCAAATTAATAATGCCAGATCAAACCAAGACATTCACGATGGTTCGAGGAACTAGAGGGTAAGAGTACTACTTGGTTTAAAAGGTCAAGTGCTTGAAAATGTATTCTATTGTATGTATCCAGCTATAATAGTTTCTATTTTGTGTGTTAAACTTTCAATTATTGCTATTATATGTGTCTGACTTCTTATAGCTTGTAAACTGGTGACGTGGCACCGGTTTTGATGACTTGGCAATTAAGTAGAGTATGACGTGGCCAATTGTACGGTTGACACATCATCAAAGTTACCATTTACTTGATGACTAAGTCATCAGATACATACAATGGCAAAAATTAAATGTTTGATACATAGGATAGAAATTGGATACATACAGTATAATATCAGGTAGAGTTTGACAAATTTTCAGACACTTAACGTCTTAACCCTAATTTAAGTGTTATCTATCGGTTTCATGAAATTGATACACCATATGTTGTGTTACAGGTACTTGGCACCCGAGTGGCAGAAAAACACCCCGATATCAGTGAAGGTTGATATTTTCAGCTATGGGATCGTGCTGCTTGAAATCATATGCTGCAGAAAGAACTTGGAAGTACAAGTATCCAATACGGAAGAGATCATTCTTTCAAGTTGGGTTTACAAGTGCTTTGAAAGAGGGCAATTGGATCTGCTTGTTGATAACGAAGAAGTGGAGAAGGAGGCATTGGAGAGGTTGGTTAAAGTCGGACTTTGGTGCATTCAGGATGAACCTGCTCTTCGTCCTTCTATGAAGTGTGTGTTGCTGATGTGAGAAGGGATCACAGATATTGCTACTCCTCCTTGTCCGACTTCCACCTGGTTATTAGCTTCTCTCTGATGATGTGTTCTTGTAAAAATTTCTGAAGTAGAACTCTTCATTCTTACTTTACTTCCATAGAATGTTCGAAAACTATGGTTGGCAAAAAGGATAGGTCTGGTGGGTTGGGTAATGGGTCAAATTGGGTTTAGGTCTTAACTAGTATTTTTCGGCTAGGTTAAAATATGTCAGGTTAGATTTGTGCTGACCTGCAATTCTTAAAAGTAGTATTTTCATCTTTTATATATTTTGTTTTTTTATAAACAGTTAAGGTGTTCGATATGATCTCAAAACTGTATTATTACAATATTAACTAATTTTCTTACAAATTAAGAAAATAGGATATATATATATATATATATATATATATATACCTGTAGTTTGCATGACTTTAGACTTGTTTGACCTGCTTCTTTTCTAGGTAATTTTTGTAGCTTAGCTCGTTAAAGGTTAAACAGAATCCAAATCAAACCAATTATAGGTAAATAAATTGAAATTGCCATCCTTAGAATATATTATTGGACTCTTGGTTGCAGAATTACCATTCTGTTTTCATTGTTGGTAAATGATTAAAACCACAGATCTTTTCTGTTTGTAGATAGCTGAAGAAGACCTAATTGTCCAAGTTGCCTATATTTTAGACATTGAAAATGTGTGAAGGCTGAAGACATCCTTTTGTTGGTTAATCTGGAGGTCTTGATCACTTACGCTTCGTCAATGGCTAAAGCAGTGTAATGTGTTCAATACACGATGAATAGTAACAAATTGTCCAAACTATTGGAGAACATGTTTGAATAAATACACGTGTTGTACTTGTAAAACATGGTTCTGTAACCTGTAATGTTTAGTATCTAGAACTTACAAACATCTTTTACGCCTTTTTTTTGTTGTTGTTATTGTTTTGTTTTTTTTTTGGTGTCGGTGATCTTATGTGTGATCAACATAACGAGCTTTTCTGTCAAAAAAACTGTCATGATAATCGGAGGTCCTAAGCTAATATTACTCCTGTAGGTTGCACAACAAAGTATGAATGCATATAACTCTCATACACATTTTCCCTGTTGAGGTTTGAAACAATAACCAGACGATTGACATGCTGTTGCTGAGCTAAGCCCCTTGGTCTAGGATTCTGGAAATAGAAAGCTAGAAGTTCACTGGTATTCATTATGTAGTTTTTTCACATTGGGTCCAAAAGAGAGAAGGGATTACCAAATTATTTTATAGCTACATATTAAACTTTCTGTATACAATTGTGAATTTGTAGCTTTCACTCACTATATAAATCATTTTGGTATGTGAACTGTTCATGTTAATGTGAAGAATTCACTTTGCATTTCATGAATGAATAAGTAGTTTTCAATTTGAAAAAAATGCATAACTTCATTCCATTATAAAAAGAAAGCAATATAGCATGACATCAACCAGAAGCATATGGAACTACCATCGACTGACTATGACATTGTTATCCGCAGAATAAGAAAGTAGCTAAAAGACACATCATGCGTTCTACTCTAATAATCAAACCAACTAACCAAGTAAACTAAAACGTACCGAGTTCAGTGGGAAGATAACCTGGTGTTTAATCCACACTTAAAGTGCTCAAAAGAAAATTACTTCAATATCATAACTTAGAGCATGTCACATTCTTCTTTTTACCTGGACCTCTTCGAATGACTTCAAGGGCTGCTAAATATAGCCCTGTCAATCTGTAATCCATGCTCTTAAACTTGTAATGTAGGACAGTTGGGTAACCAAGCTAATGTCAACGAAAACATTACATTCCATAGAAGATAGTACACAATGCCCAGTTATCGAATAGATCACCTTGAATTAAGCATTTATAAACAACTACCAGGATAATTTATAAAATAAACAATTGTATGGTAATCCTGCTAATCACTTTTGTCCCATGAGAGTTGTGATGTACTTGCGAACACTCAATGTAGATCAATATGAAAACAATTGTCCAAAACAAAAGCATTACATTCAATTAACAGAAACGTTATGAGCACAAATCAATAGTGTAATGTACTTGTGAGGACAAATGTAGCTCACTATGCAAACAACTGTTAAATTGTAAACGGAAACATCAATGTAGATCAATATGATTCAGCAGAACATGAATCATATAACACTGCCCAGTATCATCATATAAAAGTGATGCACATACACCTAATTCTTAAAAAGGGCAAAAAGGCTCTCTGTGATCTTTTCCAGCTTAGTCGCGTTGGCAGCCAACTGTTAACAATTAGAGAAAAAAATTTGATAAAACCCCATCAAAACTAAGTTTATAACTCGGGATATAGTTGCTGATGTACCTCTTTGGTTTGTTCCGTCAAGCTCTTTGCCACACCATCCAACATACTAGCAGCCTCTTCAATTGATTTACGATTAACTGCAAGCACACAAACAGTCCATTGTAACAACCATCTGATTTTAACGATAAGCACCATCCAGATAACTAAAAATAAACAAAATATAAAAAGATATTTCATACCATTTAAAGACTCTGAAACTGGAGGATCCAGCAATCCGAGGGTAACACCAGCATCCTCAAGAATGCGCCCTGCCAAAGAAATACATACACATATAGATATAAAAATAAAGTTTGTCAATAATTTAACTTGATATAAACAAAAACAAAACCTCAAGTCACGCTTACCTTTCCTTTTTAAAGGGATCGGAATATGTTTGTCCATACTATGTTCCGACAAGCTCATTGCCACAGCAGCCACTTCAGTAGATTTACAGTCAGCTGCATGCAAAACAAACAGTCCATTGTAGCAACTAACTCGTATGAAAATAAGCACCATCCAGATGAAAAAAGGAATTTCTTACCATTTGAAGTCTGCGATTCCATATTCTGTAATCCCAGGGTAAGACCAGCACCCTCATCCTCACCCTCATCAACTGCCGAAAATATACATACACATAAAGATATAAAAAAATAAGGTTTGCTAATAATAACCTGATAAGAAAACTTTAAGTCGTGATATTGCTTACCTTTCACGTTTCTAGAGTCGGGCACTGGATTGTCCAAGAATTGTATCAAGTCTACAGTAGGATTTTCCGTTTCCTGGAAGATTTGTTGATTAGGATATATGCATTTAAAAACGGAGAAATAAACAAGCATCGAAAAGTTAGTTTTTTAGATGATTTACAAGCTGTCTTATTCGGTCTTGAATCTGTTTGACGTCTTACGGAATACCAGATCAAGGAACAGCTTTCCTAAGCGATCATGCTCACTGAGTTTGTAGTACCTGTATAACATAGATATTAGGGATATTGTTAATATCATCAATTCCATCACATTGAATAGAACATACCATATAAAGAATTCGCAATCATATATATATATATATATATATATATATATATATATATATATATATATATATATATATATATATATATGCATATAACCACTGTAAGCATGAACTAGAAATACATAAAAAAAATTCCCCTGAATTTGTTTGGTTTATAGGGGGCATCCCCCCCTCCACCACCCCTGACTGTAATATTCTATCAAGAACGCATAAAAACCTAACAATGTGAAAACCCTTGAGAAAAATGACATCAAGATTAGATATTTGACCAGGAAAAATTTAATATTTGAACAACAAAGATAAAGATGATAACAGAAAGAGATCAAGAAACATAAAAATTCATGGATTAAGAACAAGAAAATGGGTACCTCTTAAGTCCGGATTTGATGATGGCATCATCCTGTTCACTCCACGGAGACATAGTGGATGAATTTGCAAAATTGATGTGAACTTCCGAATCAAGAAAACAAAATGGGTGTAAACTTCTGGGTTTAACAAGAGTTGGGGATAACCACAATAACTAACGGACTGACTATTATGAGTAATGCTATACTTACAGTGGACCAATCATATGAGAACAAATTGAGTTATTTGATTGGTCGACTGAGTAAACTTTTTATGTAAAATTCCATTTCTACTAATCCCGCCAGCTTTTAAAAGTTTTAACAATAAAATAAATAAATAAAATGAATAGATTGGTAAAATTACATAAATCATCCCTGTGGTTTCCCAGATTATCAGTTTGCCCATCGTTGGCATCAAAAATGTCAATACAGGTCCCCATCGTTGGCATCTTCGATTAGAACTTACAGTTGGTGCCTGGTGCTCGACTTTTCAGATCTGGAAACCCTCTTCGCAGGATGTCAACCATGCCGATTGTGGCTCGACTTTTCAGATCTGGAAACCCAGCTTATTATTCGTAACCTTCGCCGGATGTCAATCATGCCGATTGTGGTTTTGTTTTGTGGGTTTTCAGTTTGATTTTTCATTGTGGTTATATGATTTTGATTTTCGGAAGTGAAGGAGATACAAAACCCACAACTTAATTTTGGTTTGGTTTGCTTGGTATTTTGAATTCGTGCTGAGTTGGGTAGGGAGGATGGTGTAGAGACGAGAGAGAGTTTTGATAAAATGTTTTGATTTTTGGGGAAATTAAATACGGATTAAAACAAACGAGGTAACCTTCGTGCATCCAAGACATAATTTGTTTCCATATGCATATACTCTAGGGGTGTTCAAAACCAAACCGAAAACCGGTTGATTCGAATCGATTTTTAGTGAACCGAACCGATATTTTCTCGTTTTCCGGTTTTGGTTAATCGAACCGAAAATTTTTCAGTTTGGTTCATAATTTTGAGATCAAACTGATAAACGATTAACCGAAAAAACCGAAAAATTTATGTATACCTTATAATATATGTACTAAATTTATATATTGATATTTACACTTATATTTTGCTAAAATCATTTATATTTCTTTTCACTCATTTTAATGTAATTTACTAACTTAATTTTGGTTTAATTTGGTAATTATTACTACTTAGTTCTAATTATATTTGAACGATTTACGCAAGTATAACATAAATACACAATTGTAAATAGTAATATTAATATTGTTTGAAACTTTTATTGTCAATATATTTTAATAATAGTTAACACTTAATAATTAATGTATATTTGTGTGTTATTAATTACTTTTTAAATAAGTTATAAGTAATAGACGGTTAATTTGGTTAACCGATTAACCGAACGGAAAATTCGATTAACCGATTACCGGTTAACCAAATTTTTTGGTTTCGGTTTAGGTTCAAAAATATGTTGAACCGGGACTCCGGTTAACCGAGTCTCCGGTTAACCGTCCATGAACACTCCTAATATACTCCTCTTATATTACCATTATTATTACTAGTTTATTACCCGTGCGCGATGTACGAGTTTCTTAAAAAGTTGTAAATATATTTTTTCTATGGAAAATGTTAGGGCTATGTTTAAGAAATTCAGACACGCATATATCGTTTGTACCATGATAATACCACCCATATTCTGAATTTAACTTTCCCCAACTAACTTAATGTATCATAACTTTAAACACAAAATCAATTCTTAAACATAGCCCTTAGGGTTACATTTAGCAAAATTCTTTTCTATCTATATTTTCATGTTTTTCTTTAAATCTTAAGTCATAGTTTGCAAGAAAGTCAAAACTGCTTTTCATAATAAGTAGCAATTATATCTTCATACAATTAGTTGTAGTATAAAGTATATACCGTGAGAATCGTAAAATACACATGCCACCCAGATTGAAACCAACATTTATATTAGTGCATTCACACTTGAATCCAACTAACAATATTATTCAATGAGTGTAAATTCATGAAAAAATCATGTAAATGACTAAGTTATATTATTTGTTTTAAGAATTCACCTATCAAAAGAAATAAACTTTGAATTCTAAAAATGGTTTTTGCATGTAATCAGACATGTTAAGTCATTGCAAACTCCTCATTAAAATGTAGGAATAACAAATTCACCATATACAAAAGGAAACCATAAGATCATCATTATGTAATAAGTTGGACGATGACATGGGACAATTTTTTTTTTTTGTCAATTTATACTGTCAAGACTTTTACCATAACAATTGCACGTTCGAAAGTCGTCCAGAAAACACAATAATATCGACACCTATTTCCAAATAACCTATCGAAAGCCTAAATCACAAATTTTAAAATAAGTTTGACCTCATGTTCCACACCAGTTCGATCAATCATCAATGCAGAAATAGACAATATTTAAAAAAAATATTGTACACAAAGAAGTTAGAAAATAGAGAAACTCAGAAACATGTCAAAAAGGAATTGAAGCAAAAGCCACAAACATCTCGTTCTTATTGGATGGGTCAAGAAATAAAGTAAATGGCAAAACAAATTTTATTTAATAATGGGACGTGGCCAACGATATTCAATATAAATCATGTGAAAGTGTTTTGAGAAGTGCAAAGTATGGGAGTAGTAGGGAACGATTATTCTCATATATGTAAACCGACATATTAGTTTTTCCTATAATAACAACCGTTGAAGTCTGCGATTTGGAAGGAGCCAGGAATTTTGGATGGAGGGGGCGGATATTCTTTTTTCTCTACTTCGTCTATAATTTTGTGGGGGTGAAAATTTTAAAATTTAATAATACCTTAAAATTTTTCTTTTTTTACGTAATTTATAATATCTTGTGGGGGAGGCTGCCTACACTGCCCCCGTCCTGTCTCCGTCCCTGCCCTATAATAACAACTGTTGCAACCCCTGTTTCTTTTTTTGACGGGAAAAGGGAATTAAGGGTGACGTGGCAACTTAGTTTTTGACGTAATTAGAGGTTAATTATCCCTTTTTAATTATTGGGATAGATAGATATTATTATTATTATTATTATTATTATTATTATTATTATTATTATTATTATTACACTTTAAACCCATATATATACGTACATTAAGTTAGTAAATTACATAAAAGTGAGTGAAAAATAAATGTAAATAATTTTATCAAAATACAAGTGTAAATATCAATATTTAAATCTAATATATACAATATATATACATATATTCTAAGGTATGTATAAACTTTTCGGTTTTTTCGGTTAACAGTTTACCACTTATATCTCTAAATCATGAACCGAAACCGAAAAAATTTCGGTTCGGTTAACCGAAACTGAAAAATAGAAAAATATCGGTTCGGTTCAACCGGTTTTCGGTTCGATTTTTCAGTTTTGGACTATTTTCAACACCCTAATACATGGTATTTAATATTTTGATTCTAATACTAAAATGTGCATGTTAATTAAAAAGTTAAACTGCTAGCTTTAAGATTTCAAAACTTGAAAGTTTCACGACCTGCTACTAGATCTCTTTCTTTTCGTTATGTCGGACAATCGTGATGAACATGTAGATGCCGGTAAATAAGAGAATTTGTATTATTAACTTCTTTTTATTAGAATGATTAACCAAGCATTTCAATTTCCTAATTGTTCCAGTTTGGTAATTGATTAAGTTCTTGTAAAATATGAAATGTAAATTTTATTGATAATATATAATTTATTAATTTTATAGAGATATCAATTATAAAGATGTACGTAAATAGTCGTCAACTTGGTAGGATGTTCCTATTTGAACATTGCTATCGATTTAAATGTTTTGAATACAGATATAATATCTATGGGCATATGTAGCTCTTTTAATTCAAAATATATATATTTATACAATGTCAACTGAAATAATATGTCAACTCAAACGTTGCACACTAAAATAAAACTGTAGTTTAATCCTTGCATTAAAATTATGTTGTAGCCTTAAAATTTTACGGATTATATAATCTAGTATAATAAATAATTGGAAAGTTGAAAATTAAAAATTCTTACCTAATGAACCCTATTTTTACATAACTCAATGGCCAGCCGATTTTGCATGTTAAATTTCAAAATAATTACGTTGACTCGATCACACAAAAATAAGCCAAGACAGGCACCCCCTTATCATGGGAAATCGGCTGGCATCAAGACTTATGTGGCTTCTAAATTATGCACTCCTAAATTATGCATATTGTGAATATATGTGTAGTAATGCTTATAGCAAACCCATCTGAAAACAGTAATGATTCCGGTAATGACCACAGTGGCAGTTTGGACTGGTGTTTCTAAACTGATTAGACCCAAGATGAACAGTCTATTGTGGAAGATGGTTTAGCCTAGTAAAATTTTGTATGGGTGTGTGTGTTTTTTCTTTAATTAATTGGTGTAGGTATGTTTGAATATTTGAAGTTGTGATGAAATAAACACCTAACATAAATACTTCACAAAAATATATGGGACGGATGCAAAGTTGCAAACTTTTCATATCACTTATATTTTTTAAGTTATTAGAAAACATTGGATATTTTGGAATTTGTACATGTAACACCCCGAAAAACTTATCGGGTAAAAATATGTTTATTTATGAGTGGAAAAAGGAGTTGTTATTAGTTAAACATATAATTATAAATTGTGTTTAGGGAAAAAATACCTGTAAAGTCACGGTTTGGTAAAAAATTAAAATATATATACAAATGTTCGCACAACTTCTATCACTTTCTAATATTAAGAAAGTTAAAACATGAGATCGTCCTGTGGTTCTTGCGACACCTGGTCAGAAACAAGAACTTGCCAAAAAATTAAATGAATCAAGATCACAATCACTTTCTACATCTTCATCATTATTATATGCACCGTCCATATATATATATATATATATATATATATATATATATATATATATATATTTATAGGAATGGGATCCTCTGAAAACAAAGCTAAAAAAAACAGTGAAAACAAATCGAAAGCTAAACAAAGATATATATATTTATATATCTAATATATATATATATAAGGGGTGGAGATAAAAAAATAGTGAAAACATTTTTTCCTTCACAATTTTTTAAGGTGTGAACCATCTTTTTTTTTTGAAGTAAACCAAAAAAATTAAGGTTCACACACAAAAAAATATTTTTTGTTAAAAAAAAAGTCAAATTCGAAACCAAAACAAAAAAATTAAGGTTCACAATTTAAAAACTAAAAACATTCTGTGAACTCAAAACAAAAAAAATAAGATTCACAATTGAAAATTTTAAAAACTTGCTGTGAATTTACAAAAAAATTAAGGTTTACAGTTGAAAAAAAAATTTCACAATGTAAAAAGTTAAAAACTTTCCGTGAACCAAAAAAATTAAGGTTCACAATTGAAAAAGTAAAAAACTTCCCGTGAATCAAAAGAAATTAAGGTTCACAATTGAAAAAGTAAAAAGCTTTCCGTGAACCAAAAAAAATTAAGGTTCACAAATGAAAAAGTAAAAAAGTTTCCGTGAACTAAAAAAAAATTAAGGTTCACAGTTGAAAAAAAAAAAGGTTCACAATTAAAATTTTTTAATACTTTTCATGAACCTAAAAAAATTAAGGTTCACAGTTGAAAAAAAAGGTTCACAATTGAAAACGTTAAAACTTTTCGTGAACTAAAAAAAAATAAGGTTCACAGTAGAAAAAGTTAAAAACTTTTTGTGAACCCAAAAAAAAAATAAAGTTCACAATAAGAAAACTTTAAAATTTTCGTGAAAAAATTTAAAAAAAAAATAAGTGAAAAAAATAAGGTTCACAATTGAAAATGTTAAAACTTTGTGTGAAGCAAAAAAAAAAAATTAAAGGTTCACAACTTAAAAGAATTTTCACCATTTTTTTTATCCTCAACCCTTTATATATATATATATATATATGTTAGATTAGATGGAGGGTGAGGGTGTGTTTTCACTGTTTTTTTTATCTCCTTGTTTTCATCAGAACTCATCCATCCATATATATATATATATATATATATATATATATATATATATATATAAAGATTATTATTATATTAGTATTATTATTATTACTACTACTAGATTATAACCCGTGAATTCGCAGACTATCACAAGAATACAATACAAGATTTATATTATAATAGCTTGGGGCAATTCCAACCCTTAATTGGAGTTTTTCTCATATTGATCCAACGATTTAGATTTAATCCTAATAGTTACTCTTAACCCCAAATCCCTAGAAATATTAAATAACTAATTATCAATTATTAAATATTATATAGTAATAATATAAATAATAAAAATAATCCGCTTATCAAAAAATTAGGCGATATTTGTTGAATTCTTTTATGAATAAAATATTTATAAAGATTTCGGCTATGTGTAAAATAAAAAAACTTTAATTATTCTTACATTTATAATAAAAAAATAGATCACGTATTATATTTTTCCATTTATAAAGATTACTACACTTTAATTAGATTTATACCCTACGACTTATATTTTACACTAATACGTTTCACCAATTTTTCCATCCAAAAACCTAATCGAATCTATCAACATAAAATCAGAGGAAAAAACACGGATGGAGAAGAAGGATCTTTCTAACAAACAGGTACGTCCTTTATTTTCTTTGAAATTTTTGTTTTTTTTTTCAAATCAGAAAATAAAGGAGATGCAATAGTTTGACAAGAAAGTTTAAACTTGGTGTATATCTTAAAATAATTCTGCTCTTGGGTTCTATTCCATTAATATAATTTAAAGAAGAAAAAGGGTATATGAGCTTTATCACTCAACATAAGATTTAGAACGGGTAATTTTTTTTTAATTTTGGTCTTTAAGTTTTATTATGATTTACGTGATATAATTCTTCTTCCCTTCATGAGGTATGGTCAACGAATTGATGTTTCACGATCATCAGTTGATTTCCTTATGTAGTCTTGAAATCTGAACGTATCTTTCTTATTTTTGTAAGTTGGAATAAGTGAGGTTAAAACGAACATTGTGCTTATTTAATAGATACCAACATGATGCTTATGGTTACCGCTACTACAATTGGAAAACATGTGAATGGGTTGCAATAGATTATGAAATAGGCTGTTTGTGCTTTCAAATTTATGTTGTATTCATTTTTGTTATATGGAGTATGGACAATGATGATTTTTAAATTAAAATTTATGCTATGCACGTTTTTATTTAAGCTTCTATCCATGCTATTTAAATTTATCAACAAATTGATACACAGTTCAACATTTTTTTCTTCTTTTACTTTATGAATAGTACCAATTGAAATATTATCGGGATAGCATTTTATCTATTTCTGTAGGTGTCTATTCTTATATATATGGTTGTATTCAAATTTCGATAATGTTGTTTTTGGGTTGCAACGAAGAAGGATGTGATGCGAGGGGAATGCACAACTTGATTTTATAGGAAGAGGTGAATGGTACAATAAATTAGCATGTTATAGATTTTAAAGACGTGAAAGATACTTCGTTTACAAGAAATTGTTAAACTTTATACTTAAAGCAAAATAGTTTGGGGTAATCCCATTCCTTAGTTGATTTTTTCCAAATTGATCCAACGATTAAGATTAAATTTAATGGTACCTATTATATTTAATGTACTAGTTTTTATGCCCGTGTAATGCACGGCTAATAATTATAGGAAGATGAAAAAGATTGGAGATACGTACTTATATAGTCAAGTATACATAAATAATTAAACTAAGTACTTACGTATTGATATATTATAGTTTAGAATGAATGTAGACCCTAACACTATACAGACAACATGATGTTTGGTTCATCGAAGTGATTCTACAAATTAATAATGAGTGATAATGATAAATACCTTAATATTATCAAATACCGAACTTTCATGAAATGACATATTAAAACCCGTTTTTAACCTGTTGACGCACAGGATGATTCATATTCAACAATTCTCGGGATTAATTTGCAAAAATAATTTATCTTATATAAACAACACAAAACAACAATGAGCATGTTGATAAACCACGTGAATGATGAGTAAAATATAATTAATCAAAACAAAGAACTTTGTATAAAAAAAATATTTAGTTAGAAGATAAGCTAATCATCTAGAAAGCAAAGAGTAGACAATGAAGTTTTTTCTTCATGATCACCTATAGGGGTGTTAACGATTCGAGCATTTAACGAGCTACTCGAGTTCGAGCTCGTTTAACTCGAATTCGAGTTTGATAATATTCGAACACGAGTCGAGCTCGAACGAAAAATACTACTCGATTAATTTCACGAGCCGAGCATAAAAAATTGATGTTCGACTCGGCTCGTTTGAAAGCTCGTTTAGTTTCGAGTCAAACGAGCAATTCGAGTCGAACGAGTCGAGTTTATATAATAAATTTGTCTATTTGAAACTTTAAATGTATGTAACTAATATATTTAAACCTAAGACATCAAGTATAATCGAGCTTACTCGAGCTTGATTTCGAGTTATGGAATGAGTTTAGTGATCCCGAGCTCATAAACAAGCAAAATTGCGCTTGGAATTTTGATTCATAAAGACACTTTCCAATCAAATAAACGAGCATCGAACTCGAGCTCGAACAACAACAAATAATTCGAACTCGAGCTCAAATACAATTTTTAAAACTTACTCGAACTCGAGTCGAACTCGAGCATCCTGATATTCGACTCGATTCGGTTCGTTAACAGCCCTAATCACCTACTGATGAGCTGCTCTCCGTTACTTGTTCATTAAACTAATCAAATTTGTCATGAAAACATGTAGAGAGTAATAAGATCGGAATGCATATAAATCTTTAATTTTTGAAGAATTATTAAGGGATTTGCTAACGTGTGCTCCCGTGGCACACATTAGGGTGCATTTAATGAAGTCAAAATTTCCTTAAATATTAATATTTACATTTAATACTCATTAATTCAATCTAATTATTTTATTTTTTGTGCATATATTAATTACAAATTATGTTATTTAAGGAAATTATAACTTTATTAAATGCACATTAACTTGTGCCACATGGGCACACGTTAGCAAAAATTATATAGAAATATATATATTAGAAATAGATATTAAGTGAAACAAAAATGCCTATTTTTTAATTAATTAATATGTTGAAATTATATTTTATTGAATTTATTTGTTGGAATCTACGTGTTATAATTTTTTTTAAGAGTTTAATAGCTAAAAAATAGGCGGGTCTAGAATTTTTTCAATTTGAATGACACATTGGATTTTTTGGGAAGCTAAGGTGATGAAACCTAAGATTTTTGTTTAGATGTCAAAAGAATAAATATAACACATAGGAAAAAACATCTATTATTTAATTAATTAATAGATTGAAATTATATTTTATTGAATTTATTTGTTGGAATCTACGTGTTATAATTTTTTTTAAGAGTTTAATAGCTAAAAAATAGATAGGTCTATAATTTTTTCAATTTGAATGACACATAAGATTTTTTAGGAAGATAAATATGACACATAGATTCTAACAATGAAAGATAAATATGACACATATCTTTCATATGACACATATGAAAGATGCTATCCTTTATAAGTATCACTTATATAGGTAGATAGGTAGATTTTTATAATATATAAAAAAATCTCATATTATATAAAAAATCGGCCATATATGTTATCCATTTATTAATTGAAATTGATTTTGCTAATAATTCAAGATTTTAAGAATATATATTCCGTAATAACATAACACATATACATCGCTTCTCTTCGGCTTTCTTTGCGGTTCTCGTCTTCTTTCTGTGATTCTCTCACTCTTGTTACTCTTTTACATCAATCAATCGCTCGCTCTACTGTAAGTATTCATCTCAATTCCATAAATCGTTTTATTATATGTTAATTAATTGTTAATAATCGATTCATCTTTTATTTTATCATGCACGCAATCCCTAATTATATTGATTTGCATAACTCAATATATAATAGATTCATATATATGTTTACTTATCATGAGTTGATATACATGATGCAGCTTACATCGCTTTGATTCCGATCAATTGAAGAATTAGTTGTTGATTTGGTTTATGTTCTTATCTTGGTTAAATATCATTGAAAAGGTTGAGAGTGAACGAACACCGATATATAACGCTCATGGGCATATAAGAATTTAATTTCAGTTTCGATAATGGGTGCATGTCTAAAATCAGAAGTTAAGGTAAGAACATCGTTATGCTTCCACTTTATTTTCATATGCGGAGTTTCTTTTTATCTGGTGTGTTCTTAAATGTAACCAAAATACACCATATTTTAATGCTTTGTGACAATGTGCAAATTGTTCAGCCAAGCAGAAGATTTGGGTATTTTGTGGTAATTATCAAAGTGTTTATGTGCACCGATGTTCAATTGGGGGTAGAATATAGTAATATAATTGTTGCTTTTGAATTTTCATTTCATGGCTATGTATTGGACGTAGTAACCGAAAGGGCATGGATCGATTGGCGCTTGAGCAAGTTTATTGGAAAAAAAATGGATTTGTAGGAAGACAATACTTTTCTATGCTATTGAAGTGCTGTTTGCAGATCTAGAGGTATGCATATTTGAAATTTCTAATGTTGATTTATTACTTGCAAGCAATGTGATTACTTATGTGAAGAATACATATGATATTCTTATATGATGTAGCAATGGGTTAACCTTTTATTAAATTGTGTCTGTTCAAAATGGTACATTTGTAAAGATCTCAGCAGTATTGGACGTAGTAACCTTTTTTTTGAATGGTTGTTGCTTGCAGTTGTTATTTCTGTGACAAAGGAAGGGGTGAAGTTTTCAACAAGAGGTGATATCGGAACTGCAATGTTGTTTGTAGACAAAACACGACAGTAAATAAGGTATGTATATTACTCTGTTGGTCTGGTGAAAATGATTACTAAACCTTCTTTCGCTGTTAAGTAGTTCATTTGTCATATATGGGTAAAGGGGATAAGACTTGGCAAATTTAGTTTCATTTGTTACTTAAAAGCACTAGATTTACTGTTGCTGATTCAGCATGCATATGTGCAACAAACTAAACCCACCAAGTTAGGTGACCTGATTGGCAACAAAGTCAGTTCTTTGTGATACCATTTATTTAGTTTTGTGAACTGATTGGCATAAAGATATTTTGAAACGTGGTCACTTTTTGTACAAACTCTTGGTTACCAAACTCTGATATATCAGTTAACATTCACTTATACATGTACTCTATAAGATTGCTATCGGTGTTGGAGGAAAGCGTGGAAGGTTGAAGCTCATATTTGGAGGTACGGTTATATGAATCTTCACGAAAAACATTTTTAAAGTTTACTGTAACGTTGATACTTTTTATGTTTTTTGGACTTGCATTGGAAAATTAAATAGGTACGGTTATACGAATCTACAAGAAAAACTCTATTAAGTTTACTGTCAAAATTGATACTTTTTATGTTTTTAGGACTTGTATTGGAAAATTATTGAATGTCACTTATAGATTTTGTGGTGAGTAATAGTTTTTCCTTTTCTTATTCGATATCTTTGTGCACATGTTTCTTGAAATTGAACTTTTGTAAGTGCAACCCAAATTGTATGTTGATTTTTACCTAAAAATGGGTAGATTTGGCTTGGATTTACCCTCTAATGGTTTAATGCGTAGTATTCTTTTCTTTCATATAACATTTTATATTTTATATTCTTATAATTACAAACATTGATGTGCTAATTCCGCGTTGTCGTGGGTCTTTTATCTAGTACAAAATTTATATTATAATATTATATTCTCATTTTATTACATATTTTTAAGCTAACATAATTATACCGTTGCATTGCAAAAATGTATTGTATCTTATGGTAAATGTTTATGGATGCTTTAAGATAATCAAGTATAATGAATCATAGTAACTCAAAGACATTTAATATATTTTTTAATTGTCTCTAAGTTTACAGATGTCAAGGATAGTAAAAATAATAGATACGATTAGCTTGAAATAAATTATTGTTATGTTGAAGTCGATAAGAATTTTAAGATAAATGTGACGGTTGTAACGAGATACATGTATAAAAACCAAACCTTTTTAAGTAATTTATATTTTGTAATGCAATCACGAGTTATATAAAAAGCATAGTGTTGTGTTTATTTGAAGTTATATTAGTAATAAATATAATTGTAATTCATGTACTATCTAAGACAACATGTGTAACTTTGAAAATGATTTATCAATGAAGAATTGAAAATATAGTCAAAAATTACAACAATTATTGCACTTTGGTGAAGCTTCTCAAATTTAGCATCTAACAAGTTAACTGTAAACTATATATAAAAGTTATGGTTAAACCGAACTGCATACATTTTGACTTTGACCCAGGCTGACTGTTTTGCAAGTTTTCCCCATGATACTGGTTTTTGTGACTTGTGAGATCAAAGGTTATCTTGATTTCATCACCATAAGTTCTTTTGTTCCTCAGTAGATCCGCAGATAGATAGGAAAGTTGGTTTATCCCATTCCAGTATCGCTTTCATGAGGCCATATTGCACCACCTGTTGGTAATAACTGGGAAGAAATATTCATGGTATAACCTACAAAATGCATCCAAAGAAAGACTTAAGACGGTAGAATGCATGATCAAACATGATATTACTAACCTTTAGGAATAATTTGTGATATATAATATTTAAGTATTAAGGATTATTACTTATAGTTATATATATGAGTTGGAACACATAGCAAAAAAAAGTGTTAAGACAGGCAACAAAAGTCATGTATTAATCTTACTTATAACATCATAAGGTTCACTTTGAGTTTAAGGTCAAAAAAGTGCTAACAGTGGAATGCATAAGGCAATGAGACAACATTCTACCATTCTATTAGAACTAATAGAATATCCATAACATATAAGCTCTTGTAACAAACTAACAATATTTTATTTCGGCAAATTACTTTACAACTTTGCGACCTGTAGCTCATATAACTGTATCAAACACATTATGACCGGGGCCTTCTGCCACCACTATTGCAACAGATTACTCATCCATCTTGAACCACCGACTCCTGAAAGTTGAAAGTCACAATGATTTAATTGAAAGCAAAGATACTCTAAACCGCTTTACTTAAAAATTTAGATTGTTAGTGTATTATATTGCTTATATTACTTTTTTAATCATGCATAATGCATCAGCTATATAGATAGGAGTACTTAAAAGGAAAAGTTTGTAAATCAATCACACCTACAAGATGACATGTTTAAACAGATGCCATTTTGACCCATTACCCAATCGGTCCGTAGTAAAGCCCAAAATCTATAAAATGCAAGGTAAGATAAGAAATTCTGAACTTACCTGCTACATTTGTACTTATGATTAGAGATTCTGAACTAACCTAGCTTCCCATAAGCAATTGGATTGCAAAGTATCATATGCAATCTGGTGACCCGTAAAAGCACTTGATAACTCACTAAGATCACTTTAAACAAAGCAAGTTGCTACATAAATAAATATACAGTAACCTTAACATATTCAATATCACCAGAAAAGTAGTATAACTACCTAACGTGTTGCTAATTCGTCTGCACATGGAAAATATATATAGAGTCATAAAAAATTGGTGAATTAACACAAGTAATTGCAACTTTTGTAACTCTAAAGTTGCTAAACTGCCAAATGTCTGTTTATCATTAGAAGATTGTCTTGGAACCTACCAAAAGCAGCATACGTACTATTGTGTGGAAGATCGGTTGGGATTCGCAAAGATAATTACTTAGTTTAGGATTCAAAAGTTTCTTTTATTTCAAGCTATAATAATGTGAAAAGTGCAATCCCGTACAAATTCAAAGTAATGTGCAGCTTTTGTATCTTAGAACTAACTAATATAGAGTTAGTCCTGTTTCACTCTTCCTCAACCACACTTTATCTTATGATTCAATTCACCTTGTCTGAGGGAAGAGATAGCAAAATGAGCAAAGCAGACATGTTGGATAATGGACAATTAATTTCCTTATTTCCTTCCATTCTATTAATAATTTAATATTTATAAATAGTTAGATGATAAAATATGCTGCAAATACAACATTGTTAGAATTTGGATCTAACTTCTTTATTATTGATGCAATGTAGAAGGTCAATAAAGAATCTTGAATACTTTCAAGTACAACGTGAACTTTTAAACAGAACGATGTTACCGTATGTTCTTTAACGACATCCTCCTTGGAAAAAATTATACCTTGCAGCAATGGCACTCCCATTCGCTAGCAGTTCTTGGTCCATATAGATTATTCTATATTAACAGCAGGAAGTAATAGAATTAGAATTTTCACATTCAGAGAAGCGAGGAGTTCTTCAATGGAAGAAAATAGATCTTGGAACTAACCTTACACATCATTTCTTTGAAAAAAACATAGTAAATCTTCCGAAATGAAGAAATAGGTGGCAAATTCAACCCATTTCATTAGATTTTTCACACCTAATTGCACATTTCAAGAATTATCAATTGTAGTAACAAAAAAAATAAAGAACAATGAAATGTGTTAAATTAAGCAAATGGCCTCACTTGACTGTTAATATAGCACAATGCATCCCTCCATAATGCTGATGTTTAAAACACCTGATCACATATGATGGCCGTTCTCAAGTCAAATCCAGATTTGCAAAAATTATGTGCCTGCACATGTCAAGATTACATAGATGTAAATTTTCATAACAATAAAAACCTACCACCAAGTGTAGTAACAAAAAGGTTATCCATGTAATTGCAAAGTAAAGAGATATATACACACATAGATACACACAGTTACACACCTGCATAAAACACAGGTTGGAGATATTTATCTTGAAGATGCAACACTGCAACAATGCCTTACATGCTTCTCAAATAAATAACTTAAGCTACAGAAAATCATAAATTAAATTTTACCTCATTTAAATTGGAGGAGTAAGGAGTCCATCCCCAATTTCCATACAAGTGCCTTTTGTTTGCTGTACATAAATCATTAACATTTGAAACTCAAAAGCCTTTAGGATTACTAAAATGTCCTTAAAATTAAGGAAAAAGTGACACACCAACGCTAAATATATCCAATTTTCTAGACCTCTGTATATCCCTGTGTATCTGTATAGCAAAAACCCAAGCATTTACAATAAATCCCATTCAAATTGGACTAAATAGCAGATTTAAAAAGCTTCATGTTCGTTACGAGATAGCATATTAGCAGTACACAAACAAAACACATTCAAATTGGACTGAATATCTTTTATCCCTAGTATAGATATCATTTAGAAAAGAACACCATAAGAAACCTACATAATAATACAAGTGAAAGTAGCTTTACACAATTAGGGGGCTGAGGTTCCATGGTTTAAAAACGGAATATGAAATTAAATGACCATGCTAATGGCCTCAAGTATTTAACTTCTTAAGGTGATGAAACAAAAGCAGATTCCATTACATTCGAGACACGTAGATAACCAAATTACATGCCTGTCTCCTTGGAATCTTGGATCATCCAATCCTTTTTATAGAATCTTATTGTTAGATTTTAGCTTTGTTCTTTGTTAATGATGCAACTGTTGCAGAGTCCATTCTGAAAATTCATAAATACTGTAAAATAAGACCCAACTCCACCAGAACCTTACAGTTTAGAAAATGATACAAACTACGCAGCAATGTTACCCTCTTATAAGCCTGAAGTATTATGGTAACAAGTTGAAAATTCTCCATTAAATGCCACGTGAAACCTTCTCCTCCTTCTCCATCACTTTCCTGCAAAAAGTACATTATGTAATTCTCGATTTTTTAGAGAGTACACATGCCTTCCAATTTATAATCATGGTCGACTACCACAATTTCAAACATATAACACATATTGTTACTTTAAGCAGTCTACATCGAAAAATGTTCATCATTTTTTAATAATCTTATAGCTAAGACAAATTACATTATCAATATCAATAACATAAGTAACTATGAATCACTAAGACTTAGATTACATTGAAATTCACATTAAAATTTAATTACCTTCTTTATTTGACGACTGGAATCTATCTAAAACTCTGATGTCAATTGATATTCACTTTGGGTCTTGTGGTGAGCAATCAAGTAACCATCCAATACTACGCAAGTATCTAAATCTAAATATAAAAAATATGACATCAGATTAGTGTACTAATAATATTGTCAATGAGAATAACTTCAAGAATTGGAACGCACTCTATTAAGGCTCTCTTTATGAAGCAGAAACAGAATTACGGAGAAAGCAAAATGACCCAAACAGTTGCAAAACTTATAAGAGACAAACTTATAAGCAAGATAATAATATACCAAACCAACAATATAAACAATCAGATAAACTAACAACCTACCGCCATATATCATGTCGATTTGAGACAAACTTATAGATTTACTGTACAAATACAATCATCTATAACAAAGCTTCAACAACAATAAATGATAACAAAACTTAAACCATACAAATATGCTTACTTGCTATTGCTATCAAAAGAAGGTGGAAGGAAAATTGAGCGGCAAATCACTACACATTCTTACCTTGAAATTTGATTATATGAAAAGGTTAGGGTTGAAAAGATCACGAAAATTTAAGTTACTTGACATTGAGAAAGAAAAAGAATTTAGGTTTGTATTGGGATAAAAACTGTGTGGATTTGTTTTTCTTATTGTTGTGTGTGATAACGTATGGAAATAATTTTGATAGTTTATATGCCCGAAGTTTTATATGAAGACTTTGTATCAATTGTATGGGATTCCATTTTTGTTTTATAATTAGTTGTGGGGCAATTTAGTATTTTGGTTAACTCTAATACACTAATTAGGTTGTCATTATATATAAATTTAATCAATGATTCTAATTTAAAATTCTAATTAATTGAATGGTTAGGATTAACTAAAAAGAATGTATTTGTACAATGACTACCTTAGTAACACTTTATTGTTATTATAATATATATATAAGAGAGATTATTATTATTATTATTATTATTATTATTATTATTATTATTATTATTATTATTATTATTATTATTATTATTATTATTATTATTATTATTATTATTATTATTCTTATTCTTATTGTTATTATTCTTATTATTATTATTATTATTATTATTATTATTATTATTATTATTGGATTTAGAAGATTAGATTTCGATTAGATTATTATATATTAATTTTATTAAATTTATCTAAGATAATAATTTTATAAATGATGGTTTGATTTTATAAGATGCATGTGATAGCCTTCGCTTGAAACTTGTATACTATCCGTATTCTATTCTATTAGTTCTCTAATTAAACTATAAATCAACGGGTTCATTTTTTTTTTATTATTTATTTATTTTTTATGGAAACGAAATCAAGATTGTTAAAGGATTCATCAACTATAAAATCACGGCTAACATACATTCCAGGTTTTTATTTATTATTTAACAAACCCCAAACCGTAATTGAATCGACAATTATGGGTGAGTTGTCGGTTGACAACATATACAACATCTTGTCTAGAATGCCTCTTAAATCTTTGGCTCGTTTCCAATGTGTAAGCAAACTATGGTGCAACTATATCAACGATCCTTACCTTGAAATCATGCATGTGAAACGAGCGATGAAAGATCCCACGATGCTCATCATGTTCCAATTAGTACCACATCTTGATCTTCCTAACTCTCCGTATACATGCGCACTCAGTATTTTGGAAACTAAAGAAAAAGAATCTAGTACTAGTACCCAAGAGGTGATCACAAAGAAGCCACCGTATATGGAGTTTTGGTGTAAACACTGGGGTTCCAGATTTATTCTAGAAGACATAATTTTAGGTTCCTGCAACGGTCTGATATATTCATCACAAGACCACCCTGATGGCACCACTTTGGTTGTGATCAATCCTTTAAAGAATGAATGCTATAAGCTGCCACCCATCAAGATTTGGTCATGTACATCATTTAGTCACGAACGAGAGTCATGTGGGCTTGGTTTTGATGATTCTACCAATACTTTCAAAATGGTGTGTGTTGTGCTTAGAAATCAAGAGATTATGAGGCCACACAATCGTGACGATATGGATGTGGTGAAGGAGGATTTATGCACCATGGTACATGTATTGGGAACGGACTTGTGGCGGGAGATACCCCAAGTCCCACCGTATCCCATAAGTGGTGAAGCTGTATTTGCTAATGGATGTTTGCATTGGTTGGTTAGTCATCATCTTACATACTTGCCATTCAATGTAGTAAGAAAAGTAATATGTTTTGACATGAGGAAAGAGGAATTTGGGTTGATTAACCCTCCTACTACACGCATAAAATATAGTAGGGAACATTTGGTTGATCTAGATGGTCAAGTTGGACTTGTGTGTAATGATATCATGCTCGAGTCAGCTTACATAGAGGTGTGGTTATTGAAGCAAACAAAATGGGTCATCCGTTGTCAGTTGGATCAAAAACTGCCTATTCCGAACCACTCTATAAAGGTTCTAGGATATTGGAACAAAGACGGGGACTTGTTAATAACAGACGGTTTACGTCAACGGTTGTTTGTTTACAGCTTGAAAGATGGCGTTTTGCAAGAGGCCAATTTTGTTTGTCGGAGGAATGCGCGTCAAACGGATATTCGAATGTATCAAAATACATTTTTTTCAGTCCTTCATTCAATCAACATATGATGGTGAAAAAAACTGTCAGTTTTATTGACTACTAGGTAGAAAAATCGATGCAGACTTTACAACACACCTGCTCCGTATTCATGTAATGTTCATTACACTTCTATAATTTATATATTTGTAATCCATCATTTATATTATATACCTTATAATGTTAATGAACAGTAACTTCTCCATTTAAAATCTCTGTCTTTTTCATTGAGTGTATTTTGTTAGGAAATTTGGTATAAACAGGTAAGATTTCAACCGGATATATTCTTGAATTGTATAAATGATCATTTTCCACCAAAAGTGATATTTCGATCCTATTTCATGAATTTCACTTTGGGATAGGACAATAGTTTCGAATCTGTTTGGGCACATAATCTGATTCCAAAGCATTTATGTGTTCTATGGTTTTGTATCTGATATCATGCAATATATATAATTCCACCAAATTAACCGGTTACCATAAACAGTTCCCTACTACAAATTATAGGCAAAGGAACCTGTTCTGGGGCCAAAGGGACCAGTTCTAGAACCGCTTCCTATTAGTAGGGGTCTTTAAGACCGGTTTTGTAACCGGTGTCTAATCGTAACTAAAGAGATCAGTTTTTAAAAAAAATACAGGTTCCTTTGCATGACAAAAGAGACCTCTTTTTATTTAAAAACAAGTTTCTAATCTTTTTTAAAAAAAATATTTTTTCCTATATATCGTTAGTTATGGACTTAAGCGCGAACACTAGTTAATGGATCCATTAGGGAAATGACCCTCCCCACCCGGGGTAGTAGCGCTACCACGTACTGATTTACACGTAAAAACGGGCGACTATCATTCGTTACTCAGCTTGCTCAGGTTCGAGCATGTCTCGGGGGCAAATTACTACTTACGGGTTAAGCTTCGATTATGAGCCTCATGGCAACGGTAAAACTTAATTACTTATATTTGCTGGATTGCAAATACTTGATTTACGCATGCGGCCTTACTGATGAAATCTTGTGTTCAAATATCAACACTATTTACAAACCTGTGAGATTCACCAACATTCGTGTTGACCTGTTTTAGCTTATATCTCAGGTACACATACGGAGTAGAATCCCTTCAGAGTACTAGCTAGAGTCGCATGATTTCTACAATTACATTTAACGGAGATTCTTAGCATCATCTTTTGTATTTATTATGATTATGTAATAGAATCTCCCGCTATACGCGTGGACTCTAGGGAACTTCATTTTGTAACGAAAACAGTATGTTTTCAAACCCTATTTTATAATGGTATGTAACTAATTTTTACAAACGTCTCATTTAGAAGTCGTTTGCTATACTTTTGTGTTGTGATATTTGATTAGTAGCACCCCAAGCTTGCTTCCGCTGAACAGTGATTTTGAGGGTGTTACAAGTTCGATCAATCATCAATGCAGAAATAGACAATATTTAAAAAAAAATATTGTACACAAAGAAGTTAGAAAATAGAGAAACTCAGAAACATGTCAAAAAGGAATTGAAGCAAAAGCCACAAACATCTCGTTCTTATTGGATGGGTCAAGAAATAAAGTAAATGGCAAAACAAATTTTATTTAATAATGGGACGTGGCCAACGATATTCAATATAAATCATGTGAAAGTGTTTTGAGAAGTGCAAAGTATGGGAGTAGTAGGGAACGATTATTCTCATATATGTAAACCGACATATTAGTTTTTCCTATAATAACAACCGTTGAAGTCTGCGATTTGGAAGGAGCCAGGAATTTTGGATGGAGGGGGCGGATATTCTTTTTTCTCTACTTCGTCTATAATTTTGTGAGGGTGAAAATTTTAAAATTTAATAATACCTTAAAATTTTTCTTCTTTTACGTAATTTATAATATCTTGTGGGGGCGGCTGCCTACACTGCCCCCGCCCTGTCTCCGTCCCTGCCCTATAATAACAACTGTTGCAACCCCTGTTTCTTTTTTTTGACGGGAAAAGGGAATTAAGGGTGACGTGGCAACTTAGTTTTTGACATAATTAGAGGTTAATTATCTCTTTTTAATTATTGGGATAGATAGATATTATTATTATTATTATTATTATTATTATTATTATTATTATTATTATTATTACACTTTAAACCCATATACATACGTACATTAAGTTAGTAAATTACATAAAAATGAGTGAAAAATAAATGTAAATAATTTTATCAAAATACAAGTGTAAATATCAATATTTAAATCTAATATATACAATATATATACATATATTCTAAGGTATGTATAAACTTTTCGGTTTTTTCGGTTAACAGTTTACCACTTATATCTCTAAATCATGAACCGAAACCGAAAAAATTTCGGTTCGGTTAACCGAAACTGAAAAATGGAAAAATATCGGTTCGGTTCAACCGGTTTTCGGTTCGATTTTTCAGTTTTGGACTATTTTCAACACCCTAATACATGGTATTTAATATTTTGATTCTAATACTAAAATGTGCATGTTAATTAAAAAGTTAAACTGCTAGCTTTAAGATTTCAAAACTTGAAAGTTTCACGACCTGCTACTAGATCTCTTTCTTTTCGTTATGTCGGACAATCGTGATGAACATGTAGATGCCGGTAAATAAGAGAATTTGTATTATTAACTTCTTTTTATTAGAATGATTAACCAAGCATTTCAATTTCCTAATTGTTCCAGTTTGGTAATTGATTAAGTTCTTGTAAAATATGAAATGTAAATTTTATTGATAATATATAATTTATTAATTTTATAGAGATATCAATTATAAAGATGTACGTAAATAGTCGTCAACTTGGTAGGATGTTCCTATTTGAACATTGCTATCGATTTAAATGTTTTGAATACAGATATAATATCTATGGGCATATGTAGCTCTTTTAATTCAAAATATATATATTTATACAATGTCAACTGAAATAATATGTCAACTCAAACGTTGCACACTAAAATAAAACTGTAGTTTAATCCTTGCATTAAAATTATGTTGTAGCTCTCAAATTTTGCGGATTATATAATCTAGTATAATAAATAATTGGAAAGTTGAAAATTAAAAATTCTTACCTAATGAACCCTATTTTTACATAACTCAATGGCCAGCCGATTTTGCATTTTAAATTTCAAAATAATTACGTTGACTCGATCACACAAAAATAAGCCAAGACAGGCACCCCCTTATCATGGGAAATCGGCTGGCATCAAGACTTATGTGGCTTCTAAATTATGCATATTGTGAATATATGTGTAGTAATGCTTATAGCAAACCCATCTGAAAACAATTATGATTCCGGTAATGACCACAGTGGCAGTTTGGACTGGTGTTTCTAAACTGATTAGACCCAAGATGAACAGTCTATTGTGGAAGATGGTTTAGCCTAGTAAAATTTTGTATGGGTGTGTGTGTTTTTTCTTTAATTAATTGGTGTAGGTATGTTTGAATATTTGAAGTTGTGATGAAATAAACACCTAACATAAATACTTCACAAAAATATATGGGACGGATGCAAAGTTGCAAACTTTTCATATCACTTATATTTTTTAAGTTATTAGAAAACATTGGATATTTTGAAATTTGTACATGTAACACCCCGAAAAACTTATCGGGTAAAAATATGTTTATTTATGAGTGGAAAAAGGAGTTGGTATCAGTTAAACATATAATTATAAATTGTGTTTAGGGAAAAATACCTGTAAAGTCACGGTTTGGTAAAAAATTAAAATATATATACAAATGTTCGCACAACTTCTATCACTTTCTAATATTAAAGTTAAAACATGAGATCGTCCCTGTGGTTCTTGCGACACCTGGTCAGAAACAAGAACTTGCCAAAAAATTAAATTAATCAAGATCACAATCACTTTCTACATCTTCATCATTATCATATGCACCATCCATATATATATATATATATATATATATATATATATATATTGTACTACAACAATACATGTAGTGTTTATTCAATCAAAACCACAATACGCAATCCACAATATAAATCAAACAAGCAATACTCGTATTAATATCACTGGGTAAACCAAAACGTAAACAATCTAACTGGTTTCTTTAAAATATCAACCCATGAAATGCTCAAAAGTTGCATGTTTAATCAATACGAGTATCACTAAACATAATTGATCCACACTTTGACATATATTCTGATATCCAAATGCCAATGATGCTATCCAACTCATTTGCATTAAAGGGTTGTGCATTGTTCCAAGGAATCTATATGAAAGACAAAATGACAATGTTAGTTAGCAAAGAGAGATTTAGTGCAACTTACAAAATGCACATTATATTTTCCTATCACTTACTTTCTCGTGAAACTGGTGCTGCTGCTCAAAAAGGATAAATTGATGCATCCATTTCATAATGTAGTACCCGCACTTCCACTCTCCTTTTTGTTGTTGACACACTACATGTTAATAATTATAAGTAAACATTCAGCATACGAATAAAACAAAGATTGTCCAAAACCTGACCCGACCCAAACCTGCAGTCTAACTTTTCATCATACAATAAAACTAAAATTGTCAAAAACCTGACCTGACCCAAACCTGCAGTCCAACTTCTCTTTTGTTGCTGATACAATACTTCAGTAGCAAATGTATTACCAAATTATGTCATCTGATATAGAATCTGATACAGAAATAAATAAACTCAATTAGCAGCATCCGTTTTCAATGTCATATCCACACCCACATATTAAAATAAAAATACAAAAGGTTAATATATACATGTTTTACATCCCCATACCCATGTCCTTACAGCAGTAGCTACTAGCTAGTCATCAGCTTAAACAGAGAGCAGCAACTATTTCTTTTAGGATGCCACAACTAACTTCACCTCTAACAAAATGATTCTAATTTTATATTTCGTGACCATGTGTTATCATTACAAAGTAGTGTCTAAAAGGGTTTGCCTAGGGCAGCTTAAACGACTTTCACCACTTACCAAGTAATTGTTAAATAAAACATACTTAGAAAAGGAATCTTTTCAATCTTTTCTGAGCAAATTCATCGGTGGTATAATGATAACAGATTATTAGGATAAAACTTTATCAAAATCATATTAGCATCAAGATTATAAAAAATCTTAAGTCTGTTTAGTCTAACATAATCAGTACATACATTTATATTAACCCTTTTTTCTTCCATTCGATCCTTGTTTAGGTGATTGTCACTCAATGCCTTGGTCTGCTTAACACTTTCTTAAAACACTATTATCAAACTATTCTATAGATTCCATCACTACTAAAAATTCTCATGAAGACTATTGAGAAACTATTGATTTTTTTATATAAAGGCCTTCGAAGTTTCAATAATGATCTCCCTCATCAATGAAGTTTTTAAGTATATTCCTCTCACAGTCTCACTCACATATTCTTAAGCTTATAAAACTTGTTAATCAATAGAAATCAATCAAAGAGGCAAGTCAATAAAGGCTTCCCAAAGTAAGTGTTTACCAATAACGCGAGAAACTACATATCAGTATATCACAACATAAACAAAGATATATATAGCATGCGCGCCCACACAAAAAATTGCAAATTAGAATCTCTTTCTCAGGAAAATATTAACAACGCACTTGCACACGAAGACTTACAAACTAGAATCTCCACGTAAAACAACTACATAAACTATTGTGATTCTTACTTTCACCTAAGTCATTCTCGCAGAACCTAAACTGAAATCTTACAAAAGGTTGATTTTGTGATCATCTACCTTATTGTTTGATACATGCCATTTCAGCTAACTTTCATATACCAGAACATGCTATTCTACATCTCTACCATAACACAACCACCCTTTCCTATAAGAACACACAACTTCATTGAGCTACTTATCTATTAGTAGCAAAATCAGTTTACAAATATTAAGTCTATGGTTGAAAATCAAATTTTGAGCACAACCCAAATGCAAGAAACGAAAACCGTACAGTCAAAAACAAGAATCCAAAAAAGGGGATATCTACAGCTCTATTCACATATATAACTACAATACAATTAGTTCTTTGTAGGTTTTCAAGATTGATACTTAAAGCAGAAAAGGTGAAGTTTTGAGCACAACCCAGATGCAAGAAATGAAGAAAAACTTAAGAGAAAAGTTGAGGGTGTGGATACCTTGAGTGAAAAATTGAGAGCAACAGAAGGATAATAACGAAGAACACTACTTCCATTACCTCTCCAAAGAGATAAAAAGCCTTCATGTTTAACAGTTTTGAGAATGCAATCAATCATACCATTAAACCTTCTATGTTTACCACCAACAATTGCTATATTACTTTCCTGTGTTTGTAATAAAAGTTTTATTCTTCCATCAGATTCCGAGGGAAAAGCTGGAAACAACACCATGGATGAAACCGCATGAGACACTGATAATACTAGAAATCCACACAAAAATCGTGAAACCTTAGCACTAATTTTAACAAAAAGAAACATAAAGTCGTGAAACCCTAACACTAAGTTTAACAAAAAGAAAATTATTACCATAATAAAGGAGAGGTTCTGGCCGAAGGTGGAGGTGAATCGGCGGTTGTAGTTGGCGATGGTGGAGGTGGAAGTGACCAGATTTTGAATCGGTGATGGCGATGGTGAATCGGTTTTGTGGAAACAAATGGTAAAGACTCGATGGGGGGTTTTGGTGAAAGAAAACAATGAACGGTGGAAGCAAATAGTTTACAAAAAGATTGGGTTTTTGTTTTTTTTTTTGTGAAAGAAGGTGGAGGGAGGGAAATAATTGCTTGATTTTTCCCGTTCAAAACGAAAAGATCGGTTTCTTGTTCCTTTCGTCAAGACCGGTTTCTTGAAACAACAGGTTTCTTTTGTCCACCAAACGGACCGTTTTTATTTTAAATACCGGTTTCCGCTTCTGATTTAGGTGCGAATTCATAAAACCAGTCCCTATCCACTTTAGGAATCGGTTTTGTCACCCTCCTCAACAAACCGGTTTCTTATAAACCGACTAAATTAATACATCTAAACCGTTTTTAAGATTCAATGAATCTGGTCATTGTCTAGGTTGATTGAATCGGGTCATTTTGCATTGCCCTTATGACCCCACAAAAACGTGTAGCCTCTTGAACCTCACAATTTTGGTTGAGCCCGTTTATGTAGTAATTTAGTCGGGTATGCACTCTGCATCACCTACTCCGTGTTCACTAATCCATCAATCCACTAAAATATACAACATATTTGTCTACTCTATCTTTTCTTTTCGTAAAAAAATCAGGGAGCACTAACAACATCTACCTCAAGTAAAATTGACGGCACCAAATCACTTTCTCAAAACATCTCATACTCTACAGAGTACAAACTATAGTTAACAAACAAAACTGAACACAAACTTGATTTGCCATTTCTTTTGTTACCATCAACAACTCACTTTAAAACTACAGATTACATAAATCATCATATTTGATATATTTTGAAATTTTTGATATAAAGAACCAGCAAAACCAAAAAAAAAAAAACAGGGATAAATATCATGAAATGCTACTAACTTTTATCCAAAATCTATTGTGTGTAACCTACTTATGAATATGTGTAAGAATGCAAGTAATTTTTAAAAATGGATTTTTATGCACTTTGTTACCTGCTAAACCCTTAGCCGGTTAACAATAGATTTTTCTAAAACTATATGTACACATGGCATGCCAAGTCATAATTTTTTTATCCACATATATTATTTTTAATTTTGAACTTTTTTTTATATATTTATCTCTGGACTCATCATTCTTCATCAACACTCATCATCAAAATTATCATCCTAACCAAAAATCACAAACAAAATTAAAGATTTAAATCCACAAAATTAGTTTAAAGATTAAAACCCTAGTTTGAAAACACCAAACCAAAACGCTCTAGTGTTACCAGGAATCCGCACACTAAATCCGTAGAAACTGAGATCCAACTGTTTCACACAAATCTCCAAAGCTCCCACTAATTGCCAAACTCCCACTAGCTTCGATACTTCCCTACGTTAACAAACTCCCAAGAGTTCCCGACACTTTCAACAATATCCGAAAACTCAAACATTTGGACTTACACAGTTATCCGCCTCTAACCCACTTGAAAATTCTCAATTGATTCCTCTAGAAGATCCGCTCTATCGTTGAACCAAACATCAAGCAATACCCGAGCCCAGTCAAACGCATTCTATAACACCCCACGATTTCATCACATATTTTTTTTTTTATTTATTTATTTCGGAAGCGTTATCCCATTCAATAAAGTTTAAAGCATTTATATAAACTTTAAACCATTTCTAAGTATTATACTATTACAAACTTAAACATATATAGTTACAAAACAGATTTTCTATTTGAGTATTACTTCTAAAACATTTTAATCCGCAAAATGATCAGAGTTTCAGCCGTCAAACATTTCTTCAAACGATCACTAATTGCCCAAATATCCCAAAAGTTAACCTGCAAAAGTATGGTGGGGAATTAGCACGAAGCTAAGTGAATAAACTAAGTCTTACAATCTAACTTAGCATAACAATCAATTCACAACAATCAACTTCAAGAAACAATCAAATAGAGGATCGGTGGTTCTTGAGGTATCCTCAGTCTGCGGTGATCCTCCAAGAACACTTAATAATCAACTGCATGCCAATACAGAGATTTTACCGATAGTTTATTGCTATCTTTAATCAATATGGACTAATTCACAACAAATGTTCATCCAGTCCATAAAGATTAACCTATAGCAACTAAACCCAATATAATTGACCTCTATCATTCCAAACTATCATGGAATTAATCACTAGCAATCAAGTAATCTATCAATTAATAAATTCAATCAATCAATCTATTATTAAATCATCAATAAAGCATTCAATAATATAAACTTAAAATTGATGTAACTAACTGTTAACACCAAAATCAAATTGTGAGAATTAGTGTAACATCCTCAATTCGGGCCTAGAAGTTTTATAATGTCTCCTAATTTTAAATGATTATTTAAGTTATTAGGAAATAGTTTTGGTTTGATTTATTTGAAAATAAATAGGTAAAAGAGTCACATGATTTATTGTGACAAATGAAATATTATTTATTTTAAATTGTCGAACCTGACGGTAAAATAAAATATTTTGTCCCACGGATATTTTCAGGTTCCAGACAATAGATTTAGTACGGATATAAAATACCCACATATTAAAGTCGGTTGGTTTGGGGAAGCCGACTTAAACTCTTTTATTTCCCTAAAATTCAATTTATCTTCATCCTTGAGAATCTCTTGAGATAAAAACACTTTGATCAAATTAAAATCAACTAATTCCTTGATTTGAAGCAATACATCAGATTAGTATCATAATCATCATCTCTTTTCCTTCTAACATGTAAGTGTTCTCCTTCAAGACTAATTATGTAAACTTGGTTCTTGATGAGTTTTAATTAGGTATTGTTATATGTATGAAATTGTGAGATAAGTTAGTATTTACTGATTGTAAGGATACTAATGCTTAATTTTGATAATGATTCAAATTTCTTGATTGTTATTCAAGTTTGTTTGAGTAAGAATTGGTTAGGGTTAATGTTACATATATGAGTATATGATTATGTAGTAGATTGAAGTTGAAATTTGATGTTAGAAGATGTTGTTTATTGTTGTGCTATGTTTATGAATGATATTTGAGGTAATTTGATAGATAAAATCATGTATTGTATCTAAATTATGTAAACTTGGAGTTTTGGTTCGAGCTGAGAACTTGCAGAAAGTTACAGGGCATCTGGGCTTAGGACAGACAGCCGATCGGCTAGACTTCAGCCTAACGGCTAGACTTCAGCCTAACGGCTGAAATAGAACAAACTGATTTATGCATTTTATAATAGTCATAAAAGATGAACCGTAACTCCGTTTTTGACGTTTTTTATATCGTTGGAAAGGTAAAAGAGTCTACTTTTTGATGGTCATATCCTTGGAGTCTAAATATAAAAAGAATAAATTATTATTTTGGTCATTTGGGGACCGAAATTGACATTTTGGCATTTTCAAACCTTGTTTCGAGACTCTCTATGTTTCGGATTAGACTTTTACTTTTAGACAATAGAGATTACTTGAGTTGGGTAAATATGTTATGATTTGTAGTTTGATGTTATGTACAACTAGATGGTTATGTGTAAGTTGTCTTAAGATCATACACATATCTAAGTATATTATGAAGTAATATGGTATTAGTTATTGTTAGAAATTGATATTTGTTATATATAATCGTTTATGTATTTGAGTTATTGAATTTGTGTGTAAACTCTCGGATTTAGTTTGGAACAGAGTTGCAGGTCGTCTGGTTGGGTTAGTCAACTGATCGGCTGTGAGTATCCTAGCCGATCGGTTATATGCCTATTAGCCGATCGGGTTATTAAAGCCGAAAGGCTGAATTAGAACAAAACCATTACAGAAGCTTACAATAGAACGAAAGTCTCAAAAATGTTATGGTAGCCGATCGGTTATACTTGTGAGCCGATCGGGTAAAAAGGGGGGTTAGCTGATCGGCTATGTAGGGTGAACCGATCGGGTAAGGGTTAAAAATGAAGCAAATCAGTTTGATATTGTATTGTACTTGCAATGTATACATGTATGTTTAAGAAATTACGAAGTGGTACATTAATGTTATGATAACAAATTAGGAACTTATTATTGTGATAAAAACAGTATTTAGTTCCTTGAGTTATGTATTAATTGGAATAATGAGATGCTTACTTGTGTAATGTGGATTAATTAAGTAAGTAATATAATTTTGAGACAAGTTATTGACTTGTGTTGGTCTGTCGTGTTTACAGATTTCGAGAAGACTCAGTAACATTAGACCTCTAAGTGGACGCCTGAGGTATTGGTGAGTGGATCGATAACCCTCAGTTTGATTTAGTTGTAACAGGTTTGTTACAATGGGTAATTGTATTATTACTATTGTTTTAGTTACCATGATGATTGTGGTTTATTAGTAATAATACTGTTGATAGATGGATGACCTGTATTGCTGCCCTGATAAGTATGTGAAAATGTGATCATTTGTTGTATTGCCTTTGGGCATTGTTGATTTAGGGGCCAGCATGGGGCTGGGCTTGGGTTTGCTATTGGTTGGATAACACAGGGTCTTAGTACAAGTATTATTATCGTAGCCTGTGTTGTATGAGTAATAGCACCAAGTAGTCGGTTAAACCTCTGTATGGGCCTGCAGTTGGTTTTAAAGTGTTCTTTGAGAAGGTGTTACCTCATGAACCACCGGTCCTCTTTGACGTCAGTTGTTTGGGATGATGCCAGTTGATTGTGATGTGATAAGCTGTAAACAGATGAGTTGTGTGCATATAATTATTTGTTGTGCACAAGTTGTTATGCTAAGTCAGTCTGTTATTTATTGATTTACTCACTTAGCAGTTGTGCTAATCCCACCACTTTAAATACTTCTTGCAGGTTATGTTTTGGATATAATTGATTGAGCAAGAAGCTGTTGACTTGAAGGAATGTTTGACGATTATTGCTATTACTCTGATATCTGATTTGATAAAATCAGTAGTTTTGAGATTTTTATAACACCCAATAGTTGTATTTTGTTTTGTGTAATTATAATTTATATACATATGTTTGAAACAAGTTAGACTTTTGTATATAATATTAAAAGTTTGTTTTGGGACATACGCTTACGAGTTAAAATACATTATTATAATGTTTATCAAATGAGGGGTGTTATAAGTTGGTATCAGAGCATAAGTTTGGGTGAATTGAACAGTCGTAAGTGTTCAATCCCAAATCTAGAGTTGTGTTAGTCAAACATTCCATGATGTGGGATTTAGCTAAGTTGAGAAGTAGTTAGTTTATTGAGTACTAACGATTAACAAATTGCAAGTTTTTGTTGTTTTGAGTACAGATATGGCAGAACACGAGCACCCGACCAGTACCCTTGACGGTTCCCCTAGATTGGATGCCCCTCATACAGAGAACAGTTGTTTCTTTGCGACTTTTATGTCCTGTAAACCTTCAGAGTATTATGGAAGCTTTGATTCAGCTGTTACACTTGATTGGTTGCGGGATACTGAGAGAAGATTTGAGATATGTCAGTGTGATGAGAAATTTAAAGTTCCTTTTGCAGTTCAGCTTTTGAAAGGGCAGGCTATGTTTTGGTGGGATTCAGTTACAGCAAATCTGACATCACAACAGAAAGCATCTATTCAGTGGAGTGACTTTTATAATAAGGTATGTCTACAATATTGCTCTGAGTTTGATATGTCACGTGTTAGACAGGAATTTATGGGATTAAAGTTAACTGATGGGATGACGATTGATGAGTTGATTACTCAGTTTACCGAGAAACTGAGATTTGTACATCATTGGGTACCTAATGATAGAACAAAGATAGATCAATTTGTTGAAGCTTTACCACCTGAATATCGTACTACAGTGAGATTGGCAAATTCTCTGGCAGACGCTTTTGCTTTAGCTCGCTTAGTGGATAATGATTTACGCATTCAGAATAAACAGAATAAAGAAAAGATGTTATATCCAGTTGAAAGTGAATTATTGTGTAAAAGTAACTATAAAAGACAAAATAGAAAGTCAAGGAGTCAGAGTATTATAAATGATCGATCTCCCTGGTGTAACGATTGTAAAACTAGACATACGGGAAAGTGTACGTCTCAAACTATTAGGTGCATTAAATGTGGATTGATTGGACATAAAGTCAGAGATTGTGATTATCCCGAGAAAGTGTGTTGGAATTGTCAACGAGAAGATCATCACGCGGGGCAATGTCCAGAAAAGATAAGTCAGGGTTCGGGTTTGGTTGGTGCATCGTCTTCTTATGGCCATAAGCGAAGAAATCAACAGTCAGCAGCTGGCAGATTTTCTAATGACAGTTGATGACACTGTCAAGATAGATGACGTCGTTACAGGTACACGTGTATTTACCATGTGCTAGCATTTATTTATTTGCTTTGGAACTAGTTGTTTCCTTGATGCTTGATTGTTGTATGATAAAGTGAAAGTGACCCTAGTAATTTCTATTCTTTTAGAATAAAGATTGTTGATAAAATAATTTCTGTTATTGTATTAGTGACTGAAATTGAGTACTTGATTGAGGGTCATTGTATTTGATAAACTTTGTTGTGTCAACCCTTAGTTGAGGTAGGATTGACTTGAATTGGATAAATAAAAGTGATTATTAAAAGAAATTGATAAATATCCTTGTTGCATGAGTTGTGTGATTGGCTCGAAGTACTTGATGAAAAAGAGGTAAGGTTATGGAGTTCAGAAAGGCGGTGTGGATTTTATAAATCTGATGAATGACATATGTTGACATTTGAAAAGAGTTATTCTCGTCTGATGAGATTGTCGATGATTGTGAGGTTAAAGGATTTAATAATCCGGATGCGGAAATTTGTTAGTTGACATTGTAATTGCTTGATTGAAGTTGATTGATTTAGTCTATGACTTGAATTGAAATATGAACCTGTGTTGGGAATGGTTTTTGGAAACCTTTGAAAAGTGGATCATCTATGATTGAGATTATGATTTATTGAGAGTATAAATAAGTTTTCTTGGGTTAACTTTGAAATAACCAGCAGAAAATAATTTAAGTTCACAGTTTAACTTAATCATCAAAAATGCAACAGACAAACGCGATCCGGTCAGGTTTGGTGGGATCGCGTTCCCCTTAAGAAAAGTTTCTGTTACCGAATTACACTGAGTAACGCGATCATGAACAAGAGGCTGGATCGCGTTCGTCCATTGAAAACTTTCTGTAATTGATTTGCACTTGGTAACGCGATCCAGGTAAATGCTTGGGATCGCGTTCCCAAGAATAAAATCCGTCATAAATCATTTATAGCTAGTGAACGCGATCCTAGATAGGGTTTGGGGATCGCGTTGAGCTGTTCTTCAACTCAAGAACAGACCTGTTATTGTCCAGCTCGAACCAAAACTCAATTCATCACCAAAATGACATCAAATTCGAATTTGAAAGCTATCAAAGGCTCAAATAACTTCAAGTAACATCATATACCATATCTTAACCTAATTCAAACTTCTAATTCGCATAACTATCAACAAATACATTATTAAGGTGAAAACCCATTTTTACAAACAAGAACACTTACATAATCAATCCAAAGCAAAGATTCACTGATGATGATGATGGCAATGAAGTAATCACAACTCCAGATTAGATTATCTTGAATATGATTTTGATTTTAAATCTTGAATATGGTTTTGAATGGTAGTTGGGTGTTCTTGAACTTATTGTAAGTTTAGGAAATAAAGAAAAGAGGAGGTCGGCCTCTTTACTTAACCGACCCAATTATACGAGTAATTTATATCCGTCTTAAATATATTGTCTGGAACCTAAATTTTAAATACGAGAAAATTATTTTATTTTACCGTCACCTAAATTTATTTAAAGTAAACAATATTTCATTAGACATAATATTTCCTAAAACTTATTTTCCTATTGAATTTACAATCAAACACATATAATAATATAATTACTTATAACAGTTAAAGAATTTACCTGCTTCTCCTAGACCCGATTTGGGGATGTTACAAATCACCCCTCCTTAAGAAGATTTCGTCCCCGAAATCTAACTAGAAGCAAACAAACTAGGGTATCTAGCTCGCATACTTTCCTCCGCTTCCCAAGTGAGATCCGCACCCAAACTATGTTTCCACTTAACTAATACCATAGGGATTTTTTTCTTTCTTAATGTACTAATCTTTCTATCTAAAAGCTCAACAGGTTCTTCCACCAATTTCTTATTTGAATCCACACGAAGATCTTGCAAAGGAAGGATTTGAGATTGATCATCCACGTTACATTTTCTTAAATAACAAACATTAAACGTATTGTGAATACCAGCTAATTCAGGTGGAAGATCTAAAGAAACCGATTGATCATTAATTACTTGTCGGATCTTAAATGGGCCAATATATCGGGGAGCTAACTTCCCACGTTTACCAAATCTAATAACACCCTTCCATGGAGAAACTTTCAAATAAACAAGCTCACCAACAGAAAAAGAAACTGGTCGTCTACGTGGATCAGCATATTGTTTTTGTCTGTCTCGAGCTGCTTTTAACTTCTCACGAGCAATGGTAACCTTATCAGCAGTAATCTGGACGATATCGGGGCCCGCAAACTATTTTTCTCCTGCTTCTAACCAACACGTAGGTGTTCGACAACGGCGTCCATACAACATCTCATAAGGTGGCATACCAATACTGGAATGAAATGAATTATTATATGCAAATTCTATTAACGGCAGGTGAAAATCCCAAGAGCCGCCATACTCCAATACACATGCCCGCAACATATCCTCGAGAGTTTGAATGGTACGTTCTGACTGACCGTCAGTCTGAGGATGATACGTTGTACTGAGATTAATTCTGGTACCTAACTCCCGCTGCAAACTCTGCCAAAACCCAGAAACAAACCTGGAATCCCTATCTGACACAATCGATAATGGAATCCCGTGCCTCAAAACAATCTCATGAATATACAATTGAGCAAGTCTAGTCAACGATGTTGTCTCACTAGTGGCTAAGAAATGAGCACTTTTCGTCAGTTTGTCAACAATCACCCAAATCATATCATTACCTTTCTGCGTTCTAGGAAGTTTGGTGACAAAATCCATGGTAATATGTTCCCATTTCCACTCTGGTATCTCAAGCTGTTTTAAAGAACCATACGGTTTCTGATGTTCAGCTTTTACTTGAGAGCATATGTGACATGTTTCAACAACTCGAGCAACATCCAATTTCATTGTCGGCCACCAATACAATGGTTTCAAATCATTATACATCTTTGTGCTACCGGGATGAACAGATAATCTAGATTTGTGTGCCTCAGTCAAAATCAAATCACGAAGTCCCCCAATCAACGGAACCCAAACTCGAGACTGAAAAGTTTTTAATCCACGAGAATCATCAACCAATAAATTTCTTCGTTTCAATAAAATCTCAGATTTTAAATTATAATCCAACAAACCCTCTGACTGCGCCACTTTCAATTGAGAAATCAAATCACAAGAAATTTCCAAACGCATAAAGTAAATTCGATCAGGAGGTACTTTTCTGCTTAAAGCATCGGCGACCACATTAGCTTTACCCGGATGGTAACGGATTTCACAATCATAATCTTTAATTAACTCTAACCATCGACGCTGTCTCATATTAAGTTCTTTTTGAGAAAACATATACTGGAGACTTTTATGATCTGTACATACAACACATTTAGTACCGTATAGATAATGTCTCCAAATTTTCAAAGCAAACACCACAGCTGCAAGCTCTAAATCGTGAGTAGGGTAATTTCTCTCATGTATTTTAAGTTGGCGAGAAACATATGCAATAACCCGATCACGTTGCATTAAAAATGCGCCCAACCCAGCACGAGAAGCATCACAATAAACCACAAAATCATCAGAACCGTTAGGTAGGGCTAATACTGGAGCCTGACACAACAACTGTTTAAGAGTTTGAAAAGATAATTCTTGTTGATCACCCCACTCAAATTTAATATCTTTCCTAGTTAACTTAGTTAACGGGCCAGCAATTTTGGAAAAGTCTTTAATAAATTTACGATAATAACCCGCTAAACCAAGAAAACTTTTAATCTCAGACGGAGACTTAGGAACATTCCAATTCATAACTGCTTCTACTTTAGAAGGATCTACTTTGACACCATCCTTGCAAATAATATGACCAAGAAACTGTACCTCACGAAGCCAAAATTCACACTTAGAAAAATTAGCATAAAGATGTTCTCTTTTCAAAATCTCAAGAATCAATCTCAAATGATGTTCATGTTCAGACTCAGACTTAGAATAAATCAAAATATCGTCAATAAATACAATCACAAACTTGTCTAGAAAAGGTCGACATATTCGATTCATTAAGTCCATAAAAACAGCAGGAGCATTAGTCAATCCGAAAGGCATAACTAAAAATTCATAATGACCGTACCGGGTACGAAAAGCAGTTTTAGAAACATCTTCTTCACGAACTCGCACCTGATGATAACCGGATCTCAAGTCAATCTTAGAAAAATAAGATGATCCCTACAACTGATCAAATAACTCATCGATTCTGGGTAACGGGTATTTATTTTTCACTGTTCTCTTATTAAGCTCTCTATAATCAATACACATTCGAAGAGTACCATCCTTTTTCTTAACAAACAAAACCGGAGCACCCCACGGGGAAGAACTAGGTCTTATAAACCCTTTATCTAACAGTTCCTGAATTTGACCCATCATCTCACGGATTTCAGAAGGAGCTAATCTATAAGGAGACTTAGCTACATGAGTCGAACCAGGAATTAATTCTATTTGATATTCAACTTCCCTTACAGGAGGCAACCCAGGTAATTCATCAGGAAAAACTTCCGGGTAATTATATACCACCGGAATATCAGACAAAGTTTTCTTTTCTAACTGGCTATCTGTGACACCCATCCTTTAAAAACAATCATTAAAGTATAAATTACTACGGAAGCGTTATATTATTATATATATTTCACAAAACCTTGCCAGAAATTTTCACAAATATTTACACTATCCATTTACTACTAAATTAGATACAGTTACTTGTTTCCAAACCGGGTGCTACAGATTACAACACATTGTTTATAGCAAACTTAATCAGAGTCGCAAGTTTCAAACATTCCCATCATCAAATTCTCCTTCCTGACTACCCACATTATAAACATAATCCTGCAGGAAGTAAATTGAGGGATTAGCACGAAGCTAAGTGAATGGATAATCAACTACAATTCAATTTAGCTAGCAATTTGTTCACAACCAATAATGTAACAAATATCGTCAAGAGGAACGGTGGTTCCTAAGGACCCTGTGCCGGGTGGCCCTATCAGAACACTTAAATCAACTGTAGGCCAAAACAGTGATTAACCGCTAACTCATTGCTAATACTCATCAACACATGTATACAACCCTGTGTTGATCAACAATAGCAATCAAGTTCAACCCCCAATCTAGTTGACCTCTGGATTCAACACCCAACATACAGGCTAATCAATCAACCATATTAATGGCATATCATTTTAATTCAACATTCTATCAATAGTAATCCTATAATTACTGATTGAAAATCAAACTAACACAACCAAACCAAACTGTGAGTTTCAAATCCACTCACCGATACCTCCAGAATCGCTACACTCAGTTACTAATCACTGAGCCTTTGGGGTATCTGAAACATCACATAACGCACAAATTAGTAGCTTGTCATCAATAATTAATGCTTATATAAATGACTAACATACACAAGTATTAGCAATATTACTCTACTTCAAACGCAAGTATCAATACCATATATATATATATATATAGTATGCACTCAAGTTCACAAATCATCACAATCATCAAAATACTACAGACAAACGCGATCCAGGGTTCAAATGAATGGGATCGCGTTCCTCTTTAAGAAAGTTTCTGTTATCAAAATACACTAAGCAACGCGATCTGGAACAAAGGGATGGATCGCGTTTCCCTTTGTAAAATCCACTTATACCGTTTTGTACTAAGCAACGCGATCCGAGAAAGTAAAGGCTGGATCGCGTTCACCTTTGGAAAACTTTCTGTAACCAATTTGCACTTGACAACGCGATCCAGATGAATGCTTGGGATTGCGTTCCCAAGAACAAAACTCGTCCAACTCAATTTAAAACTGAGGAACGCGATCCGGGCTAGGGTTCTGGGATCGCGTTGAGCTGTTCTTCAGCCCAAGAACAAACCTGCAACTACACAGCTCGAACCAAACTCACAAATTCATATCTTTTGCATACTAACTCATACAAACAACGAATTTAACTTCAAATAAACATCATACCACATGTAGCAACTTCAACAACATCAATTACAACATATATCATCTATCAATTCATTTAAATTCGTATTTGACCTAATCTCACAACACAAGTTTATCAACAAACACTTCACTTACACTTTGAAGAAGATGATGATATTTAGAAAGATGAAGAACTCAAGATTTCAGCTCCAATTTACTAACTCTTAACCACAATTCTAGCAAGTGGTAATGTTCTTGAAGTTTTTGAGTTTTGATCTTGCAAGTGATGTGAACAAATTAGATAAGATAACACAAAAGAGGAGGTCGGCCTCTTTTAACCGACTTACTTTATTCGGTTATTTTATGCCCGTCTTAAATCTATTGTCTGGAACTTAAATACTACTCGCGAAAAATCTAGTTTATCATACTGTCAACTTAAGTAAATTAGAACAATCACCAATTTACTATCCACAATAAATCCTGGGATCTATTTATCTAAGTTTTACGATAAACAATAATATCAATTAATTTCTCATATAATTAAATAATGAATTAAAAAAATAGAAATTACCAGGCTCGTCAAGAGGATGTTACAAATCTCCCCTCCTTCAAGAGATTTCGTCCTCGAAATCTAAACTAAATCAAACAATCCAGGATATCTAGATTTCATAGATTCCTCGGACTCCCAAGTCAAATTAGAACCTAAACTGTGTCTCCATTTGACTAACACCATAGGAATTTGTTTCTTTCTAAGTTTAGTCACTTTCCTATCTAAGAGTTCAATAGGTTCTTCAACTAACTTCTGATTTTGATCAACCTTCAAGTCTTGCAGAGGAAGAATCTGAGACTGATCTTCAACATTACACTTCCTCAAATAACAGATATTAAACGTGTCATGAATACCCGCAAGTTCAAGAGGAAGATCCAATGAAACTGATTGATCGTTAACTACTTGACGAATTCTGAAGGGACCAATATATCTAGGTGCCAATTTACCTCTTTTCCCAAATCTAATAACACCTTTCCACGGAGAAACCTTAAGATAAACAAGCTCTCCTTCAGAAAATACAACTGGTCGTCTATGTGGGTCTGCATACTGCTTTTGTCTATCACGAGCAGCTTTCAATTTCTCACGTGCAATTGCCACTTTATCTGCGGTTATCTGAACAACATCAGGTCCTGCAAACTGTTTCTCTCCAGCCTCTAACCAACATACAGGTGTTCTACAACGACGTCCATACAACATTTCATATGGAGCCATGCCAATACTGGAATGATAAGAATTATTGTAAGCAAATTCTACTAAGGCCAAATGAGAGTCCCAAGAACCGCCATATTCCATAACACATGCACACAACATATCCTCAAGTGTTTGAATCGTACGTTCTGATTGACCATCTGTTTGAGGATGATACGCTGTACTAAGATTTACTCTGGTACCCAACTCCTGTTGTAAACTCTGCCAAAAATGTGAAATAAAACGAGAATCTCTATCTGACACAATTGATAATGGAATACCATGTCTCGAGACAATTTCATTAACATACATTTGAGCAAGTTTAGTCAAAGACACTGTTTCATTTGCAGCAAAAAAAATGAGCACTTTTAGTTAATCGGTCGACAATAACCCAAATCATGTCATTACCTTGAGATGTACGCGGAAGTTTAGTTACAAAATCCATAGTCAAGTGTTCCCATTTCCACTCTGGAATTTCTAATTGTTTCAACAACCCGTACGGTTTCTGGAGTTCTGCTTTTACTTGAGCACATATATGACAATTACTAACAAATCTTGCTATGTCAGTTTTCATTGTAGGCCACCAGTACAAAAGCTTCAAATCATTATACATCCGAGTGCTACCAGGATGGACAGACAATCTAGACTTATGGGCTTCATTCAGTATAATATCCCGAAAACCACCAAACAAAGGAATCCAAATACGAGACTGAAAAGTCTTTAATCCTCTAGAATCGTCAACTAACAAGTCTTTTCTTTTCAACATAATCTCTGATTTCAAATTTTGATCCAATAAAGCTTTCAACTGTGCAGCTTTAATTTGATCCACTAAATCAGAGGAAATATCAACTTTCAAGTAATAAATTCGGTTAAAAGTACCTTTTCAACTCAATGCGTCTGCAACTACATTTGCTTTTCCTGGATGATAACGTATTTCACAATCATAATCTTTGATTAATTCTAACCATCTTCTTTGACGCATATTTAATTCTTTCTGAGAAAACATATACTAGAGACTCTTATGATCAGTACAAATAACGCATTTAGTACCATATAAATAATGCCTCCAGATTTTCAAAGCAAACACAACCGCTGCCAGTTCTAAATCATGTGTGGGATAGTTCTTTTCATGTGGTTTCAACTGACGAGAAGCATAAGCAATAACACGGTCTCGCTGCATCAAAACACAACCCAAACCAGCAATCGATGCATCACAGTAAACAACAAAATCTTCAGACCCATCTGGTAGTGTTAATACAGGAGCCTGACATAACAACTGTTTCAGAGTCTGAAAAGCTGTTTCCTGTTGTTCCGTCCACACAAATTTTTCATCCTTACGGATCAATTTAGTTAATGAATTGGCAATTTTAGAAAAGTCTTTTATAAACTTCCAGTAATAACCCGCCAAACCAAGAAAACTCTTTATTTCTGAGGCCGACTTTGGAACTTTCCAATTCATTACAACTTCAATTTTTGAAGGATCAACTTTAACACCGTCATTACAAATAATATGACCTAAAAACTGCACTTCCCGAATCCAAAATTCACATTTAGAAAACTTTGCATATAATTGTTCTCTCTTCAACGTTTCTAACACTAACCTCAAATGCATTGCATGTTCGGATTCGGATTTAGAATAAACAAGAATATCATCGATAAATACAATCACAAATTTATCCAGAAAAGGTCGACATACACGGTTCATCAAATTCATAAAAACTGTTGGAGCATTAGTCAAACCAAATGGCATAACCAGGAATTCAAAATGACCATACCTAGTTCGAAAGGCAGTTTTAGGAATATCCGGTTCACGAACACGAACTTGATGATAACCGGATCTTAAATCAATTTTAGAATAAAACGAAGATCCTTGCAACTGATCAAACAAATCATCTATTCTGGGCAAAGGATATTTATTCTTTACCTGTTCGATTATTCAATTCCCTATAATCAATGCACATTCGAAAAGACCCATCCTTCTTTTTCACAAACAAAACTGGTGCACCCCAAGGTGAAGAACTAGGTCTAATAAAACCTCTATCCAATAACTCCTGAATCTGATTCATCATTTCACGCATTTCAGACGGAGCTAATCTATAGGGAGCTTTCGCTACAGGCGAAGAACCAGGAACAAGTTCAATCTGATATTCAACTTCCCTAACCGGTGGTAAACCAGGTAATTCATCAGGAAACACCTCTGGATATTCGGAAACAACCGGAACATCAGGAAGAGATTTCTTTTCTAACTTAGCATCGATCACATAAGCTAGGTATGAACCACAGCCTTTGGACAAAGATTTCCTAGCTTTCATCATGGAAATTAGAGGAACACTCCCACTATCCCGTTCTCCTCGAGCCATAACGTATGACTCTTCAGAGATTGGGATTCTAATCAACTTATGGTGGCAATCTATACTTGCTTTAAACTGACTTAACCAATCCATGCCAATAATCACATCAAAACTAGGAATCGGCATTAACAGAAATGAAATTGGAAAAGTCTGACCATCTATCACAATATGGGCTCTAGTCACCGAGGTGGTAATAGGAACTAATTTGCCACTAACAATTTCTACTTCTAAGGGCTTAGTTATCACAGTAGGAATTAGTTTCAACTTATCACAGAAACACACAGATATAAAGGAACAGTTTGCTCCAGAATCAAATAAAACACGTGCTGGTACAGAGTTTATAAGAAAAGTACCAGTTATGACATCATCTGTGTGAACAGCCTCATCTACTGTCATCTGAAAAGCCCTACTCAACGCTGGTGGAGGATTCTTCCGCTTTTGACCGGAAGATGACGAGCTAACAACCAACCCAGAACCCTGTCTCTTAGCCTCAGAACACTGATTTGCACGATGACCTTCCTTATGACAATTCCAACACACATAGGTAGGAAAAACACAAGCCTTTGCTTCATGACCAATTGCACCACATTTCACACATCTAGTGGTTTGCACAGAACACGGCCCAACATGTCTAGCTCTACATTTAATACACCAATTGGGACGATCAGAAATACTACTACGACTCTCTTGTTTCTTATTCTGTTGATTTCCTTGCCACCGTTGCTTACCCTTGCTAGAAGAATCACTCCTATATTTCTGTGAAACCATTTCTCTATTTGATGCCTCTTGAGGTCTCAAATCACTGTCAACTGACCGAGCTAACATAAAAGCTTGAGAAAGAGAGCCCGCCAACCTCACTGAAGTTCGATAATGATTAGGTAATGTACCCACAAACTGTTCAATTCTGGTTCTCTCATCAGGAACCCATTGCTGAACAAACCTAAGTTTCTCTGAAAATTGATTAATCAAATCATCCATTGACATTTTATCAGTTAATTGTAAATCCATAAATTCCTTCCGAATCCGAGCTATATCAAAGTTTGAACAATACTGCTTACAAACTTCATTATAAAAGTCAGACCATCGGATAGATGCTCTCTGTAAAGGAGATAATACCGAAGTAATTGAATCCCACCAATTCATAGCTGGGCCTTTTAAAAGTTGAGTTGCATAAGGAACCTTTAGTTCTTCCTCACATTGACAAACTTCAAATTTCTTTTCAATATCCCTCAACCAATCCAAAGTTACGGAAGGATTTGTACTACCAGAATACACAGAAGGATTACTACTCATAAAGGTTTTAAAAGAACACACCTTTTGTTTTGGTGGTACTATAGTGCTAACTACAGGATGAGATGATTCAGCCTCTTTTTGTTATTTGCACATTCTCAGTGCTTGATTTTCCTCTTCCAAATGAAGTAGATACTCATCTCTTTCTAATTCTTCTCTAGCATGGAAAGAAGTACCAGTGTGCTCAGTCCGGTCATTATGAGTCTCAACAGTAACTTCCGGCCTTGATTCATTATTAGGGTTAACGGGTGGTTGCTCGTTATCCGCCATGTCTGTAATCACAACAACAACTCACCAATCGTTAATCGTTAGCACCTATCCCACTAACAGATTCCCATTCAGTACCTAATCCCATTCCCAGGAATGTTTGACACTTCGCAATTCAAAGTTTAGGATTGAATCTCCCATCAGATTCAATTCACCCAAACTATAGCTCTGATACCAAATTGTGACACCCATCCTTTAAAAACAATCATTAAAGTATAAATTACTACGGAAGCGTTATATTATTATATATATTTCACAAAACCTTGCCAGAAATTTTCACAAATATTTACACTATCCATTTACTACTAAATTAGATACAGTTACTTGTTTCCAAACCGGGTGCTACAGATTACAACACATTGTTTATAGCAAACTTAATCAGAGTCGCAAGTTTCAAACATTCCCATCATCAAATTCTCCTTCCTGACTACCCACATTATAAACATAATCCTGCAGGAAGTAAATTGAGGGATTAGCACGAAGCTAAGTGAATGGATAATCAACTACAATTCAATTTAGCTAGCAATTTGTTCACAACCAATAATGTAACAAATATCGTCAAGAGGAACGGTGGTTCCTAAGGACCCTGTGCCGGGTGGCCCTATCAGAACACTTAAATCAACTGTAGGCCAAAACAGTGATTAACCGCTAACTCATTGCTAATACTTATCAACACATGTACACAACCCTGTGTTGATCAACAATAGCAATCAAGTTCAACCCCCAATCTAGTTGACCTCTGGATTCAACACCCAACATACAGGCTAATCAATCAACTATATTAATGGCATATCATTTTAATTCAACATTCTATCAATAGTAATCCTATAATTACTGATTGAAAATCAAACTAACACAACCAAACCAAACTGTGAGTTTCAAATCCACTCACCGATACCTCCAGAATCGCTACACTCAGTTACTAATCACTGAGCCTTTGGGGTATCTGAAACATCACATAACGCACAAATTAGTAGCTTGTCATCAATAATTAATGCTTATATAAATGACTAACATACACAAGTATTAGCAATATTACTCTACTTCAAACGCAAGTATCAATACCATATATATATATATATATAGTATGCACTTAAGTTCACAAATCATCACAATCATCAAAATACTACAGACAAACGCGATCCAGGGTTCAAATGAATGGGATCGCGTTCCTCTTTAAGAAAGTTTCTGTTATCAAAATACACTAAGCAACGCGATCCGGAACAAAGGGATGGATCGCGTTTCCCTTTGTAAAATACACTTATACCGTTTTGTACTAAGCAACGCAATCCGAGAAAGTAAAGGCTGGATCGCGTTCACCTTTGGAAAACTTTCTGTAACCAATTTGCACTTGACAACGCGATCCAGATGAATGCTTGGGATCGCGTTCCCAAGAACAAAACTCGTCTAACTCAATTTAAAACTGAGGAACGCGATCCATGCTAGGGTTCTGGGATCGTGTTGAGCTGTTCTTCAGCCCAAGAACAAACCTGCAACTACACAGCTCGAACCAAACTCACAAATTCATATCTTTTGCATACTAACTCATACAAACAACGAATTTAACTTCAAATAAACATCATACCACATGTAGCAACTTCAACAACATCAATTACAACATATATCATCTATCAATTCATTTAAATTCGTATTTGACCTAATCTCACAACACAAGTTTATCAACAAACACTTCACTTACACTTTGAAGAAGATGATGATATTTAGAAAGATGAAGAACTCAAGATTTCAGCTCCAATTTACTAACTCTTAACCACAATTCTAGCAAGTGGTAATGTTCTTGAAGTTTTTGAGTTTTGATCTTGCAAGTGATGTGAACAAATTAGATAAGATAACACAAAAGAGGAGGTCGGCCTCTTTTAACCGACTTACTTTATTCGGTTATTTTATGCCCGTCTTAAATCTATTGTCTGGAACTTAAATACTACTCGCGAAAAATCTAGTTTATCATACTGTCAACTTAAGTAAATTAGAACAATCACCAATTTACTATCCACAATAAGTCCTGGGATCTATTTATCTAAGTTTTACGATAAACAATAATATCAATTAATTTCTCATATAATTAAATAATGAATTAAAAAAATAGAAATTACCAGGCCCGTCAAGAGGATGTTACACTATCTATCACATAGGCCAAATAAGAATCACATCCCTTAGATAGAGATTTCCTAGCTTTCAACAAAGAAATAAACGGTAAACTACCCCTTTCACGTTCTCCTCGAGCCATGATATATGACCCGTCAGAAATCGGAATTCTTATAATCTTTTTGTGACAATCAATATTGGCTTTATTCAAACTTAACCAATCCATACCAATAACTACATCGAAACTAGGAATTGGCATTAACAAAAAGGAAATTAGAAAGTTATGACCCTCAATAAGTATACTAGCTCCAGCTACCAATGTGGTAACAGGAACTAATTTACCATCGGCAATCTCAACTTCTAAAGGTTTAACAATCAAAGAGGGAATCAATTTCAGTCTATCACAAAATTTTGCAGTTATAAATGAACAGTTGGCACCAGAATCAAACAATACACGAGCTGGTACAGAATTAATGAGAAAAGTACCCGTAATAACATCTTCAATGACGACAGCTTCATCAACTGTCATTTGAAAAGCTCGACTAGCAGCTACTGGTGGATTCTTCCTTTTTTGACCAAAGGATGACGAACCTTTACCCGCACCCATACTCTGTCTTTTCGCCTCTGGATAATCCCCTGCACGATGACCCTCTTTATGGCAATTCCAACACACGCTATTAGGATAAGTACAATCTTTTGCAGCATGTCCAAAAATTCCACACTTAACACACCTAGATGTCTGGGAAGTACAAGGACCATTATGCCTAGCTCGACATCTATTACAATAATTACTATCCGTCGGAATACCAGAATTCAATCTCCTATTTTTTTGACTACCTTGCCCTTTCTGCTTAACGGAAGAATCTGCTTTATTTCTTTGTGAATACTTCTCTTTATTCAATACTCTTTTAGCTAAAATATCATCATCAACCGAACGAGCTAAATCATAAGCTTGAGTAAGTGAACCTGCTAACCTAACTGAGGTACGGTAATCAGGGGGTAAAGTTTTCACAAAATGATCAATCTTAGTCCGATCAATCGGAATCCACTGTTGTACAAATCGCAATTTATCAGAAAACTGCTTAATTAACTCATCAATTGTCATCTGATCAGTCTTTTGTAAGTCAAGAAATTCTTGTCTAATACGGGAAAGATTATACTCGGAACAGAATTGCTTACAAACCTCGGCATGAAATCCGGCCATCTAATAGCACTCAACTGTTGTGGAGATAATGGTGCCGTAATCGAATCCCACCATGACATAGCTTGACCTTTTAACAATTGTATCGCATAAGGTACTTTGTCCTCCTCCTCACAATGGCATACATTCAATTTTCTCTCTACATCACGTAACCAATCTAAAGTGACTGTAGGATCATTACTTCCAGAATATCCGGAAGGATTGCAAGACATAAAGGTTTTAAGGGAACAACCTTTCCTCAATGGCTGAAATGATGAAACAACAGGTATTTGATAACCAGAGAAACTAGACGAAGAAAAAGGACCCGAAGTCTGATAAGTATAACCCTGTTGGTGCAGCTGTGAAGCAAAAGGTATAGATACCGGAATCCGTGTAGAAAATACAATAGGGGGAACATTAGTCTCAATCGACGGGTGAGTATAAATAGGTTGTTGAGAAGACCCAGCTTGCTCCCTCTGAAGTTCCAAACCCGATTCTCCAATCTCATAATATATTCATGATCAGTTTCAGTTTCCCCACCAGCTAAATTAGATGTACCATTATGACCCTGATTCTCTGGTGGTGCATTTGTTTGCAAAGTATTGTTAAGAGTATGGGAAGGTGGCTCATTATCCGCCATATCTGAAATCACATCATATCTCAACATTCATTAATTGTTAATACTAGCAAACTAACCGAATATCCTATCATGACTAATCCCCATCCCAAGAAACGTTTGACCCACATGACTAAGTTTAGGATTGAACACTTTAAAATGTTCAATTCCCCTAAACCACGCTCTGATACCAACTTATAACACCCCACGATTTCATCACATATTTATTTATTTATTTATTTATTTATTTATTTCGGAAGCGTTATCCCATTTAATAAAGTTTAAAGCACTTATATAAACTTTAAACCATTTCTAAGTATTATACTATTACAAACTTAAACATATATAGTTACAAAACAGATTTTCTATTTGAGTATTACTTCTAAAACATCTTAATCCGCAAAATGATCAGAGTTTCAGCCGTCAGACATTTCTTCAAACGATCACTAATTGCCCAAATATCCCAAAAGTTAACCTGCAAAAGTATGGTGGGGAATTAGCACGAAGCTAAGTGAATAAACTAAGTCTTACAATCTAACTTAGCATAACAATCAATTCACAATAATCAACTTCAAGAAACAATCAAATAGAGGATCGGTGGTTCTTGAGGTATCCTCAGTCCGCTGTGATCCTCCAAGAACACTTAATAATCAACTGCAAGCCAATACAGAGATTTTACCGATAGTTTATTGCTATCTTTAATCAATATGGACTAATTCACAACAAATGTTCATCCAGTCCATAAAGATTAACCTATAGCAACTAAACCCAATATAATTGACCTCTATCATTCCAAACTATCATGGAATTAATCACTAGCAATCAAGTAATCTATCAATTAATAAATTCAATCAATCAATCTATTATTAAATCATCAATAAAGCATTCAATAATATAAACTTAAAATTGATGTAACTAACTGTTAACACCAAAATCAAATTGTGAGAATTAGTCCACTCACCGATACCTCAGCAGTTGCAACACTCAGTTTCTTATCACTGAGTCTTTGTTTTATCTGAAATATCGCACAATAACAAATTAGTAACTTATCATTAACAAAATAGTATTTACAATTTTGATAAATCTCACACATAAATAACCATATAATACATATGTATAGGGTATATATTTAAGTTCACAGTTTAACTTAATCATCAAAAATGCAACAGACAAACGCGATCCGGGTCAGGTTTTGTGGGATCGCGTTCCCCTTAAGAAAAGTTTCTGTTACCGAATTACACTGAGTAACGCGATCATGAACAAGAGGCTGGATCGCGTTCGTCCATTGAAAACTTTCTGTAATTGATTTGCACTTAGCAACACGATCCAGGTAAATGCTTGGGATCGCGTTCCCAAGAATAAAATCCATCATAAATCATTTATAGCTAGTGAACGCGATCCTAGCTAGGGTTTGGGGATCGCGTTGAGCTGTTCTTCAGCTCAAGAACAAACCTGTTATTGTCCAGCTCGAACCAAAACTCAATTCATCACCAAAATGACATCAAATTCGAATTTGAAAGCTATCAAAGGCTCAAATAACTTCAAGTAACATCATATACCATCTCTTAACCTAATTCAAACTTCTAATTCGCATAACTATCAACAAATACATTATTAAGGTGAAAATCCATTTTTACAAACAAGAACACTTACATAATCAATCCAAAGCAAAGATTCACTGATGATGATGATGGCAATGAAGTAATCACAACTCCAGATTAGATTACCTTGAATATGATTTTGATTTTAAATCTTGAATATGGTTTTGAATGGTAGTTGGGTGTTCTTGAACTTATTGTAAGTTTAGGAAATAAAGAAAAGAGGAGGTCGGCCTCTTTACTTAACCGACCCAATTATACGAGTAATTTATATCCGTCTTAAATATATTGTCTGGAACCTAAATTTTAAATACGAGAAAATTATTTTATTTTACCGTCACCTAAATTTATTTAAAGTAAACAATATTTCATTAGACATAATATTTCCTATATTTTCCTATTGAATTTACAATCAAACACATATAATAATATAATTACTTATAACAGTTAAAGAATTTACCTGCTTCTCCTAGACCCGATTTGGGGATGTTACACATTCTATCCGACATCTTATACAACCAATATCTTAAAGTCTAGGAGCTCTAACATGCCTAATCATTCCAAGAACATAGAATACTCGACCAAAATTATGGTCTCCCGTTTCAACCCACGAGCGATGACAAAACTAACTTTGACACCCTTCACTATCGATTACCAAAACGGACGTGGTACCGTTTATTACCCATATACCTTTGATGTAACGCAAAAAGTCATGTTTTTACGTACATATTTCTACACTTTTTAGGCTATTCTTTGGTGAAAATATTTCAAAACAATCATTTCTCACTAAAAATCACTAAGATAGTCTAAATATAGACGCTGAAACAAAAATCGGTAAAAATGCTTAATTAACACGCAAATCAAGATAAATTCAATCACCTTAAATATTTCCTTCTTAATTTTCTTATGAGATCAATTTGTTAATTTTCTTTTTGCAACAACATAAAAAGTTCTCATGAAAGGCAATGTAAAAAGCTTAAATGATAAAAAGCTACCATCAAAGGCTTATTTTACTGCAATATAATTTTTATACCAACTTAGTTTTAAATACATATACATAATTTTGGTAAAAAAAAATTTATATATAAAAAAAAGTCTTTAACCCATCGGAAAATGTCTTTACATGTTTTTTTTTCCATTAAAAAAAATTGAATTGAAGATACCCTATGAGAATTTGTTAACAACCGCCCTTAATTGACACACCAATTCAACCTCAATACTATACCTAACATGTATATATAACTATATTAAGTTACCTATTATATTTATAAGTAACATACATACTTTAATATTCCTTATTATATTTCTTATATACAAATTTTATATCATATCACTAGTAAACACAGTATTTTTCATGACTTTTAAAATTGGTAATTTGTTTTAAAGGTAGTATCCTCATTAATGATCACCTTGCCCATACTCTTTTTGACTTTTTGCCACTTCCATACACCTTTCACCATATTTATATTTGCTAAGAATATAATAGTCATGTTCTAAGGTTTTAAGAGTTGCTACAGAGAAGGTGAGTTTGCAACACGTTATAAACAGTTCAATTACCTTTGGTAATTGCTGTAGCTTCAATATATGTATGGACTTTCGATATATGTGTATAACTTTCAGTTTTACTCTTTTATTTTGTATCGTTTATAGTATTAGAAAATGTGGGTGACACTATATGAGTGATGTTTACTTTTTTTTTTTCCTTCCCCTTTCTTTTTCTTGTTTTCTTGTGTTGCTTCTTAATTTCGTTATCATCGTATTACTATTTACGATTACAATTAAAGAAAGCACCTTTTAGTTTAGCGATGAATCTCTAACATGTTATTACAAGAATAGAAACATAACATTCACATATTGAACCTTCTAATATTTTTAAACACAAAACTGTATGTTTGACAAACTAGCTTGTAGTTGAAACCGAAAGATTATAGCTGAAGTTTAAATTTGAAGATGTTAGTTGAAGTTTATTTTTTACAAGTGTTTGACAAAAGTGGTTAGTAATTAGAGTTTAAATATGTGAATTGACATTAACAGGAAAAAACACATAATACTTTGTAATACTCCCTTCGTCTCAGTCAAAGTTTTTTTTAGAACAATGAACTTTATTAAAAACAAGGACTCTGTAGCAAGGAGCTAGAAGAGAAATTACAAAGACTTTTTTAGCCAAGAAATCCAACAATTAACTTTACGACCTCTACATTTAAGTCAAGAAAAAGAACAAATATGAATGGAATCGAAAAGGTCACTCTTCCTCATATGATGAGAATTAAAAGTAACACTATTTTGATACCACCATTGAACCTACAAAGAAGTTGCAGTAATGATGAGAATTAAAAGTAACACTATTTCGATACCACCATAGAACCTACAAAGAAGTTGCAGTGATGACATACACACAGTCCTTAGAATCTTTTGAAGCTCTCCAATCATCAATCCAATGTATCCAATCGAACCAAGAGGAGAAGCTAAACATATTAATTTCGTTCCACACTCGTATAAGACTCCAAATATTGCTAGTCGTATCACACCCAAAGAAGATGCGGTCATTTGACTCCACACCCATGCTACACAATGGACATGCAATAGATGATTGGAGAGCTTCAAAGTGTTCATTTTAACTTTGCAAACAGTTTTAGAATTCTTCATTAACGAAATTTTTTACCAATCAAATAACATATTTACCTGTTAAAATCTTGTTCGATTAGTTAAAATATAAAAATAAACTTTTATTTGTGACATCCTAAAATAGTGATGTGTATAGCGGGGGAGCGATGGAGTATTTATATAGTTTCTTTTAATTTTTGTTAACGAAACAACTACACTCTAACTCTGAAAATACAATTGTCGTACCTAAAATATAATCAACGAGAAGTAGCAATTAAACTTAAACAATTATACATAATTACACAGCAGTAGAGTAATCAAAATGAGGTATCTAACTTGCTGCTATATTCATGAATGGATTATGTAGCTGGTGGTGAACTCTATTTCAAGATCTGCAGTGCTGCAAATTCATTTGGTTCAAAATGAGATATATAACTTGATCACTTCATCTCTTGTATAATTGGAACCCTAAAATACCAACACATGATAATGATTTATCTGAAAACCTAATAATTTTGAATTTTTCTGTATATTATATCCAATTTCATAATTATTAGCTATCCTCAGTTGATTTTTAATTTATTTTTGAACATTAGGAGTTTCATGACTTTGACTTTGAAAGTCAAATATTAGGTTATTGTAAGTTTGATGTTGTAAATAATCACCTTTAGTTAATTATCCACTAATTATGTAATAATCTGGTGTTTAGTATTCTACACTGAAAAATTAGTGGTTTAAAACTTCAATTGTACTACTATAGTAATTTTCAGGCATGTAGTAAATTTTATCTTTATTAACTTTGTTGTAGTGCAGCATAGTTGAACTCATATGGAAGGAAATGAAGAAGTCAACAAATGGGTGATGATGTTACATATGAATTAAAGCGTTGAATTCAGGTACTTCTGCAAGCTGTTATTATTTTGCATAGATATATATTTGTTGTACGTATGAAGCTTAATATTTTAGTCAAGTTGGTTCCATCATGTTTCAAGTTGTTACATTGATTCTATAAGCAGTCTTGCGTGAAGGTGTAACTTATTTTTGAAATTTGCTTCGTTTGTGTTTCTGTGAAAATGTATGTAGTGCTAGACAAATTAGTAGTCTTTATGGTCAGCTGCAATGGATATAAGCCTATAAGGTTGGTTGGTTACCAGAGGAAGGGCAAATAGAAAGACTTGTTGTTACTTAGGGACCATTTTAATTCCCATGAGTCCTTTTTTTAGCAAGTTCACAGTTATTTCCACACGATATCGGTGGTGGTGATAGCGTTTAGTGGAGGGCCAAAGAAGCTGAACAATGGGGTCAACAAGTCAATGTTCCAAAATCTGTCATTTTCGCGATTGGACATTGACTTGAAAGTTTGCACTGTGGTCCTTGTCAAGCCTGATCTGTGTGATGGAAAATTGGAAGGCTTGGTTAATTTACCTGAATTGCTATTTATTTCACTAGCGGGCGGAGTTAACCATTAAGACCATCACCCTTTTCAAGCATAAACAACATCTCACTTTCATCTTTCCAAATGGCCTTGGTGTTATCTATCTTCTTAAGGCTATTCTTCCTTTTAGTTACCGAAGGATCTCTGGTTGATGAGTCCATCTCCTTTAATATCAGCTTAAATTCCTCATTGACTCCTCACACAAACCCTTCATGGCTTTCACCTTCAGGACTTTTTTCATTTGGTTTCTACCAGCAAGATGATGGTTTTGCAGTCGGGATATGGCTGGCAAGTAAACCGAATATCACAGTTGTTTGGACTGCAAATCGTGATGACCCACCACTATCCTCAAATAGTACCATTGAACTCACTGGAGGTGGTTGGTTGCTTCTGCGGACCATTAATGGTGAGAACAACATCACAGAACAGTTCTATCCGGCAACCTCAGCTTCTATTTCTGATTCTGGTAATTTTGTACTATACAATCACTCTCATGTCATTTGGGAAAGCTTTGATCATCCATGTGATACGATAGTAGGAGGGCAAACACTAGCTGCATCGAAGATGTTAGTCTCTAGTGTATCGACTTCACAGCACTCGAGTGGACGTTTTGTACTGTATATGCAGTATGATGGAAACCTTGTGGCTTACCCTCATAACAGTCCCATGTGGGCTGATGACGCATACTGGGCAACTGGAACTTCGTCTTACTATTCTGATTCATTGAAACTCAGCCTTAATGGCTCTCTGAACCTACAAAGGGTGCCAGATAGGGCATTGAATGCACCTACTAGTTCACGGTTGAAAAAGGACGTAACAGTAGTCTATCGTGCCACTCTTAATCCTCATGGGAACTTCGTTTTGTATTCTCACGAATTCACAACTCACCCTAGCAACGTGACTCGGATAAATACTGAATGGGCTGCGTTACAGGACCCATGTCAGGTCAAAGGCGTTTGTGGTGTTAACAGCTACTGTTCATCCATTGTTCGCAACGTTGAGTGCCACTGTTTTCCTGGTTTCTTGTATTTCAACAATTCAGCAGATGGGAGGTTCCTTGGTTGCTACAGAAATTTTACCTATGAAGAAACCTGTAGTCGAAGAGGGTTAAAAGTTTTCTACAATACTACTGCGTTGGACAATGTGGAGCTTACATGCTACCCTTACTCTGTGTTGTTACTTAGCAAGGAAGATTGTCGTAAAACTTGCCTGAATGATTGCAATTGCTGGGTGGGCATGTATGTAAACGGTAGTTGCAAAATGCTCAAGCTTCCGATTATTTATGCAGTGCTTACTAAAGGCAATTTATCTACAGTCTTCATCAAAAATAGTTTCCCGAAAGTAGATGACCCACACAAATCATTACCAGCCTTAACGAAGAACAGTGTAGTAGATGAAAGGAGAAAACTTGTTTCCATTCTAGCCATAGCACTTGGTCTCCTTGCTCTATTGTGTACACTCACGGCCTTCTCTAGTTTCTTCTACTACAAAGTGCATGCTCGTAGGTACCAAAGCATATCAGAAAACGTTGATTTTCGGTTAATTGGTGATCATTTTACCCTACGATCATTCTCATTTGATGAGCTTTATCAAGCCACAGAAGGTTTTAAGGAAGTGATAAGTCGAAATTCTATCGGGGAAGTTTACAAAGGGTTCCTTTCTGAGGGAAAGAAGGCAGTTGCTGTGAAGAGACTGCATAGGATATTTGAAGGAGAAGGAGGGTTTCGAGCAGAAATTACTGCTATTGCGCAAACTCATCATCGAAACTTGGTTCGCTTACTTGGTTTCTGCGTGCAGGGAGCTACAATGTTACTTGTGTACGAATTTATGAGCAATGGCTCACTGGCAGATCTTCTCTATAACTCAGAAACACCACCTGGCTGGAAAGAACTCGTCAGAGTAACCCTGGATGTGGCTAGAGCAATCTTGTACCTTCACGAGGAATGTGAAACTCGTATAATACACTGCAATATAAATCCTCATAATATCCTTTTTGATGAGTCTTGGATTGGTAAGATCTCTGATTTTGGGTTATCAAAGTTATTGAGGCCAAATCAGAGTGGAACTCTAACTGGTGTTAGGGGAACAAGAGGCTACCTCGCACCTGAGTGGCACAAAAACACCTTAATAACTACCAAGGTGGATATTTACAGTTTTGGGGTGGTACTGTTGGAGATTGTGTGTTGCAGAGGTGATATGGAGATAGACATTTTGTGTGATGACAAAGTACCTTTTACTACTTGGGTTTACAATTGTTTTCTAGCCAAGGAGTTAAGTAGGCTGATTGGAGATCAAGAAGTAGATATCTTCATGTTTGAAAAGATGGTGAAGGTTGGACTTCTGTGCATTCAAGATGATCCAAATGCAAGGCCTTTGATTAAAGATGTTCTCCTGATGTTAGAAGGAACAACTGATATACCAACTCCCCCATCATCAACTCCCCCTTCTTTGATATAGTAAAATTGTGTTTTCAATTTTTATTTAAAACATTCTTATTATGTAATCAGTGATAGTTCCTGTTCTACCTACCTACCTACAAAAGCTTATAACAACTTTATGCTTTGGTTAGCTAAGGAGTTCAAACTATCATTCGAGTCCTAAATATGTATCTTCTGGCAAATAAGCATGTGTGACACTTTCTTTGAACAATGGAATGAGTAGATGTTTTACTTGCCAAACAAATAAGCAAACACCTTAGCCAGGCAATGTGCATGTCCATTAAAGTCCATATGTTATTCTACCTATAAAGAATCATTCAGCAACAGACATGAAGTGAAAAGGTTTTTTAAGAAAAACAAGGGTAGAAGCTGTAGATCAGCAACCTACTATTCCTTTTGTACGAGGTATGCAACTTACCCATTTTACATGTGAGTAATGAACTTCTATTTTTTGTGTCGATGTGTGCAACTTACAACCGTTAAAGCATAGAGTACAAGTGTTTGGAACTTCTTACTACACTTTATCTTGCCTGCACTCTATGCTTTACAAGTTGCAAGTTGAATATATCAACAAAAAAATGAAAGTTCGTTACTTACATTGTTAATAAAATGGGTAAGTTGCTTACCTCAGGACAAAACAAAGAGTAGGTTGCCAAACTACAACATTGACCCCAAAAAACAGAGACTTATTATTCTTTTTGATCAAAGAGACTTATTATTCTTCTTCATTGAATACTAGTCTTGAATTGAGTTTATTATTGAAAAGAAATGGAAATAAAGTTGTGGTCAGGATGGACTCCATCAATGGCGTTGACTGGCTCTACTGTTCAATACTTATTTTCTCAACTTGACAGTCAATGCATGCTCCAAGTCTTTGCTCTCATTATTATTAGTATCCATATTCACAGGTTACCTCTTTAACCTGCAACACACAATTTACCAACCATTTGTTGCTGCATAATATGGCTTTGTTACTGCTTTCCTTTTTCTTTCTCCAATTTATCTCGACAAGGGTTGATGGAGCATCCAATCACCTCATAAGCTTGGGATCTTCACTTGTAGCTGCTGCAGGATCTGACGCAGCATGGTCCTCTGAGTCTAATCTGTTCGCGTTTGGGTTTTACCCACAAGGCACCGGGTACGTGGTTGCAATCTGGGTTGTAAGCTCTGAAGAAAACACAGTTGTGTGGACTCTTGATCGAGATGATCCGCCCTTATCTCCAAATGCTACATTAAAACTTACCGATAAAGGGGAATTGGTTCTGTTCTCCGAGCAGAGCGGTGTTAATAAGACCATTGCAGCCAATATTTCCTTCGCTGTGATGAATAACAGTGGAAATTTTGTACTGTACAATGATCGTCTGGGTGTAGTGTGGCAGAGTTTTGACTATCCTACAGATTCTATGTTACCAGGCCAGAGTCTGTTTGGTGGGAGTGAATTGGTTTCTAGCGTCTCTAAAACCAATTACTCTAGTGGACGTTTTCGCATTAAGATGCAGATGGATGGTAATCTTGTTATGTATCCAATGAATACAGAGGACGTAGGTCTAGATTCTTATTGGCATACGGGTACTGTAATCGCAAACTCTAAGAACTACCTGTACCTAAATGATACTGGATTAATGCTTATCAATGGTAGTACATCAAACGTCATCAAGGAACTTTATACTGGACCACCTTATCCTGTCATCTATCGTGCGACACTTGGTGAAGATGGAATCTTTCGGCTATATTCTTACAACGGTACTAAGTCTCTCCCTTCGATCGTGTGGAAAAAGCCAGATCTCCCTTGTGATGTGAAGAACCTATGTGGATTTAACAGCTATTGCACTATGAATGACGAGCAGCCTTACTGTGCTTGTCTGCCGGGTTCTGATTTTATAGATGGTGATCAGAAATATAGTGGCTGCGAGAGGAATTTCACAAAAGCACAGTGTAAACAAGGGAAAGAGAACGAGACATATTACAACATGGTTGTCAAAGAGCAGTTACAGTGGGACGACCATCCTTACTATCAGGAGTATATCACTGACAACAAAGACGCCTGCATCAAATCTTGTTTAGACGATTGTGATTGTGATGCTGTTCTCTTGGATTCCGGTAACTGTCAGAAGCACAGGTACCCACTACGGTATGTGAAAAGAGTTTACAGTGATACGAAATATACGGGTTTCTTCAAGATGGGCACTGTTAGCCTTTATGGCGCCAAAGCCAATGAATCCTCTAATGCTAGTTCGGTAGCGGGCTTACAGGGAGTGGAGGACGTGGTTACTACAAGCAAGAACACATGGGTTCTGATATTAGTTATAAGCATTGGGTTTTCAATCTATTCATGCATTTCTTTAAGTTTGTCCGGATATTTCATATTTAAATTCCGTCTTCTGAAGTACAAGAGGTTTTTGGAAAGAAGAATTTTGGGTTCGGCCGAGGACCTCATATTAAGGTCATATACTTACAACGAGCTTAAAAAGGCAACTAACGGGTTCAAACAAGAGTTAGGAAGAGGCTCATTTGGGACAGTCTATAAAGGGTGTATTCACAAGGGGAAGAAAATGATAGCAGTGAAGAGACTCGAGAAGGTGGTGGATGAAGGTGAGAGAGAATTTCAAGCCGAAATGCAAGTTATTGGGAAAACGCATCACAAAAATCTAGTCCGGCTGCTCGGTTATTGTGCAGAAGGTAAAACTGAGAGGCTTCTCGTTTATGAATACATGGGCAATGGAACCCTTGCTGATCGCCTGTTTAAATCAGAAAGGCTTCCAGACTGGTGTGAGAGAGTGCAAATCGCACTGGACGTTGCAAGGGGAATTCTGTACCTGCACGAAGAATGTGAAACACCCATCATTCATTGCGACATAAAGCCTAGTAACATTTTAATGGATGATTTCTGGACTGCTAAAATCTCCGATTTCGGATTGGCCAAATTACTAATGCCAGATCAAACCAAGACATTCACGATGGTTCGAGGAACTAGAGGGTAAGAGTACTACTTAATTTAAATGGTCAACTGCTTGAAAATGTATTCTATTGTATGTATCAAGCTATAATAGTTTCTATTTTGTGTGTTAGACTTTCAATTATTGCTATTGTATGTGTCCGACTTCTTATAGCTTGTAAACTGGTGACATGGCACCGGTTTTGATGACTTGGCAATTAAGTAGAGAATGACATGGCCAATTGTACGGTTGACACATCATCAAAGTTGCCATTTACTTGATGACTAAGTCATCAGATACATACAACGGCAAAAATTAAAAGTTTGATACATGCGATAGAAATTGGATACATACAATATAATATCAGGTCTCTTGATAAAATTTCAGACACTTAACGTCTTAATTAACCCTATTTTTAAGTGTTATTTTAACCCTATTTTTAAGTGTTATCTATCAGTTACATGAAATTGATACACCATATGTTGTGTTACAGGTACTTGGCACCCGAGTGGCAGAAAAACACCCCGATATCAGTGAAGGTTGATATTTTCAGCTATGGGATCGTGCTGCTTGAAATCATATGCTGCAGAAAGAACTTGGAAGTACAAGTATCCAATACGGAAGAGATCATTCTTTCAAGTTGGGTTTACAAGTGCTTTGAAAGAGGGCAATTGGATCTGCTTGTTGATAACGAAGAAGTGGAGAAGGAGGCATTGGAGAGGTTGGTTAAAGTCGGACTTTGGTGCATTCAGGATGAACCTGCTCTTCGTCCTTCTATGAAGTGTGTGTTGCTGATGTTAGAAGGGATCACAGATATTACTACTCCTCCTTGTCCGACTTCCATCTGGTTATTAGCTTCTCTCTGATGATGTGTTCTTGTAAAAATTTCTGAAGTAGAACTCTTCATTCTTACTGCCATAAAATGTTCGAAAACTATGGGTGGCAATGGGTCAAATTGGGTTTGGGTCTAAACTAGTATTTTTCGGCTAGATTAAAATATGTCAGGTTAGATTGTGCTGACCTGCAATTCTTAAAAGCAGTAATTTCATTTTTTATTTATTTTGATTTTTATAAACAGTTAAGGTGTTCAATATGATCTCAAAACTGTATTATTACGATATTAACTTATTCTTTTACAAATTAAGAAAATACTCAAAATAGGATATACATATAACTGTAGTTTGAATGAATTTAGACTTGTTTGACCCACTTCTTTTCTAGGTAATTCTTGTAGCTTAGCTCATTAAAGGTAAAACAGAATCCATCCTTAGAATATATTACTGGACTCTTGGTTGCATAATTACCATTCTGTTATCATTGTTGGTAAATGATTTAAACCGCAGATCTTTTCTGTTTGTAGATAGCTGAAGAAGACCTAATTGTCCAAGTTGCCTATATTTTAGATATTGAAAATGTGTGAAGGCTGAAGACAACCTTTTGTTGGTTAATATGGAGGTCTTGATCACTTACGCTTCGTCAATGGACAATGGCTAAAGCAGTGTAATGTGTTCAACGCACGATGAATAGTAACAAATTGTCCAAACTATCGGAGAACATATTTAAATGAATACACGTGTTGTACTTGTAAAACATGGTTCTGTAACCTGTTATGTTTAGTATCTAGAACTTACAAACATCTTTTACACCTTTTTTTTTTGGTGTCGGTGATCTTATGTGTGATCCACATAACGAGCTTTTCTGTCACAAAAAAAAACTGTCATGATAATCGGAGGTCCTAAGCTAATATTACTCCTGTAGGTTGCACAACAAATAATGAGGAATCTTTACTGATTATACATGCATATAACTCTCATACACATTTTCCCTGTTGAGGTTTGAATCCATAACCAGATGATTGACATACTATAGCTGAGCTAAGCCCCTTGGTCTAAGATTCTGGAAATAGAAAGCTAGAAGTTTACTGGTATTCATTATGTAGTTTTTTCACATTGGGAATTGCCCAAACCGGCCCGAACCGAATACCGAAAATGCATAAAACACATAACCGAGAACCGAACCGAAACATGTATATTCGGGACGGTTTGGTACGGTTTTCCGGTTCTTTCGGTACGTACCGAGTTTTGCACAGGCCTATCCAAAAGAGAGAAGGGATTACCAAATTATTTTATAGCTACATATTAAACTTTGTGTATACAATTGTGAATTTGTAGCTTTCACTCACTATATAAATCATCTTGGTATGTGAACTGTTCATGTTAATGTGGAGAATTCACTTCGCATTTCATGAATAAACCTATTGCTTGAATACGAAAAAGGAGTTATCTTTTTAGTTGTGGTTTCTGTTACTTGAATATCAGCTACCTAATATATCCGTATAAACCTTACAATGTTACTACAAGTTTTGTCTGATAGCGTAATTGTTAACATAGTCATAATCTGCCCGCTCGTCACATCTGTTCTTTCGTGTGTGTGCACGCGCTATTTTGATCTGTCCATCTATTAATAAGGCTAAAAAATTGTTTGGATGACATTATAAATTTAAGATACTGCAATATCAAATACCAGATGAAATACAAAATAATCGTACCATGTTAATATATTGTTTCTGAACTAACTACCTATTCTAATAAAATTATGGATAGTTGGATTCCAAGTATGAACCTTTCTTAGCTCCAATAAATTTGCTAAAACAAGAAGTAATTTTCTTTCAACCCAAAAGACCATAGTCTACACATAGTAACCAAGAGAATGATAAAATCAACCAAAAAATGAAAAATCATATGAATGATATTTTCAAACTGGACCCAGTTTATATATTCAAAATCTAAGATGGTTGGCCATATTACAAATGTCACAAATATACAAAATTCTTCACTTGCCAGCGCCTTGAAGGCAACTCTCTCTTTGAATGCAGGACTGCCCTACTACTTGTTGTTTATATTCATACGTGTCTCCTCTCCAATTCACCATTTATTAGATTTTTTTTATACAAATCAAATCTTATTTCAATTCCCTGTCGAAATCAAGACGTTATATAACGAAAGTGATTTATACACTACAAAATGTGACGCGCATGCTATAAAATCCTTATCAATGCATATGGTGTCATGTATGCATAATTATCGTGTATACGTCACCCTTGCGTGGTGATATACATCACTTTTATGGAAGATTGTTATACTTGGCACCCCTTTATATACCTCTATTTTCAAACTGAATATCTTAACTTTCTTCATCTTTTTCACAAGCCCAACTCACAATGACTATTTTTCTCTTATATATATAAAATACTAGTTTTTTTTTATAAAAAAAAAAATATATCCAATCTTGTGAGTATTTTTGTGGACTTTGATTTATATATTGAATTTGCATTTGGGTTTTTGCTGTTATGTTTATTTTGCTAAAATGGAGGAGAAATATGAGCCATTGAAAGAGCTTGGGTCAGGGAATTTTGGAGTGGCAAGGTTGGTTAGAGATAAAAAGACTAAAGAGTTGCTTGCAGTCAAATATATTGAAAGAGGAACAAAGGTTTATGATGATATTTTTTAGCCTATTTGATTGTTTAATTTACATCTCATTTTGGTGTGCAGTGTTTGAACATAATTTGCTCGATCATATATAATTTCATAGTGTAGATTGATAATCTCATGTTGTTGTTGCAGATTGATGAAAATGTTCAAAGGGAAATCATCAATCACAGATCACTTAGGCATCCAAACATCATTAGGTTCAAGGAGGTATGCTAGAAACACAAACTCCAGGTCTTACTAATGGTTTAATGTTTATAAGTTTCAGCCTTTTTGTTCTTAAAGACAACTAGGACATATATTTGCTCCATTCATATAGTTGGGGACAATTCTTTCTCTAAAAAAAGATATCGGTTGCAGGTCTTCTTAACTCCAACCCATCTGGCTATAGTCATGGAATATGCAGCTGGTGGTGAACTTTTTGTCAAGATTTGCAGTGCAGGCCGATTCAGCGAAGATGAGGTTCATTAACTTGATCACTTGTCTTTGTAGAAATGCAATATTGGAAATCTAACAGTTGCTGATCATTATCCTGAATACAGGCTCGTTTTTTCTTCCAACAGCTTATATCCGGGGTCAGCTACTGTCATTCAATGGTAAAGATTGTTTCTTTAGCAACCTAATTGTTCTACCAATAAACTTTTGGGTGCCTTATGTTTCATATCAAGAGGTGGCTTTCAACCTATTTAATTGAGGATGGGTTGGTTTGGAGTATACCAACGGGTCAAATGGGCCAGTTTAATACCTCAGCTAAGTAAGGAAGGTCAGATGGGTGAATCAGGTTCAAGGTTGCCCAAAACGTTATTCAAATGTTTGTAAACTTCCAATTTGATTTATTTAAGAATTTATATATTCAATGAATTGATGATTTCTAAGATCTTAGAGAAATTGGTAGAAAGTGTTGGTGGGTCAAGCCAACCTGATCCATGCTATAAGTTACCCGTTTGAGCCAAATTCTTTTTGACTTGTTACACAACTTGCTAGATTTGCTCATATGTATATTCTTCTAAGGTTATACCCAAATATATATTCGTTTAATTTCAGGAAATTTGTCACCGAGATTTGAAGCTTGAGAACACTCTTTTAGATGGAAGTCGAGCCCCACGTCTCAAGATTTGTGATTTTGGTTACTCAAAGGTTAAAAATTACAGTACCTTTCTTTATTGGGGACAATTTTATATTTCAATGCAACATGTTTTTATTCTTGATTGTGTCCTTTTATGACATATGTTCAGTCTGGCTTATTACACTCACAACCAAAATCGACAGTAGGGACACCAGCATACATTGCCCCTGAAGTTTTATCTCGTAAAGAGTATGATGGCAAGGTACTCTATTGGGTATTTTTGCTGAAAATTGATTCTTTATGATGAAAAGTAATAAAAGCCCATACTTTTGTCTGATAGTTTACTTTCTGTTAGATTGCAGATGTTTGGTCATGCGGGGTGACTCTTTATGTTATGCTTGTAGGAGCTTACCCTTTCGAGGATCCCAGAGACCCTCGTAATTTTCGAAAGACAATTAGTGTAAGATATTTATAATTACTAACTAATTCTACTACATTTGTTACCAAAGAACAGAGATACACTTTGACTTTCTAGTCAAATCCAGCACTACCAGAATTGGAACAGAAGTGGATCTGACTGCACCATGAGCACCATCACCAACATTTCTTAATTTGTACTCTTTGTTTTCAATCTAATTTGGGCATGCAAAATTTCACAAATACTTGAAGAATTTGAGACAATATGTTTGACTTTAGAAGAATGTTTTTGACTGGATTATAAGATTGAATTTCTTACTGCATGCAGAAAATTATGAGCGTTCAGTACTCGATACCTGATTATGTGCGTGTTTCCAAGGATTGTAGACATCTTCTTTCTCGTATATTTGTTGCTAATCCGTCCAAGGTACTGCTTCTTTCTAAATAAATATTTAGTCTTTTTTTTTCTTCCATTAAAATGTGTCATTATTAGTTTTTTACATCCATATGGTGTTATTGCACCAAAATATGCAATCTTTTAATTTAAAGAAAATGACACTTAAGCTTACTAAGTATGTGTATAGAGGATTACAATAGGAGAAATCAAGAAACATCCTTGGTTTATGAGAAACATGCCGAAGGAGCTCGTGGAAGGCGAGAAAACAAATTATGAGAATACAAGCCGTGATCAATCACCTCAAAGTGTTGATGAGATTAATCGAATTATACAAGAGGCTAAGACTCTCAGGGAAGGGTCCACCACAAATGGAGAGACTGTCATTGGTGACGGGTCATTGGATCAAGATGATGATGAAATTGATTTGGAATATGAGATCGAATCTAGTGGAGAATATGCAGGGCAAGTTTGATGGTTTGTTCACCAGTATATGATTTGTAATTTTTGAAGGTGTGCTTTTCGTTTGTTAATGTGAAGTTTCCTTTTGTAGCAAGTTTGTGTAGATTGCATTTGGTATAAGTATTCATGTGCAATATTATGTAATGGACACATAAATTTTGAATCTGAAGTTTTTTGATATGACAAGTTCCTTCGTTTGTCAATTTCACAACAAATTATTGTATGATCATCAAGAGTCAAAAGTTCTATATCAAGCACAAGATTCTTGACGTACAACTATCATGGCATCTTGAAAATAGAGACAACATTAACAAAGCTTGAAATTAACAGCAGTTTCAAATATATAACTACACAATGTATCTGGAAGAAAGCAAAAAATAGTTACGTAAGTTGTAAAAAAGAGGTATAAATGGAACTCTTATAGGCTGAAGGAGATTGAAGCACCATCATAACTCGAGAAACAAACCTTTTATTTTTATTTCTGAACCTGCAGAAAGACACAACAACGTGTATAATATCAATACATCATTTATATATTGGACACCTAAAATGATAATTTGGTTCCATTTGTATATAAAAGATGAAACTGGAGCTGATAATTTGGGTGGGGGGTTGGCATGGTCATACATCCCAACCCCAACCCAACCCGTTTACTTAAGCTAAACCCTAACCCAGACAAGTCTGTTAAACATGTTAGTCAAGTCGACCCATTAACGACCAAGGCTGTAATTAAAACTCAAAACGTGTATGACAAATACTAGAAGACCGGGAGTTGGGAGATTCATCATATATACATAAAAAAAATTTATAAGGTATAAACAGAATCACCCGTAAATTACTTCGAAAGTACATTATAATGTTAAGATAAAATCATAACAAACCATGAATATATTTTCATCACTTATTTTGAAACCATCCCTTCCTTCCATTTCCTTGGTAAACATAAGCCCTTCAATAAAGGGCTTATTCATGAAATATCCTTGGATGAGTTCATTAACAAATTTTTAAGCCATAACGGGTTAATTAAGAGTCTTTTCCAATTTATGAAACAGTTGTTTGGCAAACTTGAGTAACCTCTCCGGCAAAAACCTCGAATCATTACCTTGTAAGCTTCAACATCAGGTTGCAGACCTTGAACAGATGTTCCATTGAAAAGACGCCTTGCAAAATCAAAATTTCTACATATGTTGGCACGATAAATAAAAGCACTGCATGCACTAAAGTTTGAGTAATCTAGGTTTATGCGATCCATAAAATAGGCAAACGAGAGTAAATTTTCCACATCACAGGGAGTGTCCAATCCATCCAAGTATATCAATAGCTCAGATAGTTTTCCATCTAGCCACTCATCATAGCCATAGGGTTTGCATACAAATACACAATCTTCTGTATGTTTAACCCCAACCCATCTCATGATGTGATTAGTGACCCAGTTGGGTATAGGTTTTAAACTATCCATATTCATTTCATTATGCATAAGAAAGGCCTTAACTATGTTCCCATTCTTAATATACCCATCCAACAAACAGTTATAACTAACAACATCAGGTTCAACACATCTCGACTTCATTAAATCAAGAACATTCTCTGCTTAGCTCATTTTACCTACCAAACAGTAACCCCGTGAGTTTCAGTAACAAACTCTGCTTACCTACCAACATAAGTGAATTGTACGTCACTGTGTCAGGACAATACTTACCATCGCTCGCAACCATAATTTCAGTAACAAACTCTGCTTCTTTTATCTTACCTTGTTTGCAAAGTGCATCAACTATTATATTAAAGGTTTCCCCTTCCGGATATATCCTTTCTCCCATCATTTGTTTTAGCATCCAAAAAATCTCATCCCAACGACCCAACTTACAAAAGCAACTAATCAAAGAATTGTATGTGACTAGACTAGGTAGAACTTTTTTGTGAAAGATTTTTTCTTTGAAGAGCTTAAAAGCATCATCAACTTATATATATTACGTCATTGCAGAGACTATTAATAATGGTGTTATGTGAAACGATATCAGGTCTACAACCACCTCTTCCATCCATTATCCTAAGCAAAGCAATGGCTGTAAAGTTATTTCCGATCTTGCAAAAACCTTCAATCATGGTGTTGCAAGTAACTATATCGGGTTCGCAAAGTTGGTTCTTGATGAACTTGTTAAACAAACTCCAAAGTTGGTTCATGAGTTTTATCTTCTTCAATGAAACCGTTCAAGAGTGTGTTATAAGTCCACACATCAGGTTTGATACCTAGTTTACAGTAACATCCTAAGATTGTGAAACTTTGTTTCGTGTGATGCAAACGACTATAACACAAAATGGCAATACTCGCGGTCTGGTCATTAACAGGAACACCAATTGCACACATTTGTTTGAAACAATCGAGAGAAGAATGATAATGCTGTTTTTGGGTAACAACATTTAACAAGTAAAGTTATCGACAGATGGAAGGGGTCTTGATTGTATCATTCCATCGAATAATATTAGTAAATCGTCCAAGTTGGTAGCTGAAGATTTAGAAGAACATGATAAGTGTTTTTTGCAAGGAAAAAGAAAAGATTTGGTGATTAAAATACCTTGAGAAGATTAGATAATGCATTCGCCATTCTTTTAACTCCTTTTGTGTTCTTGTTTTGTATAATTTAGGTATAATAAGAACATGTTTTGTTTCCTTTAGAATCATAATGATAACTTTCATACTTCCTTCCAAATTAATTATCATGTTTTGACCTTTCTAGTCTTTCTTTTTCAATTTTGACCTTAAAAATATTTATTTGTGTTATATAATAACTGATGCAAAATATATAAGTGGATTGGGTTTTAAATGTATATTCATTGTTATAAATTTCATAAAATAATATATAACACAAACAAAATTATCTAAGGTTAAAGTTGAAAAAGAAATACTTTCAAATCTGGTGACGGAGTATAAGATATGCTTCAAAAAGGTACAATTATTGATTGTTTGTATAGAAAAAATATGTGGGGGACATTATTTAAATTGTCAGTCAACTAACCGTTTAATCTTATATGGTTTGTGTCGGAAAACATTTCGTTAAATGGATATTATTCTTGTTTGAATTTTTTGTTGATTTGATAACTAAATAACTAAGGATCAAAGAGGCAGAGGGTTTTGGAGGAACATCCCCATCTCAATTGTTCTTTCATTATTGGGCTAAATTCTTCATATCATTCAACATAAAATTATTCTAAGTGTTTAGTCTGTTGGAAGTTAATGCTGCTGGGCTATCAAGACTTAGTTCTGCTAGTGGAGTTAGCTCTGTTCATTTATTGAAGACATAGTCTTCCAGAGTTAGTTCTGCTGGTATGTTTGAAGTTAGTTCTGCTGGGCATTTCAAGTGTTAATTCTGCCAAGTGCCAATATCTGCAAAGATTAGTTCTGCCAGTGTTAAAAGATAGTTCTGCTCGTCTATCTGTTAGTTCTGCTTAGTGGGATCACTGCACAACAACTCTGCAACAAAGTACACCTACTACAGACATGCTTTTGAGGAACAGTGCACGCTGCAGACAAGAAAAGTCAAATGCATTTAATGCAAGCGTGGGTCTTAGAAAACTTGGTTTCAAGAAAGTAGATTGTATGTAGATTTTATACAAGTTTTTAGTATATGAGCATGTACTTGCAGTAAAGTACTTTGTCATATATATATACATAGAGATAGATCAAGTGTAGAAGTGTGTCTGTCCAATAGTTAGTCAAGTTGTAATAGCTTCAAGGTTTCTTGTAACCCTGATACATTTGTGTATCCGTATTATTCATCAATAATATTGAGGCTTTTGACTAGTGAAAATCAAGTGTGTTCTTGCATTGTTTACAATCTTATTTTCATACATATTACAAATCACAATACATCTTCCTACTTGACAAGTGTTATTCCGCAAACTACTTGTTAAGAATTCATAGCTTAAGTTAAAACATTTGTAACTACAAAGTGTTATTGTGGGACCTCACATTCATTCACAAACGGTCAAGATCAAACCACATCATTCAAAGATCCATATGCAGTTATTTTGAGGTGAGGGGCTTAATTGCAATTTTAATTATTCCTCAGCTAAAGGGTGAAAAGGTTTGGGTAGATAGTTCTATCTCCTTCACAAACACATATACACTACCCAAAATTCTCTCTTTTCAAATATCACACACACACACACACACACACCCATACACTAACACACATAACCGTCACCATATCACACACACACACACACATACACTAACACACATAACCGTCACCACTACCACTACCGCTCCTTCGTCACTATCACCACCGTCGCTAAACCTTCACTGCATTTTATGCTTTTTCAACACTTTTATGCATATTACTTTACTTACTGCATTTTATGTTTTTCACCGCATTTTATTTTTCTACGGAATATTGCGTATTATTAGGTTTTTTGAATAAATGATATTTATGAAATTTTTTGGATAAATTTTGGGCAATTTTTCAGGCAGGTCCTCAACTTTTGCAAAATATAGTCCCTTGTGGCCTAACAGGTGAGGACCGCGTTTGATACTTATCAGTATTTGGTTGGTCAAAAAGTTGCTCACTTAGCTTATCCCTCATATAATCACTGCTCCTCTAAACCCTAACTTGATTTGATAACAATTTTTAAACTTGAGAATAGAAGTAGCTTATATTCAATTTTTCTTAATATATCTGTAAAATAGTCGGAGCGAATTGTTATTTTTCTTGAATTATTGATAATATTTCTATACAAAAACTACACATGTATTTTAGAACATGGAATACTACGGAACGATTGTAAAACAATGAAATAGTTTATTATATTGATTATCGTTGTTGATTACATTGCATACTATTTATAATAAACATAACTTGAAAAACAAGATAGATAATCATAACCTTATAAACCTAATGGACCCAAACTCACAATTGGATTTGGGCCAACTTACCCATTCATCTAACACTCCCCCGCAGTTTGAATGAGAGGTTTCTGAACGAACAAAATGCAGCACATGTTGATTACTTCTTCATTCTTTTCATCTTCTTTTGATTTTGGTTGCTTATTCCTTTTTGTTGTTGGCACGACAATAAAGTTGTATTCGGCGATAAAGTTGTATACTGCTTGACGACTTCCTCCTTTCTGTAACATTTTTTCCACGTCATGGCTTGTTTTGCCTAGATAGGCAGGGTTCCAAACCTTTCTTCAACATAGGTGACAAGGAGCGAGGTGATCAACTATTTTTGAAAACAACAATGATATATGGTGCTAAAATAAAGAGTTATAGTGATGACTCAATATTACTTGATGGCTGGCTAAATAACATTAATGGCTAGAATTTTATAGGTTAAGGATTATGGAATGAAAAACAATAATAATAATTTAAAAGAAAACGATAAAGATGCCTTTAATTGAAAACTAGCAATTATAGATTCGATGATACTATGAATGAAAACTCACAAAAGAATTGAGTAATGTGATCGAAAATACTTACATATGCAAACAAGTTTTTATGAGCCGGTCAACAATGACTGCTAAGATTTCGACTTCTAAGACAAAAGGCAATAAAAGAGATTTATGAAGCTTGTATGCTTACTTTGACAAAAACAAAAGTCGGCAATTATGTTTGAGATTTTTTTTAAAGGTAGTCGTGGAATCATTGACGGACCTTTGATCCACCCGTTCATCTTTCACAAGCGTTTACTCTCCAATATGAGAACCGCTCCATAGTTCGTAATCTCGATGACGCTCTAAAGGGGTTGTTCTCTCACGTCTTAGATGAGTATCGCGTCGCGGAGTCTCCCTCTCCCACAGGCGAAATGCCTTAGGCGAGATTCGAACTCATCACCTCCAGAAAGAAACCACACTAGTAGAAAACTCTCTGACCACTGAGCTAAGACCCCAGTGGAATTTTTAATAAATCCCCTGATGTCCCCTGGGATTGAACCCGTGACATGAGGATAAAACCAACATGCTCAACCACCTTGATAAATGATGTTGATTCTTGTGAGGCAGGGGTTTAGGGAGGGAAGAGAGAAGCAAATGGGGAGGTGACAAGTGTTCTCATCTATTTCTCCACCTCCTTTATTTCTTCACCTTCTTCAATTCATTACCCTTATCATTTCTCCACTTTATTTCTTAAATTTTTTTCAGTCTTTTATTATTTTATTTATTTCTTTCTTTCTTATTTTTTTCATTTTTAAAAGTTTTTGTTATCAATTTTTTTAAACCCTTTTTTGGTGTTTTTTACCTCACGTTATTATATGTAAATAGAATATTATATATAGTATTACAGAAAAAAGCATTTATGTGATGTACCATATTCATACCTTGAATAAAATAAATTTCGATATAACAAAATTATAACTTCAATGCATCGTAAGATTATAATTATGATGTACCATATTTTATAACTATGATGCACCAAGATTTATACACAAATATCGAATATCGTATATCTAAAAATTGGATAGTCATATGTATAACTATGATGCACCATATTTTATAACTATGATGCACTATGTTTTATAATTATGATGCACCACTTTTAATTCAATAACAATGTTTTATAGTATATTTTGAAAGTCGATGCATGATATTTTAATACTTGATGCACCATATTTTATAACCATGATAAACCATATTTTTATAACTATGATGCACCACTTTTTAATTCAATAACTATGTTTTATATTATATTTTGAAAGTCGATTCATGATATTTAACCACTCGATGCATCATATTGAGAGAAAATTAGTGCATTATACTTTATTATGTTAGTGAACAATAATAATTTACTTTTATTGCATCTTATTTTTTATATTCATCTGCATCATAATATATAATATTTGGTGCATCACAAATGTGAAAATGATATAAAAAAGAAAAAATCAAACAGTAAAAAAAGTTATAAAAAAATGGTAAAAACTAATTTTATTTTATTTTAATTGTTAAAAATGATAATATTTTGTAAAAAAAATGTTAACAAGTTTTATTTAATTATTTATTTTTGATAAATGTGTTATAGAAATTCTTTCAAGTTAAAAGAAAATATTAAGTTCAAAATATTTTTTTATTTTTTTTATAATTCTTTTTAACAAAAGTTTTTAGAAAAAAAGAGAAATAGAAAAAAAGAGAAAAAAATAAAGAAAGAAAGAAAGAGGGGGAAAATGGATAATAAAGGTGGAGAAATAAGAGAGAGAGAGGAAATGGATAAAAAATGTGAAGAAATGAGAGAGGATGAAGGAAATGGATAAAAAGGTGAAGAAATGAGGAAGATCCTTGTCACCTCCTAATTGACTTCTCTCACTTCCCTCACTTTTGCCCATTCTTCCAGGAACCTCACCCATAAATTACGAACCTAAAGAAACAAAAGACGTATATATCCCTCCGGACCGCTAGCATTTAGCTAACGACTGAAGGATTTTATCGATCGTGTTTTTCTTTAAAACCTTAGCTCTGATACCATGTAAAACAATGAAATAGTTTATTATATTGATTATCGTTGTTGATTACATTGCATACTATTTATAATAAAGTTGTTGATTACATTGCATACTATTTATAATAAACATAACTTGAAGAACAAGATAGATAATCATAACGCTATAAACTACCTCAAACCCACAATTGGATTTGGGCCAACTTACCCACTCATCTAACAACGATGACCTACCAACCCGGCAGAAGTCGATCGGAAGTTTACTATTTGACAAAAAAGGGGCGTGCAAGTGGGATCAAGAAAGTAGAATAAGCTACGAATCACAGAACGAAAGTTAGTCAGAACCCGACTCTATTAAGGAGGATCGCTATCCCAACTCTTTGAATCTCTGCTCCCATGACTCTCCGTCGAGGCAACATGGGAACCTTCAGGCTGGGTGAATTGAATTTTTTAAATCCAAACAAACCAATAATTTTTACACATATAAATATTTAACAAATTCTCAATAAGACACCTCATGCATATATACATCTATAGTGTGAAACGAAAAACTTTGAACATGGGATTTGTGTAATTTAATACAGTAGTACATAATTAGCTTAACTTATGGACTATACTAGTATACTATGTTGCTCTGAACGTGGAGATATACAGTAGAAGACCTAATCAATCGTTATAAATAAAACATTATCAAAGTATCTGTCATTAACTTAGTTGGAGTCAACGCCTCGTATCAGGTGATTATTCCCACTAATTACGTTTTAATGTGTATTTAATCGTTTCTTAATGGACAAATCGAGATAGGTCGATCTTCATAAATATATGGATACATACTAGAAAAATTATTAAACTAACGTATTACGTATAACATTCGTAGTATGTATCCAACTACTCGAGTGCATATTATATGTAATTAATATTATTATTTACTATTATTATATGTATTTTAGTGGTATGACAACTTGTAAGGATGACCCATAGCCGGATATACATACACTACGAATGTCAAATTTTAATTGATTCTTAAGTACTTATCTGCTAAAAAATACTTGTAAATGCTACTTTTGAAATAGAGATTATTTAGCTCAAAATGTACAAACAACACATATTACTTAAAGTGTAACATGAAAAATCAAACTTTTGAAATAGAGATTATTTAGCTCAAAATGTACAAACAACACATATTACTTTCAGTGTAACATGAAAAATCAAAATTTCGAAGTTGAATTATGGGAAGACAAAACCTTAAAAGAGACCTCGAAAGTAGAAGTTTGTGGTAGACTTGTGACTTGTGAGGCAAATTCAACAAAGTCAACTCCATTTGATGTATTAAAGAATAGCGTCTAAGTCATCGACAATGTTGAATTCTCTCACTCCTCCAAAGTCGCAAAGTGCAACACATTATCACCCAAACTCCTCTATAAATAAGCCTTCAATTTCGTGTGTAAATAAGTCCAAAGAGCAAGATAATTACCAAAGTTGTATACCTCTTATCATAATGAAGAATTATTGGAGTTTGCTTGTGCTTTTGATGTTTGTGATGTCGTTGGCTATCGCTAGCACTACACCAAATGCTCGCCAATGCAAGAAAGAGAGAAAACTCGCCCTCAACGCGTGCAAAAGTGTGATATATGGTAGGCTTCCATCATCATATTGTTGTCAACGTATTCGTGTTAGTCATACTCAATGCATATGCCCCGTGATCACCCCTAAGGTGGCTGCTCTTGTCAATGTCAATCGTTTCTTTAAGCTTATCGAAGGTTGTGGGCGCAGAGTTCCTCGTCACTTCAAATGTGGAAGTAAGTATATATTTCTCTCTTTGTTATTGATATTTGATTGAGATAGTTAAAATGTTTGCAAACATATATTTAACCTCTATCTTTGAATTTTATAGGTCTCACCATACCGTGAAAATTGGTAGAATATGATTAAGATGGATTGTACCTTGGTAGAATATGATTAAGATGGATTGTACCATCTAGGTGCGTTGAAGAAGGAGGAAGAAGCGCTAAGTTTACGGTTAATCGTTAATAATTATAGTTAAATTTCGTTTAATATATGTCGGATCATGTCATGGTTATAATAGAAAGCTTGGAATTAGTTGGCCATGAGCTAATAAGTGTATTAACCGTGCAATGTTGTATTTATACAAAATTATTTCAAGTATGAATGAAGAATCAGAAAAAATGCACTATTTATACTTAATCAAGCCATTGAATGTAATTTTAAGTCGGATTTAAGCATGTGTGGTGATGAATATTCTTCAGGACCTTCAAATTATACCCAATATGTTCATATGAATTTCAGCCCAGCCCAGCCCAGGGCCCAGAAGAATATTTTAAGATATCCTACGGCCCAAAAAAGTTGTTTGAAAGTTTTGGACCTTTTGGTATTAGTATTATAGTATACCGAAATTTTTTTTCCGAATGAACGTAGAGTGTTTCACTTCTCTATAAAAAAATGAAAATCTGAAAATTGCATTTACATGTGAAGTATGAAGTTTTTTTTAAAGAAAGAATATAGATGAAAAACTCATGGGTTGGTTAATGAGTCTCCATTTTGCATTTTATGCTTTCCTATAGTTTTGTTTCATTTGTAAACTCGTACAAATTCAAAAAAATGTGTTGAAATGTAAGGGATAGAGTTTTTATTTTCAAAAATATGAAACGTAGAAAACCTTACATCAAAAATTTCTCTTTTTCTTAGAAAACTTCTGTGGAGAACCCCAACATAAATACATGTTCTTATGAAATTTTTACATAACTAAATACGCCTTTTTGATTTGCAGATTTTGAAGTAAATTGTTACTGTCGTTATTTATTTTTTTCCATTGAGAGTGACTCCGTACCTAGTTCAATTATTTGTCTTCTATCATGTTAATCATTAAACTGTGTTTCAGAAATAAACTTTTTAGTGGAAATATTCATGAGAGAAATACAATGGTTGATTGCAGATTAGACCGTCATATGCGTGAAACAATACCATCGAAATCCCTCTTATAATATAGACCTACTTATTTTGACCTAAAAGTATACCTAACTTTTTATTAGTTAAAAGAGTTTCTCTCTCATAATTTTATTGGTTGAACATGACATATTTGACACTCATATCTTTGGGCATAATTTAAGTCTCCCTAATTACGTCTATAAATCATTTTCCCTTATAATTTGCTCATTTCATTTCCTTTTAACTTACTTTTATTGTTGTATTGTTATAATTATAATTATTTTATTCACTATAATTCATTTGGTATATTAACTTTTATTATCATAGTTATCATTACTGAAAATATTAATACTAGTAAATTAAAATTGCAAATTTGACATGATTCAAATTTCATCTCGGAGGTGACTAGGGTTATGTTTGGTAAAGCTGTAGCTGTAGTTTTAGGTTGTAGTTGTAAATTGTAAATATAGGTAGTAGATGTATGTTGGAGTTGTAAGTTGTAGATTTATTTGTATAAAATTGTTTTAACAAACTAGTTGTAACTGTAACTCTGAAATATAAAATGACATAAAAAGGATATCAGTATAATAATAAATGATAAACATAAATAAAAGTAATTTTATCATTTACATTTCAGTAGATCTTATTCATCCTTTAAATATACACTATTTTAAACACCTTTTGACCATCATATAATATTTATATAACGTAAGGTTCACAAGCATTTTGAACAACCTTTTTCCCCCACTAAAAATATCACAAACTCCATGCACACTTAGCATTTAGAAAGATGCTGTATATAATAATAATATTTATGACAACATTTACAACAGTAATCCAAAATACACTTGATTAATATTATACAAATTTATATTTATAAAACTTTAGACAATGTCTTATTTTTTTATTGTTGCATTTGCTTTGCACAACTATATTCGTAATAGCTAAAAGGAAAATATGATATTGCCGTGTATGGATAACGTCTAAATTATACCCCGCGATAAACTTGCTTTCATTACTATTATGTTATCAATCCAAAGCTTTTAATTTAATAGGAGTTTTTCATTAAAAACGAAAAGTGAAAGCTTCTAAAAGCTTTCAAAAGCTCCAAATCAAATAGATCATAAGTGAGTAAATCTATAACATTTGAACACGGTCGCAATACACAAGTGAAAAATGAGGTAACTTTCTATACAAATGTATAACATAAGTGTCTTAATTAGTTTGAACCCGTTGTTTCTTGGATTTTACTATGTGTCGACATGAATATCTTGGATTTTACCATTTCAAATAAAAACAAAGAATTAATAAAGTTTGGTGGTCCACTGGTCCGTACATGTAGTAGGTAGGCCGTAGGAAGACCAATTCAAACCTCTATTGTAACTACATAATCTAAGTCGATGATTTTGGATATGATGATTTGTATACTATCTCTTTTTAATCGTACATCATTAAATGTGTTTTAGTGTGTGATCAAGCATAATTTTTATGTCTGAGTGTAAGATGGATTGGGCTGATTCGTTACTCTCCGCGACTTGCGTTAGGACCCGTTAGAGTGTATCGAACGAAACTAAGGGTGACAAGAATTGGTGGCGAGGAGATGAATAGTGATCTCCTCTAGATGATGAAGGTGTAAGTGTGAGATGTGTGGGTATTTTTCTGAGGTGTTAGGAAATGAATAGTATTCATACCCTTGTATTTATAGTGGAGTATGGTCACCTTGGTGAACAAGTTTGCCACGTGTCACCATCTCATAGCTTTGATCGTATGGTTAAGTCACCATCTTGATGGGTACTATTCATCGTACGGCTGAGTCACCATCTCATGGTTCTAATTGTACGGCTGAATCACCATCTGGTGGTACTGTTCATCGTACGGTTAGCTCATCATCTTGGTGGTACTAATCATACGGTTGTGATTGATACTTCATGTTTGTGGGTCCCCTATGGTGAACCAATGGTGTGGCTGGATGGGGATCTTTGTCGGCCACTGGGGAGACCACCACTAACGTAGGTGGATCCCGTTATAAGGTTGTCTCCTAACAGAAGACAAGGACGTTATCATGATGGGCTTGTGCCATTGGCTTAGGCTTTATAGGTTGGGCCTCCTATTAACTGGGCTTTGCGTTGTGGACTCTCCTGTCGACGAGACTCCCTGTTCAGGGGCTTCCTGTCGACAAGGTCTCCTGTTCAATAAACCTCCATGTGGATTGAGTCCGCCTGTGAAATGGGCCTGTCTGCTTTGTTTGTGGAGGTCATTAGAATGGTACACGATTAGGGTGTAAAGCACGTTAGTGGTCTATGGTTAAAAAAAGTTGATGTATGAATCACTCAATCACCATCCCTTTGGATAAGGGGGCGACTTCATAATTACAGAGTAATTACTTTAATCAACATTCAAAACACACACACACACACACACACACACACACATATATATATATATATATATTGAAATGATTCAGAGGGAAGTGCATTTTTTAGGGAAATGAGAACTTAGTATTTATCAAAAAGCATATTACCTTCACCGATACAAATCTCGCAAAAAACCAAACTGAAATTTAGTAAATGTTAATCAGAATCGATGCTATGAATGTTCAGCTTCCTTGATAAATTCTTTATGCAAGTTATAACACCGATTTATGAATATTAGATCCAATTCCGTTAATATGCACCGCGGTGATTATTGATTAATATGCATTATGATGAAAATTAACAATAAAAATATTTTTCAAATAATGTGAAGTTTTAATATGCATCGTGATGCATATTAGTTAATATTCATCACAGTGAATATTAACAATTTTATAAATAAATATTTATCAACTAATGCTATGACTTAAAAATGAAATTCATTCGTTAAATATTCTTTATAGCATCGATTTTGATTACTATTTATTGGTAAAAATAATTTTTTATTGATATTTTGATTGATAATTATAATATGCTTCTTGATAAATATTAATGTTTTTCCCTTCCCCCAAAAAACACTTCCCTCTTGATCACTACCTATATATATATATATATATATATATATATATATATATATATATATATAACTAGTACAATACCCGCCAATGCAACGGTGAAAGTAGTGACGGTGAATGGAGGTGCGAGTAAATGTTTTAAACTAAAAACATATTATACTTCCTCCGTCCCATTATAAGTGTCCACTTTGATATTTAACCAATCTAAAAAGACTTTAGTGGGTAGATTTAATATTTGATAGATGAAAAATTTAATTACTAAAGAATAAGTAGTAATTAAAATAATAGATAATGAGATATGGGTATTAATGGAAGTGTAGTTTGTGCAGAATAAATAGATAATGAGATAGAGTATTAATAGAAATGTTATAAATAAGTCAAGGGTAATATTGTCTTTTTCATGTGTTGAATACCAAAATTAAGATATGGTGAAAATGCTTTATATATAATGAAGATGAAGATGAAGATATATACTCGTGAAATTAACCAACAATTATTAACACAATTGAGAACACCTAACAACATATCGTCATGCACGTATTTACGTAACATCTCATATGATTTACATGTAAACAATTTTGATGATAAGAAAAAGTTTCAATTCATAGCCCCATTTTTTGTTGTAGAAAAAGTCATTGCGACTGTGTTTGGCAACAACTTGTTTGAGCTGGAGTTTGTGATTGAAGGTGAAGCTGATAAATCTATTCAAAAGTCACTTCAAAAAGTTTTTTTTATTTAATTGTTCATTGGAGCTTATATTTTCAAGAAGTCTCGTTCAATCATTTGTGATGTATGGTTTATGGTTAATGTTTATTACAAGTAGAAGTTAAGGCCTGAAAGCTCTCGAAAATTAACCTCTTACCAAACACACCATGTATGTTTGAAAAATAAGCTTGATGTCGGTTGATAAGTCTACCCTTGTTATAGGGGAACGTCCAATTTCACGTAATGGTGAAACTTATTATTATCATACTCCTTTTATTTACACCAAAAAAAAAAAAAAAAAGTAACTTAAAAAATATGATAACGACTATATATTGATACACACTTTTGGTATTAGAAGAAGCTATATAAGCATACTAATAAAAATTCTTATTTCCAAACCATTAATTAAAAAGTACGATACAACAATTGATATATGCTGCAAGTCTTTTTCGTGAGTATAAAGAAAATCACGAGGCATTGAGGCTAGTTGACTTGACTTCGAACATTAACTAACAACTACAAAATTAATAATTATATTAAATTAATATATGTGGCCGGGTGTATGGTTTTCCTGGTAATTATGTATGTTGTTTCTTTTAAATATACAGTAATTGTATATATTAAGATATGTTTGGTGTTTAATGTTGATTTAGTCATACTAATTACTCTGCTATAGTGCTATGCCTCTGTTTACATGTTAATTTATGAATTATAGTCAACTTTGATTCATCAAAAGTTTTAGCAATTTGTATCTATACTTTGTCTTGGTATGTTTAACAAAATTATCTTAGTCGGGTTTTTTTTTTTTTTTTACATTTTGTATATGTATCATAAATATATACGTAGTAATGGACATTTTTGTCATAACTAACTAACACCGCGTGAATATTTCAACATGAAACCAAAGTCCAAAGCACCCTCTATAAATACAAACCATGAAATCATCATAGTGTAGATAACAAGCTTTTTAATTTTAATTCTAAATAATAACAAAATGAAAAACTCATGGAGTTCAGTTATAGTTTTGATAGCAATCATGCTCTTGGCTACGGCTCATGCGGCGCCAACGCCCGCTCAGTGTAAGGAAGAGAGAAGGCTAGCGGTTAACGCGTGCAAAAGTGTGCTATATGGGAGGCCTCCATCCTCTTATTGTTGCCAACGAGCTCGGGTTAGCCATGTTGAGTGCATATGTCCTGCTATCACTCCTAAGATAGCTGCACTTGTTGATGTCAATCATTTTGTTAAAGTTATCGAAGGTTGTGGGCGCAGAGTCCCTCGTCACTTCAAGTGTGGAAGTAAGTACTTTTTTTCATTTTTACTTTATAGAAATCGTCACTCGCTTTTGGAACTGTTTTTTTACTATGACGTACGTTAAGTTTATCTTGTGTGTGTCTTTTGTTTGGTTAGCTTAAACATGTTCACTACTTCACTTTATGCTTAACGATTTTTCTACTTTACAGGTATTACAACACCATGAAATATATGATCGGACAAGGTTCTACTTAATGTCATAATCTTCGCTGAAACGCAAGCGGTTAGGGAAGATCGAAATGAAGCATCAGGATAATAGTTAAGTTATAGTGTGCTACGGTCGAGTTTCTAATAACTTTTTAATTATGTTTATCTTGAGGAGCCTTAAGCCTTTGTATCGTGATATACTTATGTGTATGTACTTCAAAATAAGAGTGTCGGCCATATAGTTATGGTCGTTCGTGTTGGGGACTTACTGACTTGGTGTTGCATATAATTCTCTATCTTTATGAAACAAAAAGGAGATATATAATGAACATGTGTTTAGGGAATACTCAAAGTATGTTTGGCAACAACGGGCTGGAGTTGGAGGCTGGAGCTGAGGCTTGGGCTTCTATTCAAAAGCCACTTCAAGAAGCTTCTATCTATGCGCTTATTTTTACAAGAACCCCTATTGTTTTTGTGCTGCCAAACAAAACTTATAGGTTGAGCTTATTAAAAGTAGAAGCTCAAACCCTTAAAAGCCCCTATAAGTTCCGTGCCAAACACACCCTCAGTATATATTAATGAAATTGATGATTAAATTTTAGAACCTCTCGGGCTCTCGGCTAAAGATGACTACTTACTAATTTCAAAACGATTTAGAAATTATCCTCAAAATAGTGATCAGTAGGTCCCCATGTAATATATCAGGTAGAGGTAGTTGACAAAAGACAACATCACACGGAGTAGAGTAGTGACGGACCCAGAAAATTTAATCATCGGTGTCACAAGAAAGGTTAAGCTCACCTAATTTGGTAGTTTATTAGGTTTTATTAAACAGTGAGGTACACCGCCTAAATACGAGTGGTAGTACTTTTAAAAAAACTAATAAGTTTTAAACTGATTCTACATTAATTCGGTTAATTGACTGGTGTCACATGTCACCGTTGACTATATTGTAGGTTCGCTCCTGACATAGACCTATCCCTATGGTAACAATATTGGTCTTCCGTCTTCAAGCATTCCCAAGAAGGACGCCACAGGCACGGCACCATTCTTGGGCCCATCCTGTGACTAGCTTTCTTGGTGAGACGGAGTGGGCTACACTTATTTATTTATTATGTTTTTTTTATTTTTGTTTTGGTGCATAATAAAGGTCTTCACCAAATTGTGAGGTTGAGAAAAGTTCAATCCTTCGGTCACCATAGACATAGGATTCAGTTTTAGTTATGTTCTGATGATAAAGTGCTAACGTGAAGTTAAGCTTTCAGTTTGATCCTTTAGTCTTAGGCTGGCACGATAGACGCATAGTCATAGTGAGTAGACTTATTGATCATTATAATAATATTTCCGTTCCCAATTTTCAAACTTGACTGCCAACCTCATTTAGTACAACGTAAGGTCTTCACTACCCACAAACGCATATATGACTCATGTGTATAATAAAACTCTTTTGGAGTTGACCCTGGAAATAACAGGGCAAAGTGCTGGATTTATTTCAATATAAATTGTGTATACTGATTAGCTACTTCCTTATATACACGACATAAAAGGTTACAAGTGACAAGAACCAACGAAAACAAACAAACAAATAACACATCACAATTCCTACAGCATACAAAGTAAAAAACGCAAACAGGAGTTTAAGTGTCAAACAGACATAACATTGTTAAGCAATCAGCAATTATGTGAAGAGACGGTAGCTAATACGTATAAACAATATGGTCTACCACCTGTCCACTTGCCTGTATTGTGTGACAAAAAGTAATTAAAATGCATTATTGTATGCTTTTATGTGTCAAACAAAGTATACAAATTGGTCTCAAGGCAGACAATCAAGGTATCACACTATGACACTATTGGTTTATCATCAGACTAGGCAGACAAACGTACAAAAGGCACAAAAATACATATCAAATTTTTGGCAAATCAAATGCCCAACTCATACTACGTCAAACAAAAACAAATAGTTGCAAGAACTGAAGAAAGGATTCTGGCCTCTTGGGGGATCAGGAATCAGGATAGGTTTTTATTACACCTTTAGAACCACAAATGCAGCAACATCAAAGCAAAATATAGTGAAGAAGGGTTAGAAACAAGTTATCTGAACCCAAAATAGAAGTAAATCCAAAATCAGCTGACCATTAACATCTGAAATGAGAATCACAATCTACTCCAAAAACACCAAAAATAAGGGCAAGGCAAGGATCACAATCAAGAAATGAGATCATGTTACTTAAGAGGATCACACCAGAAAAGAGAACCCAATAATTCACAATCTTCCAGAAACATCAGAAATGAGGATAAGGCAAAGAACACTTGTTAGCTTCACTGGATGGAACCAGTTGTTCACATAATCACATTGAAAGCCATCTAAAAAACAACTCAATTAAGTGAACAAACTAAGCTCCTTCAATTGAAATGAACCACTTGCTCAAAAAACAAAATACATTGGAGTATTAAACCATGGCAAAGCTTGCTTATAATCTGACGGTTTACTACAAAACTTGCATACTCAACTTAAAGGCAAAATATTGACGCTGATCTCTATAGAATGCAAACCAACAGTTGATATCATTTTAAGTTTAAGAAATTTAACAAAAAACAGAAACGGAACTACTAAACTCTCGTTTAAGCACCAATAACTTCAGTTGCTTCAGGAATCGGCTCCTCCGCCGGCCTTTCCATCTTCACACCAACATCTTCGGAATAATCTCCATGAACCTACACATCACAATTGTGGTACCATACAATCAACTTCGGTAATTCAATATAAAGACCTGGCAATGGAGTCTAATAACCTGATTGGTCCAATTTACATTAACAGTAGAAGTTAAAAACTCAATTGTTGGTGCAACTGGATGATCTCAGTCATAATGGGGGATAAACATATCCATGTATCTTCAAATGTAATTAATGAAAAGGTAAAAACAGTAAGCAAAAGCTCAATGTAAGTACACCAACATACCTCCATCAATTTCCCAATGTCAAACTTGGGTGCCTTCAAGATCTTGACTTTGCGGATGAATACATTCTGCAATGGGTAGATGCTTGACGTTGCCTTCTCAATCTCTCTGCCAATTGATTCGGGAATAAACTTCTGAACCAACTCCTTCAAATCACAAGATTGGGCCTGGGTCACCATGATCTCCCTCATCTTGCGACGGATCTAACAATATCAAACATATAATCAAAACTTAATAACAGACGACTTCAAACATAATTAATCACTGCAGTTAAAACTTGTCAGAATATAAAATTGAAAATTACAAGCCATGAGGTATAGTTTACAATTTAACTAAGAATATGTTATACCTGTCTGACTTGACTAGATTGTGCATAGCAGGTCCTCTTCACCTGGTTAGCACGCTTCTTTGTGAATCCAATGCAGAACATCCTCAATGTGTAGCTATCGGTTGTCTTGACATCAACATGTGCCTCAATCAAAGTCTGCCATTTCTTCACAAGTGACCTCAACTTATCTGTGGTAAAGTCCATTCCCTGAAATAAAACGCCAAATTTAACACTATAGCCATAGTTCACTGCCTAAAAAGCAGAAACAATAAAAATCTCATCACACCATACCCAAAAATTGGTCAAAACATTCTTCCCTTGAACATCCTCAGCTCTCAGGCGGATCTTTCTGTAAGAATGATCCTCATCGTTTTGAAGGTCAGCCAACGATACCTCAAAGACACGGTGTTTCAATCCTTCAGAAGCAATCTGATCACAATGATAAAGGAACAGAGCATTCAATTTTCATAATGTAAATCAGTTTCATGAAATAGAATCATATTTAACAACACAAAAACAGCTTCAATAACAAACATTGCATACTTCAAGATAACCAACATTCCAATTACTTAATAAATCTATCCAATTAACATAAATAGATAAAAAAATGCTCTGCTGATAGAATCCAATTCTGAGACAATACACACAATAATACAATACATATATGCATTGGAAGCTAAATTAAGTCACCCCACAAACAAAACAATAATGAATAATCATCGCAGCTTACCTTAGTACCCTGAGTACGTGAAACTAGGGTTTTGCAAACATTCCTGGTGTTGAACAACGATGGAGCTTTGACATCATACCAATCCTTCTTGGAAAACGGATCAGCTCTGTTTACAAAATCAATTCAGATTAACAATTTTCATCAATTTAATATTTATTAACCAGAAATTGATGATGAAATTGTAAGAGAATACTGACAATTTCTTCTTTCCACCCTTCTTTCCCTTGGAAATGCGTTTGTTCTTCCTGTTAACATGGATAAATTTAGCATAAACGTTAGCTATAAATAAAAAATGTATAGGTTGTATGTATCTGTAAGGATATGAGTTGTTGTACCCGACGGCCATGATTAGGGTTCCGAGCAGATGATGGCTTTGTGGCTGCCGCTGCTGCTAGACTTAACCCTGATCTGTAAAGAAAAAGAAAACCCTAGGAAGGATTTGAGTTGTATATATACGCTCATGAAGTTGCATATATAGTCCCTATTCTTTTTAAGTAGTAGTTGGTTTTGCCACTAAAATACTTTTACATTTTTGGTTTTAAGAGGCTCCTTCCGAGATTTTTAAAAAAAGAAAAGAGAAGAATGGAATGCAAGATGATAGAAAAGAAAAGAATATGAAGATGTTATAATCTGTAGGAGGAAACGTAGCTGGAACTTGGGTGTTTTTATTTAACTGTCATCATTATATTAGCTATAATTATTATTATCAATTAGTGTTTTAAATAGGCTATTAATTGTTATTTGTATTTCACGGTTTTCATTAGGATAGGGGGTTAGCCCACACTTATCATGATGTTATTATTTAGTAGAAGTTATCTAAAGCATTTATACTTTGTGTCTTTAAATATAATTTCTGAGTTGAAGAATGGAGTGAGAAAATTCGTGTTTTAAGAGATCGTTGGGTTATCTCTATCGAGCCCTTATTCTATCATTATCAAGATAGGCCATCAAGGCATAAAATCTATTAACCAATCTGCTTTTAGTCCACCTGTAACTCGATCACATAGTCGGGACCGTAACTACTTGGTATCAGAGCAGAGAGTTATGGGTGCAGCAAGCAACAATCTGGAGAATAAGTTTGAAGCATTCTTGAAGATGTATCAGGAGGATCGTCAAAAGGACCGCGCAGAACGAGAGCAGATATCTGGCCGTCTCGAAGAGTTATCACGAGGCATGGCAGCCTTACAAACAGAATCTCCATAACCAGAATACGAGAGTGTTAATCAGGGAGATCAAACACATATTAACAACCGTCCAAGGAATCATTTACAAACTCCAAAGTATGGCAGATTGGAATTTCCGATTTATGATGGTACAAAAGATTCGTTGGTGTGGTTGAGTCGTTGTGAATATTATTTTCGTCACTAACACATTCCAAAGGCAGAGAAGGTAGAGATAGCATGCTATCATCTTGATGGAGATGCACAAGTTTGGTTTCTCAAAGTGGATAGGGACATCCCAGGAATTTCATGGGAAGAATTTAAACGCCAATGTCATCTTCGATTTGGGCATGTTGTGCTTGGAAATAAACCGGGAGAACTTTGCAAACTTTGACAAACAGCTATGTACGAGGACTTCCAATGCAACTTTGAACAACTCGTGACAAGATCAGGCCATCTCATTCCTCAACAAGAAGTAGATATTTATATTAGCGGTTTTCAGGAAAGTATTGCAGTTGAATTGCATAGGCCTGTAGACTTGACCCAGGCTATGCGTCTAGGCAATTTATATAATAAACTTTGTGGTTCAAGGGAAATCACAAACTCTGTGTCAAAAGCATCATGTAGTTCTACACCACCATCTCCTTCCAACAAGAAGGTTTTTAAAAGTTTGACCCATTCGGAGATGGAGGAGCGGCGGGCCAAAGGACTTTGCTTTAATTGTGATGAGATTTATACAAAGGGGCATCAGTGTAAACGACTATTCTGGATAGATGGAGTTGACAAAGATGACATGGATGGCTAAAGCTCTGATGATAAGGATATCAAGAAAGGGGTCACTTAACTGCTATGTCATGTAACAACTAGTGCTTGAGGACAAGCACTATTTTAATGGGGGAAGCGATGTTATAATCTGTAAGAGGAAACGTGGCTGGAACTTGGGTGTTTTTATTTAGCTGACATCATTATACTAGCTATAATTATTATTATTAATTAGTGTTTTAATTAGGCTATTAATTGTTATTTGTATTTCACGGTTTTCATTAGGATATGGGGTTAGCCCACAACTTGGTATCAGAGCAGAGAGTTATGGGTGCAGCAAGCAACAATATGGAGAATAAGTTTGAAGCATTTTTGAAGATGTATCAGGAGGATCGTCAAAAGGATAGGGCAGAATGAGAGAGAGTAGATAAATTAAAATGGACGATACAATTCATGGTGGCGTAAGCAACAAATACACCAAGTTGTAGTAAATTAAAGAATTTTTTTCAAAAATAATACATTTTGGTCAACATTTATGAGAAATATTGCTTTTTCAAAACCATTTTCAAAACTAGTAGAAACGGGTTTGGCAACCCCGATTTTACCTTTGAATTGATTTAAAGTCGTGCTTCGTAACCACGATTCTTTAGTGTGTCAGATGGAAGAGAGAGAATTGGGGTTAGGAACCCCGATTTTACTTTGGTCAAAGAGAGAGAAGTGGGGTTTGAAACCCCGACTTTACTTTTGCATCAGAGAAAGAAGTGGGGTTTGGAACCCCGACTTTACTTTAGGGCATATGAATCCGTGAACTCTCTCATTTCCTTCATTCTTATTCATACATAATTCTTTTTTTAAAAAATGCAAAAAAAGAAAAGAAAAAGAGAAATGAAGCAAGTAATTGATTTCATGAATCCTATTATTTTAATTGTTTGTCAACCGTTTTAATTGTTTAAGCTATGTTATTAGTTATTAGGTAAATCAAAATCAAAATCAAATTCACTATATAAACTTCAAATTATATAAACTTATCAAACATATAATGCATTAAATATAATATATACATAAATTTCTGAGATACTTTTATAAAACATAGACAATACAACATTGATAAATTAACGTCCATGATGTGTACCACAATTTGGTCTTACAACATTGATAAATTCTCTTGTTTTAGTGAACTGCCACTTTTAACTCGTCTGATCCATTTCCTTTCAAGCTGATTTTTCCCTAGACCAGACATGTAACACACAAAAGCATTTTTTTACACGTTTGCAGGCCAATGCGTAATTTGAAAACATGCAGCATATAGAATCAGATTTTTACACATTTGACCAATTTATGATAACGAAACCACAACACGAGAAGACCCAAATACAAGAACACGAGTTAATTAAAGTTGCCACCTTTATTAAATAGCAAGACTTATTGTAACAAAGTAGAGAGGTTTACTGACATGTGTAATTTGAAAGTAATGGCCTCGTAATGATGAGTTGCATCTTTATCCGAATCTTTTGGAAAATTAACGATCTCAATTGAAACCTAAAATACAAACATTAACATTATTGTATTTACAAAATGGAAACCCATATGTTTTCAAATCAATGTTTTAAAGCTTGAAAATTCTGATAATAAAATAAGAACAAATTCACACAAAACTACCAAAATATGCATAAACTAAACACCAAACAACATTATGAATGTTACATGTATAAATCTCATTGCGTTCTTCATTATAGTAAAGAGCTGTAAGGTCTTAAAGTGCTTTTGCAACCATGTTATGTTCAATTGTCATTCGCTCAATAGCATCCAAACCTTAAGAATTAGCAGAGGTTGTTTGATTTTGTAGACCCGGCGTTTGATGGTAGCGTAGGACCAGTTTTTATCGGATTTTGGAAGATTATCGGCGTTTCAATGCGGCATACATAGAACCGGTTTTTTATCGAATCTTGAAAGATGACGATGATTTAGGTATTAGCAATTACTCCGTATTAAGAGTCGTTGGGTTTTTGTATTAGGCGATTGTTTTATTTTTAAGGGATAAAAGAGGAGTTTTAGGTAAGTTTTTTACGTGGCTAGGCGAGAATTGAGTTATTTAGCATTGATTTCTTAATTGTGTGACATGTCAGCATAAGGAGGCTATTAATTGTGTCTTAAGCTTACACATAAGCAATTAAATCTTGGTTTTATAAGAATGATGATGAATAGATATCTCTACCCCTTATTATTCATTTTGACATTTTGGCTTAAACTTAGCCATGGGGATATGCGAAATCCCCTAAATGCCCCTCACTTCAAATTTATATGCAGCTGTCTAAAATCATGTATAGCTGTCACTTACATATCCAGAAGTTCTTTTAGAAAGTCAACAATGTAAACATAGCAAGTATATTACATTTCATAAAAAATATCAATTCCATTCATACACATACAATAACGATTACTGATTGACATACAATATCAATTACATACTCACAAATGGAAATTTCATCATTAATACAGAATCACTTGATATAAATACAACAAACTATTAACACTATATATACACAGTTTTATTTCATGAAAAATTACCACTGCAATATCAACACACCAACTATACCATAACACACCAACTATGGATTCCGAAATCAACATGATTGATGCTCACCTTGATGCTGAAAATTATCTTGAACTTACTCTTGAAACTGCTCCACAAACTGCTGCTGTTATTGATCCGGTTTCTGCACATGTCTCAACTACCATTGTTGATCCAGCTTCTGCTTCTACTTCTGCTGTTGTGCCTATTGCGGTTCCTGCTAATACTCTTGCTCCCTCCACTGATGATGAGGTAACATTCATGCTCCTGATAACGTTTACTTTTGAGATATGATATGATATGTGCTTGTCTAAATATCATAAATATTACAATTAGTTTCTTTACTCATATTTATACTGATACACTTAACACCGATTACAAAACCATAAATATATATGTTTTACATCCCTTAACATTTACCATTTTTATAGCATTCCCTACTACCCTCATGGTGTTCTAATTACATATACAGATTTCTGATGACGAAGAAGTTTTATCTATGGAAAATGTGAAGAGAGCAAGAAAAAACCAGAAAAGAGTTTTTAGTAGTAACAAAGTTTACAATCTCATTGACGAAAGTGATGAAGATTGACAAAGTTCAAGACAGTTTTCCCATTTTATCTTAATTTTAAGTAAACTTTTATGATTCATCTTTTAATAAAACTGGTAATACCTGAAAGTATTACTCTTCGTTTCATTTCTTCCCAATGGATTCTATGTTCATCTTGTAATAAAACACCATGAGTGTACCTGGAATTATTACTATTTTAATTGTAACACGTATTGTTATCTTTTGTTTGTTCAAATCATAAACACATAACAACCTATATAACTTACACCAAATGAACAATTATGGTAAGTGATAACAATACCTGGGTATGACCTCTGGTTTGAACTTCAAATTTAAGCATCCGAGTATGACCATAACACATTTTTATGTAGGCTTACCCAACTTCTCATGAAGCTACTAAAATCAACCATCACAAACTCAGTAATCAGCAACCACATAATTTATACATTTGAACTTAAAGTAAAACAATGTCTTTTAATGATCACTCAGTTACTATTAAACTCAGAAATCAAAATATAATGTAAATATGTTCATATGCTGAGATCAATACACCAAAAACTAATGTAATTATGTAACTAATCATGCAACAAGTATGTAAGTTTCGGGTAACATGACTAACAATAATGTAAACATGTTCATGGGTTGAGATCAATCCACATGACTAACGATCACATAAAAAGTATGTAAGTAATCATGCAAGTATGTAATTATGTAAGTATAATTTTATATGCAAGTATGTAAGTATATAAAAATGAAAATATAAGTTAGATTATTAAAACGTTTAGATTATTAAACAAAATGGTTATTACACAAAAAAATTTCATTATAGATTTGGAAAACATAATAATTGTCAACAAAATTATAGATACTCATCCTAACATAATATTTCCTAAAATCAAAACGGATCGAAGTTGGAAAATTATAGATGTGGAAAATTATAGATCTGGAAAACATAATAATTGCCAACAAAATGTTTACATGACCCGAAGTAAACATGATTACATATTTTTGTTACGCAAATATTTTTAGGAAATATAAAAATATTTAGGACTTTCTACATAAACAACACATAACCCTTTTAGATATAACAATATTTAGGAAATATATTATAGAAATCGAAACAATTTCTCAAGATCTAACTCAAGAAAGGTAAGAAACTTACAAAGTGTATATCAAGATAACAGAGGTGCTCTTTTAACGGCGAATTAACGATGACCTGGTGGTTTTGAGATTAGATCTGAAAGACACACGAACAATAGGGGCAGAAACACACCAATAGACGACGTCAGTACACCATTAGTACCATCATCGTTACACCGTCACCGTCACACAAGATCTGTCTATAGACAACCCTATTTATTTCTTCTTCCTCCAAGATCTTCTTCTTTGATTTGGTAGTAGCTTGATTTGGTTGTAACAGAAAATAATTTTTCTTAGGTTTAAAAAGATCATAGTTTGCTTTGGAGGAGTTACTGAATGGCGATTTGAGATGGGATTAGATGAGAGAGAACAGAGTAGGCTTGGTGGAAGTTTCAGGAAGTGATGGATTAAATAACGTTTTTTTCGATTAAATAAAAATAAATAAATGAGTCTTTTTGGTGGAAGTTTCAAGAAGTGATGGAACAAATAACGTATTTTTTGGATTAAATAAAAAAATAAAGAGTTTTTGGTGGAAGTTTCAGAAAGTGAGAGAACAGTGTTTACATTAATTTTTGGATTAAATAAAAAAAATCAAGGTTTCTTTACTTATTAATTGAAAATAAATGAGTTAAACAATATATAAAGTATTTTACTCATATTATATTTTTTTAATAGTTTTAGCACTATAGCACTATTTTGTTTATAAAAAATAAAAGTTAGCACTATAGTAATAGCACTATCTTGTTTATGAAAAATAAAAAATAAATTATCATGAATACAAAATATCAAAGACGATCATGATTTATTTGTTGGTACTACGGTACTACCTCCGTTTGGAAAATCGTAATCAACTTTTCATTTGTTCGATTACAAAGATCTTTTGTAGCAAAAAAGTCAAATATCTTACTTGATAAATCTACAATCGTTATAACCATCTTAATTTGTAGTCCTATATAATATTTACATTTTTATTGAATCTTCTAATTTAATTTGATACAGAAATGGAACCCCTATTGCCATGATATGTTTTCAACTCTTTATCCACCTCACGCTTGGTTAAAGTTGAAATCCGTTCGAGTTGAATTTGTGTGGAGAGATCTTCAAGATGACAGCTTGGTTTTGTTTTTACTTGATAGAAATGTAAGTATTTTTAATATATTGTACTTTAATCAATAATCTATGTGTTATATATTTATTAATCACATCATTTTGTATAATAGAGAGAAAGAATAGCGGCAGTCGTTCCACGTCGTTTTGCGAAAGCTTATGAAAAAATGACTTTAGAGGGGAATATGTATTCACTCGATCATTTTCAAATTGAAGGAACATTCTATCATTATAGGAGATTGGAAAACTACTCTTTCTTACGTGACGAATGGGAAATTTATTTTAGTAAAAACACGAAGCTTAGCCCATTGTCAAGTGAAGAGGAAACTGATTTTCCTATGTATGCAAATGTCCCATCTATTCGAGATATTGCAAATGAAAGAACTGGGCGAAAAATCCTTACTGGTATACAACTTTAACTATTAATTATTGTCATTGTTATTTTATGTAATACACTAATTTACAATAATTGTTATAGATGTTGGATACGTTGTTAATGGCAAGCTTAAGAGGCACAATGTTTTTCACCCGGGATCATGTCATCTAACTCTGCAAGATTTGACGTACGTTTATATTTATGGTCAACTTTTCTATCTTATATATTATACTTATTTACCGATAACTAATCAAACTTTTCCAAAACTTTTTTTTTATAATACACAGGGGGCAACAAGTGAAGTTGATCTTGTATCATTGTCATAAGACACCTCCGTTGATGGTTGCTCGATCTATAGTTAATCATGAGATAATATTTGCATCTCGTGTAAAAATTATTCAGCCATAAGAAAGTAAGTAATAAAAGTATAATTTGTTTAATATATTTAAAGATAGCCACATGTATAATTAAATGTTATCTTTATCTCCAGATAATGTTTTGGAATCTACGGAGTTAACAAGCGTCAAGTTCGAACCGGATATGCCTGAAGCTAACAACATTAGGAATGGACGGTTCTAAAGTTGATGTGTTCTTTTTAATTATTAATCTACTAAAGTATTAAGTTGATGTTGGTCGACTATTGGATTTAAGAACCAAGTATTGTGGTTATGCCTATTTTATAATTCTTGAATTGTTACATTTTGAAAGGGTCAACGTTTTGTTGGCAATTATTTATTTTATTGAGTTTTTGTATGATTGTTTTTCAATTTCATATTATATAATGTTTGTATATGTACAAATCAATTCTTTTGGGATAATATTTGAACCTCACATCTAAATAATAAAAAGTAAATGTTATCCTATTAAACACACAAAATAAACCAAGGTTCACGTACTATACCAATAACCAATAAACAACATTAAATCATGTGATCGTATTGTTAATCATCAAACGATAATACAACGACAATTTAAACATTTTAAACTATCAATTATGTATACTACCACTTAATCTAACAAGTTAGGTAAAATAATAATAAGGAAAAAAAGTTATATTACAGATCTCATTATTATACGATTACAATAATATCATATTTCGACAACAAAGACGAGTTGGTGAGTATAAATATTGTCAAATAAAATAATTACCAACATAGAAATAATTTAAAGAAACAAAAATATAGCCTTTAAAATACTCGAAGTATTTCATCTCTCTTCAATGTGAAGAAACAAAAACGTTGACCCTTTAAAAGTAATTATAAACTTTCAAGTTTAGTTAACTAGAAATTGTTTAACCCGATGACATGACAAATAATATTAGTTTTATTATGGATCTTGCAGTTTGTAGTGCAAACCTCAAATGTAAGTGCTGATGTTACTCCGAGTGGATTGGATATCCGAAAAGGTATAGAATTATATTTTTGTTATCTAAGTTACACAATAAAGCTGACACTCTATTCTTGTGATGTAGAAAAAAGAAAAGTATATAACAAACAATATTATGCACGCCGAAAGGAGAATAACAAGCTCATAAAATCTCTCATTGGTGATGTCTCTCAAGCCAACATAGATATACAAAAAGGTATGTAGAAATAAATAAATAAAATCTTAGATAATATAACAAAACTTAATTCCTTTTTCTTTACATTTATCCTTGTAGAAATGAAAAACGCGAATAATAGAGAATATCGTGCACGCCAAAAGGAGAAAAAACACATGAAACAAATAGCTTGTGGTGCGGGAAATAGTCAATCTTTTACACCTACACAAGCTACAACATCTGAAGTGATGACTCAAAGCTATACAACACCATCAGAATGGGTACCTTTAGGGATATTGTCAAATCGCCGTAGTAATTCATATTATTATGCAAATCATTGTGGTAGGAGCGAAATGACATCAAGCGCAAACACTGCATCAACTTCACATGTCGTTGATTCTGGAAACAAAGAAAATATTACACCGGGCCAAACACAACCTCTTATTCAATTAAACATGAATGAAATCCAAATGAGTTCGAATGACGCTTCCTTAAAGAAAAAGCTTCGTAATAAGGCGTATTATGAAGGGAGAAAGGAAAAAAACAAGTTGGCAAGTCTAAACCAACAAGCAAGCATCAATGGTAACCTGTCTACATTCTATGTCATGATTATTCAAGTATTTAACTAATATTCTTCGCATTTACATTATTTTTGTCATAAATTAGGCATCGAAGGTCAACGTGGTATACTACTACCTTTGTTTGAAAATGAAGTCGGGCACACATCAACAGGTTAGTGATAACCAGTCACATAGTATATTTATTTAATATTATCGTGAAAATTAGGTCACTTAATTACATATATTACTAATCATTTAATTCTATTCAAATTACATAGGTGTAGAATGCAGTGTTCAGAACAATATTAATTCCTCCCTTCAAAGTGACATCCTTTTAGTGGACCCATATGACTACGTTTACGATGGGGTACCTAAAACACATCGTGTCTTGAAGAAGCAGAAACCATGCGTTCACTGTGGAGCAAAAAGGTTTCAATTTGAATTCCCCAGTTTCTGTTGCATGAGTGGTAAGACAAAGTTGGAAAACACGATCATCCCACAAGAACTACACCATCTCTTCACATCTCAGTGTGAACTAGGAAAACATTTCAGGCATAATATACGTTCATACAACACCAGTTTTTCCTTCGCATCAATGGGAGTAAAATTAGATACTCATATGGCGAGTATGACATCTGGCGTATATACTTTTCGTGTTTGTGGAGGGATATATCATAGTCTTGATCAATTAGTTCCACGAGATGGACAGCCAAGGTACTTACAATTGTATTTCTATGACGAACAGTCAGAGTTTGCACATAGATTATCCTGGCCAAATCTAGATAGAAACGTTGTTCAAATAGTAAGACGTGTCCTTGCTACCAATCCATACGTAGCAACATTTCGAAGCCTTGCTGATCTAGGACCGCTTGATAATTATAGAGTCACTTTGAATGCATCCGTGGAACTAGACCAACGGGTGTACAATCGTCCGACCACATCCGAGGTTTTATAACGCGTGTTAACGTTTTGTGTTTCAAAATACAATGCGCACTATTTGTGAACCACATATATAACGAACACCTAATGTTGTTATGCAGGTTGCAGGTATTTGGGTCGAAGGTAATGATAGCATCACTTCTTATGAAAGAAGTATCGTTGTGTATGGGAAGTCCCAATACAGTCAGAAGATTCAACCTCACTTTGGTTGTTATGATCCATTATGTTATCCTCTATTCTTTCCCAACGGCGAGCATGGATGGCATCCTAAAATACAGAGGCATGGGATTTCCGTCAATGACATAATTGAAGGCGATAACAGCAATAATGATGATCTGGACGGTATTTAACTATAAATCATACTTTAGTCACTGAATATGCATTTTACTAACAATGTGAATTATACCTTTATACATGTAGATCCTACTAATAGCCGAGGAAGAACTACCGTAACTATGAGAGAGTACTATTGTTATAAGTTACAGATCCGTTCGACTAACAACGTGCTTTTATTGGGGGGAAGGCTGCTACAACAGTTTGTGGTAGATCAATACATAAAGATCGAGACATCACATCTGCTTTTTTGTGAAAGAAATCAGTCTCGAATAAGAGCAGATTTGTACCAAGGGATTGTGGATTGCGTCAATGCGGGTGAGGTTCAATCGAATAGAGTCGGGCAACGAGTTGTTTTGCCTGCATCTTTCATCGGAGGCCCACGTGACATGAGACGACGTTTTTTAGATGCCATGGCATTAGTTCAGAGTGCCGGTAAACCTGATATATTCCTAACCATGACATGCAATCCGAAATGGGATGAGATCCTTGACAAACTGAAACCTGGTCAGACAGCACAAGATCGCCCTGGATTGGTTGCAAGAGCATTTCGTGCCAAGTTAGAGGATCTCAAGGATCAACTTTTAAAGAAACATGTCCTTGGTGAGGTAGAGTCATATGTTTACGTGATTGAATTTCAAAAACGTGGTTTGCCGCATGCACATTTTCTATTGATAATGAAATCACAACACAAGATGTCAAATCCTGACCATTATGACAAGATTGTGTGCGCTGAAATTCCAGATCCCACAAAGCATCCTAAAATGCATGAGTACGTAGTTTCACATATGATACATGGTCCTTGTGGTCAACTGCGCACCTCGAGTCCGTGCATGCAGGGCGAACCAAAGCGTTGTCGTTTCTCATATCCCAAGGAATTCAACGAGAAAACGACACAAGGAGAGGACTCATATCCTTTGTATCGCCGCAGAGATAATGGAATGGAGGTCAATGTACGGGGAAAGCCATTAGATAATAGATGGGTGGCACCTTATAATCCCAAACTACTAATGATGTTCAATTGCCATATCAATGTGGAAGTTTGCTCAAGTATCAAATCTGTTAAATATGTCTTTAAGTACGTTTACAAGGGTCATGACAAACAAGTTGTCCATATCGATCCTGATGGAGAAGAGGTTGTGATCAATGAAATAAAGAAATTTCAAGATGCGCGTTATGTCTCGCCGCCTGAGGCAATGTGGAGGCTTTATAATTTCCCGCTTGCTAAAATCAAGCCATATGTGATGGCATTGCATCTCCATCTTCCGAATAAACAGACGGTTAGGTTCAGAGACGATGACGTAATGACTGATATTATTGCAAGAGAAAGAGACAAGAGATTAATGTTAACTGCTTTCTTTGAAAGGAATAGAATTGATGTGACTGCCGGACAACATATGTACAAAGATTTCCCAACGACTTTCAACTGGGATGTAAATTCACGTACTTGGAATAGAAGAAGATCAGGAGCCATGCTAGGGCGTTTGGTATCTGCTAACCCTGCCGAAGGTGAACGCTACTACCTACGTATCCTTTTGACACATGTTAGTGGGCCCACATGTTTTGAAGATCTCTACACCGTCAATGGCATATTATACCCAACATTTCGAAGAGCGGCTCTTGAGAGAGGGTTAATTGAGTCGGATGACAATTTAGATGCATGCCTGAGAGAAGCATCTTTATTTCAGTTTCCAAGTGCTCTTAGAAGACTATTCGTGACTATATTGATTTATTGTGAACCAGGAGATGTTCGCAAATTGTGGGATACACACTATGAATCACTTTCAGAAGATTATAAGCGTGAATATCAAAATGATGAGCGAGTCCGAAATATGGTCCTTAATGACATATCCATCTCTTTACAATCTCAAGGAAAACATCTTGATGATTTCGATCTTCCAAAGTTAAACGCGAGAGTTAATTTAGAACATGGAGGATTTCGTGAAGTACAGGAGGAGTACTCAATAATTGTGGAAGAGGAACACCTACGAGCCCGCAACTCTCTAGACCCCGACCAAAAAATAGCGTTTGATGAAATCATAAGGCACGTTGATGAGGATCACCCTGGCGTTTTCTTTATAGATGGTCCTGGTGGAACTGGAAAAACATATTTGTATAAGGCTTTGCTTGCCGAGATTCATTCTCGTGGTCTCATTGGATTGGCCACAGCTTCTTCAGGTGCTGCTGCCAATAATATGTCAGGCGGGAGAACAGCTCATTCACGATTCAAGATTCCACTTATTCTTAACAATAACTCGATGTGCAACATCAAAAAACAAAGTGGGTCTGCTCAACTACTTCGAATTGCCAAAATTATTATATGGGATGAAGCATCTATGGCTAAGAGGCAAGCTGTGGAGGCTGTTGACAGAACTATGCAAGATATCACGGGTGTGAGACTTCCATTCGGTGGTAAGATAATGGTTTTAGGAGGTGATTTTAGACAAGTTTTGCCGGTGGTAAGACGTGGTACACGAGCACAAAGTGTAGACTCTAGCTTGCGAATGTCACCTCTTTGGCACTTGATTAAAAAGATGCGTTTAACGATCAATATGAGGGCTCTGACAGATCCATGGTTTTCAGATTATTTGTTACGAGTTGGTGACGGTGCTGAAGAAGTGGTAGACGAAAGCTTTATTCGCATACCCGATGACATGGCTATTCCTTACAGCGATAAAGCTAAATCGATTGAGTCTTTGATTAATGCAGTTTTTCCATCGCTTCAAATGAATGAAACTTCGGCAGATTACATTATTTCTAGAGCAATATTATCAATTAAAAATGATAACGTTGACGAGATTAATGATCAGTTGATCGGTAGATTTCGGGGTGAGGAAAAAATCTACTACAGTTTCGACGAGGCAGAAGATGATAAGAATAATTACTATCCGATAGAATTTCTAAACTCACTAAATGTTAGTGGTTTACCCCCTCATTGTCTTCGGCTAAAGCTTGGATGCCCGATGTTATTGTTACGCAATCTCGACCCATCTAATGGATTGTGTAATGGAACCAGATTGATATGTAGAAGTTTTCATCCGAACGTCATCGATGCCGAAATAGCTGTTGGCCAGCACTACGGTAAACGAGTATTCATACACAGAATACCTTTGTGCCCATCAGAAAGTGACATGTTTCCATTCAAACTCAAGCGAAAACAATTTCCTATTCGGCTTAGCTTTGCTATGTCGATCAATAAAGCTCAGGGACAAACAATTCCAAATGTTGGTGTTTATCTACCGGACTCTGTATTTTCACACGGACAACTTTATGTTGCGTTATCGAGAAGAATATCACGTCGTAACACCAAGGTATTAGTGAGACCCGTCAAAGAGTTTGATCGTGAAGGTGTCTACACATCAAACGTGGTATATCGAGAAGTCTTGCATGATGAATAAGGTACAGTTAATTATTTATTATTAAAATTACAATGCAATATGTCATTACAAATGTGTTTTCGTATATACCTTTCATTTTGTAAGAGCATATGGGATGTTTTTCAAATTATATTAATCGATACATATATATATATATATATATATATATATATATATAGTTTTTATAATATTTTACTATCCGTAGAATAACCTATCTCTTATCATTGCAGATGATTTCATGCTCGACAATGTGAAACCAATCTATTCATGTGCGCTTGGGATTTGCTATTTGAAGTTTAATTTTATTTTCAACAACCCATTATGTACTTTTTCACGTACTTTTTCCTGTCATCATATAAATATTGCATTTATATATACCATAACATAGACATGAACTATTTTTTATTTTGCTATGATGTTTTGTTCAACTATTGTTCATCATATTACTTCGTATTATTATTATTTGTTTGATTTATGCCGTATATTTTAAATCACTTTTACAACTGGTATTTCACTATGTTTTATCATAATTTTCAAATATGTTCCCGCCGCATTGCGCGGGTTACCAGCTAGTAGATAGATAGATACATAAGACTTTTATCCTATGTGTTAAGCCTCTCGTATTGACAACTAAGCAAACGTATCATATATCATTATCTTCTTAATTTGCTAATTTTTTTAATACCACGTCCACAAGTGTATAATTTTAGAAGATAATTATTATATTTTAATAATAATAACTCAATAAAAGTTGGCATATAATTAGCAGATCATTTATTATTTTTTATCATCAAAATCACTTGATTTTAAAAGGTCAACAATGTTCTTAATAACTCTATATATTCTTGATGCGGGCCGATAGGTCAGGTTGCGAAATTCTCTCCGTGTGAAGGGGGAGAACCGTCCTCGTCGTCGAAGGACTGACAGAATGATATCGGGCGGCGACCAGTGAAGTTTTATATATTATATTTGATGGGCCTAAGTATACCAAAGCTATGTGTGAGTACAACGATAGGTATGACTTAGTGTCGTTCTTCAAACTACAACGGACATGAGATTAACGATATCCTAAAACTCATTAGGTTTACTATTACATGCAATAGAGTGACTGGAATAGTGTTTAATTTTAGGCCGGGAAAAGTATTAATTGGGTCGGGGATACTTCGAAAGGTTGTCTCAAAAGTATCCCCGGTTTGAATTTAATATAAATCTACCCATATTCCCATATTCCGTGTCTCTTAGATCTCATTTGAGTCTAGAGAACACTGGTCATGCCGAGCTCAATGATTCAATCTAGCATAGTGTAAGTAAGTGACATGTACCCTATAAGTTAGCTACGTTCATTTTTGGATAAGGTATTAGTCACAACATGAGTTGGGCAGATAAACGATAAAAATTTAATTTATACATCTATTCATAATTTAAGTTATCCGTAGCTACGCAACATACAATTTATTACACACTTAAAATGTTCCTAAACGACTATCATAGTAGACAAGTGAGTTATTTAGCTAATCATGGCAAATCTAATAAGCATAATTAAATATTGAAAATAAATAACAAACATAAATTAGAATAAAAGAAAATAGATTAAAACCTGATAAAGCGTACAATAACTCGTAGCTAAAATGCATCCCGGAGCACCTCCGTACAAAGATAACTACTCCTTTTTAGTTAACTAATTGGCTAACCAATTTAATTAAACTAATCAATTTTTTTTTTGAGAATTTGAGATACTTGAATTGTGAATCCAATGGTATATTTATAGTTGAAATCCGGTTATCGATAGCGAATGTAGGCTCATTTTAACGAAAAAGCGCGCACGGTACGCGTACGGGACGAAAAAGTGGTGCACATACGAAAAAGCATCCGGCACCGGATGGCAACGGGCCGGCGCCAGTTGACCACGGGCCAGCACCGGCCGGGTGACACAAAAAGGCAGTCGGCGCCGCGCGGTTGCCATCTGACAGCGGTTTGTTGCCAGCCGGCCTCGTCCATACAATTTTTTCAGTTTACGTTTTCTTGCGTATCTCCTTCGTTATGCGTCCAATTGCGATGATTATTTTTACGTTGAAATCGATTTTTAAAGATGAAGACTTTGATGTAAAGAAATCCCCGAGATGATTTTCCGATTTTCAGAATTCTTGTTCCGAATATTTTGAATCTTTCGCAGTGTGTAGAATCTTCATCCCTTATCCGTTTTAGTTGATTCTTTTTGTGTTGAATTCGATTTATAAAAACAAAGACTTTGGTATGGGAAAATCCTTGGGATGATCCTTTCCACTTAAAATTTCGTCTTGGTTGCCTTTGATCTTCAAATGTGCGTGAAATCTTCATTTTTTGGCCGTTTTGTTTGATTTTTCTCATGCTTCCTTATTTTTACCTACTTGACAAAATATTAATGATTGATGTAATATTTGAGCTCTTTTTCCAAGTATTATTCTAAAACGAGATAGATATCGTTAGTAAAAACGTGACTTTTTACGCGATATCATATATATTCATGTACATTATTTACTATTTGGTTCTAAAATACATTTTACGATGATATAGTATTAGTAGTAGGATTTTTGGTATCTAAGCTACAATGTGATGCAGTTTAGATATCTCACAATGGGTCCCCTACATACTTCATATAAAGCTTTTCATTATAAAAGCAATATAATAATAATATGTTTTTATTGCATTAAAAGGTTATACTTAATACGGCGTGTTTGAAGATAACTTCACAGTTGCACCACTAGGTAAGTTTCATACCTTGATGTATGTGTACATGTTTCAGAAATTTCAAGAAATATGTATTTTTATATTATATACATATTCAGACTGGTCTAAAAAATAAAGGAGATTCAACAAAATCCATCCCGTCAAAAATATTACCCAACTTGACTCATAAATAATCAATGGGTCTACAATTGACACTTGTAATTTTCGGCGAAGTTGGTACTTTCTGTTTATCATTTTAATTCAGTTTACCTAAGTAGCAAATTCAGTGATCTTGAAAAAATATTTGTTATGTGTTTCTATATAAAAACCTATACCAACTTGGGATTTTCATGATATAGAGTATTACATTTTAGTTTGTTCACCTAATCGTATTGTATTTATATTGAAATTATAAAAGCAGTCAAGCAATGTGCAAGATAAAAGTTTTATTTGACAATGTATCCATCATAAAAAATTACATCTGATTGTCGACAAGTGTTTTATATAAACATGAAAGAACATGTATACCCAAAAAAATAGCCGTTAAAAGAAATTCAAAGTAGTAATATCTGACGATCACTTAATTATTTTTCAATGATATAGAATCTATTATATGTATAACTTTGCGAATTCACGAGTTATGATCTAGTGGATGTTTATATATGGCTTCTAACAAACTTAACTTGGGCAGCGCCTAAGCATTACACTAGTTATTAGCTGTGCAAAAAACACAGCCCATGGCCCATGATCACTAATGGTGTGTTCAATATATTGTTAATTCACATACTAAAATCAAGAAAAATTATATATACTTTGTAAGCTATTATTAGCAGGATATTTCAGTTTTTATTGTATACATACATATTGATAAATAGTACTAATAGTTTAATCTGTTTCTTTTTTTATTGTTACACGTTAGTTGGTATACAATTGACATAATAGTATTAACGTGTGATATTGTATATTGAGTATAGGCTTACATCAGGCCCATGGGCATTCCTTGTATTAGGCGTGATCAAAAAAACCAGGTTGGGTAACCGACCCGGTGACAACCCGGAAAACCGACCCGAATTATACCCGGGTAGTCAATACCCAGTTCGGTTTTTAAGAGTACCCGGCAGGTACCCAACCGGGTACACACCCAGACACTTCAAATCGGGTTGTACCCGAACCGGTTCCAAAAACCGGTTTAAATACCCGGTTTTTTCACTAGCCGTTGTGTTTGAAGTTGTAGCCGTTTTATATCCATTTTTTTGACTTTTTTTTTTACCATTTTGCCATCCTAAAACTAGTATAAATAGATACCTTGAGTTGGGTTAGTTACAACACTCAAACTCACTCATTTTAGTGAAAAAACACTCAAAACGCTTACGATTTACATACGAAACTCTCAAAACATTACTCTCATCCTCTAAAAACGCTCTCAAAATGGCAATTCAAAGTTCTTCAATTAACGATTTTGTTGGTTCGTCAAATGCACCAACTATTGTTCAAGTTTTTCAAAAAAAACGTAATCCGGAGATTTGGTGTAACTTTGACAAAGTGTTGTTGTCGGGTGGTTCGACTAAGGCACATTGTAAACGATGTGGGAGTTTTTTAAAAGCCGACTCCAACTCAACGTTGAACAAACATACTTTAAAGTATTGTAGTTCAAATAAAACTAATCCGGAGGAGGGTCAAGCAACCATGTCACGGGATGGAGCCATTTGCACATACCAAGCGGACCGGTGTCGAGAACCATTTGCCGGCTTTGTGATTCAAGAAGCTTTGCCGTTCAACCACTTCGACAACCCTCGGTTTACTAAGGTTATTCAAAATACTCTTCAACCCCGATATAATCATGTAAGTCGTCTTACCCTTAGACGTGATGCACTTAAGTTGTGGAAAAATGCTAAAATTCAACTAATAACCGGTTTTGAAAACTTAACTACAAGTGTATCTTTAACAACGGATGTTTGGTCGGCTCCTCATGGTTTGCCCGGATCGTACCTTTGTGTTACCGCGCATTGGGTTGATCCCGCAACTTGGCAAATGATGAAACGTACCATTGCTTTTGAAAACTTTGACTATCCTCACACGGGTCAAAGATTATTTTACATGTTACGTGATGTAATGAAAATGTTTAAATTAGAACAAAAGGTTTTTTCTATCTCGTTTGATAACGCGAGTAATAACACAAATGCCGTTCAAAAATTAATACTAAAATACGCACCACCTCTGAAAGGAATTTTCTACCATAGTAGATGTGTTGCACACATTATTAACTTGGTTGTGCAAGACGGATTAGCGGTTCCACAAATAAATGTAGTAAAAGAGGCCTATAAAACTATGTTACAAGATATATTTTGCAAGGGTAAGGCTAGATACAAACATTACATGAGATTGTGTAAGGAAACGGACCATTTTTTTAACCCCTAATTGGGATATGCCCGTAAGATGGAATTCGACTTACAATATGTTTGTATGTGGTTTACGCCAACGTGAGACTTTACAAGCTTTTCATCATCAACTTGTCCAAAGGGGTTATGCAAACGAATTTCCAATCGAATATTGGGACATTATTCAAAAGGTAACCGAATTGCTCAAACTTTTTAAAATCGCCACTACTTTGTTATCGGGTGTTTATTATCCCACGATTCATTTGGTACTTAACCAAATTTTTTTAATGTGTTCAAAGCTAAGTGAATACGAATTTGTTGGGAATGCATACGCATACGCAATCATGTTCAAAGCTAAGGTTACCAGCAACAGGGCGCAACACTACCATCCATGCTAGATCTTATGCAGGGTATTCAGGGCATTCAGGTTAGCCATAATGATTTTTCACAGGAAACCAGGTATGAGTTTGCAGCACAGCGCTACCACAACGCTTGGTCGGCACACAACACCCAAAGACTTTCTCAAGTGGTGCCCAACTACCGGCCTACAGCCTACAACTACCCACCCATGTGGGGTCAGCCTGGAGCAAGCTATCCACCACCGGTTTATGACGAGAGTGCCGCCTTGGCAGAGCTGCAGGAAGAGTATCGAAGGCAGCAGGAGAGAGAGCAAGAGGAGCGTGGATTCCCCTATGACTATTCCCCATTTTGAGTGCTTGCGTGCCTCATGTGATTTAGACACTTTTAATTTATAACGGTTTATCAAACTACTTTTAATTTTATGTTTGCATATTTTGAAATACTTGATTAGGGATGACGTTTGGGTACTTTTTTGTACAACGACATCCCAAAACACTTGGATTTAGATAAATGTTGGTGTGAATGGTAAAAAGGTGGATCATAGAAACAAGTAGGGGTAGCCAATGGAACAAGCAGGGGTACCCGGCTGGGACCATGGATACCCGGCGGGTACTCACTGGGAAGGCGTGAGTACCCGGCTGGAACAAGGATTACCCGGCAGGTAAAGAGGCGGGTAAAGAGTACCCGGTTTGGAACCGGGTATTGGACCCGAACCGGTTCCTACCCGGTACAAACCGGGTACTATAGGGTTGGGTTTTTCCCCACCCAAAACCGGGTCGGGTCCGGGTCGGGTTCTACTGGAACCGGTTCGTTGACCGTTGACCAATACCCGGTTCGGGTATTCAGGTCGGGTCGGGTAGGGCTTAACCCGGGTTTTGTTCATGCCTACCTTGTATAGGCCCTCATAATATTTACGTGCTCTGTATATATATTCCTTTTATTAATAATCACTAGGTGAGGTCTCGTGACAACGCGAAGTTTTAACATTTGATTTTATAAATTGTGTAATTAAAAAGTTAAGTCAAATAAAATTGTACCGTGAATCGAATTTTTATATAATATAATCGACAACCAATGACATCTAGCATATACTCTATCAGTTTAGTACGGTTTAGGTTTTTTAAATTTTTTAAAGTTAAGTTATTAAAAATACATGTCGGTTGTAAATTATATATTATTTAATTTGTAAACAGTTACCCATTTTATAAAGGAGCGGATAGTCAAACATTAATAAATATAATATGCAAAAGAAGGAAATACAGAATTATTTTAACCCATAAAATAGTTTTTTAAAACTTAAATTAACTATTAATTCAGTGTAACTCAAATAACTGTATTTTGTAATTCAAACCTAAATTTCTATCAAAATCAAACATTGTTTTGATCATATATACACATATGTATAAGCAATAATAATAGATTTGAATAGCGATAATAAAAATCCATATTCGCCAATATCATATTTTCCAAATTAAATATTAAGGATCTCATTAAATGAAAGGAACCTACTCTTTAGTGTGGCCATGGATAAACACGTATGATGTAAAACATATACGAGATTTAATTTCCTATTATTTTTGGCACATAAATACTCATTCTCATAATAATATGTACACATGTATATATATATTAAATGAATAACCATTTGCAAAAGACTATTGGATATACATAAACTAAAACTATAATAATTGCACTTATTTTTATAAACTTACTATACCTCGCTTTTTTATACGTTTGAGAAAGGTTATTGTATAATATATAAAACTAAAAATGTTTGTTCCTACCGTTCCCACCATAAAAAGTGTTCCTATTTGAACATTATTATGCTATAAAAATAATATAAAGAGATTGCAACTTGACGATTAAAATATTTTCAGCATTTATTTACCTTTAATATCAAATTTCAATCTACAAGAATAGACATGGTTACTTAATAATGGTTGGTCAACAAATAAACTTCTTAGCCCCTTGATCTTTTTTATTAAATTTCAAAATCAATCACGTATTGAGAGTTCCGAATTCACTATTGATTAATGAAATGGAATCGCAATATGTAAAGTTTAATTGTAGTAGGGGGTTCGAATACAATTAAAAACTTTTTTTTGGTTTTAATCAAGTTACTTGGACAGTTTTTAATTGTTATTAATAACAGAGTATGTAAAAGATAGATATGACAATATCAAAGCAAGTAATAGATAGTAGCTGAAAATATGATTTTATTGATCATAAACTCACTAAGTGTTGATTGCGGAATGAACTAGCCAAGGCTAATCCAAATCAAACACTTTTGCTAAACTATTACAATTTGAGCTGAACAGTAGTGGACAAACACGCTAACTGTTTACTCGCTGCTCGAAGATACGTACTTAGATAAACTGTATTCACTGACAAACAAGTGAATAATATGTATCATCGGCAAATTTCTAAGTACAAAGTACTGCTCTATTTATAGTGCAAATGTCTTGTGTAAAATTATGATCTTGAAAATTATGATCTTGGAAAATTATGATCTTGGAATGACTTTTGCCTTATTCAACATGAAGATATAAAACTCTCGCTGCTTGTATCAGCGACACACAAAGTTGAGTTTTAATCTTCCTCAATATGTTCAATCCAGGAGAAGAATGAATGGCGATCATCAATTGTTAACTTCAGCAACAACAGCTTTGACATAAATCATTTCTTCATCAAGTTGTGTATTATTGAGTTGATCAGCGACCAATGACTTATAATGGTCAGCGACCAGTGACTCAACACGTATATATATAATATAAGTTCCACATATATCTCTCACATTTTCTTATTTTAAAGAAAATTGTCCACTATGGCGATTAGCAAGGTAGAATTCCATAACCTTTTATTTGTAACAATGGCCGCCGATCAATATTTCACTCCTTTAAATCTTATTAACGATTGTATAGATGCGAATCTTTCAACAATAGTGAAAGCAAAGCGACATCAAGAGTAAAACGTAACGGAGCAAAAGCAACGCTGGTTATTGGCCAAGAGCAGCAGAAAAGCATAGCAGAGGGTTAAAGATGATGATTAGTAGGGTTGTTTTTTTTTTTTGACCCAAAATTAAATATAAGAAAATAAAATAATTATTATAAAAAGAGACCGAAGAAGTTTTAAAGCCTTTTGGTATGATCGATGGAACTGAACATGTATTAATTAATTTTCATGAAGCAAATAAAAATTGTGGTTATCTAATACATTTTTGGCTAACATAAATATATAACAATATATATTTTACGTTATAAATCATGTTGTAGCCCGCAAATTTTACGGGTTATGATCTAGTTTAATTTATAGTTCCTTTGTATATATCTTAACTAGATGATTGACTCGTGAAAACACGAATTTGAACAAAAAAAGTTTTTTTAATGAGTTTTATGTATATTATGTATTAAATAAATCATTGTCATACTCAAAGTTATACATTATGTATTGCAAACAAAGAACTTGATGTGACAACATAAATAAAGTTTTGCATACATGAAGAAAACACAATAATCATCTATCATATACAGATATTAAATAAGTCATCGTTTAGACTAATAGATTTCCTAATATATTTTGATATTTGAGTATAAGATCATCTTGACGCATTAGAGTCGTGTAAGGAATGATCCAAATGTAATGAAAATATGAATTGGTCCAAATGTATCAAGTTGTCGTCTTATACTGACGGTGTTAAAATGTAGTTATGTATCAAGCTTATAATTAAATAAGTCATTCTTGTGTATAAAGGACTAATTTGTGGTGTTTTCTAGCACTTTTGTGTTTCAGGTAATTTATTACAAGTTGAGGGGGTAAAGTGTAGATGCTTGAAGAGTTTAAGGGCTTAAGCTGGGATTGTGGATGATATATAAGATCGCATACTGGAACCCTAAGGAGCAGATTTACATCTACACAAATTCTTCATTCTCTCCATTCTCTAAATTCATTCGTTTGATTCTTCCAATATTCCGAGTCTATATTTTTTGTCTTGATTAATCATCTTCTTGATGATTATTATTTTCCTGAAGATTGTTAGTTCTTTGCTCATAGCAGTTGATATTTAGTTTGATGTTTGAGTGATTAGATTCTGATTTGTTGATTATTCATAAGTTCTTTGTTATTCTTGGATTGGTGTCATATATTTGTTCATGGTATCAGAGCCACATGGTTCGATTGTGATTGGAAGATTCATTCGTTAAAAGAGTACTTCGATCTAGGGTTCTGAGAATTTGGGGTTTTAGATTAAAACCTACGATTTGGTTTCTGTTTGGGTTCGATTATGAACTGTGGAGCTTTGTTCATCGATTTGACGGTGATTTCTTCTTGGCTCGCTATATTTCTTCTTAGATCCCTAATTTTTCAAATTAGGGTTTCTGAGGTTTCTGGTTGAAACCCGTTCGTGGTCACTCTAGGCTGTTCCAGTGTGAATTATTTCTTCCGCTGCATTTTCTTCTTATAGCTATTTGCACGGAGTACTCAGTGAGGAATTTCTGATTCATTCTTTGTATTTCTGGTTAAACATTTTGCTATCTGTTCTTTGTGTGCTACTTGTTGTTATCTCTGCTTCAGTTTATTGATTGTTATTTGGGTTGGTTGTGTGATTTGTTATCTAAGATTGTTTAACCTCCTCTTGTGGTAGCAGAGAGAACAATTGGCCCAACTCTTGATCTTAGTCCCTTGAGACTAATGAAAACCTGATCAAGCCAGTTGTTCTTTAGGAAGTATACAATATTTGCTTGTTGTTTCTTGTATGCTTAGTTTATTATTTGGTAACATGGAAGATGAAACTGCTATTACTTTGATTAACAAACTTGATTTTGTTGATCCACTTTATCTACATGCAAATGATACTACAGGAACACCTCTTATAAGTTACAAATTAAATGGAACTGAAAATTATAATGTTTGGAGTCGTGCTATGTTACTTGCTTTGGGAACTAAAAATAAACTGGGGTTTATTGATGGTACTTGCATTAGAAGTACTACTAATGAGGTTCTTGCTAGTCAATGGGATAGGTGTAATTCTGTTGTGCTTACATGGATTTTAAGTTCTATTTCTGAAGAACTTTATTTGGGACAAATATTTTCAAATACTGCATCTATTGTGTGGCAAGAACTTAAGGAGACTTATGATAAAGTTGATGGTTCTATTACATTCAATCTTCATCATAAGATAAACTCTTTATCTCAAAATGGTTCTTCTGTTTCAGAGTATTATCATAAATTGAATTCTTTGTGGAAACAGTTTGATGCACTTGTCAGACTTCCTACTTGTACTTGTAATGCAACAAATGTTTTTCAAAATCATACTCAACTCATAAAGTTAATGCAGTTTTTAATGGGTCTTGATGACATTTATCAACCGGTTAGAAACAATCTTCTTACCAGAGATCCTCTTCCTAGTGTTAAAACTGCTTTTGCAGTTGTATCCAGGGAAGAATCTCATAGAGGATTGTATTCTAATGGTACTCAAAATAATTCTAAACCATCATCATTTGCTGTAAAATCTTCAAACACAAAGATACAAAGTCCTACTTTTACAACTAAACCAGGTTTTGACAACTCTAAAAGAGGACCTAATCCAAATCTAAAGTGTGATTATTGTAAGAAAGTTGGTCATACAATTGAAAGATGTTTTGAGATAAAGGGTTATCCTCCTGGGTATAAAAGGAAAGTTCAAAGTCAAGATAAAAGCTATTCTAATAACTCTTGTGTTGATCATTCTGGTTCTAACATTTCTTCACCCAAAGCTTCATGTTCTTCTACTTCTTCCCCTATTTCTTTCACAAATGAACAGATGGAGAAAATTCTACATCTTATTTCTGAAAAGTCTGATCATAAAGGAATGTATGCCAATATGGCAGGTACTGTTTGCAATACAAATGTGTTTTTCAATCAAAATTTGATAAGTTTTTCACACTTAATAATACAAATTGTTTTGAAAAAGATACAAAAGGCTGGATTATTGATTCAGGAGCTAGTCATCACATGACAACATCTGTAAAAGGTTGTAAAAGGTTTATATAATGCTGTTAACATATCAAGTTTAAAACTAACAGTTGATCATCCTAATGATACTAAAGCTAAAATAGTTCAAATTGGTGATTTAAAATTATCTAATCATGTTACTTTATATGATGTTCTAGTTGTTCCTGAATATAATGTAAGTCTGTTATCTGTTAGTAAGATGGTTAAAGATAGCAAATTCTTTGTGGGTTTTGATGAATCAACTTGCTATATTCAGGATTTGAAACAAATGAAAATCATGGGGACTAGTAGAGTGAGTGGAGGTTTGTACATTTTTAATCATAATAATAATACACAATTTAGTAATTGCAACTTTACTTGTTATGTGTCTAAACATCTGTGGCGTAGCAGACTTGGTCACCCTGCTGATCAAGTTCTTTCTGTTTTAAAAGGTAGACTGAATGTGACTGTGATGATCACACTTTGCCTTGTGATGTTTGTCATAAAGCAAAGCAAAAAAGGGAACATTTTCCTTTAAGTGATCATCAATCTAAAGATATAGGTGAACTTGTTTATTTAGATCTTTGGGGTCCTTTTAGAATTCAGAGCAGGGAAGGGTATAAATATTTCCTTACAGTTGTTGATGATTATTCTAGAGCTGTATGGCTTTTCTTGTTAAGAGGTAAAGATGAAGTTTATGAAAATTTGGTGAACTTTGTAAACTTAATTTTTAATCAGTTTAATAAAAGAGTTAAAATTTTCAGAAGTGACAATGGGACTGAGTTTGTAAACAACAAATTCACTGGTTTTTGTAATGAAAAGGGAATTATACATCAAACAACTTGTGCATACACTCCACAACAAAATGGAGTTATTGAAAGGAAACATAGACACCTTCTGAATGTTGCTAGGTCTCTTATGTTTCAGGGGGGATTACCTCTTAATATGTGGAGTGAATGTATATTGACTGCATGTTATCTTATTAACAGGCTTCCATCATCTGTGCTTTCTGGGAAATCTCCTTATGATCTTGTGTTTAAAAAATCTCCTAATCTCTCCCATCTTAGATGTTTTGGTTGTTTGTGTTATGCTACTGTTCTTAATCCTTTGGATAAGTTTAGTAGTAGATCTAAAAAATGTGTTATCATTGGTTATGCTAGTTTTAAGAAAGGTTACAAACTTTTTAGCCTTGAGTCAAAATGTTTTATGTATTCAAGGGATGTAAGGTTTTATGAAACTGTTTTTCCATTTAAAATGAAAAACAAATTTTCTGGTTTTGAAAATGAGTTTCAAGATTCAAATGTTGATAAAAGTTTAAATCATTTAAACTTTTTTGATTCTTTATTTACTAATAATTTTAGTCCCAATGATGAAGGGAGAGATATAACTGTTAATGGTAAAGGTAGCAACATTCATCATGAGGCTGCAGCAACACCTATAACAGAACACACTTGTGTAGATCTTAATGGTGAAGGTAGCATAAGTCATCATGAGTATGTAGCAATGCCTATAACAGAAAATACAATCCATGAGGGCACACTAAATGATTCTTTACAGTCCACAAGTCAATCACAAGGTCATATGAACTCAGATGGTATTGATTCTTCTGTTTTAAGAAGATCAACCAGAGAGACTCATGTTCCCAGAAATCTTGATGATTTTGTTATTGAAGGTAAAGTTAAGTATGGAATTGAAAGAGTGGTTAATTATTCTAAGCTTACAAATGAAAATTATTGTTTTGTGTCCAATCTTAATAAAAGTAGAGAGCCTAGACATTTTAGTGAGGCTTCAAAAGATGTAAATTGGGTGGAAGCTATGAATAAAGAAATGGAAGCTTTGAATAGAAATAACACTTGGGTTCTAACTAATTTACCTGAAAATAGAAAACCAATAGGTTGCAAGTGGATTTACAAAGTTAAATATAAATCAAATGGTGAAATAGAAAGGTATAAGGCCAGACTAGTAGCTAAAGGTTATAGTCAAAAGGAAGGCATTGATTATGAAGAGACCTTTTCACCTGTTGTGAAAATGGTCACTGTTAGGTGTCTTATTAATGTTGTTGTTCAAAAGAGTTGGCCATTATTTCAGTTGGATATTAATAATGCATTTTTATATGGTAATCTAGATGAAGATGTCTATATGACTCTTCCTGAAGGATATTTTTCAAAAAATGATAACAGAGTTTGTAAGTTAACTAAGTCTTTATATGGGCTAAAACAAGCTCCTAGAAAATGGAATGAAAAGTTGACTTCTGCATTAATTGAGTATGGCTTTGTTCAAAGAAAATCTGATTATTCATTGTATACTAGATCTTGTGATTTTGTGTTTATTGCTTTGCTTGTATATGTGGATGATATGATAATTACTGGGAATAACTGTTCTGAAATTGAAAAGGTCAAAGCATTCTTAAGTTCAAAGTTTATGATTAAAGATTTGGGAAAACTAAGATATTTTTTGGGTATTGAAATATTAGAATCTAGTAAAGGTTTGTGTATGTCTCAAAGAAAGTATTGTCTTGAGTTGTTACAAGATTTTGGTTTATTAGGATGTAAGCCTATTGCTACTCCTATGGAACCAAACTTTGTCATTGCTAGTGATGCTTCTGATACTGATCCTTTATTGGAAAATATTACTGAGTATCAAAAATTAGTTGGAAAACTAATATATTTGACACTAACAAGACCTGATATATCTTTTGCTGTTAACTGTTTAAGTAGATATGTGCATTCTCCTTTGAAGTCACATTTTAAACTTGCATTGAGAGTGTTAAGGTACTTAAAAGGGTCTCCAGGCAAAGGTATTCATCTTGTCAAGTCTGGTCAAGCTTTTAGCTTAAAGGCTTTTGTTGATGCATACTGGGCTAAGTGTTCTTTGAATAAAAGGTCAGTTACTGGATTTTGTGTTTATATGGGTGAGTCTTTAGTTTCTTGGAAAAGCAAGAAACAAAGTACAGTGTCTAGATCCTCAGCTGAAGATGAGTATAGAGCTATGGCTGCTGTTACATGCGAGATTATTTGGCTAATAGCTTTACTGTCTGATTTAAAGGTTAAAGTTGTTCTTCCTGTAGATATGTTTTGTGATAATAGTTCAGCAATTCAGATTGCTACAAATCCTGTGTTTCATGAAAGAACAAAACACTTTGAAGTTGATCTGCATTTTATTAGAGAAAAAATTTCTAAAGGTGTAATTAAAAATGTTAAAGTTAATTCAGTGGATCAATATGCAGATATTTTTACTAAAGGTTTGAGTGTTTCTCAGCATAAATTGTTGAGCAGAAATTTGGGTTTGTTTGACTTATTTAGTCATAAGCTTGAGGGGGAGTGTTAAAATGCGGTTATGTATCAAGCTTATAATTAAATAAGTCATTCTTGTGTATAAAGGATTAATTTGTGGTGTTTTCTAGCACTTTTGTGTTTCAGGTAATTTATTACAAGTTGAGGGGGTAAAGTGTAGATGCTTGAAGAGTTTAAGGGCTTAAGCTGGGATTGTGGATGATATATAAGATCGCATACTGGAACCCTAAGGAGCAGATTTACATCTACACAAATTCTTCATTCTCTCCATTCTTTAAATTCATTCGTTTGATTCTTCCAATATTCCGAGTCTATATTTTTTGTCTTGATTAATCATCTTCTTGATGATTATTATTTTCCTGAAGATTGTTAGTTCTTTGCTCATAGTAGTTGATATTTAGTTTGGTGTTTGAGTGATTAGATTCTGATTTGTTGATTATTCATAAGTTCTTTGTTATTCTTGGATTGGTGTCATATATTTGTTCAGACGGAAATGCCAATGATCGCTCTTCTCGTTTTTTATATCATATGCGGTCAATTTGATTTTCCAGACTAATAGATTTCCTAATATATTGTGATATTTGAATATAAGATCATCTTGACACATTTGAGTCGTGTAAGGAATGATCGAAATGTAATGAAAATATGAATTGGTCCGAAATGCTAATGACCGCTCTACTCATTCTTATATTATATGCGGTCATTGATGCATGGATTAGTCACTTTAAATCCTTCTTATGATCGTACAAAGATGAAATTTATTGATTTCTATTATGATAATTCATATCCATGTATCAATATACCATAAGCTAACATGTAACAACGAAATAAGTAACATATTAAACTATTAGTAGTATTTGTCAAAATGTATGTATACAAAACTGAATTATCTGGCTAATTATAACTTACGGAGTATAACTATAATTATATTGATTATGGGCCATGGGCTGGGCAGCATGTTATTTCCTAGTTTATTAAAAAAAAAAAAAAAAGTTTCCTGGCTTTTAAACTTTGATGAAATTAAGGATCTCCAAGCCATATGAAATTAAAAGAAATAAAGAGACAAAATTGCAATAATCAATTTTACTTATAAGCTAACAATAACAAAATAAACACAAAATGGATATGTCATTCATTAATAGAACACACATCATGATAATGATTCGGCTACCAATAGTAGTAGTACATAAATGTCTGATAGTAAAATTAGGAAAAACAGAGAAAGCTACTTGACTGAGATTAACATAAAACATTAGACACCATAATCATAAGACTCCAAGACACAATAATGATAATGACAATGATAAATGTTTAATATATGTCGGATCATGTCATGGTTATAATAGAAAGCTTGGAATTAGTTGGCCATGAGCTAATAGTTCTATATTAACCGTGCAATGTTGTATTTATACAAAATGATTTCAAGTACGAAGAATCAGAAAAGTGCACTATACGGAGTATTATCTTATTTAATCAAGCCATTGAATGTAATTTCTAGTCGGATTTAAGAATGTGTGGTGATGAATATAATTGAGGACCTTCAAATTGTACCCAACTAGTCTTTAGTCACTTTCTTATAAACACGATATAAAAGGTTACAAGTAACAAGAAACAACTAGAAAAGTAAAAAAACAAATAACGCATCACATATTGCTACAGCCTACGAAGTAAAAAACGCAAACAAGAGTTTAAGCGTCAAACAGACAAAACATTGTTAGGCGATCAGCAAATATGTAAACGGACGATAGCAAATACGTTTACACGATATGGTCTACCACTTGTCCACTTGCGGTTTTACACAAGTCGAGGTAGTGTGTGACAAAAAGAAATTAAAATACGTTATTGTATGCTTTTATGCGTCAAACAAAGCATATAAGTTGGTCTCGAGGGAGATAATCAAGGTATCGCACTTTTGTTTATCATCAGACTAGGCAGACAAACATACAAACAGCACGAACTTACATACTAAGTTTTTGGTAAATCAAAGAGCCAACTCATAATATGTCGAACAAAACAAAACAGTTGCAAGAAGTGAAGAAAGGATTCTGCCCTCCTGGGAGATCGGGATAGGCTTTTATTACACCATTAGAACAACAAATGCTACAACATCAAAGCAAAAGATTGTGAAGAGCTAGAAGGGTTAGAAACAAGTAATCTGAACCCAAATCAGAAGTAAATCCAAAATCAGTCCTCTCAAAGAAAAATCACATGATAGATCATGTTGGTTTCATGAGAGTAACATAGAGGATCCTTTGCTGTAATATTTTTTTTCATATTTTTCTTATACTTGTATCTGATAAGAAATAACATCATAAATGAAAACCACAATCCTCCAAAAACACGAGAAATGAAATTAAGGCAAGGATAACAATCAAGAAATGAGGTCATGGTAATTGAGAGGATCACAATTTTCCAGAAACATCAGAAATGAAGATAAGACAAAGAACACTTGTTAGATTCATTGGAAGGAACCAGCTGTTCACATAATCACAATAGATATCCATCTCAAAAACAACTTAATTAAGTGCAAATAACCTAAGCTCCTTCCATTGAAATGAATCACTTGCTCAAAAAAACAAAATATTGATGTATTAAACCACCATAGCAAAGCTTGCTTATTATCTGATGGTTTACTGCAAAACTTGCATACTCAACTTAAAGGCAAAATATTGACGCTAATCTCTATAGAATGCAAACCAACAGCTAATATCATTTTAAGTTTATAAATTTAACAAAAAAAGAAACAGAACCACTAAACTCTCATTTACGCACCAATAACTTCAGTTGCTTCAGGAATTGGCTCTTCAGCAGGCCTTTCCATCTTCACAGCAACATCTTCGGAATAATCTCCATGAACCTACACATCACAATTGTGATAACATACAATCAACTTCGGTAATTCAATATAAAGACCTAGCAATTGAGTCTAATAACCTGATTGGTCCAATTTACATTAACAGTAGAAATTAAAAACTCAATTGCTAGTGCATCTGAATGATCTCAGTCATAATGGGGGATAAACATATCCATGTATCTTCAAATGTGATTAATGAAAAGGTAAAAACAGTAAGCAAAAGCTCAATGCAAGTACACCAACATACCTCCATCAATTTCCCAATGTCAAACTTGGGTGCCTTCAAGATCTTGACTTTGCGGATGAATACATTCTGCAATGGGTAGATGCTTGATGTTGCCTTCTCAATCTCTCTGCCAATTGATTCGGGAATGAACTTCTGAACCAACTCCTTCAAATCACAAGATTGGGCCTGGGTCACCATGATCTCCCTCATCTTGCGACGGATCTAACAATATCAAACATATAATCAAAACTTAATAACAGACGACTTCAAACATAATTAATCACTGCAGTTAAAAATTGTCAGAATATAAAATTGAAAATTACAAGCCATGAGGTATAGTTTACAATTTAACTAAGAATATGTTATACCTGTCTGACTTGACTAGATTGTGCATAGCAGGTCCTCTTCACCTGGTTAGCACGCTTCTTTGTGAATCCAATGCAGAACATCCTCAATGTGTAGCTATCGGTTGTCTTGACATCAACATGTGCCTCAATCAAAGTCTGCCATTTCTTCACAAGTGACCTCAACTTATCTGTGGTAAAGTCCATTCCCTGAAATAAAACGCCAAATTTAACACTATAGCCATAGTTCACTGCCTAAAAAGCAGAAACAATAAAAATCTCATCACACCATACCCAAAAATTGGTCAAAACATTCTTCCCTTGAACATCCTCAGCTCTCAGGCGGATCTTTCTGTAAGAATGATCCTCATCGTTTTGAAGGTCAGCCAACGATACCTCAAAGACACGGTGTTTCAATCCTTCAGAAGCAATCTGATCACAATGATAAAGGAACAGAGCATTCAATTTTCATAATGTAAATCAGTTTCATGAAATAGAATCATATTTAACAACACAAAAACAGCTTCAATAACAAACATTGCATACTTCAAGATAACCAACATTCCAATTACTTAATAAATCTATCCAATTAACATAAATAGATAAAAAAATGCTCTGCTGATAGAATCCAATTCTGAGACAATACACACAATAATACAATACATATATGCATTGGAAGCTAAATTAAGTCACCCCACAAACAAAACAATAATGAATAATCATCGCAGCTTACCTTAGTACCCTGAGTACGTGAAACTAGGGTTTTGCAAACATTCCTGGTGTTGAACAACGATGGAGCTTTGACATCATACCAATCCTTCTTGGAAAACGGATCAGCTCTGTTTACAAAATCAATTCAGATTAACAATTTTCATCAATTTAATATTTATTAACCAGAAATTGATGATGAAATTGTAAGAGAATACTGACAATTTCTTCTTTCCACCCTTCTTTCCCTTGGACATGCGTTTGTTCTTCCTGTTAAACACGGATAAATTTAGCATAAATGTAAGCTATGAATAAAAAATGTATAGGTTGTATGTATCTGTAAGGATGTGAGTTGTTGTACCCGACGGCCATGATTAGGGTTCCGAGCAGATGATGGTTTTGAGGCTGCCGCTGCTGCTAGACTTAACCCTGATCTGTAGAGAAAAAGAAAACCCTGGGAAGGATTTGAGGTGTATATATACGTTCATGAAGCTGCGTATATAGTCCCTATTCTTTTAAGTATGTACGGATTTTATTTATAAATATATGTAACATTAATTGTTATATTTTATATCCATCTATAATATACAAATAACTTTTAGTGTTTTACTTATTGAAGCTTGTATTAACATGTCTTGTAGACTAGTAATTAAGTGATTCATTAACAATATATATTTACATACTCGATGTTTACAACGAAGTTGATAATTTAAAAAAGAGACTTCCTTTATACTTAGGAATATAAATTTCATTTCAAGTACAAAGTAAGAGGATCTTAACTTGTTGTATCAATTAAATCCAAAAAAACATAACTAAATAATTCAATAACCTTTCGTTAAAATCATCCCTTACAAAACTCCCAACCCCATTACTTGTTTGGACAACTTCCTTTACTTAGAGAAGGCATAAATTTTATTGAAATAAAACCACTATGTGCAGAGGTGCCATGCATGATCTAATATTAGCCTACATCCCTAAGGATATGCATGATGACAAAATATGTACAGAAGCTATCAAACGAATTCAAGCAGCAGCATTACAATATTTGCTATGTACCAACAATTAAAATACATACTCCGCTATACTAACATACATGCACTCACACATCTTCAGACTTAAACTACTTTGCCTACTGACTACTGTGACTATTCCACCCAACCATCTAGTAAACATTCATCTGCAGCAATTGTGTTTGGAAAACTTCCTTGCAAATGGCAACAAAATAATTCCATTGTTTCCATACAACATTTCTTGTCACAACAAATCCTGCAGTGTTACTTAATTTGTTCTTAATTACTATTACATTATAAATATGATCGATAAATTCTTCACCTACATATGGTAGGCCAGCTACTGCGTCCATAAACAAACCCATCTACATGAACCATATCGAAAACCCCTGGATTGTACCCACTGGTTCAGGGAGTCGTCCAGGCTTTAAACTATAAAGAACTACCTGTATCAAGTAGCTTTCAACTTTTAGTTTCGTGAGCAGCAACAAACTCTATATTTATGAAGAAAATAATAAACAGTTCATAAAACCTTGGAGTTCAAACCATATAAATAAAGCAAAGAATAACATGTGATAATTTTATATCCAGAACATGCATAGACTTGGTTCATAATTGTTGATTCAAGGTTATAGAAAATTTCAGAGCATACCTCATGACATTTGCAAGTTTTATAGAAGTGTTTGACCTGAAAAAGTTATATCATACTTGTCATGACAAATCAAGTGCTACTTAATTTGTTCTTTACAAAAAGCCTTAGAATAAACTCACATTGCCAATACAGTTGAAATTTTGACCCGATAGAGATCAAACATAATACGATTCGAGACATATCATTATAATTGAGCCAAAATCTCCACCTCTAATTAAAACGAAAACTACGCTAAAAAATAAAGTTGGTATATGCTTGCAACTAACACCACCGGTTGATATATGATCCACCACAATATGCAAGCTTGCAACTACAATTTGACCATGTTCACTTAATCAGTAGTTGTCTCTATACTTAATGGAAAACCACATAAAAAAAAGGTTCGCACAAAAAAATATCAACCAATTGCATTTGTTCAGAAAGTTACATTGCCATACAATAAGTCATCTCATGACAATCTCCACAAACCCGTAATACCTACCTACCTAGCATTATTTTCTATTAGCAAACATATACTTATCGTCATCAACATATAATGAGTAATAACAAACTAATATTTTATGTTAATCTGAATTTTTATATCCCTAAAGCAACTTTAATAGATTTACCCCTTTAAAAAATGATGCTTGCATAATCCTCTTATCCTCTATTTCTCTTGGACATATCATCAAACACCAATCATGCACTTACATCATCGGCGAGACCCAAACCCAATAGTAGTACATCCCAATTACAACATCAGCAAGACCCAAACCCAATAGTAGTACATTCCCATTGCAAAATTCTTGTTTAAGCAATACTGCAAGTGCCTTACATATAAGATTTAACAATGACCACAAAGAAACATTTTCTAGAAGAAGCAATTAAGTGTACCTAGCATATGAAGTATTACCTGATAATAGTCGGTTTCTTTTTTGCAATTTCATGAGCTTCTTGATGTATTGTGCATAGTACCTATCATAAAAAAGATGATCAAATAAGATAATAGCAATTATACAAATTAAGTAGATTTTTACAGCTTATAGTCAAAATATACTTCTTACCAAAATAAGTAGAAATTAATAGCTTTGGTGTATAACAACTATATTTCTTACAATTCATCACTTGCCACAACTTATGAATCAACCAACCTATAATAGCCACACAACCTCTATTTAAATCAGCCACAAAACTTCTATTAACCTTGGTCACAACCTATATTAGTCTCCAAGAATATATAATAAGATGCATTGCAATTTTAACAAAAAATCAAAGATTTGATAAACATGAAGCTCCAAAACCCACCTGCACAATTTTAGCTCTTGACTGAATGCCTTTCAAGAAACTGAAAAGGACACCCTACTGATACGAAAAACCATTATTGGAAAGGATATAGAAAAACCATATATTGTATTAGACATAGAGTTAGAAACTAAGAGACCGGTCCATAAAATTTTAAGCATAATTTAAGCTTCTTTTCTTTCAACTAAATCATGGTTAAACAAACATCGGCTATTAAAATGCATCCAAGAATTTGTAATAGACATTTTATCAAATAGAATATGGCTTATCTTAATATGGCCTCCAAAGGACCAGATCATACCCATTTTAAGATCTTAATTTTATAACAAACACTAACTAACTAATTTTTAGTTAAACCTGAAAACTTTTGTAACATGTTTGAGTTATGTATATCAGTAAACAAAACTCCATTTTTTATGGTTGGTGTTCATCAAACCCTATTGATTTGTCTCGGAATAAAAGGAAGCAAGAAAGCCCATCATAAATTACCAGTCTTATTTGATATAAAAAATAGAAGATAAAGAATTTCAAATGTTCACAATCTGTTTTCCTTTTATTGTCATTCGGTATTCGAAATATTATTTAATATTCTTGAAATAAAAATAAGTGTAACAGAGTTCTTACCATATAACTTCATTTCTTTCAGACATTTAATCGAACACCTTTCATGCACTTTCATATTCACTATTTAACTTTAACTTGCAACACCTGCATTTGATTCAAATAAAAAGAATTAGAAAGATTTATATCAGATTCAGGAACGTGTGAAAACAGATTCAATGTGAAACACAACCTCAGCAAACACTTTCAAATAAGTGACTTTGTTCATAAGTGATAGTGAAATAAATCAAATAGTGAAATAAGCACGCATCCTTTATATACAAAACAAACACATAAAAACCAAATATAGCTTTAATTTAAGTTCCTACCAAGAAATCAAATTGAAGAATCCATAAAGAATGAAAATTAGTATATAAAAATTAATATTGAATCTGAATTACCTTGTTGGAAATTTTAAAATGCGAAGCAAGGAAGAAGATAGAAAAGGAAGATGAAAAAGCCAGATGAATGAGTGTTCATGAAATTAGGTCAATATCTGAGAATTTTCTCAACGACTTCCTGCTTCAATCCTGCATTATTTGACATCCCCATCAAAATTAGTCATTTAAACATAATCGTTTTATAATTATTTCAATTTTGATTTTGTTTATCATGACCTTTTTAATTCTTATTTAAATCTCATTGGAAAACCATAACGTAAATATATGGAGACGAAATTAAGAAAGACCAACCGATAACCAAATGAATATGAATGATGATGTGAAGAAGAAAGAAGAGGAGAAGAAATATAAATAGTTCAACAATTCAATTTTGGTGGCGGCATGGTGAATAGGAGCAACTAATCAGGTGTGACATTTGATGAAGAGAGATATCAATTAAATTGAAGCTTGTCAAATACGTTTTTAAAGTTTTAAGAAAAAATGGTTGGGTTTTGTAGTGTTTTTTTTGCTTTTACCAAAGCAAATTTACATGTCTAGGAATTCACAACAATTTCAAGAAAAATATGTTGGATTAATTTTTCTTAAGAAAACTCAAAATTAGGAGAAAAATCCTTGCATATTAAAGAGCCACGTCAGCATTGAAATTGTCTAAGAATGGGACAAATCAGCTTCATGACATCAGCATAGACTCCCTTTTATTAGATAGGAGAGATTGTTGGTTTTGCCACTAAAATACTTTTACGTTTTTGGTTTTAAATGTTTAATTTATTTTTTTATTATTTAATAATATTTTAATAAAGGGTAATAGATGAGGAAGGGGAAGGGAGGGAGATACAAGTTTGCAATTTTTACCTACGTGCAAATTTGCTTGATAAAATACCCAAACATTGTTGAAAGATTTGTTCAATTATAAAACTTTTTTATTAGCAAGATTTAGTCAAAAATGAAAAAGAATGTAAGAAACGGTGACAAATATACAGGATATAGTGACACAATATACAAAATGCATTAACAAATATACAAATATGTAGTAACAAAATATACAGGATCCAGTTGAGAAAGTAATACTAATTTTTAAATTTAAGAATAAAATCAAATTTTACAAACATATCAAAATGCTAAAAAATATATAAGATGTGGTATATTCAAAAGAGTAAATAGGTACAAGTAGTTCTTTTATATCTAAAAGTACGATGCAGTCATATAAGATGCAGTTGAAGAATCGTATGATGCAGCTTATTTTCTTTAAGATCTAAAAAGTAGATCTGGATTTAAAAAGTAGATCTACTTATAATATCTACATTTTTAGATCTAAATCCACGAGTTTCTGGATCTAGATCTATATAGTGATGGTGGTTAAGCGACATTGGTGGTGGTAAATGGTGGTGACGGTTGAGTGACGGTGGAGCGGGTGTAACACCTGGTCAAAAAGTCAATTTTCGCGCCAAATTTAAACTTTAAATAATGGTATTTTTATATGCGATTATAACAAAATGTTCAAAAATGTAAGTCGTTTTAATTTAAAACGCATTCTTGTAATCTAAAACCGCGCGAAAACAATCTATTAAATTTTAGTTTCAAAATAGTATTTTTATAAAATACTTCAACTCGAAAACATATCAAATTAATATAAACGAATTATAGAATTTAAAATACTATTTTAAATTACGATCGGGTACAAAAATACGGGCATTTTGTACTGTGGCTGGAGACCACAGTCCCTAAGATGGGGATCTGAGTTTTGACAAAAGCCCAAACCCCCACCTCATTTCACCATCTTTTTCTTCTTCTTCATCTATCTTTCTCTCTAACACTAACAACAACAACAACCAACAATAACAACAACAATAATCAACAACAACATCATCATCATCACCATCATTTTCGGAATCATCATCAACAAGAGAAACAACAAGCATCCATCACCATCATCTTCATCTTTTTCATCTTCAAGATCACCATCATTATCCTCAAACCCTCGATCTTCAAATCGTAAGGAATTACATGCTTTTCTTTGTTATTTCTTGTTAAAAACACTTAATATATCATGTATTAACATTATAACAACAAGATTCGGCCTAAAAATGGGCTAGATTGCATTTTTGGGTGAAAACCCGTCGAACAGACGGATGTGTCGCCCACAGACCTGCAGTGTAGCGTCACTTGCCTAAGTGACGCATGTAAGTGTCGCATATTAGTGCCGCATCTTAGTGCCGCATGGAAGTGTCGCATTTAGTGACGCAGATAGTTACGCCTCTAAGTGTCGCCCTAAGTGACGCCCGTAGCGTCACTTCCCAAGTGACGCCAATCTTAAGTGTCGCCTATAGCGACACTAGCCTAGTGTCGCTAAAAACAGAAAATACACATTTTTCACTAATTGTCGAAACTCAAATTTTTCCGCCTAATATTACTCCGAAATGAAATTTCAGAGCGTTTTCACTAAAGCAATATAGTATAAATAAAAATTTTCCAAGCTGACTTGGCAGCTCGACCCCAACTAGGGGCTCTGCCCCTTGGACCCCGCTACCAGAGGCGCTGCCCCCGGACCCCCGTACACAGTTTTCAAACCTGAGCGACGAACGAATATTTGCACAACTCGCTTAGACAAATTGATTTGTCTCTTACTTATATAACCTCACGTGTTTAGGACACTAGGAGGTTACCCATCAGACGACACGCGTATCTTAGGATCGCTGATAACTCACAGGTGAGTTCATAGTCCCACTCTTTCAACTGTTTTACTGTTTTCGGGGTGACACGCATGCTCAATTACTGTTTTCGAATCATAATAATAAACCTTTATAATTCACACTTAATCAAATTACTATTATGTAATACAAATGTGTAATACTTAGAAATTACACCCATAATAACGCTATTGAACAAAACCACTACTTAACCTAGTTAGGTTATAATTATACTTTGGTCATATTGTCGCGAGACAATATCATGGAATACATTAGAACTAGTTAGTTCTACCCACATTGGACAACATCTAGATTTTTACAGGATTAGTCTTCCTTTTAGGAACTAAAACTGCTCATATATATTACAGGACTTTTAAATTGGAATTGAACTCAAGTAAACAACAACCGAGGATCTCAATATACTTGCTAGGCTGAGGCTAGGAGTATACATTAGAAATATACGTTAGTATGGATTTCATATACTAATATCAAAACAACTAGGTGATGATTAATCATACCTAGGCTTATTGTAACACAACAAAATAGTTAAGTGTTGTATATACATACTTAGCTACAATAAATCAATTTCATGTGCTACATGATACTCTATCTGAGGTATTTGTTAATTCGACTTATATATATATATATGTATATGTATATATATATACACACATGCTTGTACTTCATCTCGAGCACTTGGTGCCACCTACAATTTAGTTATGTATATAGGTATACATACACGCATACGAACACAATCAAACTAGTCGGACATGTCGTTGTACTGTCGGCTCAATTACTCAAGTAGGGCATGTTGTAGTACTGCCGGCTCAATTTAAAACTTTGCTTACGAGCAATTCGGTCGATGCCAGTTGGGCACACAACGATGCCACGGTAAAGTGGGCACAAAACGATGCCACGGTATTGCAGTGGGCACAAGTTCGATATCGCGGTAAAGCGATACAATTGATGGATGGGAGAGCTTATGCTCGTGATCCACACTCATTCACGGATGGGCGAGCTTATGCTCCTGATCCGCAACAAGTTAACGGGTCGGTGGAGTTTCCACGCGAGGCTGTTAGCTCAATCATGTACGGGTTAGCACACACTAACTGGTCAAACGGACATAATAAATACTCAATCATGTCCGGGTTAGCACGCACTAACTGGTCAAACGGACACACAATAAACACTCAATCATAGTTTTGCGGGACTACAATCAACTGTTGCTGGATGTCACACCCCCAGTTTCACTGTTGCGGAAGCGGGTCGGGTCGGGGCGTGACTTATCCGGTAATCACAACACATAATCATAAGCAAACGACCTCTACATGAGACGTCTGAAAACAGTTATTACATAACCCAAATAAGAGTGTTTACAATATTACGAGTTCGCAAAAAAATTTCATTACATATTTAGTAGTACAAAAGCAATGCAATGAAAATTCATATGTTGAAAGTATGCGACTCGAGCTAGGATCCTGTGGTCCAATCTTACTATCTTCTTGTACCTGAGAATGCACGCTAAAACAGTCAGCTATAAATCTGGTGAGTTCATAGGTTTGTTAAAAAAAAACAGTATGTTGTGTGACATAAGTCACAAAGTAAGTTGTAATGTATGAAAGCCATACATTCGTAATACCTGTGAGTGAGTTAACAAAATCTTGTTTAATGGTATAAACCTAAAATAGTTTTTTTTTTTTGTATTCTAGTTTCTAGAGTTCTCGAGTTCTAAAGTTCTAGTTTCTAGTTTCTATTTTCTAGCGTTCTTGATTCTGTTCTAGTTTCTATTTTCGAGCGTTCTGGATTCTGTTCTAGTTTCTAGACCCTTGAGTTCTAGTTTCTTGAGTTCTAGAGTTCTAGTTGCTTGTTTCTAACGTTCTTGATTCTGTTATAGCTTCTAGTTCCTTGGGTTCTTGGGTTCTTGTTTTTAGTTTCTTGATCTAGAGAGTGCACACAACAGTACTAGCAAACAAATAAATCACATTTAATAAAACACATAATGCAAATAATAAAACACACATAGTTTCTTGCATTCTTGAGTTTCATGATCTTGCACATAAGTTCTTGATCTTGCACATAAGATTATTGCACACAAAGTTCTTGTTTCTTGAAAATATTGTTTCTTGAAAATCTTGTTTCTTGTTCCTAGTTTCTTGTTCCTAATTTCTTGTATCTTAGTTTCTTGAGTCCTTGAAACCTAATTTCTCGAGTTCTTGAAATCTAGGTTCTTGTAATCTAGCATCTTGCATCTCAGTGGGTTTCTTCTATTCTTATTCATAGTGTTCTTGTATTCTGACTTCGAGTATTCTTGTATCCCTAAAAGGCAGTCTATCGTTGTCTTGTGTTGTTGTATCATAGTCTAGAGCAATCTAGTGTTCTTGTAATATTGAGTAAGAGCCTACGAGGCTTCCTATTCTGTCAATAGTTCTTGTATGTGAAAATTATCATGTTATAAGTTTAAGGCCTAAACGTATAGCATAAACAGTTGTAAAAGCAGTTTACAATATTCGTTTCATAAAACAAATTTTATGAAAAATAACGTGCATGCATTCTCCCCTAAAAACAGTTATAAACAGTTTAAAAGAGTGGGGCTATGAAACTCACCTTTGGGTGCTAGCATTCCTAAACGCGCGTGTGATCCAAATAGTAACCTCCTAGTGTCCTAAATACACGAGGTTATATAAGTAAGTGGACGTTTAAACAACTATCCATATATGTGTTCATTCGGTTTAATTATGCCCCAAAGTATTTAATAAGTGTTTATGTTTGAGTATTGTAAATAAGTACGGCCCGTTGGTGGTGGAATTGAAATTATATTTCAAAAACATAATTTGATTTGTTTTCGTAAAAATATTCATCGTATATATATATATATATATATATATATGTATATATATATATATGTATATATGTATATATATATATGTATAAAGTTCGTCGTTAAACTGATTTGACAAGGCTGCACCGTTTTGGCCATATCTCCCTCATACGAACTCGAATTGAGGTGATTCAGGCGGCCAAACGACCGTAACTCAGAGGGCTACAAATCTACAAAATATGGTTTGTTGAAAAAATGGCACATAGCCGATCGGCTATGGTTTCTTAGCCGAACGGCTGGGGAAAAGTTACCCGATCGGCTGAATGAGTATAGCCGATCGGCTGGAGATGATTACCCGATGAGCTGGAGCATGGCCGATCGGATGTGGAGTCGTTGCATGTCTATTTTAGCTCTGTTCGAGCCAAAAAAATAAAGGAACAAGTTTGGGGTTCAAATTCGGACATATAAGTTGATATTACACTAAGATATGATGATAGTTTAAGCCTACTAAACTCGAAATAACCAAAAAATGAAAGGTTTCTTACCCAATAAAAATGGAAATCGGAGGATGATGGTGGATCGCGATGATGATGAAAAAGATGATAAAGATGGTGATGATGATGATTATGTTGCTGCTGTAGCTGCTGATCTTGTTGTTGTTGCTTGCGATGTTGATGATCCGAGAGAGAGCGAGAGAGCAGAGTGTAGAGATAGATAGATAGATATGTCGTGTATGTGTGTGTGAATTATTGGGGGTTGGTTGTTATAACCGACCCCAATAATTGAGGTTAGGTAGTATTTTTACTCCGTGTTCGTGTACCCGATTGTAAAGTGGTATAATGTTTTGAAATGATAAATTTGTAAAAATATTTTTGAATATACTTTCAATCGAAGTATTTTGTAAAAATACTTTAGCTGAGTTATAAAATATAACTTTGTTTTACTTTGGTTATACGGATAGTTTTCTCGTGATTTAAGTCGTGCAAAAATATGTTCAAATATTTTCTGAGTAAATAATTATTATTTTCAACAATAATATATTATTTAGAATTGTTTCGCACCAACGTCCGTGTTTGTAGTTCTGTACGGCCTCAGATTCGTTTATATGTGATACGAAACAATTGTTTTATGTTATATATATATATATATTATGATATATATAATACTTGAGTACTTGGTATTAACGCGTATATAATACGTGAAATAAAAGTTTAAATTGGACGTGAAAATTTGCCCTTTTTGACCAGGTGTCACACTGGATGCAACACAATAAACATTCGATCATAGTTCTGCGGGACTACAATATATTTTTGCTGGACACAACATATTTTGCCACGCGGGCATCTTAACGCCTTACTACAACATAAGTAACATTATTACTATTTTCAAACGTCTCATTTAGAGTCGTTCATTATTTACCTTTGTGCTTGTGATATTTGAGTTGGTAACACCCGACCCGACCGCTTCCGCAACCCGAAATTTAAGGGTGTTAGAGCGGGGGTGCTGGCGGTGGGCAGCGGGATAAGAAGGAGAAACGACAACGGTTGGTTACGTCCGGTGGAGGCCGGTCATCAACATTGGTGGTTCGCGTATCAACTCTCTTTGGCTACAAAAATCGCCGTCGTTTTCTCCGGTCATGCAACGGTCACGGTGGTGGTGATAGCAAAGTTGCGGTGGTGGAGCAACAGTGACGGATGTGGTGGACGGTGGTGATGGTGGTTGTAGTGTAAATGTTTGTGTGTGTTGTGTGAAAATAGAGAGAGAGTGTGTGTGTGCGCGCGCGCGCTTGTGTGTGTTTTGTGAGGATGGAAGAAGAAAATGAGCTTCTAACACATGTCTACCCCTATTTTATTTTCATAAATTTCAAATCAGTCCTTGCCTTCCAAATTAACCATTCATCTGTAATCCAAAAATTTTATTATTTTTTGACACATTCCCTTATAACCCTTACCCTATATGTATTAGTAGTAACTTAGCTATAAAAAAATAAATAATTAAAAAACATTTGTAGGTTAAGTAAGTTTAAATAGTTGGAATAAGGTTATTTTATCTTAGAAACTATAGGGCGTAGAGAATAGTATGGGAAATATTAAGGAATTATATTGAGGAGATCAATGTCAGTTCCGATCTTCCTTGTACTAAACTCATAAGCCAATATGTTTATGATTTATATGTGGTTATGATTAACTTATTTGCGGTTTCCACCTTGGTATAACACGTTTATTGAATTACATGAATATTCGTTGTTTTTAATAGTTATTTTATTGAAGTAATTAACTTTGTTTATTTTACAGTTATAGCCTGCAAATTTGCGGGTTATGATCTAGTTCATAAGAAACTTACACTTGATATAACGAATGGATCCGTAGTAACTGCTACCTCGGATCCACTTAGTTTTGGAATAAAGAAAATATCTCAACAACTTATTAAGGGAGAAGACATATGCATCGTAGAGAAAAGTTCATTATAGTACAAGGATTTTTAAAGGAATGGAAGTGTGCTATTTGTATAAAGAAAATGCTCACATGTAAAATACTCATTTATCCCCTAACTTAAATATCTCACAAAATGACAAATCGAAAAATTATGAAAATTGCACCAATAGATTCAGCGTTTGATCCTCTTCGATTTACCGTCCATTAAGGCATACTTTCGACGAATTTATTTTCCACGTTTTTTGGTGGGTTTTACAAATTGCTAACACATGTGTTATTATTTGGTTAAACATTTAATTTATGTAAAGGGTTTAGGGGTTCAGGGTTCAAGTTTAATAGGGTTTAGGGTTTAATAGGGTTTAGGGGTTAGTAGGGTTTAAGGTTTAGGATTTAGTAAGATTTAGGGTTTAGAGTTTCATAAAGCGTTTAGAGTTTGGGGTTTAGGGTTTGGTGTTTAGGGTTTTGGCAAAAACCCTAAACACCAAACCCTAAACCCCAAACTCTAACCGCAACACTTTAATACATGTGTTAGTAAATTGTGAAACCACCAGAAAATAAAAAAAAGTTTCGACCAGGGTATGTCTTGATGGACGGCAAATCGAAGATGATCAAACACTGAATCTGTTGGTGCACTTTTAATAATTTTTTGATTTATCGTCTGTGAGATATTTAAGTTGGGGGTAAATATGTTTTGTATGAGTTTTTTACGCATGGTACCATTTTAGTGGTTCTTACATACCCTATAAAAATGGTGTACTTCCTTGATCATCTCATGGTGCATGTATTCATCATCAAACTTGTGTTTAAACTTTTTTTTGTGATGACTCTAAGGCGGACCACCGAAGTTTGTCTATAGGAACCATCACCACAGGGACGGAGCTGTATTAGAACAAGGGTGGGCTATGATCAACCCACAAATTTTTTGTTAAAGTGTTGTATTTCTCAACTAAACTTGTTTATTTATTGTTACCCCGTCCAAAAAGCTTCACCAAATGTAAGGGAAAACATCTAATGTTATAACATATTAATTTAATGGTTACTCAATTAATTTCCTCCGTACTTTTGGATTGATTTAAATAAAATTAGTTTTTTTTAGTTTCAGAACTTAACGTAAGCATTGTATTAGTAACAATATCAGTTCATAAGTTTAACATGTAGTTAACTTGTAAAAAATTTTGTTGAGAGTATATATATACTTTTTTATAACAAATTTTTGCTAATTTTGTTTGAGGAATTGGTCAAACTAATTAATACATTTTGTTATATCACCCTACAAGCTAAATCATGGCTGCGTCTAGAGGTGCAAAAAAAAACCGGTTTTTTTTAAACCGATCGATTAACCGAAAACCGGTTTTCATGCTAACCGGTTATAAAAAAACCGAACCGGTTAGACCGGTTATTAGGTTTTTGGAGAATCGGTTTTTTTCCGGTTTTTTTACCGGTTAAACCGGTTTTTTGGGAAAACCGGTTAAAACCGGTTTTTTTTCGGTTTTTTCGGAAAAAACAGCCAAACGGCTATATAGCCGTTACCAGCCCCATTTATCCGTTTTTTTGGCCCTATTTGGGTGCCTTTGCCCCCCTAAACCCTCTATAAATACACTTGGATGGTTTGGGTTTGAAAACACACCAAAATCTCTCATATTCTCTTATATTCTCTCATATTCTTACATATTATTTCATATTCTATTATTCTCTCAAAAACTCTATATATATATATACATACTTTTTTTTTGCGAAAATGGAAAACATACATTCTCAAGCTTCCGCTTCCGGTTTTGCTTCCGTTGGTAGCATTGTACGAAATAAAGTTTACACAAATGTTGATGTCGTGCAAGTTAGATCAACGACCCGGAACCCGAAAATTTGGGTGAATTACGATTTGTGCGTTATGAGTGATGGATTTAGTAAGGCTCGTTGCAAAAGATGTGGGAAGTTCTATAACCCCACATCAAACTCAACATTAAGAAGTCACATGACCTCGGCTTGTAGAGCCGCTAGTCAAGATGCCTCACAAACGACACTCGGTTCGGATGGTGGGGTATTTATATACGATGCCGAAGCTCTTCGAGAAGATTTTACCAAGTTTGTCATCCAAGAGGCGCTTCCATTCAACCACTTTGACAACCAACGGCTTACGAGTATCATCAAAACGAGACTACAACCGCGATACCAACAAGTAAGTTGTACTACCCTTAGAAACGATGCGTTTAAATTGTGGAAAAATGCTAAAAAAGATATAATTGATGGTTTTCTAAACTATAAATATGGCGTTTCTATTACTTGTGATGTTTGGACCGCACCACATGGTACGGCAAATTCTTATTTAGCCGTTACGGCCCATTGGTTTCATCCCGAGTCTTGGTTGTTAATGAAACGTACAATTGCTTTTAAATTGTTTGGTTATCCGCATACGGGATGTAACTTGCGGAAAAGTTTAAATGACACTTTAATTGAATATAATTTACACGATAAAGTTTTTACAATTTCACTAGATAATGCGTCAAATAATACGAGAGCTATGAATTTACTAAAATTACGTGTAAAACCAATTTTAAATGGCGCTTTTTTTCATTCTCGTTGTGTTGCTCATATTATAAATTTGTCCGTGCAAGCGGCATTAAAAATATGTGATACTTTACGTCAAAAATTTAAGGGTTTATTAGTAACTATATATAGTTCTAGTAACGAACGTCAAATTAATTATAGACGTTTTCGTGTACAATGTGGTGAAACTCCCCTAGGACCATGCTATGATAATAATACTAGGTGGAATTCTACTCACATTATGTTTGAAAATATTTTAAGACAACGTGATACTTTAAATGCTTTTAATACGTTGTTAGTTGATAGAAATAAGTCGGTAGCTATAACCGATTACGAATGGGATCAACTTTATGATTTAACGTCTTTTTTAGTAGTTTTTAAAGATGCTACTACTATATTATCGGGTGTATATTACCCAACTAGCCCTTTTGTTCTAAACCAAATTTTTATAATGACTGAAAAATTAAAAGAATTTGAACTTTCGTCATTTCCAATGTTTAGAAAAATGGTTAGAGTTATAAAAAAGAAATTTATAAAATATTTTGGTAACATGCCTTTGGTTTTTAGTTGTGCCGCCGCACTAAATCCAACTATAAATGTTGGCGGCGTACAACGTATACTCACAACAATAATGGAAAATTTGGACTTAAACTTAACCGACAACCCCAACTATATTACAAATGAAATTATTAGATTTGAAAATGGTTTTACACAATTGTTTGAGATTTATGCAACAAAAATTGGTTACCAACCAAACTCACTTGTGGACTCCATGCGGGCGGGAACATCTCGAGCATCATCGAGTGACATAAGCATAAACCTTTATAATGCTTTACTTGAAGACGCTACAAAGCGTCAACGTACATCGGCTCCAACAAGCGAGTTGGGACACTATAAGTCTACAAACTTTTTAACCACTTTAAGTGTTGAGGATTTCCGTAATTTTGATATTTTGAGTTGGTGGAAAGAAAGAGAAGTACAATTTCCAATTTTATCCGCAATGGCTCGAGATTTATTAGCCGTCCAAGCTTCGACGGTAGCTTCAGAATCGGCATTTTCTAATAGTGGTAGAATTTTATCGGAAAGAAGGTCAAGACTAACCGCTGAATCCGTTGAAGTATGCGTGTGTTTGAAGGATTACTTGGACGGGGTAGATAGGATACAAAATGTAACAACGTTAGAAGGTCCACTATTAGGTAACGTTGAAGAGATTATCGAAGATGAAGAAGTCGCATTAGGGATATCACCTCCAACGACCGAATTAGATGAAGGTGAATTTGAAGAACTTGAAGTTGAATCCGTCGATGAAGATGAAGTTTGGGATGACATAAGTGGTTAAGTGTATCCGGGTGATGGCCATGCCGAAGCTCGATATACTTTACCATTTTTAGTTGTAATTGTATCATTCAAATAAAAGTTATGTTTGTATGTTTCCATTTTTAGTTGTAATTGCATTATTTACATTTCCAAGTTATGAAGACTTTTTCGATTCAATTGTTTTTTAAGAAGACTTATATAAGACTTTTGGAGTAGTTCTTGATCAATTATGTTTCCATTACTAATGTACTAACATTCCAATCAAAAAGATTTGGCCCAAACGTTGGTTTTCTTGAAAACGCCTTACGCTATTTCGGTAAATTCTATTATAGACTTTTCTGACAAAACATTTTATTTAGGAAGATTGGTAAGACTTTTGGAGTAGTTCTTGATCAATTATGTTTCCATTACTAATGTACTAACATTCCAATCAAAAAGATTTGGCCCAAACGTTGGTTTTCATGAAAACGCCTTACGCTATTTCGGTAAATTTTATTATAGATTTTTCTGACCAAACATTTTTTTAGGAAGATTGGTAAGACATTTGGAGTAGTTCTTGATCAATTATGTTTCCATTACTAATGTACTAACATTCCAATCAAAAAGATTTGGCCCAAACGTTGGTTTTTCCGAAAACGCTCAACGCTCAGAAAAAAACTCAATTATATAAAAAACCGGGTTGGATCCGGGTTTACAACCCGAACCGGTTGGAAACATTTATACCGAATTTGAATCCGGAAAAAAAACCGAAAAAAAATAACCGGTTAAAACCGGGTCAAAACCCAAAAAAACCGATTTCAAACATTTAAAACCGAAAAAAACCGATTCCGAAAAACCGAAACCGAAAAAAACCGAAACCGATAAAAAATCGGTTTTTTAAAAACCGGTTTTTAAAAAACCGAAAACCGAAAAAAATCGATTTTTTTGCACCTCTAGCTGCGTCAGTGCATCACCACCCATGATCAGCCCATATCCACCCAATTCGCACCCAAAACCACTGTAGCCGTTACCCAAACGTCAACCCTTCCGAGTTGGTTTCCACGTCACCAGTCCGCGCATTCTAACGTCACCCTATATCCAACATTTCACATTTTATTCGCACCACACTCTACACACTTTCCACCATATTTACCCCAAAACCACCGTAACTTGCTAACCTGCGCCGGCACTCCACTAACATACGCCACCATCCAAAATCGCCACCACAACGAAAACCCATGTCAGTCGGAACAAAAACCGCACGCAAGTTTCCGCCCCCGTGCTGGACACGTGACGAAGCTTTAGCACTAATCGAAGCTTACCGTGAACGATGGTACGCGCTTCACCGCGCGTTTCTTAAAACCCCCGATTGGGATGCGGTGGCTGAAAAGGTAACTTCCAGCTTCCCTGACGTCACCCCACCTAAAACCTCCGCTCAGTGCCGTCATAAAATTGAAAAGCTCCGGCAGCGCCACCGTGTTGAGAAGCAACGCGCCGCCGAGTACGCCGGTGATCGGTTTTTCTCTTCTTGGTTTTATTTTGAAGCTATGGAAGCTATGGAAAATGGATGCGAACCCGGTGATCATAACCAGGGTAATTTGCAAACCCAAAACCCTAATGGTTTGAACCCGGGTCGTGGAATTCGGATCAAACCGTTACGGGTTGAAAAGCCAGTAGCTTTACCCACTAAACGAACGATGAAAAAAAACCCTAATGGCAATTCTAGGGTTTCTAATCGTTTTGGTGATGGGTCACTTGTGGAAGCCCCAATTCAGAAAGTCTTGAATTTGACTGGTTGCAAGGGTAAAGAATCGAGAAATCATACAGATGGTTACTTTGTTGAAACCCCAGTTAGTGAGGCGAATAATAATCGAAAAAGTTCTGGTATTCGAGGTGGGGTTACGATCGAACCCTTGGGTTCACAGGAATCGGGTCGACCAGGTCTAAGGCCAAGGAAATTTAGTAAGGTGGTTTGTGACGATGAAGATGACGATAATGACGAAATGTGGGTTAAAATTCCTTGGAATGGGTCTAGGGGGAAGTATCTAGCTGCAGACAATTTGGTTCCGAATGTGAAGGATAAGAAGAAGAACAGTAATGCGATATCAGACGTGGTATCGTCGATTAGGTTGTTGGGAGACGGGTTTATGAAAGTGGAGATGATGAAGATTGACATGGCTAGGGAGATTGAAAAGATGAGAGTGGAATCGGATATGAAACGTAGTGAGTTGATACTTGAATCCCAGAAACAGATTGTCGATGCGTTTGTGAAAGGTGTGATCGAGTCGAAGAAGCAACCAAGTGCAATGGCTCATTTGTAGGTTGTAATGTGATCATTGTTTAAAAGCTTTACATTTTTGTTTTCAGGAATGTGTATCTAGTAGTATTAACTTTGAGTTTATTAGATGTATAAAGTTATTAGAACAGTTTGCTAAGTTTTGTCATTCATGTCATTATTTTGAGCTATGATACTGCAAACAATTGAGGACCTTGGTCAATCTGGCCCCAACCCATGTATGGCACTATGGCATGGTGCACCAAGGACAGTTTAATAGCAAGTTTGGTCCACATGACCACTTCTACAGTTCTACTTGTTGCTTTCAGTGTGATACGAAGTTGTTTAATGGAGACTCAAAATTTTATTGCTTTCAGTGTGATACGAAGTTGTTTAATGGAGACTCAAATTTTATTAGCACACGACTACGAGGGGTGTACATTGGATTGCAGTCATACTCCTACCGGCTCATGATCAAACATGATTTTAATTGACTCTCTACTATAGTATATATTATATCGAAAGATATAAACATAGTGAGAACATTGTCTCAAGTTTAAGTAATGAAACAAATCCATGAAGGTCATCATAGGAGAATTAAACTACACCGGATGAAAAGCTTGTTTAATGAAACTTTTGAATCAGAGCTGGTTTTGTCATAGCGAAATGGGCCCATTGGCTATTTTTGGTTTGAACGAGCCCAGTGGGATTTGGGGGCTTGGGGCGGGGGCCTATGGCCATTTATTTATAATTATTTTTTTTATGAAACAAATATCAACACCTCTGTACTTGAGAAATATCACTAGATCAAGATACGGCGATACGCCAACAATGTTGTTAAAAGTTTTTTAAACATATTTAATTCAAGTTCCATATATTTGTATGATTCAAAACATTAGCAAGACCATGTCAGTTCCAGTATTTCAAATGAGAAAAAAAAAATGCAAACAAGATAGGTATTAGATGATGGTTTCTAGCTCAAACGTTGATGATTGAGAATAACTTTCACCGATCCACACTCTACGATTAACCGATAAGTAAACTGTAAATTGATCATTTCATCTATATTTTTGTATGGTTGCCATAAACTTCGAGAAAAATCGACGTGCTCCTTTCTGAGTCCTTGCATTAAACGTTTTCATCACCTCACTCGCCTTTTTTGCAGATGATTCACTGCTTTTCTTCTTCGTCTTCTTCTTTTTCACCTTTTTCTTCGCTTGCGACATAGCAAAACACTTGAACATGCTGTTCATATCCAGGCAACTTGGTTGCTTCTTTAGCTTTTGCTTATCTTCAACATGAGATACCTACCCAAATTCATATTATCAAACACATTCATTTAAGCACAATTATATATCTTAAGCTCAAATGTTATATACTTCTATATCATACAATAAAACTTAACAAATATCACTAATTGAATATTGCATCTATAGATAAGTGTTGATAATATAGAAATCCATATTATAAATTCGTTGACTTGTATCTAAATTTCACTCTTATCATATCTAAACTTAATGATACACATATGATCAATTAAAAAACGTATAACAATAACTTTGTAGCAAGAATTACCGGAGATATAGTTTGTTGGACGTTGTTGGTGGTCGAAGTTACTAAAGATTTGGGTCGTTTAGGAGAAATGGATGGTTGTGATTTGGACGATTCTCGTAGATGCTTTGAATAGCTTAGAAGCTCGGCTCTCCGGTTATTTCCTTCACCGTTCTTTGTCCCATGAACTTGAAGGAGGTGGTGATGGTAATGGTGGTGATGATGATGGTGGTGCTTAATATTATTGCTGTTTTTTGTTGTTAATCTCCTTTTTCTTGGTTTCTCCTCATAAACAGCCACAAAAACAGCCTTCTCTTTGCAACATGTCATCTACAATGTCAATCAATAGTACCACTTGTCATACATATTACAATATGTATAAACAGATAAATAGATATCGATAGATCGATGCTTACCATCGGTAGGAGACTCGATCAAGATAGACGAACATAGAAAAACTTGACACACATATCATATATGTATATATAGAAAGAACAGTAGTTTTTCTCTCAAACCTGAAAAAATGAATCAAAATGATGATATAAAAAATTGTTATTTGTTAACTACTATTGAATAAAATATAGTGGTAGGTATAAAGATTAAATGTATATGATCTAAAGTGACGGATCCAGGATTTAAGGTGTCTCGTAATATTGGTTTTAAATTTTGTAAGCTCGTAGCACAAACATATAGTACAACAAAGAACATTGTTTTTTCCATATGAAATAATAATACTTTGCATTTCAAATAGAGAATAGACACGTGGCTTCAACTACTCTTACCTTCTATGTAGCTCCGACCCCTGAATATAAATAAAGGTAGTTAACGATATTAATGGATTTTATACATAAAAAAACCCGTAAAAGATACGTAGTAGTTTATTACAAGGATGCTGGCCAGGAAGTCAATGTTGCAAATATTCTTTGCGTTGATCGTTAACCGAAAGGACATGCTTATACCAACATAAGTCCAAATATTAACATCCAAATTAATTAATTTATATATGTTTACCATGTCCCATAAAGCTACAATATAACGTTCAATATGATGTCACATATAATATGTAGAATATTGACGATCACAATCAAACTTGATTCGGCTAAGTGTCTAAGACTATCCTAGAACAATAACGATGATTATAGAATCTGTTTATCTATTTGTATTTATCATTTGGGGATCAATGCGTAAGAATAAATTGTTTTCTAGCTGTATATCTACAACATGCAAGCAACTTCATCTTGGTTTATTGTGTGTATCAATTTTTCAACTTTGATATATTGTATGTATTCAACTGACTCAACACTTAGTTATAAAGTTGTCACTTCATCTAATAAGTCATTGGATACACACAAACACAATAGATCAAAAGTAAAAATTTAAATACATGATAAGTCAAAATGAAGTTGAGTACATAATGTAAAGTCGGGCTAAAGTTAAGTACATTCACTGTTTTTGCAGGGTATATCATTTTGCACTTCCCATACATGAACCTGTTTTTGCATAGTATGCCATTTTGCTTATGTATCCGATGACTATATTAAACATTTTAAATTTATATTACGTAAATTTATTTATAATCTCCAGCTATATTTACAATCCATGATAACTTACATACATCACATTCAATATTCACTACACATTTACATTCAGCACACATTTCTACCCAAGTATACAACTACAATAGATATGATCATCAAACTTCCATATCAAAACTAAAGTCTACAACTAACTCTTGCATCCCATGCTTTATAGTTTATCCCACCCCCATTCAATTCGTACCTCGTTTCATATCCTCATTGTATCGATCCATTGATCTTCCCATTATTCACCCTATTAGAAATTTATTTGAACTACCTAACCTACACTTCATTTACAAGCATAGAAGCACACACATTTTTGAATATAATCTTTCTATAAAAAATTAATAATATTATTGACTTGGTGTTGTGTGTGCTAAGAAATAAATATTGATATCGAATTTTGTATTTCAAATTAGCTGACACTTATCATTTATCGGGCATGTATACACAGAAATGGATCGCAAACAAACACAAACAAACATTCGTTAATTGAAAGTACTTTGATTTGATATAGATAGCTACTCAACAAAGTAGTTGAATAGAATTTCTACAACTAATAACTTCCTAGTTTTCTCATTAAGATCCAAGCCACCCATTTGTTGGTCAAGTTAGTATATTTAAAAGTTTTGGCACCATATCAAGATTTGTTACTTATTCTAGTGCGTTACTAGTATAATGGTGTGGTTCCTGCTTCTAAGTAGCGCGTCTCAGATATCGTTGGTTCTTTATATGTTTTAACGGGCTAGTATATCAAACTAGGTTCATGCCTTGACACTAAGTGTCTAAGTTGGTTCATCTATTCAAACCCTATGAGGGGAGCTGGGATAACCAATATACCTAGATTGAAACTCAATGATTATAGAGCTGTGATGTTTATATTAATCAAATTATACCATTACATAAATACCAATGAAGCATTAAATCATAAGCTACAAGATTTTGATCTACAAGAAACACAAAAGATACAAATTTTACCATTGATCCATTTTACTCTTACTCTTTCTTCTCATCTTGCCAAGTTGCTTGCCACTGCTTGTCGTAAAATGTTGTCTCGTCAAGCAATTTCTTTAGGTTATCAACATCCTCGTTCTTTCGGATTAGAAGAACACCAGCTACTGCTACGAATAGAAGTGTTTTGCAGAAGAAATTTCCCATTTGGTCAACTAGACCAACACCGGTCAAACTATCCACAAAGTAAGCCATGAAGAATCCTACCATTGCAGCTCGGCCTGCAAAACAGAAGTTAAATAAGTCCTATTTGTTGGGGCCAAATTACATCATTTGACTATTTAATTTCATAGTTTCCTCGAAAATTAAGTTTTCTAGCTTTATTTCATTGTGAATAATTTGTAATAATATAATGCAAATCGAGTAAAACCAAGGTTTCCCGTCGATCATGCTCTATTTAGGGAAGAGAACTTCATATCTTAGACTTAATTTAGAATTTTCAGCCGAATCTGCCGAAATTAAATTCATCGTATACATAAAGACCACGTCCATAGAAGTCTTCTGAAATGTGATATATTTTCTCTGAATTTCACTTTTTGTAATTCCATGTTGTGTCAATGTAACAAACAAGAGCTTTAAATTTTATCCTTTCCTATTTCAGTAAAAACTAAAGAGTGAGGGAATGATGGGCTAACCATTGAGTAGTTCGGCTTCAGGAAGATGGAACCGTTTCATCCATGCCCACCATGGAATAATTGAGGTGTCAAAAACTACAGGGAAGTCATTGTTGGAAGATTCTGGATTGTCTTCTAGAAATTTCCTCCTCTTAACCTCTGGAAATAAGTAGCATGAATGTCAATACAAACTTTAAACATCGCTAACCGAGTTCTGATTTTCATTTATCAAGTAGCCATAAGAAAAAGGCACAAACATTCGGCAGTTTACATGCCTTGCCGCTTCCATTATATATTTACATTAAGCTCGAATGCGGATAAAACAGTAAACATTTTATGTTAAACCAAGAGTTCCAAGAGGAGCAAACATATGTCATGATGATTTTTCAATATCCAAATTTAAGGTACTTGTTATATACTTGTATATTGTGCATTTTGTTGTTTATACAAGAAAAAAGGCATCTCAAATTGATACAAAAGGAATTTATTATTAGCATTCTTTTTAAGGAGTTCAAATATCAGATAAAATACAATTGAAGAAACAATTAGGGGGTGTTTGGGTGGGCTTATTTATAGAGCTTATTGCTTAAGGTTTATAACACTTCCCTCACAGATAAGCAAATAAGCAACCAAATACCAAACACCCATAGGCAATAGTAGTACATTTAATTAAGTCATTATAATGTAATAGGCTAATAGCACTATTTATGACTATGTTTCATGGCTTAAAACAGCAGACAATTTTTGTTCAATTCATGGAAATGCATTAAATTTAAAATTCCCAAAAATTTACCCTAAATTAGACTGGAAGCCATAAGAAAACCCCAAATTCCAAACATATTTTCATATATGGGCATATTATCAAACATATGATGAACAAAAACTCACCAGCATCAATAACAGCATCCCAATCAGTAGCTCCACCTTTCTGAAACTGCTTCAAATCCCATGTACCCGAAACCCATTTCGGATCTTCAAATTTCAGACCCACTTCCTCAACCAAATTCGCCACCGGAGCCCCGTTTCCAACCTCAGAATCCGTCTTTTCTTCAACAATAACGGCAGCAGCTCCAGACCCATTATCAGTACATCTAATTGACACAAAAAGCAACTGCCTTTGAGGCTTTATGGACTGAAATAAGTTAATTGGCAAGTGGGTTTTTAAGGATGATGAAAAAGAAGGAAGCTTTGTTGTTGGGGTTGCAGAAAACACAGCCATTGATGAAGACGTTGTTGTTTGTAGTTTAAGTTTTAATTTTGAAGAGTAAAGATCAGAGCATTTTGTGTGCGAGATTGAGGAAGGTAACCTACGGCTGAGAATTGAAGTGGTGAGAGTATGTAAGCAGGAGTGAAGTGATTGGGTTGTTGAAGATATTGAAAAATTGGCATAATAAAAAATATATCATATCATACTCCCTTATAAATTGTTTAAACATTTTCTTCATTAACTTACAACTTTAAAGAATATTAATGACATAAATATCCCCATATTTAATCAAATGAACCAAACTAACCTTTTCTAATTAGAGAAATTCCATATAACTTTTGTGCATAAATAAAAATAAATCTATTTGGAAACTACCATTTACTATTATTTCTACATTTTACTATTATTTCTACATCAATTAGTCTTAAAATACATTTTCATACTAACCTTCAAATATTAGACTACAATCCATTGTAAATAGATTAATCAAAACGTATGTAGGTTGTGTAATATGATGTCTTTTGAATGAGTCTTCAAAAGGAAAAAAAAAAAATGACAATATCCTTAATGACTAATGAGGCTTGAGATGGTGGTAATTTTAGTGATGACAGGAAGAAAAAAGCATAGAATTTTAAACCTTTATTATAACACCCGTCTTTCAATTACAACAACTTTTATATTACTCGGAAGCGTATATTAAAGAAATACATTTCATTACTATATATTAAACATTATACATAAACAGTTTACATTTTCAATATTTACACAAAATTCAAACTGTTTAAAACTACATAAGACGGGGTATTATATTTATCAAAACAAGGTTTCTGACAAAACCATATCAGAGTTAGCATAACATCTAAACATTCCTTGCATCAAAGCATCCTTTCCTGACACCCACTTATAACAAAAACCTGCAGGAAGTAGGATGAGGGATTAGTACGGAGCTAAGCGAATAAATTTATCACACACAAACCAACTTAGCATAACTATCTGTTTACAGCAAATAATTATAAACACATTTCTTTTTCAATGAGGATCGGTGGCTCTGGAGATATCATAATACCCGGGGATTCTCCAAGAACGCTTAACGTCAATCTGTATGGCCAATACAGAATAGACCGATAACTATTGGTTATTAAATTCGTACACAGGTCTTGAACACAACAAATGAATCAAAACCTGTGTAAATCACTTAATAACCAAAAAGTCCAACTACACGTTGACCTCAATAATCTAATACACATAGATTTACATATCACGTAGATTCATAATCAATAACACGGATTAACAATCTTATAATCAATCTATGTATACTTGTTGCAACCAAACAGTTACAACTAAATCGAAGGGTGAGTTCTAAATCCACTCACCGATACCTTTGTCTTCACGAACTCGGAATTCAAGTGTCACTTATCTTTTGAAGGATCTGAGAATCAACAATCAGATATAAGTTGATAATCAGAATCATCAATACTTAGCTTATATCAACCTATAACAATAGGAACTTAACATAATCAACATTACAATTACAAGTTCCTAATCACATATTATAAATTACAACACAATATTATCATGTACCACTACTGGTTTATCAATGTTATAACATATAACAATACAACCACGCGAAGTTCAAACCTCGTCGGAGAGGAATTGAAAACCGAAAAAAAAAGCCCTTCGCAATCGAAGGTGAAAGCGGGAAAAAGACGATGAAAGCCTTAATTAACATTAACATTTAACAAATAAAAGATATGCTGGAATGGCTCATGACCCGCCGTCTGGGGTCCCTTACCCGCCGGCTTCACCTCCCCAGCAGCCGGGTCACACCCCTAAGCCGTCGGGTACAAGGTATTTTAAGTAACCAGCTAAAAGATGCGTTTTAAAGCTTCTAGAGGCAGCCGATTTAGGTAATTAACCCGCCGGTCCGGAGTGACAAGCCGCCGGCTTGGGTCTTTGACCCACCGGTTTGTCAACCCATACAAGCACCCGCCGGCTTGGCTCATTGAGACGCCGGCTTGTTCATCAGATACAGCAACAGTACAACATAAGTGCAGCACATCCCAAACACGAGCTACACTCAAAATTATCAATCTTCCAATTATGAAATCAACAAAGAGATGTTTTAATACCACAACAACAGCATATTACCACTGACTAATCCCACATTTCATCAAACAACATCAATAATTTCTAATTTCTCATCAAATTCATAAAACCCATTTAAGTTAATTACTTGAGTTTAAAATCACCAACAATACACATGAATTCAGTTCTTAATGACTTGAATCAGTTCACAATATAACTATAACACTAGTAATCATCATGTTTCACTCAAGTAATCATCCAATCTAACAATTGTACATTTAACCTAACAACAATCGAGTTTATGAACAATACACAACTTACTCTTGATAAGGAAGATGATGATTATGAACTTGTAATAGATCACAGCTTCTAATTCCAGTACTTTGCTTTTGATTTCAATTGTTTTAAGTTAGGTTCTTAAATTTGATTTCCAAGGAAGTGAAGTGAAGTGACTTTCCCAATTGGGGAAAGTTAGTTATATAAGTCGGCCTCCCCATATTATTAACTTTAATTATTTGGGTATTTTATATCCGTTCTAAAACTATTGTCTAGAACCTAATTATCAATTACGAGAAACTTATTTTATGGTACTGTCGACTATAGTAAATTAAAACAAGTAACAATTTACTATTCACAATAAGTCCTGAGACCTATTTACTTAAGTTTCTCAATAAACAAATAATATCAGGTAATTCCTAAAATAATTAAATATTCGATTAAAATAGAAAATTACTAGCCTGATAGGGAAGATGTTACATTTATATCTTTATATAATGAAGTGTAATATTCTAAAAGTAATATTTCATCATTTATATATGTTTAATTGATCTCCATTTTAGACTCAAACTCGATAAATTAAAATATTTTTTTTACCCATAAATCATAATTTACTATTTATTCTTAAAATTAATTTACTTTTTTTTCTTTAACTAATTTAAATTAGTCATATCTCTCAACAAACATCATTCTCCTCTATAGGTAAACTTTTTTACACCTACTTTACATTCTAAATTCAATATAAAACTTAATCACTTTATATGGGTCTACCAAATAACTTTTTATGCGAAAAATAAAATTATACATCTACACACCTTATAAATTGTTTTCTTTATAACCTTACAACTTTAAAGATAAAAAAAAAGATGAAACTAACCCTATCTAGAACGAAAAAAGACAAAACTATCCATAACTAAATAAGAAAATATTTACAGATTTAGAAATAACTAATAATAATATCTAAAAATGATCCATAAATAAAGATATTATAATTGTGAAAAAAAACGAACAATCAATTAATAAGTAAATAGATATTTAGACATTATATATATCCTTATTATACACATAATATCGTTACATAATAAACTTTAGCCAACACATGAATTAACAATTTAATCATTATAGACACCAGCTGCAATGCACGGACAACTGCTAGTACGGAGTATAATATATACTACTACGTATTTTTTAGTACTTTACATAGACTATAAGGGTGTTTGGTTGTCATCCCTTCTAAATCTTGAGGTAAACTCATTAATCTCGAAAAAATGATATGACAACATTTGATGATTTCATTCAAGGTTTGTTTTAAGCGACCAATCTCCTTCCATAAAGAAACCATGAGCTTCAGTGGATCTTTGGCCTCCTTTTCTACTTCAACAATATGGAATTTTGATCTACATTGTTAGTATTATTTGATTGTCATATGTGCGCTACATTTGTTGTTTCAATGTATTATATGAGCTCAGAGTTAGTTTTAGGATGTTTATGGTTTGATTGTGGTTAAATTATGTTGCTTGTTAGTTTTTTAGTAGTTCGTTTCTTTTGTCAATTATGTAGCCACGAGCTTTATTGTATTTCTTTTACTTCTTCAACTTATGTTGAAGAGGTTGTTTCTAATTCATTTCATGCTTTTCGTCAAAAAAAAAGAGGTTAGGTTTATTAAGTTACTAAGTAGAGTTAAAACTTATTTAGTTTATACTAGTTAGGTACTCGTGCGTAGCTGTGCTGAAGGTTTTAATATTGTTTAAAAATGATGTGATCAAGTGTTTGTGAACATTGTGTCTTGTGGTGTAAATAATGATAGATTTATTTTAACATTACCGATTGTACGATTCTGATTACGTCACATTTTATGTATAAATGTTATTATGGACGAATATTATATAGGTCAAAAGTTCCTTGTTTATGTACAAATATAAATGGTAGTATCCAAAATATGTAGACCGTTTCTATAATTAGGGAAGTGTATCTTAATTTATATCGTTGTATATCTTAATTTATTTCGTTTATGTTAAAGATATTATTGTTATTTGCGTTCTTTAAACTTGTAAGACAATAAAAGAATGAGTTAAACAATATAAGGGTGTTAGATTTATCTTTACTATCTATAAAGCATGTGGATCATTATATTAAAATTAGACTCAAACCCCGCATGTTATTGCTATTATAATTTTCAAATTAGACTCAAACCCCGCATGTTATTGCTATTATAATTTTCAAATTATTTGTTAAAGTTTACCTCCAAAGTCCAAACCCGTTATGCAAATTGAATCGTATAATTGGCTATTAAATGAGGTGTTCATGAATTAGAAGGCTTTATTAAAAGATGTATTATTCAGTTTTTCGTGACGATAGATGATTTTTGGTTAAGTTAAAATAAATAAATTCAAATTAGTATAATACCCACGCTATGCAGCAGAATATATACTATTTTTATGGTTAATGGTGATTTAAGATAGTTACATGACCCGTTACAATAGATTGATAGTAGTACTTTGCTCGCATGTAAAGTCCAAGATTTGAGATACAATAGATAAAAAAAAAATTAAAAATGTGAAATTCATATAGTTTTATTGTAAAATGAAAATGACACAAACTATAAAAGGAATTGTTGAGTCTTACTTCTTAAAGTTTTTCAAAAATAAAATAGCAATATGTTTTATAACCACTCGTAACTATACAATCATGTGTATATTGTAATCAACCATATTGGTTTTATGTCAACTAGTCAAACCAATCAACCATAAGCGGTCATGAAGAAACAATAAGCAAGTAGTTTTAGACATTGTATATTTGTATACAAGACGGCCATTACAATTCGTGCACTTACAGTAACAAAATTAACTGAACCATTTATATGGATATCGATCGATTTGAATTTTGAAAAGAAAAAGGAATAAGTCGTTATAGGCTTTTAAAAACACTTATGACACCATAACACTTGAACAACTCGAACAATAACTTGTTAAGTTGTTATTATTGTCAAGTAGTTGTTGATGTTTAACTACATGGTTTAAAGGTATTAATCGAATGGTTTTCTCTCATTAGGGAATTGCATTACATGAGTATATATACATTACATTATACAAGATGGGCTGTACCCTAGGTTGTACTAGGCATGAACAAAACCCGGGTTAAGCCCTATCCGACCCGACCCGAATACCCGAACCGGGTATTGGTCAACGGTCAACGAACCGGTTCCAGTAGAACCCGACCCGGACCCGACCCGGTTTTGGGTGGGGGAAAACCCAACCCTATAGTACCCGGTTTGTACCGGGTAGGAACCGGTTCGGATTCAATACCCGGTTCCAAACCGGGTACTCTTTACCCGCCGGGTAATCCTTGTTCCAGCCGGGTACTCACGTCTTCCCAGTGAGTACCCGCCGGGTATCCATGGTACCAGTCGGGTACCCCTGCTTGTTCCATTGGCTACCCCTGCTTGTTTCTATGATCCACCTTTTTACCATTCACACCAACATTTACCTAAATCCAAGTGTTTTGGGATGTCGTTGTACAAAAAAGTACCCAAACGTCATCCCTAATCAAGTATTTCAAAATATGCAAACATAAAATTAAAAGTAGTTTGATAAAACGTTATCAATTAAAAGTGTCTAAATCACATGAGGCACGCAAGCACTCAAAATAGGGAATAGTCATAGGGGAATCCACGCTCCTCTTGCTCTCTCTCCTGCTGCCTTCGATACTCTTCCTGCAGCTCTGCCAAGGCGGCACTCTCGTCATAAACCGGTGGTGGATAGCTTGCTCCAGGCTGACCCCACATGGGTGGGTAGTTGTAGGCTGTAGGCCGGTAGTTGGGCACCACTTCAGAAAGTCTTTGGGTGTTGTGTGCCGACCAAGCGTTGTGGTAGCGCTGTGCTGCAAACTCATACCTGGTTTCCTGTGAAAAATCATTATGGCTAACCTGAATGCCCTGAATACCCTGCATAAGATCTAGCATGGATGGTAGTGCTGCGCCCTGTTGCTGGTAACCTCCCTGCTCCGGCTGCTCGTATGCAGCTTCTTCCTCTTGATGGCCCTGTTCCACTTGCCGATGTCTTCTTCTTCTGGGTTGTTGAGCCAATTGTTCCTCTAATGGTTCCTGATAGGGCACGTAATTATTATTGACAACTGAAATAGCCTGTGCCCCCTGAAACTGAACTAACCCTACAGTTTTCGGTCTAGCCATCACTCGCTCTAAACCCTGAAAACTGATGTTGAAGGACTTGGCAATCCTAGTAACAAATTGTCCCCCACAGATAGGGGATGACCCTCTAATCCCGTTGGCATTATGATGTAAATACCAGGCAACAGCGTATGGCACATTGATATTCTCCTCCGCTACGAACTTCCTCAAATACCATAAGTCTGCGAAGCCGACTCTCTCTGTGTTCTCCCTTCTATGCGAAATGGTGTGCGCAAGACATCATTGGATTACCCGCAACTGCATGTTATCCATGTCTTTGTATGAACTTCCACCTCTAGCATATGGTTTTGTTGAAAATTCGTGCCACACATCCTTGGGATAAAATTCGGTCTCGATCATCTCACTAGCCATCAAGTAATCCGCAAAATGATCTGCATCTAGCTGTTCTTGAGAATAAATGCCTAGACAGGGAACAAGGTCCATCATACTCATTTTCCTTGGTTGACCTCCCAGTCGGAAAGTCATGAAAGTTTTATCAGTCGCCGTCTCAACATCCTCATTCATTTCATATGTGCAGTGGAATTCCACACATAGCTCCTTGTATACCTGCTCTTGAATTTGAAATATTCCTTCCCATTCTTCATATTCAAATGCTATGTGATCCACGAAATAACGTTGCCTAATGATATCTTTTATTCCATTGGCTACCCCTGCTTGTTCTAGTGGCTCCCAATCGACCACCCTTGATAAATCACATTCTTTCCCCCTCAACAAATTCAGTTTTTGACAGTACGTATTGTACTTTGTTAGCTTGTTACTAAATCTGAGCCATGGGTGAATTGTATCGGGAACAAGTAGAGCATCAATGCTCATCGGTTGAGGGCGGTCACCCTCTTCATCATTAGCAGTCCCAGATGTGGTGCCTTTTTGTCTCTTGCTTCTTCCCTACAAAACACAAATGAAAGAATTGCCATGAACAATTCATCCATCACATAAGAGCATAGCCATATACACGAACTATTAGTTTGAACACTAAGAATTGCTATGAATACTTCAAATTGCCATGAACAAATCTAAATTTGCAATTCTAAGCATATCATTACATTAATGGATAACAATTCTGAGCATATCATTACACAAAATTAATTTTCCCCAAAATGTGTGTCAAGAACCCTAAATTTGCAATCTTGCATAATCATGTAAACTAAACACGAATTCATGCTATCATAAGGTGTGACCACATATAACACACAATATAATCAGAGATATAAACAACTAAAACTTTCCCACATTCAATTTTAAGAAAACCTAAATTTGAAAGCTTCAATCAATCCATGAAAATTAAGAGCATTGAATGAAAAAGTTGTTAATCATACCTTAAACATGTTGTAGAAGTGTTATGCGGGTTGAATTCACTAGTTTTTGCTTGAAATATAGTTGATTTGGGGGTTTGGTGGTGTTTCTCACGGTTTTTGGAGAGGTTTGTGTATATAGGTTTTGAAGAAAACTGCCTTGGAGGCGCCTAATATCAATCTGGAAACAAGAGTACCCGGCGGGTACAAGTAGTACACGGCGGGTACTCTTGTTTGGTTCCCGGTTAAGTATGAACTACCCGGTGGGTACATAAACGGGTAAACATCAAGTACCCGGCGGGTACATGTTGTACCCGGCGGGTACTCAATGCATTTTAGTTTCTGTTGAAGAACAAGCATGAGTACCCGGTGGGTACACTTGTACCCTGCGGGTACTGGATACCATCCAGCCTTTTTTAAACCGAAATTCCGATGCGCATAACTTTTTACTCGTAAAGACTTAAGACCTGAAATTTTGCAGGCACCTCCCATATAACATAATAAAACTTTCCATTTTGATACTTTTTCAAATTTCACGATAACAAAGACCATTTGGACACCTTTTGACCCGTTTACCATAACAACAACACTTCCAATTATTTTTACATAACTTGACAACTACTTAAAACAAAGTCTTCTAAATCATCATAACAATATTCTTGAAACAAATAAGTCTTCATAATTCTTCAAAATCGTCAAGGTTTATTAATATCTTCGAATGCGTAGTCTTCATTCTTCAAAGGTCGAAATCTTCATCGGTGGTGATCTCCCGTGCAGCTTCATCGAGAGCAATTTCTTCATCAGAAAGTGATATTGCCATACCCGCTTCCACCTCGACATCGTGTATATCTCCTTCGTATTCCATTTCACCTTCAAGACTTGAAATGTGTTGTACACGTTCCGCGGCGTCTAGGTGATCCTTCAAGCAAATGCACATCTCTAATGAGGCCGGTGTGAGTCTTGTTCTTCGTATGGATAGTACCCTGCCACTAAGTTGAAAAGCGGATTCCGAAGCTACCGTAGAAGCTTGGACGGTTAGTAAATCTCGGGCCATGATGGTTAAAACGGGAAATTGAGGTTCCCTCCCTTTCCACCAAGCCAAAATATCAAATTTTGCAAATTCATCGGGTTGTATAGTGTTTAAAAAATCGGTTCTGGTATATCTCCCATACTCACTAGTGTTCGTTTGATTACCATCACCCCTTGCCCGTTTATGGTTTTCTTGCCTTAAACTATTATATAAGTTAATCATTGGATCGCGAGAGGAAGATGAACCAAACATTGTAGAAGCCGAGCTAGAACAAGCATTTGTTGAACCATATTTTTGAAAATAATGACCAAATAAATCTTTAAAACATTTGTTAAAATGGTCTTTTGTATTTTGTGCAAAAAATGGGTCCTCGTCATTCAATTCCAAATCTTGACAAATGTTATCGATAAGCAATTCCACCCCGGAGACGTTCAAACATGGGTTTAATGCGGCGGCACAACTAATTACCGGTGGCATTTCTCTAAAATATTTTCATAGTTTTTCTTTCATGGGAGAGACCATGATTGCGTATGCATTCCCAACAAATTCGTATTCACTTAGCTTTGAACACATTAAAAAAATTTAGTTAAGTACCAAATGAATCGTGGGATAATAAACACCCGATAACAAAGTAGTGGCGGTTTTAAAAAGTTTGAGAAATTCGGTTACCTTTTGAATAATGTCCCAATATTCGATTGGAAATTCATTTGCATAAACCCTTTGGACAAGTTGATGATGAAAAGCTTGTAAAGTCTCACGTTGGCGTAAACCACATACAAACATATTGTAAGTCGAATTCCATCTTACGGGCATATCCCAATTAGGGGTTAAAAAAATGGAATCCGTTTCCTTACACAATCTCATGTAACGTTTGTATCTAGCACTACCCTTGCAAAATATATCTTGTAACATAGTTTTATAGGCCTCTTTTACTACATTTATTTGTGGAACCGCTAATCCATCTTGCACAACCAAGTTAATAATATGTGCAACACATCTACTATGGTAGAAAATTCCTTTCAGAGGTGGTGCCTATTTTAGTATTAATTTTTGAACGGCATTTGTGTTATTACTCGCGTTATCAAACGAGATAGAAAAAACCTTTTGTTCTAATTTAAATATTTTCATTACATCACGTAACATGTAAAATAATCTTTGACCCGTGTGAGGATAGTCAAAGTTTTCAAAATCAATGGTACGTTTCATCATTTGCCAACTTGCGGGATCAACCCAATGCGCGGTAACACAAAGGTACGATCCGGGCAAACCATGAGGAGCCGACCAAACATCCGTTGTTAAAGATACACTTGTAGTTAAGTTTTCAAAACCGGTTATTAGTTGAATTTTAGCATTTTTCCACAACTTAAGTGCATCACGTCTAAGGGTAAGACGACTTACATGATTATATCGGGGTTGAAGAGTATTTTGAATAACCTTAGTAAACCGAGGGTTGTCGAAGTGGTTGAACGGCAAAGCTTCTTGAATCACAAAGCCGGTAAATGCTTCTCGACACCGGTCCGCTTGGTATGTGAAAATGGCTCCATCCCGTGACATGGTTGCTTGACCCTCCTCCGGATTAGTTTTGTTTGAACTACAATACTTTAAAGTATGTTTGTTCAACGTTGAGTTGGAGTCGGCTTTTAAAAAACTCCCACATCGTTTACAATGTGCCTTAGTCGAACCATCCGACAACAACACTTTGTCAAAGTTACACCAAATCTCCGGATTATGTTTTGTTTGAAAAACTTGAACAATAGTTGGTGCATTTGACGAACCAACAAAATCGTTAATTGAAGAACTTTGAGTTGCCATTTTGAGAGCGTTTTTAGAGGATGAGAGTAATGTTTTGAGAGTTTCGTATGTAAATCGTAAGCGTTTTGAGTATTTTTTTCACTAAAATGAGTGAGTTTGAGTGTTGTAACTAACCCAAACTCAAGGTATCTATTTATACTAGTTTTAGGATGGCAAAATGGTAAAAAAAAGTCAAAAAAAAGGATATAAAACGGCTAAAACTTCAAACACAACGGCTAGTGAAAAAACCGGGTCCAAACCGGGTATTTAAACCGGTTTTTGGAACCGGTTCGGGTACAACCCGGGTACAACCCGATTTGAAGTGTCTGGGTGTGTACCCGGTTGGGTACCCGCCGGGTACTCCTAAAAACTGAACCGGGTATTGACTACCCGGGTATAATTCGGGTCGGTTTTCTGGGTTGTCACCGGGTCGGTTACCCAACCCGTTTTTTTGATCACGCCTAGGTTGTACCCTAACTAATCTAATGGGCTTACATGAAATAATACACCAACAATAATACAATCATAATAATACGTTAATACACCCCCGCAGTTCAAGCGGTAGAAGAAGGCATGCTCAAACTGGATCTGAAATCATGAAATAAAGATGATGGCAAGCCCTTCGGGAAAATATCAGCATACTGAGAGCTCGAAGGAACATGCAAAACACGAACATTACCCATGGCAACTTGGTCCCGAACAAAATGAAGATCTATCTCGATATGCTTCGTATGCTGGTGTTGTACCGGATTACTGGACATATAGACAGCGCTTACATTGTCAGAATAAACAACGGTAGCTTTATCAACCGTCGAATGAAGCTCATACAGCAGGTTATGAAAGCCAAATGGTCTCGGCCACGACATTAGCAACACCACGATATTCCGCTTCGGCACTAGAGCGAGAGATTGTGGGCTGCCGTTTAGACGACCAGGAATTCAAATAATACAGATGTTTGATAAACGCCAAATGTACTACTCCTTCCGTCCTACTCAAAGTGTCCACTTTGACTTTGCACGCAGTTTTAGGATTCTCCACTAACTACACTTTTCACCAATCATATTACATATCTACCCACTAAAGTCCCTTCCAATTGGTTACAACATGAAAGTGGACACTTATTTGGGACAACCCAAAATAGTAAGGTGGACACTTAGGGTGGGACGGAGGGAGTATATTGTAGTACTAACTTACCCCGTGTTTGATAGGTTTCTAATGCATTTTGTATGAATAAGATACTTATTTTGTTCATATTTGCATTAGGAATTCATACGAGCTTGGATCGAAAAGAAACAGGAAATGGGCTAATATTGAAGAAAAGAAGCTAAGAATTGAAGCTAGGCAAAAGAGAGGATTGAATCGAATGGTGAAAAACTGAAATTGTGCTTCCAACCGGCGGTTGAATCATCCAACCGGCGGTTGGATTGAATAAATGGGCTGCCAGTTTACGCGGGCCGGATTATTGGGAAAAACTCATCCAACCGGCGGTTGGATTGAAACGGCAGATTAGGTTAAAAACCTCATTTGCCTCATTTAAACCCTAACTTTTACCACAAATCCTAAGTCGACTAAAGTGAGTTCCAGAGGTATTTTGATGGCATTTTGGAGGCACGAGAGGGTTTGGATTGATGCCAATCAATCCTAATATGCGTGGTTCACGATTCGGTTTGCATATCACTTTCCGATTTCAATTCGAACATCGTCTATGTGTTTTGTTTGAATTCATGAATCTGATTTTGTATGATTGAGTCATGGATTAGACTTATTGTTAATTGTTTAGTTTAATAACCTTGGATTATGATTATTTGATGGTTATAATTGTGTTTTGGATCAATTGTCTGATTGAAGATTGTTATGTTATCCGTAGAACCTTGGTTATTGGTGATTGTTAGTTATTACTTAACATGGTTAATAGTGTCATTGAGATTGAGTTCCTTTGATGTTATTGATTATTGATGATTATGAATCTAGGTTTATAGTCATTGTTAAATATATTGAGTTTGATATGCTAAGAGAATAATAACTAATCAAAACACATGAACCGGATAATATGAATCTGAGCGAAAGAATCTAAGCAATTACATGTCTATCTTCGATTATTTATCTGTTCCTCTTATCTTGTTTTATGTTGTTGGTTTGGTTAATTAGTTCATATTGAACGTTTGTACATAACTAAAATGTAACCCCTATTTTACTGCTGGGTTAAGTGCCTGGAAATGCATATAACTATGCGTGAATCTTCATTGTGTGTACATAACTAAACTGATGTCCATTGTATGTACGAAACTATTTATGATCTCCATTGTACGTATATTTGTGAGTTGTTAATGTGTGAAGATGTCACGTGTCGCCGTCTGAATGAGAACACATCACAGATATACACACAATGAAGATCAATAAAAGTTTTGTACATACAATGGAGATCAATTTAGTTACGTGCACACAATAAAGATTCGCGTATAGTTATATGCATTTTCAGACACTTAACCCTTTACTGCTTTATTAATAATTCCAATTTAATTGAATAACATCGTTCCTGTGTTCGACCTGGACTTACCATAGCTATACTATTCCGATTGGGTATTCTTGCCTGGTTGTGTGATAGTAGTGATTGATATACTCTGTACTTTATAAATAATAAAACTAGACGCTTTCACATGCATCAAGTTTTTAATAGGTTAATAAAAGGAACTTTTGGAGACTTGACCAAAGTGTGGATGTTTAAAAACTAAGGCTCCGTTTGTGTTTATTTTCTTGTTAAGTTTTGAGTAAATACACCATCTATTTGTTCAAAATAAGTCATAAGTAATTGATTGTTTTTTGTTTTATGCATCGGATATCTGAATATCCAAAAAAACAAACAACCCTACGTGACTTAATAAATACTAGTGAATTACCCGCACTTTGTAGCGGTGATAAATGAGAAAGGATGTAGTTGATAGCTAACAACATTTGAATACTTCAAGTATGTTTTTGTTGTTTAAAAGTTTAAGATTATCGCCAAAAATGATAAATGGTTAGTTTTAGAAACAATTTAAATTAATGAGAGAATTAAATTGAAAGGTTTGTTTATTAAATGTTTCCATTTTAGTAACTTTAGGAGGTACATATGTAATTTCAATGAAGAAATATGCTAAACACTACATTATAAATCAGAAAATTAAATTGAAAGATTTGTTTATTAAATTTTTTCATTTTAGTAATTTTAGGGGTAAATATGTAATTTCCCCTCTTGAATAGGCTAAGGCAATGAAGAAAAATGATAAACACTTTATAATATAGTATAGATATAGATAAACCCTTTTTAATATACAGTAAGTTGAAAACAAACGGAGCCTAAGGCTAGTGAAATTAGTGAATGAATCCCGTTATAGGTCGAGCTTCCTACGACTAAATTAGTGTAATGTTGATTACCTGATCGAAATTACAAGCATCATATCGCATATGTATTGTTGTCGTGTTGAGTTTTCTATCCAAGTATATAAAGAGTGTTATAAAAAAGTGATGAATGAAAACTTTGAATTGTGATAAAAATCTTATATTATAGATTTCTTTAGTAAGATCATTCACTTTCTGAGTAATTAGTATTAGTATTATAGGCATTATTATAAGTGGATATTAAATTATGAGTCCCTTAATATATATGTTTTTAACTTAGTAAACATATAATTTGAAACATGAGAAGCATGAGGTTGTTACGATTTGATAGATGTGAAATTATTCAAAATTGCGCAGTTTTGATGATAATTATATCAATTCTTTTTTTCTGATTGCTTTCTTATTATCTGCAACTTTTTAATTGTGATTCTTGTAACAAAATTTTTAGGGTTGAATTATCATTGCACCCACATCATATCCCACATCAATGAAATACTTATGTTTGGGAATTCGGATAATTATATTATTGTTTTTATTTAATCTATGGAAGAGACATGGAAACAAAAATGAAATGCAAATACAATTTCAAAAATAACATGGCTGTATTGTATGTATAGAACGGGTTGTTACCTGGCTGCAAAATCCCTTTTAAATTATTATTTTTTATCGAAATAATGTAGTTTTGGATAATATAGAATTATACATATAAAAAAGTTATGTAATCACTTTTTCCTTGATCTAAATTTTATAAGTCACTCAAATATCTTTTTATATTTGTCTATACAGTCTATGAGAATTCTTGTCAAAAAATATATGCTGAAATTTTTTAATTTGACACGATAAACTTTATTTGTTTACTCTAATCTTTTCCGGGTGTTTAGAAATACATTTATGATCAACTTATATACTATCAGTTATATTCTAAATTATCAAACATATAAATAAATATAAATTATGATAATGTGTTGGTAAATTATTAATTATTCATCTCTCTTATTTAGAAAAAGCATTCATGACGGAGTATTAAAATTTGAACCTGTTAACATACAATTAAGATTATGTAATTAAATCATTTTAATTTTTAGAAATATATTCATGACCGTCAATCATAAAAAAATCCAGCTTTTACATATAGAAGATAAATATTTAGTTTCTATTAGATTAATAATTTATGTTCATTACGAAAACACATTTATGCGTATCATTTATCAAAAAGTATCATATTAACTGCTAATAATAACTACAGTTATTTCTAAATAACAAAATAACCTATACACATTAACTTTACAACATCTATATATATCTCCTCATCTAATATGCTGCTTAGCATATCATCCTAAATCCAAAGGAAAGAAGACGTGCCCATGACGATGTCGAAGCTAATCGTTGCACATTTCATCGTATTCAATGTTCTTTTTTTCTCATTTCTTGATTGTAAGTCGCATAACCCTTAATCTACTACTCCGTATTTCTTATGTTACGTGTGTCTAATACATTAATGTATAACGCGCAGGTATGTATGAACTGTGTCATCATTTTCTCAACAAACATAAATTAATATTCGTTAACTTGTACATGCAGGCACGAGAATTGGAAGCAATAATGAAAGACATGAAACCAATGTTATAAATTCGTCAAGCAAAATTGGTTGGCCGATTTGCAATTCATACCCCGATGGTTCTGGGGGCTTAAAGTGGTGTTGTTGTGCTGATCAAGTAAATTGTTTTACTAGTAAAGAGATATGTGTTGCGGCTTGCTTAAGCATACCTCCAGACCCTACTTGTCGTGCGTAAAACTTAATTTATGTAAGAACAGCGTGGTAAATTTTATTTACGAGTTGCAAAATTTCTATATCCATGTAAGTTTATCAATTGAGATATCAATGAATTTGGTATCGAATTGAGCATGATAGGGCACAATTAAAAGATTTTTTTTTTCAATTTCGGATTTTGTGGTGTTGAATGATTTTTGGTTATTACTTATTAGTTTCTTGAATTGACTGAAAATAAATGAATCCAAACAAGTAATCATGATTTATGTATATCAAGTAATGATTTGTGATGTTAAACAATCCCCTAATAGGTTTCAAGGTTCAAATATTCGTAGATCATATAAATTAGTGAAATGTTGAAATTGTAAGAATAATTATATTAATGATGATATTTTGTCGGGGTCAAATATTCTTTACCCGTAACAATAAAAATGATACCGTATATGTGTACATTGTAAATTTGTAATGAATGAATTTTCTTACAAGTATTTAGAACGTGTTGGGTAAAAAATGTTAGATTTGAAAACTTTGAAACAAAATCAAAATCATTAAATATTTTATTTGCTTCTATTCTACTCGATCTGTAGATAGATAATTTTGGTATTTGGTGTATTTAAGTCTTGCATTCGAAAATAGAAGTATCAATTTTGTATCCATTTAAGTCTTGCATTATTTTAGTTTCGTCCCATTAAAATTAAGATGATATGATATGATTATGGAATGATTTTCTGTGACAAGTAACATAATTAGTCCGGTAGTAAGACGTATGTCTAGTCTCAAATAAACCAAACAATATAACAAGTGTCGTGATGCAGATATGATCAATAAGTCAACAACACAATTAACGTGATAGTCAACGAAAAAGTCAAACACGTCAAATATACTTGGAGCATATTTTGCCGCAACAAATTTTGGTGGCGGGTTGGGCTGAAATTCACGCGGTCACTTGGAAATGGCCCAACGTTAAGGCTCGTCGCTTCGTCTCAAGCCCTGCAATTTACTGTTTTTTGGGGTCTATTTTGAACTTTCTGATAGTGTTTCCTTTGACTGTCAGAACTTATGTATTGGTTACATATGTTTTTCATGGTTTGTTTTTCATTACGTTTGAAAATTTTGATAATTGATTGAATAAGAGATCTTCTCACCTTGAAAATATCGAATTAGTTCTTATTTTTATGTGACTTTTGTTTATCGATCCTCATTATATATGCACTAACATTAATATAAACAACATTTTAGGAGTATAAATAGAAGGGAACTTAATCATCCAATCGCACGTATCTTTTCGTGCTACAAAGATGAAATGAGAGGTTAATCTTGTATATAAACTCAAAATGCCAAAAGTTCAGTATAAATGTCTAAATTATTATTTATATTTGTTCCAAAAGGATTGTCCACCTTTAAAAAACAAAAAATAATTAGTAAATATCATTGAACTCCATTATTTACCTGTATTTATTACTCTGGAAACCATTTGGTATGGGCATGCACAACGAGCGTGAAGCCACCAGAAGGCTACGACGTCGGAAATGGGTGGTGTGGTGGCTTGGCGTCATGGTGGATTCACGGGGCGGGGTGGTGGTTTCATGGGCCAGCAACCAATTTTCCCTTCTTTTCCAATTTCATTTCAAAATAAAAACTAAAATATTAAAGTGTATGGTCAATAATGGGCTCAACACACCATCACGTGGCTTAGTGGTATTCACTCCATAGTGTTATCGCTCCATGCCATGTGATGCTCACGTGCTACCTAGCACATTACCATCAAGCCGGTTACAATTGCAAGTGGTATAAACATTTATTAATTACTAACTTTCAGTCAAACTTGCTTTAAATACAAGGGTAAAATTGACATGTAATCGATCTATCATAATTCAAAGATTATTTATTTATGGCCATTCTTTTTGGGACGGAAGAAGTAATATTTATTAAAAAGTGTTTCCAAATGTACTTAACATTAACATTTGTACAATTAACTGCAAACATATATATTACTCTGCTTATTATTTAAAAAATATGCAAAATACCCAATTAGATAACCAATTTTAGAGAAAGGTGACATAATTATCAGAAATTACAATTATGTTCTATTATATTATTCATTCAAAAAATGCAACATAAGTGTCAAACCATTATAATTGGAGGTACCAAACCTAATGTCTAAATGTACTCCGTATTTCTTCATATTGAAATTGCGTCTTGGAAAGTAACACCGTATATAATTAGGAAGAAACCATGTATATAAACCTCTTTTATCTCATTTGTGATTCACCACTGGCCCCCTTCGTATACTTCTCTTAACCAAACAAAAGGAAAGAGGAAGACACCATATATGAGGATGGTGAGATTAATCATCACATATTTCGTTCTTTTCGCTATGCTTTTCGTCCCATTTCTCAATTTTTACGAGTGTAAGTCCGTCGATCATACAATTACATAAGTAACTACTAATTAAGGACTTAAAGTCATGTTTTTATTCGTTTAACTTGTATGCAGGCACAAGAATTGGGAGCGTTCAAAGAGGTGAAATCGATGATTTGAATTCTTCAAGCAAGCTTGGTGAGTTAATTTGCAAGTCGTACGTAAATGGTAGCGGAGAAGATCAGTGGTGCTGTTGTGATGATCATAAAGACTGTTATAGTAGTCTTTCTGATTGTGTATGGACTTGCGTAGACATGAGACTTCCAATCACTTGTGATGCCGAAAATTAAACTATGTAAAAATGTCAATAATAAGCATGCTAGCTATATATTTCTTCATGTGTTCACGAATCATGGATTTTCTAACAAAGCCTAAAATGGCTTAATAAAGGATTTCTTATCCAACTTTTGCACTTTGTTATGTTGAATGATTAATTTTTAGTTTAAAACGGCATTAATTTGCATTCGTTTACTACTAAACTAGTTTAAGACTCGCAAAATTTGCGAATTGACTTTATGATATGTCTTATATGGATTTAATAAATGTTTTGGTGTTGGTGTACGGTACATCGGTTTGTATTGTTATAAATTTAAATTAAAAATGTATTAAGGATTTGAATTGTGTTAGATTTTGTATTATGATATCACTTTGTTATTTGTACAGATATTTAATAATACTACATTATTTAAATCGTACGGATTTGTTTTCCCAAATAAGCAAATTTATCAGTTCAGCAGGAAAATACCATTTTGTACTTAAAAAGCAACGCTCTTTGCAGTTTATTGTTGGTTTTCGTCCGCGTCAATTACTCTATGTAATTTAAATCAACAACCTATGATTAATTACTTTGTCTTTTGAACTTTGACGACAGATGAAAAAACATGACAACTCAAATGCAGACTCTAATGACCCGAATGACGTTAACACGACCTTAGAAGATTAAATAGTAGATTATTTTATGGATGTAAATCGAGATATATAGAAATTAGTGGTAAAAGAGTAAATTTATTAATCAGTTATTGATAATATTTTGCATTTGTATTAATCAAGTAAATTTATTAATCGAGATATATACCACTTCCTTTTTTGTATTCGTATTGTTCTTTAATAAGAATACCTTATTATGTGTCGAAACTTTGAATAGTTCATTAAAAAGTTAAATTGTTAGCTTTAAGATTTCAAATCTTGTAATCTGGTATCGGTTTTTTTTCGTGTTTCTAATTTGTATCGTATTTTCAATAAGTATTTTTTTTGTTTCGTCAAAGTTATATACATGAGGATAACTGAAACTCACGAGTAAATATGAAAAACCGATGGGTAATAATAATTGGGTACCCAACGGATATTTGATCGAGTATCAGTACGAATATTGGAAACCGATAGATGTACAGATACACTTAAAGCCGTCGGAAACCGACACATTGACATTCATAATTCAAACATTGTAAATTAAAAAACCATAAAATAATTTAAAAGGGCAGTAGTATGGGTACAAATACACCAAAATCCGCTAGAACCCGACCCGTTGGCATCCATGATCCAGAATATTGTAAATTAGGAATTGATAAAAGAATTTAAAATAGTAGGTCGTATAAAAATTTAAATTAGTGGGTGATGGAATGAAGTTATGAACTTTTTTGGAATTGAAAATTACTTATTGGGGTTTTTTCATAAAAAAATTAAATAAATAAGATTATAGGAATAGTTTGAATTATAGAAGAAATTATCAATTATAATATATTTGGAGGATTATCAACAATAAAAGGAAAAAAGAGAGGATTTATATTGTAAATATTGAAGGGTGTATATTGTAAATATAGAAGGGTAAATTAGTATTTTAATCACATAACAATAGGATTAATGATGTCATTAAATAAATTAAGGGTTATATTTTATTTGTTAATCTTCATCTAATGACTATTATTCCTTCATGATTTTTCTTTTTAATATATAAGATAAATAATAGATAGATAGATCTTTGCAAAGTTGTTAATTTGACTTCTCGATTCGTCACTGATATTGAAATATAATATAACGATGCTAATGAATGTGTAAGATTTGTTTAAGTTTTACTCCATAGTACCTAAATATTGATCCGGTATCAACTAGTCAAGGATATAAGCTAAGTGACCATAAGATATGATTTACATTTAACATTTAATAATTAAATTAATTTAATCAAAACAGTAAATATTTTACGAGAACCCGCTTCTTGAGGACAATGCGATAAGCAATTTCACGAGGATAACCTTTTTTTGAGGACAATGCATTGAATGCTTATGTTAATCATGTACTTCATATAACTGTAAAAAATTAGGCCCTGTGAATTAATACAGGTTTCAACAGCTAATATTAAAGAGTTTATTTCGTGTGTTTAACATTCTTTATCATATTACACCTACAAAATAATAATAACAAGTAGCTATTTTTTTATCTTTCTCTTTTCTTTTGTGCATCACAATCATATACACTTGTTTATTATGTATGTCTTAACTTTTCGAGACTGCCTAACATAAATATGGATGGAAGTAATAGCTTGAACGTTTACAAGGTCATGTGGATACAAGATTTGAGGGATACATGAGTCATGAATTTGGCATTACAGATCAAGAGATCATTAGAGTACAAAAATTATTAAAAGAATTGAAGTATTAATGATATTGTGTCATGTGTACAAAAAGAATGTTCCACATGTACAAAACCCATTTACCCCCAAACTTAAATATCTCATAAACGACAAATCGAAAAATTATGAAAATTGCACCATTAGATTCAACGTTTTATCCTCTTCGATTTTCCGTCCTTCAAGACATACTTTCGACGAATTTTTTTTTCCATCATTTTTTGGTGAGTTTCACATTTTACTAACACATGTGTTAATATTTAGTTGAACATTAAATTTAGATATAAGGTTTAGGGTTTATTAGGGTTTAGGATTTAGTAGGGTTTATGGTTTAGGGTTTAGTAGGGTTTAGGGTTTAGTAGGGTTTAGGGTTTAGTAGGGTTTAGGGTTTAGAGTTTTGTAAAGCGTTTAGGGTTTGAGGTTTGGGGTTTCGTTAGGGTTTAGGGTTTGAGGTTTGGGGTTTCGAGAGAAACCCCAAACCTCAAACCCTAAACCCTAACCCCTAATCCCCACACCCTAAACATTTTACAAAACTCTAAACCCTAAATATTACTAAATCCTAAACCCTAATAAACCCTAAACCTTATATCTAAATTTAATGTTCAACTAAATATTATCACATGTGTTAGTAAAATGTGAAACTACCAAAAAATGAAAAGAAAAAAAAACTCGTCGAAAGTATGCCTTGAGGGACGGTAAATCGAAGAGGATAAAACGCTGAATCTAATGGTGCAATTTTCATAATTTTTCGATTTGTCGTTTGTGAGATATTTAAGTTTGAGGGTAAATGGGTTTTCTACTAACATTCTCTTTGTACACATGACACAATTTGATTGGTATTTTCATCCTTTCAATAATTCTTATACTCTAATAAACTTTTCTCTAGAGATCAATATTCATGAAATTCATTTGGTTTATGGCATTGGTACAATAGTAGATCGAGTAGTTTGTAAAAATCCGAGTTATTACATTGTTACCACATATTCGATCAAAAAAAATTATATGTTTCATTCATAATAATTAACCGAAGTAATTGAAAGAAAATGAAATGACATATTAAGAAAAATTATACTTGTAACACCTTTGTTTTAATAGAGACATACTCAGAGTTTGTTAAAATGTTGAAGTTCTTAGACTAGATGAACTAGATGAAGAAAGATTATGTCAAACAAAAAACTTCATGGAGGTTAATGATTGATATGCCTAAATTTGTAGGACTAATATGAAATTTAAAGATGTGATTGATATGTTTGAAAAATTGATTGAATGAGATTAAGAAACAGAAAAAATACAACCAATCAGAAAGTTATGCATGTTTTCAAGTCTACGTAAGTATGCCTATTTATCATTACTCGGAAGTTGAGCATTTCCAACTCGTTTACTGGTCTACCACAATGTCAACAATATTTTTACAAAATTTCAATTTTCATAAATCACATCAAAATTCTATGACTACTAAACACGATATAAAACCATTCAATATACTTCTGTACAATCAAACTTATCAATTGAATATCTTGTGTTAATCTTTACTATTATATAATGCATATGCCATATCTTAAATTTAAGCCAATCTCGGATCTTGATCGTCCATTTGAATCTGAGTTACTTTCAGCCATTGATTACACTCTCTTCCTTTATCTCTGCTAATATATAAACACCCCTACACTACTAACACATACTGAAATCATCGTAAAATACACACACAAAACATTCATCTCTCCATTCTCTTCATATTATCTAAACTAAAAAAGATCTCACAGTATCGATCATGTTTCTTGTCACTAAAATCACAAATGTTATATTTTCTAGCATAATTTGTTATACACAATATGAAGCCACTATCGAATAAGATCTAAACACAAAACTGTTGCTGGCGTTATTTTGAGGTCCATTTCTCTTGGATTTAACTATACTTTTGTCAAATCTTAAGTTTTGTTTCGATATATTGTATAAGCTAATTTGGTTCTATTTTTCATTTATTTGTGTAGGTTTTACTCCCGTATGCAAAGATTTCTAACATTCAGGTTTAGATCTCGATTTTCGTTAGGTCAAAAGATTTAAACTGTTTTTCTTTTGATCTAGCTATAAGTTGTATAGTATATTCTTTCTTCAGATCTAAAGCTTTTTTGTTCTTTTTTCCTTCAGATCTAAACCACGCAAATGTTGGATGAAAACATGCTCAAAGACAAAGCCATTTTTACAGCCAGAATCCGTAGCGAACGAGAAGCTGAAAACCATAATTGTTATATGAATTTTAGCGGCTTGTAAGCTTTCATTTTTCTTCGATTGTGGTTATGCCAAACTTTTGCCGAAGAAAGGGAATCAAAATATGAAGTTGCTACCTCCATCGTTGTTGGAACCGTGGTAGTTTCTTTGATTTCATTAATTTTTTTGTTTGTAAACTTGTAATAATATTTGTATTGTTATAATTTGTCCTATATGCATAAATTTGGGTGTTTAGTCGTTTGCACTACTTGTTTCTGTAACTTAATATTCATGTTAGCTTGCAATGGATTTTAGTTAAAATTATTTTATTATCAAAATTGTAGTCGACTGTGGTTAAATTAGTGTAAAACTATTAGGTTCTTAATATGTGCATGTTTAAGTTATTTTTGTTTGTTAGTAACATAGAAAAAAGTCATGTTATTTTCTTATCATCCAATCGATTTCATACGGAATAATTAATGAATATTATTGTTCGTCATATTTATAAAATATAAATAATGTTAATTTAATGTGGATGTAGTGATATCTTTTGTATAGTCAAAATTGTTGAAAGAGTAAAAAAGAGATGTAAAGCTGTCACTATAGTTTTGGACATGAAATTGGCAGTAAGAAATACTTTAAATTTTGAAATTCAAAATTGAAATGGTGTATTGGTTTGTGGTGATAAATACAAAATGAATTTTGATTCAAAAAATAAAATTGTGCATTAACATGTAATACAATATGCATTAGTTTTGTAAAAGTGTTTTGTATTTATCAAAATATGTGTTTTATTTATCAACACTCATGGGTTTGGGTTCAAGATTCAAGTTGCATTTTATAAATTAAAATTTATATATGATATTCAGTTGTCAAAATTTTTTTATTTTATTTTTAAGGATATATGGTAATAGTAATGAATCAACGGTATATATGATCATCAGGAATCCAATTTTTACTGCGGGTAGGATGTAATGTAAATTTTGTCAATAAGTGTACTTTGATATTAATCGCAAGGTTGAGGACGAAAATCGATTTTCTAGATTCAAAAAGTTATTTGACAAGAGAAGTTAAATTGTTAGATGAATCAACTTAACAAAAAGTTGACAACAACGTATGCCTCAACATCAATAAAAAAATGAATAATGATGCCTAGATGTAAATTTGTATGCCTGATAATATACTTCGAGTGTGTATCAAGAATATTACGTAGTATTTTTGATATTAATACGAGTATCTTTTTTAGTGTTAAGTAGAAAAGGTTTTGACTAATACTATTTTTATTATTTTATATTCTCTTTATCTCATTACAATTGTTCACAAGTTCACATTACTATTACCAAAGTACTATCGTTATTGTTTCGAGATTACCAACGAACCGGATTATTACTAAGGTCACCAACATACTTTTTTTAAAAAAATTGTTTGTAAATTTTGTTGGCGATCTGGAAACATAATCAACAGGTATGTTGGTGGATACCATATGTAAAAGAATGTTGGTGACCTCAATACATACATTGACAAGTAAGTTGATGACCTTTGTAATAAAATCAGTTCGTTGGTGATGTCTGTATAAAAAGGGTACATTTACAAAAATATGTGTACTTTTATTTTACAACCCAACAAATAACTTTGTTAGTGGAAAGAAAATATTTTATTGGTGAGTAATTTAATGACTATAGTTTTTTAGACTATATATTCAAACATGACTACTTACAATACGACAAAGAAAATATATAACTATCAAATAGGACATAAAGAAACATTTAAGAATTATCTGAAAGCATGAATCTATAGGACTAGATACATTAAAGATAAAATATAATACGAAACCCATGTAAAAAGATCAAAACATGGTAAAAAATTATTAGGCGCTGTGACTATGCGCGAGTACAAGGGTAGTAATCAATTATAAAAACGTATCCATATCCAAATGCGGAAATACCCGACCCTGAAAAGTAGATAATCCGATCGATCGATTGCGGGTCGGGTTGCGTCAAAATAGCTATCCGTGTTTCCCCCAAACCACCTCCATATCTCCAAAACCGAGCTCCGAGCAGGAACACAGGCGATGGAAGTTGCGACGATGGCTTCTCATTTCTTCCCAACTCCCTCACGCATATCATCTTCCCCAATAACCAATTCCAAAAACAACACCCGAACCCTAGCCACATCATCATCAATTAAATGTTCCTTATCCACCAGTGTTATCTCTCCGTACGTCGGAACCGGTGTCACCAGCGATTTCTCCGGTCATAAGATCCGACCCGCGTCACTCAACCCGTCTTCGAACTCCCATGGAAAACGCGTTGGTGTTACCATGGTATTTATATCTCACCTTCTTTGTGATTTACTTTTTATAACAATTCCTTGTTTCCGTTATAATACCGTATTAGGTATTCTATTTATTATTAATGATGACTATCAATTATATATATTGTCGTTTGAGAATTTTTATGTTTCTGACTGAATGAAATGAATCAATTGAAGATGAAAAATTGTGTTTCCCCCTTTTAATTTTGCATTTCTCATTAGCTAGATACCGGTTCTATTCCTGGGTTTCAGAGTGTTTATATATATGTATGTGTGTGTATTTAATGATTTTCAAGAAATAAAATGAAATAATCTATCAGTATATAAGTAGGTTGTATTGGAGAATATGCAGAACTTAGTAGGTATATAAGTAGGTTGTATTAGAAGACACTAGACTTAAATGTGATGTGCTTGAGGTAGGGGTGTTCACTATATGGACAAACCGAATTGTCCAATCGGACAATTTAGAGTGGACTATTTGGTTCGGATAATTTGGTTTTTTGGATCGGTTTGGTTCAAAACCGAATATTTATTTTGGTTTTTGGATTGGTTTTGGTTACCAATGTAGAAACCGAATAGTAATATATTTTGGTAATACTTTTTGAATATGTACAAATTAATTAGGTTAATCGCTGAATATCATGCATACTTATAGCATTATTAATTTTATTCATCGTTTATTACAAATTTCTTAACTATACCTTAGTTTTGTCTTGCAATTATATTTTTGTCACGAACTTAAGAAAGTTTTGTTTTATAATAATTTTTTTTGATTTTGTTGAATTGTTTATATTATTAATATATGAAAGCATAAACCGAATAGTAAAAACTGAATAAACTGAATAATAATTAGGTTCGGTTCGGTTCGGTTTTTTATTTGTTCGGTTTCAGTTTTTGAAAACCGAAAACCGATCGGTTTCATCTATTAGGTTCGGTTTAAACCGAATTAACCAAATGAACACCCCTAGCTTGGGGGGCAATTTTCTTTTTTGTATATTTTGTGGTAGTCGTCTTTAAAGCTTTGGATAGAGGCCTATGGTTATAAGTAATGGAAGAAACACTTCCTTTTTGCATAATGCTCGCAAAAAACTTTTTAGTTGCAAAGTTTTATTGAAAGTAGTCTTTAAGCTTCAGCATTGTTATCGTATAACGACCTAATTGACGAGAAGTGATTTCTTTTTGTACATTCTTTTTATGACCAAGGTAAGACCAAATATGGGCTGCTAGTTATTGAGTTATGTATGCAATTTTAATCGTTCTAATTGTGTTGACAGGTGATTCCTTTCTCAAGGGGAAGTGCGTGGGAGCAACCACCTCCCGATTTGGCATCATACTTGTACAAAAATCGAATTGTGTATTTGGGTATGTCTCTAGTCCCCTCAGTGACGGAACTAATACTGGCGGAATTTCTTTACCTACAGTATGAGGATGACAAAAAGCCGATATACCTTTACATCAACTCCACTGGAACCACCAAGGTATTTGCTTTCTTATCCTAAATGATTAAAATTGGTCGACACTGTTTGAAATACTATTCCCTCCATAAAATTAATACAAGAGTCAAGCAAACACATAGTTTGATGGAATTCATTGATAATTATTCGATTTCTATATTCCTCGTTAAGTAGAGGACATGCGTGGACAAGCCGTCATTGTTTGTAATGATTATGAATGGACAAAGAGTTAGCCTTGGATTAGAACTGTGCTGAATAAGGAAATCTGTGAAGGTATTCAGCATAAGCAGATGCTAAAGGGAGACTCATTGTAGACAATTTGTGTTCTTACGTTATGCTACAGCTTCAATTATGTTTCTTTAATATAATAGAATGAATAAACTATAGATATACGATCATGATATTATTTCGTTTTCATATTTGCAGGGCGGTGAAAAACTGGGTTATGAAACAGAGGCTTTTGCGATTTACGACGTAATGAGGTGGCAGTTGTTTATGCTTCACATCAATATGCTATTACACTTATGAATTATGATTACATTGCTTGTTTACTAAATTATCAATTGGTTATTCATCGTGGTTATTATAACAGCTCTTGACTTGGTTGTTATTTCACTGGATTTATCGATCAACAGTTATCATACGAAAATTGTAGCTAAGACTAAATTTTTCCAATACTTTCAGATATGTAAAGCCGCCTATTTTTACTCTGTGTGTTGGCAATGCATGGGGAGAGGCTGCTTTGCTTTTGGCTGCTGGAGCTAAAGGAAATCGATCTGCCCTGCCCTCTTCAACCATCATGATGAAGCAGGTTGGTTTTGTGCACATGCTCAAGATTTTTGTCCAAACTTAATAGTGCTATGTGATTGTTTGTAGCCAATTGCGAGATTTCAAGGTCAAGCAACAGATGTTGAGATTATGAGGAAAGAAATAAAGAACGTGAAGACTGAATTGGTATTTATATACGAATACCTCTGTAGTTTTTCCGCCCAAAAAACTAATTTGACCAATCAATCTCCTAAACGTAGTTTCTTTTCTTATATTCATTGAAGGTGAAACTTTATGCAAAAGAAATAGGCAAAACAACGGAGCAGATTGAGGAAGATATAAGGCGTCCCAAATACTTCAGTCCTAGTGAGGCTGTTGAATATGGAATCATTGATAAGGTAGTACAAGCGATATGAAGTTTAAGTAGCATCTTGTTAATATCCATCCTTGAATTCTGGTTGTGGCAATTTGGGCAGGTTGAACGCATTGGGTGACAGGTCAAAGCGGGTTTGGGAAAAAAAACTTGTTTTTAGTGCTGGGTGGGTTGACCCACAAGCACTTCCGTATTTTTCTAAAAACTTGCAGCTAATATACACTGAAAATATGATTGCTTAAACCTAATTTAATAGTAATAATAATTTGCCTTTTTTTTTTTCTAAACCAAGTGATTTAGAAGGTACACATTGCATGACTACCCAACCCGATTGTTAGCTAACCTTTTCTTCTACCTGATTGACACGTATTGGTAATACATAACCCAAATCGACTCATCTATAAGTAAATGGATTGAAATTGCTACATCTGCTGAATTTTCATATATTGCTAGATATATACTTATGTTTATCGTTTGTAGGTTATTTATAACGAGAGGGGGAGTGAAGATAGAGGAGTGCTTTCTGATTTGAGGAGGGCACAACTACTTTGAAAGCTGCGGATTGGTAGTCATGATTGTTCTTTCTTTTTCACAATGGAATTGCTGTAGTAGTTGTGATATATGATGGCGGTGATTGTGGTTGTATTGGACATCACGAGACTGATCTCAGACCACAAAAATTGAAATGTTGCCGATATAGGTGGATTTGGTTAAACATAGCATGTAGTAATGTAAAAGGGAAGGCATTTAAAAGTATCTTTGTCAAATGCAAAAGCTTTTTGTTAATTCAACCGTACATTTATGAATACGACCCTTAATATTCTGTTTGCTAATTCTTGGGGTTCCCTTATTATCTTTCAGCTGCAATCGTGTTTTCGGGACATTATCAGCTGTTTTGTTAGTTATGCATTTGTTCTAGAATCGTACGTGCAGAGAAACACTTGTTTTTAATGGGTTTGGAATACATATGTATGTCTCTGTTTATAGCTGTGTCATCCATTTCAATCAACATACCTCTAGCTCCAAAATTGTGTATAAATGGACTTTTGTATTTTACTTGGAAACATTAAAAAAAGGTTAGATGTATAAATTAATGACGTTGTTTGGTTCGACTTATATCAAGCAATACATCAAATTTTTAAATTTCAACTCGAAATTGTAACATACTTCTGGGCAAAATGGTCTGATGTTGAGTTGGATCCCGAAAAACTTATGTGCAAATTTCAAATTAAAATCGTATAGAATTAGTTGAAACTGATTCAATCTTATATATTTAAAATGATCTGCTTTACTGCTAAGTAAATGTTGTATAAATGTGGCTTAAACCTTTGTTTGTTGGGTACAAACTTAATAAATATACACAATATGAAGATAGTTTGTCGACGCCAGCTGAGCTAAAGTTTTGATCGGTAAAGAATCAACCTAAACTAAAAGGAACCTTGAGACACGCGAATTAACCAAACCGAAACAGTTTTCAAATCTTAAGAAGGCATACTTTATGATTGAGGTTGGTTTTATACAAGAGTTTGTATCGAACCAGACCAGGGACACCCAAATTGAAAGTATGCATTGCTTCTTCTGTGCATTTGATACATGGGCTTGCATGTCTGAGGAAAGAGCTTCGGTTGTTTATCACTAGTACATTGTTTTTGTATAAATGTTCATTACAATTTTTGTATAAATGTTTATCACTAGGAGATTTTTGAAGTGTAACATTTAGTAGTCTAAATCCAACTTACCTAATACAGCCCAACAGCCCATGTACATTCTCAGGAACCACAATTGCAATTCTTCACCATTATATTTTCCATTAGAATAATGAAGCGTATCTACCATGTAATGATACGTCAACTTCTATAACCAGGGCGGAGCTAAAAGGGGGCAAATACCCCCTCAAAAATTTTAAAATTACATAAAAAAGAATAATTTTAAAGGTTTTAACGACAATTTCTAAGGTTTGTCCCCTCAAAAGTACAAAGAAGAACAATGGAGTATTATATTTTTGCCCCCTCTATTCAAATTTTTTAGCTCCGCCCTTGCCTATAACGATGGAATATTTACACTAGCAAAAAACATATATATTATGCGGTATTCTTTCAGCGTCCTGATTATAAAGTAAATTCTGACTATGATTTATGAACCTACCCAGATTACCATAATTTGCAGCGTCAATAGTGAATCTTGCAGTTACTTTTCTATCTATGTCTAGGAAATCCTATAGCAGTTGGTAATTTAATAAGTTTCAAAATATTAAGAGCAAAAAGTTATATAGGGGACATATACCACTCGACGGTAGTTGCAAAATCTCACTCAAATAGGACTATAAATCTAATGGTTGTTTTAATTATTTAGAATTATTATTAAAGAAACCACCTTCAACTTGCATAATACTATAATAGAAATGTTGTTAGTGTCAACTGCAGTTGCTTTTGGGCTCTTCGGTGTTTCAAATTTGATTTCATCAACTAGGTATTATTTTACTGAACTGCTAACCTTAGTGACTTGCAAGGTTCATGTGTGCAAGTCCATAAGATTATATCATCGTAATATCGATCTTTAGAAGCTCATTTATCTACAAATCAAATTGAAAGTGTTGAAGTGTGTCAGTAAGTTGCTTGGTGTGTGGATTCTGAACTTTGAAAACATGTGTTATGTTTGGAAAGTAAGTCTTGTAGTCTTGTCTAGCTTACAAATGCAAGTATATTTGTCTCATTATTGTGATCCTATAATGTGAGCCTTACTATCAAGAAAACTCGAATTTCTTTCTTGCCCTTGGATTAAAACTGGACCGTCCCAAAAAGAACGTCCCACAAGAAAACTTGGCAGATTTATGATAATTTTCTAAAATGTCAATTTTACCATTATATTCAAAGCAAAAAGCAAGTCAGACTGAAAATATTTATGAAATGAGTTACTAAGAGTAATAAATGAGAATAAACATGAGAATTAATACTTTTTTATGTTAGTTTTTTTACAAGTGGACAATCTTTTTGGGATAAATAAAAATGGTAAGATAGACATTTAAATGAAGACGGAGTGATCAATTGAGTTCAAACAAAGCAATGTGTATTATATAACAGAATTTAGCTATGATGCTCGTATATACACGAAAACTTAAATATTATAAAAGTAACACCTTGAAAGAATATGTCTTTGTTAAAGGATGAGCATTTTTGGGTATATATATACACATACAGTAACACGCACTATACGTTAATGACCATCATTTTGAGCATTTTTGGTCATATATATTCACATAATCAACTAAAATTGGCACTTAGCAAATTCGTTTACAGACTTAAAAGCTGTACATTCACCTTTTAAGATTGACATAACAAGTAATAACTAATCAAACTGTTAGCCATTAAGTTTGTCCGATGACAGCCTTTCTCCGTTTGTAATACAGGGTCATATGTACTTCATACATAGATCTATGTAACAACCAACACTATCATTGAAACTGCTGACTTAAAAAGGTAAACGGGTGAACATGTCACAAGTCGACCCAGATTGAACAAGAGAAATATAAAAAGGATACGCAGTACATGATGTTTAACACTCACCTATTATAAAAAGGATAACACGCAACTAACAACAAATACGCAGTACATGATATTTAACACTTACCTAATATAGTCTGCCAGTACATTCCGAAGAACCACAATAGCAGTTCTTGACCTTTATATTCCCATCCGAATCATGAACCGTATCCACCACATAGTTGTAATGATACGTCAACTCCTGTAACGGTGGAATATTTTCAGCAGCAAAAAGCATAATATGCGGCATTCTTTTATCCTCCTCATCATAAAGTACATTCTGAGCATAAAGATTCGGTGAACAACTATGGTTGATGAACCTACCCACATTACCATAATTTGCAGCATCAATAGTGAATCCACCTGAATCAACTATCTCCCCGGATTTTGCATTGGGGGTAAGAGAACAGTCGCTATAGTTTTGCCCGATATCAAATAAGTACTCATCATTACCCGTTCGTTTCTCAGCTTCTTTATCTTCTAGAAGCTCTCCTATATACTCGCATATAAAGGTTCCGGAAGATATAGAACTTAAAGACCTGACCCCCCACCCTCGTGATTCAGTTTTAAAAATCTCCAGCTGAATTTTCATACCATGTTGGGTGACCCGATTGTAACAGCTAGGAGAACACCTACAAGACGGGCCACACTCATAAACAAGTGGCTTTGCTTCAACTATTGCACCGTTATGATTATAAGGAATCTCGCCACCATTCTTGAAAGCACACGAGCATCTCTTGTTAGAACACCGACCCACACAGTCGCACCCTTTCGGAGGAATGGGCTGATACCAATCAGGATACATGATCTTTGTAATGTAAGTGAATACAGGTGGTTTTTCATCATCGATTGTGTTAATAGCAGATATTCGAAATGCCTCTTTACCATTAGCTATATCAATTTCAACAACGCCTTCTCGTGTCTTGAATTTCTTAGATTTCACTTCCCGTAACGCAAGCTCAGGTTGGCCCGCAATTCTATTCAATGCAAACTTAAAAACTATGTTGCCATGCGGGCCTGGCACCTGCCACATATCATCCACTGTATATAACCCGTCATATATATATGTCGTCATTATCTTCGATTTTAAATCAGAAGATGCTTTATATCCACGAATAACCCGTACAGGAATCTTCAAATCAATATTGTTCTTCAAAGCTAAATTTCCTCTTTCAAGGGTTTGGTTAACAAAACTCTTATCTTTTGCAACCCCACCAGCACCCGAGTATATTAAGCAGTTTGGTTTATCGACTTCATTATCATAACCACCTGAAGCAACAACACTAACTGCTATAATGTGTTTACCCTGCTTAACATAATCTATACCCCCCTGAAATAAACGGTGAATACCAACCAAAGCAAGCTCAACTCGGTACTGAAACTCATCTCCAACTTCAACTCCTGGTACGGGTCCATACCTTTTTATACCTAGGTCAAGTGCTCGACCTCTCTTATCGATAATTGCTTTGGCTGCAAGATCAACACGCTTTACTGGTGCTGCAGATGTTATTTCATTGTTTTTAGCTTCTTCCCCCTGCAAAATCTTCCTACATAAACCTTGAAAAAGCCTGAGAACTTCCCTAACTTTATTTCGAGCATCATTCGAACTTCTCGGACCAAACGGAGGTAATGTCACATCCAAATCATGCTTCCCATTTGAATTAACAAGCCCCTCTTGTCCTTCATTATCTACAGCAAAATCTTCTTCATCCCTCACAACCATTTCAAGTGTACCAGTATAAGCAACTTTTTTATTGGAGTTCAATTCCTCTCGCACAACTTTTTCTTGATTTTTCTGTTTTCTTTTTACGGACTTTTTTGCTGTCATTGAAACTGGTATTTGTGGTGCACAAAGTAACGGAGCCTTCAGACCTAGCACTAACCTTCTTTCTTCTTGTTCATCAGTATCTACTACAAAATCATCATCATCATCCTCCTCTTCGTCTCTAACTACCATTTCATACGACCCAGCATAAGCAACCTTCCCAGTTGAGCTCGATCCTCCCAAAACACCTTTTTCTTCATTTCTTTGTTTTGGTGTCGTGAAATCTTGGCTCCCTTTCGCTTTGCTCACTATATCTTTTTCTAGAGTTACTGGTGCACAAAATGAGGGAGCTTTTAGACCCAACACAAACGGAATCCTGTCACCACTAAATCTCACATCATCATTCAACGGCCGCTTTTTAACACTTCTCTCGTACCCCACTCTCCGATCGACGATATTCTTGACATCCTTCTCCTTAGTATTTTGAAACTTCTCGTCTTCCGAATCTTCATCATCCGAACATTTTCTTCTCATGATATTGTCACTTGTGTGGACCACAAGCGCCTGACACGCTTGACCTATATTATGCACCTTCTTTCTAGGTTCCAGCTTCTCAATTTTCCCATCTTCAACCTCCACCTTCGCTTCCTCATCAACCTTTTGCTTTGCAGGAGACTCATTGTTTGAATCACTAACAGTAGATTCAATCAATCTCACATCAGTTCCGCCATTCTTATCCTCGGGTTTTTCACATTTCCTCTTTCCATTAATTCTTACACGTTCTTCTTCACTAGGTTCAGGTGCATTCAACCCACAATAAGGAGGAAAATCCCTAACCGCAGAAACTCTTCTTTTCGGAAACTTCTTCGTTACACCTTCTTTCACATCACCGCCACCATTATCCACCTCATGAATCGTTGACAACAACTTACCATCATCCACTTGAACCACTGCATTCACTGGTCCACCACCATTATCTGTCACGGCATCAATACCTCCATTTTGAGATGCTTCCACTCCATCAACAACCGCATTGACCGAACAATCAACCGGACCACATCCCGGCGGAAAATCCCTGATAGCTGACACTTTACGGGGCTTCCATTTAAGATGGGCAACAGAAGGCCCAGTCAAGGAACAAACACCATTCTCAATTGACACAATCACCATTCCAGAGCAACTAATAATAATCAAACATAACATCAAAACACAGATATACACAATTATGTACGTATATAATCAAAAACCCTAATTTCTAGGGTTACCGAAGCGAAAACTGCATATATTTTTTGCAGAACATATAACAAATTAGTAACTAATCAACAAGCTCAACACAAAACAACAAATGAAACCAATTCAGATATAATTAAAACGATGCAATTAGGGCACCGAAAATATAAAATTTACACATTACGCACACGTAGATGATAACATCATATGGTACCCGATGATCGAGAAATCAAACCTAAAAAAATATAGCTAAAAACGAAAATACATTACCTTCTAATAAAATATATGAAATCCTGAAGATATGAAATGAAAGATTGCACAAATTGATGATCTAATTCAGAATTCCGGTCGTCGTTACTTTTTAGGTACACCGCAAAGCATGGAAACGGTGAACCAGTCACCGATTTGCATTGCAACAGAAGTACAGTTTTTTTTTTTTTTTTTTCACATTTACTTTTACAATTTACAATAATAAAACGTTATTCATACTTGTCAGTTAGTATTATTTATAGTGGGGATTTGTCGACATGTCGTTTTGTAGGATTTCATAGGGATGGACATTGGGCTTGTATATTGGGCTTTTTGTTGGACTAAAGCATTCAGGTTATATACTATGTATTATTTTGGGAAATGAGACTAAAATTTTGTGTGAGACTAAGGGAATCAATGATATCATACCACATGTATAAAGAGAATGTTTCATACTACAAAACTCATTTACTCCAAACATCAAGTATCTCACAAACGATAAATCGAAAAATCATGAAACTTGCACCATAGTTTTCAGCGTTTTATCCTCTTCGATTTGCCGTCCCTCAAGGCATACTTTCGACGAATTTTTTTTTTTCATTTTTTTGGTGGGTTTCATATGTTACTAACACATGTGTTAGAGTGTTGCGTTTAGGGTTTGGGGTTTAGGGGTTAGGGTTTAGGGGTTAGGGTTTAGGGTTTGGGTTTTGGGGTTTCTCCCCGAAACCCCAAAACCCAAACCCTAAACCCTAAACCCTAAACACTTTATAAAACTCTAAACCATAAATCATACTAAACCCTAATAAACCCTAAACCCTACTAAAACATAAGATGTAAACCCTAAACCATGAACCCAGCTAAATCCTAACCCTAAATCCTAACCATGACCGTAAATAAAATGTACAATCAATCACTAACACATGTGTTACTAATTTATAAAACCCACCAAAAAACAAAAAATTTTTTTTATCGAAAGTATGCCTTGAGGGACGGCAAATCGAAGAGGATAAAACGCTGAAAAATATGGTGCAAGTTTCATGATTTTTCGATTTGTCGTTTGTGAGATAATTGATGTTTAAGGTAAATGGGTTTTGTAGTATGGAACATTCTCTTTGTACATGTGGCATGATATTACTGGTTCCCTTAGTCTCACTCAAAAATCATGGACTCATTTGAACCTTACTCTATGTATGTATGATTGTATGTAACTGTGTTCGATCGGATTCGACGAAGAATCGAGTTGAGTGAAATTGGGCTTTGGCCTTTGGGGTGCGTTTGGTAGGAGTGAATAGTGGAGAATGGAATTATTGTAGAGAATGAGAATGATGAGAAAAGGAATAGATGTAGAGAATGATAATCAATTCCAGTGTTTGGTATGCAAGGGGAATCGATATGGAGAAATGTACTAGACAATCATTCTCATGTTTGGGAAGTGTAATTGAATGGAATGGAAACACACTTTATATATTTTTCTCATAATCATTTATTAAGATTGAGATAATATTACTACCACTTACGTATTTTTTTATACTTTCTTATGTTATGAATTTACCATATTACTCTGTATTATATATATTCTAGAAAAATGACAACTATATATTAAATATTATAAAAAGCTACGACTTACACCATGCTCTATCGTATACATTTCACGACTTATACTCTATACATATCGAAATACATCTAGTAGTCCCACATGTCGGTTACTTATAAATGATAAGATATACATGAAACTATGAAATGCTACAATCAAAGTTATAACAAGCAGAAAGCTAGGCTTATATATTAACATAATAAAGTATTAGTTAAACATAAACAAAACTAACAAAGAAACATCCCCAACATTATAGTTATATATTACAACCAAAATATAATTGCAACCATAGGCTACAACCAAACCATGTTTGAGGAATAACCTGCTAGAAGTTTAAGATAGCAAGTTCAAAAAATGTTAGCATAATGATGTGCTCTTAGTCCAACGGACCATCCCCAAGCATCTGAATGTAGATAACCCTATCTTCTTCAGTCGATCGTAGAAATATACGGGCCTTACTCGCATTACGACCAATGATGTGCATACCTCTAAATCGTTGTTGTGCAGTGATCCCGGGTAACTTTTGTATCTCTGTGATAACATCATCCAATATATCATTCATAATGTCTTGACTAGCACTTGCAACAATCTTGTCACCCAAAGTAGCAATTGAAAGTTCAATCTTTCCTGTTAAGTCATTGGAACACTCCCTAAAAGTGTCATTGAAGTCAGGACTCTTGGTTCTTTTTCGTTTACATGTACCTCCACCGGGTATGGGAACATCGACATCAACATCAACATCAACGGGTGACACCGGTGTCTCCTCTACGATGTCATCTTCCCTAAGATCAGTTGCTTGAGATCCCGTTGCTCTATCATTTCCGAAAATGGTGCAAAGCTTTTCATAATATGGTAATGACTTGCCTTTAAAACCAGCAGCATTCTTATGGGTCTACAAAAATAAATTGAAATAAAAATGGTGTACTAATATCTTTGGATTACATAACCATGGATATAAAGGAACTAAATGAACATACCTTGACGTAATCCTCCCACACTTGGTCTTCTGCATCAATGGAAAGTGTCCCAGAATTCCACGAAAAGCCAAAGCCACTTGTGTTTGTGCCCACTAACATGTCATGCACAATGCTAAAATTTGACTTCAATGTCTTCATCCTCGACTTAATATGAGGCTCTGCTTTTAAGCCAGAGTTAGGAAGGCTTACATCCAACAACTGTTGCACCGCCTTAAGATATCCGGGTTTGAATCCATTATCAGCACCCGAATACTTACCAGATACATGCAAGTCCATGAGAGCATCAATGAGTTTTGCATCTTCTTCAGCTGTCCATGCTCTTTTGTTTCTTCCAGCACCTCTAGGAACACTTGAATCTGCCATGTCTACTATAATACTAACAAAAAATAATCAACTTTTTCGTACCTAGAACCTACTGATAATATAAAGCTCTTAGAATCTTTTACATCAAAAAAGGGTTCATATGATTATATATCATTACAAAATTAAAGCACCAGAACAAAATTAAAGCTGGTAGAATCCTAACTAATAATAACATACACAAACATATTACTGTCACGCTAAATTAGCACGCGTAGCATTCCACTCGTTAAACATTTCATTGGCCAAATTATCTCTGTGATTACTCCATACTTGTGTTGTCTCCACGGCGCTAATAAAAGTATCGTGATCATTTACATGTTGTGTATGATTAGTTGATACTTCATGTTCAATAGGGTCTTCGGTCATAGTACTACGTATGAAATTATGCATCAAACAACATGCAATTATAATTCGTGACATGGCGGCGGGTGAATGGTATGAAACATCACGCAAAATAGCCCATCTAGCCTTTATTAGCCCAAAGCATCTCTCGATAACATTTCTTGCAGATGAGTGTTGCTTATTATATAACTCTTTTGCAGTTGTAGGTGGATTCCTCCAATCATTAATATGATATCGTTGACCACGATAAGGACTTAAAAAACCTTGACCATTCATATAACCAGCATCACAAAGGTAGTAGGTTCCTATTAATTAAATCCAGAGGTATAACTATTAAATGAACTAAGAACAAAAAGTACGCTGGTTTTTGTATATGTATCACATAACATACCATGAGCTATTTTAAGACCGTGTGGCCTACTAATAGCATCTCGGAGAACTCGACTATCGGCTGCAGAACCCTCCCAGCCCGCCAACACATACGTAAACTGTAGGTCTCGTGTACACACAGCGAGAACATTAGTACAAATATCACCCTTACGTGTTCGGTAAGGTTTTCGATCACTAGTAGGGACCCTAAGTTTAACATACGTTCTATCTAATGCTCCTAGGCAGCCCTTCACATACAAAAAGATATGTTAATTCGTAGATAATAACCGTATTGTCACAAAAATGAAATTCTAGTTGGCTAACCTTAAACCATTTCCACCTCTCATCTAATTCATAATTCGGCACCGACACGGGTTTTTTGTAGAACTCTTTGTGTAGTCGACACACCGCATTTAATACTAACATGAAATATCGACTTATAGTCTCACCTGAACCAATTTTTTGCATTATGTGCAAGTGTGTGTAAGAACATAGCAACTTGTTCATGGACTTGAATATTTTTACTATTAGTTAGCCCACCTTTACTTTCAAGAATATCACAAAGTGTTATAAATGCATATCTATTCATTCTTACATTTACCACACTCCTTTTATCACTTTTAAATACCATCTTTCTCATAATCACACCCCTATTATAGTAACTTATGAAATATCTTTCACGCAATGCTCTAGACTCAATGACGTGATTTAGGGCAGCACCACACATTAGTAACCAACGAGCAGAAAAATACATAGTGTGAACTGTTCCTAAGGCAGCCATCATAGCAGCCCGTCTACTTTGAATTCTTTGTTGGGAAAAAGGTATTCTCCTCATCTACAAAATATGTGAATTCAGTAACATATAATATATTTCATAAGCTTGCTTTCAAACGAAACAGAGGCACATTAATAAAGCTAAAGAGGATTATACATATCCTATAGGTAGGTGAAAGTTCTTTGCCTACAAAATGACCATTATTGTGAAGAAATTAAAGATCTAATATAGACATCACAACTCTTCCATTCATACTTACAGAGCCTCAAAACCATTTCATAATTTGATGAGAAAGCATTAAATGAAAAAAGAAAATAAAAGAGTAACTAGGGTTTATATAAAATTGGTTAGGGCTTGAGAAATTCTTTTTGATTGCGAAGAAAAAGAAGAAAAGAAGATAGCAGTAACCTCAGTTGGAGATGAACAACAATTTCGTTGAAGAAAATGGCTAATAAAATCGAAAAGAACCGGTTAGGATCTTGTTCGTAATCCCCGATGGAAGAGTAGCGCGAACTTTTTCTTGATTTGGGGATAATATGTGCAGCTCACGTGGTGAGTTGTATATATACCCTTTATTTTTTTTAATTGCTCCCTTATTCACGTGGGAATGAGAAGTGAATTGAAGGCCCGTGTTTTTTTCGTTTCTCACCTTTCCTTCCGATTTTGTAGAGAATGATGAGAATGGAAATGATTCTCACATATAACTCTTTATTTCCATTCTCCAGTACAACCAAACTAAGGAAGTGATTCTCATTCCATTTCTCCGTTTCCATTCCATCGTACCAAACGTACCCTTGGTTCCTTATTGATTCCTTAATCGGATTTTGGGTTGACTAACGAGTTAAAATGGGTGTGAGAGGTCTGGAGTTCGATTCCCGAGTTCGATTCCCAGAACGTCCTCATCTAAACATCACAAACTAGCTTAGTGGTGGTCCTGGTGGACGTGTAAGATCTCATGTTCAAATCTCATTAGTAGCATATCTTGGGATGGCTTTGAAAATGATTGGAAACTGACATAGGATAACCGGGTTAGACCGCGTACATTTGTGTAAATATGTTCGCCCTCCCCAGTTAATCGAACAAGGAAACCTTATCCGTTTTACTGTTTTACGAGTTTAAACGGGCCGGTTAGACAATGATTTGTAGATTTCTAACTTAAATTATTCATCTATTTGAAAAGGAAAAATGTTATATCAGCATAAATTTAATAAAATGCCAATTATAATATAAGTTTGTTACGTGAAGAAAGAAAATAAAAGAAAAACAAAACAATAAATTAATTTAATTAGTATGATTTACACGTTACGTCGTTATTTGAAAAATATATTTATAAATTTTGTATGAATATACCATTTCCATTAGAAAAGGGGGATGGTTTGTTAATCTCGTAGTATAAATTACCACTAAATTTAAACATTTATTTTAAAAAATATTTACCAAATTTGAAAAAATAATTAAAGACGTATAGTACTTTCTTTAACAAATAGAGGCATAGACAAGTGGCACATAATTTTTGAAAAGTATAATAATTCCATTTCTTAGCATTCAAATGTTTATTTTGCACTTTCTTTATACAATTTTTTTCAGGAAAAAAGTGCAAATAAAGTATTATAATAAGATTATTTTTTTACATTTGAAAAGTTGACATTTTCTTTGGAACATGCCAAAGAAAATTGTGAATGTTTATTTTAGGACGGAGAGATCCTTAACTATAATTAATTTAAGAGGTTTTTATTAATACATTTTAGAATTGTGGTTGATTGATAATTTTGATTCGATAAACTTATCAGGAAAGATTTCTTTCCCTTGACAATGGCAACTAGACATTGTTCAATTATTATGTAAGAGAAATAAGGAAGTGAATAATAGTTGGTTCTACAACTAGAGTGCTTTAATGTCAAAACTACAATGATTAGATGTTAAATATCACTATGTACAGTTTCCTCAATAATAATATTAAGTTAAGCGATTTTTTATATAGTAAAGGCAACATGAAAAACAATACACATAGCTTAATAGCTTATTACTCCGTATTATTATGCTTCTAAATCATTTTTATAATTGATAGTTAATATTAATTATTACTACTTATTATTAAGTAATATAATATAATATATTATTTTTTATTTATTACTGACATCAATAAAGAACACATAAAAATTCAAAAAACATTCTAGCTATTTTGTATTATTTGGAAACATGTTCTTCTACAAGGTGCACTGGCAAAGAACTTTATAAGTACGAGGGTGCTAACTGAAAGTATTTCGTTTAAAACTCTATAAAGGCGGGAATGTACCGAACAAAAGTTGGCGCCAAAATGGATCACATAAAAAACAAAACAAAAAACAGAGCCTGCTAAAGAACAAAAACCAGCTAACCGGAAATAGAGAACGCCGACTAACGATTTGCGTCGCCGATCATTGGTAATTAGAAACATTATTGTGTCTCTTCTGGAGAGATTACAGAATCTCTGAGTAACAGCCCGCTTATCTTTTAGAGGTCCTACGGTGGCTGGGTCTCCGGTGACGGTAACAAAGATGGAAACTTTTGGTCGGAATAATGCAGGATGGTGGTGGGGTTGGATTAGACGTGCGATGATGTGGTGATTTAGGGTTGAGGAAGTAAAAACCGGAAATGGGGTTTATCTATATGTCAATTTCGGAATACACATAAGGTGTTTGTGAAAATGTCCCTGAGAAATCAAGAGGATGGTATGATTGAACTTAGAAGCGTATATTATTTTTATCGATATGCTTGCGTATGTGACTGCCTAAGGACAAAACCATGGTCATCTTGACGAGACTGCCAGTGGGTGGGGATGATGTATTGATGTGAAGAAAAGGGATCTAATCGGTGTTTGAGATCATGCCTTCGAGATATATACAGAAGAGGTGGTAGAAGCTATCCGAAAATTTTCAACATCGAAGTTTCAATGCATACAGAGAAACTGGTAAAAGGAGCTGTGATGGTGTTTGCTATGATGCTATCAATTTCAAAAACTAGCAGGTGATAGAATGTGATCTTTGTCTTTGTATTAGATTGTTAAAATTTATTGTCTTGGTGTAGGTTTTAACACATTAATGACATAAAGAAATTGTTTAACTACTCCTAATAGAACATGAATGGTTGTGTTTTATATGTTTGCATGAGATTTGAAATTTATCATTCTTTGATGGTGTGTTACTAGTAATTTACTAATTACTATATCCAAATCGATGCCCTTTATTACAGAAATTTGGTGTTACCTATAATACAGCAGTAAGAGCTAATCACATTAAGTGACATGAATTCTGTTGCTCGTTTCAATTTATTTTGAATAACCCAAGTTGTTTTCAACTTCATCCCTTTTGGGAGATTAGTATGGTTAAATATTATTTGGTTTAATGAATTACTGTAATGCAAATAGGAGATAATAATCTTTGTAGTTATCTGTATGGACATATTTGTTGTCCAACATTACTTAGCTTGCCTACTATATGTGATATTTTTATGGATGCGTGCTTGCTATAGAAAAACTATTGATGTGTTGTCGATTTTATTCATCTAATACGATAATGAATTATAATGGTCTTTTTAGAATAACTTCATACAATCTTTTGCGTACAAGTAATGTCTAATATTGATATTATAGTCGATTGGGGTGATAGAATGGACTTTCCCGATCGATTCGATTCGCGTATGAACTGGTAAGCATTTTGGTGTTATAGCATAAAAGTGGTAATTTACTTTTCGGTCTGTAGTATTTATGAGTTAATGGAATCCTTTTTGGTGCAACTCCAGACCCTTTAGGTTACCTATGATATTCAGTTTATAGGGTCTTCGGGCTAGCCGTTCAAAGTGGGTCGATAGCCCTTGATCAAAAATGTTAGGTCCGTAAACCCGAATCAATCAAGTGGTCCCTTGTCTCAAAATCAGATATGCATCTTTCATGTACAGTATGCAATAAGATAGGGTTAAATACTACGGAGTATATAACACTATGCAATGATTTGACATCATGATAGTGAAACATTATTAAAACAAAAACACCTTATCAATTTCTTGAATAATATTTTGCTAGAAATATATGGCTATGTTTAGCTGTATTGTTTCATATGTGCCTATAAAAGCTATATCTTGAGTAAAGGCGCCCATTGATTGGCTTGCATATAATAGAAAATACACATAATGGGTGCTTTTGGGCTTTTCTACCCTTTTATCACACATGTATGGTTATAGGTAAAGATCTTATCACTATCAATCACCCAAGAGAGCACTAGCATTTAAACCTAATTCACATGCTTACCACATAGTCTGAACACTCATATATATATGCCTATAAATGTTATATTTCTCCCTTACATCCATTACAAGATTTACAATAAAGTTTTTCAATGTCATTGAGCTTGGTATTTGTCCACTTTTAAAGTGAAGTTGAAACCACAGTTAAAAAAACATTACAATAAATTTACATGATACTTAACTTGAATTTTAATGAAATATTGTACTTTTTTGGAAAACCGGCCTTTGGGTATCCAGGCATGCATGGTTTATGTCATGATCAGTAAAAGATTTAGAATCGTCGACTTATATATATACACACTAAACTCTTTCGAAATATGATTAGCAAAAGTGAGGTTCATGTGCTGATTAGTGAAAAACAAATTAGCATAACAACTCCACAATACTTAGTCATAACCTAGACACTACTAAAATACAAAAAGCAAAAGAACAAGAGGACATTACACCTTCTAAAAGCATCAACACAGCTATTTAATCCTACTCACACTCAACTTCAAATGAGAACAAAGCCACCGAGTTTAACCAAGCCTAAATTCTAAAATCACATACACATTACAACCAATTATAACTAGGATTAGCTTATAAGCCTAGAAACCAATTCTTTTGTGCATTTCTAATTTGCAAAACTCCCAAGTTTACAAAATTCACCAGGGATTACCACCTCTTGGATTTCTAAGCTTTATATAATACAATCTTTTGTCAGCACATACAAAAATAACCCGAAAAGAAAAAGCAACCATCAAACCTTAGTTTGCAGACTAAATGTTCAGGATGCAAAATGCAATGAACCCAACCATAAGATCATGTGCAAATGCAACCAACAAAGCCACGGTAGCAAGTCATTCCGTACACGGAGGCTACAAAGTTTACAATGGTTTGGGATAGGTTATCATAGTAGAATAGTCACCTACATAACCCTAGAGTTTTCGACTGGCTTGTCACGGGCCCACATAGTTCTGATATATCGAGCTACTACTAGTACTTGCTTGAGGTGCTGCTGCAAAACTTGAACTTGGTATGAGTAGTTCTGCCTGAGGGAAAGATGTGTTTGAGGGCACATCTAACAACAAATCTTGATCACAATTTTCATTTGCATATCTCAATGAATCAAACATCAGGGAACTATTATCAGGTGGTAAGGCAAACAGGCTCCTTGGACTGAATCCTGGGCCATCATTATCCATATGCTCCTTCTGTTCATAGCTCGCCTTCATCGATGTTCTCTTGGGATCCTTCATTGCAGGCTTTGATCCTGAAAGATACGATGGTTCCATAAAGTACAACTTAAATGCAAAAAAAAAGAAAAAAAAAAAAAAAAAAAACTACTAAAGTAAAGATTCAGCATTTTCACTTGTAGGTCTTGTTTATATGTGATAATGGGTCCCAGTTAGTCGATACAATAATACTTAAAGATGACACCCATAAAATGATGAAATGGCACCTAAAATGTCTATGGAGGAATTCAAGATTTTTACATTTTAATAGTAGATCTTTAGTTTTCATTAATTGATGAAATGAAAGTAACATACTTATTTATCTTAAATTTGAATGAGAGTTGACTGACCTGAACTGATCAACCGATAACTTTATTGACATATATTTAAGGTACAACATACAACATGTGCCTTTTGATTTTTTTTTGTTCCAATAAAAAAGGCAAAGGAATTTCAGACTAAAATGCTAACCTTGATATGGTTGAAAATGGAGATCTCTAGATCTTTTTACATTTACAGAATAGCTAGGTGTCATGGCATTGAGTAATCCACCAACTATAGATCCTCCAACACTATCATATTTACACTTCGTATCCTAAATGAAAAATCGACATTTAATTAGTGTACATTCTTAAAAAAAAGAGTTCATTTTGACCATATGGGTATTTTCATTTTAGTTCAAATTATTCACACCTTGACCTGGGGCAGATTATATTTCTCCACCCAATCCGATTTTGTAGCACTACAAAGAGCAAGCTTCTTCAACGTTCTACAGTCTTCAATTTTCACCACTGGTGACGAGAGATCAAACACCCCTTCAGCAAGAAGTTTCTGAAAGGATGATAGGTTCTCCTTAAACTGAGGGCTAGTAAACATGCTCTTGAGGCTGTACATTTGCAAATGAATAATTAATGTCAAGTTGTGTCTCTTAAGTACGTATAATAAGATGAGCATTACAGGATTCGATGCAAACCTATCAGGGCCTTGAACAGTGTCAACAAGAGTTAAATATTTAAGCAGTTGTTGTTGTTCATCGTTTTTCATATGACTTGCAAACTCTTCAAAGTTGATAACATCCTGCAAAATATGCAGATGAAGTTCTTATTAGGACAACTGCAATGCTGTTAATATTTATGCGGTATGTGATTTGAATCTAAGTGATCCGAATTATAATTTTTTCTATTGCTTCTAATTACCCCAATACATCTATCAAAACTTACTTTTAGATCAATGTGGCACAACGGAGAATTATGGTTCATAAGTATCTGTAACTTTTCGTCATTATCCCTGTAATAAGCAACAAAAGTTTATAACACAATTAATACATATACTCTAAAATTTACTTGCACACAACTTTCTTGGTCTAGATATGTAATTTTATAATCATATTAAAAGTATATACCTTTTAATGTGATCTTGATTAGCAGGCTTTTTGGAAGTGTCGACCCAGCGGCTTGAGAAGTTTCCACCCTTGTTAGCATTATATACAGGAAGGGTGGTCAAACGTGAATAAGCCTCATTTTTTGTATCAACAGAAAGAGAACTTGCTTCAGATTCCTCTTCTCGAGTGGTTGTCGAATTTGGATGGCGCATAAGTACACTGCCGTGTCCTATCTCAACTGAAACCATCGGTGTATCACTTTCAAAAATCAAATCATCCTCTGATGACCCTGAGAAATACGATTGTTGTTCATGTAAGATTGTATGTAAATCCTTGGTTAGCTTCTCAACTGGAGATTGCTTTAGCCGGTTAATGCACGTCCTTTTCCGTGAAGGTACCATTGTTTCCCACACAACAGATGACTGCGCTTGACCTAATCATTATAATCAAATTTGTTACTAACTTTAAACACACAATTGTATGATTATCTAATCGTGATTTTTCATGTCACGATGATCACTTTGAAAGTGCACACCCAAAAGGGTAAAAATAACATTGATTAGCTCTACTTTTGTTTTTAAGTCACTCGAAAATAAATTGAGTATTTGTAATCCAGATTTCCAGATATAAAATGGAAAATGCAAGCTTTAGAATTCAAGAGTATCGTTTATATGCTACCAGTGTTGATTATGATTATGGTTTTGTGTTATATAGCCAAAACAAAGGAGTTGTACCAGCATGCTTATATTTACGTACTAATTCCTTTTTAAGAAGAAACAGATAATCAGTTTTCAAACGGGGGAATTTGGTCGCTTATCTACTGTAAAAATAAGCAATAAGCAGATAAGCGCTTATATAAGCAATCAAAAACACCACTTCAATCAAGTGATCATCCGATTATCTAAATTATGATCACTTTATAAACATAGTTTTGCTAGCAACGAACCTGTCAACTCACTAGCATCTCCACTGCCAGGCTGCATATAGCCATCAGAGTTAGACATAGCCGAGCCAGAACTCGATCTATTGCTATTATCTTCATCAAACACTTTGCGAAAACCCTGGTTGTGCTGGTCATGTGCAACCATAGTATTACCACCACCACCGAGCATAATGCTAGGGGTGCCGCCCACTACATTGTCATAATTCTGTTTTCGTTTTAGTAATTTGGCCTCTTTGTTCTTAATGGATATGGTCTTCACTCTAGAAACGCGATGATCTTCAAAATCATCCGGCTCAGCTCTCGAATGAAGAGGAGTGTAGTTCACAAGTGATCCTTTAGTTCTCCAACGTGATCCACATGCGTTGCACAATACAGGCTTGTCTGGAGGCCCGTTTCTCCATAGAGGAGTGCCTGTGATCATAATTCATTTCCCAAATGTCAGAAAAAGGACTAAATGAATCTTATATCCCATAATATTACTTTTATTTCTATAACAAAAATTAGAAGAACAAAATAGGAAATAACAATGAAGTGTATTAAAACTTCCACATGACATGTATTCGATTTTTTTTCACTGTTGCAATTAAGTTGCCTATAGAAGTAGACAATTAAAATGCAACAAATCATATTGCATACTCAAAGAAAGGAATGTACAATTTGACACAAACAACGAACAAACAAACAGATATGACACTTCATTAAAAATGTTGTAGTTTTAGACATGAGATGTATCAACTGTAAGACATGAGATATAAACAGTTGATGGTGCATTGAACTTTACAAGAATTTAACAATGTGAAGGGGATAACAAATAAATAGTTGTTTGATGTCAACAATGAGCAGAATTCAGGGTCAAAAATCAAACAGGTTGAGTGTATTTAGCCAATCCAATTGGAATTGACTTAAGAATTTGAAGTAAAAAAAGCAAGCAACTAAAAACATTGATTAAACCAGAAGGCATTTGAAAAGAGGCTGCTCTGTATTTGATAAAGTTTTAATTGGTCAAACATCCAATTCCAAAAAAATCAAACACAAATATTAACTATTTCTTGTATTCTACATTGACAAGGCAATTTCAAGCTTCCAAAGATTCCAAAAATTAATCTCATTTCAAGATATTATAAATTAGAAAGATATCAGAAACAGACAATAATCAGCATAATAATTATAAATTTTGTCAATAATTGTTTCCAGGTAATTTTATACACTTTAGACCAAACCAGCATATGGGTAGTGTCAACCATGATCTCAAAAACTAATCTGAGCATCACAAAATACAACAGAAGCAAATAGCAACAAAAAAAAAAGAAAAAGAACCCAATTTTTATTTAGTAAATCAAATCCCAAGGAAAAATTTTAACTCCCAAAAAAATATTAACTCACTTGTAACACCACAGTGATAGCAAGGTCCTTGCTTTCCCATCTCTGGACAATTTTATATCCTCTAAAAATATACAAAATGATAAAAAAAAATAAAAAAAAATACCAAAATGGAAAAATAAAATAAAAAATGAACTATTTCTTATAAAGAAAAGTCATTTTTTTAAAACAAAAAATACAACCCAGAAAAAATATTTATAAAAATTCAACTGGGTATACAAGAGTTGTCAAGAAAAATTTCTACAAATCCCCAAAATACAAAACCCAGAAGGAAAAAGGCTTAAATTCCTTAAAACCCCATAGTGAAATTCTTTTAATTTTTATAAAAAACAGAACTTTAACAAGAGAATTAGATGGGTTATTGGTGTTTCATAAGAACATAAAGCATCTTCATAACAATAATCAAATTGAAGAAGAGAAAGAAAAGACTTATAAGAAGGAATCTAATAAATGGTTGGGAAAAGAAGGTGAAAATGGCGAGAGAAAGAAATAGAGAGAGAAAAATAAAAAGAAGTTGTGTTTTGTGCGTGTATATATGTGTATGTATATGTGTATAGTGTATGTTTCTTCTCCTTCTTGTTGTATTGTATACGAAGTAAATGTTTCAGCTTTCTTTTTCTTTTGCTTTAATTAATTGATTATATAAATTATAATTCTTTTATAAATTATTTAATTTAATTTGGTTAATTATTTTAGTTTTAACAAATATAATGGTGATTAGATGATGCCATTGGAAAATCATGTTGACTTTTCTTTTGTTTGTTTTTAAAACTCAAAAACCATATCCAAATGATAAAGAAATACTCCGTAGATGGATGGATTCTCGGTATTTATATATATTTGATTGATTGAGTAATCCGGAAAAAAATTAGATTATCTTGAAAGAAACTAATTATATAATCTTGATCATGTTACAATAATAGTTGTTTCTTTTTTGAGGTTATTGTGAAAGGGTGTGATATGCTTTTCTTTGTCATATTATCAACAAGAGGTATATCACATCCCTCTTTAACTAAAATCCAACTTTAACCTCTAATTAATTTAACATTGTTACAAAATAATACAATGCCCTAGCAATTAATACTTTAAAGTTAATATAAGTGGGTTAAAATTTAATAGTACTATATGATTTACTTAATGACCCAATTTGTTAACTTAATAATGCTAAAACGCTTTATATATAAAAACGATATACTCGCTACATGACGTAGATATATAAATGTGCATCAATGCATCATTCAAACAATTTGTTAAAATTTAGGTTGAAAATCTGTGGATTATGAAGTTCATGTTTATATTTTAAATTGATTCGTCAAATATCATTGTGATATAAAGAGCTTGTGGAGTTGTCGGCTTTGCTAGTGAGATTTAGGTTGGGGGAGTGATAAATATAACAAAATAATTGTTGCATACATCAAACTTATGTTTTAAAGTGTTTGTACTGTGAGCTTCATTGACTGTGCAGTTTGGTGTATGCATTAATTAATTTGTTGTATCTATCAACTCCCTTTAGGTTGTAGGTGCATTTTCAGTTAGTTTATTAGAGGTGTCCTTTTATATATATATCATGAAATATAGTGGTCCATTTATATATGTGACATTGTGGTTCATGGGGGTTTTCTCGTCAAGTTGATTTTTATTTATTTATTCGTTTGCTCGTGTGGTTGATTTCGGGTACGTTTCGTTGGAAGATTTGTATATTTATTATTTGATAAGTTTAAACTCTCATCAAATAATCACTAAAATAGTAGTAATTAAGGGTGTAAAATAGTCATGGAATTCAAGTATAAAGACGATACAAATCAATCAACGTAAGTAGTCTAAATTAATAACTTACTAATTCATATATAAAGATGAAAATTACGTTAAAAACTTAACACGAAATTACATGGCAAATTTTACCATGGTTTTGAGGACTCAAAATGAAATGGGCCTAATTGTGTTACTTCAATAAGTATTGTAATTATATTGTAGAAGTTAATATGAGTAATGCTAAATAAATTTACTTATATAAACCTAAAAACAAACATAAACTTTTAATTGGTTGAATTTTCTCTTCTAATCTTATCCAATCAATTTACTAGAGGTAGTAATTTTAGACCTATTGATTAATTATGAGTTAATTTGGTTAATTTTTAGAAGAGGATGGGTTTGTTGGGTCTCCCTCCCATTTTTTAGATGGGTCTAAATGAGTTTTTCAATATAACCTATAATTGTGTAACAATTAACCAACGAGTTTGGATGGGTCTAGCGGGTAATTTTTTTTTTCTTCACTTCATTTCATTTTTTTCATTTTTTCACTCAAATAAAAAAAGTTCGGTGAACCCAATGACCCGACCCGAGACCCATTTGACCCGGACCTGTTTAGACACATCATTCTAAATGGCCCATCTAGACCCGGACTAATTTAGACCCAAATCCATCTAGACCCAAACCCCGACCCGACCCGACCCATTCATTTTGCCACCTCTACAATTTACTAAACCCACCAATCACATCCTTAGATCTATATTTAGTCTCATGAATTTAGACATATCAATCATTTTCCTAGTTAGTATATCTAATCTATAGAACTTAGTAATTTTAAGTTTGAATAATCTTCAAGCTACAAATACATACTTCATCGTCTCCAAGTACATATCTAGTAGACAAAAAATGCGGTTTTCAAATGTAAATTGGTCACCGTTTCAAGTCTTTGACGCACTTTTAGAAATACAACTGAAAAATTGAACAAATTATTCTGAAGCTGAATAGTTTTTCACGATAATATGAGTCTGAATGAATATTTATATTATCTTTTAGAAAAGAATATAAACTATATTCGCAACATTGATCCAAGTACTTCCACTACTTTTTGTAATTACATCGAATATTTTATTTAAGTACTTAAAAGTAAAATATAAATTAGTTAGTATTAATTACTTTTTTTACAGTTTTTTATGACATTAGATTAGATGGTATCCATGATCCACCCCATGTTCTTTGTTCAAAGCTATATATAAAACACGATTATTATGCTATATATAAAGGAGTTGAGTAATTTTATTTAAAACTGAATTTTATTTAGTGATAAACATCATAAAACTCCAATTATGAAATTGGTTTGAATGTTTTGTGGTTTACTTGACGTGACAAAGGGTGTATTTGTGGTTGGAGCCGGGGATTCTAATAGTCAAGAATTATTTTAGAAGCTACTTAAAGTAGCTTATAGAAAAAGGGGTTCAAGGGGATTATTTTTTCAACAATCCTCCTCTTTTAAATATTACCAAACAAGACTCTCAATGAATAAGGCTTAAAGATTCTTAAAACTATATTCTCAATCCCCTATAATCCCCTAAAATCTAGCGTGCCAAACACACCCTAAGATTCCCAAATGTTTAGGTACCTATTGTGACATTTTGTCTTGTTTCACTTGCGCATCATGATTTACTAGTCGGTAACCCGCGCAATGCGGCGGTAGTGCTAGAAAATATAATGGTGGTCAGTAATAATAGTCGGCGTACCAATAATAATTAGATTAGCATATATTACAACTCCATTTTTTTCTTTCTTTTAGCCTGTAATTTAAAATTAATTTATACTTTGTAGAATCAAAAGATTTATAATACGAAGATTATTACTTTAATAGTGATAAAAAAATAATTTTGAGCATTTAAATTTAAGTTTTTACTAAATGTACAAACAATTCAAAATTTTGATTGAACAAATTTAATTAGATGGCTGACTTTATTTTATTAATAAAAGAAAGTAGGTGTAATTGATTTGATTACGTTAGCTTCTATATTTATCCAATTAGTTAGAGGTTATACATGTAATTTTCGATATCCCCATTTTAAATATTAAGCCAAAAAGACTAAATGCATAATAAGGGTTTAAGATTAAAATTAGGAGTATAAAAATAAAATTATGACTATTTTTTAACTAGACTTATTATTATTATTATTATCCTGATCAGAATAAGTAATCCATCTACTATATATATATATATATATATATATTGAAAGAAAATTTTTGGAAGAATAAGAACCATTAATTAGAGATCAACAATAAAGATCTAACAATTGATAAAAAAAAAACTAATGATATACTTAATCCCATTTTTGTTTGATAAAAGACTAATATGTCATTCTATATTTACGATATGCACATTTCTATATTTACAATATAAATCCTTAATTTTATTTTTAATTGTAGATCACCTCTCCAAATATTTTATAAAACTTTAATTTAATAACTACTTCATTATTTTTTACATAATTCAAACTCTTCCCTTAATCTTCTCTATTCTTTTTGCTGGGAAAAAAAACATCAATACGTTACTTTTTTATTTATCAAGCTTCTTCCATCAAACAGTGATCTAAATTCTTATGTGATCACCTTTTTTGAATTATTTTATCAATTTTTAATTTTCAATTTTTATGCACCCTACTATATTTACAATATAAATCATTTGTTTTTTCTTAATTTTAGATTGCTACTTCAAATATTTTATGAAAAATTCAATTTAATAACTATAACATTATTTTTTCCATAATTCAAACTATTTCTAATATTTTTTTCTAAAAAAACTCCAATACATTATTTTTCTATTCCAAAAATTCATCGTTCCAATACGACCGCCTTTTATTTTTTTAATTCTTTTTATCAATTTCTAGTTTTCAATTCTTGGATCAGAGATGACAAACGGGTCGGTTCGAGAGGGTTTTATTGTATATATGTATCCATACTCATTTAAAATATTTGTACTCATACCCGGTCAAATACTGGGGTACCCAATTAGTATAAACCATCGATTTTTTATTTATTTATTCTCAGGTTCGGTTATCCCCATCTATGTAGCTTTGGCAGAAAAAATGTTTAGTTGTTCACAATACAATGCAAATTTTAAACACGTTAAAAAAAACAAACCAAAATATCATAAAGATAACCATTTAACTATTTAATTAACTAATTCAAAGTTACGAACAGTTTCATCTTTTCATATCATACAATCAAAATGTAATAATCATACAAATCAAAATATAAAGGCGTATGACATAAGGTTGATCAGTTGATATGTACATTATCTTTTTATATATAAAAAAGATTATATATATAGTATATAAAACTCAAATTAATAATAATAATAATAATGCGAGTATGAATACGTGTAAATGGTTGTAGATACAATTACATGAAATTGGGCGGGTATTATCAAAACTCATAGTCATACCCATACTAGTGAAATAAAAAGATATGTATTCAAACCACATCCAAACCCTCTAATGTACCTCCATATATATTTCGGAGTAGGTATCTTCTTGAGTTCGTTTTGGTCACGAGTCTGCTCCTTAAATTATAAAATAAAAAATGGTGAAATTCACTAGACAAGGGATGATAATGATTATGATATAAGCAAGATTGCTCATATCACATGAAATTATCAATAGAGGTGTTATGAAATTTCGATATGAACTTCTAATCTCAACATATTAAGTGTTGTTGGCATTTGTTTTTTCGCTTATACTCACAAATTTACGATGAATGAAAATAATATAGGAATATCTATAATACTTCAAACAAAAATCAAAGTAAATGATTTCACGAAATAATTGTGTCTCACTGATAATTAAGTTAAGTCATTCAATTCAAATTTTAAACATATAAACAGTCTTTTGGTCATAATTTCTTTGATTTACTAATGCAATCCATATATAAACACATTCGCTACACATATACTCATATCTTTTGAATTATATAGTACGTTTTCCTTCATATGCTAAAATTCGTGACTAATTGACCGCTAACGTACATTGATATATAACTTAGTCTGGACGTACATATATATGAGGCAACTTAAGTATTTTTCATAGACGATTCTGCGAATTTCGCGGGTCCTAAACTAGTATGTTTAAAACGTATATATTTTCTGTTAATATGTTTCAATATTATTAATATATAATGTGAATTATATTATTATTTATTCTTTTTAAATTTTAAAGTTAATTTTGTTGTATAAAATTTCTTTTACTAGGAATGAAATTTATGTCAAAAATGATTATCAAAGCTTTTAAGCTGCCTATATTTATATTAAATAAAACTAATGTGTAATCTAATAGAGCTTCTCAATAATTAATTGTATAAAACTATTCAAGATTTTAAAATCTCTTTACTTACAACATTTTCTTATTTATATAAAAAATAAATAACACCTACTAAATTAACTATATATGGACTATATAACTTAGAGTTGATTGCATGGTTCGTTCATGTAATTTACATACAATTGCACCATCAATCTATATACTTCACTTCTTTTGCACCCACAATCCCGAAACCTAAAAAGTTGTTGCGCCGCCGGTCCGTCCTCCAATTAAATTTTGAAATTACCCTCAATGTCCTATTACTAAAAAATTTAGGAATTGAAGGGTATATTAGTCATTTTAGTTGGAGTAGGACCGAACGTGTGACAACTTTTTATGTTTTTGAATTGTCAGTGCAAAAAGTAAGTGAAATATAGAGAATGACAATGTAATTGTGTGTAAACCACATGAACGAACGATGCACTTACCTCTATAACTTATTTTGTATGCATGTAGGTTATTTTAATTTTTACCCAAAGCGTTAATGAAAATTTTAAAGAATGTAAAAACGAAGAAAAGTATGATGTAATTAAAATATTATTCTAGTAAAATTGAGAGTTTTAGTAAAAGAAGATACACTGTATGTCTAACTCATACATATGGTATTTAATAATTATGATGTAATTAAAATATTATTCTAGTAAATTTGAGAGTTTTAGTAAAAGAAGATACACTGTATGTCTAACTCATACATATGGTATTTAATTTAATATTGTGTCATATTATGTATTAGGTATAGAAAACACTTATAGATTCTTGAAATTAATGTATTTTTTTCTTGTAATGAACATTCAGATTAAATGTATATATAAAAACACATTTTAATGTTCTTATTGTTCAGACATTTAGAACAGTCTAACTTACTCGCATACCATAAAAATTAAACTTGCATGTAATCAAATATTCAAATTACTTCTAAAAAATTGAAAAGTAAAAATTAAGGCATGGGTCGTGACTCGTGAACCCTGTCTTGCAAAAGTCCATCTTTAATTCTTATCTCAATTACATTTTCCACCAAATTTCTGACTATATTTATAAATTCTTTTTTATTTCTTGACTTGTTTTAGAAATGAATTATCTTTGACTTTAATGTAGATAAATAAATGTACATCGAATCCTAGCCGTTGATGTTGATGGAAAGCAATTCAAGATCGGGGTCCACATGACTACGTGGCATGTCCTGGCCATTGGTTGATTTAGATTCAACCAATACGGTGAAACCATGAGGCCTTGGTGCAAGTGTGCAAACTATGTAACCACAACACACCTAGCTTTTGAAAATTGCAGAATGGTCCTTAGAGTATGATTAAATGTACAACTTACCCCATAAACGCTCAAAGTTGGCACTTTAGGAACATGGTTTCATACCCCGTTGTTAAACGGTTACATAAGAAAATATGCATTGTGGATTTGTGGTAGATGCATTGGATGACCTAAGAAAAGAAGCATGAAACATAAAATCAAAACTCATTATATATATGGTCTTTTGTTATTAAACCAAATTCTATACATTTATTCTATTAAATTCATAACTTTATAGTCAATATTAACATGCCCCGGAGTTCAAATTTCTCTAAAAGAAAGTTCACAAGTTATTTGTACGTTATTCATTGTTTGGTTTTGAAGACTAGACTAGATACCCATGATGTTTCATCTTGATCTATATTTGTTGGATTCGTATTATCCTACATGGATTAAGCTCATGTTAGTAAGTATGAAAGTAGACCTCTTTAATCATAACATTTGTTATTCATAGTATTTGGCAATTATATTTAACATGCATGTATTTTTGTTAAAGGCGCCGGACATATAACACTATTTGTGTTTAGTTCGTAAAGTTTGTTACTTATCAAATGTCTTATGTTGACCAAATTGTGTATATGTATTTTCACTAATAACGTATATATGTCTTTATACCTTCTATTTAGATTTACCCTTTTTTAGCATATTGAAAAATGAGTATTTGGGCTACCTATTGGGAGTTGCTTCATATTTCAATAGATCATGACCGAACCCCCCACACGGTCTAACATCACCGGTCAAATCACCTCCATCATATATACTACAATGTCTGAGCAGGAACTCGCACGAATTAAGCTTTAACGTTATAGGTCATGTTTTTTATTGGTGGTGAATACCTTTATAATATTTAAATACACATATCAGGTTTCACCGTTAAACTATTTAGTCGTTATATATATAATACCAATTTGGATAGACTTTGGTGTTAACATTTGTGATATTTAGCCACTATTTTGTACATAAAATAGGTGTAAATGGGTTGCGATGAGACATGGGTAAAAAGAGATCATGGTTCTATTTGTTTAGGCCATTCTATAGTTCAATACTTTTATATCTTTTTAGTTATTTTTAATTTGAAACTTCAATAAAGTAACTCATCGTCTTTATATTAGTAACAAATAACTATATATATAGTCTTTTTATTTTACATAATTTTGAAGTGTTGAAGTTTTGGTTGAAAGTTGGTTGTGTGGTCTAACTTTGAAAATGAAGTTAAAAGCTAAATATTTAATAGTTTACCCGTCTCTAAATAAGTATCATCTATTCATTTTATTTATGCAACTTATTCTTCACTTTCAAAAGTCGTACTATAAATGTTACCAATTTACCAATAATTTTGTTCCCTCACAAAACTAGTTAATTCATTAAAACAGTGCAAAAAGTAAGAATAAACCTATCAATTAAAATGGTTATTTGAGCCACCCACTGAAGCTGTTCCATATTTCAATGGAGCACGACCGAAATTCCCACAAGATTCAACATCGCCGGGTAAATCACCCCCATCGCATATACCACAACGTCCAAGCCGAAACTCTTACCAACTAAGCTTTAACGTTGTGGGTCATGCGTTTCATTGGTAGGAGGTACCTTTTATGATAAATAATACCCAAGGCAGGATTCGAACCACATGACCTTTAGGAAGTCATGGGCTGTCCTATTATTTTATTTCTACACAATGTAGTAAATATGACTTTTCTTAAATTTTGTGTAATCTGATTGTGGACATTTATTATGGAACGTATCGTAGTACATTATATAATATAATTAACACTTTATTGAGAAAGTTCAAATTGTGCATGCTAAATTCATTCAACAACATCAAATCAATATTAAACAAAACGGCTTATTCATGATTCTTTTTATTAATAATTTTTTTTAAATCATCCAAAATTATCAAAACATCAATAATTATAAGTTTATAACTTGCCAAACCATGTCAAATACTACAAATAGTGCTACTTATATATATACTAGTAAATCTTATGGGTTATGCTTAGTACAACCCAGTTATTTTCTATTATATGGATATCATATGCTACATGTAAAATAAATTTGAGTTGAAAGTTAATATGTCGCAATTAGAAGATATTTGATAGAAGGCTTTAGGCAATAAGTAGATGTATATATAGACATTTATGTACAAATGCATATAGAGAGACATATGGAACTATGGTGAATGAGAAGTATATTTGATAGTAAAGTTGTTACTCCTTATTAGATGTTTAATGTCAAACTTTAAAGACATTGAAAAGACGAATGTATATATTTTGTAAACATTAAATGTTAGATGTTTATTTAATGTTTACATATTATCTATAGTAACCTTAAGTAGTGCCCTTAGGAGTTAAGACACGAGCTAGTTATCAAAATCCAAATTGAATATAATGATGGTATAATAAAATATTTTAATCCATGAAGCCCGTATAAGCTATAACCGTTTTCAAATAAAAAAGTATTTAACGTGACTTACAAAAATAGTCCCAGACATGTTATCTGCTTATTCTTTATATTTTATTTTATTTTATTTTTTTTTTAAAAAAAGTATTACCTTTAACACATATATATCGAACAATAATTTTGTCAATTCCTTTGTCAATAAAAGTTTGTTTGTGACACGTATTCCTTTTGTAGATGAATTTATTAATTTAGTATTAAAAAATTCCTATTTTGATCAATTTTACTTTTATTATAATACCTTAAAATGGAAAAAGTAACGAGTTCTTCATTCCTTCTTCTAATAATGATTTAGGGAAGGAAAACAAAGTAAAACCTCGAATATATTCGATCTCAATGAGGTTTGATAACCTTTTTATTTTGTTACAAAAGGCTTAATTAATGGATTGTATTATCTTTACATGTCATGTAATATTTATAAATTAATTAATGCAATATTAGACAATTTTATTGTAAAACTGACATGCACAACCCTTGATGAGATTATTACTACATTAACATTTGATGTTCTCTTACTACTTATGAGTTATGAGGGTCCTCCAAATGTCTACTTTAATTTCAAGATATATTTGTTATAGGAGTAGGGTACGGGACCATATATCTATAGAGTTTACAATTGTTATGCTTTCATTTTCTTTCAAACAACTTGACATGAGTGCTTGCTATTTAAGCTTATATTGAACATCAATCGTGAAGACGATGTGTCATTCTTAGTCACAATTGTAGCGAAATCGTCAATGTCAATTGTACCTTTTATCCCTTTGGGATTTTAATCGCTTTATTTATCATGTTCTTGCTATGAAAGTAGCTTATATTAACTTTAGGCTTCAAGTTAAAAGCGCAAAATAATGGAGGTATAAACAATCAAAACCAACATATTGATAACACTTCCTCCCGTAATTATTAAAGGTTCATATTATTATTTCGAGTTGTCCCATTTCACTTACATATATAGTCGTGTACCATTCTTAATAGCCTCACAAATGAAGTAGGAAAGCCCATTTTACCGGCGACCTTATTGACAGGGAAACATGTGAGCAGGGGTTTCAATTAACAGGAGGCCCAACTTACAAAGCCCAAGCAAAATGACACAAGCCCACTAAGATAACGTCCTTGTCTTCTGTTAGGAGACAACCTTATAACGGATTCCACCTACGTTAGTGGTCCACGTCATCACAGGGGACCCACAAACAGGAAGTATCAATCACAACCGTACGATTGACTCCACCAAGATGATGAGCTAACCGTACGATGAACAGTACCACCAGATGGCGATTCAACCGTACGATTAAAACCATGAGATGGTGACTCAGCCGTACGATGAATAGTACCCATCAAGATGGTGACTTAACCGTACGATCAAAACTATGAGATGATGACACGTGGCAAACTTGCTCACCAAGGTGACCATGCTCCACTATAAATACAAGGGTATGAATAGTATTCATTCCTCAACACCTCAGAAAAATACCCACTCATCTCATATTCACACCTTCATCTTCTAGAGGAGATCACTATTCATCTCCTCGTCACCGATTCTTCTCACCCTTAGTTTCGTTCTATACACTCTAATGGTTCCTTACGCAAGTCGCGGAGAGTAACGAATCAGCCCAATCCATCCTGCACTCAGGTATAAAAATTATGCTTGATCAAATGGCGCCATCCATTTGTTAAACCCTAACTCTCTTGTTGAGCTATCAAAAATATTCTAACCATTTTCATTGGGCACACTCAGTGACACACACTATGGCGTCAAACACCGGCCTATCACCGACGGCCGGCGAGAACATGATGCATTTTACGGTTCAAAACACACAAATGCCAATGGACACTTCTGGAGAGATGGGTGCGTGGAATCATTGACAGGTGATTGAGCAGGCATGTCGTCAGTTGGATTTTTTCACACCAGGAGGGCAAACGTCACAACACCAAGGACCAACACCAACAACTGGGCAACCTCCCTTTCTGGGAATGGGATCTCAGCCTTTCCAGCAAACGCAATCAAGTGTTGGTCAACAACAGTTGTTTCAGCAGCCACTTGTGCAGGCCTTTCAGCAATTCCCTCAGCAAAATGTTCAACAGGCATACCAGCAAACAACTGCACAAAATTTCCAACAACCCTTTGCGCAAAATTTTCAACAACAATCACAGCAATTCCCACCATTCCAGCAGGCACCATTCCTGCAGGCACCATTCCAGCAGATACCATTTCAGCAGGTACCATTCCAGCAGGCACCTTCCCAACAGATGTCGTTTCAACATGCACCATTTATGCAGTCGCAACAAACTGCGTAGGGGTCACAACAGACACACACATCTGTGCAGGAAACAACAAACGCCCTGGGTCAACTCCTTGCACAGCTAATGCAACCCCCGGTAGTACCACCACCTCCCCCACCTCTACCACCAATATTGGCAAACCTTCTGGCAATTATGCAGGGAAAGACGCCTCAGCCGCAGAACGTGATCCCAAATTCAAATACTCAATTCCATCCGGCTATTTCTAGCGTACCACTCCCACTGGGAATCTCAGTCCCTGCTACCCTGGGAACCTATGATGGGACAACTGACCCTGAAGATTTTATCCAGTCATTTCATCATGCCATTAAAACACAACACTGGGAAGACGCAGTTGCCTGCCAAATGTTCCCCTCAGTATTCAGATCGTATGCTAAGTCCTGGTTTTGGGATCTACCAGAAAGAAGCATTACCTGTTTTAATGACATCAGGCGAAAGTTTGTAAGTCACTTTCATCAGAAGAAAAAACAAGTGAGATCACACGTGGAAGCCCACATGATAAAACAACAACCCCACGAGTCCCTGGAAGATTTTATCGACAGGTATATCGATGAATGCCTAAAAATTCTTGGGCTGCCGGAAAGTCACCAGGTGTCCGAATTCATATCTTGCCTAGATGACAGTCGGTTCCAGGCACTGGTAGATAAATTCATCGGTGAGACGCCACCAACTTTTGCAGCGCAGGTGTCTCAAACTAGGGACTACATCAGGGCAATGGAAAAACGCCAGTTAAATCGGAGGAATAGACAGGCCGTAAACAATTCAAGGGGCGATCACAAAAATCAATCTTCTCAGGGACATAACAAAGGACAGCTGGGAGGAAAGTATGGCAAGGTGAGCAGGTTTCAACCATACAACAAAAATATGGAGAATGACAGGGTTGTGGCCTCCATGTCAAAAACCCCACACGAAATATTGGTCACTGAACCCATTGCTAAGGGATTCAAAAAGCCACATCCCATGGCTTCCAAAATAAAAGATAATGGCAAATACTGCAAATTTCACAAAGAAGGAGGGCATGATACAAATGAATGCAGGGAGCTAAAGGCTCAGATTTATAAAGCGATTAAGGATGACAAGCTGGAGCACTTGGCGCAGGGGGCTAGGGATTTCCATCAGGGTGAAGCCAAGAAAGGTAAAGCTACAGCCGAATTACCAACGCCTGATGCAGTCATACTTATGATTAGTCCCCTGACTCCAAGACAAAAAAGAAAGATAGAGCAAGTCGAGCTGTGGGAGTTGCAGGAGATAAGTTTCCCTGCCATCCACAGAGTAGATCCATCTGCTGAACCACTGGTAATCACGGCTAGAATAGCAAATTTCCAGGTTGGCAGGGTGTACCTAGACAGTAGTAGTTACACGGAGATTATGTATGAGCACGACTTTGAACAACTTTCGGAGCATGTTAAAATTCGAAGAGAAGAGTTCCTGCAACCACTAGTTGGCTTCTCAGGGGAAACAAATTGGCCACTAGGAAAGATCAAACTCGAAGTTACACTGGGGACTTATCCACGTTACAGAACAGCTATGCTTGATTTTGTAATTGTTCGCTCACCATCTAAGTATAATGTCATACTTGGCAGAACAACTATATTACAATTCGGGGCCGTAACCTCAACAATCCATGGTATGGTACATTTTCCAACACTAGAGGGCATAGCAACGATGCACGCGGATAGATTGTTGCAAATTGAATGCTCACAAGTAAACCAAACACCGGAATCAGAGAACCCACCTCAGGCGGATAGAGGACAGGAAGAAATCATAATAAATCAAGATTTGCCGGATCAAACGGTTTGTATCGGTAAGAAGTTACCCTCCTGGATAAAGCAACAGTTAAAAGCATTACTGATTGAAAATCAGGAAGTATTTGCTTTTCAACCAGCAGACATGACAGGGGTACCAAGAAGCATAGCGGAACACTCCCTGAACACAAATGCTTCTATCACACCGTCGAGACAAAAGAAAAGGGGACTACAAAAGGAAGTAGAGGATCTGGTCGCTGCTGGTATACTCAGGGAGGTCAAATATCAAACGTGGGTCGTAAACCTAGTTATGGTAAAGAAACCAAATGGCACATGAAGGATGTGCGTTGATTACTCTGACCTAAACAAGGCCTGCCCAAAGGATAACTATCCTTTGCCTGAGATAGACCGGAAGGTTGAATCACTCGCAGGATACAGGTTGAAATGCTTCTTGGACGCTTACAAAGGCTATCACCAAATCCAAATGGCCGAAAATGATGAAGATAAAACAGCTTTTCACACGAATCAGGGAATCTTTTGTTACAAAAAATGCCTTTTGGTCTCAAAAATGCAGGAGCGACATACCGACGTGTGATTGACTCTGCTTTCAGGAATCAAATTGGCAGGAATGTTGAGGCTTACGTAGACGACTTGGTGATTAAAAGCAAGACAGAGGCTAGCATGTTGGATGACATCTCAAAAACATTCGCCACGCTCAGAGGAATTAATATGAAACTCAATCCTTTAAGTGCTTTTTTGGAATGGAAGAAGGCATGTTTCTAGGGCATTTAATTACCACAGGGGGTTTTTCGGCAAACCCAGATAAAGTACAGGCGATTACTAGTATGCCATCCCCTAAAACCAAACAGGACGTACAAAGCCTATCAGGAAAGTTGTCCGCCTTGGCTCATTTCCTGTCAAAGGCAGCAGAAAGATCATTGCCATTCTTTTCAACACTAAAAGGCGTTAAAGATAAAAAAGATTTCCAATGGACTGAGCAGGCGGAAAAGGCTTTTCAAGAAATGAAAGAGTTTATGGTGAAACTTCCAACTCTAAGAGCACCACTCCCAGGAGAAGCCCTCACCCTGTACCTGGCAGCATCTAATTCTGCGGTAAGCTCAGTCCTAATAGCAGAAAGAAACAAAATACAAATGCCTGTGTATTTTGTTAGCAAGGCCCTTCAACCAGTAGAATTGAATTATTTGGCTATCGAAAAACTCATATTGGCCCTGGTGTACTCAGCGCGACGTTTGCGTCGATATTTCCAGGCACATCAGATAATAGTACTCACAGATCAACCAATTAAGCAGGTGCTGCAAAATCCTGAAAAATCTGAAATATTGGTTAAATGGGCAATAGAATTAGGAGAACATGAAATTGAATTCTGTCCAAGAAATGCAGTAAAAGGCCCAATCATGGCAGAGTTTTCGGCCGAGTTACCCTAGGAATGTGAAGGAAAGATCTCCCTGACCACCAGCACTCCCATCCGGGATATTTGGGAGCTCTATACTGATGGTGCAGCGAGCTCTGGGGGGGGGGGGGGAGTGGTTCAGGAGCTGGCTTGATACTTACAAGCCTAACCGGGGAAGAACACACATAAGCCCTGAGATTTGATTTCCCGGTCACAAACAACGAGGCCGAGTATGAAGCTATGATTGCAGGCCTGAAGATAGCTGATCAAATGAACATTGTTTCCCTCCAAGTGTTCGTTGATTCACAGTTGGTGGCCAACCAAGTTAATGGAAGTTTTGAAGCAAAAGAACCAACGATGAAAAAGTACCTAGAAATTGCTCAGGGGATGACCAAGAAGTTCGAACACTTTAAAATCGATCAAGTACCAAGGAGCCAGAACAAAAAAGCTGATGTGTTAAGTAAATTGGCATCCCTAACATTCGCCCACCTGACAAAAGAAGTGTTAGTAGAAGTCCTGAAACAGAAGTTAATTGACAGGGATAACGAGGTAAGTCCCATTGAAGAAATAGAAGATAACTGGATGACCCCGATTAGGGAATATCTCCTGCATGGAAAGCTTCTTGATGACAGATTCTTCGCGAGAAAAATCAGAGTCAAATCGCCAATGTATACCATCAAAAAAGGAGAATTACTCAGGAAGTCATTCTTGGGCCCAAACCTTAGGTGTGTCGGCCCAAAGCAGGCAGAAATGTTGATCAGGGAAGTACACGATGGATCATGCGGCTTACACTCTGGTCCAAGGGCAATCACTGGAAAGATAATGGGACAGGGTTACTTCTGGCCAACTATGCATCAGGACACTTTAGTTGTGGTAAGAAGGTGTCAATCCTGTCAGATCCACGCCCCAATATCAAGAACCCCAAAACATGACCTTATCCCGGTCACATCCCCCTGGCCATTTTACAAATGGGGGATTGATATCGTGGGACCTTTCCCTCCTGGAGTCGGTGGAGTTAAGTTCATAGTAGTAGCTATGGATTACTTCACCAAATGGGTAGAAGCCAAGCCAGTGGCCAAGATATCAGGAAAGAAAATGGTAGACTTTGTATGGGAAAACATAGTTTGCAGGATTGGGATCCCTCATGACATTGTCAGCGATAATGGAATGCAATTTGCCTCTGATCCGTTCAAGTCATGAGGCAGTGAGTTATCAATCAGGCAGGTTTTCACCTCTGTTGCCCATCCTCAGGCAAACGGGCAGGTGGAAGTCATGAACAAAGACATTGTTGCCGAGATCAAGCCAAGGCTAGGAAAATCCAGAACAGGGTGGGTCGACGAGCTGCCTAATGTGTTGTGGGCTCACCGTACAATGCCAAAGTAAATAGTACATGGGTAACACCCTTTAGCCTGGTCTATGGGACAGAGGCGGTCATCCCTACAGAAATCAGTGTTCCAATAGAAAGGGTACTACAGTTTGATGAGGAGGCCAATCTAGTGTCCTTGAAGGAAAATCTTAACTTTGCAGAAGAAATCAGGGAAATGGCAGTTGTTCAGCAGGCAAGGAACAAACAAAAAATGGCCAGGTATTACAACAGGAAAGTATAATGCAGGGAGTATAATGCAGGGAGTATAAAGCAGGAGACTATGTATGGAGGAGAAACGAGGCCTCCAGGGCAGAAGATATAGGAAAGCTCGGACAGAACTGGGAGCGACCCTATCAAGTTGCAGAAGCACACGACAATGGAGCTTATTCCCTGGTCCACCCAGATGGTACTCCTGTTCCCCGCATTTGGCACGCCACAAATCTAAAAAAATGCTACATATGAACAACTATCTGTAAGCCCAGGAGGGCCTGATCACCCCTCCTGACCTACATGTTTTGTGAATCACTTTATCAATAAAACTTAGTTGTTCGTGCCAATTTGTTATCTATTTCGTAAATGTCAAATTAATTACAAAGTGCCAGGGACATGTCCCCTTGCAGGGTATGTCATATGCACAGGACCATCTAATGGGTCGGAGCTAAGCAATGAAGCTCCACAATGCCCCACCCCCTGCACTTAGTTGATAGAGTCAACTGAAATGACAAACGGGAGTGGTGGTCCTGCCACAGTGGAAGGTGAATTCTAGCCCTATCCCTGGCAGAGATTCACCTCAACCAATAGGTTGGCAAAGTGTTGAATCAGACCAAGGCAGGAATGACACAAGCATTCGTCAATATGCTTGCTAGCTGATCATCCCTGCGCAGCAGGCAAACTAGAATTTGCCAGGTCATGACCACCGAATAAGTATAAAAGAAAAGATACAAGCAATATGAAAGTTATAAAGTGAGTACTCAAAGCAATCAAACACATGAAATAAAAATATGAAGCAACAAGAACACTTATATACATTGCCACAAATATTCAAATACACGATCATACAAAGTGTTAACAGAATGTTTACAAAATGTTTACAAAAAGAAAGGACATGCTAAGGCTTCAAGGCCAAAATAGCCTCGACAGGCATATCCAGATCTTCAACCAGCTTCTCTAGAAAGGGAGAGGTAGATAGATTCTTCAGGGTAGCTTTGCCAGCCTCTAGTTTACCCCCAATCTCTGGATCGATCCTGCTCGCCAGTGCCTTCGGAAGGGGATTCAGGAACTGCGCTGCCAGGGAAGTTGTCTCGTGTCTACCCTGACCCCTGACGCACTGGACAAGCCTGCCAAAAGGATTCAAGATTCTAGGGTAGCCCATCGAAGTGATAATCAGGTCAGGAAGACCGGATTGCAGGGTTTTCTTCTTTGCAACTGCACCATCTCTCTCGGAGATTGCCTGATCCCTTTCAGCTGCTACCCTGTCCCTAGCAGCCAATGCCTCATCCTTTGCCAGGTTGGCATCATTTAGCTCCAGCCCGCTCTACTGCAGGGAGGCCTCCATCTCAGCAGTAGTCTTAGCCTGACAAGAAAATCGCAAATTAGTATGAACACTTCAGGAGCAAAGAAAGAAAGTAAGTTACGAAGTCATAAAGATATAATACCTACTCAGAAAGTTGGGCTCTCATGGACTCGATCTCGGTTGCCATCTGGTCAACCTTGGCCAGTTCAGCAGCATGGTCAGCCTTGAATTTCTCAAAGGCTTCCCTCTCCTGGGCCGCCTTATCCCTGTCTTCTTTCAGGGCGAGCCCTAGCTTCCTGCTAAGCTTTTCAAAATGGTCAGCAGTCTTCAGGGTATTGATGCCCCACATGAAAGAATCAACAGTGGCCTTGATCCCACAATTGATGCTCTGTCGTGCATTCAGTAAGGCCATCTTTTGCTCAAAGGTTGGGGGCATCGCATGCATGACATAGTCCTTGCAGGACTGGAGGTCACGCACCAGGTTGTCATCCTGAAAACCCCACCTGGGAGCAAAAACCGGGGAATCGCCCATGTCAGACTCAGGCCTAAGAGATATGGGACCCCTAGCACCCCCCCCCCCCCCCCCAAAAAAAAGTTGACAGCGTCCTCGTCCTCATCCACATCCATATCCGGAAAGGATAAGCTTGATCTGCTGGTCCCCTGGAGCCTGAAGGAGGAGTCCTCACCAGTCGAAATTGAATCGTCCTCCTCTTCCTAAGGACGGTTGTCTCACCCTCCTCATCTGCAAAGCGAACAATGGGGTCAGAATTTGACTAAGTATAAAATTCAGGAAAAGGAAATGAAAATCAACTTACATGTAGTCTCATCCCTAAGCCCCTGCGAAGGATGAGACAAAGAAATTGGGTTCGCAGCCTCCGAACCACCAGCGTCCTGACCACCAGACTCCAGGGTTATCTCCATGGCGGGACGACTCACCTTCTTTTTCTTCTTCCCACCACCACCAGCGGCCTTTTTCTTCTTTTCAGCCATTTCTCCAAGGTCATCCACCATTATGTAATCAGGGGGGATCTCGGACCCCAGAGAAAGCGTAGACAGGGAGGTACCATCAGGATTGGTCAGAATATTGTCCACGGACATGTGACCAACCTCCACCCCAGTCAAGTCATCAGTAGCCAGGAAGTTGTTGAAATCCATCACTGAAAGTCAAAACAAAAACAGATAAAAATATTAGACAGAACACCACATGTTTTAAAAAGACAGGAACCATCTGGCTGCCACCACTACCTACCTTTATTCTTGTACCTACAAATCAGGATCCTGCCGGGACTATTCCAATTTCGACTCATGTTAGCCATCGCAAGGACGGAGTCGGGATACAGTCTCATGACGACACCGCCCTGCTTCAGCAACCGGAAGAAATCCTGGTCCACTTCAGGATTCAAGTCACTAACCTCCTACATAGCATTTTTTACTGGACCTAGTTGCGACACCCAGTCCTGGGGGTTCACCCACCTAAACAAGATTTTCTTGTCGGCTGGAAGTATCCTGGCATCAACAAAGAAAAATATCTCCTTCCACCCGCGCAGGCCATCTACCCTCGGCCCGCAAAAATTCGTGTTGCGTCCTGAACGTTTGGCAACAGAAAACCAGCTCTCGTGAGAGTTGGTCAAAGTAAATTGTGAAGAAAAATACAGGAGAGTAGGCTCCTTCCTGTGCAGTCAACAGTACATCTCAAACATCATGATCTTCTGGAGCCCTAAAGGATGAAGCTGGGAGAAACCTATGTCGTAATACTCTATGAGAGAAATCAAGAAGGGTGTAGGAGGGAGCCTAAAGTTACTAGTGGTGAACCGGTGGGAATAAACGGTCACCTTTCCCGCAGGCGGTTTATGGACACGATGCGTCGGAAGGGGCGGAATGGCCTCAAATAAATCGATACAGGGGTATAAAGAAGAAAGCTCTAAAAGGCAGTCACGGTCTATAATACTCTGTACACAATCTACCGTACCGCCAAAAAATTGGGCGGTGACCTTGGCCATAGGGTCGGACACAGTAGAAGTGGTGGCGGGGTGTGATGGTTCCATGGTTATTCGGTAAACAGATATATGAAATGTAAAACGAAAGACGAAAAACGAAACAACAAAGTATGAAATACAAGAAGACAAACTTATGTCGTAGCCGGAAGTGTAACTTGGTTGCCGGAATCGCACAGAGAAAGAGAAGAAAAGCGAGAGTTGGTAGAATTTTGAAGCGAGAGAGTGTAAAGTAAAAAAAAGGCACGGAGACCCTATTTATAAGGAAAGAAAGTAACTGTCATGGGCCAATGGGCTTGTGGGCTTTAATATGCGTTGTACACATGTCACAATCTCAGGAAGGGTGCGTGGTAAGCTATAGGAGTAAATGCCACACACGCCTCTGACGTCGCTTGCGCAAACCCCCATACTTTCAAACGTCTAGAGAATTTAATGCTCTGACACATTGATGGGACGCCATCAGTAAGCAATACACGGCTACAAACCAGCCACGTCCTCCCTGAAACACTGATCGTCTTTTCCCGCTAGTCTTTCCTGTCCAAATTTAAAGATATAAAAATAAATTATGACACCCGACAAATTAGGGCTAGTTGTTAGTTCCTAATCACCTGCTAATACATGTAATTAGTGCTAGATTAGGCTAATTGTATGTATCAATATATATATATATATATATATATATATATATATTGGAATATATATATACACGTACGCGATTATGTTCAATCGTGCATTTTCATATCGGGCGGATCCCGATACATTAATACGGACGTTGGTGAACTCAATTTATTAAATAATATGAAATTATTTGATAAATATACTTATTTTCAAATATTATTGCGATAATATTTCATAAGCATTTCGTATCATATATAATGCTCAGAAACGACCAAAAACGCGCAAAACGCGCCCGACAATCAAATAAACGTCAAAATATATTTTATAAATTAAAATATATCATTTCGGATGGTAAGTATTTATTTGAAGTATCGTATTTCAAACCGATAACAAAAACGTTTGATTTAAACGTCACACGATTTATTAATCGTAACACGACTCCGCGAACCACTACCGACACATCACAACAACATATTTATAAATGTTCCTAAGTAATAGTAAGTATTACTTCAAGTTAAAAATATCGAGATTTAAACCGTTAGATAAACACAAGTGTCAAACATTTAACGCCTAATTACACGTTCACACGATCGGGGAAACGAACACCGCACGGAGCGCAAATTGAGGAAACAAAATTTAACAAGACCACACCCATCTAGTGGGCCCCAACCACGAAAATCAGCAACCAAAGGGCATGGCAAGCCATGCCATGCCATTTGACTTCAACCCCATCTTTCAACCAACTTCATTTTACTTCACCAACACTCCACTCATCCCTCCATTCTCTCCCATTCCCTCTCTGGCCGAATTTAGGCTGTCACCAACCATCACCACACCACCTAGACACCACCACAAGTCCACCCTATCACCACCATAGCGCCATCATGAACCGCCACGCCGGAAATCAAGAAAACGAGCTTTCAACTTCATTTCCTTCACTCTTCATCGTTTCATTGTAAAAACTCTTAATATTCTACTAGTTTTACTTTAAATATACTTGTATACATGTCTAGTTGCTGCATTTAACAACGTTATGTCCAAAGTATAAGCTAAAACTCATTTTTCTTGAACTTATATTCACACTGCTTTCTGTCGAGAAAGTTGGTAAACTTCCATGATTTTTATAAAATTCATATCTTAACAAAAATGAATATTTCTTGAGCCTAAAATGTATCCTGTGATGTTAGCTTTCCAAAGACACCAATTTCGTAATATATCGATCTCGTTTACTATTTTAAAATAATATTTCCGTTAAGGTGCGCATTACTGTTCTGGCGGACAGAAATATTTACCTCCTTCTCGAGACCATATCTTGAGTTCTAGACCACTAAAACATATGAGACTAGTTCCAAAATCTTACATAATTTGTTAACTTTAATAGACTTTTCCAAAAGTATACGGTTTTTAGTGTAGAAGCTGATCTTTAGACTGTAGCTGTTCTTGGACCAAAACCGACACCATTCATTATTATTTTTGTTAAAAATAGTAAATGAATATATAAAAACACCATAAAGTTTAGTTTTACACTAGACATATAGGAGAACATGTATAATTTTTAGTTAGTCTTAATTCGGTTTAGAAGTTGGTTAAATCGAGAGGCTTATCGAGTTAAAATATCTAGAAAACCAAATTGTAAGAACTGTTTTTGTCAAGAAATCCGTCAATCCTCATTATTATCGCATGAAATCTTAAATCCGTGAATATCATTCACGCATGAACGAAATTCGTGAATATCATTCAAGCATAAACACAATCCATGAATTACTATTCTCGCATGAACAGTGTCCGTGAATTCCCATTGTCGCATGAACAGTGTCCGAGAATCCTATTGACGCAGTACCCTATTGTCGGATTAGTTGTGGCCTTTGACTTTCTTTGACTCACGGACCAAATGTATTGTCGGATCATCTGGACTGTCGGACTCACTTTTGGAAAAAATTCACTTTTAAAATTCTAAGTTTCGAGACTCTACACTTTCGGACCATAAAATTGTCACACATATATATATGTATATACATATACCTTAGTGAATCCTAAAGCTTAAATGCCGAGAACAATAATATTACAAGAGTATTATAAACCAACTTGACATAAGACAACTAAAATGATATTTGCGAAACATTATTATAAACCATCACCAACGGGCCGTACATGTTTTTCAAAACTCAAACTAATCAATCAAACAACCAAATTACTTGGACATTACTAGTTGGATGAACAACTAGCATGGAGGGTCTTTTGAGACGTCTACATATACTTATAACCTTGCACATTCTGAACGCCCGACAGGTTACAGTCTTCGAACAACATCACCTTGTGCAACATCATACTTGCTTGTTAGCAACATACCAGACTCAGGTGAGTCTCATAGCCCCTCATTTTACTGTTTTTAACCCAGGGGTGGGAATACATACTCGTTTTGTTTTACATTGGACATGAGTACTAAACCTCGATATATACTGCATGAGTTGTTTTGCTAATCATTTAAAGCCCTCCACTACATAGTTTGTTTATATGGATTTAGCGCGATTGTTAGTGTATGGTACCATATGGGATTGACAATCCCCGTCCGGGTTAGCACGCACTAACTGGTCAAACGGACGCATTAGCATTTGTTCATACGAGTGTAGATTAGGCACTCGCAGGGAGGCACCCTCGCTCAGGCACTTGGTTGTGATCCTGACACCTTAGTTAAGCTCAAACTATGGGCTCATGGCAGTGATATACATCTATTTTATTTGCTTGGTTGCAAATCATTATATTAAATCTCATGGTTCACACATCATGTTTATCTATACAAACCTGTGAGCTCACCAGCTTTTAGCTGACATTTTAGTATGTATTCTCAGGTACTCAGTAGTAGTAGATCTGCTCAGGATTATTAGCTCGAGTCGCATACAGACACCAGGAGATTCCCCTGCATTTCTACATTTTGTAAACTAGATATGCCTTAGAATCTCTAAACATTAATTACGAGCTTTTGTAAACATTATTACATTGTAAACTTTTATTATATTAATGTAAGCAGTAAACGACGCATATAGAGTCATTCACTTTATCTTGTGTGCTTGTGATATTTGATTAGTCGCGCCCCGACCCGATTCGCTTCCGCACAGTAAATTTGGGGGTGCGACATAAATCGACCAAGATCAAGAAGTCTCTTGGAGTTCACTTCCCTATAGAATGAGGCTTTTAGTTTGGTTACCTGGTTCAGGCACCAGCAAACTAAATTGGGAGGACTTAGTCGTGTACCATTCTTAATGGCCCCACAAATGAAGCAGGAAAGCCCATTTTACCGGCGACCCAATTTACCGGCGACCTTATTGACAGGGAAACATGTGAGCAGGGGTTTCAATTAACAGGAGGCCCAACTCACAAAGCCAAAGCAAAATGACACAAGCCCACCAAGATAACGTCCTTTTTTCTGTTAGGAGACAACCTTATAACGGATTCCACCTACGTTAGTGGTGGTCTCCCCAGTGGCCGACAAAGATCCCCATCCAGCCACACCATTGGTCCACGTCATCACAGGGGACCCACAAACAGGAAGTATCAATCACAACCGTATGATTGACTCCACCAAGATGATGAGCTAACCGTAAGATGAACAGTACCATCAGATGGCGATTCAGCCGTACGATTAAAATCATGAGATGGTGACTCAGCCGTACGATGAATAGTACCCATCAAGATGGTGACTTAACCGTACGATCAAAACTATGAGATGATGACACGTGGCAAACTTGCTCACCAAGGTGACCATGCTCCACTATAAATACAAGGGTATGAATAGTATTAATTCCTCAACACCTCAGAAAAATACCCACTCATCTCATATTCACATCTTCATCTTCTAGAGGAGATCACTATTCATCTCCTCGCCACCGATTCTTGCCACCCTTAGTTTCGTTTTATACACTCTAACGGGTCCTTACGCAAGTTGCAGGGAGTAACGAATCGGCCCAATCCATCTTGCACTCAAGTATAAAAATTATGCTTGATCAATATACAATCAATACAAAATGTGTAATGACTGCGTATTTTTGCAACCGTGTGGATATTTAAAGTTAACGAACTGATGTTATAAGAGCAAAATATACAATAAAAATAATAGAAAAACTCATCAAACGATGGCCTCATTTGACTGGCTCCAACAAGAAACCTTAGTTGTCACCACCATCATGAAATTAAATCATTTTGTCAAGTCTATTTTAGACCTCGTATACCTGGTCAAAAACCCCCAATATGAGAGAATTCAAAACACAAGACCACAAGTATTTGATTTGATAATATAAAATGAGGGTATTTGGCCTTTTATTCTATAAATAGCCAAAAAAAAAAGTGTTATACAATTAAAGTGGACCCAATTAAGTAAAAGATGAAGTATGACATGATTTAATAATTACACAAATTAAACAACTTTTATGAAAATGGTATGGTTTTACTTTATAAAAAGAGATGGTGAGTGAGCATAAAAAGTTCACATGAGTTACGTTTAAAATTTATTTTTATAAAAAATGAAAGCACACTAGAAACAGGGCAGGAGGACCTAATGTTCGGTATAACCAATGAAATCGTGACATGTTCTTCTTGTAATTTTCTATATCATAAAGATATTTTATTATAAACAACTACATTATTTGTTTAGGCCTTATAATTTGTGTTAAGTGTCTATTCACTTAACTACCCCACTTGGGAGAATTCACTTATTCCCTGTGTTACAACATAACAAAATGTTTGTGTATAGAGATGTTGATTAATAAAATGTTTGTACTATATATAAGGGTTAATGGTGCAGATCGGGTATGAACTTATCATTTTTTACCGAGTTAGGGTATGAACCCAATTTATTACACAGGTCGGTAACAAACTTTCAAATTATGTTTCGAGTTAGGGAACGAACTTTTTTTTCACCTAACTCGAAAAGTTCGTTACCTAACTCGAAACATAATTTGAAAGTTCGTTACCTAACTCGAAACATAATTTGAAAGTTCATTGCCGACCTCGAAACATAATTGAAAGTTCGTTACCGACCTCGAAACATAATTTGAAACATAATTTGAGATGAAAAAAAAGTTTGTTACCTAACTCGAAACATAATTTGAAAGTTTGTTACCGACCTGTGTAATAAATTGGGTCCATACCCTAACTCGACAAAAAGAAAAAAGTTTGTTCCCCAACTCGAAACAAAATTTGAAAGTTTGTTACCGATCTGTGTAATAAATTGGGTTCATACCCTAACTCGGCAAAAAGTGATAAGTTCATACCCGATTTGCGTCATTAACCCTATATATAATGATCAAAGTTTGTAATTATTATTCGTCTTTAATTTTTTCCCAAAAAAAAAAAAACTAAAAAAGTAACAAAATACAATTTTTATACTAAAACAATAGCTAAAGTAGTATGTATGTTTGAAGAACGGAGGTAAAATACTTTTACATAATTTAAAATTTCTTGAGAAAGCGAGTGGATATGCCACTCTTATTACGTTTGAAAAACTACTTTTAGTTGTTGGTGTAGGAAAAATTAATATGGGCATATATATCACATGAGGTTTTTTATAACCATTTCTTGTGATGATTAAACTTTGAGATTTCATGGCATAGACATTGAAAAGAAAAAAAAATAGAGTTTTCCATTTGGTAAAGATAGTCTTATTGATAATGCTACTCTACAATGCATTTACCATGTTGGCATTGTTGTTGAGGGAAGTGAAGAGCTACACGGTAAACTATACTCCGAAAACAAAATATTTATGGGTAATATATAGCTAGAGGCTTTATATAATATTTATTTTAATTATGTTATCATATGATGTTTTAGATATATGTAAGTTTCAACTTTCAATATCAATTGCAAGTTTCAGCTATAATTTTGTTAACATCTAACAATACTATCAGTTAATTTCGTCAAACACTAGAGATTGAGGTTTTCATTTGTATTCGGATCACTTATAAAATCTATTAAATTACTTTTATTGTCCATTATGTAAATCATACACTATCTTAGTAGCATATCAAAGTATCTAATAACATAAAAGAAGTTTAATGAGACTACAAACCAAGGGGCTAAAAATAAAATTGCAACATAACCTAGGGGCTGTTCTGCTAATTTCATGGCAAGGTCAATTTTTTTGTTTGCTTTGAACCTTTAACACAAAATTGACAACGAAATACTTTAGAAACTACAATAAAGTCGTTTGTAAAACTTATTAAGATATGCGATTTCCAAATTTAGCCTTTCTCAACATATCCCTTTTCCTAATTCAAGCAAAGAAATTCTGGATTGCAATTAATCTTTTTAGGCCCGGATTTGTGAGTAAACTTTAATATCAAATAAAGATACGAACTCTTCACGTCCACAAATTAAAGGGAAAATAATCCACGTATCCATTTAATTAAGGGATTGGAAATTAAAGAAGTACGTGGCACTGTTTTATTAGCTTGAAGGAAATGCGCATCTTTTTGCTGTATGATACTAGTTGCCATTGGTCAAAAAATGACGCCGGATAAAAACGAAAAAGGAAAAAAAGAAAAGAAGAAAATGTATGGATTGAAAAGCGTTAATTATATTTCAAGAAAATATAAATCAAAACTGGAAACAAAAGCGTCTGTAACACTAGAATAAGTAGTAAACCTTCCATTCTGCTTTGTAGTGGCTGTAGCACCATGTCAAAATCTCTAAACATGGGTTAATGTCCATACCATATCCATTGTATCTTAAAGTTAGTAAGCATAGTTTATATAAATTATTACTCACCTAACACATTCGCAACAACAAAACAAAACATTACCCGAGCCCGTCAAAAAGGTAAATCGTATTATTTGACCTCATTTCTATTTAATCTCTACCATATGATCTCTTATTCTTGTAGTTATTCTTCTTTCTTTTTGTCAAAAATATAAAATATCATACAAATCTTTCAATTTATAATACGAGTTAACAAAACAAAAAATGTAACACGTATGATTATATTTGGTAACCCTCCAAGGCTCCAAGAACAGGCGAACTTATGACCATTGGCTGATATTTCACATTAAAGTAATGTACTTTTATCAAAAGGTTGTTATCTGCTAGTAATACATTCTTGTAAATGAAAATTAAAAGTCATTACAATCTCTAACTGAAACAGAACATAAGCGTAAACGGCTACGTGATTACATGGCTATTATTCGTAGTTTATGTCCAACACTCTAATCCCTCCTCTTCTTCTTCCTTTCTTCCCTTGCAGCCGAATTCTTCAACTGCAACACATTCAGTATATACTATTAGGAAGCTGACTACATATATAAATCTTGCAATACAAATATGTGTATACAGAACTTAAGCTTACCATGATGATAAGGATGCGAACGAAAACGGCAACAAAGTCGGTGAAGAGTGTGAGAGCGTGCTTTACATAATCCAGATCTCCAAGGTGAGCTTTTTCAATGATCGCTTGTGTATCGAACACCATGTACCCGACAAAGACCAAAAGCCCAAAATACAGCTGAAGAGCATACAAACAAAATACAATCAGCACGATTAGTTATCAAGAATGATATCGTTAACAATGCAAGATCAGCCCAATTAGGCGACTTTACCTCAAACTGGAACATAGCAACAGAACCACCAAAGATGGATGAAGCGAAATGCAACCAGAAAAGGATTGAGACACCAGAAGAGAGAAGGCCTCCAAGATAAAGGTACTCTCTACGCTTAGCCAACATGGCTGCTCCAGAGAAACAAGCAAACGCGATTGCAGTTCCCATGAATGCGCTCACCAAGATGCTACAAAATCAGACAAAAGTGTAACATACAGTATTCAGTCTTCAACAAGACAACAAAATAAATATACATCTTCGATAGCAAACACTAGACATTAATGCATTGAAAGCTCGACATGACAAAGTTTTACCTTGGGTCAAAATTAATGGCCAACTCAATCAAAGGACCAATGGAGGCTCCTTGGAGAAGAGACGATGCCATCAACAAAGAAACTCTCTTTTGCTGTTGATATCAAACAAAAAACAAATCAATTCAGATTCACATCACCAATACCAATCAAGATCAACAATGTCCCCTCAAAAATACTAAATTTAATACCTCATAATACGGAGGTGTGGCGAGTAACCACGACATACATCCTAAAGTCGCAAAGGTAGTCAAGAGACCACCAATGTTCCATAGAATGTGAAGATACGCCCCAACAGCAGATGCTACTAGCGCGCAACATAGTGAAAGATAAACCTGCAATTACATTATACAAATCCCTTTTTATCAGCAAAAATCCAGAAAACCTATATTTATGTACTCCGTATAAGAAAAGGCTCTAACGACAATCGCAACAGAACTGCTACAACTACAAAATTGAATCAATTTAGAATCTGAAATTGATGAATGTTCAAACAAAGAACAAAAAAACTGAAAACCACAAGATCACTATAATTCACATCCGATCTAATCCGTTCACATGTTAAAAAAAAAAAATCAAAGCACCTATGAATTAAGAGCAATTTGCTAGTTTTCAACTGCGTAATATTCTAATTTTAGCCTCCACCAGTGTTCACTGTAATTTCATAGTTCCGGCGACTTTTTATGGTTCTTGATTGAGCCTTCCCCTACATATATTCCGAACGCTTCTCATATCATATTCATACAAACAATCATAACAATATCTACACAGACGTAAACCCTAATTTCAATTACAGATCAATCACTCTTCGTGTCTCACGAAGTAATTATTGAGAAATTAACATCCATACGAAACAAATTCACCAATCAAACAAGCAAACACACATCATACACACCAGATTAAACAAATGAAAAGGCGGAATTTAACAAATTAGGGGGAAATAGAAATACCTGTTTGAGATGAGTTTGAACAACAGGTGAGATCTGACGGAAGTTTTTAAGAGAATCGTAGGTCCAACTATTACGAGAAGCTGATTGCGGTTGCGAATTGAAGAACGAAGAGAACGATTCCATGGTGCGATTGAAATTAGGAATTATTTTGTGAATTTTGGGTGACTTTGTTGAAAAGAAAACGCCCAATTTTATATTTATAGGCAGATGTTAGTTTATTTATTATCTTATTATTATTATAAGGCGATGGCGTAAGTTTAGTTAAGTTTTAATCTAGCAGATTCGCGAATTCACCAGAGGGCTAAGGAAACTATGTAGATATCCAATCCAATCCCATTGTCAATATATATGTACCGTGTACAACCAATTAATGTGTTTAATTTATTTTTATGTTATGTAATTAGTTTAAAGGAATAATAATAATAATTATTATTAGAGAAATTAACGAAAATACCTTTTTTTTCGCACATATTTTTCGTTTTGCCCCTACCAAAAAAAAGTTGCCGTTTTACCCTACCCGGGCGCAGGTCGCATCATGCGACCTGCGACCCGTAACTCGCGACCTGCGACCCAATTCGATTACCGAGTAAAAGACATGCTTTTGGACCAATACTCCGGTTGCAAGTCGCATCATGCGACCTGCGACCGGCGACCTGCGACCTGAGCCATGTGCCCCGTTCACCGATCATGCGACCCGTTCACCGGCCCGGGCGAAACTTTTTATTTTTTTTACGTAGTTTTTATCTTATTTTTTATTATATGTTTTATTTACTTTTTTGAGTACTTTACTAATTTTTTAACTTAATTTTGCGACCCTTTCACCGAGACCTACTAATGTTTTATGGGTTTACTTTTTTTTTTGAGTACTTATTTTTTGTTACATTTTTTTCAAGACCTTTGAGATAAATATCTTATCTTCTTCGAAAAGATAATATGGATGTGATTTTCTGGAATTTCCGGATAAGATATGTTATTATATTTTTGAGATAAAATATCTTATCTTTTTGGATAGGATTTTCCGCGAATTTCCTGATTTCCATACATGTTTATATATAAATAGTGTAACTGTAAGATAGATTTTCACATGATAAACCTTTTCACATTTGTTTGTCTTTAATCTTTGTAAAATGGTTGAGAATGATCATTTTTGGTATTTCCGTTCTCCAAATGAAGAACCATTAACTGAGAAAATATACGCCGAAGTTCCTTGGATGTTTAGTGTTGCTTTCCGGCACGCTGGACATTTTCAGGGCGCAAAAAGAATGTACGTTCAAGGTTTGTTGACGTTTATTGATTGTGTTGAGGCCGATGAATTTTCAACTAAACTTTTGGAAACGGCTTTGAACGAGCTAGGTTACTGGCCTCCGGAGAGGTGGTATTTTTACTTTAAAGAGCATGATGAAGACCTAGATAATGGTTTACAATTGATAACAGATGATGTCGATCAACTCAAGCAGATTACCGACTATGCAAAAATACATAGAGAAATTGAGGTGTATGTTACACGCGCTGATTTGTCACATTTCTCGAATTCGGATACTTTAATGCCGTTACCAATATCTAAAATTATTACCGGCTCTTCAAGTGCCAGGCGTTTATTCGATTAGTTATTGGTTAAATGTTGTAATTCGTATTTTTCTTTTAATAAATTGGATAGTTTGCCAATTATGTACGTTGTATTGTGAATCTACTTTTATTATTTCTAATCCTTATGTAATGATATTTTTAGTAACGTTCAAGCAAAGTTATTGAATACAATAAACCACGATAATGCAAACGTACATAAATTCTTAACAAGTACATAACATAATTTTTGTCATCACAACAATTTCAAGTGTGGCTCAAGGCTGACTCAAATGGACACTTGAAAAAGTCTGAGTTGCCTGGGACGGTTCTCCTTCCTCCTCGAATTTGCTTGACTGTACTTTTGTGGACGTTTTCTGCAAGTCAAAATAATGACGAGTGCATTAAAAATAGGAATTTAACAATACAATGTAAATATTTTTTTTTTTTTTTATGAATTAAAGTAACAACTTACTTTCTTCGTTCTTGATTTTGATCTAGATTTTGACCTTGAGTTGGATCTTGCGGTGGTTCTTGATCGGCTTGGCTCATCTGTTCTATCGTACGGAGCTGTACAATTAACTCGACTATGACCATGTTCCTTGCAACGACTACATTGATTTTTGTATTCCCATTTCTCCTCTCCCTTTGAAGGAATACGAGCACGGCCTGGTGGGCGACCAGATTGCCTCTTCACCAATATAGGCGGTAAGCAAATCTGCAGATTACCTGGATCGTCCCATTCTGAAGGATGAGGCGTTGGATGTATAGCTTCACTATAGGCTGCCCGATACGTTTCCGTGGTGAAATACCTCTCCGCAAAGCAGGTCACATTGTCCATTTTAAAGTAACGAGTTACTGCCGCTACATGTCCGCAAGGTAAACCAGACAATTGCCATTGCTTGCAAGTGCATGTTCTTGCTTCCAAGTTGACTGTACCATTCTTTCTTCGATCCACCACCTCACATATCATGTTTGTGGATGGGTTGACCGTCCAGCTAAGCGATTTGCAAACCCTCTTACCAATCTTGTGTTCGGCATATGGTGTGAGTGGTGTTTTAACAGTCGCGGCAGTGTTTCGATGTTTGAAATACCATTGCTGTACTGAAGACCTAAAAAACTCCAATAACATTGTGACTGGTAGTTTCCTGGCATGCTTGGTCATGGCATTAATGGACTCTGCACTGTTAGTTGTGAGGTAGGCATATCGTGTTTTTGTTGAATGATGCCTTGACCATCTTTCTTTCCCCACGTCTGTAAGAACCGTGGCTGAAGTTGGTAAATGTCTAGAAATGACACCAAAATGTTCATCGAAATCCGATTTTCTGTAAGCCTTACACATTTTCCAATAATGCCATTCAAAGTGCTTGACTTTTGAAGAATTGCTTCTCAGGTTCATCAATAAATGACGACAACAGAGGGCATGAAATGCCTCTGGAAATACATCAGAAATTCCGACTGCAATTGCGGGAGCCCTATCAGAGATGAATGTTAAGTTGTCAATCCCACTAGCAGATTCAAGTGCGTCACGTAAGTTTCCCAAGAACCAGGTCCACACCTCGGACGTCTCTCCCGCCCCAATTCCATAAGCTAATGGCAAGATGCCATTATTACCGTCCATCGCCACAGCAATTAAGTTAGTACCCAAGTACCCACCCTTCAAATGTGCACCATCTACGATTATTATTGGGCGTGTATGGTTGACAAATGAACGTATCTGCAAAGGGCAGATAAAAATATATATGAATTCTATCAGAATGTACATATTTGAACGTAAGATGTATAGTAATAATAGTTACTTACAGCTGCACCGATGGACATGTAACACATTACAAATTTACCCTCATCGTCTGTACGTAGATTCGTAGTGCTCCCCGGGTTATGTAGTTTTAGGTTGTGCAGGTAAATGGGAAGCTTGTTAAACGATTCAGCGGGACTACCTCTCAACAGCTCTATAGCATAACACTTTGCTTTCCATGCTTGGTTGTATGTAAGGCTGATTTTAAAGCGTTGAGTCATATCAGCTTTGATCTCTTTTCCCCTGTATACACGTCCTTCCAAATTCATCGCCTCTTTTAATAGGTTACCAAGAACTTTCTTGGTTGCATGACGGCTATTTGACAAGATTTGAGTACGAGAACACGTGTGTACGTCGTGTAACTTCCTTACTTGGAAGTTGTCACAATATTGGATACACGCTGCACTTATCTTCCAATCACAATTAGGCAAAATACATTTTGCTGTGTACCTTTTTTTGTCTGACTTCTTTGGCTTAATCTGAAAACCTTCTTCGAGACACTTGGTATGCAATTGAAGGAGAAACTCCTCTTTACTTTGGAAGGTTTGGCCCTCTCGAATCCTACAAGATGTCCCATACATGGTAGCTGGTCGTTCTGGAACTTCTTCTTCTTCCTCTCCTAACGGCGTAGGTATATTCCAGAATATATCATGTTCGGCTGCTTTTACTGTTATTGGTTTGTCGTATATATCTCTTGGATCAGGATCATCCTCCTCCTCATCCTCATCATCGGTAACAATGTGATTACCAAACGGATGGTCATGAGCCTTTGGTGGATTGACATTTTCCTCACCATAATGATCATAATCATGAGGATGTGGATCGGGCTTTGGCTCCTCCACATAGTATTTTGAATTAGAATGATCATAATGAACATCCGAATCAAATTTAGAATCATCTTGGGTGTTTTCAACTACACTAAATGAAGGGTTCATGGGTTGTTGTGATGGATGAAAGACTGTATTTTGTGGAGGAGCATGATAATGAAATTGATATTGTTGTTGATAAGGAAACGGAAATTGTTGAAAGGGCTGTTGAAATGAATGATATTGAGGTGGTTGAAAGGGTTGTTGCATCATCGACTGATATTGAGGTTGCTGGTAATTTTCATTAGTATGTTGTTGAAATTGTGGTTGACAAGCAGAACTACTGCTACTACGTTGATTGCTACCCGTACCCGAAACATTTCTTACCAAATCAACAATATAAATTTCTATCGGAGCATTGTTAATTGCATGGCACAGGAAATCCCCAAAATCATCAATATCATCATTTATATCAACAACATATTGACCGAGCTTATATTTTAGACAAACCGGTGAATCAAGTGGTAGACCTAATTTTGTTAAAACGTTTTTCAACAAAACTTTGCACGTCATAGGCCTTTCTGGTGCCACTGGAAGTTTTAACGGGACTCTATTGCATTCTATTGGCAAATACATTGGCATGTTGTTAACATATTCAAAACGACCCCCATAACAGATAAAAAGTTTAAACTTATTCATTACAAAGTGCAATACTAATGAAAATTGTGGGTGGAAAATTTTTAAAAAAGATGAAAGAATGTGAGTTGAGAGAGTGTTATGAAACTACTGAAGAAATGTGTTTATTATATACATATAACTCTATCCGTATCATTATCCAAAAAGTACAAAAAAATCCAGTGAAAATCTTGCATAATTTTATCAGCGACTTATCTAGATAAAATCTTATCTTGAATATATTGGAAATCTTGCATAAAATTTTTGGATAAGATTTGCGACTTGCGACTTGCGACTTGCGACTTGCGACTACCACTTGCGACTTGCGACTCCATCACTTGCGACTCCCTTGCGACTCCATCACATAAAATTGCAAATTTGCCAATGCCTTTTTTAAAAAAATTAATTTTAGATTACTTATTTATATATACACCACTTTTTAATATATGTACATTATTTTGTATATATACACTTTTTAATATATACATTATAACACAATATATATATCTTATTCCAGATAACTCACCTTTTAGATAAGATTTTTGGATAAGATTTCCGTGATTTTCGGAATTTAAGATTTTTGGATAACATTTCTGGATAAGATATCTGGATAAGATTTTATGTGATTTTCGTGATCTTTTGGCATTTATAAATACTATGACTATGACTGTAAGCAAGAATAAAATTTTTCGTGATCTTTTGTGCTCCTTCCTAAAGCATGTGGTGTGATCTTCATCTTCAGTTAAGGAAGGAAGGTTTATACTAACCGATTGATTCCTGCCGATTTCCTTGAAGGTGAAGATCACACCACAGGCTTTAGCAAAGAGTCCATTGCAAAAATGTGGTGAAGATCACACCACAGGGGAATCGGCAGGAATCAATCGGTAAGTATAAACCTTCCTTAGCTGCCTAGGTCGAAAAGCACGGCCTAATATATTAGCTCGTACTTTTCGACATAGGCAGTTAAGGAAGGTTTATACTAACCGATTGATTCCTGCCGATTTCCTTGAAGGTGAAGATCACACCACAGGCTTTAGCAAAGAGTCCATTGCAAAAATGTGGTCTTAGTGTATCGAGTATTGTGGTCAAATTATGTAATTTGTTAAATCTTGCAATTCGTATGTATGTTTCAATCAATCGGATGGTTGCCAAATTATGTAATTTGTTAATCGTTATGTTGCTTATTTAGTATCCATTTACTCGTCGAAAAAAGGGTATTTTTTTAAATTTCCCCATACATAATACATAAAGTCAACAGTTCATATACACCAAAAGGGGTAATCAAGCCTAGTACGTCAAAATGAACCAATAAATTGTAATACACCAAAAAGCAATAATCATCAAGGATCGGGTGGCTGCCAATCAAAACGTGCCCTAAAGAAAGTCTCTACCATCCGCGTCCTATAATCCATAGCAACAGTAGTGGTATCCCCAATGATCGCATAATCTTCGTCATTGGCAATCGTCTCCATATTCCTGCACACCCATACTCCACAATCGCCTAGCCCACTAGTCTGCACGGGCGCATCCTTCTTCATGTGTAAATGCAACTGACAGTGATCAAAGGGCTTCTTGTGGACCCAATGCCTCCAAAAACTAATGGCATTCATATAAGGTAGTATGTATCGACCTATCTCCTCGACTAATTTATTACGCTCCTCAGCTGCGCAAAGACCGGGAAGGCTATCATATCCGTAGCAGTCAAAAAGGAGAAGATCAAACACCACTAGGATCCAATGTTGTTGTCCTGGAATGTGAAGGGGGGAAAATACCTGCATCCACATACATATACATAAACATATTCAAATAATATATTACGTTATATATGTATATAATACAAACACATATATTAAGTAAAATAATTAAAGATAGTTAAAGATATGGTTTACTTACTTTATCACAAGTCCACCACGGAGGGTAAGGTGCACGAGTGCCATCTGCGAACCCCATCAAATACTTATAGTCCACTCCCGATTCTCCTTTGTCCTCCACACCCTCACTCAAACCCCGCGTCCTTTTCTTTTGACGTCTAATCTTTTCATCCTTGTAGTGTACGAATTCTTTTATCATATTCGCAAAACCAAGGGGCATAATCGTCCATTTCAATGGGCGTCTAAGCTGAGTGGGACGTGTAAATGCTCGATATCGCCACCACAACAATAAATAGGACCAACCATCGATATGCTATAAGAAAAGGATGTCTTAGTATAACATTCAAAAACTAACTCTAAATCAAATTTATAACGCAAAAGTTGGATAAAGATAAAGATAAAGGTATCTAGAGTCTTACAGTGTTTTCTAAGTATCCATCATCGACTTCACCATACAATCGGCCCCAAAATTCTGGACCAACACACATATAACTAACGCCCGGTCGGTTGAACATACAACGCACATGGCCGCCAGATAGATATAAATCTCGGGCAGTGGATGGTCCCTGATCCAACCTAGGTGGCTCAGGGGGGGGAGTAATGAGCTCCCCAGTCTCCGGGTGCACAAAACTCGCAACCATGTCCAATCTAGTGTCCTCATCAATCTCATCCTCATCTTCACCTGACTTTCTTCTTGCCCGACGCTTGACTTTTTTAACCTTGTTAATTGACATTAGTAAAAAACATCATCAATCAATCAATACATATATTTATACTAATATATACATACATATTTAAGGAAACGGAAAAATTTGAGTTTGTTTTACCTTGGTAATCGGCATACTAGGCGGGACTTGCTCATCAGCCACCCGAGTCAAAACGGGCTCATCAACCACCCGAGGAAAAACAGGATCATCATCAACCCGAGGCAAAACCGGCTCATCAACCACCCGAGGAAAAACATGATCATCATCAACCCGAGGCAAAACCGGCTCATCAACCACCCGAGGAAAAACATGATCATCATCAACCCGAGGCAAAACCGGCTCATCAACCACCCGAGGCAAAACCGGATCATCAACCTCCCGGTGATCATCATCAGCTCCTAAACTAACCGATGCTTCCTCACGCGCCTCCTCGTGCACCTTCACACTTTTCTTCAAAAACTACTTCTTAAGTTGTGTCGGGGTAATAAACGGGGATAGTCTAGTCGGGGCACGTCGTCGATCTCGCATACTACGACGCAAATCACGTGGGGCAGACATCTTGCCCGCAGTGGCAATATAAGTGTCGGATACATAACCCTCGTCGTAAACCACGTCATCCTGAAAATCAAATAATATAAGTAAACAACTGATATATATATATATATGTGTATATATATATGTATATATATTTATATATATGTATGTATATATATTTTTATATATATATATATGTATATATATTTATATATATATATATATATATGTGTATATATATTTATATATATGTTAGTAGGGTAAGCGATAATAACAACACCATACCTGACCCTGTAACTTCGCAATCATGACATCCTGCGCGTCCACCCGCTTAAGTAAACTCTCCACCTGTTCTTTTAACATGGAAATGATCTGATCCTGCGCGTCTACCCGAACTAGTAAGGAGGGCTCCTCCATCCGTGCTGCCGACTGAGAGGTGCGACAACGACCTGTACTCGATGTAGCACGAGTATCCTGATCATCATGATGCGCTGAAAAAACAATATCATCAAGCGCCTGGTCATGAGATACGGGGGCAGGAGATGGCCGAGCATTATCTTTTGGAATATTTCTTGGCTTCTTAGAAGGCCTCTCAACATCATCGACATGTTTCTGCTCGTGAAAGAATTTGTAACTATCCTTCCACCAATCGCACTCTTTCTCAGTTTTAGTCGGCCTCAACGTCATCTTCGGAAGCATGTCAGGAGTAGTACAATCCTACAATTAAAAAAAATATATACACAAAAATTGGAAATGTCCTTTTTATAAAAGTAATAAACCAGCTAATGTTTTAGCTTACAAGTCTTCACATTTTCAGCAACAGTGTATCAACATAAGTTTATAAATAACTTCAAAGTAGATAACACAAAAGGAAATATAACAAAGTAAGTCGCTTACCGGCACTTCTAAGTATGTGTCAAATTTTTTAGATTCGCCAATCCTAACTTTGCGCTCCAAATGGACACCCCGGGGAACTTGCTTTGACTTCTTGACTACAACATCTTTTAATTGATGGGAAAAAGCATCCCAAATCCAACTCTAATAAAATATAAGCAAACTTCGAATTAGCATAATAGTATATTATATAGAAAACTACGTTAAACAATAATAATTAACATGTAGCTACCTTAAACGCCCATCCAAAACCACTCAATGTGTATTTCATTCCATCCTTAGCCACCCGGTTCTCCAACCCCTTATTCAGCTGCGCATAAGTTCGACTCCACACAACATTACCCCACGGGTACCTGACAAACAAAAAAATGAAGAGATATATTACTATATGTCAAAAATTGGCCACATTGAAAGTTTTCTAATCGAAGAACAAAATTGACTAAATGTTACCTGTCAAACACACCAAAATCCTCAACTAGGTGCATATAATAATCCTCGACAACATACGTCGGCTGCTTCTCCATAAAACCAATGTTTATTAAAAGTAGCATACACAATCGAACACAATCCTCATCGCTAAGTTTACTCGACCCTACGAATGTGTTTCGATCCCAAACCTTTTCCTGAAGATTTTTTACTTTCACCTTATCTAACTCCGGAAATACACGTTCTTTAAATGCAGGGCTCCTCTTAAGAACATCCGAGCTAATGTGATGCGCAATATCAACGTTGTGACCGAACCGAAGTCCAGTCACTAGACAAAACTCCCTCCTACCAAATCGTATATAATGTTCCTGGGTGATCTTAAACCACAACTCATCATCCTCCTCCCTAGAATGCTCCAGATTAGGTCGAGTGCAGCGCAATTGAAGCATATGATGTACATAGCCGGGGTCATTATCTATTGTCTTCAAATCCAACCAATGACCTAAACAATGTTCTCGGAATATCTTTTCTTGCTCGGTTGTAAGAACACGCGTAAAATCAATAATGACACTAAGCTGGCTCTTCAATGTCAACTTCGCATGAGTAAACTGTGGAAAAATCATCAACCAATCAATATTAGTCTAAAATAAAAGGAACATATTACACATATATTATAAATATATACATACATATTAAGGAACATATGATACATACATAGTGTAATATGTATAGTATACTAATGCTCTTATACATATTACACATATATTACACATATATTATACATATATTATACATATATTATACATATTACACATATATTATAAATATATACATACATATTAAGGAACATATGATACATACATAGTGTAATATGTATATTATACTAATGCTCATATACATATATATATAATAATCATAAATATATATATATACAAAATATATAACGGTAAAAAAAATAACGTATATATATAATAATCATATATATATATATATATATATACACTAATAATAATATACATCCGACATTCTTTTCAAACTATCAAAATCTTCAACCAATTGATGACAATCATATATATATAACGATCAAAATATATAACGATAAGCTATCAAACATATATATATACTAATATATACAAAATATATATATATACTAATACAAAATATATAACGATAAGCTATAAAACATATATATATATATATACAAAATATATAACGATCAAAATATATATATACTAATTTTATATATATATATATATATATATATATATATATATATATAACGACATATATATATACACTAATAATAAATACACATCCGACCTTCTTTTCAAACTATTAATAATATAACGATCAAAATATATATATACTAATAATATATATATACGCCATCCCATCATATACATGTATAGTAATACATATACATGTATAGCAATCCCATCATATACATGTATAATAATACATACACATATATACGTATAACCTAGTTGACCGTTAAGTATAAGCTATCAAACACATCCGTAACAAAATAATACCAACTAAAAATCGCAAAACCAAGGGGCCAAATATCTATCTATCGTACGCATACCAAGTGCTCGATGAAATGCCCCAAAGAGAATTCATAAAAAAAAAATATAAATCTCGCATAAACGAAATAATCCATTAACCAAACCTAAAAAACGCATAAACAATGTATAATATCACCAAAACAAAGCAATTCCTACCTAAATATGTAAAATTCGCACGCACACCAAGTGCTCGATAAAATGCCTAAACGAAATTTCAAAAGTAAAACATTTAAATCGAGTATAAAAGTTGATATACCTGCTTAGGAGCCATGTTTGGAGTCAAACAACCTTCAATTTTGAATTACATTGTACAACGATGGTGGTTGGCGGCCGGTGGAGATGCGCGGGTTCGGTGCCGGCGGTGGAGATGCGCGGAAGTGGGCGGTGTTAGGCGTAGGTGGTGGTTTACGGTGGGTAGGGTGGTGATTCTTGGCCGATCGAGTGGTCGCAGGGGTGGTAGGGTGACGGGTTGTTGGCCGATCCGTGGATGGGGGTTTGAGTCGCAGGGGGTGGGTGGTGTGGGTCGGCTACGTAAATGAATGGGGGCCGAGGGGTTTTATTTTACTCGTCTTAATTCGTGTTCGGGCGCAGGTCGCAGGTCGCAAGTCGCACCATGCGACTTGCGACCGGAGTATTTGGTCAAAGGGAGGTGTCTTTTACTCGGTTACACGGTGGGGTCGCAGGTCGCAAGTTACGGGTCGCAGGTCGCATGATGCGACCTGCGCCCGGGTAGGGTAAAACGGCAACTTTTTTTGCGGATGGGCAAAACGAAAAATGTGTTCGAAAAATATGGTATTTTCGTTAATTATTATGATATATATTATATAGTCTTTATATATGAAAAAAATCATGATAAATGGTGAAAATGACGTGTCGATAATGTACTCGACATACCACGAGTATAAGAGTCCGACTTTTAGATTATCTCTCAATCACTTGCACAGATTAATCCAAAGATATATGTAGCTTAATTATCTCATAATAATAGCCATAAATGTATAAGATAATGTTTAATTAAAAATACATAAGTAGCATATAAATGAACGAAAGTTACTATAGTTGACTTTTTGTAAAACTCAACTATGCTTGAATCTCTTGTATTCAACCCGTTATTGTTTGGGTGTTGATTCGTATACCACCAATTTTTATTCATACACTATTTTTCTGTTTTACAGTGTTGTACAATATAACATCTAAAAGCATGTTTAGTGGTCTATGGATAAAAAATGATTGGTGTACAACACCCCCTTATTGTTTTCATGTTTATATGAATCAACATTTTACGTAATTCTTCCGATTATTTAACACAAAATACATACATAACTCTTAATTTAAGGTAGAGGTTATGCATATATAATTTCCTTCTAATATACGAGTATTTTTTATATTTGATTTGACGACCTAAAAAACCCAGACATGAAGACTTTGAATATTTCCCTTTAGTTTCCTTTGCTTTCTTCTGCTGACTATTGGAAGTTTCCACCAAGTTTCTCTCTTAAAATATACTCCATGTGGATCAGAAAAATTAAACAGAAAATAACTGAGGTAAAATAGACTTCCTATATACTGTACACTACTAAAGTTCATGGAGCACAAGCCGTAGTACATACAAGACTTTATTCAAGAGTTAATAGTGTTTCAGGGACAATAAGTAGCTGAATAAACTTTGATGCATCTTATTCATTTAAATTTTTATTTTTTTATTTTTATTTTGAAACGAACGAATAATATCGAACAATCAAGATTTTGGGGAAAATATTGAGAATCAGAAGTTATTATGTGAAAAAATGATCGTGCAAGTAAATTCCATAGAACAAAATCATTATATTGTTGTTGGTTGTTACAAGGAGTAAAAATATTTAAATACATATGCATAGTGACTAAATACATCCAGTGAACAGAAAATACCCATAGAACCAGATTGGTCCGAAAGTCAAGTGCCACACCTCACCCTTGATCCTAACCGGACCTACAACTAAAGTATATGTGGCAGTTCTAACACATCCAGCCAGTCGCGGTCTCAGGACTGATCCTTGGTCTTGGACCTTTTGTTCGTCTGTGGTGTCACTCTCACCCGTAGATTACTTAGTAATGTTAGTGTAGAATAATAGGACAAACAAACAAGATAGGAAATACATAATTACACACACACAAGTTTCCACCAGCCCCGACATTCAAGTTAAGCACACACTGTACACCTGACCCCTCCAAGCAAGTAGAAGAAACCCTGCCCGTTCTCATTTGATATATTCTGAAGCCCCAGAAATTGCCACACTTCCTGTTACATAGACATCAAAACTTGATATCTGCCATCAGTAACAAGAGGTTTCTTGAAGGCACATGCGTAGGTTTAGAAGGAGAATATATTGTGACCCATTTCTTTATTGATGACATCTGAGAAATAGTCATTGTAATTGAGGTACTCCCAGAACCGTGGGAGACTGAACTCAACATTCTTAGGAGAGTTGAGATAGCATGCATACAGTTGTCTTACATTTTGGTCAAATGCTTCTTTAATTGTGAGAATCTGGAAAGCAGCAGGAAAAGCAAAACAAGCGTATCAATTCATCAACCTTTTGCTTTGATCCTTTGATTTCGTTACTAATAATATATAAATAAAATTATCGAGGAGACTGTAAAATTAACCTGATTGATGTTCAGCAGACCTCCATCTCGTCCAGCCGAACTCATGTTTGGTACGACAACAGATCTGAAGTCCAATGCACATTGCAAAATGCTTTGAATAATGTCAGCTATTTGTTTCATATCATTCGATAAGAAACATCTGCAACAAAGAGAAAAAAAGATATCTGTAAGCGACATCTTTTACATGAACATTGAAAGTTTACAACTGCAAGTAAAAAAATTAGAGCGATGGCTGGAAAATGTATTAACCAATTGTTTCTAGGATGTTTATCCCATGCAGATGAAAAGACATAAAAGCATCAAGCAAAAAGAGAGAAGTACTTACATGCATTGTGAATCATTAAGATAATCCATATGCACAACGTCAAGATCTGTCAAATCCTTGACCTAATGGAACAGATATCACAGCATGTCAGAATAGATGATACAGAAAACTTGGTAAATCATGGAGCACACAATATAATGCAAGATTCAATACAACTACCAAAGGGACATTGGTCTAGCGCGGTATCGTGGGATCCCTCCAACCTTGAGGTTGGGGGTTCAAGTCCCTTTGTGGACATATGTATATATTTGTGGAAAAAATTGTACATATTCGTGGTTTGTAGGTGTGTGTGACTTTGCCTTTCTAAATAAAAATAATAATTAAAAAAAAAAAAAAAAACAGGTTGTACAACTATGAGATGTACAGCGCAAAAATAATCATGTAGCCTTACTGTTATATAATTAACATCCACACTTAGTAAAAGAGAGAGAACGAATAGATATATGTAATTATGTATTGTTCATACTGATTGATCTAACTACAGATGCTGTATCGATAAGCTGAAGTTAAAATCTCCCATAGCTTTACTTTAGGTACAACAACACTTAATTATCTCCATAGCCTAACTTCAAGGTAAGAATAACCAAAACTATGCAGAATCTTAAAAAAAAAAAAAATTAAAAAAAAAAGAAAGAAAGAGAATAATTTTAACTATGTTATGATATAGACACAATTCTAGTCAACTATTACTGAAAATGCATCCTATTAACATGCTGTGACCTTAAGTAGTTAAGTGTGATAATGGTTGCTACAAACCTTATGCTTGAGAGACTGTAGAAATCTGCACCAGGATATATGTGATAACTGAGACTGAACATATTGCTGTAATGTTGATACAAAATGAAAAATCTGGTGCCTGAAACATAGATGCAACAAAAAAATTGGCATCTATAATCGAAATGTACAACACATAACATCATATTAGATACGAAGGGCAATCCCAGGAATCGGAGAGGAAATTTTTATTGTTCTATTTTTACACCAGATATGGACGGGAAGGTCACAAATTTTCAGTTTTCATGATATAATATCTAACACACACTGGAGATAGGCAGGTAAGGGTGAGAACCACTGCTTTGAATATATATATTAGGGTCCAGTGCAGATGAGAAATATAAGTGGTAAAAAATTGAGAATACTGGAATCTCGGTACACGATGATATGATCATTAGTAGCCCATGAAAGATGTATTTTTTTTAAAGGTGTCTTTAAGAAAATCAAGAAGCTGGTCACATGACAGAATAATTTGGTAACTATCATTAATAATTAAGATCTTCCAGTCATGCGATGTTTACTGGGAGAAAACCAGAAAACTAAGTTTCAAACATACCTCAACTTCACCATGATATTGAAATGGTGGGACTTTGATTTACGTAAACCAGAATTCTGGTTGGTGAATTGGATAAATTCCTGTACATCAACAAAGCATATTAGCTTACATAATTAAAAATTCGACTAAAAGATCAAAAGAATCAGATGACCACTATAGTGATAGGTTCGTATCACATACCTTAAATGAACACCATACTTCAGTCAAAGATGATAGTGCAAGCTTGACTTGTAATAAAAAACTGAAGATTTGAGCATATATCTTTAACGCACCGGGAGTCAAAACAATGCTCACTGGCCAATCTACTCTGTAACCCAGTCCTAAAGCATTGAAGGACTGTATACCTGCCAGTATACCATGTCTTCATCACTTGACATTATTTTAGATGTGATATTTTACATGTTTGTGATCGCAAATAACTTTTATTGGGGACAGGGACAGATAGTAAGAACAAAATAAGTTGTCTAAATATACCATTTGCAAAACCAGGAAGAGCTGTCGAGCCCTGTTCTTTCATGTACACGAACACTCTATCCTTATAACGGTCTCTTTCACATGAAGACCTTTGAACTGAGAGTTCCAGAAGCCCCTGAATTTCAGATAAGCTTTTATCCGCATCTGTTGCATACCATTTCTGAAAGGACAAACAGAATTTAGTATAGGACCATAGTACAAAGCATAAGCTGAGTAAGAGCTAATAGCATAGTACATGATGCCGGAGTGACATGATAAACAAGTCCGCCCAGTCTGCTGATTCCATCATGTGGTAACGTCGCAAAGCCAGCAAATGTTCTTGTAAAGAAAAACCTTCCTCAAGTAGCTTAATTGTCAATTTACTGACATACATATATCTACCCATGTTAAGGAGACACATGAATTCCCACTTTGGCAGAAAGTACATTTCAATCATTGCATATCATTTTCCATCTCGTGAAGAAGTCAATTAAAGATTATACAGCTCAACATTTTGGCATGCTTTCATGAGCATCATTAGTGAATGGGAGATGATATTTCCACCACCAATTTTGATAGATCCACCATATATATGCCTTACAGGGTTGTACTGTACAAGTACATAATGCATGTTGATGGTGAATTCATCAAAAATGGAGGTGGATTTATCAACAACCTTAGTGAATAATTGCGATTTCAAATGGGAAAAGATGTTGGGTGTGTGATAAGGAGATAGCCACAGACATAGTTACGACTAAATATAAGCCAAACTTAAGATGAAACAATAACAAATTGCATAGGTAACTGGTTGTGGGATGAAATTATTCATAAGCAAAAAAACATAGAAAACAAACCGCATACCAGAAAAGGCTGCAAAAGTTTCAATATGCAGATTGAAAGAAATTAAGGATACTGCAGTTGAATTTCCTCCAACAGGCACTTCTCAAGAACAAAATCCAACGGTATCTCAATAACAGGAGCCACACTGGTTTTATGCTTACCAGGTTGTATATCGTTTTTTTTGCCAGTGCAATCAAGAAGACTTTCCCAACAACCACCACCAGATACATTTGATAATAATGCTTGTTCTTGGTGATGAATTTTCAAATCAAGATGTGCATGTGTGCAGAATGAATTCTTCTCGACAGTAAGGGCATCACCACCTTGGTCTCTATTATGGGAATTGCTCTTGGTAGCATCACTATTAGCTAAAACCAGTAACTGGTCACCTCTGTCACAATTTCCTAACCTATCCACACATTCGGTAAACGGATCTCTCACTGACTTAAAATCAAAAGAAGGAAAAGAGACTTTAGTCCATCTTTCTCGAAGCTTGCTTGTTCCCAGTACAAGGTTAGAACATTCAACCCCCCATGAGTTCAAGCTTCTCAAACTCAAAGCCTCTCCAGACAGATCTTGACGCTTGTTAGCAGTCTCTTTGTCTAGGTCACTGCAGTTGGATATTTCATCGCCACAATATGATGTGAGTTTTTTGTGAACTCCTGAACTTAGATCATATTTGCCTTTGTAGCTCGAAGCATTTAACCACGTATCATCATCTATGTTCCCAATGCCATTACAATTAAATTTTTTTGCAGTCGGATTAAGTGACCATCCACCATCCAGTTTACCATTAGGAGATTGAGTTTCCATCATGCATGACAAATTTTTATCAAACTCAAAGGGAATGCTGTTCATATTCATCCAGAAATTCTGAGGGTGCAAAGAATAATCATGTAAATCCGCCTGCTCTGATAATTCATGTGATCCACTTCCTATAGTAACTGGAATTTCACCTTGAAAAGGCTTTTCTAACATAATGCCGGAAGAGGTATCTGAACTAATTTCTAAAGCAGACAAGTACTTTTTCTCCAGATCTTCTGAATCATGAACCAACTCTACCATATTCTCGGATGCATCTGCCTCTTCTTCACCAGAATTTTCGATAGATGAACATTCAGATGAATCCCATGGATCATCCATATAAGATAACTCATCAGTCATGCTAGATGCATCACATTCCACTGTATCAAAAGGCCTGGCGGGGTCATAAGAAGATTTATATTTTAGATAACTTATTGAAACCTCGAAAAGATCATACATTCGTACTAGTAAAAAAATGTATACATGAGAGCCTAATATGCAAGTAAATTTGATTTCTAAGTGAGCCATGTGTCAGCAGGGCATCGGCAATTTGATCTCAGTGAAAGCCACACAGTGTTGTTTATTCATGGTACACATTGGTTTATAGTAGGGTATGGGTGTGCGGTATGCACATTTGTTCTATGAGATTTATCAGGCTGGTGTCGTAAGGTGTATTATTTTGCTACACCATACTTGATTGACAAAATAATCTTAGTAGGGTATGTTTAATGATTATATTTTGTGAAAGTGTTTACTACCAATAACCACTAGTTTAAAAAATATATGTAGTCAAGTGAATCTATATAAATTTTTTAGTATAAATTAATTTCTAGGCATTCAAATCTTAATAAGGGAGTACCACTTGAAATACAAAGCATCTATTAGAAAAGATTATGAAATCTTTTTAATATAAAAAAGAAGAAAAGAACAGGCCTTATATTTACCAAGTTCTGATTTTAATAGATATAGCTCTGTATAAAAAGGAGTTTATAGCCTATGAATTTTTCTATTCCTCATCATGGGTGGGTTTCCTGCTATTTTAAAAGTGGGAGTGCAATTGTAAATCAATTGTGCAGGTCAAGTTAACTGTAGCAGAGTCAGTGTTGTGGAGGCACCAAGGTACTATGTATTGCATGCCTTAATTTTTTTTTTTCTTTTATCAGATAAGAAGACTATCATTCAGGGCAGAAACTCTAGTCCCCCTGGACAACATAATTTCAAAAGCAAATACACCATCATTATCATAGCTATTTATGTGTCACCCAGGTTTCTTTTATCTTTTCAAACCAATAGAAAAGACATTCCCCACATTGTTGATTATCCTATTCATACATAAACAGAGAGATCTTACAAATTTTGATTCACATTCTTTGCTGAAGGCGAGACTGATATACCATTGTCCGCAGATGGAACTTCCAGATTTCCTCTACCAGAGGTGGGTATTGTAGAGTACGCGATTACCTGCAAACCATAACCTTCAAGTAAGCTAATTGAGAGATAAAATCATACACTCGTATAAGTATGTGACAATGATTGTTGGACGGTGATGATATATAGTCCCCAGTTTCAAAAGCAATGCCTGAACAAAATTTTATATAAGCCTAAATTTGCTCACCACTAACAAAATAATTATGAAACGGGCAAAAAAGATCAAATCAATTGGTAAAGGAAACTAACTGACTGACGATTAGATGCAGAACTAGACTGATATATGTGATAGTGACCAGCCACTTCTTCCAAATAATAATACTTCATTCCTAATTAGGACGAAAATAATTAGACAATTTGATATTCAAGCTAGGTACATGATTCCTCATAAGTCAACAACAGTCTCATCTTGTAGCTTGACTTCACAGCACACATCACATGACTTGCAAATAAAGTTACGAAAACATGTTAATTGGAACACATTAATAGTGGAGAGTATTAATCTGCAAAAGTAAACGAATCTCACTGCAAAAGAGATTGAACTTTACGTTGGAAGCTTCCTGTCCATTAGGGAAAAAGCATTGGCAGTTGCTTTTAACCGACCTGTGTCCAGGTAATGAACAACTAGCATTGACCCGTGCACTGTTGTAAAAATCCCGATTAATCCCCGATTAATCTCCGATTAATCAGATTTAGGACGACTACGCCCCGCCCCGGCTGGCCTAAATCCGACTTAAAAGTCGGTCAACGGCGGTCAACTGGTCAAAGTCAGGATTAATCGGTCAAAAACAGACAAAGTCAAACTTGGTCAACATTTTAAATTGGTTAAACTTGAAGTATTTGAACAACTGAACGATTATGTTAATGTTTCTAGACAATTTTGTATATGTTTATGTTCTAGACAATTATGTTAATGTTTAAGTTTATATTTATGGTTCTATTCTATAATTACAAATATAATTATTATTTAAAAGTAATAAAGAGTCCAATCCGATTAATCCCTACAAGGTCTCGGCCGATTAGTCCCCGCCTAGCGATTTTTACAACCTTGGACCCGTGCAGTGCGACAGGACAGTAGTGACAGATGTCAATACTGATGGTGAATTTACAAAAGTGATGCAAGGAGTTTTTTTTTTTGCGTGTGTGTGTGTTTTGAGTTTTGACAATACGGGAATATGCGTTTTGTATATAATTTCCTATTTTTCAATCTTTAAAAATATAAGTCTCTAACAAATGTTTTAAAAAAATTATAAGTGAGAATAATTTATTTGTCAAGAAAGTATACTACAGTTTACAGTTTAACTTTATTTATGAATATTTGTAGAATATATTATAAATAAAAAAATGAGGGGAAAGAGTTAAATGATTTTATTTAAAATGTAGTCTTATTTATATGGACTAAAACTGCATATTATTTGGTATAAAATAGTATCTTAAATATTATAGGTAGTTTCTAAACTTAGCTAAGGGTAATTTGGTCTATTTTGTTGTTGTTGGGGGTATTTGTGTCATTTACAATCTTTAAACACCTAAGGCAATAAAGAAATGAGTTCAACCATTTATAAGGAGTATAGATTAGTAAAAATGTATAGGAGTGGCTTCTGGTGAACTCACCTGGTGATATTTGAATTCTAGGTTTGGTAAATGACTTTCAAGTTTTTCCATCATGATTCCGTAGTAGTCACTCCTTGCAAGTACCACCGTTTCAATTCCTTCTTTACTGAAAGTCATATTTGCATGTGACAAACGAGAGCTTGATATTCTACTCCAGTAGGGAAGAAAGTCCTCATAAGTTCGGTTCCAACTGCCAACACCATCCGAAAATTCCAGCAATTTTATTAGTACTTGAAGCTGTTGACCAGATCTAAAAAGCGGAATCAAGAAGTCCCTCAGAAAACAAGGAACGAAAACTCCATCTTGCTCCTGGAATGAAAATTTGGCATTGCATAAATAAGCATCATAAGAGTACTAAGACGATATTTTAAGATAACAACTCTGAATAGATGATTAAAGACAATATAATTTAGTAATTACTCTGATGGTGGCCGACGGAAAATCAATAAGGACTCTAGTGTTAGAAATGGAACAAGATTGTTCAATCTCAGTCTCTGCCACTATAAACTCGTTAAACGGATCAGTAATTTTGGCCTTGAAAATCCAGGATCTTATAAAGCCAAAATACGGTTCACATGAGCGGAAGAAGAGAGTTTTGAGGAGAGCACAATGAGCTGGATCAGCAACCTGATATGTTCACAGTAATGTGTCAAAAATGAAATATATGACATGCCGCATAACTTTTTATCACTAATAACAATTCCAAGATCCTGAAACTCATTTTATGATACATCACAGGAAGAGTAAAGCAAAGTGATTCATCCTTGCGCCCTTAATAATTAAATTTGAAATCAAAAGGAAGTCTATCATGCAAACATTGTATTTTCTAACTTAACTAGCAGTGTAACAATACTACCAATTGAACTTAAAGTATCTCGAACACAGTGACAACAATAAGAAACGACTTGATAGTGCAAAACTTACACCAAATAGCACCTGCACTATGAAGCCTAGTCTAAAAGGGTAAAGATGCTAGCGGAGAATAGAACATAGATGAGCATGCACATAACATATATATCAAGTGGATTTATACATTACTGGATATGAGAAAATAATCTTAAGAAATGCTGACCTTGAGCTCCGTATATAAGTAGGTAAGAAGATTACCACCTCTTGGGAAGTCATCAAATTTTGTTTGAGTATCTAAATCTTCAAGAGGTGAAAGCGTAAAACAACGAGCTACGTTATGCACATTGCATATGCTTCCAATAACCTCAATCTGATTCCTCAGTTCTTTCGTATGAAGGTAAACCTCCAACAGCGTAACTTCAGAGTGCCCAACAATTGAAAGACAGCCAATCCCCAAAGCAGATACATATGGCATGTTATCCTTATTTGATAACCGTCTCAAACCAACAGAGGAAGATATAGTATCCAACGCAGCAATGTAACCTTCCAAGATATCTCTAATAGCAACCGCAAAAGCCTGGTTGACCAGACTGTATGGAGGATGATTTCTTGCTTCCACGTCTGACTCAGCATGCATATTGCTTCTTGAAGTGGCATCATCCCAATTTAAGTTTGTGAAATGATCAACAAATTTTCGAAGCAGGAAAACTTCACATCCCATGCAACCTAAGGATCTAAGTATCTTCTCGAGAGCAAGCATACTTACAGACTTGTTCCACATACTAGGAATTCGGTGAAATGTTCTGTCTGTTGGATCGGAGCGGAATATTGTGCATAGTTTGTCGATGCTTATAAGAGATGACTCTAAACCTTGAAGAGCATTCATCGCCAACCTAACTAAACTGGCCTCCTGAACAATTCGCAATCATCAGTTTGCTAGCAGACTTATTTAAACTCAACGACATTTAATTATTAACCTAAAATGGTTAAACAGTTGAATATTAAGTGTCTGGGTTTGTATAGTGTCTACAGACACAAATCACCACATCAAACTTAGATAACAATAAATATGAGTCTAAAAACTATAGAATAATCACTAAAATTACAAATTTAAAGGTACACATTTCTTTTAGCAACAGAGAGTAGTGATAAAACAAAACAAAATTAACTTACGGAAACAGATGGCGTGTCATAGAATCGTGTAGAATTAGTAGAAGACGTTGAAGTAACAGGAGCGGGACCACTCTCGGTAGGTATAGATTCCCAAGGTCTAGGCGGAAGCCATGGATCTTCTACTTTTAATTTGTTGAAAAGTGATTTGAAATCTGTATCTACAGCCATTGGAGCTGTGTGGTTGTATCTTTCAATAATCGGGGTTTCGGTTTGATTTTAGCTTTAATGTGAATTGACGGTGAATTAGGGTTTCTGTAGACAGACGGCGAATTGGAGATTGGCGGGGGGTGATCGCCGGAAAGTGAACGGAGGGAGGGAGTGTGAATTGTAGAATTTGGTTTGTGTAGAGTTTTTATGAAAAATTCCCTCAACTTCTATGAATTTTGCAATTTGAGTTTTCGTTCCCTTGTTAGTTAACGTCAAAAAACATTTATTATTAGTATTATTATATTTTCATATTTAACTATGAGGTCCCGTAACAACGTGGGTTTTTGACATTTGATTTTATAAATTGTGTAATTAAAAAGTTAAGTAAAATGAAATTATACCATGAACCGATTTTTTATATAATATAAACGCCAACCAATAACATCTAACATATATTCTATCAGTTTTGTACGGTTCCGGTTTTTTAATTTTTTTAAAGTTAAGTTATTAAAAATACATGTCGGTTGTAAATTACATATTATCTAATTTGTAAACATTTTAGTTATAACTGTTACCCATTTTATAAAGGGGCGGATAGTCAGATATTAATTAATGTAATATGCATGTAATAAGAAAGTAGTATAGAATTATTGTAACCTATAAAACAATTTTTTAAAACTTAAATTAACTATGAATTAAGTGCAACTCAAATAACTGTATTTTGTAATTCAAACCCATATTTTTATCCAAATCGAACATTGTTGTGATCAAATATACACATATATATAAGCAATAACAATATATTTTTAATAGCAATAATAATAATCCATATTCGCCAACTTGATCTTTGTAGGCGTTAATTTTTAGCAAATCAATAAAATGCTCGATAGCATATTTATTATCAAGTACATATAAAACTTGTTATTATAAATTCAAAGATGTGTATATGAAAAGGAAAAATAATATTTTAATATAAAAATGTATATTTAATTTAATACATCAAAATTTATTGAAATTTCATGATCTTCAAGAGGGTCTTTATCATTTAATAGTTTTATGGTAAACTGAAGTTTTTTTTTTGACAATGCTTTAAACAAAACTTGTAAAATATAAAATCCATGAATCACAAAAAGAAAATAGAACAATGTTATTATGGTTGAATATATGATTGTCTATTGTTTAGCTTAATGTATATTATTTAAGGGATTATTAGTTAAAATCATAAAATATTTTAGTTACATTATTTAAAGGATTATTAGCTAAAATTATAAAATATTTTAGTTACGATTTTAACGTATTCACTATATTACGGATGTCTGGCTAAATGGATGACCAGTTTTTAGTTTAATAATGTTGTTAAAAAAATTCATGTAATTAATCAATATATATAAATATTTAAAATACAATTGGTTTATTTATAAAAATATAGATAATGTCATAATATTTAAACTATAAGGACTAAAAAAATAGGGAAGTATTGAAAGTATCAATTTCAATGGTTGTGGGTACACATTATAAAAATTAAAAAAATGAAGGAAATAATTTTAACCGTAGGATCTTTATGGATGAAACCAATCTAAGGTTCAGATTGCTCCATTGTATTATGTTTTATATATATATATATAAAGATTAATGTAGAATTATGTACTTCTTAGATAACTATTCATATACAATGTCTAAAATAATTCTGAATATATATATTCATGAACATTGTAATTTTATCTGAATTTTGACATCAATTTTATCGTCATATATTATGTATTTAACGAAAACATTTTTTAAACTCAGAATCAACTTTTTTTTATATCAAAATGTCGATAAATATAAACTGGTCATAGTGGTATATTTGGAGTGTAATGAAAAATTATTAGCCAAAAACACAATAACATGCTAATAAAATTATTTGAATATAATATTATGTATATTATAATTATAAAGATTCTTTTCCATCGAAATTTGCAATCAACCATAATACATTTGTCAGTATCTAAAAGTTGATACTCTTCAATTAGAAATGATTGATCTCATGATAATGTATGAATGCAGAATCTTATATATACATACACACACTAACGCGAGACATTATTCATTTCATAAACAATCTGATAACACTTCTTATGATTCATTATCAACATAACAAAAAAAAATCAAAATGAATTGGAGAGAATATATTCACTCAGATGGTGAATCAACCAACGAGATACTATTAGTTCCGATTGAAGTTATGTCGGCCATTGACCATAGAGGATCCCTTGTAATAGTATGTAAGGGTCTTTAAAGTGAGCCATCAATCAAGTATTAAAGTAAGAGTTAATTAAGTTTAACTATTGATATTCTACCCTATAATTTGGGTTTTCAATATAGTTAGCTTATGTGCTTCTTGTATAGGGAAAACCTAGCAATATGAGACAAACACCTTATTTTCTTCACTAACATATAATATCTACATAACTCTCATGTTCTCCATCTTTTATAGAAATCACCATTCTCCCACCAAGACCTCCATCTTCTCTTATGGTACTGACACAACCCAAAATCATTCTCATGGATACCACTTGTGGCTAGATCACTATCTTTGCCCGCGAGTTCTTCACGTCCACCGGAGAGAGAGAGTTGATCCTCACAATCTACACTTAAACCGAATTATGATTGGTCTACTATCTACTGGAGTATTCTTTAACTAGCACTAAGATGCGTAGTTGTTGGAGTTCTAATATCCTCACATGAGATCTCATGTTCAAATCTCACTAGCTATACATCTTGATATGATCATGGAAAGGTCAAAAACAACCCGATTAAACGACGTACGTAAAAATATCCACCCTTATTAGGTGCTCTAAATATTAAATATATTGTCCATTTATCTACTCTTCTTTGCTTATATGTTAAAACCATACATTTTTGAATAGCTTACTGACTATATAATATTCACTACTATCACAATCATCTCTACAATCATATCATCAACCTCGTTAAACAAAATTCATGATTCTTAGAGCCTTCCCAACGGGCTCGTCAGTTTGCCCGTCAGTTTTCGTCACTTAAGTGACATTGTTGGGAGCACTCCGTCGGTTTGCTCTGTCGGTTTGCTCCGTCGGAAAACCGACGCTCCGTCGAGTTTATTTTTATTTTTTTTGTGTTTGTGTGTGTATAAATTGTTAAATGTGGGTCCAAAAATTAAAGTGACGGAGTTACTGATGGTAGGGGTCCGTCAGTTTCTGTCAGTTGTGTGAAAAAACTGATGTGGCGCAGACGTGACACGTCGGTTTGAGTCAATTTCTGTCACTGTTGGGAATGGTCTTACAAACCGTATCATATTATTATATTAAAGTTCTGTTTTCATTTAGATCAACTTGAGGAAAATAGGTCGCTAGATGCACCTAATTTTAGGTGCAACCATGTGTAAAAGAGGGTAATAATATGTACAGTATATGCTTGAAAGATTATTAAAAATAAAAATTTCTTTTAATATATAGACTTTATAAGCATCTAAGGAAAATGTATTATATTTTAGTTGGTTTTGCAATGGTAAATGGTTCGCGACTTTTAACCCCAATCCCTTTTGACTTGGTTAGTCGTAAAATCAATCGTCTAATAAATTTTGTTAGAAAGAGATAAGCTAAAGAAAGAAATAAGAACACACTCAGATGCCTCATGCCTATGTCAGGTCCTTATGCAGTGCTTCAACAAGTTCCTACATGTCATACCAAGTAGAATATTACATGAATGTTAAAGTTCCTTCTAATCTAATTTTATTTGACAAGTTATGTTTCTTCAAGACCCGTAAGTATCCAGTATGTAATTTGAATTCGAGATCGAGCATGAATTTTTCATTAAGGACCTTCACACGTCACAGGCTGTGAATTTCGTGAGTCCAAGCTAAGCCTTTGCCTCAGCTTCCTCTTCTTGTCTAAGTCCTTGAAGCATGGGATGAAAAACTCATGCCTCAGAGCCTCTTCAGCACTAATCCTCGATCGCGGGTTCACCGTCAAGCACTTATCTACAAGATCAATAAGTGATCCGGGAATAACCTCTAGAAAATCTGGCCGTCTTGTATTTTGTTTACACCATTCTTGTAGTTTTACGGATGTCAAGGATTGTATTTCCAAGAGTTCCTGTAACATTATATACATGCTACTTTAGATTACGTAACAGCTGGACCAGTGGCAGTTTGACCAAAACGAATTCGGATTAAAACTGGTCAACTTTTAGTACTGATCGAAAAGGGTCGATTTGAGTTGGCTCACAAACATTCTTCTTAAAGTTTTCTAGTGATAGTTACTGTGTTGAATTATTCTTGAGTTATTCTTATAGTAATAATTTTAAATCTTTGCATAATTACAGTTAGGAGGTTCTATGCTTTCTCAAGAAAATTGAAGTGAGTAGCAACCTGCTTAATCTATTAGCCTTTTAGCTGAGTCTTTTTTATTGTGATCCTTTTAAAAGAAAGCAGAAGTCATATAGACTAATTCTTAAGAAATTGGGTCAGAATTGCCACCTCACAAAGGTGACCTTTCTGGTTTTGTATCCTAGGCCTTGAAAAGGAAACACAAATATGGAATTAACCAATACTACTTGGATCATACCGGTGGAAACGATGACTCACGGTCATGCAACTTTGCCACTTCCCATAGATCTTCACTGCCCCTTAACTTTGCAATCTCCTTTATGTTCCTGTTGGCACATTACCAATATTAATCAACCTTTAAATATGAAGATACGAGATTAGGGGGCAGATTGAGATTAAAAAAATAATAATAAATAAAAATTGGAAAAAAAATAGGGGAAAAGGAAATGAGGAGGCTCACTGCTCAGGGTCACCAACGAAAGGAGTTCTTCCGATAATGAGGTAGAGTAAGGTGACCCCAGCAGACCATACATCAACCTTGGGGCCCTGGTATGTAGATTTCAACAATACCTGAAACAGTTGTAGAACATTAATAATCAGGGCATTGCTAAAAAGGTTGCATGAAAATGCAGTTCTAAGTGCAGAAGAATTTAATTTACATCCCCAGATTGTTAGACATGATCAGGGATGCTTGAATATTGGAACTCAATAGCATACATCTTACTTTTCAAATCCATGACTTCCTAAGAATGGCAGCCTTAATGATGGATCTTTTTAATACTAAGAGCTATTGGTGAAATAAACAGCCCCCAATTACCATGGATAAACACTTTAAAAGTGGCAAAATATGAGTCATTCAGTTGGATAACAGGTCATTGTGGTACATGTTGAAACAAATCAGATCAGATTGGGTTAAGTTGGGTTGAATTAGAACACTTTTAATCTATCATTAATTAGTGTATAAAATTTCAATGAGTACAATATTTCAACAATAATAATCTTATATTTTTATGATTTTTTTAATAAAACTGAAAATATTAATCATAAACTTCGTGACTTTTGATTCATTTTATCCATATCCCTATAAAGTAATATTTTTGCTTTTAACTGTTAAAGATAAGACCAGTGTTGTAAAAAACGGCCTACACGGCCGAGTACTCGGGGTGTACTCGGGAAAAGGCATTGGAACGTGGCGACTCGGGGGTAGTCGGTCAAAAAAAGGTCAACTCGGTCAAAGTCGGTCAAACTCGGATTACACGGTCCAAGTCATAAGTTTTATAAAACCACATCATTCACACTGACTAGTTCACCTATCTTATGCTTGCAGTTCAGAAATAGTATGGGTATCATAAAGCGTAGCTTCTAATGATAAATATGGAAAATAAAATGTATGACAATCAAATTATTGCATAGGGACCCACCTCTGGAGCTCTGAAACCCTTTGTACCGACACATGACCCTTCTTTCCTTAGTTTCCCTTCGCCTTAATAATTAAAAAATCACATTCAGTCGGGTTAGAAGAAAATAAAAGAAGTCAATAAATTCAGTCAGTTTCAAAAACATATAAACAACACACCTTTGTTCTTAAGTAAGCCAAAGCCAGCAACAGCAGCTCCAGTACATTGCAGAGGCATAGGAGTGAGATAGATAAACTTATTATCTAATTTAGCTGGAAGAGCAGCAACCCTCTTTCTCTTTATAGCTGGAGTACGTGTTGCTTCATGATCATGATTCTGCATTGCTTGATGTACCAGGTTGAGCAGTTCTTTTCTGCCTGTGCAGGGAATTGGTTGTCTAAATCGTTCTGCTGAGGGATGTCTGGTGCTTGTTGCATCCTTGGTAGATGTTATTCCAGAACCATCAGCACCTTGGCTTTTCATCACACTCTGCATATGGTCCTTTACTTGGTCTGTTTTCTTTTTCAAGTTCTTTGGGAACAAAAGTGATTTAGAATTTGTCCCTGCTTCTAAAGCTTTTGAACTTGTATATTTCCGACTCTTTGAAGGAGGAAGGGATTCCGGATGAAATGAAGGAACAAAACCAGAACTCGCATCATTTTGAGACCTAGATCTTTCTGTGAAAAAAAATAAATAGATCAACCAATCAATTATTCCAAAAATGCAAAGTAGGAAAAAGATGGCATATTCACACCGCTGCTTTCAACCAAACTTGCAAAGAAGTAAATTTTGAAAACACTAAGAGAAACTCACCAGTGGATCCAATCTTCTGATGCAAATCCTGCGTAGAAGACATTTACAATTGATAAATAACAAAAAAAGCTCAAAATTTCACTGTTCATTAGCTTCAAGGAATGAAACTATGGGATAATATGTTACACATAGTAATATATCATACTCAAAGAACTTTGATCAAGGGGATAAAGTGAATTCCAAAGGTGGCGAGATAGAAGGTTTGGGTAACGAATTGAAACTGGATCAGGTATGACGCGTAGTTTTTTGTACCAGTCAAACAGGTCCACAAACATTTTTCGGAACATTATTAAATAATTAATGCATTATATATGATTACTACAATGCATACAATCTATATGATAATCCATTTATTCTTATTTAGCAATTTAAGAGGCTTTGCATACGCTTTAGTCACTTTCAACCCAATCAGCTTTAAACAAGTTAATAAAGTTTACTCAATTTCACCCATAAAAGATAAAAGATATAATATAAACCCAAATGAGCAAACCAAATCATTTCTAGACAACTTAGTAAAAACTGCCAACTCTAATGAGACAGGATGAAAGGTAAAGCATTACTTACAGTCGCAAGGTTGAAATCTATGAGATATCCCTTAGAGGTCTTAGAAGAGAAAAGAAAATTTCCAGGCTTAACATCTCTGTGAACTACTCCCTGAAAGCACATGTTTCTAATTATATCTTTTTATATGAACACCCACGTAGGTTAAAGTAAATTATCTACTTTTGATATTTACCTGTTTATGAAGGCTAGCAAGTGCTCTGAACAAACAGTAGCCGTACCACCGTAGCTGAAATTCATCTATATCTCTCTTCAAAACCTAAATTAAAAACCATAAATGAAGCAGATTGGTAAGACAGTGCCCACGATGTACTTGGTTATATTAGAAAAATAAATAAGGGGTCACCTCTGGCCTGTCATGTGCAACATGTTCAAGAACAAGGCAATGGGAATTGCCACTTTTGAACGAGCCTTCGTATTTAATCACGAAGTTCTTACCCCTGAAGTATGATAGCATTATGTATTAGCATCATTGCACAAGATTGATTGGTTAACATCTTTACAACATCCTTACCCAAATCTCTCCAGCATTTTCAATTCATTATATACATGCTGTCTGTTAGCATTTGCATGAGGATCTGCAAAACCATAATGTACCGATACCAAATATTTATCAGAATGTTATCATTAGTAAATACTAGTGCAGTGGATAGTAAACATAATGAGGATGCTAACAGATTGAGCAGATTAAGCAAACTAAAAACATTATATGGTAATGTTAGTATAACACTGAAGAATACTACAACTACCCTCGTAAGGTAGCCCCAGTTTGGTTATTTTATGAATACGTTTAAAGCACTAATGTTAGCCTTTAATGATATGGTGTGCCTCAAAAAGGCCTGCTTTTATAAATTTGATATGGTTACATCATATATAGCCCTTGTTTACGTGATACAGTTGAAGCAAAAATGCTTAGCATGACAAAAATACTCAGTTCCTTACATTTAACAGCAAATGTTGTACCATCTGTTTTCCTCCGCGCCTTATACACTGTGCCATAACCACCTGTGTATTTTATGTGACAAACAAATATTAATATATGACACAGGTAGAGACTTTTCAGCTTGTAGTTTTAATTCAGAATTTATCTTCGATTTCATTACCTGAACCTTCTTCTTCCTCTACAATATAAGAATCAAATTCTGGCACTACTCTTGGCTCTGAAGGACCCTGTAAATGAAGCATATATAAACGTCAAATGTAAAGTGATAAGTTTACATATATGTAATTTTTATGGCAAGGCCAGAACCATAAAATATCTGACACTCCTGCATTACTGCAACTCACTTTGACAGAAATGACGGGAGCCTTTTCCTTATTTTCTTTTATGTTTTCCCGTTTTTCGGTAATTTGCATCTTCTGGTCAGAAGTTGGCTTTAGCTGCTGCTTCATAAGAGCCGGCCTCTTGTCTTTCCTACGATATTTCTGATCAAATTGAGAACCAACATCATTTCCCTTGTTTGTTGTTATACAGACTTTTTGCACTGCAGAATTTGCATCCTTGGGAATAACTTCCAAGTTGGCTGTAGATTCTAGCAAAGGCTTCTCGGATAAAGAGATGAGCTCTCTTGTAGATGTCATCAAATTCAGCTCAACGTTTGAGCTAATGTGTTTGCATTTGACATCGTCTTTCTTTGTACAGTCATCTTTACAAATCATATCCATACTAATCGAAAGATTTTCATGATCATGTTCACCATGTCGTGAACAAGCAAACTGTTTTGCATCATCTTCCCCTTGTAAATCGTCCATTTGAGTGTCATTCATGTACATGTTTCCAGTGTCTGTGGGTACAAGTGGGTTCTGTTCATCAATTTGCTGAATAGATGCCTTCATTCCACTGCCAGAACAAAGAGTCGTGTCATTGCAGCTCAAAGTATTCCTGTTCTCAAAATCAAGGTCAGGTATCAAAACCCCGTTAACTGTGTTATTTGACAAATTTTCAACATCATCTTTATTGCCTGCAGAATCTAAGTTGCACTTGTATTCACTTCCCTCCACAAGTCCCTGTCTTTCGAGCAAGTTATTAGTGGCCATAGAAGAATGATTGTTGATCCAAGCTTTCACCAGAGGGATTATCTTATAGTTACCATCTGCCTGGCAATATGATGTACTAGGCTTTTCGCTCATCAAACAACTGTTGCCCTTTATATCTTCTACCCTCAAAGATGAACTGGCATTTGAATGAGATGATTTACGAAACTGAAAATGATCGTCAACCCCCCCTGATATTGTAGTACTAGGACTAGGAAGACAAATAATAACCCCATCACCGAGAAGAGTATTCTTGCTTCCAACCTCTTTCTTGCACAAACTCTTACCCATCTCCCTTTCCCCTTCATGTTCACTATCATTCAATCTATAATCAAAGTGTCTAGCATCATACTTGATAAGTGAGGGCATCCTAACTGCCATTTCATCTGATCTAGAATCATCAGATATCCCATTCCCGTTAGATATACCAACTGATTGATTTTCTTTATTCATAATCGCACTCCTTACCATATCATCAACATGAATATAGACCTGTTACCAATTAAAAAAAAAAAAAAAAAGTTTAACCATTCAATACTTACTAAGTCAACTACTTTGGACAAAATTAAGAGTTCGGGTGGCATACATTCCATGAAATAGCCACCTTCTATAGAAAATAATTTAAAATAAGCAAAATCAAGTTCCATTTTACATTTGAATACTACCAAAAGTGTTAATATAACTGGATCGGGTGCTATGTCTGATAATTAAATTAAATAAGTCACACCAAATAAATTCTATCGTACAACATGTCATCTTAATAAGATACACATTTATTTACAGATAATCAAGTACCTTTCCACAAGCACTTCGACTCCTAATAGGCATAGCCCAATCAGCTCGATCTGGTCTCTCTGTTACATGATTCACCGATTAAAACTATTTTTAGACACTAATTAAATATTTAAAAATAATAATTATTATAATTTCTACAACAAATTATATATTTATATCTATTACCAGAGACATTACGCCACAATCTCCTTCGCTTCCGAAAATACATCACATCAACCTCGTAATCTGACGTCGAAATATCTCCTGGAACCAAAACCTTCAATACTCGATTTGAATTCAACAAAAACCGCTGTAACACTACACATACATAATACGAAACCGTAACTAATCCATCACTCGTCAAAGATATAGGCGAGTTAGGTACGGAACAGACAAACTCAACGAATTCAGGAGACGCAGCTTCCAGTCTAGACGCGAGTTCAATCGGAGGAACTGGATGTCCGATTGATAACAGAACAGCGAACATGTTCCATGACCTAATTGATAAATCTGTATTGTTAACGGTTAGATCTGGTACTTCATCGGATGCGTATGATAGCATCAACTGATTTTCCATTGAAACTGTTCGAATTCAGTAAACTAGGGTTTGATAATGGTATAACGATTGACGACGGTGATTTAGATCGAGATCCGGTGAAGCTTTTTCTTCATTCGGAGAGCGATTTGGAGAAATGTGAGAGTGGAGAGAGTGAGGCGCGAAAATGGAGTTTGAGTTTTGGTTTTAAGCATTTTTGATGTTTTCCCGCCTGTTGTTTCTGATTTTCGGATTTTACAATTTATATCTCGCCCCACTTTGACTCTTTTTTTCTCAGTAATGTATTCCAGTACTTTAGATTTTAAATTTTGTTTTTTATATTACAGTAATTAATAAGTAATATTAATTTATTTTTATTTTTGCCGAAAAATAACAAATTTAGAATTAAAGCCTATTCAACAAATGTTGAAATAGGTAAGGATGATACATAGAAAGTCAAACAACTAAAACGCCTAAAACAAACAACAATGGCTAACCACAATACCCTATTCTAAAAGATCACGTGAATCATATGAACTATAAACTACCAATAAACAACAAAATATACTACACCCTAAAATGAACCTTCATGGACCTCTAAAGCTCCCACTTGTTTATCAAACTAAACTTAATAAAAAACAATATTGCAGCTAATAATGCGATAAATCGAATAACCATGCAAGATTTTATACCTTCTTTCCTGCGCTAGACTCGTCACTTATAGTTAAACCTTTGATGAAGTCTTCAAATTTTGCCATCTCGTAATCCCGCTTCTTCATGTTAATAAGTTTACCCACTACTTTTTTCGAGATAACTACCAGACGAGCAACATTATCATCATCACCGCCCAAATCATCCAACTGTATTGGATGTGATTGAACTAGAGAGTCATCTTCTAAAGGACAAACAACTTCAAGTATTCCTTTTTTACCCTTGTTCACTTTTGATTTCAAATCACCATTAACTTTAAACTCTCCTTTCATGTAATAATTAGGGGTGAGCATGGTACGGAACCGGTATCGAACCGGTTGGTACCGGTTATTTTTTTGGCCCTGAAGTGAGTACCAAGGTTGTAAAAGACGGGATTAGTCGGGGATTAGTCGGCTAATCCTGCCTACCGACTAATCCTTGTCCAAGTCGCTCTAAAAGTCGATCAAAGACGGGTCAACGTGAAAAAAACGGTCAAGGTCGGGTCTGGGCGGGTTTTTGGGTCAAAGACGGGTTTTTTTGGGTTGATTCCGACAGTCGTTTTTCCGGTGTTGCTCCGACGGTTACTTAAAAAGATGGAGAGAGAAAGATGAAAAAGATGGGCTTTTTGTTTATTTGTAGGTTATTGGCTTTTGTAATGTAAATTTATGTGCATCTTCCACTCTTCATTTTTGAAGTTAGAAAGCTTGCTTCTTTAAAAAAGATGGAGAGAAGTTGCAAGTTTTTTTCTCTTTCATATGAATATTTTGTCCTTGTGTGTTTTTAATGTGTATTGTATTTATATTTGTATTATATACAAATTAGAAAGAAAGAGGAAAAAAAGAGAAAGTGGTGAGACAAAATACAAATGGGGTTATCAATTATCATCTATATTTATTCAATTTTACATAAACACCCTTGAAGTATCAGTATCTGACAGAAAAAACCATATAGTATGCAACAAATCAAGTATATTTATTGTTCTCATATATATTTTATTGATATATAAATTTAAAAATTATTTAAATGTTAAAAAAATAAATAAAAGTCAAAATCCGACTAGTCTCCGATTAGTCCGTAAAATATCCCGACCGTCTAATCTCCGACTTACGACTTTTTCAACCTTGGTGAGTACCGAATCCGGACTGCCTAAAGCGGTACGGTACCGGAACCAGTACGGGTAAAAGTGGTACTATACCGCTTTGCTACCAAAAAATATTAAAATATATAATAAGTAAACCTATCTACGTATTTTGTAAAGGTGGCAAAATGAATGGGTAGGGTCGGGTCTTGGGTCTAGATGAGTTTGGGTCTATATGGGTCCGGGTCTAGATGAATCATTTAGAAGGATGAGTCTAAACGGGTCCGGGTCAAATGGGTCTCGGGTCGGGTCATCGGGTTCACCAAACTTTTTTTTTATTTGAGCGAAAAATGAAAAAAAATGAAATGAGGTGGGGAAAAAATTACCCGCTAGACCCATCCAAACCCGTTGGTTAATTGTTACACAATTATATGAGATATTGAAAAACTCATTTAGACCCATCAAAAAAATGGGGAGGAGACCCAACAAACTCATCCCCTCCTAAAAATTAATCAAACTGACCTATAATTAACCAATGGGTCTAAAATTGTCACCTCTACTATTTTGTATTCGATATAATTCGAAGAAGATAAATATTAATGAATTTCAAATAAATAAAAATATCACTAAGTTATATAGATGGATATTGTCGAAGAAAAATAAATATATACAACGACGTTATTGTACTATGAGTCTAACTATATTTTATATTTCTTAATTGCCCAAAAAAAACATTTTTATATTCATAGACATACCATATGATCGTAGATTTGAGGTTTCAAATAAACCTTTTTAAAATATGAAAAAACCTATGTACTATAACAAAGAAAAACATGTATATTTTTGATATGGTACCAAAGCGGGAAAAATGGTAAAGTACCGGTACCGAACCGGTTGACACCGGTTATCTTTTTGGCCCTAAAGTGAGTACCGAATACGAAACCGTTTAAAGTGGTACGGTACCGGTACGGGATCGGGTACAAATGCTCACCCCTAGTAATAATCGTAGCAACGTTATATTAGATGTTGGATTTGTATTTTCTAATAATAAACGTCCACAATCTTTGTATGTACAAATAAGAGCTACTTTTAACTAAATGTTAGGATTTATATTTCCTAATGCCCGAACCGAGGCATCGACCAAAAAGGAGAATCATTTTGGTACTCGGTGGTGGACGAGTACAACAAACGTGCGGATATTAAAAAGTTGTCGGACGGGGCAAAGACGCGTTGTCATCTAAATGGGCATATTTGAACAATCGGTGTCAAAAGTATCAAGGAACCCATGCTAGGTGGGAAGACAAAGACATAGTGGTGAAAAAGATGACGATTTTAAGTTGTGGTGTTTGGAGACATACAAGTTTGAGGTGAAATCGGCTTTTCACCACGAAGTCGTTTGAGACTATTTGAAAGGTAAACAAAAATGGTTGGTGCCCGACTCGGTTGTATTATGTCGTAGAAACAAGCGGGGGAGGGGGCGGTGAACTTGAAAGATATAGATTTGGATTTGGGGCATGACGAGGAGGATGAAGAAAATCCGAACGCCGCCCTTTTTGGTGAAGATGTATACCTGCGGCCACCTGGAATATCAAGGCGTTCTAAAAGTGCCAAAACGTCTTCCGACACTTCTACTAAAAGTAGCATGTCTTATTTTGATGAGTTGATCACTACAAACTTTCAACAATCGACTCAATCCAAAGCGAGTGTCTATCGTACCCGAGACATCGCCGAAACAATGCATGTTTTGAAGATGTCAACAGATGGCTTATCGAAAGATGACACGTGGTTTCATAACATGGAAAAAGAGAAGATTCGAGTGGAAGCGACCAGGTTCGAGTGGTGGATCGGCTTCGGGTGGTGGATCGGCTTCGGAAGACGTTGATGGACCGGGATTGGAAGGCGTTTACGTTTGTAGTTTTAATTATTTTCTTTAAAATTATTGTCTTTAAAATTTTCATATTTTAATCATGTATTTCTTGGAACTTTAATTATTGTATGAAAGTACTTTTTAATTTAATGTTATTTGTTTTTTATTTAGTGTTGTTTGTTTGTATTCAATTTGTTTTTACAAAAAAGAAAAGAAAATTTAATAAAATAATCAAAAGAACATTGAACTTCACACTGAAATTCAAGATTAACCATTACCTCACTTTTATGTTTCAATGTTCTTTTGAACACTGCAAATCAATCAACCATTCCTCGTGCTCTAAGACTAACCGAACACCTCAAACAAAAATACATGTTGATATGCTTTGATATATGTTCGGTACTTCAATTCGGTACCGCTACGTCTCACATCAAAACGATTTTTTCCTCTACTAGGTTTGGCTAATAATGCCGTTGTGCAAAAAAAAAAGTGAGTAAAATCACCAACTCGAGGCTTGAGTCCGGTTCACAATTCGATGTAGCGTCCAATTTTATACTGAAGGTCTGAACTCTGAAGTTATGAAGCACACCCGTAGCGGCTTAGTCAGTATTCATACTTTAGCAACCGTTGATAGAGGCATAAAGCGAGCAATGAAAAAGATTATTAGTGCTAAACACTCCTTTTCCTTAACTCCTGTATTTACATTTCCATTGTCGGAAGAAATATAGACACTATTTTCTGTAACAATGTTAACTTGCCAACTGTGCGTTTGAACTTTTAATAAAACATTATGCTGGTGGTATGAAATACTCGATTAATAATTGCATAAGCTTCCAAACAATGAATCAATTAAGTTTGGAAAATTTTAACTTTACTCATAAATTTAAAGAGACTGCATTCAAGACTAAGAGGAACTGATGCACTATAGTTTAAGGGAGTTGATAAATTCAACAAAGAAATTGTTGTATACAACAAACTGTACAATATTTGAAGCTTACGGTACAAGTATAAAATAACATCATGTTGGTGTGTGAATCATTTTATGTGTTGTATCTATAAGCTCCCATAGTTTAATTCAAAGTTCATTTACCTGTTGAGAAGAGTACCAACATACAATATTGCAATTTGCAGTGTTTCATGTACAAAGAGAAATAAGAAAACAAACAACACAGAAAGCGATCAGCTTTGGATATAGTTTTGCTTTAGAATGAACAAAAGAATCATCATATCATCCTTCTATCTTCAGTTTCATAAGTAACAGCGAGGAAAGTTATTCTGTTGCTGCTGTTGGTGGTGGTGACGGTGGTAGTGGTAGTGATGGTGAAGCCAGAGCCATCTTCAGTATAAAACCGACCATTATACCAATGAGTCCAGCAGCTATTGCGAGCTTTATCGAGAATCCAGGACTCTTTTTCTGGTTCCTTCTCTTTAAAGTGTCCTAAGAGAAGGCCAAATACATTGGAACATTTATAGCTATGACTCTAGTATATTTCAAATGTAATAAACTATTGTTAACCTATGAGCATATTAGAGTTATAAGCTGCATAGTCATTTTAAAATGAGTTTGTATCATCAACTAAAACAGACACCAAACATATTCAAGTACCAAGAGTGTTCACTGGGACAAAATGTGACCTGATGGGAGCAAATCAATACCAGAAACGGGACCAAATATAAGCTATGTAGCGGCCCAGTGTGGTTCATTTCCCATTTGTTTTTTAATGTCTGTCATGCACACACCTACTGGTCCAGTACTACATAACAAGTCAATGGGACCCCGCCTTACACAATCAGTTCTTGTCACGACAATGAAGATATGACAGTTGACTACCTCTTTGGTTCAAAACCAGACTCTAAGTTGAATGATTAGCTTTCATTATAGTGTTTTATCATTGTAGTGTATTGTTACCTTTTGATGTGATGACCAAATTTCATTCTAAAACCAAGTCAATTGGTTTTGAAATTTGATTTATTTAATTTAATACTGAAATTAAAAGAGTAACTTATTTGACAAAAAAAAAAAAAGTTTAATGTAGACTCAATAGTTGGAAATAACATAGATTTTCCTAAATAACCAACAATAATTTAGTGAGGGTAAAGAAGTAGATGTACCAGATCCTGTTGCAGCTGGGTTGCTTCTTTCACAGCTGCATCCTTAGCGGCTCTCGCAGTCTGAATTGCTTGATTCTATAGTTATTGAACGAACATAATCAGTTGAAGTCCCATCTCTACACGCTATCATTGTACCGACAGTAAAGTAAATAAATATTTCTTATCAACTCACAGAGCTCAAATCAGGACTTTGTTTGAGACTATCATCTGAATTTCCCTTGTCACGAGCAATATAGACAACTTTAAGCTTGCATTCCTCTAACTGTTTACCAGGTTCCTTGCTAAACTGTAAGCAACAAGTATAACACATAAAAGTTATTCATCATTTCATTGAAAGCTATAAATGAATGGAATTTAGTACTCTCGAAGTAGGTAATCTTACAGTGTTTTGTGGAAGCTCCGGAAGCTCTTCAGAATTTGCAGGGACAGGGGTGCTTTGTAACAGAAATTTATCTCTGCATTGCATATCCGGAGGGTACTCAAGTTGCGCTTGAAGGGTAACTGTACATGAACACGTTGAAGTTAGATCACATGTGATTACTTAATCAAAGACGGGAACGGGGAAGGCTTCTCAAACATCATGAAAATATTTTGTATGCTCTCACTATATCACTGTACGATATTCACGTGTCAATTCCTCATTTCCTCTATCAACGTATTGTGATGTCTGCGTTAACTGTGGCATACCCCTCTGTGTATTTATGCTCTGTGAATGGCTTATCAAGTAAATTATACATTAAATTATTATAGTTCTAACATAGTGAATTGAGTAATAGAAGGTATAAGTTGATGTCAATTATTTCCACTTCTCACTCGAACCTTAAAATAATCTAAAGAAAACCAGCACCAAAAGTACCTCTAATGGTACACGAATCCCAAGGCTGTATGACACCAGTGTTTGGCCGTACAAAGTATTTTTTAGGTGAGGTAGTTTTGACCTAACAAAAAACGAGGAAAAGGGTACACAGTCATCTGGTGAATGTATCACAGTATTAGTTTCAAATATCTGAAATAGTAAAAGAAAAGGAATAACATATTCACAGCAAGCATTGAGTAATACGTAACAGGCTTCAGAAGAGTTTCAAGTAATTAAAGGCGAAAAGCGTACCTTAAAGGCAACATTCTTATCTGTGGTGTTAGAAACTTTTAAATCACAATGGCTTGGTTTCTCCAGTTCAACTGTTAAATAAACATTTATGGGATCAGAATCAACATCACCTAGATTATTAGTGATTACATGCTTAAAATGTAGCACGGTACATTTGTTTGGAACGATGAACAAAAAAAACCAATGTTTGGTCCTAAGTATATGTTAAACAGGTCTTTGTACATGTAAAGTAGAGTAGTAAGAAATATAAGATAAGTCAACACAATCAAAGCATTTGACATTTATACTTTGCTGCGAACCAAAATATGATCGGTTAAGCTTCGTGTCAACCTAAGACATGCACAAATTCAGTCCTTGTATCATGCATATAACCTCCTTAAAAGTGTTTGTTGTTTATATTATCTCACTTGACATACTAAAGTAGCTACCATATCATATTTGATCACCCTCAAACCCATAGATTATAAATTTAGTCCTGTATTTGAGTATGCTCATGCTCTTGGGAACCTAACATCTTATAGAGTATAAGCTGGCCAACAAATGTTGCTAGCAAGCTTTTATCGAGTTTCCTCTCTACACAAGACAAGTATATCCTCACACCATTCCCTTCAAACGATCTGGAAGTAATTCTTTTATGGGCATAATGCAGCTTTTCAGCCACATAATAACCAGCGTAACATGAAAGTATCTTGCATCCTCATCTTTACACTATGTAGAGGTTATTAATGTTTCGGTTTAGATAATATGTAAAGGTACATGTAGATACACATGTGCACAACCTCAGCACATCTCTACATATCCTCTAGATTTATATAAGATGTTCTTACTATGGATATTCTTCCTATTCGTATTTCTCTGCACGAAAATAACTAAAAATCATCCATTCGATATATAGTCGATGCATAAAAGCCTGCCACTTTCAAACGTAATCTAACAAAACTCCCAAACATAATCATAAATATGCATTCCATCCTGTCACTTACGCTCTTCGAAACATGTTCAAAGTCACACACATGCTCACCTCCACTCTATATCTCCACAAAATTCACAGAATGTGGTTCTAAGCTATAAGCATTTCCTTAAAACAATCACATCATTAGTCAACCAATTCCACAGCTAGAACAACTCAACGCTACATAGCTATTCGTATTATCTTCAGATTCAAATCTTCTAGATTAATACTTCCGGAATTTTAACCGCTTGATTCACACGAATGAAGCCGAATTATTAGCTTTTTAAAAAACTTTCACCAACAACGATACAAATAACAACAAATTATACGCCAAAACTTAATAATAAATTAATAAATAACGAATCAGATACAATTACATATGAATATACCGAAATCATGCTTACATTGAAACCTGAGTTCTTCAGGATCAACAGAGACCAATTTGCCAGCGCTAGCCATAGGTGCTGAGATCGAACGATTAATAAAATCTATATAATATATATATCCTCTATTGATTGATATTATAAAATACCGGAATGAGTCATGAATTGACGAACGGTGCCCTAGCTAGATCCGAGAAAGAAACGAATTGAATTGAAATGCTTTAGTTGTTACAATAGAAAGAGGAAACGAGAAATTAGGATCAAATTACGGAGTGAATTTGGTACGAACATGTGTTGGTGATGGTCGATAAAGCAGGGAGGGAGCAATCGTCGGAATCGGAATATATTTCCGCCGGTGAGAGTGTGTGTTGGTACGTATCTATCTGACAAGTGTTGTACTTTCAGGAGATCAGAACGGAAGGTAATTTTATTTACAGTAATAGCCCATCAACTATCGATTTAATACCTCTATGCCCCTTGAAGTATTGTACTTTTATTTTTTATGCATGTTTGGTCTTTATTGTTTACATGTAATTTCATTTTTTTATAAATGTCCTTTCACAAATAGCACTATTTTAAGAGAATTTTAGACTTTTTAGTAAGTAAAATAACCATCTTGGTATTGTTTTATTATTATGCTATAAAACAAAAGTTTATGGGTTTATTAAATGTTATTGTTTATTTATTGAAGTTTAAGTATATTTTTCTATTAATAGATATGATGAGTGCTATATATATTATATATTAATAGATATGATGAGTGATATATATATATATATATATATATATATATATATATATATCACTCATCATATCTATTAATAGAAAAATATACTTAAACTTCGATAAATAAACAATAACATTATTGTTCGCATTTACGCATGAGATTTTATGTATGTATTGTATTTGTCACGTTATTGTTGCATTTATATATATATATATACATATATATATATATATATATATATTAATTTATGAGCAATAAAAAGTAGTAAATGAGATATTGTTGTGGTTAAGCCACAACCATGTATACATGTATGATGTATCCATATGATTAATCTACTAACTAATGAACAGCTAGCATTTTAATGAATGACAAATTTGTAATTATGAATTAAGTTGTGTCAAAGCTATTTCCTAATGATACTTGGAGGCTACGGCTCTATGTAAATAAGAAATCATATTTCATATATTTGTTTTTCAACTACAATAGTAGTAGAGAATCTAGAAGGGTTTCACACAAATAAGAAAAATATAGTGAGGTCAAATGCCTAACTGATTTAGAAGAAATGAATAAGTATATGAAGCATGTATGGATCAAACTATTAGTTAAAGGACATGTTATTCTCCTAATCAATTTGAGTTTTATCATCTTATTTATGAAACTAAGATATATGTTACATACATGTTTATGTGTAATGTGTTGCATTTATAAGAATGCGTATTTGTCACGTTATTGTTCGCATTTACGCATGAGATTTTATGTATGTATTGTATGTGGTTAATGTGTAACGAGCTTAAAATACGAATTCAAAGTCAAAACGTGTTAATGTAAGGCTACCGTTATCAATAGAATGGGATACATGTCTTTAAGATTGGACCCAAGGATAAAATTTTGGCTCGGTTACACATTAACAAAGAGATCTCAATATGTATTTTTATATAAAGAGTATATATTGTCATGATATGTTTGTATGTGGTATTTTAATAGAATTTGCACGAGCTTACTAAAACCGCTTATGCATTTATTGTATATATATATTTATGCAATATGTTGAAGATAGTCTATAAATGACTAGATAAGAAGAGATGGAAAATTGTATATTTATAGTGATACTTACGTAAAAAAATGTGTTCGTAAAGCTTTCGTTATAAAATGACAGTTAAGTAATGAGGTAAAAGTGATGGATGTTACAATACTTAACCTAAAGTCTTAATATCATATATACCTACTTCTAACAAAATTAAGTTAATGACAATTCTACCCTGATAACATAATTAAGTTAGTTTCTTCTAATCTTTTTTTCCCAAATTGGATGCGAAAACAATATAGGACGTATCAAATTAAGTACACCGATAAAATAGGCTCACACCGGCGAACACAGAACAAGTAGTTTAAAGCTATTAAGTTATTAATATCTTATATTCTAAAAAAAATTGAACTGCGGAAAAATATATTAGATACCTCTAGAAAGGAACTAGAGGCTAATAAAAAACAATTACAATAAGTTAGATAGAGCTATCCTCAGATTACAATTCCAATCGAACCAATTAAGCTTGGAAGATGCATTTCTACTTGAGATCCATAAAAAGGAGAGGATCTTAATGTCGTCGGCTTACGTGTCTTTTTGAGGAGGCTTTTGATTGAAAGTTACGCATTACGATATTCCGATAAGACCCAAATTGAGGTTTGAATCACCACATCTAGGCAAGTTTTAAGGTCTTTCACTTCAATAAATGAATCCGCAAATCCAATAGCATCCTTGACGTTGGTATATGTAGGAATATGAATACTCCACCATTTCGCTATAATACTCCACATCTCCAAAGGACTTGACACTGTGATGCAGTTGCATAAGTTGGTTGAAGATTATTTGGTTGCGGAGGGTGGTACTTACTCAATGATAAGGTTTAAAAGGGATGAATACACAAGCATATTTGATACTAATTTTTGTACCCGTTCATGGTCACATGGTATACTTTGAGAAATGAATTAGTGATGTCGTGTAAACGAGGTTATAGTTTTAAAAGTGGGAATTGCCTTACTTACTATACACAACTCAGACAAGAATACCTGGTCGCATAATAGTATAGTGTGGTAAGTCCGAGTCGAACACGAGGAACGGATGTCAATACAAATAAAATGGAAATTGTTATAGAATAAGGGGGATGTTTTAGTTCCGATTGAACAATTGACTAACAATTATGAAATATATATAAGTACTTTAATTTACATATAAAGAAACAATTGATAAAACAATTAATCAAATAAAATACTTGATTTAAATGATAGAAGAAATGTATTCACTTAGACTACTTCCCTTAGAGTCCGGTTATCACTTTATTGATTTGCTAAAACAACGGATTTTATTGCGATATAACTAATAAGACAACCCCCTTTTCGAGGTAAGTTAATCTAACACAATTAAGAAAGACACTAGGTTGTTTGCAACACATTAATCATTCAACTAACGTTGCCCACCGAATTGTGTTTTAAATTAAACCTACGCCGTTTATGTGATTTACTTTCGCGACTTGAGTTAACAAAGTCTATGCTAGTTATAACTATCTTGTTCATTAAAGATTATTACCGATCATTTACCCTAACCTATCAAACTCAATATATATTTAGCAATAATCGCCAATCGAAATCAACAATCATCAATAATTTCTTACTCAATAGGAACTCAATCTCAATTGATTAGAAAACCACGTTAGGTAATCGCTATTAATAAAAGAATAAACAAGGATCATCAAATAAACACATAAACATTCATAAAATTCAATATCTTTCGTAAATCAATATTCAAACCATCATCTAAGCAAATACATGAATAGTTTAGCCACTCATGACTTTACAGAAACTCAGAAACGAAATTGAAATCGAAATCATAATCAAATGAAAAGGAATAACGTTTTCGAACCGAGAAATCGAAGAAATGAACGAGCAATCAAAAACCTTCGATCCTACTTGCTTCCTCTACTTTGAAATTGCTCCAGAAATGAGGTTTTTGTTGTTGGAAATCGGTTGTGTAAAAAGTGTGGAATCCTCCCCTAAAAATGAGATTAAATGGGGTTTTAACCTAATCTGCCGACTTGATCCATCCGCCGGATGGATGTAAAATGTCTACTGGCTCGGCTCGCGTATCTGTCAGCCCAATTAATCAATCCAACCGCCGGATGGAATGTTTATCCGCCGGATGGATATTAAAATCTCATTTTCTTCAATCAATCCAATTATCTTTTTCCCAACTTCAAATCTTTAGCTTCTTTTCTTTAATATTAGCTCGTTTTCTAATTCTTTTCGATCCAAACTCCAATTAAACTCCTAAATGCAAACATGAACTAAATAAGTATCTTATTCACATAAAATGCATAAGAAATCTACTGAACGAATGGGTAATTAGTACTGCAATCTAGTACATTTAGCGTTCATCAATTAGTAAAGCCAAAGTGGTAAAACACACACCCAAAATCGTTTTCAAGTGCTTGACGCCTCTAAATTGTGGTTTTAAATTATATTACACTTGGTGAAGCATAATAATCATTATATGACCCAATCGAAGAAGGCTCCTTTTGACATAACTCCATTTGACACTTATATGTTGTGTTTTAATTAAACCTACATCCATAACATTGTTTGTTATTTTAAGCTCATCACTAATACAACTAATTTAAAGATATAGCTAAGCTTTAGTTATTGAAACCCAAAATCTGTATTGTTTGAGTAATTATGCTGTTATTGTAACTCATTCATTGTGATTATGGAGCAGCTAGATTTTATGACTTTAGTGTTTAATTAAGTGTTTGATTTCTGATTAAGTAGTTGTTCTACTGTTTGAGTAATTATGCTGTAATTGTAACTGATTCATTGTAATTATGGAGCAGCCATGCTTTGTGACAATTAGTGCTTAATTAAGTGTTTAATTTCTGATTAAGTAGTTGTTCTATTGTTTGAGTAATTATGCTGTAATTGTAACTCATTCATTGTAATTATGGAGCAGCTAGGCTATGTGACAATTAGTGCTTAATTAAGTGCTTGATTTCTGATTAAGTAGTTGTTCTACTGTTTTAGTAATTATGCTGTAATTGTAACTCATTCATTGTGATTATGGAGCAGTTAGGTTTTGTAGTGAGTCATGCATAATTTGAGTTAATCAGAGTGCTGTTGATAAATGTTTATTAATCACATATTACTTGTCAGTCTTTTGTAAGTGTTCATTAACACTGATTGTGCTTTGAATGCAGGGAAATGCTAATCACTCAAAGGTTTTGTTAGTAAGCAGTTTAAATTATCTAGTTAGCGAAAAAGATTTGTAAGTTAAAGTTGTTAATGCTCATGTCAATTGTATTATTTTGTATTTGCACCTTTTTTATTATTTGGTTATGTAATAACTTGCAGGGCTGGATTTTTCAAAAAAGTGGGAAGAGTTAGGGTTGAATTTGAAATGAAAAATGATATCTTTCAAGACTCTGCTAGGGTCCATTTTCAAAGTGTTGATGCTGCCATAAACGTAAATATCTTTGAATGATTTGTAAATGTTGATTTTTCTTAATCTTTTTCTTAGTTTTAATATCTGTGTATGATATAGGGGTTGTTGTTGAATGGGAAAAGGTTTTTCAGGTGTGATTTGAAAATGGAGATGATAAGTGATGCTGCTGCTGCGGGTTAATACACACGGAGGGGATTAAAGTATCCCAAAATATTCGCTTGGGGTACTAAAGTTTATGATTTGATAAATCTATTAGTTAATTATATGTATTGTGTTTAAGGGTAACTCAAGTTTATTAATATATTTACAAGGATAACTAAAGTTTATTAAAATGTTTACAAGTATAATTAAAGTTTATAAAATTGTTCAAATTGATGAATCTTTACCGGCTCATTTTCCACTTGGGATGGGTTTTAAAAGTTGTGTTATATTTTTGTCAAATCATAAACTTTAGTACACCAAGCGAACATTTTGAGTTACTTTAATCCCCTCCGTGTGTATTAACGCTATTGATGCTAGTAACAGTGATGCTGACCCACTCTTTGTGGTTGTTAAGAGATTGACCACAAATTGTAACAACATGCATGTATGTGTTTGTGATAGTTTATTATTACAGTATTGTTCATTATGTTTTAATTTAACTTCATATGATTATATATTTTGCAGATTGAAAAACACTTCAAAAAGTGTGGTCAACCTAAAAGAATTCATATTGTTAGGGATGCTTCTGGCTTTTGTGTTGGCTATGGCTTCTTGTACTATGATTCTCAACAAGCTATCAATATTGCTTTATCTTTAAATGGGTCGAAGTTGGATGAAAAAAAATCAGTGTGATCATAGGTGAAAAAGATAAGAGGAAGCATGGTGGTGGGAGCAGCTCAGGTACGTCTTTATAATCTTATAATAATCATATTCCAACTCTTCCTCTTATCATAAATATACATAATGCATGAGATGATGGTAAATAATTATAGTTATACTTAATTTCATGTTAAATATACATCATAATCTGATATCAAGACAATTTCGTTATGAAAAAAAGTAACACTTTACTATTTAAAACTCAAAACTCAAAAGATATATGTGTACCTACTACCTACTACCTACTACTATACTATATGAGAACCAACGGTACAATGATCATAATGACTGACACAATGAGATCGCATGTAGAACTACAAAATTGCACAAATAAATGGTAATAAAATAAAGAGAAACATCTAAGACGAAACCCAATTGGTTCTCCTTTCTTTGTATGTTTTATAGTTATCATTACCTTCCTAACAAATAGAAATCTAAAGATTGGCTGAATCAAAACTCAAAGTTCAGCTATGTCGCTCGTTTTGAAAATTATCTTGTACTATTTTGAAAGGGGCTGAATTCCTAATTGATGAGAATGCAATCAATCACAAACCGAAAACCCTTAAAAGGGTTTGTCAAATTTCAAACTAGAGGAGAAACACATTGGTTCTGCAATTTTCCCTAATTTTTGCTAAAGTATTTTACTTCATCTCATCAACATATTTAATACTTATCACAAGAATTTGCATATATTGATTATGAGGTTATAAAGATAGTACCTAAGCTGCTCCCACCATGCTTCCTCTTATCATTGTCTCCCATGATTACATTGATTTTGTTATTATCCAATTTTGACCCAAATAAAGACTACACGACATCAATCGTTTGCTGAGAATCGTAGTATATAAAGCCATACCCAACACATAACCCAGAAGTATCCCTAATGATATGCACTCTTTCTAGTCCCACGTTTGAAGTGACGCTCAATCTACATAACATATAATTATTTGTGGTCAACCTAAAACATAATAAACAATACAATAATAATAAACTCATACAAATAAGTACTTGCATATTGTTACAGTTTCGGGTCAATTCGTTAACAACCACAAATAGTGGCTCAACAGCAAAGTTAGCTAGCACCATCACTTATCATCTTCATTTTCAATTCACGACGAAAAAACCTATTTCCATTCAACAACAGCCCCAATATATATATATATATATATATATATATAAGATATTAAAACTAAAAAAATAAGAAAAAATAACATTTACAAATTATTTAAAGGTATTTACATTTATTGCAACATCAACACTTTGAAAATGGACCTTATCAGACCTATGAAAGATATCATTCTTCATGTCAAATTCAATTCTAACTCTTCCGACTTTTTTGAAAAATCCATACTTGCAAATGATATTATCACCACAATATTAAAAAGGTACATATAATATAACACAATTGACATGCTAGCTATTAACAACTTTAACTTACAAATCTTTTTAGTTGTCACAATAGTTCAAATTACTTACCAACAAAACCTTTGAATCATTAACATAGTCACGCATTCAAAGAATTATCAGTACTTATAACAAGTTAATTAATAAGTACTTAAAAATGACCTACAAGTAAAACATGCTTAATGAATATTTATCACATAAACACAAATTTGCAACACTCACTACAAACCCTAACCACTCCATTATTACATAAACACAAATTTCACAACACTCACTTCAAACCCTAAGTGCTCTTTAATTTGCAAAAACATGACACTAATAAAAATTAAATTGAGACGAGGTGAAATTCATATCAAATAATGTAATTACAAGTTGCATCGCAAGTAATGAGTAACAATAACAACATTATTATTACTTAAAGAGAAGAGTAATTGCTTAATCATGAATGATTAAAACATCAAAATTCGTAAGAAAATACCATCAAACACTTAATTAACCACTAATTATTGAATTGATTTTGTAGTTGCGACTTTCATAAATGATAAAATAAAAATCAGAAAACCGAAGAATAGTTGCTTAATCGGGTATGATTAAAAACATCATGAATCGTAAAAAAAATAAAAACCATCAAACACTTAATTAACCTCTTATTATCGAATTGAATTTGTAATTGGCGATTTTCATAAATGATTAAAAAATACGAAATCAGAAGCACAATTGCTTAATTATACCTGATTAAAACATCATAATTCGTAAAAAGATATCATCAAACACTTAAATAGCCATTAATTACCATATATATTTTGTAATTGCGATTTTCAAAAATGATCAAATAAATATCAAAAAACAGAAGAACAATTACATAATCAGGCATGATTAAAACATCATAATTCATAAAAATTTATCATCAAGCACTTAATTAACGACTAATTGTCGAATCAATTTTGTAATTGAAAATAAGGAGATAAATAAGAACCGTACAATTTTCTTCGACATGATTCTTGCGATTAAAGAATGGTCAGGTTATCAGGACGTAGTAATGAGATCTAATGATGAAAATGAACTAGAATTGAAAGTGAGAGATCCAATTATGAAAATGACATAGAAAAGAAAGTGAGATTCAACTGGCAACACAAAAAAAATGCAACACAAAAAAAATACAACAAAATTTCCCGCAAAAAACAAGCGTATGTATCTGTATGTGAAAGAATAATATGGGGGAAAATGAAAATATCATGTGTTTGGCGTGTATATGGTATGTACGATGTGCTTTAGGTGTTGTAAGGTGAATTGACTAATTAAATAAATTTTTTTTAACAAAATCAATATCTATATACTCAATCACATAGCATATGTACATACGATGCTTTGTACAAAGGCTACAGGAAAAAAAAATACATATCGTAGTTTACCTATAACATGATTATCACCACATTAATTGTGGCAGTTTTATTCATATATTTGATGTTGAACCTAATAAAAAGAAAAGTAACAAAGTAATTTGCACGCATATGTCAATAGATGTACAAGTGTATATGTGTATTTATAACAAAATCACCGTATGTATTCATATACTTTTCACATAGCATATATACATATTCCTTTGTAGAAAGGCTAAAACATGTACGTTGGTATATGTTAGTTATTGCTATATAATAATATATATTTTTGAAAATTCATATACATTAACTTTATATAAATGATTAATCACCTTATGAGTACACTAGGAACGACTAGGGCCATGCTAAGCACGACCCACAATTAGTATACCTTGATCCACTACATCAAAGATATTATTTATCAATATTTTCACACTTTTTTAAAAAATGTAAGAAATTATGTTAAATTATTCACACTTATACTTGTGTAGAAAAATGTTACACCAATAAGTGTGAAAAATACGAAATCAGAAGCACAATTGCTTAATCATACCTGATTAAAACATCATAATTCGTAAAAAGATATCATCAAACACTTAAATAACCATTAATTACCATATATATTTTGTAATTGCGATTTTCAAAAATGATAAAATAAATATCAAAAAGCAGAAGAACAATTACATAATCAGGGATGATTAAAACATCATAATTCATAAAAAGTATCATCAAGCACTTAATTAATGACTAATTGTCGAATCAATTTTGTAATTGAAAATAAGGAGATAAATAAGAACCGTACAATTTTCTTCGACATGATTCCTGTGATTAAAGAATGGTCAGGTTATCAGGACGTAGTAATAAGATCTAATGATGAAAATGAACTAGAATTGAAAGTGAGAGATCCAATTATGAAAATGACATAGAAATGAAAGTGAGATTCAACTGGCAACACAAAAAAAATGCAACAAAATTTCCCGCAAAAAACAAGCGTATGTATCTGTATGTGAAAGAATAATATGGGGAAAAATGAAAGTATCATGTGTTTGGCGTGTATATGGCGTGCTTAAGGTATGTACGGTGTGCTTAAGGTGTTGTAAGGTGAATTGACTAATTAAATAAAAAAATTATAAAAAAATCAATATTTGTATACTCAATTACATAGCATATGTACATACGATGCTTTGTACAAAGGCTAGAGGGGAAAAAACACATATCGTAGTTTACCTATAACATGTTTATCACCACATTAATTGTGGCAGTTTTATTCATATATTTGATGTTGAACCTAATAAAAAGAAAAGTAACAAAGTAATTTGCACACATATGTCAATAGATGTACAAGTGTATATGTGTATTTATAACAAAATCACCGTATGTATTCATAAACTTTTCACATAGCATATATACATATTCCTCTGTAGAAAGGCTAAAACATGTATGTGGGTATATGTTAGTTATTGCTATATAATAATATATATTTTTGAAAATTCATATACATTAACTTTATATAAATGATTAATCACCTTATGAGTATACTAGTAACGACTAGGGCCATGCTAAGCACGGCCCACGATCAGTATACATTGATCAACTACAACAAAGATATTATATATCAACATTTTTCACACTTTTTTAAAAAAAGTATGAAATTATGTTAAATTATTCACACTTATACTTGTGTAGAAAAATGTTACACCAATAAGTGTGGACATCATCGCAAGATTTGACTTTCTACACTTTCTTAAATCGTGAAGAAAAAAGTGTGGTAAATTGATATTTTTTCAGTGATCCAAAATGTTGATGTTTATATGAATATTTTTTTTGATCTTGATCGTGGTTAAATTGAACCAAATAGGTGAAAATAATTGGATTTTGATATTTACAATTTGAAAACCTAACCTTTCAAATAAACTTAAAAAACTCAATCAAGTTAAATCAATTTATAGTTCTCTTGGTTCAGTCTTACAATTTGACTTATTAAGCACTTAGACATTATAAAAAAATATAAAACGGCAATCCTAAATATAATTAATATATTATCTTGAAAGCATGTATAAAGTAGTTTATGAATTGTATATCATATGTCGAAAGCAGGTGAGGTTACCGAAGGCTATTGACATAAGTCGAGGTAAAGCTAAAAAATTATAACGATGAATGAACTATCAAAAGTATATTATGATAGTGTACATTATATGTAAAATATTGAAAGTAGTTTAATAAGTGTGTTTATATATAAGAAACTGGCTAAAATAGGTTGTTTGCACTATATATGGTCCTTAGTTCTTATGTTCGTAAATGGTTTAAGAATAAAAAAAATAACTTTATTTTGGACCAAGTGATTAAAGAAAAACCTTAATTAGTTCAAGTAGATCATTTCATTAAATTTGTTTAGGTAATGAACAACTTCAATTATATGCCTATGTTTGATAAATTTATATACCTCTCTTCTACCCAAATAGAGAAGTGACTTTTCTAAATTTAATAAAGAACTAATATATTTCTATTCATTGAATTTTGTTTGGCATAAAACAATATGTAAATGTGTCGAAAGAGTATACATAACTTTTTTAATTTAGGTTAACCAAGTTTTGTTAAAAAATTAAAGGTCAGATTAAAAAGATGAAGATGTATTGAAAAATCAAACATCACAAGTTTAAAAGGGGGTTAAATAAGTTATGCTAATAATTACTAAGTAAGTTGAAATTTAAAGGTGATAAAAATAAAATGGAAAGTTTCTTTTTGTTATTGATATGGGTTATTATGTCACTTAATAAAGTCATAATGTTTACTTATGTTTAACTACTTTGTGTTTTATTAATATTTAAAGTCATAGGGTATCAGATTATGAGATTGTATGCTTATTTTCATATGCAAAAAAGTTTTATTTTGCTCTTTGTTTTCTTATGTTTTATTTATTGTGTGTCACTAAAATTTTAAAAGATGCTATTTGTCAATTGTTTAGGTCCTTATGTGTCAAATTATGAGGCACATCGGTGCTTTTTGTATATAGAATAAGATGTGTTGTCTTTTATATTTTAATTAAATAATTCGATGTAAAACAGAAACATAAACACAAAATCGGTAGTTTTCTCTTAAGATTATGGGTGTATTTGGCAACCACCTTTTAGAGGATTATTGGAGATTCTAGGAGCTTGAGATTCTAATTTTAAGAATCTCAATCCTTTATAATTTTACAATCCTTGTTTGACATTAAAAATATAATGGGGTTTCTTTGAATGAGAATCCCTCCATTAAGAAGCTCCTCAAACTAGCTTCTTCAAAGAATACTCATCCCCTAATTATAAAATACAATATTACCCTTCTTTTCATTATTAAAAATTTAGAGTTGTATAATATCATGTACATTAATGTCATTTTACAACAATAAGCTCCAACCCCAGCTAATTTGCCAAACACATATTAACAAATAACATCTTCAGCTCCAGCCTCAAATAAAAGCTCCAACTTCTAACCTTCATCTCCAGCTCCAGCTTTATCTACATCTCCATCTAGTTCTGTCAAACACACCCTATAAGTATCATATATTTTTATCATTATTTTTTTTGCAATTTGACGATGCGTTATTATTAAGTGTGATATTTGATGATATTATACTTTCTCTGTCCCAAAAATAAGTGCACACATTTCCATTTTAGTTTGTTCCCAAATAAGTGTCCACTTTCAAAAATAGAATATTAACTCTACCATTTTACCTTCGGTATACCTTTTCCCCAAAACTAAAACTGATACATGAGAGTTTATACAAAAAGTAAGGGTAATAGTGTCATCTTCAATATCAAATAATATAATTTATTGAATTTCGTGAAAATTAAAACAAGAGACTTATTTTGAGACGAAGGGAGTAGTATCTTTTTATATGTATTTCATAAACTTTACATAAAAAATATATTACTTGACAACAAAAAATCAACATATTAGATATATGAATAGTAAGTTAAAAAAAATTACTTTAAGCATTTCTTAAATTGTTAGGAGAAATGTGCATGTTTCTATTAAGGTAAGCTATCATTAACGTTCTATTGCATATTGTACTTTTAAGGATTAACTTTCTATCAAATTATACAATACTTAACGTATAACATTACATTAGTATTTGTTTGATGAAAGAAAAAATAAAATGTTTCATTATGAATCTATTTATTATAAATAAAATAGTTGCCGTTTTACATTTGTATATAATTATCTAATTCAATACTTATAGAATTTTATTTAAACGTTAGCGTTCTTATAGAAAAACACTAATAAATGTTCAAATTATATGACATTTATATTTACATAAATTATACATACTTTTATAAATATTGAAGTTTATTTTAAAAAAAATTACTACCGCGATACGCGGGTTAAAAACGCTGGTTATCATACTAAAGGGGAGTACTATACGTACACCACATATATTACTTTTGACCATACAGTGACTTGAATTCTTTTTCCAAAAAAAAAAATCCCTTTTTATAGTGGTCCTATTTTTTTTTTCCATTTCTACACTTCAATTTACATAACCATCATCACTAAAAGTATCCACTTAACAACCATCACCACAACTGTTAACATTTAAAATTTTATGGATTACCAATATAATTAAATAAATTATAGTTATTAGTTGGACTTATTATTTGGTACCTAAATGTTAAACCAATTCTCATATAAATTTGGGACTCACTACTGACATTATTATTACAGATACAAATAATCTTTTCAAAATAAATTAAAAATATACATTGCTAATATCTTCAACTACAACAACTAGGAGCAATTTGTGTTCCAGGTAAGCTTTACTATCTTAAAATGCATCAATATGAAAATATGTTATCTTTTTTAATCACGTCTAAAAGTATATTGATAAATTCTTTTTTTTTCTTTCAAAAAGTAAACAAAAGATAGTAGATGTAAATAGAGAGACACATAGCAGCCAGTGGCCGATGGTGACTGACAATGGCAGTAGGACAGAAACGAGGGAGGCCGGTGGTAGAAGTGATTTCATTTGTAAACCCAGACACAATTTCTAAATCTCTCTGAGTTTATGATCACAACTAAAGTCCTTTTGAGAGTATATGGGGGAGGGAGGAGGAGGCGCATGTTTGAGAATAAGAGTGTGAGGAAGAGGGAGATTAGTTAAAAGATAAGAAAATAACTAGTATATATTTTTATATTTATTTATTAAGGGTATGTGCTTGAGTTTCGAAAAAGATATATAACTCATCGTGACATATACTCCTTTTATATTTGGGTTGGTGAATCATGGACTCATGCGTTCATTTTATACTTGGTTATACTTACTATCATGTAAATTTGTAAGGAAAATAAATTTTAATAATAATAATAATAATAATAATAATAATAATAATAATAATAATAATAATTTTATATTCTGCTAGTTCATCGTGATATATTATTCTTTTAAAATTGTGTTTGGTTATCTATGGACTCATGAGCTCATTGTTTTATGAAAGTCTTTTTGCTATGTTAACTTATTGTTGTATTTAATATTAAAAATGTAGTCTTTTATTAAAAAAAAATGTTTAAGATGTTTTTCTTCATTTATTTGGAGCAATATAATTTGTTTTATACAAAGAGATGTCAAATTTTTATGCAAACTACACAACTAAAGGTGAAGAATCTTACACTATCACATCACCATATTTCACCGATCAGGTAAAATATTTTCCTTTATGCTTATATTATAAATTTCTAATCTTTCAAAATCATAAATTAAAAGTTAACAAAATTTAATTAATTGTAGGGGTTCAACTATCGTGAAGAATTAACGCTTTGGGTGCAAAACATTGGACGATCTCTTGGATATGTCATTGTAGCTCAACGATCAAAGAAAGAATCAAGTGGTTTTCGTGATTCATGAATAAAGTTATGTTTACGTGTGATCGTAGTGGTGACTATATAGCTACAAGTACAAGTAGAGTTACTGGCACACAAAAATTAGTTGTCCATTCCAATTGATAGGGAAATATTTTTATGAGTATAACTGTTGGACGATAAGGGTGGTATGTGATCAACATAATGATCCACCTACACAATATCTAGAAGGGCATGCATTCGTAAGAAGATTGTCTGATGATGAATATCGTTTAGTGGATGATTTGACAAGGATGAATGTGGCGTCACGATATATCCTATCAACAATAAAACGACAATTTGAGAATAATGTGTCTGTACTAAAAGACATCTATAATGTACGCTCTAAAATGCGAATGGAGGAGCTTGCAGGAAGATCTCCGATGCAGGTTATCATGTCTCTCTTGCAGTTAAATCGCTATGTATATGAACTTTTTACGAATGATTTAAATGAGCTAGAAGCTTTATTCTTCGTTCATCCAACATCATTGGATATATGGCATGCATTCCCCCACGTTTTGCTCATAGACGCAACATACAAGACAAACAAGTACAAGATTCCGTTTGTAGAGATTGTTGGTGTAACTTCTACCAACAAGACGTTTTGCATCGTTTTTGCCTTCATAGATAAAGAAAGGGAGGTGAACTACACTTGGGTGTTAACGCGTTTAAAGTTGACACTAGAGGATTGTATGCACCCACGTGTGATAGTTACCGACAGAGAGTTGGCTCTTATAAATGCATGTCGTCAAGTTTTGCATAATGCCACACAATTGCTTTGTAGATGGCATATTGGTCAAAACAATTACAAGGAAATGTTTGTTTCTGCCTGGATTGATCAATCTCTCAATTTTGAAAATCGAACAACTAATAGAGTTGAGAGTCAACATTCCAAGTTAAAAAAGCACTTGGAATCTCCAAATTCTACTCTAGAAAAATGTGTACATTGCATTGATCAAATCGTGAAGTTGCAACTCACAACGATCCAACAAAGCTTTGAAAAAAGCAGAATCATTCACTATACAGACCACAACGTACCGTGTTTTAATCTATTACGAGGGTTGGTTTCACATAATGCACTGGATCTGATGCTAGGGGAACTTCAAAGGTCAAAAGGTCTTGAATTTGACTCTTCTAATTGTGGTTGTCAAGTTCGTCATAGTTGTGGGTTACCATATAATTGTATATTTTCATTGTACATCAATTCAGGCCAGTATATACAATTTAAGTTGATATTTTTTCTATTTTTAAAAAATCATAATTAGAAAGTTTTATGTTTCAATGTAGGTGAATGCATTTCCTTAGATTCGATTGATATCTTTTGGAGGAAGCTTGATATTTCATCGACAACATATGCCCAAGATGATGATATTTGTTGTGATGGAGAAGTAGAAGATTTTGAAGAAAACTTTAAAAAACAGTCAAAAGCTGGAAAAAGAAGCCTTCTAAAAAAGCTTAAGGACGTATTTGATGCTAGCGCAACTACCCTTAAAGAACCTATAGTCAAAAAAAAAAAAAAAAACTCGTGGACGACCAAGGAAACAACAACAAATTAGTCTGCAGCACCCATAAGCAAGATCCTTGTCATCGACATAGTTATTCAAATGCAGCAGATTTTGTTGGATCAGGTTTGAACAACCAACTAGCGAGTCATAGCTCATATGTGGTTGAAATAAATGAGGAACCAACTAGGTATAGTTCATACTTCAACTTTCAAACATGCTATTCACACCCATTAATGAGTGAGATGCCATCTATCTTTCATCCTTGTATTACCCTGCATCCAAAATGTAATGAGTGATGAAAATTGTGGATTTCGGGCGATAGCTGTTTGTCTCGGGTATGATGAAGATCGATGGCTCAACATTCAGCTTCAATTGCTTGATGAATTACGAAATGGATATCATACATACATTCATGTCTTTAACGCATGTTTAAATGAACTATATATGTCATTGTATTGCTTAGAGTCGCCTGCGCCACAAGAAAATTGGCTAATTATGCCTTCGACAATGATTCTAATTGCGAATAGGTTTGGTGTTATCGTCCATTGTATAAACATTAGGTTGTATGACTTGTTTTCCTCTTTGGAGAGGTCCAAGAGAGTTTCAACAACATCAAACTATTACAATTTCACATGTATATGATAACCACTTTGTGATGGTACAACTACAAGGAGAATATCCAATGCCTCCTATTACGCCATATTGGAGTTATTATAAATGACGGCAGCTGACTGGCAAATCATGTATGCACCACATTTAGAATTATTTACTAATAATAAGGCTTATAATTTTAAAACAGACTTTGTAGATGTAGAAGATTAGTTCTTAATGTAACTTTTATATATATATATATATATATATATCATACTTATATTATTAATATAGGAATGAAGATGTGATAATGTAAATTCAAAAGTTCAAAAAGAAAATTATATAAATAGGATTTCAGGCTAACGATTAAGAAGAAATAAAATAATTAGAAAAACATAATCATTATCTCTAATGGTGTGTAAATAACCTATAGATGGTGTATATATAGACAAACCCCATACTAAAAGTTAGATCAAGTAACATCTTCCAATCATTCCATCAAGCTATTATTATTATTATTATTACTATTACTATTACTATTACTATTACTATTACTATTACTATCATTATTATTATCATTATCATCATCTCATCATCGTCGTCGTCATCATCGTCATCGTCGTCGTCATCATCATCATCATTATCATGATTATTATTATTGTTATCATTATTATTATTATTATTATCATAATTATCATAATTATTATCATTATTAACTTTTAACTTGTAAATAATAATAAAAACATAATCATGTGCACAACTAATTAATTTAACAAAAATTTAAGAAGCATTTGGTAAAAAATATAACTTACTAAAGAACTAAAATAACTTACTAAAGAATTAAAATCGTGAGTAAATTATTATTTTTTCATCCGAAAAATGTGAGAAAATTAATTTAAGCCAAAGTTTACTGTTGGCCTAATATAAATGTAGAAAGTAAAACCATTTCGCTGATGGATGAATTGGTTTCGGGTTGTGTACTTGTGTTTATCCTAAACGTGTTGAATCATAATGTGTTAGCTAAGAGGGGAACAAGTTGAATGGGCTCAAAACCGGTTGTAGTGGCTCCAAAGTCTAATTTTTATGCATACAACCTTCAAAATCTTGTTTATTTAAAAACCATTCATATTGTAATATAATTTTGATGCATAACTTATGAATGGGTCGATTAGGGAAGCTTTTGTGATTTGACCCGATTAGGATAAAAACAAATACACAACCGATATTGGTTTACATTTGCAGGTAACTTGGTGTTCAATGTCACAAGCAGTAACTTTGGGAATGTCCCTTTGTGACGATTTTAAACTAATCATTCACTTGAGCTTCTAATTGGTAGGTTAAATACAATTTGAAAAATAAGTAACCATACTATCAAACAAGAACTTTAATTAACCACCATCGTCAAAGATGTAATACATGTTGGGGCGGAGCTAAAATGGGGGCAGCGGGGCAGCTACCTCCACAAAAATTTTGAATATGTAAAACAATAAAAAAATTTAAGGTATTAATGATATTTTTAAAATTTTGCCTCCTCAAAATTATAAAGAAGCTCAAAATAATTTTTTTTTTGCCCTTTCATATATATTTCATAGCTTCGGCCCTGAATACAATACATGTAGTAAAAATCAATCATAATCATAGGGTTGATATTTCAGTTGATATAATATAAGTACGGAGTATATAACAATCTCTTAGTTACTACTAATTCTAAATCTAAATACATACACAAATACTCGAAAATTGAAGTAGGTAATCTTTGAAACTACCAACCACTTCTAAATGGAAGATTTCACAGCTCTAAGTTCAGATAATATATATGACATTCATTGATAGTTATAACACTTGAAAGAACCTTATGTATATATATATATTAATTCTAAATAATAATTTTACGTTGTATGTACGTAATTACCTATGGATTACCCCAGTAAACAAGAATGGATATTGGATAAGCAAATGAAACAACAACTCCTGTAAATGTGTTGTAATAATCATGTACATAAAACATATATACTCTAAATCAATTGAACTTGGGCATGCATACCGGGGTTTAAAGTAAAAGAACACAATATAGTTAATAACTTAATCAAGAGAGTTCTTTAATAACACATCTTTAAAGCAAACTAATAAAAAGCATTATACTACATGATAAATTAAGGTTAAAAGAGGGAGGGTGGGTGATATGATGATGATAATAATAAGTCAGTCTTACAGCTGAAAGTTATCGAATTACAAGAACCCGACCATCCTCTAACCAAGAGTAATCCCGTCACGAGTACGCCCATGTAGCACGCAGACAACACCTTTCATTTCCTTAAGTGCGTTTGCTTGGTTTTCTGTCAAGAAGGCTAAAAAACTTGTAAGCTCATGTGACTTCCTATATTTCCAGGCACCACATTTCTCCGGATAAAAAGCATGCCAATTGTCGATGTCTTGAGTTGTCTTTAACTTAGGCTGCTTAGGAGGCCTAATCCTCACAAAAGTGGGTATTGGTTTATCAGGGGGACCCTGTGTAAATTTGTTTTAACGACGACATCGGATAACAACCAAGGATATATCATAAGCAACTTGTGAGACATCAACAAAATCCTTATATACATATATGCTTCTTAAATTAAATTCTAGATGTTTGAAAAAATTAAAAAAATTCAGAATCATAGCCTTAAAATTAAATTCCACAAAATTTATTATAAATGTAAAATGCATAATATATAGGTGATATGGCTTACATCTCTTTTGCGAGCTGATAGGCTAGTCCCTTACGAAGAAAACACGCCATCTGAGTACACAAATCCGAATTTAATTTAATCATCATCAATCAACAAATATCAATTCAAATAGTATTTGATTTTATTCAAACAGACAAACAAACAAAGTGATTATTATATTTATCGACTACAAACAGATCGGGGCAAACAGGAGCATACCAGATTCCGTATATGAGGACCTCGTCGAGAAAGAGCTACAATTACAAACAAAACCAAACAAACAAAGCGGTAGTTTCTATTTATTTCACGAAAAGTCATTGGACTCGGCGCAGTCAGAATTGGGCTTGGGCTTGAAACTTCTCTAAACATCTAGACCGCCACCTATTTTAGAGGTGAACAAAAATCGGGGTTTAGCCCAGCCTGACCTGAACCCGAAACCCGGTCCGGTTTTAATCCGGGTTCAACCCGATTTCTAATTCTAAAAACCCAACCCGGTTATGTACCCGACGGGTACTTATAAAACCCGAACCAGGGGGTCTACCCGGATTTGACCGGGTCGGTTTTCGGATTTGACTCGGGTAGAGTTTTAAAAACCGGTTTTTTTTGTTCACCACTACCTATCTATATCTACTAAATAGTTTTTTAGGTCCGTGCTAAGCACGGGCAATGATGGCTCATGTTTATTGTTCAAGATGGACAATGTGTTTTCTCGGGGAAAGTGTGAAACTTGTGTATGTGTGTATTAGCATGAAATAATTAATAACATACTGTTACGGTAAATTATGAGTTCATGACCATTGTATGTTCTTCGTACATGCTATTGCTTCAAGGATACCGAACTTGGATGTAATAAAGTTTAGGAAAATACTATTACGTATAACAAACTTTCAAATATATCTGTAAAGGTAATGTCAATTGATGATCAATCATACATGATAAAATACTAATTGGATAATAACATATCACTATTTACCTCAAATGACTATAAAATGGAACACGCTACTCTGTACACAATTTAACTTTTTGCAAAAGATAAAATCAAATGTTGAAGGCTTGGGAATCTCCAAACGAGACTCAAGTTCAATCCCCATTAGTTACAACTTTAGGGTCAACCATCAGTCGCGTAGCCCAATTTGTTTTGGAGAGGAGGAATTTGCAAGAAAATGGTCATGCTCCCCATAATGGGTTGACACTTTTCCTTAGCGGGCTGTTGGGTCAGTCTGGAGCGTATGCTCAACATTGTCTTCCACATATTGTCCTTGAGACGGGGCGGGATGGGTAGACTGATCATCATTGCCGATTATCAACCATTTACAAGAAAACCAAATGTTGAAGTATCTTTATCTATACAAATCAATCTTTAGTTTATTAAATTAGACTAGGTGAAAGACCCGCGACAGCGCGGGTTTGTTAAATTATTATGTGTAATCTCGTTTGTTGTTTTTGTAACCACGATTCAATTAGTTGCATTATATAAGTTCAAATAAAATGAAAGAAAAGCTACATAAGCTAAAGTTATTTAATGTTTAGTATCGATAGCTGAAAGTAAATGAATCATATGCGTTGTAAAAGTTGCAACCGGGTGGGAGAGAGATGGTTCTCTTTTTGCATGACGTTTTAATATTTAACCAATCAATATGATATAATAATCAGCGTCAAAAGATGTAATTAAATTAATTAGAATCTAATGAATTTTAAAGAAACGAAAACGTTACCCGAATGAATTGATGAAAAAACAGATTGATTCAAAGTCTTGAATTAAATTAAAATCTTTTAAGATATGGGAGTCTTTGATGTTCTTAGAAGTCTATCATATATATATTAACTTAAAGGATTCGAAAAACACTTGAAGATATTTTTAAAATTTGAAGAATTAAATTTTTGTTTACTAAATTTGACTGTCTTGTTTCATAATATATTTTTTGGCCCATTTTCAAATAATAATTGGACCTTTCACTGTTATTATAATGGTCTTATTAGCCTGTATAGGTTAAGATGTAATGATACATTATTATTTTTTTAAAAAGATGGGTTTAATGAAATGAATGTGAGCATCAAAGTTTAATATTAATATTGAACAACAAAATTAGTAAATTGCAAAAGTAGAAAAAACTATAATTTTTTTTGTCCATTTTCAGATAATAATTGGACATTTTCATGTTATCATGATGGTCTTATTGGCCCGTATAGGTTAAGATGTATTGACAATACATTTTTAAAAATGATGGTTTAATGAAATGAATGTGGGCATCAAAATTTAATATTAATATTGAACAACAAAATTAATAAATTGTAAAAATATGGAAAACTATAAAATAGATATAATATTACTTGAGATACATAAATAATAACTCAAGGATTTGGAAAGCACTTGAGGAATTAAATGTATGTTCACTAAATTTGACTGCGTGTTTTATTTAATTAATAATTAAAATAATACTTATTTTGTAATTGATATATTGATTGGGTGAGAAAAGTGTAGTTATGATAATTTAATATACACAATTAGATCTTAAGAAAGGAACTCATCGAAGGGTTCAAAATCCTCCATGTTATTCTGTTATATATATATATAAAGAAAAAAAGATGGGTTTAATAAAATGAATGTGGACATCAAAGTTTAATATTAATATTGAACAACAAAATTAGTAAATTGCAAAAGTAGAAAAAACTATAATTTTTTTTGTCCATTTTCAGATGATAATTGGACCTTTTCATGTTATTATAATGGTCTTATTGGCCCGTATAGGTTAAGATGTATTGATAATACATTTTTAAAAAAGATGAGTTTAATGAAATGAATGTGGGCATCAAAGTTTAATATTAATATTAAACAACAAAATTAAAAAATTGTAAAAGTATGGAAAACTATAAAATATATATATTATTACTTGAGATACATAAATAATAACTCAAGGATTTGGAAAGCACATTGAGGAATTAAATTTATGTTCACTAAATTTGACTGTGTTGTTTTATATTAATTAATAATTAAAATAATACTTATTTTGTAATTGATATATTGATTGGGTGAGGAAAGTGTAGTTATGATAATTTAATATACACCATTAGATCTTAAAGGAGGAACTCATCGAAGAGTCAAAAATCCTCTATGGTTAATGTTTTATATATATATAAAGATATTAAAAAAATTGCATCGAAATTTAATAGCCATTACCTATGAGTGTGTACGTGAGTCTGATAATAATAACTAAATAATAAAATATATTAAATTAATTTAGTTATATATAGGATCAGATTAGGATTTTTCTAACGAGATTTTTTAGGTAGATAAATGAATTTGATTGGTTAATTGAATCTTTATACAAATATAGGATTTTGATTGGTAAATAGGTCTCAATTATAACAAAAATTTTCATAGGACAAGTTTTTTTATTTATTTTTTGAACGGCTAAGTATATTATATAAAAACGTCTAATAACAAGGCGTTAAATAGACCCCATTGTACAAACACCAAACGATATACGATGAACCAAAACCGAACTGAGAGGATGCTAAAAAGGATGAAAAAAACCTGGAATTACCAGGAAAAAATCCCGAGATAGGGGCAGAACCACCGGTTTTCACCCTAACTCGTTTTTTATAGCATCCGGTGTGGACTTGGTTCAAGGATATCACAATTACACCAACTATATTGCTTTACAATCAAGTACATAAAAAAAACAACTCTATTGATTTTCTTTTATTAATATTCAGATAATTAGATAATGATCAGTGTAATGAAATTTAATAAGGTAAACACTCCTTCAACCCATTCAACTATTTAAGTCAGTCCTACTACACAAACCTACACCATTTTCATTCACACCTGCCATCTTCTTTAAAAAGACAAGTACTCGTATTTTAAATGCTAAAAAACCTAAAATTCATGTTCGTCAAGAATTAGAGTGAGGACATAATGATATAAAACAAAATGACTTACCAGTTACCCCTATATATACTGCTATGGCACCTTCCCTATACAAAGAACATTAATGGTTACTAATTAGAATAATCCGATATGTTTGAAAATTAGATTATCTGATTTTATTTAAATTCCTATATGACTTAAAGATAAGAACTTGAAGTACGTACGTGGTTGATGACTCGATGCAATTAACTTTCATGTTTAATTTCTGTGAATTTTATAGTAGTAATACGATCCCACCATTTTTTCTAATGAAGTTTACCTCCGATGGTACTTCAATAATAAACAATTAAAAAACTATATTAACATTAATAAACTACTAGTGATTCTATAGAATCTCAAATATTACTTCAATATATATGTACGTTACATCAACCATTGACTAAAATATTAAGTTCACACTGCTATTTACAAACACAATTTCTTCAAGAACACAAATACGGAGTAATTAGCTACAACCCGACGTAAGAGAATACAATTTGGCCAAAATATATATTACTACCTTCAACTTGGATGACTAGGTTTTTTAGTACCCTGTATTATTTATGGTATAGCTTTGTACCCTGAACTTGGCAACATGGTTACCGTACTACCCTGACTCAGTTGACTCGAAACATGTGCTTGTCATGTGACTTTTCTTTGTTAAATAAACTAACAGCGTTTAAGTTTTGAAGCATATTTTCTGTGTTATTGGGTTTAAAGAATATTTTTTTTATATCATCACAATCAATTGCACCAAGTATTACTATTAGATGTTACAATTAGATGATAGCACGAAATTATGAATTATGAATAATATTCCGTAGTAATTATAGACATTAGTGGTTGGTTTTCAACTTTCAGTTTTCACATAATATACATCTTATCCTGGTTTAACAAAAAGAGAATTTTGTTCTACTCGTCACATTCATATGACCTCAATTTGAGCACAAAGACTATGAACATGAATTTAGAAGCAAAACTTAAATTCTTAAAAATTCTTTCCACGAGGTTTTTATAAAACTTTGATGCAAGAATTGAATTCTCAACAATTCTTCGTATTCAGCCCTTTTCTACAATCCATTCACTATGTTCTACAGTCAAGTTCGGACCCAATCAAATTTGATGTGGGGAAGAAGATGAATAGTGTATACTATAAATAAGATAAAATTAAGTTGCAGTGCACTGTAAATAAATAAAATAAAATGGATAAAAGATATATATAAAAAAAGAAGTGTATAAAGTGTATGCTTCAAACCTAACCCTCACAAACGCCCGTTAGTTTTTTTTAACATAAAAAATCACATGATAAGCACATGCCCCGAGTTAACTTAGTCAGTGTAGTAGGGTGATCATTTTGCCGAGTTCAGGGTACTAAGCTATATCATAAATAATTCAGGGTACTAAAAACCCTAGTTATCCAAGTTGAGGGTAGTAATATACATTTTGAACATTTTTATAGGATTATCATTAATTGTACACAGTTATTTCAATCACCGATTACAAATAGATGCTAACTTAATGTCAATGGACTAACCAAAACAATCTATCTACCAGTCTTTCTATTTTTTTTATATATAACTAGGTATTTAGCCCGTACGATGCACGACCATTAAAAATAAAATTATATTAATTTGTAAGTTTAATGTTGTAAATTTAAAAAATGCAATTATCATTGACAATAAAAATGATTAGTAACATAAATCAAACTATAATGGATGAATTTGTATTTATTTTTTATACATCCTGTATAAAGTAGTTTGTTCCTTTCATAAGAGTAGTTAGATTTTAGGCTTCTGTCTACTTCTCACGGTAATATCATCACTTACAAAATTATGTTAAAATACATGTGTTGGGCCATTGTGATACATGACATTTAAAATAAAATACAATTAATCATACATTTTTTAGGTTTTTAATTGTATAATTATTGTTGAAAGTTGAGAATTTATTATTGAAACACAATAGTAACATATACTAAAATACACAATCAATTTCATATATATTATTAAAACTAATTTTCTTAAAACATGATAGTTGATGATGATAATATTAGGTACTTGCAATGTGTGAGATGTACAAATTTAAAAAGTTTTTATAGTAAATTATAATAACATTGAATTGTGAATCTTTAGAAAATAGAACGTAGCAGTTTGTTAATGAATTTAAATTTTTGTAAGTTTTTTAAGATGAGAGTGTTAGTAATTATGAATTTTTAAGAAAAATTAAATTGATGATTTGGAATGATTAGAATGGATTTAGTAAAAGGTAATGAGATGATGTGAAATGGCTAAGAAACAAATTAAAAAGTTTTTTAATAAATTATAATAACATATTATGACTCTTTAGAAAATAAAACGTAGTAGTTTGTTAATGAATTTAAATTTTTGTAATTTTTTAAGATGAAAGTGTTAGTAATTATGAATTTTTATTGAAAACTTAAATTGATGATTTTGTATGATTATGAGGCTTTTAGAAAAAAGGTAATGAGATGATGTGACATGGATAAAAAATAAGAAGGATTTTATGAATTTTTAAGGAAATATTAAATTGATGATTTGGCATGATTAGGAGGGTTTAAAAATAAGGTAATGATATGATGTGACATGGTTAAAAAGCAAGGAAAAATTTATGTTATATATATATATATAAGAAAAATTATGAAAGAATAATTGCCGTTAGATGGATAAATCTAGTCATTAATAAATATATTGACATACTTAATCCTATTTTTTGTGTGATTAAAGACTAATATGCCCTTCTATATTTATAATATACTTATTTTTTTATAATTGTAAGTTACTCCTCCAAATATTTTATTAAAAAATTAATTTAATAACCACTTCATTATTTCTTTTATAATTCAGAATCTTCCTACAATAAATTTAGATTCTAGATAGGTGAATCAGTATAATCATTACAGATTATGTCCCAAAGACGAACAACTTGTATTAAATCGAATGAAAAACAAATCAAGTTTCAGATTATACCAATACATAAAAATCTTTCATATGTGTAACCAACCCTATACTACTAGCAATGAAAAAGTTAAAGATGATGTGGTACTTCTACGGAAGAGCTTTCTGTAGACAGAATTGTCTCCGGCAGATGGATCAACTCGTGAACGTGTTAGGCAACTTCAGATTATCTTGTTGAATTATGGCCTTTTCGTAGAGATTTTGTAGAGATTTCGAGTTCACTTCACTTTCATCTCTTGATTTATCTAGGGGGCCTGTACGTCCAGCTTCTTCGGATTCCTTATCACACTGATGCATTTCTTCTTCTGATGCAGACTAATCGCTATCACTCGACAAATATGGTAAGATTATTGGCGTTTCGTCTATAACAGGGAACCATCTCCTTACATCCGGTACATGTACTATATCATCTGGCTGCATATATAAAGATACCGACTTTAAGTTAAATGCAGTATTGTTGATCATGGATGAAATTGTTTTTAGTATGAGTATTATTACCATTTTGATTGTATTCATTAGTGATAGCTCCTTGACTATTTTCTTTTCAGGACCTAACACCTTGACTGTAGGATCTCGTAATCAATTCTGTCAACTGGATCCTCGATCTGCACATCAATGCAGAAAAGAAAGATAAGCCCATGAATAAGATAATCTGCAGCATGAAGGGGAAAATAAATAAATAAAAACTAAAATGAAAGATAACATGTATCCAAGCTCTAGAGTCACATTATTCAGTGTGTTAGAGTACTCAAAGGTCAAGAAAGGTATGAACCAGAAACAAGAGATGGTTGACAAGATGCAGAAAGAAAAAGATCTTGAACTAGAAACAGGAGATCGGGATAGCATATTGCTCCATTTTGTTACTTCTTGTCTTGGGAGAGAAAAAGATCTTAATTCTTGAAGAAATGCAAAAGAAATTAGTAATGGTGTGAAAATTTGTAACGATGATATAGTATAACATGTATATGTATATATCGGTAGGTTTCAAATAACAACAATGGACAGGAATATCCGGTCGCAACCGACTTGGGAACATACACTTACGCCCCTGTAACATATTGCTTGATTCATTATTAGTCCATTTCCTTGTAATTGGTTCTCCTACCAAATAGAAATCTAAAGATAAGCTGAATCAAAACTCAAAGTTTAATTATGTTGTTTTGAAAATTGGATTGTACTATTTATAAAGGGGATAAATTCATGAGAATGCAATCAATAACAAACTGAAAACCCTTAAAAGGGTTTGTCGAATATCAAACTAGAGGAGGAACACATTGGTTTTGCGTTTTTCTCTAATTTTTGCTCAAGTATTTTACTTCATTTCATCAATATATTCAACACTTATCACAAGAATTTGCATATATTGATTATGAGGTTATAAAGATGGTACCTAAGCTGCTCCCACCACGCTTCCTCTTATCATTTTCTCCCATGACTACACTGATCTTGTTTTTATCCAATTTTGACCCATTTAAAGACTACGCGATATCAATCGCATGCCGAGATCGTAGTATATAAAGCCATACCTAACACATAACCCAGAAGTATCCCTAACAATATGAACTTTTTCACTTCTGGCTATCCACACTTTTTGAAGTGACGGTCAATCTACATAAAATATAATTATCCGTGGTCAACCTAAAACATAATAAACAGTACAATAATAATAAACTCATGCAAATACATACTTGCATATTGTTACAGTTTCGGGTCAATCCTTTAACAATGACAAATAGTGGCTTAACAACAATGTTACTGGCATCATCACTTATCATCTTCAATTTCAAATTAGAATCAAAAAATCTATTTCCATTCAACAACAACCCCTATATATACAAGATATTAAAACTCGGAAAATAAATTAAGAAAAATTAACATTTGCAAATCATTTAAAGGTATTTACATTGATTGTAACATCAACACTTTAAAAATAGACCTTATCAGACCCTTGAAAGATATCATTCTTCATGTCAAATTCAACTCTAACTCTTCCGATTTTTTTTTTGAAAAATCCACACCTGCAAGTTATATTATCACCACAATATTAAAAGGTACATATAATATAAAACAATTGACATGCTATTAACAGCTTTAACTTACAAAATTTTTTCATTATCATGATAGTTAAAATTACTTACTAACAAAACTTTTGAATCATTAACATTTCCCTCCATTCAAAGCATTATCAGTACTAATAACAAGTTAATTAATAAGCAATTAAAAATGTCCTACAAGTAAAACATGTTTAATGAACATTTACCAGTAGCACTAACACTAACAATTATAGAAACACAAATTTTGCAACACTCACTACAAAACCTAACCGCTCCAATATAACGGAAACACAAATTTTGCAACACTCACTTCAAACCCTAACTGCTCTGTAATTTTGCAAAAACATGACATTGATAAAATTTAAATTGAGACGAGGTGAAATTCAAATCAAATAATGTAATTACAAGTTGAATCACAATTAATGAGTAACAATAGTTACTTAACCAGAAGAGTAATTGCTTAATCATGAATGATTAAAACATCAAAAATCATAAGAAAATACCATCAAACACTTAATTACCCACTAATTATCAAATTGATTTTGTAATTGCGACTTTCAGAAATGATAGAATAAAAATGAGAAAACAGAAGAATAATTGCTTAATCAGGCATGATTAAAAATATCATAAATCGTAAAAATCATCAAACACTATTTAACCTCTCATTATCGAATTGAATTTGTAATTGGTAATTTTCAAAAACAATTAAAAAATTACGAACTCAAAAGCACAATTGCTTAATTAGACATGATTAAAACATCATAATTCGTAAAAAGACATCATCAAACAATTCAATGACCACTAACTATCAAATATATTTTGTAATTGCGATTTTCAGAAACGATAAAATAAAAATAAAAAACAGAAGAAAAATTGCATAATTAGGCATGATTAAAACATCATAATTCGTAAAAAGATATCATCAAACACTTAAATGACCACTAATTACCAAAAATATTTTGTAATTGCAAACAAGGAGATAAATAAGAATCGTACGGTTTTCTTCCACGTGATTCTTGCGATTGAAAAACAATCAGGTTATCAGGACGTAGTAATGAGATCTAATGATGAAAATGAACTAGAAATGATAGTGAGAGATCTAATGATGAAATGAACTAGAAATGAAAGTGAGATTCAACTGGCAACACAAAAAGGATGCAAGAGAAATTCCCGTCAAAAACAAGCATATGTATCTGTATGTGAAAGAATAATAAAGGAGGAAATGAAATATGATGTGTTTGGCGCGTATATGGCATGCTTAAGGTATGTACGGTGTGCTTAAGGTGTTACGGTGTGCTTAAGGTGTTGTAAGGTAAATTGACTAATTAAATAAAAAAAATTTATAACAAAATCAATATTTATATACTCATCACTGCACATCACATATGTATATACGATGATTTGTACAAAGGCTAGAGGAAAAAATTAGATATCAGAGTATACTTATAACACGATTATGAACCTAATAAAAAGAAAAGTAACAAAGTAATTTGCATACATATGTCAATAGATGAACATGTGTATAAGTGTATTTATAACAAAATCATCATATGTATTCATATACTTTTCACATAGCATATATACACATATATGTCATTAGATGTACATGTGTATAAGTGTATTTATAACAAAATCACCAAATGTATTCATACTTTTCACATAGCATATATACATATTCCTTTGTAGACAGGCTAAGACATGTACGTTGGTATATGTTAGTTATTCTATATAATACATATATACTTTTGAAAATTCATATACATTAACATTATATAAATAATTAATCACCTTATAAACACAATATCGATAGTGTTCTCTTAAGATTAAAAGTATCATATCTTTTTATCATATATTTTTTTTGCAATTTCACAATGTGTTGTTATTAAGAGTGATATTTGATAATATTATACTTTCTCTGTCCCAAAATAAGTGTACACCTTTTCATTTTAGTTTGTCCAAAAATAAGTGTTGAGTTGTCCAATTTTCAAAAATAGTTAACTTTACCATGTTACCTTCACTATACCTTTTCCCAAAACTGATACATGGGAGTCTGCGCAAAAAGTAATGGTAATAGTGTCGTTTTCATTACCAGTCAATATAATTTTTTAAGTTTCGTGAAAACTAAAATATGAAAAAAAATTTAGATGGAGGGAGTAGTATCTTTTTATCTGTATTTCATAAATAATATATTAATAGACAACGAAAAATCAACATATTAAATATATGAACAGTAAGTTTAAAAAAAAAAAACAAAATTTACTTTAAGCATTTCTTAAAATGTTAGGAGAAATGTGCATGTTTCTATTAAGGTAAGCTATCATTAATGTTCTATTGCATATTGTACCTTTTAAGGATTAACTTTCTATCAAGTTATACAATACTTAACGTATAATATTATGTTAGTATTTGTTTGATGAAAGAAAAAAATAAAATGTGTCATTGTGAATCTATTTACTATATTTAAGATAATTGCCGTTTTAAATCTGTGTATAGTTATCTAATTCAGTATTTATAGAAATTTATTTAAAAGTTAGCGTTTTAATATATACTAGATCATAACCCGCGAATTCGCGGGCTAGTACGTGATTTAAATACAAAAGTTAAGTTATATTAGATTTATATAATAAAAAATTGAATGTACAGAAATTTTCAAATATAACAGAGTCTCTCTTATTCGTATAAGGACTAATGAAGATCTTTATACATGAGCTCCCTTGCTCTTACTCTTCCCATGCTATTACAAAATGTGTATATCTATTGATGTATGTGTTTTAAGTCTATCAATTATAATGAAATCATAGTAATTGAAACGTATCTTTTTCACTAATAATGTTACCTCACATATTGTAAATATCCAAGAACATATATTAATTAATAGGTATTACGTATTTTCTCTATCTATTTGAAAATTGTGTTAAACTTACATTGTAATAAATTGCTTGTGTACATTGTAATAGATGATTGTTGATTCGTAACACGTTCATATATACGTTTAAAATAAAATATTTTTTCATTTTAAATAACCGTCAATTAGTGATGTCTATTTAGCATATGAAGCAAATAGAAAAATACAATTTGAATGCTATGACTATATATGCACAAGGGGAATTGCCTTAATATAGCAAACAACCTGTGATCAAAAGAATGTTCAATTTTTATCATCTAGAATGGCCTCCATTAATCAATTATTAGTGACGTGTATGTATTTTTATATCATGCATGTGAACATAATTATATTGCGATATATATGTACGTTCGGATTTAAAGATTTTTGCATGTATGAATCTAGCTTGTTTTAAAACATAATATAAGATAAAGCACGCATTAACAATTTGAAATATAAACAAACATAAAGTCCAATTGATTTATGTGATTAATCTGCCGAGTAATGATATATTCCATTCAGTACAAGCTACTCAATATTGTTATTGGCAACACATAGGGTGATTATCATCAACATGTCAATTTCATAACCAATAAAAAGGTTTTTTTAATTGCAACATACTGATAATTTATAACTAAGAGGTGAGCCAAATGTTGCCCACTATAAGCCTCTTTTGCTATTTTACAGTAAGAAATTGATACATACCAAGATCATTTTTTTAGTCCCTTTGCTATGTTATGCTTCTATTGTAAGAGAAAAAAAGTTCGTCTAATTCTAAAAGAAAACAATTCATATGATGATCTAAGTATAATGATGTATTATATACATGGTAATATCATAAGACATAATGACATATAATAATAGTTGATTAGAACATAAAATTGACTTGTACAAATTTGGGAAATTAAATCTGCATGAATGAATTGTAAATTGTTCCAATGATAATGAAAAACATTGTTGATGTTGAAGTAACTTTAGAGAATTAGAATTTATTTAATTTATAAGTAGATGCGGGTTAAACTAATAAGTAATTCAAAACCATGTCACTTAAACCGTTCATGTTACCACCTCTGACTACCTAAATGTTTATCGTAGTGCCTCGATCTTATTTCTAAGTGAAGCAGCATAACATAAACTTCACCTTGTATACAATTACCAAGTTCAAATAACCATATTACGCTTGTTTAATTCCCACCTTGTGCAAATTAGTAGGTCTACAAAGGCAAATAGTACCAAGTTGAAGCCAAGCTCATCGATGAGCTTGATGCCTTTTTTGTGCTAACTATGATAATAAATGCATATCAATCAAAAGATTAACATTTAGTACCCCGAAATTTCTAAGGCTTACACTATATAAAATAAATAAAACATCGTCATTTCCTAGCACAGTTGGCGCACCGCTATTCTTTGTGGTGCAACATAATTAGTTGTTTGGTCTTGCATAACACAATATGTTAGTAGGTTGCAGCAAACAAATACATCAATAGTTCGCGCTGCAACACAACAGTCAAGATGAAATTCTTAATGCTTCATAACTGAAAACAACACATATAGTTTTTGTAGGATATTAATAGGCCAAAATTAAAACTAATACTCTCAACAAGCAACTACATGCTTATGTTAGCAGTCACACCTAAAACTAACTGAAATAAAATCATGGTGCATAAGCTTTGTTGAGTCATAATGATTGATTTTCTTTAAAAATCTACATAAATGTCTATACTATCCATGACATAAAAGCATGTCAAAACAACCACATTACTTAGATTATCAAATAACACAATAATCAAAATTAAGGAAATAATTTTTTTGTTGCAAGTCTTAAAGAAAAAAGCATACTGGAACAACGAAAACTCATTAACCTATTGAAGTCGAACATAAATATCGAGTAGTTTAGTTTCACTAAAATTGCTACCTATTTCATATCTAGATAACTATAACGAACAAACTTGTAGTGGATCAAATCTGATCATTAGGAGAAAACATGTTTCTGATAGTCAAGGATGGGATAGAGAAGACAAAGAAGAGTATATCATTTTAGCGACCACCTGAACAAATCTTTATTTGCTAATCACATTCTTTAACATCCATATGTCACATTATAATACAGCAATATTGCTTTTGTAATCCCATTCAATGCATTACCCGTTAACCAGCCCATCGGCCCATATTGCCGCATGTAGTTGTCACACATGCAAAGAACGAATCCAAGAGAATTACAGACTATATATATATATATATATATATGTTTAGTGATGGATTCTTTACCGTTGACGAAACATATAATCAGTGACAGATCCACGAACTTGTGGGTGGGGGGTGGGGGTGGGGGGTGCAAACAGACAAACAACTGTCGAAAAAGAAAGCAAAAAGCTGCATATTAACTGCAACAGGACAGTTTACTAACAGCTCCTAAAAAGCAATAAAACATCACCATTATGGAACCAACAACAATGCAAAAATGTAGTGTAACATAATCGTTACATCGTAAATGATCTTTCTATAGAGTAGTTTCTAATATATCTAATGTTTGGGCTGCCTAGCTGTTGCACATCACCACAATAAGTTGGTTTGCATAATGCAACACTTAGAAGTTAAGCATTTCCAAAGATTTTACCTAAATCACTCGTTACTAATTAAATCTTTCTATGGAATAGAGTTTTTCTCAACCAGTGCCCAATATATCTAAGCAAAAGTATAATTAACAGTGTAGCAAAAAGATTTTAGCAAACATGCAATGGTTAAATTTATTACTTCGTATAATCATTTTAGTTTATAGCAATATACACCATTGCACCAAACGTCACCTAATGAGGTTAATAAACTTGAGTATAGATCAAGTCCATAAGCCTTCATCATTAGACCCATAGAAATATATTAATACCTGATCCGTGAGTTCAATTAACACATGCAGTCGAAAATCCTTTGGCCTTTGTCTTTTTAGATGAGCTTTCTCCAATACCCAGGCTAGATCAGTAGAGTTCATGGTAAATTCACGATAATTAGACATAATGGCCAGCCCCTGAACTGACTTTTGTGTTACTGTATATACTGGAACATAAAAAGAACATAAAAAGGTAAACAAAAATTTTAAGGTGTATATCAGTATGAAAATGAATTGCAATTGAAACCACAACCCACAACTCCCAAATGGCTAAATTAGAGTTTGATTTTCAACTTTTATGCTATAAAGGCCACTTTAAGAATTTGGTAATAAACATCTACAGTAAAACTACTCCAAAACTATATATTTCACTCTCGGAGGTCATATGCCCTTCCATTAATTGTGTAAACTACTCCAAACCTGATTTGACCGGTAACCTAACATGCACATTTTGCCAAAATAAGTTAAATGGGCAAAATGGACGAAAGAGTGCGGGCACCGTCAATATCATTCGTTTTGAACCCCTCCCAACCTATTTTCCACAGCTAAATATGGTACTAATTCTGCTGATATAAGTGACATTAATTAGTGGAAAAACATACTAGTCATCAAATATCCCGGTGCATCATAACCATAAATTCCCATCACATGAGTAGAATCATGAGTATTATCCCATTCTGGACCATATTTAGCAAGTCCAAAATCAGATGGCTTTGCGTTGTAATTCTAAAACAAAAAATAAGTTGAGGTCAATAAGAGTACTATCATTAACATAATGTCAAAGCCACAGACTGCATCTAGTGAAATGTTTGGAATCTTAGAATCTCAGATAAATCACAAGCCTTTCAACTTCCTCATGAAGAAAAGCAAGACCCTTTGCAGCACCAAGAACAATTTTCATTCTAGTCGCCCAAGGTAGCAGCAAGGTCCCTGTAAACATATTATGGCAAATTGCAATAAACGACAAAGCTATTTTCACTTCATTTCTAATTTGGTAACTTGACTTTAGAAACAGCTACTACAACCATATAACTTTAGATTCTTGTTGTAATAATATCATTCTTGTTGTAATGATAATTAACACGTATAATATGCAAGGTTATATTAAATAGGAAAAAGTTGTTTCTGGGGCTAACCCAACCCGCTCATCTGGCCACCTTTGCTCATAATAGAACAATGTACCAAAAATATGTAGACATAAAAGGTTAGAAGTGTAAGATATAAAAAGATACACATTGTAGTAGATACCATCAAGATAGTTAAAGTAGGAAACCTGTAAGGATAAAAATCTTCATTTCCATCATCAACCGAGTCGTAGCTTGCACTTTCTTAGCCCATGTTTTCTCAAATAACCCTTGTCTTAATATAGCTTCTTCCAATTCTCTCTAAGCTCCAGATAAAGTACCATGTATTTCTTGCAACCAAGGATCATGTTCCCTATAACATCGATAAATAAGCAAACACACTTTAACTTAACTCATAAATTATAACACATAAGGTGCTACCAATAAAAAGGTCCATGTGCACAAAATTCGATCCTGCTTATCCCGTAGTGTATATATACTACTTCCAAACAGTCTCAAGTGTGTAAATCTCAGTTTTTCATGAGATATTTTTACTAACATAACATCCAAATAAGGTACCACACCATCCAAACCGGCACCATGTCAATAGAAATAAGTAAACTCAGATAGTAAATATTATTAAAAGGAATGCAAGTATCGAAATGTCATCATCGATGGTCTTTAGAATCCCAGCTACATACAACTTTTAACCAAGCCATCTTACTTCCTGCAAATTATATAAGTAATGAAAAAGTGTATTTTGTCTTTACAGTTTATAGGATGTATCATCAAACTTGCATCTACATATTCCAATCAAACATATTGGCCTAATTTTTTTTAAAAAGCATAACTCCGATATCCTTAATCTATGAAGAGAATGGAAATGATATATCATGTAATCACCTAATAAATTACTGGTGATCCCTTTTGAGTTCCATTACCACCAATTATATAAACCTTAAACATAAAACACTGAATAAAAGCCATACACACAATCAGGAAGAAAACCATAAAATGAACATAAACATCATATATACACAACATTGTCATATTAAACATCTGAACCTTAGTCTATTTGACTCAAATACCCTCCCATTTGGCTACCACTACCTATAATCAAAGATTCTTTTTTTTAACAGGGGGCATATATAGCAATGGAATAGGAAATCTTCAATCATATTGAAGGTAGCAGACTTTACTCAGTTAACTCTCCTTCCAACTGGATATATGATGCAAAATCAAGAAAACTTATTATAGTTAAAAAATAAACTATACATTTAATCATGTTAGTTTTTGCACCAAAATCAACCGCATGTAATCCAGTTAGTTTTTTGCAGCAGCTTCAATTGGGTAGATAACCTTCCAATCATCAACAGAAAGTTGAGTTGCACTTCTTCGGTTAATATTTAAAGCAACTCAACAATTTACAAAAATTATGTATATGACTCAACATAAATCAAGCAAATAGAACTCAATCAACACATAACATATAAAAACCTATATTCAGATTTCCCCTGTTTTTGAAAATCAAGACAACTGAAGAGAGGAACCATAAAAATTAGAATTGATGGCAAATTATACAAACCTATTAGGTGGTGGCTTGAAGAATGAAAGAATCATGTTATGTTTTATACAACATTACAAAACATAAATTAAATTGAAGAAAATGTAAACGATTTAATCGATCTAGAGTGCAAATTCACGTCACGAAATTGAAAGATAATAAAAAGTAGGGCAAATAAAATCAAATTCACCTAAAAGTGAGAAAATTACTCGACATGATATGCATCTTTACAACATCACAGATTTGTTTACACCAATAAACGAAATAAGAGAAGATGTACAATCGAGAAACAACCTTATTCTCTCTAGATCTTTGATGAACTCCCGAGCAAATCCACGATAAGCATTTGGTAAATATATACCTGCAATCACCAAACAAAGATCTTAAGAAAAATGATGAAATTTGTGTATTATCTTCGTCCTGTTTTCATTCTAATATGTTCAGCATATCCCATCAGAAACATTGTTACGAACACGAAATATTCAATATTAAAAGCTGTTTCAACTTCATATCCCGTATAAAGTTAGTTGATGTCGTATGTAAATAGATAAAAAGACCAACCAATAGGTATCTAATAAACTTACATTCAGTTGAAAAGTAGTCCAAATTCTTAAGTAACAGCTTAAAATGATTTCAGGTAAAATGGGTCAAAATGGTTCCAGGTAATTAATAAATGATTACCATGTTGAAATTGAACATATTCGACCTGAAAGTAAGAAAATACTACCAAATTTGACCCGATTTAAATGAATGACTTGAAGTTGCCACCTGTGTTCAAAAGTTAAAATTCTCTCACAAGTTGAGTGTTACCACCTCAATAGTTGGAAAAACGTTCAGCACTTCCACTGGTGGCAACTTCAAGTCATTCAGCAATCCTAATTTTAGCACTTCTCAGCCAATATCTTAAATAAAATTGCTTCTTACGTTCTAGATCTTCACCATTATTCTCTTTATCATCTTTCAATGGATCTGTTCCTACTTACAACAAATACAACAATCTAAAATAAGCAATCCTCGATAAGCTTCTATGTAAAACATTGTTAAGAGACCACTTACCTGCTTCTTTTTCTTCTATTCAACCCAGTAAACGTAAATTCAAGAACCTTAGATAACTACATATAAATTAACCCCTGATTTTAAAAACGTAATGTGTGTGTGTGAGCACACATGAATGCAACTATAGGTAACTTCAATTGCTAAATTGATTCAAAAGGGTCATCTAATAAGCTTTTGGTCTACTCAGCCAATTGTTCCACTGAACCATCAGCTCAATTATGGATAACAACCTTCTATATCTTCTTCTTTTTCGGAGGATCAAAGGGAGCAAGCTTTAATGATTATATAGTATACAATAAAGACCACTGATCCTCATTAACCCTTTATTGTTTACATCATGTTACCACATCATTAAACAATAAATCTTTAAATGTTCCAAAGAATCTTTGATGATTATATAGTATACAAGGTAGACCACCGATCCTCATTAACTTATCATTAATTACTTCAATATAAACTAAACTTAATATATCATACATTCATATACCATAGTGTAAACAAAAACAAAGTACATACAAGCAAATATACCGTGCCATTTTTTTTCAAATCTGAAGATTTTTATATGCATAAATAGTACATATATGTACGCACACATAAAAATAGTAGTAACAAACATTATTTAATACTAATACACTCATTAAGTAATTACATAATATAAACCCTAATTCGAACAGTTTGTAGAAGAAAATATTATATTAAGTTTAATACAATCATGAGGTTATTAAAGATTATAAACCCTTATTAAAAATCTTTGGCATATATACAGTAAGTTAAAAAGTAATTGTAGCAAAATATGTGTTAATCAACAATAAGAATACCATTTAAAACTCGAATCTTCGTAGTTGTGAGTGACGTTGATGACATAGTTGTTCGTTAGCCTTCAAATACTAACTATCAATCAATCACACACTTAGCAAACGGAAGAAATTCGAAAGTCGTAACAAAGGATTATCTGAAATTGATGACGGAAATTTGGTCGGAGAAGAAGGCGACGATGGTGGAGGAATGGTGGCGGAGAAGAGTGGCGTGAGGAAGAGAAGGTCGGAGACGGAAGTAGACCGAGTAGGATCAGAGGGGAGATCAAGGAGATTTTAAGAAGAAGAAGAAGATGGTGACACATATCTATTTTCATGGAATATATTTAAAATTAAGCACTCAAACTTGTGGAGTTTGAGAGTAATTTTCTATGGAATGTTTATATTTATATTTATATTTTTATATATATACTAGATAAACGACCCGCGACAACGTGGGCTTTGTTTAAGTGACTTGGTAATATATTTTAAAAAGAATATTTCTTTTTATAATATATGTTTTTTTATTATGTGTTGTTTAATTAGTCAGGGAGGTTAATTTATATAAACTTGATATTATGTATGGTTTTTTAAAGTTAATAAATATCGATCATATAATATAATTGTATAAAATTATTTTTCTTTTATTGGGCATGTATGTATTTTTATTATAATTGTGTTTCTTAGGCTTGTTGATTTCGGTATGATGTATTTGTAGTTTTATGGCCCATCTATCTATTTTAATAATAGGGCCGAAGTTTCATGTTTCCGAATTTAGTGGTTACGGATTATTTAATTGAGTATTATATGTCTTGGATTTGTTGGGCTAAATTTTTGCTTAGTGTGTATTCCCTTTTGGAAGATTAGGAGGTACTTGGTGATCAAAAGAAGCACTTATAATATCCATTAAAAAAATATAAATTTACAAAAAAGGGCAACTCATATATATATATATATATATATATAGAATGAATGTTAAGTTATAACTACATAAAACATACCTTCTAAATGATTCAGATGTTCATGTTTTTTTATAAGAATGACATGGATCAATTAGAAAATTGAGTGGAATAAAAAATAATACTGAATAAATATTACGATGAACAAATCTTTTAAATGACTAAGAAAATTGTATGAAAAATTATACAACAAATAAACAGCAAAAAGGATTATGAATAAATATTAATATGGATAGCAAACAAACATTTACATTCATTGTTAAAATTGTCTAATTGAGACGGAGTGGTTTGCTCATTTGGTGGATTTTTTTTCATTATAGGGATTTATTAAACGGGATTTAAAAAAATCTAGAAATCTAGAAGATAATAATATATTTGAATGAGATTTGTGTTACAATGTTGGTTGAGAGATATATTCGAACCATTAAGGCTGAAAATTTAGGGGATGGGGGAATTTTTGGAACAAACTACATTCCTATCTAATTATTAATTTATTGATATTTAATAATTGTACATCTATACATACTTAATATAATTAATAATTTATAGTTTTAATTAAAAAATAAATTAGACATTGAAGATCGAAATTTTGTGTGGGTGTCGGTTATTTTTGAAAAAAATAATATTTTGTTTACTAAATATACTGATATTTATTGATTTAATAGAATTTAAATGGCTATTATTATTAATTTAAATATTAAAGGGTTTTAAGTGTAACAATCATTAAATTAATCTTAATCGTTGGATCAAGATAAGAAGAGTAATAAAGGGTTGGGATTGCCCCAAGCTATTATGCTTTAAGGATATGTTATAGATTTCTAAAAATCAGGTTATTGAAAGTAATCCAGCAAAGAGAATTCAAAATTCAAAATTTAAAGTCTTGTAGTTTGTTTCCTAAAATTTCTCATTCAGCCATATAGATCTGTTTTAAAAAGTCAAACATGTGGATAAAATCTTATCTTATTTCTATATTAAAAAATTACAATTTTTTTTAAATTTAAAAAAACGTTTCCAAATCTTTTTTTTTTGTAAAATTTAAATTTTAAACTAAATAAGTTGCTAAAATCTCGCAACAGACATGGGCAATCTTCTATCTTATATATTAAAAGAAAAATATTAAGAGAATAAGGATCATTAGATGGAGATCAACAATTAAGATCTAACCATTTATTTATTTCAAGACATCATTAATCCATTTTTACATGACTAAAAGACTAATTTACCCTTCAATATTTACAATATAGACCATTCAATATTTATAATATAAATCGTCTGTTTTTCCTTTAATTGTAGATAATCCTTAATAATTTATTATAATTTATTATTTGTCTATAATTCAAACTCTTCTTACAATTTTATTTATTTTATTTTTCTAAAAAAAACCCCAAATAAGTTATTTTCAATTTAAAAAAATTAATAACTTCATTCAATCGCCGAATGATTTAAAATCTTATACGACCTGATATTTTGAATCCTTTTATCAATTTTAAATTTAAAATTCTTGGATCATGGATATCACTTGATCGGGTTACGACGGAATTTAGTATATATGTACCCATACTAAAACCTATATTTTTCCTTTAACTGTAAATAATCCTCCAAATATTTTATAAATTATTATTTATTCTATAATTCAAACTTTTCCTACAATCTTATTTATTTATATTTTTTTTTGAAAAAAATCTCAATAAGTTATTTTCATTTAATAAAGATTAATATCTTCATTCCATCGCCCAGTGATTTTAATTCTTATAAGACATACTATTTTGAATGCATTAATTAATTTTCAATTTACAATTCTTGGATCATGGATGCTAATGGTTCAGGTTCCGATAAATTTTAGTGTATTTGTACTCATACTACTACTTTTATAAATTATTTTATCAATTCCTAATATACAATGCTTAGATTATGGATGTCAACGGGTTGATTTCCGAAATCTATCACAATTCAAATCCTTAATACATATTTAATTTAAAATTAAAGCTATACAAATCGATGTACCATACACTAACACCAAAACACTTATTAAATCCATATAACACATTCATATAAGATATATCATAAAGTCAACCTGCAAATTTTGCGGGTCTTAAACTAGTATAGTAAAATTAGATGATGACAAATGACATATTACGTAAACAATTCTGATAATCTTAATCAATGGTTCATATTTATTTAATTAAAGCATTTAACGGGCAAGATTAAGTCAAACGAATAAAAAGTCAAAACATATACGTATTTAACCTCATCCAATAATAATAAAAGGAGATTATAGAAAAAACACTTATCAATGTTCAAATTATATGACATTTATATTTACACAAATTATACAAACTTTTATAGATATTGAAGTTTATTTAAGAAAATTTGTACTACCGTAACATGCGAGTTAAAAATGCTGGTTATCATACTAAAAGTTGGATCAAGTAACATCCATTTGATCGTTGCATCAAGCTCTTATTCTCATTATTACCACTACTACCACCACTACCACCACCACTACCACTACCACTACCACTACCACTACCACTACCACTACTACTACCACCACTATTACCACTACCACCACCACTACTACCACCACCACCACTACTACCACCACCACTACTACAACTACTAGTTTAAGATCCGAAAAATTTATGGATTGAATTTATGATATGTCTTATACGGATGTTTTATATGGATTAATAAGTTTTTTGGAGTTGATGTACGGTACATCGGTTTGTATTGTTTTAATTTTAAATGAAAAATGTATTAAGGATTTGAATTGTGATAGATTTTGGATTGATAAGTCCAAATATATTAATTAATAGAGATGATATTGTAACGCCCCTCATTCCAAAACTCAATATTATATTAATAAACCGGAAGCGTAGGTATTTAAAACATATATTTGATTACTACACCATATATATATAATGTACAAAACAGTTATAATCAAGTTATACTATCCAAAAGTATTAACCAAATTCACTTTTCGAGGCATTACGTAAACTAGCTTCGTTTTATACAAAACATTTTCAGAGTAGCATAATCTTCAAACATCCCTTGCTTTAATCATTAACTTCTTGCTACCCACATTCTATCAAAAATCTGCAAGAAGTAACAACGAGGGATTAGCACGAAGCTAAGTGAGTAAACTCATCACACAACATTCAACTTAGCTCCATCACCTAATTACTTCTAATATCCGCAAATACTAAAATTAACAATCAACAATCAACAATCAACAAGTACTTAATGAGGATCGGTGGCTCTGGGGATAACCATAATACCCGGGAGGCTCCCCAAGAACACTTATCCAACCATATCCGTATGGCCATACGGACGAGACCGATAGCTAGCGGTTACTACATTCAGATACAGAGTCTATACACACAACAAATGAAGTATAACTCTGTATCATTCATACAACAACCCACTAGCCCAACCAACAGTTCATCAACTCGTTGACCTCATTAACAACTGATGCCCAAAGGCCACGTAACACATAGATTTATAATCAACAAGATATAATAAAGAATCAACAACAACATATCTACGTTTATTAGTTGAAATCAAATGATTACAACTAAATCAAATGGTGAGTTTTGAATCCACTCACCGATACCTCTACAGCATCAACACTCAGAAATCTGATATTACTGAGTCTTCGGAGTATCTGAAACACCACATAACACACAAGTTAGTAACTTGTTCCACAATCATCTTTTTAGCATATTTATTCAATCAGATAATTCCGGAAGTCTAGACAAACAACAGTTCAATCAGAATTAAAATCATAAAAAAAATCCCAATTTGACGTTTTAAAACTGAAAAACGTCATTTTCGGGCCCTAGATGACCTCGAATGGCCAAAAACTGCCTAGACTCTTAGAATAGAGCCGGGATCATTAGGTCGTTTCTGAGTGACCATGCGAATATCAAATCAATCCGAGTTAATGAATTTGTCATCTGTCCGTTACCCCGATAAGACTTATGCATTTTCAAAATTTGCGAAACAAAAATCTTAAAAATCTCGGTTCGCAGTAATCTGGGTTCGCAGGTCAACTCGGTTCGCAGAAAAACTCGACTCGCAACAACATAACTCGGTTCGCAAAGCCATCTCGGCTCGCAGAACTCGATTCGCAAGGCAAACTCAACTCATTTCGCAAGTTCAACTCGCCTCGCAGCGACTCGGTTCGCAAGGCATACTCAACTCGCAGAACAATATCTCAGTTCGCAAGATCTCAGTTCGCTTCGCAGAACTCAACTCGCTTCGCAGCCTGAGCTCGGTTCGCAGAACGAACTGAGAACTGCGAATTTCGCTGTTCTTACGAGTTTTTCGAACTGAAACTCACCAAAACTTCAAGAAACTCAATTCTAAGGTTTCTAATACTTCAAGTAGCATCATATAACATCTAATAACACCAAATAGCAACATAACATACTTTAATTTGGTTTAATCACTCAAAACCCCAATTTATAAAACCCAATCAAACTTACTTTTGTGATGGAGATGAAAGGGTTATGATGGAGATGACGATGTTGCTGTTTTGGAATTGAAATCACAGAATCACTAACTAATTGCTAATTTTGCTTATGGTTACTTTGAGTTTGCAATTGAGTATGAAGAAAGTGTTCAAGTTTACAAACATATGAGTTCCCCAAAGTCGGTTTACAAACCGACTAACATATTTTAAATGGTATATATTTATACCCGTTCTAAATCTATTGTCTGGAACCTAAAAACCATTTGCGAGAATATTAATTTTATTTTACCGTCATCGGTAATAATTTAAAACAACTAATATTTTACTATCCATAATAAGTTCTGGAACTTATTTATTTAAGTTTCACAATATAATAATAATATCAAGTAATTCCTAAAACAATTAAATAATCAAATTAAATAAAGGGAATTACCAGACTACTGGAGAGGATGTTACAAATCTCCCCTCCTTAAGGAGATTTCGTCCCCGAAATCTCACCGTGACCAAACAATCCAGGATATCTGGATTTCATACTTTCCTCAGTCTCCCAAGTCAAATTGGAACCTAAACTGTGTCTCCATTTTACTAACACCATCGGTATTTGTTTCTTTCTAAGTTTAGTAACTTTTCTATCTAACAGTTCAATAGGTTCTTCAACTAACTTCTGGTTATGGTCAACCTTCAAGTCTTGCAGAGGAAGAATCTGAGACTGATCTTCAACATTGCATTTTCTTAAATAACACACATTAAATGTATCATGAATCCCTGCAAGCTCTGGGGGAAGTTCAAGTGTAACTGACTGATCATTAACAACTTGACGAATTTTAAAGGGACCAATGTATCTAGGAGCTAACTTCCCTCGTTTTCCAAACCGGATAACACCTTTCCACGGAGAGACTTTAAGATAAACAAGTTCGCCTTCAGAAAATATAACTGGCCGTCTTCGCGGATCTGCATATTGCTTCTGTCTATCACGTGCAGCTTTTAACTTTTCACGTGCAATTGCCACTTTATCTGCTGTTATCTGAACAATATCGGGCCCAGCAAACTGTTTCTCTCCAGCCTCTAACCAACAAGTTGGTGTTCTACAACTACGTCCATACAACATTTCATATGGAGGCATACCAATACTTGAGTGATACGAATTATTATAAGCAAATTCTACTAATGGCAGATGAGAATCCCAAGAACCGCCATATTCAATGACACAAGCTCGAAGCATATCCTCGAGTGTCTGAATCGTCCTCTCAGATTGGCCATCAGTTTGAGGATGATACGCTGTACTAAGATTTACTCGAGTGCCTAACTCATGTTGTAAACTCTGCCAAAAGTGAGATATGAATCGGGAATCTCGATCTGACACAATCGATAAAGGAATTCCATGTCTCGATACAATTTCATTAACATACAACTGTGCAAGCTTACTTAGAGATGCTATTTCACTAGTAGCCAGAAAATGTGCACTTTTGGTCAAACGATCAACAATAACCCAAATCATATCATTTCCACGTGGCGTTCGCGGAAGTTTAGTTACAAAATCCATAGTTAAATGTTCCCACTTCCATTCTGGAATTTCCAACTGTTTCAGTGACCCATACGGTTTCTGATGTTCTACTTTAACTTGAGCACAAATATGACAAGTACCAACAAATTGTGCTATATCTGTTTTCATTGTAGGCCACCAATACAAGGGTTTCAAATCATTATACATTTTGGTACTCCCTGGATGAACAGACAATCTAGATTTGTGAGCTTCAGTCAAAATTACATCTCGAAGACCTCCTAGCAAAGGAATCCATACACGTGACTGAAAAGTTCTCAATCCTCTAGAATCTTCAATCAACAAGTCTTTTCTTTTCAACATAATTTCTGACTTAAGGTTATATTTCAACAAAGCTTCTAACTGTGCAACTTTAATTTGATCCACTAAATCAGAAGAAACATTAACTTTCAGAAAAGAAACTCGGTCAGAAGTACCTTTTCTGCTCAAAGCATCGGCAACTACATTTGCCTTTCCTGGATGGTAACGTATTTCACAATCATAATCTTTGATTAATTCTAACCATCGCCTTTGACGCATATTCAGTTCTTTCTGTGAAAACACATACTGAAGATTTTTATGATCAGTACAAACAATACATTTAGTACCATATAAATAATGTCTCCAGATTTTTAACGCAAATACAACAGCTGCCAGCTCTAAATCATGTGTTGGGTAATTCTTTTCATGAGGTTTCAACTGACGCGAAGCATAAGCAATAACTCTGTCTCGCTGCATTAGAACACAACCCAACCCGACATAAGATGCATCACAATACACGACAAAATCATCGGATCCGTCTGGTAAAGCTAACACAGGAGACTGACACAACAACTGTTTCAATGTCTGAAAAGCTGTTTCCTGTGGTTCACACCATTCAAACTTTACATCTTTACGAGTCAATTTAGTCAACGGACCTGCTATCTTTGAAAAGTCTTTAATAAATTTTCTATAATATCCAGCTAGCCCAAGAAAACTCTTGATTTCAGAAGGATTCTTTGGAACATTCCACTTCATAATAGCTTCAATCTTAGAAGGATCAACTTTAACACCATCTTTACATATGATATGACCCAAAAATTTTTACTTCTCGAATCCAGAATTCGCATTTTGAAAACTTGGCATATAATTGTTCTCTTTTCAAAGTTTCCAACACTAATCTCAAATGCATTTCAGAAGGAGCTAATCTATAGGGAGCTTTAGCTACAGCTGAAGAACCAGGAATAAGATCAATCTGATACTCAACATCTCTAACCGGTAGTAATCCAGGTAATTCATCGGGAAACACCTCTGGATATTCAGAAACAACCGGAACCTCAGAAATAGACTTCTTTTCTAATTTGGCATTGATAACATAAGCTAGATAAGACTCACAACCTTTAGATATCGACTTCCTAGCTTTTATCATAGAAATCAGAGGAATATAACCCCTATCCCGTTCTCCTCGAGCCACAACATATGACTCTTCAGAAATTGGGATCCTAATCAACTTACTGTGGCAATCTATACTTGCTTTAAACTGACTTAACCAATCCATGCCAATAATCACATCAAAACTTGGAATCGGCATTAATAGAAATGAAATTGGAAAAGTATGACCATCTATCACAATATTAACTCCAGTCACCGAGGTGGTAACAGGAACTAATTTGCCACTTACAATCTCTACTTCTAAGGGCTTATTTATCACAGTAGGGATTAATTTCAACTTATCACAGAAACACACCGATATAAAAGAACAATTTGCTCCAGAATCAAATAATACATGAGCTGGTACAGAGTTTATAAGAAAAGTACCCGTGATCACATCATCTGTGTGGACAGCCTCATCGACTGTCATCTGAAAAGCCCTACTCAGTGCTGGCGGAGGATTCTTTCGCTTTTGACCGGAAGATGATGAACTTCCAACCGTACCCGACCCCGTATTTCCTGCCTCTGAACATTGACCAACCCGATGTCCTTCTTTCTTACAAGTCCAACACACAAAATTAGGATACCGACAATTCTTAATCTCATGACCTAACTCACCACATTTCAAACACTTATTAGTTTGAGCAGTACATGGACCAACATGTCTAGATCTACACGAACTGCACCAACTAGGTCCACCAACTGATCCAGAAGAACTAGTCATCCCACTTGACCTTCTATTTTGTCGATTACTTTGCCACCTAGATTTACCTTTACCAGAAAAATCGCTTCTACTCCTTGAAGAAGAAAAAGTAGAAATATCTCTGGGTGGATACCTTCGAGAACCTCTCATATCACTGTCAACCGCACGTGCCAAAACAAAAGCTTGAGATAGATCTCTAGCCAATCGAACTGAAGTACGATAATCATGGGGTAAAGTTTCTACAAACTGTTCAATTTTAGTCTTTTCATCAGGGACCCACTGTTGAACAAAGCGAAGCTTGTCAGTAAATTGGGCAATTAAATCATCAATCGTCATCTTATCAGTTAATTGGAGATTCACAAATTCCCGTCGAATCCGTGCCATATCAAAATCCGAGCAATACTGATTACAAACTGCTTGATGAAATTCAGACCATCGAATAGCCTTCTTTTGTTGCTCAGTTAAATGACCTGTAACTGAATCCCACCACACCATGGCTTCATCTTTCATACATTGTACAGCAAACATTACTTTAGAATCTTCATCACAACTTGTCACCTCAAATTTCCGTTCAATATCTCGTAACCAATTCAAGGTTACAGTCGGATTTATGCTACCATGATACTCTGGTGGTTTGCTAGCCATAAAAGTTTTAAAAGAGCACTTTTTACTAGATTGAAAAGAAGATCCAGTACCAACAGTAGAGGTTTGTAGTTGATGTACAAGTTGTTGAGCCGCAGCTTCCTCGGCTTTTCTTTTAAATTCCCTCAGAAGTATCAATTCATCCTCCATCTCATGTACATATTCATCTCTCTCTGATTCATAGTGGTGATGAGCAGATGTACCTTCATGAATATGTTGTTCTTGTTGTGTGTTTGACTGAGGAGCATCTATCCGAGAGGCATTATTCGGGTGGCCGGTTGGTTGCTCATTATCTGCCATTTCTGAAATCAACAAAACACTTGAACTTTGTTAATCGTTAGTATCTATCTACTAACAATTATCAACCAATGCTAAATCCCAAACCAGGAATGTTTGACTAAACATGCTTCAGTTTTGGGGTTGAACATTCTTCAATGATCAATTATCCCAAAACTATGCTCTGATACCAACTTGTAACGCCCCTCATTCCAAAACTCAATATTATATTAATAAACCGGAAGCGTAGGTATTTAAAACATATATTTGATTACTACACCATATATATATAATGTACAAAACAGTTATAATCAAGTTATACTATCCAAAAGTATTAACCAAATTCACTTTTCGAGGCATTACGTAAACTAGCTTCGTTTTATACAAAACATTTTCAGAGTAGCATAATCTTCAAACATCCCTTGCTTTAATCATTAACTTCTTGCTACCCACATTCTATCAAAAATCTGCAAGAAGTAACAACGAGGGATTAGCACGAAGCTAAGTGAGTAAACTCATCACACAACATTCAACTTAGCTCCATCACCTAATTACTTCTAATATCCGCAAATACTAAAATTAACAATCAACAATCAACAATCAACAAGTACTTAATGAGGATCGGTGGCTCTGGGGATAACCATAATACCCGGGAGGCTCCCCAAGAACACTTATCCAACCATATCCGTATGGCCATACGGACGAGACCGATAGCTAGCGGTTACTACATTCAGATACAGAGTCTATACACACAACAAATGAAGTATAACTCTGTATCATTCATACAACAACCCACTAGCCCAACCAACAGTTCATCAACTCGTTGACCTCATTAACAACTGATGCCCAAAGGCCACGTAACACATAGATTTATAATCAACAAGATATAATAAAGAATCAACAACAACATATCTACGTTTATTAGTTGAAATCAAATGATTACAACTAAATCAAATGGTGAGTTTTGAATCCACTCACCGATACCTCTACAGCATCAACACTCAGAAATCTGATATTACTGAGTCTTCGGAGTATCTGAAACACCACATAACACACAAGTTAGTAACTTGTTCCACAATCATCTTTTTAGCATATTTATTCAATCAGATAATTCCGGAAGTCTAGACAAACAACAGTTCAATCAGAATTAAAATCATAAAAAAAATCCCAATTTGACGTTTTAAAACTGAAAAACGTCATTTTCGGGCCCTAGATGACCTCGAATGGCCAAAAACTGCCTAGACTCTTAGAATAGAGCCGGGATCATTAGGTCGTTTCTGAGTGACCATGCGAATATCAAATCAATCCGAGTTAATGAATTTGTCATCTGTCCGTTACCCCGATAAGACTTATGCATTTTCAAAATTTGCGAAACAAAAATCTTAAAAATCTCGGTTCGCAGTAATCTGGGTTCGCAGGTCAACTCGGTTCGCAGAAAAACTCGACTCGCAACAACATAACTCGGTTCGCAAAGCCATCTCGGCTCGCAGAACTCGATTCGCAAGGCAAACTCAACTCATTTCGCAAGTTCAACTCGCCTCGCAGCGACTCGGTTCGCAAGGCATACTCAACTCGCAGAACAATATCTCAGTTCGCAAGATCTCAGTTCGCTTCGCAGAACTCAACTCGCTTCGCAGCCTGAGCTCGGTTCGCAGAACGAACTGAGAACTGCGAATTTCGCTGTTCTTACGAGTTTTTCGAACTGAAACTCACCAAAACTTCAAGAAACTCAATTCTAAGGTTTCTAATACTTCAAGTAGCATCATATAACATCTAATAACACCAAATAGCAACATAACATACTTTAATTTGGTTTAATCACTCAAAACCCCAATTTATAAAACCCAATCAAACTTACTTTTGTGATGGAGATGAAAGGGTTATGATGGAGATGACGATGTTGCTGTTTTGGAATTGAAATCACAGAATCACTAACTAATTGCTAATTTTGCTTATGGTTACTTTGAGTTTGCAATTGAGTATGAAGAAAGTGTTCAAGTTTACAAACATATGAGTTCCCCAAAGTCGGTTTACAAACCGACTAACATATTTTAAATGGTATATATTTATACCCGTTCTAAATCTATTGTCTGGAACCTAAAAACCATTTGCGAGAATATTAATTTTATTTTACCGTCATCGGTAATAATTTAAAACAACTAATATTTTACTATCCATAATAAGTTCTGGAACTTATTTATTTAAGTTTCACAATATAATAATAATATCAAGTAATTCCTAAAACAATTAAATAATCAAATTAAATAAAGGGAATTACCAGACTACTGGAGAGGATGTTACAAATCTCCCCTCCTTAAGGAGATTTCGTCCCCGAAATCTCACCGTGACCAAACAATCCAGGATATCTGGATTTCATACTTTCCTCAGTCTCCCAAGTCAAATTGGAACCTAAACTGTGTCTCCATTTTACTAACACCATCGGTATTTGTTTCTTTCTAAGTTTAGTAACTTTTCTATCTAACAGTTCAATAGGTTCTTCAACTAACTTCTGGTTATGGTCAACCTTCAAGTCTTGCAGAGGAAGAATCTGAGACTGATCTTCAACATTGCATTTTCTTAAATAACACACATTAAATGTATCATGAATCCCTGCAAGCTCTGGGGGAAGTTCAAGTGTAACTGACTGATCATTAACAACTTGACGAATTTTAAAGGGACCAATGTATCTAGGAGCTAACTTCCCTCGTTTTCCAAACCGGATAACACCTTTCCACGGAGAGACTTTAAGATAAACAAGTTCGCCTTCAGAAAATATAACTGGCCGTCTTCGCGGATCTGCATATTGCTTCTGTCTATCACGTGCAGCTTTTAACTTTTCACGTGCAATTGCCACTTTATCTGCTGTTATCTGAACAATATCGGGCCCAGCAAACTGTTTCTCTCCAGCCTCTAACCAACAAGTTGGTGTTCTACAACTACGTCCATACAACATTTCATATGGAGGCATACCAATACTTGAGTGATACGAATTATTATAAGCAAATTCTACTAATGGCAGATGAGAATCCCAAGAACCGCCATATTCAATGACACAAGCTCGAAGCATATCCTCGAGTGTCTGAATCGTCCTCTCAGATTGGCCATCAGTTTGAGGATGATACGCTGTACTAAGATTTACTCGAGTGCCTAACTCATGTTGTAAACTCTGCCAAAAGTGAGATATGAATCGGGAATCTCGATCTGACACAATCGATAAAGGAATTCCATGTCTCGATACAATTTCATTAACATACAACTGTGCAAGCTTACTTAGAGATGCTATTTCACTAGTAGCCAGAAAATGTGCACTTTTGGTCAAACGATCAACAATAACCCAAATCATATCATTTCCACGTGGCGTTCGCGGAAGTTTAGTTACAAAATCCATAGTTAAATGTTCCCACTTCCATTCTGGAATTTCCAACTGTTTCAGTGACCCATACGGTTTCTGATGTTCTACTTTAACTTGAGCACAAATATGACAAGTACCAACAAATTGTGCTATATCTGTTTTCATTGTAGGCCACCAATACAAGGGTTTCAAATCATTATACATTTTGGTACTCCCTGGATGAACAGACAATCTAGATTTGTGAGCTTCAGTCAAAATTACATCTCGAAGACCTCCTAGCAAAGGAATCCATACACGTGACTGAAAAGTTCTCAATCCTCTAGAATCTTCAATCAACAAGTCTTTTCTTTTCAACATAATTTCTGACTTAAGGTTATATTTCAACAAAGCTTCTAACTGTGCAACTGTTGATGCATCTTTGAGTGTCTGTCAGTTGGTCTATCGAGTTGTAATTAGTGTCGTTTGTTAATTAATAGAAATATAGTTTTTGTTAATGCGACACTCGTGTTTTGGTTTAGGCGACACTTGTCTGAGTGACGCATAGCGACACTTGATTAAGTGACGCATAGCGACACTTAAGTAAGTGACGCATTAAGGCGGCCACATGCGACACTTACCTAAGTGACGCATGTCGGCTGTGTTTTTAGTATAAATAGAGACCTACGGGTTTTAGGCTAGGGTTGACGAAACCCTAGCACCATTTGTCGAAATAGCATCTCTGTAATCGTTCCCAAATCAATATACAAGCCGATTTCTTTGTTTACTTAGTGAATTACTTTTGTTTCGGTTTGTGTTTATTGTTGATATATGCAATTGATTGTTTCCGCCTTTCAATTGTAAGTCAATTGTCATCTAGATCCTAGCTATACGCACTTTCAATTGGTATCAGAGGCTTGCGGTGATCAAATTGACGTTTTAAAAGCTATTTTGGATTGATTTCGGTTTTTGATTGATTCAAGAATTGTGAATTAATACGGATTTTGAGGTGCAAAGGTGAATCTCAGTCAATATTCATCAACATTCACAGGTTTCGTCCATTAGGGTTCAAGAAATTTGAGTTTCGTTTACGAAAATTCGAATTTTTTAGGGTTTTGGAATTTTACAGCCGTTTTGCGACACTCGACCCGTCACTTAGACGCGTCACTTCCTGCGGCACTAGCTAATTCCAAATTAGGGTTATACCGTCACTTGAACGCGTCACTTGAAGCGTCACTTGAGGTTTAAACGACACTTCACTTAAGTGTCGTCTACCCTAATCCACCGTCACTAACGTGCGTCACTGTTGCACGTCACTTGACTTTTTAGCGTCACTTCCTTTAGTGACGCATGTTTGTTTTCTTGCGTCACTTCCTTTAGTGACGCTTTGTTTAATACGTCACTCAAGTACGTCACTTGAGTGCGTCACTTACTTGATTGAGCGACACTTATCTTTAGTGTCATCAGTCACTTCATTCGTCACTCGATAGCGTCACTAACCTAGTGACGCTAGTCGTTGCGACACTTCAGTGCGTCACTTACTAAGTGACGCCTTAAGTACTAATATTTTTTCGAGTTCTTGTTTTTGCGTACATTTTCAGGTATATTTTCAATGGCAACGGATAAGGAAGATATTAGGGGAATTCGAGAAATGTTAAAACAGGGCAATGATATTGGTTCAAATAATAAACCTCCTCTTTTTACCGCAGATATGGAGTATGCTTATTGGAGGGATAGATTTGAACAGTTTGTGGACTTTCACTGTCCGGAATTGTGGGGTCCATTGAAACAAAGATATGAGGCTCCTGTATCTGAAGGAAACTATCGTGGAGTTCCTCCGCCAAAATCTTTCACTGCTATGACACCTCAGGAGAAGAAAGATTATCAACTAGAAAGGAAAGCACATTCAGCCATATGTATGTGTTTGACAAAGGATGTCATGCGATTGTTCAAAACTCATGACATAACCTATGATTTATGGAAAGCGATAGAGACCAGGTGCGGGGGAAATGAAAAATATAAGGAGGCAAAGCTGGAATTAATTAAGAAACAGTATGATTTATTTGACTCCTTACCTAATGAAACGACGGCTGGATTGTTTACTCGATACTCACAACTTGTGAGTGAATTGACTGAAGGAGGTTATACTCTCACTGCACTGGAGATTAATAAAAAGCTATTGGATGTTTTACCTAGTGCATGGGATGTGAAAGTTCAATTCTTGAAGGAAAATCAAGAATTATCTGGGATGACTTTGGATCAACTCATTGGAGTTCTTCAAGCCCATGCTATGGAATTGAAGAAAAAGGAATGCAAGTCAACTGGATTTGTACAAAATCCTTCTCTGTATGGAAGCCAATTAAATACGGGTAAAACTTATGGAGGAATGGCATTCATGTCAGATACGAATTCTTCATCATTCTCAGCTGTGGAGACTCATGCGGCGTACGTTTCCGGTACTGCTTGCACAAATCAAGGAATCCAACAACCGGTTTCGGCATCACCAGCAATTCAAGAGCAAGCTGCGATTTATACAGCTTTTATTAGCTCTTATAAGGATTTGGTTACTCAACCAAATACTACATTGGAAATGACCAAAGAAGACTATGCTCAACTGGATGATGATGATTTGGAGCAGATGGATTTGAACTGGAACATAGCGATGATTTCCAGAAGAGTTCAAAAGTTCTTGCAGCGAACGGGCAGAAAAAGTTTGGAAGGAAATGGGAAGACTGGGTTCGGGTTTGATAAAAGTAAGGTTCGATGCTATAACTGTCAGAACCTTGGTCATTTTGCAAGGGAATGTGAGAAACCTAGGATGCCATCATCAGGTTTTACAAAGCCAGATCCTCCCAAAGCAACTGAGAAAGAGGAAGCAAAATCGTTGGCGGCAGACAATGCTTTGATCGTTTTTGAGCCAACCACCTTTGATTGGAGTGCACAAGCTGAAAAGTTTCAATGTCTAATGGCTCACATCACTCCTGAGGTAACAACTGAACCTGTTGAGCCTTTTAACTGTGTTTCGTGTATTAATCTGACTGAATCCCTTGAGGTCTATCAAAAAGACAATCAAAATTTGCGGGACAAGATAGTTAAGCTTAATGAATCTAATAATTTTTTATTAGAAAATGAAAAACTTTATGAACAACATCTTGAAGCTCATAAATTAGATACTGAAACCTTTAAGGCAAAGGTCTTTAGCCAGCAAGATGCAATTAACAGTTATCTTACTGAGATTGAATTGTTGACTAAAGAATTATCTGATTTAAAAGATGAGTTTGAAAATCATAAAAGTAAAATCTTGGGTTCAACATCCGCAACACAAGTTTTTAATGAGATTGTCAGTAAGCAAGGGACTAACGGCAAAAAGAAGGAAGGTCTTGGTTATAATCAAGTACCACCACCTTCTAATGCTGAATATTGTCCCTCAATTGCTAAACAGGGCCTTGAAGAGATTTCAGTCGATTATACCAAGTTATATGGTATTAAGGCGAAAGAATCAAAGCTTAACAAACTGACAACGGAGAAAACCAAGAGGCAAGAGTATCCATTGCCTCAGTTTGTTAAAGCTGAGTCTCAACTCCATAATGATGATATTGTTGAGATAGAGGATATTACTGATCAGGAATATCCTGAGTTTAAGAAGGTTGAGGCTAAACCTGAAAAACAGATTTTGAAAGTTGAACCTGTAAACAAGGTTCAAAATAAAAGGGAAAATAAGTTTTTAAATGAGAAACTTCAAAAGTCACCGACAAATGCTTTAAAACATAAGGTGACAAGTGAAAAAGTTCAAGTTAATAAAACTTTAGCCTCACCCTCTAAAACAAGACCAGCACTTTCTAAAACATGTACAGCATGTCCATGTTCTAAAAATGTTGTGTCACATCCTCCAGTACACCCTCCGTCTCTACAATTTCATGAGACTCGTTCTTGTTTCTATTGTAAGAAACAAGGACATTTGATCCGTGCTTGTCCCAAACTTTCTCATCAGCGGTATGGGAGAGATATGCCTAGGACATCTTTCTATAAAAATTCTTTTTCGAAATCACCTCTTAGGCATCACTCTGACTCTCCCAAGCCAGCAAAGAAAGTTGTTAGTGTTGGACAAAATATTTTGTTAAAACCCAAGTCTAACACTATTTCAAAGCCAAATTCCGAACCAGCAAAAGTTTGGAAGTTAAAGGAGTCTATTACGGACTCCAAAGTCATCAATGATAACACATCAGATTCAAAATCTGATTTGTTTAAAAATAAAGTTTTATCTGATGTGATTATTGTTGATGACTATGGTCGACCTAAGTCTGTAAAGGCTTGGGTCACCGTTTCTCACTAATCTCCTCATATTAATGTGTTGCAGCAGTCTGAACGGATAAAAGATAGCGAATGGTTCATGGATAGTGGCTGCTCGCGACACATGACGGGTGATGTGTCTCTCTTAGTGGATATTAAACCATATGCGGGAGGTCACGTTGCCTTTGCTGGAGATGCGGGAGGAACAATTTCAGGGAGAGGTACGCTAACCAATGGAAAGGTTAGCTTTGAAAATGTAAACTATGTGTCCGAGCTTAAACATAATTTGTTAAGTGTATCACAAGTCTGTGATAAGGATTATACCACATCGTTTACAAAAACCGAGTGTGTCATATTGAAGCCAGGGTACGTTATTCCGGAGGAATGGGTAGTAATGCGTGCTCCACGAAGAAATGACACATATGTAATGAATATGCGAACTGTGGAGACTACTAGCGAATACACTTGTCTCCTTTCGAAGGCTTCAGAGAAGGAATCACTCCTTTGGCACAGACGTATGGGACACATTCATTTCCGTAAAATGAATTTCCTAGTCAACAACGACTTGGTCCGTGGAGTTCCGAAACAGTCTTTCGCCTTGAAAGACGACTGTGTTTCTTGCCACAAGGGCAAACTCCACAAGAAGTCCCATAAGTCTAAAGTGGTGAATTCCATAAATGCTCCGTTAGAACTACTGCACATGGATCTTTTTGGTCCTGTGTCTACAAAGAGCATAGGTGGTCGTTCTTATTGTTTAGTGGTAACAGATGACTACTCACGTTTTTCGTGGGTCTACTTTCTCGCAACTAAGGATGAGACAGCGGGTATTTTAGTCTATTTGTTGGATAAGTTGGCAAATTTGTGCAACTTAAAAGTGAAGAGGCTGCGGAGCGATAACGGAACCGAATTCAAGAACTCAACTCTTGAGTTATTTTGTGCTTCTCGAGGTATTGAACATCAATTTAGTGCTCCGAGAACACCTCAACAAAATGGAGTTGCTGAACGGAAGAATAGAACAATTATTGAAACCGCTCGCACCATGTTAGCGGATTCCAAATTACCTATTATCTTCTGGGCTGAAGCAGTAAATACTGCTTGCTATGTATTGAATCGGGTTCTTTCAGTTAAAAAGAAGAATAAGACTTGCTATGAGCTTTTCAACAATCGCAAGCCGAATCTGCAGTTTCTGGAACCCTTTGGATGTCCGTGTCTGATTATGATTACTAAAGATCGTGTCCCTAAGTTTGGCGATAAAGCCGTTGAAGGAATTTTTCTCGGATATTCGGTCAACTCTCCAAACAAACGGGTATACAACAAATCAACGAACGAGATCGAGGAACACTTTGAGGTCAAATGCCTACGGTATACGGAACCACCTCAAGGAAAGGGTCCGGATTGGTTCTTTAATTATGGAAATCTTTTCAGCTCTTTTAATGTTCCGGAGGATGATGTCACTGAAGAATTAATCACCATGCTTCATGGACTCGATGTTTTTCAACAAACATTCTCTTTTTCTACATCCAATCCTATACCTGATACAACATCCACTCCTTCACCTACTCCAACACCAGATATGCCTGCCTCAACATCCACTACTTCTCCTGCATCTGTTGCTACACCTTCACCACAAATAACCACTATTCCATCTGCTTCAAATCCCGTTAATCCCGAGGATCTTCCGAATGATCCTAATATGCCTCCATTGGAGGATGCAGCAGACATGGAATATTCTCACTTCTTCTCTAATGAAGAAAACGAAGATGCTTCTGCCATTGAAGGGGATCTGAATAACTTGGAATTAAATCTTGTGCCAGATGCTATTCCAGTTACTAGGATACATAGGAATCACCCTGTTGAAAACATTATTGGTGATCCCCATTCATCTGTTCAAACTAGACGTCAGGCGAAGCAAACTGCTGAAGATACGGATACTTCAGCTAATCAGGTTCTGGGATTTATGGCAACCGTCAACTCTTGCCATCTTTCCCAAATTGAACCGAAGAAAGTAGCGGAGGCCTTGCAAGACCCATCCTGGGTCGAGGCCATGCAAGATGAACTGCAGCAATTTCACAAGCTGCAAGTGTGGACGCTTGTTCCCTTACCCAAAGGTGCAGATCCGAAAGGCACTCGATGGGTATATCGCGTCAAGAAGGATGATAGAGGAGTTGTCACGAGGAACAAAGCAAGACTAGTTGTTCAAGGGTATACTCAAATTGAAGGACTTGATTATGATGAGGTTTTTGCCCCTGTCGCCAGATTGGAGTCCGTCCGTATCTTTTTAGCTTTTGCATCATTTAAAGGGATTCGCGTCAAGCAACTTGACGTTAAAAGCGCATTCCTTTATGGTAAAATTGATATGGAAGTTTATGTTCAACAGCCTCCAGGTTTTGAAGATTCGGTGCATCCAAATTATGTCTACAAACTCAATAAGGCATTGTATGGACTTCATCAATCTCCACGCCTATGGTATGATAGGCTGGCTACTCATCTGGTGGACAATGGCTTTACACGAGGCACCATCGACAGTACCCTTTTCACAAAAGGAAAAGGCGATGATTTGTTACTTGTTCAAGTATATGTCGATGATATCATCTTTGGATCGTTGAATGAGGCTCTATGTAAAGAATTTGAAGAGGTCATGAAATCAGCTTTCGAGATGAGTGCAATGGGAGATCTCACCTTTTTCTTAGGTGTGCAAGTTGAGCAGTCATCCAAAGGCATGTATATTCATCAGTCAAAATATGTCCATGACATGTTGACACGATATGATATGCTCACTTGTAAACCTTATGGAACTCCTATTGAACTCAACCATAATCTTGGACCTGCTGAGGAAGATGAGGACTGCAAAGAAAAGGATTATCGTTCGATGATAGGTTCTCTTATGTACCTCACTGCCTCAAGACCTGATATCGTTTTTGCTGTCTCCATTTGTTCACGATATCAGGCACGACCAAAGGTTTCTCATATGAAGGCGGTGAAGCGGATTTTTGGTTATCTTAAATATAGACCTACACTTGGTCTATGGTATTCAAATGAGAAGGACTTCACGCTCTCTGCCTACTCCGATTCAGATTATGGCGGCTGCAATATCAATAAGAAGTCTACCACAGGAGGATGTCAGTTTCTTGGAACCCGCTTGGTGTCATGGCAATGCAAAAAACAGACTACGGTTTCTACTTCAACAGCGGAGGCCGAGTACATTGCTGCTGCAAGCTGCTGCTCTCAAGTTCTTTGGATTCAGCATCAACTGCGCGACTACGGGTTACTCTTAACTTTAACTCCTATTTATATTGATAACACTGCTGCCATATCTATCACACGTAATCCCGTACAACATTCTAAAACCAAACACATAGAGATTAGATTTCACTTTATACGGGATTGCTATGAGAAACACCTCATTGACCTTGTCCATATTGACACCCTGAAACAAAATGCTGACTTATTCACTAAGGCTTTTTCTAGAGCCCGATTTGATGAATTAGTCAACATGATCGGTCTTAGGTTCTTTACAACGAAAAAGTAATTTGTGACTTGGATATGTTAAAAAAAAAAAAAAAAAAAAAAAAAAAAAAAAAAAAAAAACGCAACTGCCACTCTTTATACTTCCTAGTATTTAAGAAATGCAAGGTTGCTACATTTTAAATATAGACGTTGAAGTTGTGTCTGTAAACAACTTGGGATATGATAGTACATCGGGTGACATGCATAAAAATGGAATTTTTAAGGTTTATCTTTGATGTGTCAGTAGATTTATCTGACGTATTAAAAACAGTTTTTATAAACATTATCTTCATCATACGATATATTAGTAGACATGTTATACAGAACACCTTGAGATGTCTTAAGAAGCTTAATCAATAATTGTCTATTTCAAGTGGTACAACATTATTAGATGTACGACAAAAGTCTTAAATTCTTACTTATACTAGACATGTTTTTGTGAAAGATGTTTATATGATTTCATTTGGGGGTATATATTGACAGTTTCCTTTGTTATACGTAAGTATAGACCTGGTTTCTGTTAATATATATTTTAAAATTAAGCAAACGCAAGTCAAAGTGCTTGAAAAAGTCTTTAAAATTAAGATACCTTACAAGGTCGCCAAAATGGTTTGACCAAGTTTGGTTTTGCTTAAACCTGGATCAAGTTATGTCGCTCTGTTGTACGTACGTACAGACCTGTCACCGCTGACTTGACTCTTAAAAATTGATTTTCTTATATTCTATCTGTAAATCAAAAACATGGTCTATGTTTTAAGTTAAGATGTATATCTATGATGGAAACCACAGCGAAATAAACATACCAATAATAATAAAATACCTCTTAGTCGTACGTATAACATGTTTAAGTGGACAAATATACTAATAATCGTTTTGAAATAATTTTTATAAGCAGTGTTTTTAGTATGTTAAGTAAATTTAAAGAGGACAAACATACTGATGATTGAAATAACACTTACTGTTCCTAACAATTGCATGTTATTCCGATATGATCCCTAATCAGACTTTATCAACTCCGTCACCAAAAAGAATGTGTTAATTCTCTAGTGGTAGGTTCCCGTACCTTCTGATCTAATCGAATCATTATATAAGAGTATGTGTAAATATACATTTTCTTGTATACGTTTTCTTTTCTCTAAGTTAGTGTAATTTTAGTTATTATCCAAGTTACAGTTACATTTTAAATTTTAAGTACCGAAATCACAACGCGAAACCATCGAAGAAATCGCAAATTTTTCACTTTCAGTGAACTGTGCGTCACTTTCATAAGTGACGCTCCGAGTGACGCATACGATATTGCGTCACTCACTCAAGTGACGCAGTCAGTGCCGGGATAAGTTACGTTATAAGTGTCGGGTTGAGTGACGCATACAAGGGTCGGTGTATAAATACCCCTTCCTCACGACACTTAACCTCACCACTTTTCAAATTCCTATACCGTCACTTGCACTGACACACCGACACTCGCTCTGTCCCTGCGTCACTTCCACTGCACCTTTTCTTGTCGATCGATTAGCGAGCTTCACGGTTTTTCTTTGTGTTCTTTTCATACCTAGTTGTTCTCCTTACTCCTACGAACTTAGTGGTACTATTTTTAACCTTTTAATCTTCTTAGTTTCACTGTATTTTAATTTAGGGTTACGGGTTAGGGTTTTGTTATGCAAATCATTCGATTAAATGATTATATGCTTATGTTATGATGTGATAAATGGTGTGTTCTATTCGTCCAACCCTAACGCACACCTTGGTTACTTTGTTTTTGCAAACCCCTAAATTTTTTGAATCTGGGTATGAACAGTGCACGATGATCTTCATCGTTGCGACACTTCCTGCGTCACTTCCCTCAAGTGACGCACTTTGGTAATTTGGTAACCCATACCGTCACTTCACAAGTGACGCTTGATTTTGCGTCACTTCGTAAGTGACTCATGTAGTGACGCATATACTTGCTTTACCTGTTTAAACCGTCACTCCTTCCAGTGACGCCTTTCATGCGTCACTACCCCGAGTGACTGTCTAAGTGACGCTTATGTATATCCGTCACTTATACCGTCACTTCTTAAGTGACTGACTTAGGATACCGTCACTAGTTTAAATGTCGCATGTTCTTCACCCGTCACTTGCCAAGTGTCATATACTTTAAACCTTCAATTTCAAACGTCACTTACATCAGTGACGCTTGATAGCGTCACTTCTAGTCAGTGACGCTACAAATTGATTTCAATTTTAAACACTGTACATTACGACACTTCCTAAGTGACGGTAGTGACCATGCGTCACTTAGCCTAAGTGACGCCTAAAGTCAAAATTTGTTTTCCAACCTTATTTGTGTTCGGGCTAACTTTCTAACGTCTTCGGTTATTTTTATTTGTCTTTTTAGCTTACAGATGGCCGGGTTACAGGATTATTACCGCCGTACCAACACCCGACATAATATTACGGCATTCCTTGAGTCTACTCATGCGAATTCAGCGCCGTTCAGGCCTATGATCGATTTTCTACGCAGATCAAGGATCTTTTATGCGATTACGGCATCGACCCCGGTATATATGAACCAAATCGAGGAATTTTATGATCACGCCGTGATCAGGGTTCAGGGTGATGTTCCCCGCATCGTTTCGAATATGTTTGGGGAGGAAATCGAGATAACTGAAAACTCGATTAGACGGGTTCTTCGTTTTGATGACAACTCCACGATGCCCACCATCTTCCCCACCACGTTTATCTACGGGGGACTTCAACGGATGGGTTATCCAGCAAACCAGCTTTCCGACTTCAGGAAGCAATACCTCTGCCGGGTTTGGAGGTATCTGTGTCATATTATTATCGTTTGCTTATCTCCGAGGAAGGGAGGGTATGATGCGGCAAGTCATCTGACTTTGTCGCTTATGTTAGCTCTAGTATATAATAAGCCGTATAACTTTAGCGGTTATATTTTTGGGAATATGGTAGAAAACATCAGGGCTGGGAAGGATAAATGGCTACAATATCCCCGTTTTGTGCAGCTCCTGCTAAATGACCTGGATCTCGGTATTGCACCAGATCAGAGGTCTCTTTTGGTCCCAACGCCGATGTTGCTGCGAGTCTTTAATGACTGCAAGCTCGCGCCAAAGGGCGAGCCAGTTTTGGCCGATCGTGACCTTTTCGGGCACGTAGTAAACGAAAACTACGTTGCGCCGCACGATCATGGTTTTGTGGACGATGTCGTGCCTCCGGTCAACGAGGACGACCTAGTAGATGCCAATATTGCTCAAGACCTTGATGATATTGATCAAGTTGATCGAGTTGAGGCAGAATCTGATGACGGTGGGCCCACTCCTCCTGATTCTGAGGGTGACGTGCCACCGCAATCGGCTTTTGAGGGGATTCAACTGACTAATCCCCAACGCTTCAAGCGTATTTTGCGCCGGATTTCTTCTGGTCGGGTTCATGTCCCGAGGAATCCTGGAAAGCGTCCTGCTGGGTCTTCACCTTCATATGCAGATTTACCACATCGAAGACGCCAGCGGACTTCGGTGGTTATTGAGGAACCAACTTCTCAACGCCAACAACCACCGCCAACGTCTGACATGCCGTCTCTTCAGATGGTTTTGGCTCAGATGGAGCTTTTGGCCAAACGTTTTGACGATCAGAAGGCTATCATTGAAGCTCAAGCCTCTCAGATCAGGGATTTGGAAGCCAGAGCTGCTATGGTTGACTCTCTACAGTCTCAAGTGACGTCTATGTCTGCTAGGTTGTTAGAGTTGGAATCCGTAACAATTGTTTCGGGGGAGGTAGGTCCTAGTGAATTAGAAACAAATGTAACTCCTTCCCCGGAACCAGAAAATGTACTTCCATCTTCAACTATCAATGAAAACATCAGTTTAGATTACTTTGTGGAGGTTCAAGGTCAGGCAAGACCTATTGCAGTTGATTATTCTTATGTTGATCTCACATATCTGCAAAATTTGATGAATGATAACAACTCGCGGCCTGAGGAAGAGGTTATGGATGATCCTGTAGCAGAGGATTATTTTTTTGAGGAAAATGATGAAGTTGAAATTGAGGGGGAGCAGTTGCATAGTGACGAATGTTATGATGATGCTCCTATTATAGAATCGGATTCGTCTGAAGATGAATCAGAAAAAGAGACGAACGAGCCATCAACTTCTACAACTAAACCGGATATAGTGCTCAAACCGATTATCGAGGTACCGGTTACGTGTAAAAACTACAAAGTTAGATCTGATTACACGGGATTGATTAAAAGTTGGAAGTTCGATGAGAATAATTCTGTTTTCATGATAAAGAGAAGCGACGGCATTCAGTACTTCAATATGAAGTTTTATAAAATAAGTACTTTGCCGAAATGTGAGCTTCAGAGATTAGCGCAGATACCCTTGATCAATCGATCACGAGATTCACGAGCAGATTTCTTCCAGGTGATCATACGTCGAGAAATGAATAGTAAAAAGTATAATTTGATAAAACCGACGTTGGGTATGCGATACAAGTTTAAGAAGAAGTTAGATCCGATCACTCGTCAACCTATTGTGAAGATGATCTATCCACCAGCAAAGTGTCTACAGAAGATACCTTTGGAGATCATTCCGATAGATTTTTTGAATAGGTTGGAGTACTGGGAATATGATGATATTACTGGTGAAGCTGTAATTGTATTTATTCCAAAATCGGAACCAGAAACGAATTCGCAGATTATGAATGTAGAATCGGAGGTTGAAGAGAAAACAGCATGGGATGTTGTTCAACCTAAGAAAAGGTCTACTTGGGGACTTAAACGAAAGATATTTTGTGTTTTCGATCCGTTGAGTTTGATCAATCTCTCTGAACATGATATGAAAAGATTACATCAGAATAGAATTCAGTTTAAAGAAAGAGATAGAGCTGAAGCGTTTAAATTTCAAAAGATCATTGATATTTGCGTAGCCAATGGGGTACATGCTGGTGGTGTATTTCCTGCTGGTTGGAAGTGAAGATTCAGAAGAATTTGAAGATTTTGAAGACCAAGCTGAAGACACGGGGGAGTTTGTTGATGCATCTTTGAGTGTCTGTCAGTTGGTCTATCGAGTTGTAATTAGTGTCGTTTGTTAATTAATAGAAATATAGTTTTTGTTAATGCGACACTCGTGTTTTGGTTTAGGCGACACTTGTCTGAGTGACGCATAGCGACACTTGATTAAGTGACGCATAGCGACACTTAAGTAAGTGACGCATTAAGGCGGCCACATGCGACACTTACCTAAGTGACGCATGTCGGCTGTGTTTTTAGTATAAATAGAGACCTACGGGTTTTAGGCTAGGGTTGACGAAACCCTAGCACCATTTGTCGAAATAGCATCTCTGTAATCGTTCCCAAATCAATATACAAGCCGATTTCTTTGTTTACTTAGTGAATTACTTTTGTTTCGGTTTGTGTTTATTGTTGATATATGCAATTGATTGTTTCCGCCTTTCAATTGTAAGTCAATTGTCATCTAGATCCTAGCTATACGCACTTTCAGCAACTTTAATTTGATCCACTAAATCAGAAGAAACATTAACTTTCAGAAAAGAAACTCGGTCAGAAGTACCTTTTCTGCTCAAAGCATCGGCAACTACATTTGCCTTTCCTGGATGGTAACGTATTTCACAATCATAATCTTTGATTAATTCTAACCATCGCCTTTGACGCATATTCAGTTCTTTCTGTGAAAACACATACTGAAGATTTTTATGATCAGTACAAACAATACATTTAGTACCATATAAATAATGTCTCCAGATTTTTAACGCAAATACAACAGCTGCCAGCTCTAAATCATGTGTTGGGTAATTCTTTTCATGAGGTTTCAACTGACGCGAAGCATAAGCAATAACTCTGTCTCGCTGCATTAGAACACAACCCAACCCGACATAAGATGCATCACAATACACGACAAAATCATCGGATCCGTCTGGTAAAGCTAACACAGGAGACTGACACAACAACTGTTTCAATGTCTGAAAAGCTGTTTCCTGTGGTTCACACCATTCAAACTTTACATCTTTACGAGTCAATTTAGTCAACGGACCTGCTATCTTTGAAAAGTCTTTAATAAATTTTCTATAATATCCAGCTAGCCCAAGAAAACTCTTGATTTCAGAAGGATTCTTTGGAACATTCCACTTCATAATAGCTTCAATCTTAGAAGGATCAACTTTAACACCATCTTTACATATGATATGACCCAAAAATTTTTACTTCTCGAATCCAGAATTCGCATTTTGAAAACTTGGCATATAATTGTTCTCTTTTCAAAGTTTCCAACACTAATCTCAAATGCATTTCAGAAGGAGCTAATCTATAGGGAGCTTTAGCTACAGCTGAAGAACCAGGAATAAGATCAATCTGATACTCAACATCTCTAACCGGTAGTAATCCAGGTAATTCATCGGGAAACACCTCTGGATATTCAGAAACAACCGGAACCTCAGAAATAGACTTCTTTTCTAATTTGGCATTGATAACATAAGCTAGATAAGACTCACAACCTTTAGATATCGACTTCCTAGCTTTTATCATAGAAATCAGAGGAATATAACCCCTATCCCGTTCTCCTCGAGCCACAACATATGACTCTTCAGAAATTGGGATCCTAATCAACTTACTGTGGCAATCTATACTTGCTTTAAACTGACTTAACCAATCCATGCCAATAATCACATCAAAACTTGGAATCGGCATTAATAGAAATGAAATTGGAAAAGTATGACCATCTATCACAATATTAACTCCAGTCACCGAGGTGGTAACAGGAACTAATTTGCCACTTACAATCTCTACTTCTAAGGGCTTATTTATCACAGTAGGGATTAATTTCAACTTATCACAGAAACACACCGATATAAAAGAACAATTTGCTCCAGAATCAAATAATACATGAGCTGGTACAGAGTTTATAAGAAAAGTACCCGTGATCACATCATCTGTGTGGACAGCCTCATCGACTGTCATCTGAAAAGCCCTACTCAGTGCTGGCGGAGGATTCTTTCGCTTTTGACCGGAAGATGATGAACTTCCAACCGTACCCGACCCCGTATTTCCTGCCTCTGAACATTGACCAACCCGATGTCCTTCTTTCTTACAAGTCCAACACACAAAATTAGGATACCGACAATTCTTAATCTCATGACCTAACTCACCACATTTCAAACACTTATTAGTTTGAGCAGTACATGGACCAACATGTCTAGATCTACACGAACTGCACCAACTAGGTCCACCAACTGATCCAGAAGAACTAGTCATCCCACTTGACCTTCTATTTTGTCGATTACTTTGCCACCTAGATTTACCTTTACCAGAAAAATCGCTTCTACTCCTTGAAGAAGAAAAAGTAGAAATATCTCTGGGTGGATACCTTCGAGAACCTCTCATATCACTGTCAACCGCACGTGCCAAAACAAAAGCTTGAGATAGATCTCTAGCCAATCGAACTGAAGTACGATAATCATGGGGTAAAGTTTCTACAAACTGTTCAATTTTAGTCTTTTCATCAGGGACCCACTGTTGAACAAAGCGAAGCTTGTCAGTAAATTGGGCAATTAAATCATCAATCGTCATCTTATCAGTTAATTGGAGATTCACAAATTCCCGTCGAATCCGTGCCATATCAAAATCCGAGCAATACTGATTACAAACTGCTTGATGAAATTCAGACCATCGAATAGCCTTCTTTTGTTGCTCAGTTAAATGACCTGTAACTGAATCCCACCACACCATGGCTTCATCTTTCATACATTGTACAGCAAACATTACTTTAGAATCTTCATCACAACTTGTCACCTCAAATTTCCGTTCAATATCTCGTAACCAATTCAAGGTTACAGTCGGATTTATGCTACCATGATACTCTGGTGGTTTGCTAGCCATAAAAGTTTTAAAAGAGCACTTTTTACTAGATTGAAAAGAAGATCCAGTACCAACAGTAGAGGTTTGTAGTTGATGTACAAGTTGTTGAGCCGCAGCTTCCTCGGCTTTTCTTTTAAATTCCCTCAGAAGTATCAATTCATCCTCCATCTCATGTACATATTCATCTCTCTCTGATTCATAGTGGTGATGAGCAGATGTACCTTCATGAATATGTTGTTCTTGTTGTGTGTTTGACTGAGGAGCATCTATCCGAGAGGCATTATTCGGGTGGCCGGTTGGTTGCTCATTATCTGCCATTTCTGAAATCAACAAAACACTTGAACTTTGTTAATCGTTAGTATCTATCTACTAACAATTATCAACCAATGCTAAATCCCAAACCAGGAATGTTTGACTAAACATGCTTCAGTTTTGGGGTTGAACATTCTTCAATGATCAATTATCCCAAAACTATGCTCTGATACCAACTTGTAACGCCCCTCATTCCAAAACTCAATATTATATTAATAAACCGGAAGCGTAGGTATTTAAAACATATATTTGATTACTACACCATATATATATAATGTACAAAACAGTTATAATCAAGTTATACTATCCAAAAGTATTAACCAAATTCACTTTTCGAGGCATTACGTAAACTAGCTTCGTTTTATACAAAACATTTTCAGAGTAGCATAATCTTCAAACATCCCTTGCTTTAATCATTAACTTCTTGCTACCCACATTCTATCAAAAATCTGCAAGAAGTAACAACGAGGGATTAGCACGAAGCTAAGTGAGTAAACTCATCACACAACATTCAACTTAGCTTCATCACCTAATTACTTCTAATATCCGCAAATACTAAAATTAACAATCAACAATCAACAATCAACAAGTACTTAATGAGGATCGGTGGCTCTGGGGATAACCATAATACCCGGGAGGCTCCCCAAGAACACTTATCCAACCATATCCGTATGGCCATACGGACGAGACCGATAGCTAGCGGTTACTACATTCAGATACAGAGTCTATACACACAACAAATGAAGTATAACTCTGTATCATTCATACAACAACCCACTAGCCCAACCAACAGTTCATCAACTCGTTGACCTCATTAACAACTGATGCCCAAAGGCCACGTAACACATAGATTTATAATCAACAAGATATAATAAAGAATCAACAACAACATATCTACGTTTATTAGTTGAAATCAAATGATTACAACTAAATCAAATGGTGAGTTTTGAATCCACTCACCGATACCTCTACAGCATCAACACTCAGAAATCTGATATTACTGAGTCTTCGGAGTATCTGAAACACCACATAACACACAAGTTAGTAACTTGTTCCACAATCATCTTTTTAGCATATTTATTCAATCAGATAATTCCGGAAGTCTAGACAAACAACAGTTCAATCAGAATTAAAATCATAAAAAAAATCCCAATTTGACGTTTTAAAACTGAAAAACGTCATTTTCGGGCCCTAGATGACCTCGAATGGCCAAAAACTGCCTAGACTCTTAGAATAGAGCCGGGATCATTAGGTCGTTTCTGAGTGACCATGCGAATATCAAATCAATCCGAGTTAATGAATTTGTCATCTGTCCGTTACCCCGATAAGACTTATGCATTTTCAAAATTTACGAAACAAAAATCTTAAAAATCTCGGTTCGCAGTAATCTGGGTTCGCAGGTCAACTCGGTTCGCAGAAAAACTCGACTCGCAACAACATAACTCGGTTCGCAAAGCCATCTCGGCTCGCAGAACTCGATTCGCAAGGCAAACTCAACTCATTTCGCAAGTTCAACTCGCCTCGCAGCGACTCGGTTCGCAAGGCATACTCAACTCGCAGAACAATATCTCAGTTCGCAAGATCTCAGTTCGCTTCGCAGAACTCAACTCGCTTCGCAGCCTGAGCTCGGTTCGCAGAACGAACTGAGAACTGCGAATTTCGCTGTTCTTACGAGTTTTTCGAACTGAAACTCACCAAAACTTCAAGAAACTCAATTCTAAGGTTTCTAATACTTCAAGTAGCATCATATAACATCTAATAACACCAAATAGCAACATAACATACTTTAATTTGGTTTAATCACTCAAAACCCCAATTTATAAAACCCAATCAAACTTACTTTTGTGATGGAGATGAAAGGGTTATGATGGAGATGACGATGTTGCTGTTTTGGAATTGAAATCACAGAATCACTAACTAATTGCTAATTTTGCTTATGGTTACTTTGAGTTTGCAATTGAGTATGAAGAAAGTGTTCAAGTTTACAAACATATGAGTTCCCCAAAGTCGGTTTACAAACCGACTAACATATTTTAAATGGTATATATTTATACCCGTTCTAAATCTATTGTCTGGAACCTAAAAACCATTTGCGAGAATATTAATTTTATGTTACCGTCATCGGTAATAATTTAAAACAACTAATATTTTACTATCCATAATAAGTTCTGGAACTTATTTATTTAAGTTTCACAATATAATAATAATATCAAGTAATTCCTAAAACAATTAAATAATCAAATTAAATAAAGGGAATTACCAGACTACTGGAGAGGATGTTATAGATATTTTGTATGATATGACCTCGTTATTTGTATTAATATTTAACGATACTTTATTATTTAAAATCGTACGGATATATTTTTCAAAATATGCAAATTTACCGGTTCAGCAAGTGAATACTATTTTGTATCTAAAAAATAACGCTCTTTGCAATGCATTGATAGTTTTCGTCCATCTAAGCTACTCTTTGTAATTTAAATCAACAACCTATAATGCATTACTTTATTTTTTTTAACTTTGACGAAAGACGACAAAACATGACAACTCAAATGCAGACTCTACTGACCTGAATGACGTTAACACAACCTTATAAAATTAAAAGGTAAATTATTTTAGGGATGTAAATCGAGATATAGAGAAATTAATGACAAAATACTAAATTAATTAATCAGTCATTGATAATATTGTGCATTATACCACTTCCTTTTTTTTATTTGTTTTGTTCTTTAATAATAATACTATATTATGTACCGAAACTTTTAATTTGTGTTGTATTTTCAATAACTAATTTTTTTGTTTCGTCAAAGTTACATACATGAGGATAACCGAACCCTGCGAATAAATATGAAAAACCGATGGGTAATATTAATTGGCTACCCAACGGGTATTGAGCTGGCTATCAGTATGAATATTCTAAACCTGTATGTGTACAGATACACTAAAACCCGCCGTAAACCAGACTATTAGCATCCATAATCCGACCATTGTAAATTATAATTTGATAAATGAATTCAATTTTTTGTTTAGATATGAAAATAACTTGTTGGGGGGAGGGGTCGCAGAAATTTTAAAATAAAAAAGATTTTAGGAAGAGTTTGAATTATGAAGAAAATAATAAAGTAGTTATTAGATTAAAATTTGCATAAAATATTTTGAGTATTATTTACAATTAAAGAAAAAATATAGGATTTATAGTATAAATACCGAAGGGTGTATATTGTAAATATGGAAGGGTATATTAGTCTTTTAGTCACATAAAAATAGAATTAATGATGTCATTAAATTAATTAAAGTTAGATCTTAATTATTGATCTTAATCTAATGGGTAATATTCTTCTAAGATTTTTCTTTTTAATATATTAGATAGATTAGATAGAAGATTATTATTACCGGTTATTATTATCATTTATTATTATCTCTCTTATATAATACTAGCATAATGCCCGCACGACGCAACGGGACAACATTATGTTTCACGTTCATTCGATATGTAGTACGTAAATCATAATTAAACTCTATACGTCAATACACTAGGATATAGTTTATCTCTAAAGGAAAAAAAATTCACAAATAAACTGTACTTTTTAAAAATAAGTTAAAACTAAATACCCAACATATACATACATACATATATATATATATAACCGCAGGTTAAAATGAGAAGGCTAATTTTTATGAAAACGTGAGAAACATTTCAAAATTACTTTTTAACTATCCGAAACTCATTTTCTTATAAAACTTTTTCAATACTATTAAAATAACTTTTGGAATCTATGTTATAAATATAAAAAAAAAATATTAATTTTTTTGAACTTATTTTACGGTCGTTACTGTTGCGATTATTTAAAATATTCACAAAATATAACATGATAACCGCATGTGATTATTCTCTAATATAATATGATTATCATGTGTTCGAGATAATCACAAATTATGGCATGATAATCACATATTATTCATGTGATTATCAAATATAAAATGTGATTATTATCAATAAAAAATTTAATAAATTTTCTAAAAAAAATAATAAAACGTTGAATTATTTTTTATTTGAAAAATAACTTCTAAAAGTTATTTAAAAAATAAGCTATGATTTTTTTTTATTTTTTTTATTTTTTTTTGTAAAATAACATGTTTTGGATAGTTAAAAAGTGATTTTAAAGTGTTTCTCACGACAATTAACCTTCTTATTTAACCCACCTCTCTCTCTCTCTCTCTCTCTATATATATATATATATATATAATTGTGGTTGTGAATTCAATGACTGGGTTTCGATTTGCGTTAGATTGCATGTTCAATGGCTAGCTCCAAGTTGTGATTTGTGAAATCGAGGGTTGGATCCTGACTAATTAAAAATACATTATTTACGTGGGTATAATTATATACTAAACTTATGTATGAGATATTGAAATCGTAAAATCTGATCAAAAAATTAAAACTCTCAGATATTGGAATTGACTGTATAGAAATGAAATTAAGAATACAAAAAAATGCTTAAATTTATGATTTCATAAAAAACACTATTGAGAGTTCGTTTTTGATATCTTACAACACTTATAAAAATGTGTAAAATTAGGGAAAATTGAATTTTGGAGGCTTTAGAGATGGAATTTGGCCACAAAAATTGAACAAACCGCATTTGGTTATTTGCTAAGATGTTCGTCTCATTCCAACCTTACCGTCCATAATTTACACGTCCCGTAACTCTTTACGGTTAAAAAGTTATGCCGCAATTTGTTTACATTAAAATTTCATAATAATGATTATTGATATTGTATATAAGAAGTAATCATATATGTAAGAGTAAGTTAGTAATTTCATGTAGTTTTTCAAATATTAGTAATAATGTTAGGGGTAAATTAGTAAATTAAATCTCTTAAAAAATATTGAAATGCATTATATATTGGCAAAGATAAAGATATATATATATATATATATATATATATATATATATATATAACTGTTTTAATTAATTAGAGTTAAAAGTCCTATATTTATTACTTTTAAGTTTAATAATTATGATATTAATGAGATTTTAATACATGTAAGGGTATGTTAGTAATTTAAAGTAGATTTTTAAATATTATTGTTAATGTTAGGGGCATATTGGTAATTTCCCTCTTAAAAACATCTCAAAAGTGGGTTATATAATAGTAATAGATAAAGATATAGATAGATATATAAATGTTTTAATTAATTAGAGTTAAATATCATATATTTATTAATTTTAAGTTTCATAATTGTGATATTAATGAGATTTAATACATGTGAGGGTATGTTAGTAATTTAAAGTAGATTTCAAATATTATTAATTATGTTAGAGGCATATTGGTAATTTTTCTCTTAAAAAAAATCCAAAATAATTATATGATAGTAATAGGTATAGAAGTGTAGACAACTTGATTATTTCACATTTGATTTCATTATTGTATGATTAAATAAATAAGATTAGTAATCTTATTATTATTGCTTATGTTAATTTCTATTATTTATTTAAAAGAATGATGGTGCAAGTTAATAACATAAAGTCTAAAAAAGAAGATGGTGTGTACGTTGACTAAAAGTCGACTCCATTAAACATATTTAAATCGTGTATTTTTAACCAACGATATAAATGTGATAATGAAGTAAAGTAAAACTGGTCGAATAGATTGAAAAGCATAGAAAATTGGCAGTTTGTTAATATGTTCGTCTCGTTCCAACCTTCCCGTTCAAATTGGCAGTTTGTGATTTGACCCGATTAGGATAAAAACAAATACACAACCGATATTGGTTTACATTTGCAGGTAACTCGGTGTTCAATGTCACAAGCAGTAACTTTGGGAATGTCCCTTTGTGACGATTTTAAACTAATCAGATTCACTTGAGCTTCTAATTGGTAGGTTAAATACAAGTAAAGACACAAACTATCCTTGGCTTCGACTACCTTTGTTTTTTAACCCACAAGCATATTTGAAAAATAAGTAACCATACTATCAAACAAGAACTTTAATTAACCACCATCGTCAAAGATGTAATACATGTTGGGGCGGAGCTAAAATGGGGGCAGCGGGGCAGCTACCTCCACAAACATATATACTCCAAATCAATTGAACTTGGGCATGCATACTGGGGTTTAAAGTAAAAGAACACAATATAGTTAATAACTTAATCAAGAGAGTTCTTTAATAACACATCTTTAAAGCAAACTAATAAAAAGCATTATACTACATGATAAATTAAGGTTAAAAGAGGGAGGGTGGGTGATATGATGATGATAATAATAAGTCTACAAGAACCCGACCATCCTCTAATCAAGAGTAATCCCGTCACGAGTACGCCCATGTAGCATGCACACAACACCTTTTATTTCCTTAAGTGCGTTTGCTTGGTTTTCTGTCAAGAAGGCTAAAAAACTTGTAAGCTCATGTGACTTCCTATATTTCCAGGCACCACATTGCTCCAGATAAGAAGCATGCCAATTGTCGATGTCTTGAGTTGTCTTTAACTTAGGCTGCTTAGGAGGCCTAATCGTCACAAAAGTGGGTATTAGTTTATCAGGGGGGACCCTGTGTATATTTGTTTTAATGACAACATCGGATAACAACCAAGAATATATCATAAGCAACTTGTTAGACATCAACAAAATCCTTATATACATATATGCTTCTTAAATTAAATTCTAGATGTTTGACAAAATTAAAAAAATTCAGAATCATAGCCTTAAAATTAAATTCCACAAAATTTATTATAAATGTAAAATGCGTAATATATAGGTGATATGGCTTACATTTCTTTTGCGAGCTGATAGGCTAGTCCCTTACGAAGAAAACACGCCATCTGAGTACACGAATCCGAATTTAATTTAATCATCATCAATCAACAAATATCAATTCAAATAGTATTTGATTTTATTCAAACAGACAAACAAACAAAGTGATTATTATATTTATCGACTACAAACAGATCGGGGCAAACAGGAGCATACCAGATTCCGTATATGAAGACCTCGTCCAGAAAGAGTTACAATTACAAACAAAACCAAACAAAGCCGTAGTTTCTATTTATTTCACGAAAAGTCATTGGACTGGGCCCATCGGAATTGGGCTTGAAACTTCTCTAAACATTTAGACCGCCACCTATCTATATCTACTAGGTAGTTTTTTAGGTCCGTGCTAAGAACGGCCCATGATGGTTTATGTTTATTGTTCAAGACGGACAATGTGTTTCTCATGGCAAGCGTGAAACTTCTCTTACTACACTAGCCTGCCTTGTAATTTCTTTAGCAATTTATCGCCTATCAAAGCTATTTTTTTATTGCTGACAAGGTTGAGTACAATGGTTCTTTTTTGTTAGGATCCAGACAAACTCCTGGTTGAGACTTGAAAATTCACCCTGTAGTACGTATAACCAAGTAGGATTGATTTGAAAGCAAAAACAACTGTGACGTACATTTAGAATCAATGAATCAGCACACGACAACTTAATGTGGTGGTGATCAAAAGAGTAGTTTTGGTAGAAATTGTTGTCCTTAAAAATATGGTATCCGAGTCTACTTGGGTGATTTAGGGGATATAAAAATGAACAAGGCTTTCTGGACTTTTGTAATGTTCAAGTAAATTAATTTCCCACTTGAATATAGTCCAGGTACGGAGCTGTGTAGGAACAACGGTGGGCCATGGTCCACCCACAAATATTTATAAATCCTTATACATTACTAAGAACTGGCCCACTATATATAATGAGCATTTAGTCCAATTTTTTGACCCACCTAATTACACGATAAATTTACATGATAATTGTGATATTATGATAGAGTAAAAGAGTACTTTTCAAATTAAAATTGAAAATATATGTAGTTCTTTTTGTTATTAAAGCAACTTATTTATATAGTCAAAAATGATAGAATATTATTATTATTGTTGTTGTTATCATCGTCATCTCATTTATAGATTGATGTTTGTTGTATATAGCTTCAGGAAAAAAAATAATCTAAAATATTGGTTCGTAAATTTGATATCTCCCAATTTCAATTTTCTGTACTCATAATTGTAAACTAAACTGATTCAAATAAGGTAAATTTTGATTTTTTACATTTAAAATGTATGAAATATAGAAGAATATACAAAGAGGATGGAAAACTTTTTTTTTTTTTTTGTCGCGGTGTAATTTCTTTATATTATGATCGTTGGTACTTGGTTTATATTCATGTTTAAATGATTTTGTAAAGATTTCTATTGAAGAAATCGGTATGTTATGAGCTTGTACAAGATTTAATCGTTGTTCAAGGCTTCTGAGAGGTAGTAAATTAATTGGCCACCCATATATAAAATCATGCCTACGGAATATAGTACTCATCATATAAACACCAAGAACACATGGCTTTCTGGGCTTGTATATGTTCCATTATTCACTGGTGGCGGGCGGGCGAAGGGTCCAAAGGACACGTAGCCGGGGGCACGATCTCGTGAAGGAAATGATCTTTACATGGAAATGAAAGACTATGGATAACATTGTTAGAATATAGCAAATAACTATAACAAATTGTCATACAATTACGGAAGCGAATAAACACGTATTTATAATTAGTTAAGATAGAAAACGTGTACCTTTTAGCTAGCTCCAAATAATCGTTTAGTAAAAACGAATAGGTTTCACAAATGGTAAAACCCTCTAGGGTTGCACGCACACCACCTTCACAACACAATAACGATGCTAGTCGAATTACACACTTAATAAACTTGAGACTTTATCTTTCTTCTTGCTTTAATCAAGAAAAACAAACCAAAACAAATTTGGGGTTTGTTTTTGTCGTTGGCTCACAAAAGGGAAGAAAAGAGGTTTAAAGTGTTAGGATATTGTGTGTATATTTTGGATCCCCAATAACCCTAACTAGGCTATGTATTTATAGGTTTTAATTAGGTATTTGAGTTGTATATGGATACCTAAAAATCAGCCCATATAAAACCCAATATAAACCCAATTCAAAAACCCAATACAAGTTTTACTTACTTAACATTTAAGTCCCTCAAGTTTACTTTATATTAAATGTGTATAATAATTAATACATTATTAATTATTAATCGTGTCTAAATGATTAAGTGCGCCCCCCCATAGGCTCATTAATTTCCAGACATGCTTAAGTCGTGTACATATATACCAACAGCTCCCACTTGGACATGTCTTAAGCAATAACATTGGTTAGCGTCTAGCAACACTCCAATGTTCCCAGAAATTTCTGAGTTTCGTTTTATAAAGTCTCAGATAATGATTTCATAATTTACAATCCCTTTGTTTCAGATACTAGTGTTAATCATGAATATGGATCAATGTCATTTCATGATTTAACTGTTCTATTTTGTTCTATTTCTCATTTCATGTAATTAATTAAGATTACAAAATGAATCGAGACACATCTAGATTTCATTTTGGTATGGCCATACACACATCTGATTAATACCAAATGAGCGGCCTAGAAGTATCATTCTACAATAACTTATTGAAGGAACAAATTCTGTATTGACTGCACGTGCCAGTTATGCATTTCACTACACTTCTGAAAATAGTCCTGTGTAACTACCATTTACGAATAGTTAGAATCATATCAAGAAGATGCAATCCATACATGCTGAACCTACTTGCATCTCATGTCTAAGGATCCAGTAAATAATCATTTTAGAATATTCCTTAATGATGACGATCCATAAAGTAATAATTCGATAAATTGGGGAATCCGATATGCATCCATATGAATATCATGTGAGTTTAGTGAGACCCTTTCTGACCAATCACTCAGATATGTCTTAGTTTGACTATATTCCCATAGAGTCAATTGACATTGGATAGTTTAGAATAATAATAAATTATTCAAGGATTAAACATGCAAAAATGAGATACAATAATATTTAAATAAAATAAACATACCAAGTACTTTATTTCATTAATAAATAAAATGTTTTACATCTCATATCCAAATACTAATCACAGAATTACATGGGATAACTAGCTAGACGAAGTCCTATGCCTTCAGCATGTTCAGTAAGCTTTGCTCTCGATATAGCTTTAGTGAACGGATCAACTAAGTTATGTTCTGTGCAAACTTTGAGTAACTTGATTTCACCTAGTTTGATCTGTTCTCGAACATAGTGAACTCTCCTTTGGTAGTGTCTGGCACCTTTCTGAACTCCAGGTTCATTGGCAATTATGATTGCACCTGAATTATCACAATATAATTCCATAGGTGATTTATTTAAGGGATCCACACTAAGCCCAGAAATAAACTTTCTAATCCAAACAGCTTCCATGGCGGCTTCCGAGGCAGCAATGTACTCAGATTCTGTTGCAGACATGGCAGTAGTAGTTTGCTTCTTGCTTTTCCAATCTACTACTACTCCTCCATTTAAGGTGAAGACGTATCCTGACTGAGATTTCATATCATCTTTGTCAGTCTGAAACCTAGCATCGCAATAACCAGTTACTTTAAGCTCAGCTGCAAGATTTCCCCCATAAACCAGAACCATATCTTTAGTAGATCTCAAGTACTTAAGAATGTTCTTAACAACAGTCCAGTGTCTCACTCCTGGATTCTGTTGAAAACGACTTACAATATTTTGCGCAAATGCAACATCAGGCCTAGTACATCTCACGGCATACATAATGGATCCTACAGCCGAAGCATAAGGAACATTTTGCATTTGCTTCACCTCATCAGGTGTAGACGCACCTTGTTTACTACTTAAGTCAAGCTTTTCGAGCATTGGAATATTCCCTCTCTTGGAATTTTCCATCCTAAATCTCTTTAGGATTTTATCAATATAATCTTTTTGACTTAAACTAATAATCCGCTTTGACCTATCTCTATAGATCTTGATTCCGAGTATAAATGCCGCTTCTCCTAAATCTTTCATAGCGAAACATGTTCCAAGATAGAATTTTACATCTTGTAACATTGGATCATCATTTCCCATGATTAATATGTCATCGACATACAAGATCAGAAAAGTAACATTTCTCCCACTAGCCTTGAGGTATACACATGGCTCATCTTGGTTTTGAGTAAAACCAAACCTTTTGATCTCCTCGTCAAACCGTTTATTCCAACTCCTAGACGCTTGCTTGAGTCCATAAATGGACCTTTGAAGCTTGTATACTTTGTTGGGATGAGATAGGTCAATAAAACCTTCAGGTTGATCCATATAGACCTCTTCGTCTAGATAACCATTTAAGAAGACAGTCTTGAAATCCATTTGCCAAATCTCATAGTCATAGTACGCGGCTATGGCTATAAGAATCCTAATAGCTCGAATGTCTGCCACAGGAGAGAAGGTTTCTTCTTAGTCAATTCCGTAGACTTGAGTATAACCTTTCGCTACAAAACGAGCTTTATAGGTGTGTATATTTCCATCCATGTCGGTCTTCTTCTTGAAGATCCATTTACACCCAACGGTTTGAGCATCGGGTGGAAGATCAACCAAGCTCCAAACTTGATTATCTTTCATGGATTTCATTACCACTTTTGTAGCTTCAAGCCATTTTGCAGATTCTGGATCTGTTAATGCAGCTTTGAAGTTTTTAGGTTCATTTAAATCCCCTAATACATGCTCCTCAGTTTCTACATTTAGACATAACTTCTCAGGAGCACGTATAGTCCTATTGGACCTACGAAGTGGATCCTCATCATCATTTTGAACCTCAAGACTTTCTTGTCCAATTTGATGACTACTAGTGTCTTCAGAAGGTGATGCATCTTCTTGAATTTCTTCAAGTTCTACCGCCCTCCCACTGTCTTTTTGAAGTACGAGATCCTTTTCAAAGAATTCCGCATATCTCACAACTTTGACAGTGTGTTCAGAAGGGATATAGACGTAGTAACCCATCATTTTCTTTGGGTATCCTACAAAGATACACTTAATAGATCTTTGCTCGAGTTTGTCAGGCGTGTCTCTCTTTACCATTGCCTCACATCTCCAGACCTTTAAGTAAGACAAATTAGGGACCGTCCCATGCCACAATTCATGTGGGGTCTTATCAACCTTCTTGGTTGGAACCATATTGAGAATGCGTACAACAGTCTCTAGAGCATAATCCCAAAATAATAGAGGTAGAGTTGTAAGGTTCATCATCGATCTAACCATGTCTAACAAGGTTTGATTCCTCCTCTCCGACACCCCATTATGTTGTGGTGTATATGGAGGAGTAAGGTGTTGGACGATTCCACACTCCTTTAGATAATCCTTAAACTCCTGGCTTAAGTATTCACCACCTCGATCCGAATGAAGGATCTTGATGGTTTTTCCGAGTTGATTTTTTACTTCATTTTTAAACTCTTTGAATGTTTCAAAGACTTCATGTTTATGTTTCAACAAGTAAACATAACCATAACGACTGAAATCATCCGTAAAGGTTATGAAGTAGCTAGCACCTTTTCTAGACACATGTCTAAGTGGGCCACAAACATCGGTATGTATTATCCCAAGAAGATCAGAAGCCCTTTCTACTTTGTGTGGAAAAGGTTTCTTTGTCATTTTGCCAGATATACAAGACTCGCATTTATCAAATGATGCATCATCACTTGATTTTAAAAGACCTTCACGTTGAAGTCTTTTAATGCGGTCTTTGCCTATGTGAGCAAGACGACAGTGCCATAGATAAGAAGATTCCAAGTTAGGCTTGGCTCTTTTATTGCTAACATGATACATAGAGTTATAATTTAAAACACAACCACGCATATCTATTTCATAAATACCATTGCAAGGAATAGCATCAAAATAATGAACATCATTTTTAGAAACAGAAATACCATTATTAGTAAACGAGTTTACATAACCGTTGTCTTTCAAAAGAGAAACTGAAACAACACCTCTAGTAATAGAAGGTGCGTAATGACAATTGTCTAAACAAATTACTAAACCAGAAGGTAAAATTAAATCATAATTTCCAATTGCTTCCACATCTGCTGGCAGACCATTGCCCACTGTCAGTTGCAAAGCTCCTGGCTTCAGTTTCCTTCTTCCTCTAAGACCCTGTAAGGTATTACAGATGTGAGTACCAAAACCAGTGTCATATACCCAAGAGTCATGTTTAGAAAAAGAATATAATTCTATGGTGAAGATACCTGAAGTACTGGCAATATTGCCAGCCGCTTGCTTCCTCTTTTTCATCAACTCGGCAAGATAGTCAGTACAGTTCCTTCTCCAATGCCCCACTTCACCACAGTGGTGGCATACCTCATCTTTTGCCTGATGCTCTTTTTTAGCTTGGGGAGTCTTCTTGGGTTTGGGAATACGAGCAACAACTTGCTTATTCTTGCCTTTCCCTTTCGGATTTCCTTTAGCAGCTAGTGGCTTCTTCTGGATTCTACCCCCTTTGATCATCATCACAGCGGGAGTTTCAGCTTTCTTGGGAAGGTTTTTCTCATACTCAATGAGCATAGAATGAAGTTCAACTACGGTCTTATTCATACTATGCATGTTATAATTGCGCACAAATCCCTCAAACTCTTTGGAAAGAGAACAAAGGATTATTCCAATTGCAACAGGCTGATGATAAGCATAGTTGAGCCTTGCCAAGTGCTCCAAATAGGTCTTCATTTTATGAACATGTGGACTGACTGGTTTCCCTGATTCATGCTTACAAGAATGTAGTTTTTGAACAATGTCAAACAACTCCACTCCTACTTGCTTTTCGTACAATGACCTTAACTCATTTATCATATCAAATGGGCCATGGAACTCAAATTGCTCTTTCAGCTCGGGCGACATGCTTGCGAGCATCAAGCAAGCAACATCATTGTAACGATCATAAGCAGCAGAATACTCTGCCTTTTGCTCATTAGTAGCATTTTCAGCAGGAGCGTTCATAAGCTGTTGTTCAAGAACATCAGCTTTCTTTTCAAATCGGAGGACAATCCTCAATGAACGATACCAGTCATTGAAATTAGAACCAGTAAGTTTCTCTCTCTCAAATTGTTGCCTGAAAGACGAAGTGTTTTGGTTTTGGGCAGGATTAGTTGCCATCTACAAAACAGATAAAGTTCAAAAATCAGTATTTTCGATAATTAACCCTTATAAAATAACTAATTTACCCAAGTTTAACCAAGTAAACTATTAATTTTCTACAAGGCTAGGATCCTATTGACATAACATCATTACATCAGTTGATCTGCTAGTAATGATGTTACTCAAAAGGTAAGTGACGATCAATAATTGCATTACTAGTGCAATTCCTAGAAATTATGGGACTTACAAATACTACTTATGAAGCAGGCATAAGTGAATTTGTAAACATGTTTCATCCCATCTTTTGCCACGGGCTTAAGGATCTCACCGCTTAACTCGTTTTAAGTCGTCCAATTAAGAACTATAAATAGTCCATCACCTTCTCACGATGAGTGGTAATTTACCTTGGGATTGCTCTCACGCAGAGTAAAAAGCAACTGCAAGTGTTCTTACGATTGGATGGCAATGACTTAAGTTTTAGGGTAACGCAATTTGATGTGTTATCAAATATGTATGAATATGCATGCACCATATTCATATCATAGGTTTTAATAAAAAATATTTTATCTTACATCAACATAAAGAGCTCGGTAGCTCCATTTGAACGCACAAAGAACCGCAGAAGTAAGGCTAGCACAAGGCTGATTAAGTAACCCACTTTCTTTAAGGAGACAGAGCCTCCAGACTTATAGCTCTCTTATAGTTTGTTCAAATGGGTGAGCCGGTGTTTCTTTAGCGATGAAAGATACCAATTTTATTAAATGAATTTGTAATCAATTAGATATTTTATGACACGAGAGCAAATTACGGTATATGAGCCCAACCCATATGCGTCATAAATATGTAATATTACAAACTCTAAATCAAATTTCATAGTCATTTAGTCAAGTTTAATTTTATTTTCTAAAAATAATTTTGCGTCACAAGTCAACAATTGGCAAATAATAATTAAACTAAATTAATCGACTAACTTAAGGGGCATTAATCCTATTGCCACTATGTTTTAGTATGTATACTTTAAACTACTAAAACTATTAAACAATTAACAATTAATTTTCATGCAACTTTTGGTGAGTGGAACCCTAAATCATGGCAAACTAGGGACATGTAATCCTTGTCAATTAAACAATTTAAACAAGTAACACATAATTACACAATTAATTTTTAATCATGCCATCTCAATTAACAAATAATTCTAATTAGCATATCGATATATTAAAGTGATATCTATGACGAATTATGCATGAATTTCATGGATACCCTTTATCTAGTTAACTAAAAAGTATACTAATAATAACAAACAAATTTACACTAAACATGCTATTAATTTTATTAAACATTAAATTTGTAATGGAATTTTAATAAACACGGCCGTACTGTTTAATAAATATACCCAAAAAAACTTGGTCATTCGTTCTTGATCCCCACAACAAAACAAATAAAAAAATTTCACTTGCTTGTTGACACGATCTACCATAAAATCAAACCATGATATATATATATATATATATATATATATATATATATATATATATATTTTGTTTTTTGTCCAATCTCGTGATCCCACATCACCAAATCATTTTTTTTTTCCGTAAGTCGGCTTGATCCACCACTGCCAAAAACAATTTTTTTTTCTCTTCCTATTTGTCGACTAGATTCCACACAACCAAAACAATTCTTTTCTTTGTGATAGTCGAACAAAACAAATTAACCCCCACCAAATTTAATGTTTAACAAATCTAACTAATTAAAACATACGTGTGACTCTGATACCACTGTTAAAATATAGCAAATAACTATAACAAATTGTCATACAATTACGGAAGCGAATAAACACGTATTTATAATTAGTTACGATAGAAAATGTATACTTTTTAACTAGCTCCAAATAATCGTTTAGTAAAACGAATAGGTTTCACAAATGGTAAAAACCTCTAGGGTTGTACGCACACTACCTTCACAACACAATAACGATGCTAGTCGAATTACATACTTAATAAACTTGAGACTTTATCTTTCTTCTTGCTTTAATCAAGATAAACAAACCAAAACAAACTTGGGTTTGTTTTTGTCGTTGGCTCACAAAAGGTAAGAAAAGAGGTTTAAAGTGTTAGGATATTGTGTGTATATTTTGGATCCCCAATAACCCTAACTAGGCTATGTATTTATAGGTTTTAATTAGGTATTTAAGTTGTATATGGATACCTAAAAATCAGCCCATATAAAACCCAATATAAACCCAATTCAAAAATCCAATACAAGTTTTACTGACTTAACATTTAAGTCCCTCAAGTTTACTTTATATTAAATGTGTATAATAATTAATACATTATTAATTATTAATCGTGTCTAAATGATTAAGTGCGCGCTTCCCATAGGCTTATTAATTTTCGGACATGCTTAAGTCGTGTACATATATACCAACAAACATTTCCTTCCCAGATATTATAATAATAAGAATATACTACGGAGTATTAGATTTGCTCCTATTTTTATATTATGATATATCTTGAGAAATCATTCAAGATGTCTATAAAAACAAACCACGACGTGATTACCTCTTTTGAAATAATATTTAATTTGTAGTTTATGCTTGAGTAACTTCAAGTTCCAGGTGATCAACAACCTTTTAATGTGTAAATGAGTCTTTCGATCCCTCTTATTTTTATCATCCATCTTTGGTAATCTACCTTAATAACTCACACGTACCCTTTCCAATCTACGGAGTACTTATTAAGCTTTTAAACACTTAATCTATATCAATCATGAATAAACTTGTGTCTCACTTGCTACTTCAAATACATCATAACCATGTTCATCCAAACTAAGCATCATCATATATTAATTTAGTAAGACATGCTACCAAAAAGTTTGTTAGGTATATATATTTTGATTACCACTTGAATTTACAAATTGGGAAGTAGTGTTGCTCTATCCTCACCCTCCACCGTCACAACCGCGACCTCTACCAAGCTAGGTTCATACCGGGACCGCGACTACTACCACTATCACCATAAGCCCTTGACAAATTTGAATCTACGACTGACCCTCTTCCACGGCCACGGCCATGGCCACGGCCATGGCCACGACCACCACTACCGTCAGGTACCCAAAACCATGTAAGTGTGTGAAACACTATGTCGTGATGATGATGATGACCCTGTGCGCTTGAATATATCTCTCAATGTGTAGCTCTCAAGGGTGAATCCCTTTGGATCCGGTGAATCGGCTTCAAAAATAAAATCAAATCTCCACTCAGTATATATTCTAGGATGAATAAACCCGCACACTCACGCCATAGTCTAAATGATTAAACAATATGCGAAGGATTCTCTGATTTCATCATTCTTTAGGATCTCATGAACATTAACTTTTTCTCCATTACTATACTTTGAGAAACCCAACATTTTCTTCAAATGAAGTACCATGGGATCTACATACATGCAGTTTACCTGCGGATAACACATAGTTAAGGAAGGAAATATATGTTAATACTACTTAACTTATAATAAATAGGCAACAAGCAACTATTTGCCCACGCTTTATGAGTATTATTTATATTTTGGTTTGATTTATATTATTTAGTTATAATTTTATACTTTTTCAGTTTATATGGTTATTTTTTTATTGAAAATAATATCTGATACTTATTTTACGAATGTGACTGTATTATTAATTTAAAATTTCTCATCATTTTTTTTTGTGTATATTAAAAAGTTTGAAAGTTATAAAATGTAAATTTAATAAAAATGTTAATTGGTCAAAAACATTTATATCTTATACGTATATTTTATTTAGGCTTTCAATAACTCAATATCATTTCATTCTCTTTTTTGGTTTGAAAAGTTTAGAGCCTAGGGGTATAGATTAAGTTTGTAAATTTCATTGATGATTAGTCTCTGAATCAAATGACTTTTTTTAACATGAATTCAATATAACATTATCTTCTTGATGCTAAATCAACTAATATGTCGTTAATTAGTTCAAGTATATATTGAAAAACGGTGTGTCTTTTAATTTTCTTTGCAACGATCTCAACATTCATTACGCTACCATATAAAAATGATTCAAAATACACACATATTTTGTGTTAGTGTAATAATTATAGTAATAATAAACATGAACCTGAAGCAAAAAATTAATCAAGTAGTAATGAAGGACTCAAGCCTTGAACCTAGGTATCCTTAAACAAAATACTATCAACTTAACCACTTGGGTCATCCTTTACTTAAAGACTTACATCAAATTAGTTTGTTTTATATTAGATATTAAACCTATTTACACAAAAATCCAAACAACTTACTATTCATAGTTGTTTGCTAATTGATATTAGGGGATAATTTGCACTGGTTCAACGAACTAGCCTACACTCACTTAGAGGCTTAGAGCTATGTGTAAAACTACAGGTTAGGTAATCTAGTCAAGTTTGGGCTAACGGGTAGACAAGCCAAAAGGGAATATTTGTAAAGATTTCTCATTATTTTATAACCCATCAATACGAAACCAACTCATCAAATCTGACTAGAAACTAACCAAAAATAAATAAATTTGGCCTTGTCAACCCAATTCTGTTCTAAAGACGCGAACCCATTCCCATGTTTATCAAAGCAGAGGAGGCTCCATAGCCTAACCTAACCCATCAACCCCCTAACTACCAGTCTACCACCCCTAGCCAATTTATATTGGTTAGGAAACCTTGTTAAGTTATGAGCTTTCCCACTTACGTTATCAATATCTTCAAATGTATTCTCTCGTACTCTCAAACACTTTGGACGATTAACCGTGACTACACCAGGCTCTCTTTCTTCACCAATTTCTTCTTGAGTGTAAAAGTTGTCAAGTATTATAATTGTGAGTGTTAAATATGAAGGCCCATGGGAGCTAGGATATATTATGAAGGCCCCAATCTCTTTATCACAAAGGTGTTGTTCAAACAAAAACACTAATCAAATATCAATGAAATAGTAATTAAGATTATTTATATAAAGTCAATATCACATCAAATATATTATATAATAGATATATGGAATGAATAGAATATAAACTATTGCGAATATTTTTTTTTCTAATTTGGTTATCTATATATTTGTAGCTTTCTTAGCTATTATAACTTAATATTTCTACCTTACAAAATTATATGTATAGAATAGATGATAATAATTAAACGCACCTTTAATGCCTCACTTGATGTAAAAGAAGGGTGCCTAATCAATCTTGGGTATACATTCTCCTTTGGTGGTAATTTGGGAACTTGATCTTCTTTGTCAATCTCGTCATGGTTTATCTTATTGTATATATGATTGACACTGTTTCTACTAGGTACTAATTCAACCATGCACTCTTTTTATTTAACTTTGGCTATTTTGCATGTTAAAATATTGCCTGTCTTCAAAGAGTTGAAACTGGTCATATTCATTAAAACACTCTCTTCTATTGTCATTGTTGCTGTCCACTTCTTCAATCTTGGGGGTCTGGAGTGAAGTTGCTATAACCAATCGCCATTCATTCTTTTTCGCAACATTGATATGCAGACCTTATTGCTTGGTGGCATCTATCATAATTTGTTCAACCATGCCGTATACCTCATCATCCAAAAGAAAGCTTTGAAAAGGACTTAATTAGTTCCCATTGTGATATATCTTTTGGTGGTGTGCACAAGGTAGCAATCATTGCTAATGGATTTTGAAGGTAACGTCTAAGGGCCACAGCATGCCTAATATCACCAAAAAGAACACGAATTTAGTTTTAAGTATAGTATAATATGCTATCAAACATGAATAAATAAGTTTATATACCAGGTTATGAAGGAAGTAGCCTAGTGGATACAATACTATTCTCGTACATGCGTGGGAGTATCTTGTCCTCATATATAATGGGTGGACAAACAATTCCACGGGCCTTTGTGATCCGATAATAATATATATATACATAAGTTATTAGATTACTTTCAAGAAAGCTGGAAAGCTGAAAAATGACAAGAAACGATTGCAATATACTAATCATTTACATCCATAATTTCATTTTCGAGCCTAAGACAGGGAAACTTTGGAAACTTTTCACCTCCAATAATCTGGGGTTTGTGAGATCTCATGAAGTTAACAAGTTCTTCACAACCGCAAGTTTTTATTTATGGCCCTAGGTATTAAGGCTATTCCTTTTGAGGTTAGCACATAGCTGACTAAGGAGTTCTCCATATGAATCCAATATCACAAAAGTTGTTTTGTGTAACTCTTAATCTGTGCAACATGCCATAACAACCTTTGGTGTAGCTTGATAAGAATACCTTTGTGTAAAAGATAACTTTGGCCACAATTTGGTTCTATAATGGAGGAGTACCCGGTTTCTAGCTATGCTCCTTAGAAATATCTTTGCTTCCTTTTCCATCAAAGGTAGAAGGTGTTCCGAAAATGCAATATCTGTTATCCTCTTTCTTTTTTCATCCCAGAGGAACGCTAACAAATGGGAAAGTTAGCTTTGAGAACGTGAATTATGTGGCAGAACTAGAACACAACTTACTGAGCGTTTCACAAGTATGTGATAAAGATTACACCACGTCATTTACAAAGACTGAATGTGTGATACTGAAGCCAGGGTATGTCATTCCTGAGGAATGGGTGCTAATGCGTGCACCTAGAAGAAATGACACCTATGTGATGAACATGCGAACTGTGGAGACTACAAGCGAATATACTTGTCTACTCTCAAAGGCTTCTGAAAAAGAATCACTCCTTTGGCACAAACGGATGGGACATATTCATTTCCGTAAAATGAATTTTCTGATTAATAATGATTTAGTGAGGGGAGTTCAAAAATAGTCCTTTGCTTTGAAGGATGACTGTATTTCTTGCCACAAGGGCAAACTCCATAAGAAGTCCCATAAGTCTAAGGTTGTGAATTCTATTGCTGCTCCGTTGGAACTATTACATATGGATCTTTTTGGTCCGGTTTCTACAAAGAGCATTGGTCATCAGTCTTACTGTTTGGTAGTTACTGATGACTACTCAAGGTTTTCGTGGGTATATTTTCTGGCGACAAAAGATGAGACTGCGGATATTCTGGTGTACTTGTTGGATAAGTTGGCAAATTTGTGCAACTTAAAGGTGAAGAGACTGCGAAGTGATAATGGAACCGAGTTCAAGAATTCAACTCTCGAGTTATTTTGTGCTTCAAGAGGCATTGATCATCAATTCAGTGCTCCAAGAACTCCTCAACAGAACGGAGTTGCAAAATGAAAGAATAGGACTATTATCGAGACAGCTCGAACTATGCTAGCGGATTCAAAGTTGCCTATCATTTTCTGGGCTGAGGCAGTTAATACTGCCTGTTACGTTCTGAATAGGGTGCTGACGGTTAAGAAGAAGAACAAGACATGTTATGAACTTTTTAATAACCGCAAGCCAAACCTGCAGTTTCTAGAGCCGTTTGGATGTCCATGCATGATTATAATTACAAAAGATCATGTCTCTAAGTTTGGTGATAAAGTTGTTGAAGGGATTTTTCTTGGATATTCAGTCAATTCTCCAAACAAAAGAGTTTACAACAAATCGACAAATTAGATAGAGGAACATTTTGAGGTGAAATGTTTAAGGTATACGGAACCTCCTCAAGGAACGGGTCCGGATTGGTTTTTCAACTATGGAAAACTCTTTAACTCTTTCAACATTCAGGAAGAAGATGATACAGAAGAGTTGGTTACCCTGCTTCATGGAATTGATATTTCTCAAGAAACATCCGGTTCTTCCTCTAAAACATCCGATCCAAAACCCGACGTGGCATCCAATCAATCTCCTGAAACACCTACTCCAACACCTACTCCAGCACCTGCATCTACATCTACACCTTCACCAACACCCACACCTACACCTAAACCACCATCTTCTGATATTCCTTCTACTTCTAAGTCTAAATCAGTGGAACCTTCTACTGATCCAGACATGCCTTCGTTAGAGGAAGAGGAGGAAGAATGTGAAGCGTTCAACTATTCTCATCTCCATATGAATGATGAAGCAGATGAAGAAGCATTACGGAATCTTTCTCTATATGAAACTGCTGTCATTCTAGAGAAAGAAGATGCTCCTGCCACTGAAGGAAATTTGAACAACTTGGATTTGACTCTTGTGCCGGATGTCATTCCAGTTACTTGTGTACATAAGGATCATCCCGTTGAGAATATAATTGGTGATCCTCACTCTAAAGTTCAAATGAGAAATCAAGCAAAGCAAACTGCTGAAGACAAGCAAACTTCAGCTGAACAGGTTTTGGGCCTCATGGTAACTGTAGAATCATGCCATCTTTCTCAAATTGAACCTAAAAAGGTTGAGGAAGTGTTGAAAGATCCATTCTGGGTCGAGGCCATGCAAGAGGAATTGCAGCAATTTAAGAAGCTGCAAGTTTGGGAAATAGTGCCTTTACCGAAAGGTGCTCATCTGACAGGCACTCGTTGGGTATACCGTAACAAGATGGATGATAGAGGTGTGGTAATTCGAAATAAAGCGCAATTGGTAGTTCAAGGCTTCAGTCAAATTGAGGGTTTGGACTATGATGAAGTATTTGCCCCTGTTGCTCGATTGGAGTCTATTAGAATTTTCTTGGAATTTGCTTCCTTCAAAGGCTTTCGAGTTTACCAACTTGATGTGAAATGTGCTTTCCTTTATGGAGAGGTAGACGCCGAGATATATGTAAAACAACCTCCAGGCTTTGAAGACCCTGCGCATCCTAATCATGTGTGCAAGCTGAGCAAAGCATTGTATGGTCTTCATCAATCGCCAAGACTGTGGTATGAGAGGCTTACTGTAACATTCGCCAATTTAGGACTACAATTAGTATCGAAACTACTTGAAATTTCGGGTATTTAGTTTTATAATACCCTGAATAAAGGTAACATTATGTTGTGAATACGGGCACACTTACGTGATCTAATTTAAATCATACACTTATGAACCGGACAATGTCCGACATTAATAAATGGACGTTGGTGACAAAACTTTATAACAAGGTGGACTTATCCAAACAAACATGATTTTTCAATAATATATTGCGAGAATATATTCCAAGTATTTCTCATTGATAAAAACACCATGTACACGACAAACAAGCACGAAGCACGTGAGTCAAGCGAAAACAATTCAAATTATAATTTTATAACTCATTAATTAGTGTTATGATAAAACATTTCAGTTAAATATTTTGGATGAATATATATGTACTTAAACACGAAACACGGAATGACATTTAAACAATCGCGGAATGTAACATGAAAATCTGAACAATGAATTCACGAGACCGAGACCCAAATGGGTTAGCCCAAACCCGCGGATCCAAGCCCCAACCCGACCCATGACCCACTTTCTTTTAAACCCCTCTTTTCTTCCATTTTATCCACAAACACACACACACACACACACACATTTACATTTCCAAAACCCCCTCTTTTCTTTCCCCTTTTCTTCTTTCGAATCAGCAGCAAGAGCAATGCCACCGTCATCAAAATCGTTCATCATCATCAACAAGAGAAAGCACAAGGACCGCCATCATCTTCTACCTCACCTTCATCATCTCCATTTTTTGATTCGTGGTATGAAACGCCTTAAAACTCAATGTAATTACTTGTAAAGCTTTTATTTACATGCTAGAACGTTTACTCAACAAAGATTTGCTCAAAAATCGACTTGAAAATGCGTTTTTATGAAAAAGTGTTCGAACAGCTCGTTCTGCGAACCGAGATCTGTTCGTCCTGCGAGGCGAACCCAATTGCGAACCGAAGATTGAACTCGCGAACCCAACGGCGAACCGAACCCACCTGCGAGTTGACTTGCGAATCGACCTGCGAGTTGACTTGTGAGTCGACCTGCGAGTGGACTTGCGAGTTGACCCGCGAGTTGACCTGCGAGTCGACTTGCGAACCGAACCTTGTGTTGCGAACTGAGTTCAGTTAGCAGCCTACTGCCTTGCGAGCCGAACTAGGCTCGCACCGCAAAACCCAATTCGCACCACTATTTCAGTCTATAACCCAACTTGACTAATTTTCTGAATTTAAATCCTAGATACGATGTTTGATAAAACGAAATACATAATAATACCACTCTCGGATTATTTTTACAAACCGTCACCAATGGGCCATACTTGTTTTCAAAATACAAACGGTTTACTAAACAAACACTTGGACATGTCCTAGTTGAGTGGACAACTAGCATGGGTGATCTTTTAAGACACCAATTCGTTATTAGTTTACTTACAACCTTGTGCGTTACGGACGCCAGAAGGTTGCAGGATTCTGAGAATCGATACACAGACTTACAACCGCTTTACCTGGTTGATTATGCATACGTACTTACTGGACTCAGGTGAGTCTCATAGCCCCACTTTTACTGTTTTACTGTTTTACATACAGGGTGAGATAACTCGAGTACTGATTTACATGTTTACCAAACGGAATTACATGAGTTTTCTCACCATTTATTTGGGGAAGCCTCCTCATCATATATCGTTAGTTATGTACTTAAGCGCGAACACTAGTTAATGAATCCATTAGGGAAATGACCCTCCCCGCCCGGGGTAGTAGCGATACCATGAACCGATCTGTATAAACGGGCGACTATTATTCGTTACTGATGCTTGCTCAATTTCCGAGCATGTCACGGGAGCAAATTTATTATTTACGGGTTAAGCTTCGATTATGAGCCTCATGGCAATGGTATAACTTACTTACTTTATATTGCGAGAATTGTAAATAACTGGTTTACGCCTGCGGGCCTTATTAATGAAATCTTGTGTTCAAACTCTTACTTTATTTACAAACCTGTGAGATTCACCAACATTCGTGTTGACCTTTTTAGCTTTGTATCTCAGGTACACATACGGAGTAGGATTTCCCTCAGGATACTAGCTAGAGTCGCATGATTTCTACCTTGCATATAACGGAGATTCTTAGCATTATCTTTTGTATTTAATATGATTATGTAATAGAATCTCCCGCCTTTTACGCGGACTCTAGGGAACACCATTTTGTAACCGGAAACGTTATGTTTCAAACATTTTTATGTATGAAAATGTAACTATTTTACACACGTCGCATATAGATGTCGTTTGCTTTACTTTTGTGCTGTGATATTTGATTAGTAGCACCCCAAAGCTTGCTTCCACTTACGGGGTGAGATACATAGCTTATTTTTACGAACTCGAGTACTGATTTACATGTTTACCAAATGGAATTGCATGAGTTTTCTCACCATTTATTTGGGGAAGCCTCCTCATCATATATCGTTAGTTATGTACTTAAGCGCGAACACTACTTAATGGATCCATTAGGGAAATGACCCTCCCCGCCCGGGGTAGTAGCGATACCACGAACCGATCTGTATAAACGGGTGACTATTATTCGTTACTGATGCTTGCTCAATTTCCGAGCATGTCACGGGAGCAAATTTATTATTTACGGGTTAAGATTCGATTATGAGCCTCATGGCAATGGTATAACTTACTTACTTTATATTGCGAGAATTGCAAATAACTGGTTTACGCTTGCGGGCCTTATTAATGAAATCTTGTGTTCAAACTCTTACTTTATTTACAAACCTGTGAGATTCACCAACATTCGTGTTGACCTTTTTAGCTTTGTATCTCAGGTACACATACGGAGTAGGATTTCCCTCAGGATACTAGCTAGAGTCGCATGATTTCTACCTTGTATATAACGAAGATTCTTAGCACTATCTTTTGTATTTAATATGATTATGTAATAGAATCTTCCGCCTTTTACGCGGACTCTAGGGAACACCATTTTGTAACCGGAAACGTTATGTTTCAAACATTTTTATGTATGAAAATGTAACTATTTTATACACGTCGCATATAGATGTCGTTTGATTTACTTTTGTGCTGTGATATTTGATTAGTAGCACCCCAAAGCTTGCTTCCGCTAAACTGTGATTTTGGGGGTGTTACACTTACTACGTATCTATTGAAGAATGGCTTTTTGAGAGGCCAAATTGATAGCACACTTTTCACCAAAGGAGAGGGAGAAGATTTGCTTCTGGTGCAAGTTTATGTGGACGACATTATATTCGGTTCTCCAAATGAGGCTTTGTGCAAGGAATTCGAGGTTCTAATGAAATCTGAATTTGAGATGAGCGCAATGGGAGAACTTACGTTCTTATTAGGTGTGCAAGTTGAGCAATCCTCCAAAGGAATTTATATTCACGAGTTAAAATATGTCAATGACATTTTGACTAGGTATGACTTGCTCGATTGTAAAACCTATGGTACTCCCATCGAGATAAATCACAATCTTGGACCCGACAAGCATGAAGAAGACTGCAAGGAGAAAGACTATTGTTCAATGATAGGCTCTCTAATGTATCTGACTGCCTCAAGACCAGATATTGTGTTTGCGGTTTCACTATGTTTGATATATCAAGCGAAGCCAAAGGTGACTACCAGAAATCGTTCCTCCAGTATCTCCTGCAAAGGCAACATGTCCTCCTGCGTATGGTGTAATATCCACAAGAAGAGACATATCTCCAGTCATGTGTCGCGAGCAGCCACTATCCATAAACCATTCACTATCTTTCACACGTTCAGACTGCTGCAACACACAAAAATAAGGAGATTAGTGAGAAACGGTGACCCAAGCCTTTACCGACTTAGGTCTACCAGAGTCATCAACAATAAGCACATCAGATAGAATTTTATTTTTAAACAAATCATAATTTGTATCCGATGTGTTATTATTGATGACATTAGAGTCCACAGCAGACTCTTTTCTTTTCCAAACTTTTGATGGTTCGGAATTTGGCTTAGGAGTAATGTCGGGATTTGGCTTTGGCAAAGAATTTTGCCCAACATTACTCGGCTTCTCAGCAGGCTTGGGAGAGTTTGAATAACGCCTAGGTGGTGATTTAGAAAATGAATTTTGATAAACAGATATCCTTGGCATATCTCCCCCATAACGCTGATGAGAAAGTTTGGGACACTCACAAATCAAATGTCCTTGTCTCTTGCAATAGAAACAAGAATGAGTCTCAACAAACAGTTGAGGCGGAGGACATACCACAGGAGGAAGAGAAGCATTTCTAGAACATGAGCATTGTAAACATGTTTTAGAAAATACTTGTTGTGGTTGAAAGGTTGAGGTGGAAGGTTTATCACAAGAAACTTTTTCATTTTTCACATTTGAATTACATTTCAAAATCTTTACAGGTGTCTGTAAAGTTTGAGGTTTCTTATTTAAAACCTTTTCCTTTGCTTTTTCTTTTTGAACCTTAATTTTCGGTTCCCTTTTTAAAATCACTTTCTCATTTTTGACTTCAACCCTTTTAACCTCAGAATACTCCTGATCGGTAATATCCTCTATCTCAACAATCTCCTCAACACTAACTGGAGATTCACATTCAGGCTTAAAAAACTGAGGCAAGGGATACTCTGGCCTTTTGGTTTTCTCATTTGTCAGTTTTTTTTGCTTGGCTTCTTTAGCTTTAATACCATAAATCTTTGTATAATCAACTGGAATTTCTTCAAGGCCTTCCTTAACAGGCGCAGGATAATATTCGGCATGGGAAGGTGGTGGTACTTAGTTATAACCAAGTCCTGCCTTCTTTTTACCGCATGTCCCTTGCTTGTTAACGATTTCATTAAAGACAAAAGTTGCGGATGAAGAACCTAAGATTTTGCTTTTATGATTATCGAACTCACTTTTTAAATCAGATAGTTCTTTATTCAACAATTCAATTTCAGTAAGATAACTATTAATTGCATCTTGTTGACTAAAGACCTTTGCTTTATAAGTTTGAGTGTCTAACTTGTGAGCCTCAATATGTTTTTCATAAAGTTTTTCATTTTCTTTCAAAAACCTGTTAGATTCTGTAAGTTTTACAACCTTTTCCCGCAACTCTAAATTGTCCTTTTGATAACCCTCAAGAGATTCAGTCAATTTAATACAAGTAACACAATTTAAAGGCTTAATTGGTTCATTTTGTACCTCAGGTGTGATATGAGCTATCAGACACTATTGAAATTGTTGTGCTTGAGCATTCCAGTCTGAAGTTGTAGGCTCAAAAACTACCAAGGCATTATCAGCAGCCAATGACTTGACAGTCTCTTTCTCTTTCTCTTTAGGATGGTCAGGCCTTGTAAGACCCGATGGTGGCATTTTGGGTTTCTCGCATTCCCTAGCGAAATGTCCCAAATTCTGACAGTTATAACATCTGACCTTGCTCTTACCAAAACCAAAGCCCATTTTCCCATTTCCTTCCAAACTCTTGCGTCCCGTCCTCTGCAAGAATTTTTGAACCCTCCTTGAGATCATAGCAATGTTCCAGTTTAGATCCATTTGTTCCAGATCATCATCATTTAGCTGACCATAATCTTCCTTCGTCAGCTCCAGAGTGGTATTTGGTTGAGTAACCAAATCTTTGAAATAACAGAAAAGCTGTATAGATGGCTGCTTGCTCTTGAATCGATGGTGATACCAGAACTTGTTGTTGTGTGCCTTGTGAGTTACCAGAAACATAGCCTGCATGTTGAGCCCCAGTTGAATAAGATGGTGAATTGGTATCGATCATGAATGCCATTCCACCATAACTTTTGCCAGAATTGACTTGTCCTCCATAAAGTGTCGGATTTTGTACAAATCCACTCGACTTGCATTCTTGCTTCTTCAATTCCATTGCATGAGCTTGAAGAACACCTATCAATTGGTCCAAATTCATCCTAGTTAATTCTTGATTTTCCTTCAAGAATTGTACCTTCACATTCTAAGTACTTGGCAACACATCCAACAGTTTCTTGTTTACCTCAAGTACAGTGAGATTGTAGCCTCCTTCAGTTAACTCACTAACCAACTATGAGTATCGGGTAAATATCCCAGAAGTAGTTTCATTAGGAAGGATGTCAAATAGATCATACTGCTTCTTGATTAGTTCCAGCTTGGCCTCCTTGTATTTTTCATTACCTCCGCACCCGTTTCAATTGCCTTTCATAAATCATAAGTTATGTTATAAGTTTTAAAGAGTCTCATAACATCCTTTGTTAAACACATACAGATAGCGGAGTGTGCCTTCCTTTCTATTTCTAATTCCTTTCTCTCTTGAGGTGTCATAGGAAAATGAACGGGTGCGGAACCTTCGATCCCAAACGAACGAAACCTGTTTTTCTTGATTCAAAATGTCTGATTAACATCAAATCGATCCAAAATCCTTGATTATTCTTGAATTTTTTACGAACCAAACCGAAAACAATCCAAAAAAGTGATCTTAACGTCAACCGAACCACCTCGAGGCTCTGATACCAGTTGTAAGTGCCCCTAGTCGTGGATCCAGATGATGGTTGACAATGATTACAAGGCGGAATCAAGTAATCAATCAAAACACAAAACAAACCAAAACCGAAATCGAATAATCAATGTATATTAGCTTATTGTATTGATGTATATACGATTGGAACTGTTTACAAAGATGTTTAGTCGACAAAATGGTGCTAGGGTTTTGTCAACCCTAGCCAGAAACCCGTAGGTTTGCTTATATACTAACACAAAATGGCAGACATGCGTCACTTGGCTAGTGTCACATGTGGCCGCCTTCATGCGTCACTTACCTAAGTGTCACTATGCGTCACTAAGGCAAGTGTCGCCTAATTCTAAACTCAAGTGTCGCTAACCCAGAAATGACTTTTCTATTACAATTAATAAACAACACTTACAACTCGATAGACCAACTGACTGACACACTAAATGTACCAACAAATACAAAGACTGATCGGCGTTGAAGTACCTATCAAAAATCAACCTAGTTACCTTATACTAGATAGCGTAAGCGGGTATCGAATCCACGAGGAGGATGTGGTTATAACTAGAGTTTAAAGAATAACAGTAAATTTTTGAAGTTTGAATTGAGATTAAAACTACTTATGCTATTAAATAAGACAATAATGATTAAACTTAATCTAAATAAAGCAATTGAAATGAGTTTTGTAAAATGATAAGAGAAAGAGCAATCACTTACGGTTCATATGGTTTTTCTATAAAAGATGTATCCTTTGATTGATTCTCATGTTTGACTAAAATACAAATTAATTTAACACACTTTGGGCACAATTTATGTTTTCCAAAATCACCGTCTTAATCCCTAAACTAATTAGACTCAGCACGGATGATTGAATCACTATAACTTGTCTTACAATGATCAAATAAATATGTCTTAATAAGAAGAAGAATTATAAGTTCAAATCATACGCATAAAATATAAACTCACAAGTCATGTTCATAATACAAACTAAAAATCAATCAAAGAAACTATTAAACCATAAACCCTAGTTTTACCGAAAGTGATTACAAAGAGTTTAGCCTTCCATAGCTATGGTAGAAAGCATCTTGATCAGTGATGGAATCTTCATAACCTTCAAAAGCTAGATGATTGATGAATGAATGATTGGTGGTTATGGAGGATTAGGGTTTTGGTGAAAGTTGAGGTAGGGGATGAATATCGCCTAAGGGAGAGAGAGATGTGATAAAATTCGCTGAATAATCCCCTAGCTAGCTTAGGTCATGGTTTTGTGCCAAATCCAAAGGAGAGAAAGTAACAATACTCCCATTGTTCTTCAATATGCTTTCATTTTCCACTGGCTTTACTGCTACCTTTGAGAATTCTAATAGTAATGCTAAATACCATAACTTTCACCTTTGTGCTTGATATTTCCATCTCTAAGCAATTCACTTGAGGATTCTTTAATGGCTTCAATCTTCACTTGATCACCGTTTTAAACATTTTCCATTTTTTTCACATGTACTTGTTAAACACACAAAACTACTCAAAGCACTACCATTCATAGATAAATAGGTGCATTTACACCCAAAATAAACATGAATTATGTATATCTAATATTCACCCATCAAAGACTAAATTTGACACTTGACCACATTTCATCATTTAACAGAACATAATGTTCTACAACATTTCTATTAACCCATTACTTCTCAAACACATGTATAACTACAATACATGTTCACCATTTTCCTCTTTGACTTTACAAAGTCAACAATACTACACCATCGACTATTGGAACCCCAATCCAAATCGACACATGATATTAAAATGTAGTTTTGTGCGATTTATACAAGTGATAACCACAACGACAATTCAAAAGAAGGAAGAGCTTATCTAATCATAAAAGCAAGGTCCATTCCATGCTAACTTCTTGCAATCATAATCTACTCGTTCTAGCCAATTGGTTCAACCGAACCTAACACCTACAACATAAAACAACCGAAGGAGATAAGCAAAATGCTTAGCGAACATACGAGCAATTAAATGAATAATCCCCAAAACAACACTAAAACAACACTTAGTATATATTAACAAAATATATTTTCTTAAATAGATAACTACTGAGCAATTGTAGAGATAATTATGAACACTATGCGGATCCGCGACTAATAGAAACAAGCACACATAGTATCATATCACATCGATATGCATACCAAGTTCCAGAAACAAGCACGTTTAATACCATATCACGTCGATATGCATACTAAGCTCCACAACTCTATGTTAACATAAGTTAGCGAATCTGATCAACACTGAATCCCTACATATGCTCATTCCACGTAATTCCACATAATTCAACAACTAGCAACAATCAACAACAATGATCAACAACAAACCTCAACAGAAGATACAAGCTCAAGATACAATTGTATGAAACAAGCTAAAGAAATGAAACAAGCATAATCCACTTGATTGTATGAACCTCTTTTGTTCGGGAGCAATCCGAAACACACAATCATTACCCATTTAACCCTCATATCACTCACATTTGATTTTTAGGCAAATATGCGATTTAACCCTTGATTTTGGATGCCACGTCTTTAGCACCTATCACATAACACATTACAATATATCAACATATTTAACTTCTGAAAACAATCAAACTCGATTAACATTCACTATCAACCCTTTATTCCCAATAGTTGACTAAGTCCAACTCTTGATCAACTAGGCATAACTTCACTCTTTATGATCATACACACTTCTAATGCTTTCATATTTAAATTATCACTTGATTTCAATCAAAACATCATTTTAGTGTTGTAACAACACTTTCAATTCACGCTTTCATCTAGTTAACACTAAATTGTGATAATTCAATATAAATCACAAAAATTGCCGTAAACACAACTTATGGTTCTTTACTTCTAATACTTTACTACTTGATTTACTCCTTTAAACATCATCAAAGACATCATAGTTACTTCATTAACTAGTAAATTAGGTGAATTTCACTAATTTATAAAATTTCAACTTCATTCACCATAATCACTAAGAACACCATCAATGATTCTTCACTTTTTGATTAACATAATGTTAACAATGATCACTACAAGACTTACTAACATCAATTTAACATATACAAGCCCTAATTTCAGATATAAATCACTAATCAATCAAAACCCACCAAAAATTTATGTCTAGATTAAAAGAAATGAAGAATCTCACTTACTTGAAGTGGAAGATGATTAATAGAAGATTAATTCGATGTTACAAACTTCAATTTTATGTTCGAGACAGATTTTTGGTTACCCCCTAGCTTCCAGCAATCTCTTTTTCTCTCCCGAACTCACTGGAAGTGTTTTTAAAATGGATATGTATGTGTATGTATGTATGTATGTAAGTCAATAGATATAAGTGTTTTAATTTTATTCCCCATAATTATCATTGTCCGGGACTCTAAAACCCATTCAAAGTAATTATTATTTTATACCACTTAAAATAATAATAACTTAAAATAATTAATTTTATCTTTACTAGAATAATACTTTTAGATTTTGGGTGTTACAGTTGAACTGTCAAACTTGTAGCCATGATGAAGTTTGTTACTGAATGCTTCTCATCAATTATCGCATTCAGGCATATGAAACTATAAGTCATAAAGTTCTATCCTCTCTTTATATATATATACACTATCGAATAACTATGTAATTAACTATGTATCTAAGTGGTGAAATTCAAATTACCGTGCATCGTACGGGATATAACACTAGTTATAAAATAAATAATAAAATAGTGGCTTCTATGATGACGTTAGAATAGGGAAGGGAAGGCCAATTCGTATACTGTATTTAGGATTAATAACTCAAAAATTTATCCGACCAAACATTCACCTAATATATTTTCATTAAATTTATTTATATATCTATCTATCTATCCTATCTAGCTATATATCTAATATATCTATTATCTAATACATTATAAGAAAAGTCTTAAGAGAAAAAGGACCACTAGATGAATGATCAACAATAATCATCTCATAATTCTCACCCTTAATCCAATGACATACTAATTCTTATTTTTTTGTGAGACAAAGACTAATATACCCATCTATATTTACAATATTCAATCCATAATTTTTATTCTATTTGTTTAAATCACTCTTCAACTATTTAAGTGATATTTTGAATGGAAAAAATTGATTATGCAATTAGTTTATGGGGTAACAAATTTTAGGCTATAATATTTTGAATGCCCTTAGCTAGTTAGGTGCATCAACATCGAGTCAATCATTAATTCTTGAACGCTGATGCACCGTAAAACATTTCTTATGCACAAGGCTACATAATCCAAACATATACAAACCACACACTATAAATTAAATTGAGGTATAAAACACATTAAGAAACTAACAACTCTATATATATTAGATTTAGTGTTAAACAAGATGTTGACGTACATCGTAATAATATATAATAAATGATAGGCTTACAAAAAAAATATTTTCACACAATGAAATTTGATCCATCGATCTTTTTGTTTGTCCAGTGGATGTCTATTTGTAATCTTTGTGAATTTCTGGCAACAAAAAGTAAGGAAATTAAAAGAAACATACCATGTTAACCTTGAACTTATTGGGAAAAAATAGCATGTATTCTATTTGAACCATTGGAACCAAGTTATCACCAATTTAGAAACGCAAACAACCACCACTGTGTCAACCTGCTTGTTAAGTGTGGGTTTTGACTTTTGTCTCATCTTAATATTCAAAAAATACTAAAACTACATTGAAAAAGCGAGGAGAATTTGAGAAGTTTATTATGCAAATGGAATGGATTATTTATAGCAAGATGAGTTATAAAGAACAAAATAATACCAGTCAATTACTCATATTATATAAAATTACAAATTAAGTAAGTTCTTACAATACACTACACTACATATATGCACACCACACCAATGTTTTGAAAACCGGACCAGACACTGCACCTCACGTAATATTTTGTTTTTCAAGTTTATTCTTCAAGTTATTAATAAACTATTCCGCAAGCTTATTAATAATTAATCAAAGTAATACATATTAAGATCCTGATTGGGATCAACAAGTGGTATCAGAGCCTGTATATTTTTGTAATTTAACCCCTGCTGGTTGTTATTAGTTTAATATTGCAGGATTAAGCCACTGTCAAGAGACATTAGGAGAGCTGGAATCTAATGTTTTTCTTTCTTTTGATTAAAAAAAAAAAAATTTGAAGTATTTGCCTCTGCTAGTTCTAAGTATACCCCTGCTAGTACTAGTACCTCTGTTGGTGTTATTGAGTGGTATTAATGTTTGAATTTGATCAAGTGAAGTAACCCCTGTTGGGCTTATGTGTTAGTTGTGCCCTTGTTGGCACATAACTGACAGTGCCACTGTTAGTTCATTTTACTAGGGCTTGGCGCTGTCAACATATAAATATCTAAACACTTCACTTTTTCAATTACGCTTTCAAATCTCTCAAAACTCTCTACAAATCGCTCTCGTTTGTATTTCTTAGTTGTCAATCAATCTTCTTTCTTTCATCAATTTCACACATGGCATCGTCATCTTCATCTGATACTGATCATTCTATTCTGAGTGTTCATTCTGAACACAACATGAGGGCTTTCTTGAATAAAGAAATCGCAGATGAATATTTTCACCCAATTATTGATTTCTTGAGTAACTGTCCAGTTACATATGCCCTTACTGTTGCTCCAAGATTGATCAGATCACACATTCAAGAATTCTGGAAGAATGCTAAGGAAGGAACTGTTAATGGCATTCCTCATATTCATTCTACTGTCAAGGGGAATAGAGTGATGATAACTGAGATTGTTCTTAGGGAACTTCTGCAGTTTGATGATGAAGGAGGAGTCTTGGAATTGTCCAGAGGAGATCTATTTCAAGGAATACATGCTATGGGTTATGAAGGTACTGGAAAGACAAGATCAGAATACACATTCTTGAAGTCATGGTTCTGTCCTCAATGGAAGTTCTATATTCATACTTTCCTGGTATGTTTATCTCAGAAGAGGACTAGTTTTAATGAATTTAGTTCTACTATTGCATATCCTATAATCTGCTTGGCACAGGGTCTTAAATTTAATATGTCTAGGTTCATCTTAGATAATATGATTAAAAATGTAAAGGGTGATACATTTATTATGTACCCTAGGTTTGTTCAACTTTTGTTGAATAAACAGCTGCCAAATCTGCCAGCAGATAAAAGTGTAATAGTTAGCTCTACTTTGTCTTTGAAAACTATTAGAGCCATGTATCTTAATATTTTGTATCAATACTACACTACATATATGCACACCACACCAATGTTTTGAAAACCGGACCAGACACTGCACCTCACGTAATATTTTGTTTTTCAAGTTTATTCTTCAAGTTATTAATAAACTATTCCGCAAGCTTATTAATAATTAATCAAAGTAATACATATTAAGATCCTGATTGGGATCAACAAGTGGTATCAGAGCCTGTATATTTTTGTAATTTAACCCCTGCTGGTTGTTATTAGTTTAATATTGCAGGATTAAGCCACTGTCAAGAGACATTAGGAGAGCTGGAATCTAATGTTTTTCTTTCTTTTGATTAAAAAAAAAAAAATTTGAAGTATTTGCCTCTGCTAGTTCTAAGTATACCCCTGCTAGTACTAGTACCTCTGTTGGTGTTATTGAGTGGTATTAATGTTTGAATTTGATCAAGTGAAGTAACCCCTGTTGGGCTTATGTGTTAGTTGTGCCCTTGTTGGCACATAACTGACAGTGCCACTGTTAGTTCATTTTACTAGGGCTTGGCGCTGTCAACATATAAATATCTAAACACTTCACTTTTTCAATTACGCTTTCAAATCTCTCAAAACTCTCTACAAATCGCTCTCGTTTGTATTTCTTAGTTGTCAATCAATCTTCTTTCTTTCATCAATTTCACACATGGCATCGTCATCTTCATCTGATACTGATCATTCTATTCTGAGTGTTCATTCTGAACACAACATGAGGGCTTTCTTGAATAAAGAAATCGCAGATGAATATTTTCACCCAATTATTGATTTCTTGAGTAATTGTCCAGTTACATATGCCCTTACTGTTGCTCCAAGATTGATCAGATCACACATTCAAGAATTCTGGAAGAATGCTAAGGAAGGAACTGTTAATGGCATTCCTCATATTCATTCTACTGTCAAGGGGAATAGAGTGATGATAACTGAGATTGTTCTTAGGGAACTTCTGCAGTTTGATGATGAAGGAGGAGTCTTGGAATTGTCCAGAGGAGATCTATTTCAAGGAATACATGCTATGGGTTATGAAGGTACTGGAAAGACAAGATCAGAATACACATTCTTGAAGTCATGGTTCTGTCCTCAATGGAAGTTCTATATTCATACTTTCCTGGTATGTTTATCTCAGAAGAGGACTAGTTTTAATGAATTTAGTTCTACTATTGCATATCCTATAATCGGCTTGGCACAGGGTCTTAAATTTAATATGTCTAGGTTCATCTTAGATAATATGATTAAAAATGTAAAGGGTGATACATTTATTATGTACCCTAGGTTTGTTCAACTTTTGTTGAATAAACAGCTGCCAAATCTGCCAGCAGATAAAAGTGTAATAGTTAGCTCTACTTTGTCTTTGAAAACTATTAGAGCCATGTATCTTAATATTTTGTATCAATACTACACTACATATATGCACACCACACCAATGTTTTGAAAACCGGACCAGACACTGCACCTCACGTAATATTTTGTTTTTCAAGTTTATTCTTCAAGTTATTAATAAACTATTCCGCAAGCTTATTAATAATTAATCAAAGTAATACATATTAAGATCCTGATTGGGATCAACAAGTGGTATCAGAGCCTGTATATTTTTATAATTTAACCCCTGCTGGTTGTTATTAGTTTAATATTGCAGGATTAAGCCACTGTCAAGAGACATTAGGAGAGCTGGAATCTAATGTTTTTCTTTCTTTTGATTAAAAAAAAAAAAAATTTGAAGTATTTGCCTCTGCTAGTTCTAAGTATACCCCTGCTAGTACTAGTACCTCTGTTGGTGTTATTGAGTGGTATTAATGTTTGAATTTGATCAAGTGAAGTAACCCCTGTTGGGCTTATGTGTTAGTTGTGCCCTTGTTGGCACATAACTGACAGTGCCACTGTTAGTTCATTTTACTAGGGCTTGGCGCTGTCAACATATAAATATCTAAACACTTCACTTTTTCAATTACGCTTTCAAATCTCTCAAAACTCTCTACAAATCGCTCTCGTTTGTATTTCTTAGTTGTCAATCAATCTTCTTTCTTTCATCAATTTCACACATGGCATCGTCATCTTCATCTGATACTGATCATTCTATTCTGAGTGTTCATTCTGAACACAACATGAGGGCTTTCTTGAATAAAGAAATCGCAGATGAATATTTTCACCCAATTATTGATTTCTTGAGTAACTGTCCAGTTACATATGCCCTTACTGTTGCTCCAAGATTGATCAGATCACACATTCAAGAATTCTGGAAGAATGCTAAGGAAGGAACTGTTAATGGCATTCCTCATATTCATTCTACTGTCAAGGGGAATAGAGTGATGATAACTGAGATTGTTCTTAGGGAACTTCTGCAGTTTGATGATGAAGGAGGAGTCTTGGAATTGTCCAGAGGAGATCTATTTCAAGGAATACATGCTATGGGTTATGAAGGTACTGGAAAGACAAGATCAGAATACACATTCTTGAAGTCATGGTTCTGTCCTCAATGGAAGTTCTATATTCATACTTTCCTGGTATGTTTATCTCAGAAGAGGACTAGTTTTAATGAATTTAGTTCTACTATTGCATATCCTATAATCTGCTTGGCACAGGGTCTTAAATTTAATATGTCTAGGTTCATCTTAGATAATATGATTAAAAATGTAAAGGGTGATACATTTATTATGTACCCTAGGTTTGTTCAACTTTTGTTGAATAAACAGCTGCCAAATCTGCCAGCAGATAAAAGTGTAATAGTTAGCTCTACTTTGTCTTTGAAAACTATTAGAGCCATGTATCTTAATATTTTGTATCAATACTACACTACATATATGCACACCACACCAATGTTTTGAAAACCGGACCAGACACTACACCTCACGTAATATTTTGTTTTTCAAGTTTATTCTTCAAGTTATTAATAAACTATTCCGCAAGCTTATTAATAATTAATCAAAGTAATACATATTAAGATCCTGATTGGGATCAACAAGTGGTATCAGAGCCTGTATATTTTTGTAATTTAACCCCTGCTGGTTGTTATTAGTTTAATATTGCAGGATTAAGCCACTGTCAAGAGACATTAGGAGAGCTGGAATCTAATGTTTTTCTTTCTTTTGATTAAAAAAAAAAAAATTTGAAGTATTTGCCTCTGCTAGTTCTAAGTATACCCCTGCTAGTACTAGTACCTCTGTTGGTGTTATTGAGTGGTATTAATGTTTGAATTTGATCAAGTGAAGTAACCCCTGTTGGGCTTATGTGTTAGTTGTGCCCTTGTTGGCACATAACTGACAGTGCCACTGTTAGTTCATTTTACTAGGGCTTGGCGCTGTCAACATATAAATATCTAAACACTTCACTTTTTCAATTACGCTTTCAAATCTCTCAAAACTCTCTACAAATCGCTCTCGTTTGTATTTCTTAGTTGTCAATCAATCTTCTTTCTTTCATCAATTTCACACATGGCATCGTCATCTTCATCTGATACTGATCATTCTATTCTGAGTGTTCATTCTGAACACAACATGAGGGCTTTCTTGAATAAAGAAATCGCAGATGAATATTTTCACCCAATTATTGATTTCTTGAGTAACTGTCCAGTTACATATGCCCTTACTGTTGCTCCAAGATTGATCAGATCACACATTCAAGAATTCTGGAAGAATGCTAAGGAAGGAACTGTTAATGGCATTCCTCATATTCATTCTACTGTCAAGGGGAATAGAGTGATGATAACTGAGATTGTTCTTAGGGAACTTCTGCAGTTTGATGATGAAGGAGGAGTCTTGGAATTGTCCAGAGGAGATCTATTTCAAGGAATACATGCTATGGGTTATGAAGGTACTGGAAAGACAAGATCAGAATACACATTCTTGAAGTCATGGTTCTGTCCTCAATGGAAGTTCTATATTCATACTTTCCTGGTATGTTTATCTCAGAAGAGGACTAGTTTTAATGAATTTAGTTCTACTATTGCATATCCTATAATCGGCTTGGCACAGGGTCTTAAATTTAATATGTCTAGGTTCATCTTAGATAATATGATTAAAAATGTAAAGGGTGATACATTTATTATGTACCCTAGGTTTGTTCAACTTTTGTTGAATAAACAGCTGCCAAATCTGCCAGCAGATAAAAGTGTAATAGTTAGCTCTACTTTGTCTTTGAAAACTATTAGAGCCATGTATCAATACCAAAACACTTTTTCCAAGAAGGAAACTGCATTGTTTTCTACAATGTTATTTGCTCCTTCTGCCACTGGTGGTGTATTACCAACACCACTTGGACCAAATGATGACAGGATAACAACACAAGTTGTTTCTGAACACACATCAGGAGGTGGCACAAAAAGAAAACAAGGGAACCAACAACCTACCCACAACAAAGCCAAGAAATTCAAGAAATCTAAACAGGCTGTGGAGATTCCTGTTTCTTCACAGTCTCAGTCACAGGAACATTCACAACAGGTGAACATACTTGATGAAAATGTTCATTCTGGAAGGGCTGCCACTACTGTTTCTAGCCCACTGGCAGGACAGGACAGTGGTAACATCAATCAGACCCAACCAGAGGCAACTTCTAATGCTGAACCTACGGGTAAGAAGCAGGTGAAGGTCCCAGTACCATGAATCTAGGGGCATCTGAGCTAGTGCCAGATGCAGTCAATGATTCTTCTAGGAGGTCACACTCTAATGTTGATGAGACTAGTAATATAACTGAGGAATTGACGATTGATGATTTGGCACATGATGTCATTTTGATATGGGACAAATTTGTGAAGGAAAGAGAGTTGAGAAGAGAGCAACAAATCAAGTTGGCTGCTCAGGATGAGTTACTTCAAAGCCAGCAGCAGGAGATTGATGATTTAAGAGCTAGATTGGTTGTGGTAGAAGATGTTGTTACACAAGTCTTACAACCTGCTGCAGCTTTACAGAAATCTTCAGGCAAGGGGGAGAAAAATGATGAAAATCAGGAGAAAGATAATATGCCTGAAGATAAGAAAGATGATAATGATGATACTGATGGGAATGATGATGGAGGTGCAGGTGGTATTAGTGAAAATGTTGAGGATGAGTTGAATGTATCAGATTATGTGATTAATGAGGGTATGGATGATGATGAAATTAATAGGAGTATGGTGATATATGAGGGTGAAAATGTACAAAAAGGTCAGGATGAGGCAGATAATAGTGCACAAAGAGGTCCAGCTTTAAATGTTTTCCCAATAAACAAGGGATTACCTTTTGAGGCTGTGGCTAATTTGTATTTCTGGGATGTTATGGGAGAACATGTTGATATGGGAAAGAGAGTAAGTTTTAGTGATAGGATGATGGTTGATAGATCTGAAGTTGAAAAGGAGATGAAAGTGACAACCTATAATAGAAAGAAATCTGTACCAGTGTTCAGCATAAAAGCTAAAAAGATGGATGAAATTAGAAAAACAAAGTCAAGTAGTCCCACTGCTAAAGTGGCTACCACTGCTACAACTGCTACCACTACTACTGCTACCACTACTACTGCTAAATCAAAATCAACCACTGCTAGAACTCCAGAAGTACCATTTGTTATCAAAGAATCTAGAGTGGATAAACCTGAGTCTAATCTTCCAAAGATTGATCCAAAAGACAAAGGTAAGGGTAAATTGGTGGAAAAGCCAAAGGTGAAGAAGGTGCAACAAAATGTTGAGCATGACTTGGTGTATGCTATGAGGTTGCAGGCTGAGTTGGATGAACAGGACAGAATTGAAGCTGAACAGAGAGTTGCTGAATCTGAAAAATCTGTGCCAGCAAAGATGAAAGAATCTGAGGTAGATGAATTGGAGATAATGCTTGAGAATGGACAGATTGTAAGAATGACACAAGAGGCCAGCAGAGTGTATGCAGAGATGAAATCAAAGGGATTAGCAGATGATATTGTATATCATGCCTATGAAGAAAAGAAAAAGGGTAATCCTTTAGAGATGGCATTAAAGAAGAAAATTGAAAGAGAGAGGAAGGAGAAAAAGGAAAAAGAAGTTGCTAAAAGGAAAGCAAGGAAACCGACAAAGGCTGAATTGAAAAATGATTTGGTTTGTAAGCTTAGAGGAGGTAGGATTCCTACAATGAGACTGAGGAGTATGTCACTGGAACAATTGCAAAACATGTATGATAATAATCCTCATGTCAATCCTGCAGCAAGGGAAAGGTTAGAAAAGAAGAGGAAAGATGAGGAAGAAATTCAAAGGAGACTGCAAGAAAGATATGATCAAATTGATGAGGAATTGGAGAAAGAAAAGGAACTGAAATTGAGAATTGAAGGTGTTAGGAGGTCATTTGCTAAATTTCAGGAGATGGATGATGGTATTTGTGATTTGGATAGAGATGAGGAGATATTGGATCAGATGTTTGTGGTAAAACCTGATAGATCAGAAAACATCAACTTAAATGATGAAGAATTTTCAGAAATCATCAAATGGGAAGGAGTGTTCATAGCAGCCAAGGAAATGACTTATGAAATCAGAATTGAAAGGAAAAATGGTGTTGTAAGTTTTCACAGATCAATGCCTGATATTCTGAAAAGAGTTCAAAGTTTTGATGTATATGATATGTATAAGATTGGGTTAGAAAAGGACTTGAAAAATGTTAAATCTAGTCTTGAAAGGCATGTGTGGGAATGGATACAGATGATGTTTGAGCCTGAGATGTATGGAGATATATTTTTGTGTGCTGAGTTAATTGCTTACTGGAGACATTTTGCTAGAGCAGGAGTACAGTGTATTTCTCTCAAGAATGGAAAATATGTGTATATGTTGGAAGAGAGAGAGTACATTCTGAGCATAGTACTGTTGAGGCAACTAATGGAAAAGAAATTGCAAGTTGCTGTGAAAACTGAAAAAGGAAAAGATATTATTTACAGGATGATGAATCAATTCTACAAAAGAGATCAAGCAAGCAAGAAAAGATAAAACTCTCCTACAACAGATTGAAGCTGAATGAAGAAACTTAAGTCAATACAGGATTGATTAAGTTTAGGGGGAGATTGTTGAGTCCTGAGCCACTGCCAGATCTGCTCAGAAGTCAAGTCTTGTGCCACTGTTAGTACTTTACCATTGTTAGTTAGTTTTGTATTAACAGTGCCACTGTCAGTTAGAATTAGTCTAACAGTGCCACTGTTGGTATAAGTATACTTTGTATTAAGTGTTTAACCATTGTTGGTTATATACGGGTACTACCCCTGTTAGTGTATAGCTCAACCACTGTTAGTAGTCGGTTAGAGATAATTATGGAATAGATATGATTTCCATAATAGTTTGATTCTGTAAAGGACTCTATATGTTATAAATAGAGATCCTGTAGAACTCTAGAATTGTGACGAATTTCTAGTTATTTGCTTCAAGGTTGTAAACCCTAGCACAGTTTGTGTGTTCGTATTATTTGATAATAATATTGAAGCTTTTGATTAATATTTTGTTTTTCAAGTTTATTCTTCAAGTTATTAATAAACTATTCCGCAAGCTTATTAATAATTAATCAAAGTAATACATATTAAGATCCTGATTGGGATCAACATGCTTCGTCCATTTATTTATTATTATTTTAGGTTCCTATCGTTACTCTTATTCTTCTTTCCTTCTCGTTTTGTTTCCTCCCATCTCCTATCGTCCTATTGATTATATTAGATAGATCTTGCAACTAATTCATTCAGAAAAACTAGATGTTTGTTTATGGGTATGTATATGGATGTTTATATCATCCTTTTTTTTGGTTCATTTTCTAACAATTTAAACATTTGTATTTCCAGTTAGCTTTTATTACCATGTATAAAGACTTGGAGTACCCAGTGTGGAAGGAAATGGTTCAAGCATGATTTGGGATATTAGCAATTTGAATAAAATTTGGCGTGCCATTTACAATAGGAGAAACAAGTTATTATCTACCTATAAGAGAGCTGATCAAAGCCTTCTGAATGTTATTAAAGAGGCAAAATCCATTTATGAATTGGATGACATACAAATGAAATTAAAGATGGACTACAAGAAATTGCTAAGGAGTTTAGATTGGTGATATCTATCGAAGAAATTGAAGCCATTGTAAGGAAATATATATACTATTTACTTGTATTAGCTTTATCGTATTACATAACAAAGTTAATAGAAGTCAATAGTTGGTAATGTGGATTGAACAGACTATGGAGAATCAAATTATTTGTGTAAATAAAGTTTCTAGAAATTGATTGTAATAAATTGATGAACTTGCTTAGACTTGTCTAAAATGTAGAGGAGGGATGAAGATGCAAAGGAAACACCACAACAAATGGCATCCAGATTTAGAGGTTCAAGATTTGATAATGACGAGCTTGTCCTCCAAGCTGCCACAAGGATGGTAATTGCTTAATATTCAGAAAATACTAAAACTACATTGAAAAAGCGAGGAGAATTTGAGAAGTTTATTATGCAAATGGAATCGATTATTTATAGCAAGATGAGTTATAAAGAACAAAATAATACCAGTCAATTACTCATATTTTATAATATTACAAATTAAGTAAGTTCTTACAATACACTACACTACATATATGCACACCACACCAATGTTTTGAAAACCGGACCAGACACTGCACCTCACGTGCTTCGTCCATTTTTTTATTATTATTTTAGGTTCCTATCGTTACTCTTATTCTTCTTTCCTTCTCGTTTTGTTTCCTCCCATCTCCTATCGTCCTATTGATTATATTAGATAGATCTTGCAACTAATTCATTCAGAAAAACTAGATGTTTGTTTATGGGTATGTATATGGATGTTTATATCATCCTTTTTTTTTGTTCATTTTCTAACAATTTAAACATTTGTATTTCCAGTTAGCTTTTATTACCATGTATAAAGACTTGGAGTACCCAGTGTGGAAGGAAATGGTTCAAGCATGATTTGGGATATTAGCAATTTGAATAAAATTTGGCTTGCCATTTACAATAGGAGAAACAAGTTATTATCTACCTATAAGAGAGCTGATCAAAGCCTTCTGAATGTTATTAAAGAGGCAAAATCCATTTATGAATTGGATGACATACAAATGAAATTAAAGATGGACTACAAGAAATTGCTAAGGAGTTTAGATTGGTGATATCTATCGAAGAAATTGAAGCCATTGTAAGGAAATATATATACTATTTACTTGTATTAGCTTTATCGTATTACATAACAAAGTTAATAGAAGTCAATAGTTGGTAATGTGGATTGAACAGACTATGGAGAATCAAATTATTTGTGTAAATAAAGTTTCTAGAAATTGATTGTAATAAATTGATGAACTTGCTTAGACTTGTCTAAAATGTAGAGGAGGGATGAAGATGCAAAGGAAACACCACAACAAATGGCATCCAGATTTAGAGGTTCAAGATTTGATAATGACGAGCTTGTCCTCCAAGCTGCCACAAGGATGGTAATTGCTTAATATTCAGAAAATACTAAAACTACATTGAAAAAGCGAGGAGAATTTGAGAAGTTTATTATGCAAATGGAATCGATTATTTATAGCAAGATGAGTTATAAAGAACAAAATAATACCAGTCAATTACTCATATTTTATAATATTACAAATTAAGTAAGTTCTTACAATACACTACACTACATATATGCACACCACACCAATGTTTTGAAAACCGGACCAGACACTGCACCTCACGTGCTTCGTCCATTTTTTTATTATTATTTTAGGTTCCTATCGTTACTCTTATTCTTCTTTCCTTCTCGTTTTGTTTCCTCCCATCTCCTATCGTCCTATTGATTATATTAGATAGATCTTGCAACTAATTCATTCAGAAAAACTAGATGTTTGTTTATGGGTATGTATATGGATGTTTATATCATCCTTTTTTTTGGTTCATTTTCTAACAATTTAAACATTTGTATTTCCAGTTAGCTTTTATTACCATGTATAAAGACTTGGAGTACCCAGTGTGGAAGGAAATGGTTCAAGCATGATTTGGGATATTAGCAATTTGAATAAAATTTGGCGTGCCATTTACAATAGGAGAAACAAGTTATTATCTACCTATAAGAGAGCTGATCAAAGCCTTCTGAATGTTATTAAAGAGGCAAAATCCATTTATGAATTGGATGACATACAAATGAAATTAAAGATGGACTACAAGAAATTGCTAAGGAGTTTAGATTGGTGATATCTATCGAAGAAATTGAAGCCATTGTAAGGAAATATATATACTATTTACTTGTATTAGCTTTATCGTATTACATAACAAAGTTAATAGAAGTCAATAGTTGGTAATGTGGATTGAACAGACTATGGAGAATCAAATTATTTGTGTAAATAAAGTTTCTAGAAATTGATTGTAATAAATTGATGAACTTGCTTAGACTTGTCTAAAATGTAGAGGAGGGATGAAGATGCAAAGGAAACACCACAACAAATGGCATCCAGATTTAGAGGTTCAAGATTTGATAATGACGAGCTTGTCCTCCAAGCTGCCACAAGGATGGTAATTGCTTAATATTCAGAAAATACTAAAACTACATTGAAAAAGCGAGGAGAATTTGAGAAGTTTATTATGCAAATGGAATCGATTATTTATAGCAAGATGAGTTATAAAGAACAAAATAATACCAGTCAATTACTCATATTTTATAATATTACAAATTAAGTAAGTTCTTACAATACACTACACTACATATATGCACACCACACCAATGTTTTGAAAACCGGACCAGACACTGCACCTCACGTGCTTCGTCCATTTTTTTATTATTATTTTAGGTTCCTATCGTTACTCTTATTCTTCTTTCCTTCTCGTTTTGTTTCCTCCCATCTCCTATCGTCCTATTGATTATATTAGATAGATCTTGCAACTAATTCATTCAGAAAAACTAGATGTTTGTTTATGGGTATGTATATGGATGTTTATATCATCCTTTTTTTTTGTTCATTTTCTAACAATTTAAACATTTGTATTTCCAGTTAGCTTTTATTACCATGTATAAAGACTTGGAGTACCCAGTGTGGAAGGAAATGGTTCAAGCATGATTTGGGATATTAGCAATTTGAATAAAATTTGGCTTGCCATTTACAATAGGAGAAACAAGTTATTATCTACCTATAAGAGAGCTGATCAAAGCCTTCTGAATGTTATTAAAGAGGCAAAATCCATTTATGAATTGGATGACATACAAATGAAATTAAAGATGGACTACAAGAAATTGCTAAGGAGTTTAGATTGGTGATATCTATCGAAGAAATTGAAGCCATTGTAAGGAAATATATATACTATTTACTTGTATTAGCTTTATCGTATTACATAACAAAGTTAATAGAAGTCAATAGTTGGTAATGTGGATTGAACAGACTATGGAGAATCAAATTATTTGTGTAAATAAAGTTTCTAGAAATTGATTGTAATAAATTGATGAACTTGCTTAGACTTGTCTAAAATGTAGAGGAGGGATGAAGATGCAAAGGAAACACCACAACAAATGGCATCCAGATTTAGAGGTTCAAGATTTGATAATGACGAGCTTGTCCTCCAAGCTGCCACAAGGATGGTAATTGCTTAATATTCAGAAAATACTAAAACTACATTGAAAAAGCGAGGAGAATTTGAGAAGTTTATTATGCAAATGGAATCGATTATTTATAGCAAGATAAGTTATAAAGAACAAAATAATACCGGTCAATTACTCATATTTTATAAAATTACAAATTAAGTAAGTTCTTACAATACACTACACTACATATATGCACACCACACCAATATTTTGAAAACCGGACCAGACACTGCACCTCACGTGCTTCGTCCATTTTTTTATTATTATTTTAGGTTCCTATCGTTACTCTTATTCTTCTTTCCTTCTCGTTTTGTTTCCTCCCATCTCCTATCGTCCTATTGATTATATTAGATAGATCTTGCAACTAATTCATTCAGAAAAACTAGATGTTTGTTTATTGGTATGTATATGGATGTTTATATCATCCTTTTTTTTGTTCATTTTCTAACAATTTAAACATTTGTATTTCCAGTTAGCTTTTATTACCATGTATAAAGACTTGGAGTACCCAGTGTGGAAGGAAATGGTTCAAGCATGATTTGGGATATTAGCAATTTGAATAAAATTTGGCTTGCCATTCACAATAGGAGAAACAAGTTATTATCTACCTATAAGAGAGCTGATCAAAGCCTTCTGAATGTTATTAAAGAGGCAAAATCCATTTATGAATTGGATGACATACAAATGAAATTAAAGATGGACTAAAAGAAATTGCTAAGGAGTTTGATTGGTGATATCTATCGAAGAAATTGAAGCCATTATAAGGAAATATCTATACTATTTACTTGTATTAGCTTCATCGTATTACATAACAAAGTTAATAGAAGTCAATAGTAGGTAATGTGGATTGAACAGACTATGGAGAATCAAATTATTTGTGTAAATAAAGTTTCTAGAAATTGATTGTAAGAAATTGATGAACTTGCTTAGACTTGTCTAAAATGTAGAGGAGGGATGAAGATGCAAAGGAAACACCACAACAAATGGCATCCAGATTTAGAGGTTCAAGATTTGATAATGACGAGCTTGTCCTCCAAGCTGCCACAAGGATGGTAATTGCTTAAACTATCCACTTTTTCCTTTCTCTATATGGATACAAAACATTATATATTATAATTTTTTTCCTCTCAAAATATGTCCTTCTTCCCAAAATGTTTTTTGACACCGTTTTTTCTTTGAGATAGCAATATACACCATTCTCCCCTTTACTACTCCAATTAACCAAATAAGGTTTGGATCATTACAACCACCGTCATATCAAATAATGTCGTGCTCTAAATTTTACCATGATCTTGTTTTCTCACTATCAGACCCGTGGAGGTATAAAATCTTAAAAGAATTCTTATCATACCTTGCACCAATAAGAATTACACCAACCTAACATTTGCACACCCAAATATATAGCAATAAACTCATAGCAGCTATAACTCATAGATTTAATTTACTTTAATTTTGGTTTGGGTCTATCTAATTTGGGCTTTACCAGAACTTGTTACATGGTGCATTTGAGATTTCATATGACCCCTTCTCTCAGATGACATGTTCGCAAATTCTTCATAGATAATGTAGTGATGTCAAGTAAGTGATGTGACGCAAAAAGTCATGTTTTTAAGTATGATATTTCACACTTTTTGGGCACATATTTAGTGAAAATATTTCAAACCAATCATTATTATTAAAATTCACTAAAGTGCTCCAAATATAGATGTTGATACGAAAATCACTAAAAACGTCCAAATAACAAGCAAAAGAGAGCGAATAAACAACAACCAATTCTTCCACCGTCATTTGTCTTATCAGAAACACATTCTAACCTTACTATATGATTTAATAGGTAAAACCAGATGGGAGAATCAAGAAGCATGCAAATCAGATAAAGAACGGAAGAGATACGACTTCTACATATCATTATAAGTCATTCTGGATATGCTTGAGTTACATACATCTAATTTCCATAAAATTGGCACCATTAGAAGTGTAACAGAATTACGAGATTGTGGGCGAAAGAATCAGGTCAAACAGACGTGTAACGAAGGAGATACAAGTGTTTTAAGCAACGAACAAAAACTGATGGATCCCGTATACGGCCCTGGAGACCGTATATAGACCTATGTACACCGTATACGGGCCCATTAAGACTGTATACGGCCCCATGAAGTCCATATACAGCCCTCCATGCCCCATATTGTGCTTCGTTTGCTTGTACGCTGTGCTATTTCGCTTGTATGTGTGATTTGAACCTTTGCCTATAAATAGAGCCTACCCCCAACACATTTCAGTACACCACACCCACTTTCTATCACACACACTCTCTCTCTCTCTTCTCTCTCTCTTCATTTTCTCTTTCTAGAATTAGGGTTAGCATCAGTTAGTTCTCAGTTTATTTGTAACTTAGACTAATGGAGGGACTACTTTTGTAATAGCGTGAGGAATAGTTCAGGGGATTATTTGTAATATTCTAGAAGATATTGCGGAGGTTCTGCTTGTGTATTCTCTCAAACTCTTATTCAATCTACTCTTTATTAACGGTTACTTTTTTCCTTATCTATTATAATGATTATTGTTATTGTTATTATGCTAGATCTAAAATCTGTTATTATGTGTAGTGAGTAGTTACCTTGTGTGGTTGTTATGATGTAGTTAGTTTATATATGCGTGGGGTGATGCTGTTTTAATATACAATTGAAAACCTGGTGTAATACTTTGCATTTATGATTTTTAAACCTAAATTATATCGCATTTCCTCCAAATAAACGTGGTTAGAACTTTTATGATAAAGAGTCGCGAACCTTGATCAAACAGTCACTACCTATCTATGTTTTCTTAAAACTGTAAACATGGTCTAAATTGTGTAACTGTGGATAACTGTTTAAAACCTTTCGTATAGTACAACGTGAATCAATCAGGGATTTATTGGGAATAGTGAGGGCTAGTTTATATCACAGATGGTTGAAATTTAATACAAACATAGTTTAAACTAGTCCGGAGTGACCGCAAAGTATATGATATTTGAAAGACCACATTAAAAGGCATTGTACTTCGTATGGCGTTGGAAACACCTCTGGTGGAGTACAAATACTTGGAAGCTAAAGAAATGCCGGTGGTTGAAGACTGTATCACATCCTGGTTGAACACAAAGCTCTGGATTGAATCATGACAATTAATGTAAAGTTAACAGTCACCAAACCAAATCTTAATCTTAGATGCCTTACCTAACTTGATAAATGATAGGCTTACAAAATTTACAAAAAAAATATTTTCACACAATGAAATTTGATCCATCGATCTTTTTGTTTGTCAAGTGGATGTCTATTTGTAATCTTTGTGAATTTCTGGCAACAAAAAGTAAGGAAATTAAAAGAAACATACCATGTTAACCTTGAACTTATTGGGAAAAAATAGCATGTATTCTATTTGAACCATTGGAACCAAGTTATCACCAATTTAGAAACGCAAACAACCACCACTGTGTCAACCTGCTAGTTAAGTGTGGGTTTTGACTTTTGTCTCATCTTAATATTCAGAAAATACTAAAACTACATTGAAAAAACGAGGAGAATTTGAAAAGTTTATTATACAAATGGAATGGATTATTTATAGCAACATGAGTAATAAAGAACAAAATAATACCAGTCAATTACTCATATTTTATAAAATTACAAATTAAGTAAGTTCTTACAATACACTACACTACATATATGCACACCACACGAAGGTTTTGAAAACCGGACCAGACACTGCACCTCACGTGCTTCGTCCCATTTTTTTATTATTATTTTAGGTTCCTACCGTTACTCTTATTCTTCTTTTCTTCTCGTTTTGTTTCCTCCAATCTCCTATCCCTAACCATAATAATACTAAATGAAGATCCTATCCATAACCATAACCTAACCATAATAAAACTAAATGAAAATGCAATATTTGCATAAGCAGTATTGGTTAAGTTTATGTGTAGTTAATTACCACTTCCTTATAGATCGTGTATGGTGTCTGTATCCGTATGTTGTATGCTTTGTCTTAAGCATTCAGACCACCAGCCCTGTATAGACCAAATATCGTATAAAAACAAAATAATGAGACAAAAAAAGATGTCTCGTTATCATATAACTATATATCTAATGTGAGATGAGATGAGACACAAGCTACAAATAGAGATGGAGAATTTTATACTACACGATGAAGAACATGCTAAAAGAAAGTGTAATGTAACTCTTATTCTCTTTCATTTTATTTCATTTCATTTTGTTGTCTCTGCTTTGTAAAGTTTGTTACTTTTTGTTTGTTTGTTTGTTTTATACTTAACTTTGTAATCCAAAACATTTAAAGATAGGAGAATATGATTTTTGTTTTTATTTATGATGTAGCGAAAAGGGAAAAAAAAGTCATCAGAGATTACATATGAGCAATTTGAAGAAAGTATAGATATCTTTGGTACTGTGAAAGAGCATGTATTCAAAAAAATTAAAGAGATTGAGACACCAAAATGAGAGTGGAAACACCGCTACATTGTCTATCTCCAAGGAAAGCAGAATCTTGAATATGCTAAAAGCTTTTCAAGATTTCATTAAGTTTTTTCTTTTTCACTCTGTATTTGTATGTATGTATTAAAGTTGCATTTTTATGTGTTCCAACTTTGTGTTGGCCATATAACTTTTTATTTATATATATATATATATATATATATATATATATATATATATATATATATATATATATTTCTTTTCCCAAAAAAATATTGATTATTTATAAATAGTTTGTCAATAACACCATGTTAGATATATTTCCTAAATAACACTAGTAGATTGGTAAATAAATTAGATTGGATGCCACCTCTAAGTAAAAATGTTAAAATTTCTATGTTTATATATCTACTATCTATGGCCTATATATGTTTCTTAACACTTAAGTAATACTCTTTATGAATTGTATGTAAATAATGTTAGTGTATATGATGCAACAGCTACACCTTCTATTCATAAAGCATATAGCGTCACAAATATCAAATCCCACATCCCTCTCACTCTCGATCTTGACCAACTAAACTACACCTTATTGACCGATATTTTTTAGACTCACTGCATAGGAATCGATGTGATCGATCAAATTGACAATACATTCGACTTTGCACACCACACCAATATTTTGAAAACCGGACCAGACACTGCACCTCACGTGCTTCGTCCCATGTTTTTATTATTATTTTAGGTTCCTACCGTTACTCTTATTCTCCTTTCCTTCTCGTTTTGTTTCCTCCCATCTCCTATCCATAACCATAACCTAACCATAATAATACTAAATGAAAATCCTATCCATAACCATAAAATGCAATATTTGCATAAGAAGTATTGGTTAAGTTTATGTGTAGTTAATTACCACTTCCTTATAGATCGTGTATGGTGTATGTATCCGTATGTTGTATGCTGTGTCTTAAGCATTCAGACTGCCAGCCCTGTATAGACCAAATATCATATACAAACAAAATAATGAGAGAAAAAAAAGATGTCTCGTTCTTGTTTAACTATATATCTAATGTGAGATGAGATGAGACACAAGCTACAAATAGAGATGGAGAATTTTATACTACACGATGAAGAACATGCTAAAAGAAAGTGTAATGTAACTCTTATTCTCTTTCATTTCATTTCATTTCATTTTGTTGTCTCTGCTTTGTAAAGTTTGTTACTTTTTGTTTGTTTGCTTGTTTTATACTTAACTTTCTAATCCAAAACATTTAAAGATAGGAGAATATGATTTTTGTTTTTATTTATGATGTAGCGAAAGGGGAAAAAAAAGTCATCAGAGATTACATATGAGCAATTTGAAGAAAGTATAGATATCTTTGGTACTGTGAAAGAGCATGTATTCAAAAAAATTAAAGAAATTGAGACACCAAAATGAGAGTGGAAACACCACTACATTGTCTATCTCCAAGGAAATCAGAATCTTGAATATGCTAAAAGCTTTTCAAGATTTCATTAAGTTTTTCTTTTTTCACTCTGTATTTGTATGTATGTATTAAAGTTGCATTTTTATGTGTTCTAACTTTGTGTTGGCCATATAACCTTTTATTTTATATATATATATATATATATATATATATATATATATATATATATAATAACACCATGTTAGATATATTTCCTAAATAACACTAGTAGATTGGTAAATAAATTAGATTGGATGCCACCTCTAAGTAAAAATGTTAAAATTTCTAAGTTTATATATCTACTATCTATGGCCTATATATGTTTCTTAACACTTAAGTAATACTCTTTATGAATTGTATGTAAATAATGTTAGTGTATATTATGCAACAACTACACCTTTTATTCATAAAGCATATAGCATCACAAATATCAAATCCCACATCCCTCTCACAATCGATCTTGACCAACTTAACTATATCTTATTGACCGATATTTTTTAGACTCACTGCATAGGAATTGATGTGATCGATCAAATTGACTATACATTCTACTTTGTCCACCAGTCCACCGACCCGAGCTGCTAAAACTTGACTCCATTTTGAAGATATGGATCTATAGTACTATAATGCCAAACGTTCTTCAAAATTCCATGAAAATAAAACAACCGCCAGGGCAACGTGGCGGAGCCTCTAGACTATTTTGAACCAACTAATACGCCAAAGCACTATAGTCTCACAACAATCTCCATAACATCGCTCCCAACAATATGTCAATCAACGACTATTGTACAAAAGTAAATTCACTTGCCGATCCCCTAAAAAATATCGGCGAATCAATATCAGATAAAAATCTCATCACTATGCCCTAAAGATCTTCAAGTCCGGACTCTTAGATAAGCCTTCAGCTAAGAGAAGGATACTCTTAACGGCCTAACCATAAAATGGGATGCTGTTGTTTCCATGAGAAGCTGCCAATGTGGGTCGTAACTCGCACTCTTCTACTCAAGAAAGAACCAAAAATGGATAATCATCGCTCATTGGAATTTTCTATTGATAGCTCCTCGTCGCCCAATGTCTTACATGTTGAATCATATTCAACACAAAACCATTGGGGTAGACGCCACCATGGCAACCGTCAACAAACCTCGTATGCAAGCCACCAATATGGGTGGGCTTTTATGTTACACTACCCCTCAAAAACTGGTACATTTTCATACATCATTTATGTGCATTCTTACGCTAATTCCCTCTTAACCAAAACTAAACTTAATGTAAACTGGGGAAAGTCTAGAACAAGCCGACAATGCATATTTGATGCACACATTTTTTATGCATGATGCATTACAAATACGTAATTATTTAGAATTACACAAAAATATCAGACGATTCCAAAAACTACGAACATTGGTGATAAAATTTTTATAAATTCATCGCAACTATTTTAGTAGTTATATATTTATTATTATTATGCTAGGATATAACATAACGCTAGGGAGAGATTGAAATCAAATGAACACGATTTCAACTAAATGAGACAACATTTCGATAACGGGATTTTACGAACTGTCGTTAATAAATGATTACTAAATTTGGTATTTGTAATTCCTAACACACTAAACTACCTTAACGTGTCCTTAATTTACCTAGTTACCTTTAACTAATTAAAACCTATCACTAATGATCAAAATATCTATATTAATCTAATGAGGGGACAAAATAAATTAAGCACCATGTCTTCCCCCTTCCCTCTTTCTTGCCTTGACGGGTATTTCCCATAACTACAACCACTTCTTACTTTTCTCATTAAACACTCAACACTCAACACAAGGCTCACACACTACTATACCCTCTCAAATCATCATCATCTTCATCCATCTTCATCTCCTCATCAAGAAAGAAAAAGATAATGGACTCAAGACTTTAATCTTTTCTTCATCTTTCCAATCAAGAACATTGTCAGAATCACTACTTTATTTCTTTAGCTTCATGTATTATTTATGCTAGATGTTCACTCACTTGAGATCTTAACTCAATACATGTTAAAAATCACGATTTATTAAGTTTAAAACCAATACATAAACTTATATACTGAAAATGGAAAACGGACAGATTCTAAGGTCGAAAATCATGACATCATAACATGAGATTTACATGACCAAATTGAGTGATTCTTGAGCCAAAAGTTACCTTAAGATTTTAACTTTCCAACGCATGTGGTATAACTCATTTTGGACAAGTTTTGATATAGTCTAATTTATAAGAACAAGCGGATCTATTTTATGGAGACAAATTTAGACCCTACTTTGAGTGGTTATAACTTTTTATATATAAGTCCAAAAAACATGAATCTTTTTCCTAAAAATCACATTTTCTATTACCTTTAAAAGTTGTATTTTCTCATTCTATGATATTGAGTATAACTTGGTCAATGAATGACTTTTCTGACATCTGTCCGGAAATATAGTTGATGGACCATTTCGTCTTCATAAATTATTTTGAACACCTTATACTTGGTCAAAAATTATGAAATTTACTTTTTTCTGAACCTATAACATGTATGTACTTGTGGTAAAAATTTCATCACCAAATACTAAGGTTTGACTAGTCAAAACGAGGTCACAATATAGACAAAATTCTAACATGCGAAACTACCGGTAATTTTGCACCACTAGTTTTGCATAAACATTATTTTCGTACCATTAGTTTCTCATGAACAATATTTTGACACTAAAACAACGATTTCTGAAAAAGATTTCATCACGTGCAAACATGAAAACTCATACTTAATAATGAGATGAATATGTTTTTGAGAAACATAAGTACAATGTATGAAACGAAATGAGTATACTAATATTTTTCTACAAAAATAAATCACCAAAACACGGGTCGTACACCTTTTACAATGATAAACACATGATTTTCACTACTTAAGTGAACAATTTGTATAGATAGGCAGTTAGCCGTCTTATACAAATAACCTCATGTGTTAAGAGCGCTAGGAGGCGACTTTGAGCAAACACTCTCGCATTTAAATGCTAGCACTCACACAACTCACGAGGTAAGTTCACAACCGCTATTTTTACCGTTTTACTACTTATAAAACTGGGATGAATTTTATGAATGACTTTCATACTATACTTAGGAAAGTGGCAACAAATCTTTGGGCGAACCTACTGATAAACGCCAAAATGTACTATATTGTAGTACTAAGTTACCCCGTGTTTGATAGATTTCTAATGCATTTTATGTGAATAAGATACTCATTTCGTTCATATTTGCAATTAGGAGTTTAATCGGAGCTTGGATTGCAAAGAAACAGAAAATGAGCTAATCATGAAGAAAAGAAGCTAAGAGAGTGAAGATAGGCAAGATTGGATTGGAATAGGTGTATATGAAGCTTGAATCAGAAAGAGAACGAAAGATGAGTTAAAAATGAAGAAAAGTGTAAAAGCTGAGTTTTCGGCTATGCGTTAGTATTTTGGCCATAACTTCTTCATACGAACTCCGATTTGGTTGATTCAAGTTGGAGAATTTAGCTAAAAGAGAGGGCTACAAATTTTGTTCTGACCACTTAGACCATTTTTTCATCCATACGGCGTATGGATTAATCCATACGGTGTATGAATTGAGTCGGCAGAAAATGCATAAATTCTTATTTCCCTCATTTTAACCCTAACTTTTACCACAAACCCTAAGTCGACTAAGTATGGTTCCAGAGGCTTTTTGATGACATTTTGGAAGCACAAGAAGGTGGGGATTGATGCCAATTGATCCTACTTTGCGTGGTTTACGATTCGGTTTGCATACCACCTTCCGATTTCAATCTAAACATGTCTATGTGTTTGTTTGAGATCATGAATCTGATTTTGTATGATTGAATTATAGATTAGACTTTATGTAATTTGTTTAGTTTAATAACCTTGGATTATGATTGTTTGATGGTTATAATTGTGTTTTGGATCAATTGTATTATTATGTTATCCGTAGAACCTTAATCATTGGTGGTTGTTAGTTATTACTTAACGTGGTTAATAATGTCATTGAGATTGAGTTCCTTTGATGTTATTGATTATTGATGATTATGAATCTAGGTTTATAGTCATTGTTAAATATATTGAGTTTGATAGGTTAAGAGAATAGTAACTAACAATCTAAAATGAGCAAGGTAATAAGGGATTATTCATAGGTATTGTTGAGTCATACCGCAAGGATTAATCATAACAAGTCGTGAACATTTAATGCACAATCTAGGGAAACGCACTCAATAGAGCCACATTCTTGCGACGTCGGATCGATGTTTAATGTGGGACTCTAGATTGTAGATATTAGTTAACCAGAACCGGAGACTAATTGACATTTAACTTGGATTATTTGATTAGTAATTAAGTTGATATAAAAGAAATCATAATCAGACAATTAAAACACATGAACTGGATAATATGAATCTGAGCGGAAGAATCTAAACAATTACATGTCTATCTTCAATTGTTTATATTTTACTCTTATCCTGTTTTACGTTATTGGGTTGGTTAATTAGTTCATATTGAACGTTCGTACGGAACTAAAATGTAACCCTATTTTACTGCTTTATTAATAATTCCAAGTTAATTGAATAACATCGGTCCTGTGTTCCTGTGTTCGACCTGGACTTACCATAACTATATTATTCCGATCGGGTATTCTTGCGTGGTTGTGTGATAGTAGTGATTGGTATATCCTGTACTTTATAAATAATAAAACTAGATGCTTTCACACGCATCACCTACGTGTACAGTTGTAGTGCATAGAAGTCCTCTTTCTTGCAAATCATAACCATAAACTAGATGACGCTAGCCACTGAATATAAGAATAGTAATACCTCTCACATTTGTTAGACATGCTAAACACCGACATTATGTCACAACGAGGAGTGTATATGTAGCCGGTCCAGAGCAAAAACGATACACAACAGGTTGTGGTTTAGTTATAGAACTAGGTATCGGCACTTTAACTCGAAAGGCCTAGCTAGCCTTCCGAGGCTCACCGTCTGTGTTTATCCAACACTTATACGAAGTTGGAGGTTATCCACCACCATTATACTAACACACGGTTGGAGGTTATCCACCACAATTATACGAAAAAACGATTAGAGGTTATCCACCAGATTTATACGAACTGATTTTATATAATTCCGCAAAGGCTTATGTTTGCTACGATTAATTTACAAACTAGTTTAATGATAGAGTCTTAAAAATGTGGATTCACTCAACAATTTTGTTGACGTTTTAACTATGTTTTTCATAGAATTAGCATCGAAGTAAGAATTAGATGCATGTTGGGACCATGCCTATCCACGAAGTTAAGAGGCCACTTCTTTTGAAACACGAGATTTCCTTTGTATAACTATAACTCATTTTAGTCATATTTATGAAATCCCCGAAAAATGTTGTATTCGAAAAACGAAAGTTTTTTTGATAACACTACTACTTTGTCGACTTGCTAAGTCGTAACACTTGTAACAACAAAAGATGGCATCTTAATATGAATGTTTTGTTATAATCATATGCTCATTGATTTACCCGTCGATCACGTCATGCCCCGTGCTTCCGCACTAACAAATCATGTTTATTGTTTTGGCGGGTTGTGACATTTTATCCCACCACCGAGGCTACCTACTCACCAAAATATTGCAAGTCACCCATTTTCAGTTTTTGGAGTTGCTGGCGGCATACAACAGCCGATCGATACTTAGGTTCAGCCCCTTTTGGTTATCAAGCCCAAGCTAGTTCACAAGGACTAATAACTGCCCAGCAATATCCCACAAGCCCACTAGCTGCTTTCCTTGTTTCAGGCGCAACAATAAAGCCCAATAGTGCTCCTCGTTTTTGTGGTGGACAACCTTCTAAACAGTGACATTGCACATGGTGCACAACCCATTACACTGGCTTATTTGTTTAATACACTGACATTGTAGACGGGATGGGTTATGGACCCAGCCGATACCCATTCCATATTTGATTGGTCTGGGCCTCATGTACATAGATCTAGGGCTGTTAATGAACCGAACTGTTAAGGAGCTACTCGAGTTCGAACTTGTTTATCTCGAATTCAAGCATTATACTATTCGAGCTTGAGTCGAGTTCGAACAAAAAAAACTGCTCGATTAGTTTCACGAGCCGAGCTTCAAAACCATAAATTCGGCACGGCTCGTTCGAAAGCTCGTACATCTCGAGCCAAACGAACTAGTCGAACTTGTCGAGTCAAACGAGCTAAATGAACATATCTTTTATCATAATAATTACATATTTTAAAACTTAAAAGATATGATAATATAAGATTTTTACTTGAAATTATATCTACAAACACATATTGTTCTAAAATCATAAATATAGTGTAAAGAACACATAAGTTGGTTCCACATTCTCATTTATGAGACTTTGTTTTTATAGTGCTCATTTTTCTTTATCTTTGTTTTTTCTCAAAAACTCCTTTTTCTTTTTGCATCCCACATTGGATGTGTGAAACATATAAAATGAGATGAACACACTATAAATATCAAGATCAAGAGTCTAGTCACGCACTTGCTTATTAGTATTTGATGCTTTGTTGATAACTAATCAAACTTGCACACTTTAAGTTTAATTAAGTGTATATATATTTTTCAAACTTTATTGCAAGTCTTATAAAATAGTTAGTATACTTTTTATAGAACTTATTTGAACTTATTAACGAGTCAATCGAGCTTGAGCTTCTAAACAAACATTTTGAGCTGAAATAACTAGTTTTTAGTAAATTGTCAAAAACTTAAACGAGTATCGAGCTCGACCACTAATGTAGTATTCGAGTTCGAACACGAATATGGTTTTAAAAAATTAATCGAGTTCGAGTCAAACTCAAGCATAATTATTTTTCAAATGAGTCGAGTCGAGCATCAGTTTATTCGAATTGACTCGTTTTGTCAATAGCCCTACATAGATCATTCGGGAATTATAAGGACTAGAATGAGACTCGTCAATATTTGTAAATAGGTAGTGAAAAATGATACGATTGTTAACTCATTTGACAAGGTAGTACTACTGACAATGATAATGAGGATGACGCAAATTGGATTTCTACGAAGCTTGGAATAGGGGTACCTATCGTCCTATTGATTATATTAGATAGATCTTGCAACTAATTCATTCAGAAAAACTAGATGTTTGTTTATGGGTATGTATATGGATGTTTATATCATCCTTTTTTGTTCATTTTCTAACAATTTAAACATTTGTATTTCCAGTTAGCTTTTATTACCATGTATAAAGACTTGGAGTACCCACTCTGAAAGGAAATGGTTCAAGCATGATTTGGGATATTAGCAATTTGAATAAAATTTGGCTTGCCATTCACAATAGGAGAAACAAGTTATTATCTACCTATAAGAGAGCTGATCAAAGCCTTCTGAATGTTATTAAAGAGGCAAAATCCATTTATGAATTGGATGACATACAAATGAAATTAAAGATGGACTACAAGAAATTGCTAAGGAGTTTGGATTGGTGATATCTATCGAAGAAATTGAAGCCATTGTAAGGAAATATATAAACTATTTACTTATATTAGCTTCATCGTATTACATAACAAAGTTAATAAAAGTCAATAGTAGGTAATGTGGATTGAACACACTATGGAGAATCACATTATTTGTGTAAATAGAGTTTCTAGAAATTGATTGTAATAAATTGATGAACTTGCTTAGACTTTTCTAAAATGTAGAGGAGGGATGAAGATGCAAAGGAAACACCACAACAAATGGCATCCAGATTTAGAGGTTCAAGATTTGATAATGACGAGCTTGTCCTCCAAGCTGCCACAAGGATGGTAATTGCTTAAACTGTTCACTTTTTCCTTTCTCTATATGGATACAAAACATTATATACCATTTTTTCTTTGAGATAGCAATATACACCATTCTCCCCTTTACTACTCCAATTAACCAAATAAGGTTTGGATCATTACAACCACCATCATATCAAATAATCTCGTGCTCTAAATTTTACCAAGATCTTGTTATCTCACTATCAGACCCGTGGAGGTATAAAATCTTAAAAGAATTCTTATCATACCTTGCACCAATAAGAATTACACCAACCTAACATTTGCACACCCAAATATATAGCAATAAACTCATAGTAGCTATAACTCATAGATTTAATTTACTTTAATTTTGGTTTGGGTCTATCTAATTTGGGCTTTACCACAACTTGTTACATGGTGCATTTGAGATTTCATGTGACCCTTCTCTCAGATGACATGTTCGCAAATTCTTCATAGATAATGTAGTGATGTCAAGTAAGTGATGTGACAAAAAAAGTCATGTATTTAAGTATGATATTTCACACTTTTTGGGCACATGTTTAGTGAAAACATTTCATAACAATCATTATTTACTAAAATTCACTAAAGTGCTCCAAATATAGATGTTGATACGAAAATCACTAAAAACGTCCGAATAACAAGCAAAACAGAGCGAATAAACAACAACCAATTCTTCCACCATCATTTGTCTTATCAGAAACACATTCTAACCTTACTATATGATTTAATATGTAAAAACAAGATGGGAGAATCACGAAGCATGCAAATCAGATAAAGAACGGAAGAGATACGGCTTCTACGTATCGTTAAAAGTCATTCTGGATATGCTTGAGTTACACACATCTAATTTCCATGAAATTGGCACCATTATAAGCGTAACAGAATTACGAGATTGTGGGTGAAAGAATCAGGTCAAACAGACGTGTAACGAAGGAGATACAAGTGTTTTAAGCAACGAACAAAAACTGATGGATCCCGTATACGGCCCTGGAGACCGTATACAGACCTATGTACACCGTATACGGGCCCATTAAGACTGTATACGGCCCCATGAAGTCCGTATACAGCCCCCATGCCCCATATTGTGCTCCGTTTGCTTGTACGCTGTGTTGTTTCGCTTGTACGTGTGATTTGAATCTTTGCCTACAAATAGAGCCTACCCCCTCCACATTTCAATACACCACACTCACTTCTTCATTCCTTTTATTTCCCCACTTTCACTTTCTATCTCACTCTCTCTCTCTCTCTCTCACTTCATTTTCTCTTTCTAGAATTAGGGTTAGCATCAATTAGTTCTCAGTTTTTATGTAACTGAGACTAATGGATGGACTACTTTTGTAATAGCGTGAGGAATAGTTCAGGGGATTATTTGTAATATTCTAGAAGATATTGCGGAGGTTCTGCTTGTGTATTCTCTCAAACTCTTATTTAATCTACGCTTTATGAACGGTTACTTTTTTCCTTATCTATTATAATGATGATTGTTATTGTTATTATGCTAGATCTAAAATCTGTTATTATGTGTAGTGAGTAGTTACCTTGTGTGGTTGTTATGATGTAGTTAGTTTATATATGTGTGGGGTGATGCTGCTTTAATATACGATTGAAAACCTGGTGTAATACTTTGCACTTATGATTTTTAAACCTAAATTATATCGCATTTCCTCCAAATAAACGTGGTTAGAACTTTTTTGATAAGGAGTCGCAAACCTTGATCAAACGGTCACTACCTATCTATGTTTTCTTAAAACTGTAAACATGGTCTAAATTGTGTAACTGTGGATAACTGTTTAAAACCTTTCGTATAGTACAACGTGAATCAATCAGTGATTTATTGGGAATAGTGAGAGCTAGTTTATATCACAGATGGTTGAAATTTAATACAAACATAGTTTAAACTAGTCCAGAGTGACCGCAAAGTATATGATATCTGAAAGACCACATTAAACGGCATTGTATTTCGTATAGCGTTGGAAACACCTCTGGTGGAGTACAAATACGTGGAAGCTAAGGAAATGCCGGTGGTTGAAGACTGTATCACATCCTGGTTGAACACAAAGCTCTGGACTGAATCATGACCATTAATGTAAAGTTAACAGTCATCAAACCAAATCTTAATCTAAGATGCCTTACCTAACTTAGTTGTCCCCGTAGTGTTAAGAAAGATCGGAATCTTTGTGGGTATGTTACTCTATTTCATGCACCTAGGAATTGATATTCCAAGAAGGGTCATTAATCCATCACTGAATAACATTGAAGAGTTGAGCATCCTCCTCCGATCAGACTCAATTTGGCCTAATACTCAGTGACATATTGATTGGTCTCCCCAATCAGTAGGGTGCTAGTGTTTACATGTGACCTTCGACAAATTAGGACCAGTATTAGCGCCTAATCATTTCATTAATACATGTAATTTGTTCTATGTTAGGCTAATTGTATGTGTAACACACCCAAATTTACTGTTTAGCGGAAGCAAGCTTTGGGGTGCTACTAATCAATAATCAAAACACACAAGGCATATAATGAACGACTCTATATGCGTTGTTTTACAAATACATTGATAATATAAGTTTTACAATGTATAAATATTTACAAAAGCCCAATAATTACAACGTTTAGAGATTAATCGGCATAACTTAGTTACAAAATGTAGTAATGCAAAATAATCTCCTGATGTGTATGCTGACTTGAGCTATGGGCATCCTGAGTGAACAGGTCCTACTGCTGTTGGTTACCTGAGAACACATGCTAAAAATGCCAGGATGCTGGTGAGCTCACAGGTTTGCATATTAATTATGTAAGTGTGAACCACAAGATTTAATGATAACCGTTTGAAATAAATCAAATGATGTATATGTCTACCATGAGGTCATAGTCTGCGCTTAACGTGGGTGTCAGGATCACAATAAAATGTCTGATCGTGGGTGCCTCTGGGCGAGTGTCTAATCCACACTCGTATGAACAAAAGTTAATGCGTCCATTTAACCAGTCAGTGCTTGCTGACCCGGACGAGGATGGTTAGTCCTATATGGTACCATACACTAACATTCTTGCTACATAAAGTATTACCAGAACTATGATCGTAGAAGACTTAAAAGTGATTAGAAAATAGCTCATGCAGAATATAGCGAGTTTTGTACTCGTGTTCACGTGTAAAACAGTTAGAGCATGTATTTCCACCCCGGGAGTAAAAACAGTAAAAAGTCAGAGCTATGAGACTCACCTGAGCCTGAAGAGTTGCAATGAAGCAAATGTGGTGATGTAAAATGAGGTGTCCGAAGACTGTTATCTGCCGGGCGTTTATAACGTGCAAGTTTAAATAAAATAAGTAGGTATCTTAAAAGATAACCTATGCTAGTTTTTCATCCAACTAGTAACGTCCAATGATTTGATTTGATTGATGAGTTTGAGTTTTGAAAACGTGTACAACCCGTTGGTGACTGGTTGTAATAATAATCTCATTAATATTGTTATAATTTTTGGAGTGTTATACTTAAAAGTATTTATAAATTCTAGGTGACGGGGGTCCGGGGGTAGCGCCCCTGGCTAGCGGGGTTCCAGGGGTGGCAACCCCTGGTGAGGTCCAACGGGCAGAGCCCCTGGTTGAGGTCGAGTTGCCAGGTCATCTTGGAATTTTTTTTTCCTACTATATTGCTTTAATGAAAAACGTATCTAAAATTTGAATTTAAGTGAAATCGAGTGATAAAATTTTAGGTATCGACACTTAGTAAAAATCTGGAACTGTTTCATGCGACACTTATAGCGACACTTAGGGTCTATACGACACTCAGGAAGTGTAGCAAAAATGAGAAATTCTGAGGTACTAGCGTCACTTGAGGAAGTGACGCATGAGATGCGACACTTAAGCAAGTGTAGGGTGTAAGTGTCTGGTAAAGGTGTTAAGCGTCACTAGGCAAGTGACGGTACAAATCAGATTTAGGTTATAGCGTCACTTAGGCAAGTGACGCTAGAAGTGTCCGGTAAGTAGTGTTAGGCGTCACTGGACAAGTGACGGATGTAAGTGTCAGTAAAAAGGGGTTTTATGCGGCACTTAGGCAAGTGACGCAAATTTAGAGTTTTATGCATCACTTAATGCGGCACTTAAGTGATGCACGAAGTGACGCTATACTGGTCTGGCCTATGCGACACTTATGTCTGTTCGACGGATTTTGAGCCAAAAATGAGTTTTCCGGTTTCCGTTTGGTCCGATTCTTTTACCCAACCCTTAGATGGACATTTCAAGCTATTACAAACAACAAACAAGTGAAAATAATGGAAATCGGAGTGTTTCGGGATTTGTCGGGAACTTACACACTTTGTGTCGCACCCCAAATTATGATACGGAAGTGGGTCGGTTCGGGGAGCGACTAATCAAATATCAAGCACACAAGGTATACAATGAACGACTCTATATGCGTCGTTTTACAAATACGTTGATATTATAAAAGTTTTACACTGTTATAGTATAGTTTATAAAAGCGCGTAAGCCAAATGATAGAGATTCTAGGGCATATCTAATTATACAAAATATAGAAATGCAAGAAAATCTCCTGATGTCTGTATGCGACTCGAGCTAATGGGTATCCTGAGTGAGCAGACCTACTGCTGCTGTGAACCTGAGAATACACGCTAAAATGGTCAGCTAAAAGCTGGTGAGCTCATAGGTTTAATGATAAAGTGTAATGTATGAACCCCAAGATTTAAGTATGAATACTTGTAATTAAACAAATAAGTAATAGATGAATGATGTATGTAACTGCCATGAGCACATAGTCTGAGCTTAACTGAGGTGTCAGGATCACAATTAAGTGCCTGAGCAAGGGTGCCTCTATGCGTGTGCCTAATCAACACACGTATGAACAAATGATAATGCGTCCGTTTGACCTGTCAGTGCGTGCTAACCCGGACGGGGATTGTCAATCCCATATGGTACCATACACTAACATTCACGCTACAAAAGTATTACCAAACTATGCTAGAGGACTTAAAACGATTAGAGAAAACAACTCATGCAATCTATAGTGATATTTTGATACTTGCGTTCATATGTAAAACAAAACAAGCATGTATTCCCACCCCTTGGGTTAAAAACAGTAAAATGAGGGGCTATGAGACTCAACTGAGTCTAATGAGATGCTATCAAGCACAAATGATGGTTTACAAGAGAAATGATGTCGTCTCCAACGACTAAAACCTGCTGGGCGTCCTAAACGCGCAAGGTTTTAATGATTAGATGTGGAAACCTTATGGGCGTGTTAAACGCGCAAGGTTTTAAATGATTAGAGGTCTCAACAGACCATCTATGCTAGTTGTTCTGTTAACTAGTTATGTCCAAATTGATTTGGTTAATGTTTATATTTGAGTTTGTGAAAAGGTATACGGCTCGTTGGTGACGGTTTGTAATAATAATTTCAAACTATTATTATTATACATGATTTGTTGTACTTATAAAAGTATATGTGTTTCGTGTGTAAGTCGTATTGTATAAGTTTAGTTGTTACTCAAGTTCGTTATATCCGTTACATTTTATTTCATAAGTTACGAAATTTGGTACGGGTCCGAAAACTGAAATATGCCATTTTCGACCCCTAGACGACCCCGAAAGGCCTAAAACCGCCTAGGCTATGATATATAGCCTTGATCATTGGGCCGTTTTTGAGTGACCGTGTGACTTTTAGCCCAATCCGTTATAATAAATTTTTCATCGAGAAGCTACCCTGAAAACACTTTTAGCCTAGAACGGCTGGATTTTTACAAAAATTGTTCTGTTTGAGTAATCTAGCCGTTCGGCTATAAAGGTCTAGCCGTTCGGCTATGGAGGACCTAGCTGTTCGGCTAAGGAAACCTAGCCGTTCGGCTGATGAAATCCAGTCGTTCGGCTCAGGGACCAATTTCAAGTCTGTTCGCGAAATCAGTTGGGAAAACGAGTATAGGTTCGATTTTTGGATGTAATCTACTTGATAGAACACTAATACATGATGATATATGTTATTTAAACACGAAATTTTAAAGAAAAGAGGTGTAGTCCTTACGAAATAAAATGGATCCGTGGGTGGAGGTGGTGATGGTGATCCGAAGATGATGATGGAGAAGATGATGAAGATGGTGATGATGAATATCACAAGCTGCAGCTACTCTTTGTTGTTGTTATAAATTTGATGTTGTTGTTAAAGATAGAAAACCGAGAGATATAGAGGAAGAGATTGAGATGATGAAATGAAAAATGAAAGACAAGAAATTGGGGAGGTGGGTTTGGTCTGGCCGGCTCCAATAATTGGAGTTGGTAGGGCTCCAATTCGCAGTACAAAATATCCGTGTTTTTGTACCCGATTGTAAAAGTAGTATAATATTTTCAAATGATAAATTTCTAAAAATGAAATCGTATATACTTTTATTCGAAGTATTTTATAAAAATACTTTTAGTGAGATATAAAAATATATCCTTGTTTTAAGTTTGAATGACGGATATGGTTCGAATGGTTTCGTCGCGTTTGAGTAAGATTGAATAAAACGAATATGTTTTATTTTTGTCTAATGTAAATAATAATTACTATTTCCAATAATAATACATTATTTATAAGTTTTGTCGTGAATGTTTTTACTTTGTACGATACGAATACTTTATATATTATCGAATTGATATATAATAAATACTAAGTATATTAAATAATAGTTTCATATTATTTAATATTTGTTTCACCAACGCCCGTGTAAATGAATCGGAATTTGACCGATTTGAAAATGCACGATTAAATTTATCGCGTACTGATATATATTCAACAATATATATATTGATACATATAATTAGCCTAAAGAATTGCCTGTCTGACGAGACACTTATCATCCCACTCGACGAAATTTGCATTGATAACAGACTTCATTTCGTCGAGGAACCTGCGGAAATCATGGACCGTGAGGTCAAACAACTCAAGCAAAGTCGTATTCCCATCGTTAAGGTCAGGTGGAATTCGCGGCGTGGTCCGGAATTCACTTGGGAACGGGAAGACCAAATGCGACTCAAGTATCCACAGCTATTCCCTGACTCTACATCAAACACGACCACGAGCTAAATTTCGGGATGAAATTCTCCTAACAGGGGGAGAATGTAACACCCGCCAAATTAGAACTAGTAATTAGTGCCTGATTCTCTGTTAATACATGTAATTAGTTCTGTATTAGGCTAATTAATGTATCAAACTATATATTGTTGAATATATACAAAAATGCGATTTGCTTAAATCGTACGCAAACTAAATCGAATGTATTTCGGTTCAAGTAAAATACGGACGTTGGTGATCAATTTTATTGATTAATATAAAAATTATATATTGACAATAACATACCAAAAAAATATTATTTTGATAATATTTCGAGTACTCTTCATATCGTATTATAAGCATCTACACGACTCAAACATTAACGCGCAAACAGACGAGACCAATTGAGTCATTAAACAATTGGTAAAATACTCCAACAAGTTTATTTAATTAACTTTCGTTTTCTTTAAAAACTTACATTATTTGAAACTTAAAATAATTACTTAACGATTTACGATCGGGGAATCGAACACCACGGGAGCGCGAATACAAGGAGCTAAAAGTGGAGACCCACACATGGGTGGGCCCCCACCCAAAAATCTGCCAAGGGGTGAGGTCACCACCTCCCCACCCCATTCTTCACTTCCATCTTTCTTTTTCACTCTCTCTCTCTCTCTTTTTCTTTCTTCATTTTCATCACCATCACCACCTTAAACCCTCAAATAAACCACTCAAACATCATCAAATCACCTTGGCCGTTTGGAAGAAAATCACCACGAAGCAACGATCTACATTTCTATCTTTCCGGATTCTCCGCGAGACGATTTGTAAGTTTCCGACAAAAACCCGAAATCTTCCGATTTTGAGTATTTTTAAGTTCTAGTTGTTTCTTTAAGCTTAAAATGTCCAAATATGGGTTGGGTAAAAGTTTCAGGCCAAACGGAAACCGAAAAACTCATTTTTGGCTCAAAAATCCGTCATCAGACTTAAGTGTCGCATAGACAGCAGCAGCTATGCGTCACTTCATGCGTCACTTAAGTGACGCATTGAGTGTCGCATGAAACCCTAATTTTGCCTAAGTGTCGCATGAAACCCCTTTTTCCTGACACTCCTACCGTCACTTGACTAGTGACGCACAACAACCATACCCGACACTTCTAGCGACACTTCCTAAGTGACGCCTAGACCCATACCCGACACTTATAGCGACACTTACCTTAGTGACGCCCTACCATGCGTCACTTCCCTTAAGTGACGCATATGCTCAGATTTAATATTTTTAGCGACACTTCCCAAGTGTCGCCCAAGCCACCCAGTGACGCTTCACTATGCGTCACTTCCATAAGTGACGCCATAAGTGACGCCCAGCCCCTAAGTGACGCATAAACAGAAAGTTTTAACTAATTTTACACTAAGTTTTGAGACCCAAAATTGACGCCCCATTTCACCCAAATTCGAGTCCAGATGCGTTTTTCACCAAAGCAATATAGCTCGACCCCAGCCAGGGGCTCTGCCCCTTGGACCCCGCCAGGGGCTGCCGCCCCTTGGACCCCGCTACCAGGGGTGCTGCCCCCGGACCCCCGTCATTAACGGGCTTCGCCCTTACCCTAGAGTCACGAGTAACAGTGTACATCTAAATTTTCACACAAAGTGTTAAACTTGTATAACATCAAACACGAATGCGACATGACTTCTAAAACACTTTGGATCACATTTTTCAAGAATAATGATAATATTATTATTACCAACAATCACCAACGGGCCGTACACATTTTCAAACACTTAAGCAATCAACCAAATTGTAATCATTTGGACATTCTAGTTGGACAAACAACTACAAGGTAGTCTTATGAGATGCCTTCATATGTTTATAACCATCGCGTGTCGTGGACACCCTCAGGTTACAAGTCTTTGGACTTCGATTCCCGACTCATCAATCTCAGTTTATTGATATAAACTCTAAAGACTCAGGTGAGTCTCATAGCCCCTCTTTTACTATTTTTACTCAGGGGTGTGATATATTGCTTGTTTTAACGCGTGAACGCAAGTACAACTTTTACATGTACTACATGAGTTTACACAACTAATCTTTTAAAGCCCTCCATCAGCATAGTTGTTAATACATTTGTAGCGTGAATATTAGTATATGGTACCATATAGGATTGACCCACCTCGTCCGGGTTAGCAAGCACTAACCGGGTAAACGGACGTACTAATATTTAAGGAAGACGGATGTTGATTAGGCATCCGTAGAGGCGAAAACGCTCAGGCTGTGTCCTAACCCACGAGTTAAGCTCAACTATGTGCTCATGGCTGTATACTGTTACTACTATCATTTGCTGGATGCAAATCAAATATTTAAATCTTGCGGTTCACACAACTTATTTGATACTCAAACCTGTGAGCTCACCAGCGTTAGCTGACCCATTTTAGCATGTATCGCAGGTACAAAGCAGTAGGCAGGATTGCCCCAGGAAACTATAGCTCGAGTCAGCATGCAGACAATAGAGATTTTCTTGCATTAATATATTTTGTATAAGTATTTATGTATTGAAATCTCTCATTTTAAACGAACACGAGCTATATGTAGCTTCAAACCTTGTAAACATTTTGCTATTAATACATTCTGTTAAAACGACGCATATAGAGTCGTTTACTATTAATCTCTGTGCTTTGAATATTGATTAGTAACACCCAAATCTTGCTTCCGCTAAACAATAAATTTGGGGGTGTTACAAAATGCGCCTGACAAATCAAATAATCTAAAGTTATATTTTTATAACTCAAACAAAAATATTTTGATAAAATACTTCAATTAGAAATATCGAGATTTAAATCAATAACGAAAACACATTTAGATAACTATACGCGTATAATAAACGTTTAAACGATCGGGTAAATGAACACCACACAGAGCGCATACGCGGGGAGCAAATTTGGGAAACACCCACCCTTGGCGGGGGCCCTTAGAAACCGGCCAAACAAGATCCACAAATTGTGGATCTTGTTTTGACCAAAAAGCCACCAAACACACCCTTTTCTTCATTTCCCATTTTCATTTCCCTCTCTCTAATCTTTATCACTCTCTCATTTTCTCTCTCTAAAACTGATGTGCGTGAAGTATATGAAAATAAATTCATAACAAGTTTTAAATCAAAGAAATACTAATAATACTTTATCACACAATTCAGGAAAGAATAATCTGTTCGTATAATATAGTTTTTACAAGTAAGTCCAGGTATCAAACACATGGAACATGTTTATTAAAATAATTAATTTATTCCACAATCAATATTACAATTACAATTAATTACATATAATATTACAGATAAGGGGGTACATTTTAATTCCGTATGAATATATATTTATATTTACTTTTGATACCGAACTAGGATATACAAGACAATTAAAGTAATTAAAGAATTATCTAAGGTGGAGAGTTTAATATTTACAATTAATTACAATTAACGTTACAGATAAAGGATCCAATGTACAATTAATATTACAAATAAGGGGGTTACGTTTTAGTTTTGTGCGAACAAATTAAATATCTACCTTGATATCGAACTAGGATATACAAGACAATTTAAAGTAATTAAAGAATTATTTAAGCTAAATAAGGTAGATAGAAGATATATTTTATCTAGACTAGTTAAGTTGTATTCAAATTCTCCTATATGTTTATCTTTGTCAGCTAATTGATCTATGTTAAAATATAAAAGTAGATAAAGGCCTTGGTCCAGCTCAATACCCTAAGATTAAGCGCTTCAACGTATATTAAGGTTAACTAACTTCGAGGTCTCGAATGTTATTGTCTAATCAATTATAGTTAAACCCAGTAATGACTATAACCTATCACCAATTTCTCGTTTATCTAGGTATAATCAAAACATAAACCTAAATTATTAAGTCAATCCACACAAGAGTTCTCTATATAGCATGAATATCATAATCATATAATCGATATAGACATAACCTCAATAACATTCATAGATACAATTAACATAAACATATACTTAAATAATCATACAAACATCATTCATCTAAACAAATATGTTAAAGAAATAATCAATAATCGTTGATAATATAAACAAGATTCCATATACAAGTAAACAGTTATTTATCAAGTAAAAGGACTTAGAATACAAACCAAAGATATTGAATTACCCTTCGTTAGGTTTGAAGGTCTTTAATCCCTAGCCTCCTAGCCTTCAAATTCGACTTAAAGTCGTTCCTTAACTTTAATAATCAACTTTTACCTCTAAAATTCGTATATCCCTTAACCTAAACCGTGACCTCTATTTATAGTTTTCAAAACCGCTAGTCCAACCGCCGGTTGGAGCTCCTAACTGCCGGTTGGGTTAACTTGCTCTCCAAGTCCAACTCCACGTCTGGAACCGCCTTTGATTAAATATATACAACCGCCGGATGGGTCTTCTTTCTAGAATCTTTCAACTTCGGGCCAGGCTTCTAATTGGGCTCTTTTCTTTATTTCTTCGGATCTTCACTCTATTCTTGGCCCAATCATCAATAATATGGTTTAAGTCTTCATGTTTGGTCTTATTTTCTTCAAGTCTTCATTTTTTTCGAGTTTTTATTCATTTTAGCTCCTTTTTCGTTCCTTTTCTTCAAACCTCGTATTTTATACCTAAATTGCAAATATGAAAGAATTAAGTACCAAAATCCATAGAAATGCACTAAAAGTATATATAAATATAGGGATAATAAGTATATAAATATGATATTATTTGATGTTATCAAAAACCCCCAAGAAATCACCACAAAACACCATCATATAATCATCTTCATCCAAGACTCCTTCAAGATAAAACGATCACCACAACACGAGGAACACTTTCACCTTTTTGGATTCTTCATACGATGATTTGTAAGATCTCGACACTTTCAAAAATAATCGTATTTTACTTATTTACGTGTTTTGTTGTTCGTTTAGCAAGATTATGTCCAAATAAGGTGTTAAAACTCGTTTTCTAACCATATGTATAAAACTTGTGGTTTTGGTCACTTTATAAAACCGACAATTCGAGTTAACCCCGACAAAAATTGATAATCTTCAAGAGCTCTATAAACTAATCTAAGGGTTGGGTAAAAATTTCGGGTCAAACCGAGGTCGTTTGATGACGTTCCGGACATTTGAACTTTTGTACAGCCTGTTCTGTCGCATAAGGCCCAGGCCTATTGCGACACAAGGCATTATGTCGCAATTGAAATTCCAACGTCGCATAATGCGACACAAGATACTATGTCACAAATACCCGAATGTCGCATATAGTGACATTGACATCTATGCCACACTAAATTCCGAATGTCGCACGTAGCGACACAAAGCCTTATGTCGTAACATTTTATCATTGTCACATACTGCGACACAACACCTTTGCGTCGCATTAAATTGTGAATGTCGCATGGTGCGACAAAAAACCTTGTGTTGCTAACTCATCTAATGTCACAGAACGCGACACAAATCACAGTGTCGTAATATTCCCAAATTTAAATTTTCGATGCGTCTTTATTAAAGCAATGTAAGTAGAAATAAAAATTTTACAGCTCGATACGTTTCGATGCGTTTTTTATCACAACTCGACCCCAACCAAGGGCTCTGCCCCTTGGACCCCGCCAGGGGTTGCCACCCCTTGGACCCCGCTATCAGGAGCGCTGCCTCCGGACCCTCGTCATTCAAAGTTTGAAAATACTTTTCACACTAAGGGTTGAACACTTACAATAACCAAAACTTACACGACACCACTTGTATATGAAAACACATATACTTATATAAGTATACAAGGAAACATAATGATAATAATACTTTGACGATTATTATTACAACCGTCACCAACGGGTCGTACATGTTTTCAAAACATAAACAAACAACCAAAGTATTTGGACATAACTAGTTGATTGGACAACTAGCATGGGTAATCTTTTGAGATACCTACTCATTATTATAAATTCGCACTTTCAGGACGCCCGACGGGTCACAGTCTTCGGACAACATCAACTTGTGCAACGTCATATTTGCTTGATAGCAACATACCAGACTCAGGTGAGTCTCATAGCCCTGTGATATCGCGTAAAAAGTCACATTTTTACTATCAATATATCTCTCATTCTGGAACAATTCTTGGCACTTTAACTCAAAAACATTACAAATCTGTAATATTATGTCAAGATGGTAAAAACAAGGTTGCATGATGAAAATCAAGCAAAACGGACAGAAAACAAAGATTCCACGCACGTTTGAAGATTCCAGACATCAAAATGAGATTTCAAGACCAAAGAGCCCATCACCAACATCTATCTGACCCAAGACGTTCATTTTCAAATTACAAATCCAACAGAAGAAGATTCAACAAAAACGGACGAAGAATGAAGATTCTACGCACTCCGGAATATCCAAAAGATTCGTACGACACATCTAAAGTTCAGAGACATATTTTTGGGATTTCTTTTGATCAAAAGATTCGTTTTTGAATTACGAATCCAACGCAAAAAGAATCAACGCAGACGGATGCATAACGAAGAAAACACGCACGAATCGAGAAACGAAGCAACGGGCGACGAACTGGTGCGGGGTGGTGGCAGCCGCCGCCGGCAGCCACACAGCCGCCGCCGGCTGCCAGTAGGCCACCGCCGGCCACCACCCTCCTGCACGGATTGCGTTTTTTTGTCCTTTTTCGTACCCGGTGCTAGACCTTTACATGCTTTTCGTACCTGGTGCCACTACCTTTTTCACCTTTTCGTACCTGGTGCCACTACCTTTTTCACCTTTTGGTATCGTGAGCTTTGGGATGCTAACTTGAGCCAAATTTCTTCTATAAAAAGCAGCCCCTAGCTCTCATTTCAACACACTCATATACTCTCTCATATTCACACTCATACTTATACTCTCATTCTTCCATTTTCACTTTCTCACTCTAAAAATCTCTTATATTTTAGTCTAGGATTATTGTAATTAATCTACGGATTAACATAGAGGTTAGAGCGAACGTTAGGAGTTTGGATATTCATCTTTGTACGTGTGAACGAGTTGTCAATCATAATAATACGGTGCTGCGCATTTATTTCCGGGTGATATTGAAACCTTTATCATACTTGCTTTGCTTCATACCTTAATTATGTATTATTGCCTTGTATGTGATTTGTCTATTGCCATGAATTGCGAGTAGTTTATTATTGTGATTGTTGATGATGTAGATAATTATAAGTAAGGATGACATTATACAATTAAGTGTACGACAATTGTAAAAGTGATGTAACGGCCCCTATTCGACAGTTTATCTGATATAGTACTGGAAACGTTTTATACGGAGTACAAATGTATGGAAGCCGATAAACGAACGAAGGTAGTTACATCACTGGAATCAGCTCTGGTTTAACAGTTGGAATTCCGAAAGGATAATACAACTTCACAACTAACTGGTATATCCTACGAAAGTCAATGCACAATAAAATGATGTTCGAAAACGCGTTCAGATAAAATAGGAACTAATGACCTTTGTATCGTTAAGACTTTATGAACTTGAGTTTAATTTATGGAGTAACCTTTCCGGTTATCCACATGACTGCAACCTAGTAATTAGGACTTGATCAACCTTAATTATGGTAAGTAGTTATTTGTGCCCATGACATGCAACAAGTAAGACACAGTGAACCCACTCGTTGTACATATTAGGTTTACATTTCTGCATCCTTTACATTTAGTTAGTTTAGAGTGTCACGTTCACCATCAATTACTCCTGACCGCATGTCTGATGTAAGAAGCAGTTAAACTACCATGTAAAGTACACTATCCGATTACTGAAAGGCATGGCCTGCATATGAAACACGTTTTTATAAACTGCGAATAATCTAGGGATGTATAACTGTTTGAAAAGGAGGACTCAAGTCATAAGTTGAAGTAACCCAGCCTTAATGCATGAAACAAGACCTAGGAATAAGAATAACATCCTAGTGATTTAAATACCTTAAAACACTAAGTCTTACATAATCAGCGGTCAAAACATACAAAGTTATTAATTTGCATGCTAATGAAATACTAAACTATTTTAGGGGTTAAGAAAGGTCGGACCTATGAGACGATACGCTACCGATTCATGCACCTCGGCATTAAGCCAAGATAGGTTGTTTATCTTTTAACTAGATAAGTATTGGAAGTTTGCGTATTTCTCCGATCAGAATCACGATAACCTAGTTCCTAGTGACATGCCAATGGGAAATTTAGTTGCTAGGGTTCTAGAGTTTACACCTGATAGTTTAAACCATTACATTAGTATTACCCCTATTTAATCTGTCATCCCGAAACATTAATTATCGAAATCTCAGCAATCACATGTTTATCTTTATCTGTTTTCCTGCAATTTACTTTTCTGCATTTTAATTACCTGTCTTTAGTTTAAAACCCCCAAACCTACCTACTTTGTTCCATCCTAAATATCTTCTACCGAAAGCAACAGCTTTAATCGCCCACACGTTTGGATTCATAGAACGATCTTAGGTCATACTTACCGCTTACTAACCAGAGTAGGTAGTACGTATAATTTAAGCCCAGCTAAATAAAATTTTTAAAACCCCTGTTGCACCCGCATCACCATCAGGAATCGCAATGACACTGAACCGACGGTTGCGGGTGCAACACCCCTCTTTTACCATTTTTACCTCAGGGTGAGGATACATGCTCAGTTTTTATTTACATGTGAACACAAGTACAAAACTCGATATATTGACTGCATGAGTTGTTTTACTAATCATGAAGCCCTCCATATCATAGTTTGTTAATATGGATTTAGCGTGAATGTTAGTGTATGGTACCATATGGGATTGACAATCCCCATCCAGGGTAGTCGCGCTACCACGACTGCGGTCGAACGAACGCATTATCATTTGTTCATATGTGTGTTTGATTAGGCACATGCAGGAGGCAACCTCGATCAGGTACTTGATTGTGATCCCGACACCTCAGTTAAGCTCAAACTATGAGCTCATGGCAGTAATATATACATTATCTGATTGATTTCAAACATGATTAAATCTTGTGGTTCATGCATTACTGTTTTATCGTAGCACCTGTGAGCTCACCAGCTTTTAGCTGACCCTTTTAGCATGTGTTCTTGGGTTCCCAGCAGCAGTAGGTCTGCTCACTTTGGATAGCTTAGCTCGAGTCGCATGCATACAACAAGAGATTTATCCGCATTACTATATTTTGTAAAAGTAGTTATGTCATAAAATCTTTCAGACAGGATACCGAGCTATGTAAATATGATAACATTGTAAAACTTTATTTAAATAAATGTATTTTGTTAAAATGACGCATATAGAGTTGTTCATTATATATCTTTGTGCTTGATTACCGGATTAGTCGCGACCCGACCTGAATCGCTTCCATATCATAATTTGGGGGTGCGACATTACGGAAGGCGGTGAAGCGAATTTTTGGGTATCTCAAGTATAGGCCAACTCTTGGTCTATGGTATTCAAATGAGAAATCATTCGCTTTAACTGCCTATTCGGATTTGGATCATGGTGGCTGCAAAATGGATAAGAAGTCAACAACTAGAGGATGTCAGTTTCTCGGATCGCGGTTGGTTTCTTGGCAGTGCAAAAAGCAAACTACGGTTGCAACTTCTACAGCTGAGGCCGGGTATGTTTCTGTTGTGAGCTGCTGTTCTCAAGTCCTTTGGATCCAGCATCAACTACATGATTACGGGTTACTTCTTTCTATGACTCCTATTCATATAGATAATACTGCTGCTATTTCCATAACTCGCAATCCCGTACAACATTCTAAGACCAAACACATTGAACTTAGGTTCCACTTCATACGGGATTGCTATGAGAAACACCTGATAGACCTTGTCCAAATAGACACCCTTAAGCAAAGTGCCGATCTTTTCACAAAAGCTTTTTCCTGTACTCGTTTTAACGAACTAGTCAACATGATCGGTTTGAGATTCTTTCAAGCTAAAAAGTAAATTGTGACTTGGTTTTGTCTTTTAAATTTTTGATTGTAAAAAAAAAAGAAAAAAAAAGCAACAGTCACTCTTTATATTTTTTAGTATTAAAGAAATACACGGTTGCTACATTTTTAAAATAGACGTTGAAGTTGTGTCTGTAAACAACTTGGGATATGATAGTACATCGGGTGACATGCACAAAATGGAATTTTAAGGTTTATCTTGGATGTGTCAGTAGATTTATCAAACATGTTGAAAACAGTTTTTATAAACATTGTCTTCATCATACGATATATTAGTAGGCATGTTACACAAAACTCTTTGAGACCTCTTAAGAAGCCTAATATATAATTGTTTATTTCAAGTGGTATAACACCGTTAGATGTATGACAATAGTCTTAATATCTTACTTATGCTAGACATGTTTTCGTGAAAGAAGTTTATTTGATATCATTTGGGGGTATATATTGGCAGTTTCCTCTGTTATACGTAACTATAGACCTGGTTTCTGTTAATATATACTTAAAGTTTAAGCAAACACAAGTCAAAGTACTTGCAAAGTCTTTAAAATTAAGATACCTAACAAGGTCGCCAAAATGGTTTGACCAAGTCTGGTTTTGCTTAAACCTGAATCAAGCTATGCCGCTCTGTTGTATGTAAGTACAGACCTGTCACCGCTGACTTGATTCTTAAAATTGATTTTCTTATATTTTTTTTCTGTAAATGGAAGCATGGTCTATGTCTTAAGTTAAGATGTATATCTATGGTGGGGACCACAGTGAAATATACATACGAATAATAATAAAATTAGCTTCTAGATGTGAGTGTAATATGTTTAAGAGGACAAATATACTGATAATCGTTTTGAAATAATTTTTATAAAAAGTGTTTTTAGCATGCCAAGTAAATTTAAAGTGGCCAAATATACTGATGATCGAAATAACACTTACTGTTCCTAATAAATGCATGTTATCCTGATATGATCCCTAACCAGATTAAATCAACTCCGTCACCAAAAAGAATGTGTTAATTTTGTATTTGTAAATTTGCATTCATTTTTTGTTAATCTATTTTATCTTAGTTAGTTTATTTTGTGTTAAAGCCAAGTTACAGTTACCTTCAAATTTGAGTACCAAAATCAAAACGCACAAAATCGACAAAATCTCAAAATTTCCAAAAAAATTTCACTAAGTGACATTATGCGTCACTTCGTAAGTGAAGCCCCTAGTGACGCTTCAAGTGACGCTATAAGTGTCGGGTTGAGTGACGCATTTTAGGGTTTTCATATAAATACCCCTTCACACGACACTCTATCTCATCACTTTCACTATTACTCTAGCGTCACTTCCACTGACATACCGTCACTTCTTGTGTCTCTGCATCACTTCGACTGGCACTTTTTCTTTGATCGTTTATTGGTTTTGAGGCTGTGTTTGTGCAATCGGGCATTACATTCTTGTTCACCACTTGATTACGCATCAATAGGTACAATTTTTAACCCCTGTAATTACGTATTCATGCTTTAATCGTTAATTAGGGTTACGGGTTTAATGTTTTTACGGAAATCACTCGATTTGGGGATTGTTTGTTAATGTTATATGTTAATATGTGGTGTGTTTTACTCGTCTTTATCATGCGCACCTCGTGGTAACTTTGTTTTTCAAAAACCCCAATTTGTGTTCATTGTGATTTCTGGGTTTGAACAGTGACGCGATGATCTTCATTGTTGCATCACTTCATGCGTCACTTCCTTTTAGTGACACGTATGCCTGTATCAATTGCTTAGACCGTCACTCGTCTCAGTGACGCCCATCTATGCGTCACTTCCTAAGTGACTCACCTAGGTTACCGTCACTATGCTAAATGACGCATATATTTGTACTGACACTCCTTAAGTGTCGTATTTAATGACGCATGATTTAGCAATGTCACTTACACCGGTGACGCCTTAAAACGTCACTTACCCTAAGTGACGCTATACTTGATTTCTGATTTTGAACACTGTTTCCTACGACACTTCCTAAGTGTCGGTAGTATTCATGCGTCACTTCTCAAGTGACGCCTAAATTAGAATTTTTGTTTAATATTTTCTGTGTATTTGTGTTAATTCTGTAACGATGTTTCTGGTTATCTTTTATGCAATTTAGTTACAGATGGCAGAAGTTGAGCATGCAGATCTTCAGGATTATTATTGACGAACAAACACTTGTCATAACATTGTGGCTTTTCTGGATTCGACGCATAAGAACTCAATCCCGTTTCGACCGATGATCAATTTTTTGCGACGATCAAGGATTCATCATGCTATCACAACTTCTACTACTATATATATGAATCAGATTGAGGAGTTTTATGATCACGCGCTTATCAGAACAGATAATGATGTTCCGCGTATCATATCTACTATGTTCGGACGCCGGATTGAGATTACTCAGGATACGATACGTCGGGTTCTTCAGTTCAACGACACGCCTGAAATGCCGACTCAATTTGAGACATCTTTCATTCTAGGTGGTCTTAAAAGGATGGGATATCTGGAAGCTCAATTTTCAGATTTCAGGAAACAATATATGTGCCGAGTTTGGCGGTTTTTGTGCCATATCATCATAGTGTGTTTATCTCCGCGAAAAGGCGGTTATGATGCTGCAAGTTATTCTACGTTATCCCTGATGTTGGCTTTGGTTTATAACAAGCCGTACAATTTCAGTGGTTACGTTTTTGGGAATATGGTGGAGAATATCCGGGGAGGCAAGGATAAATGGCTGCAATATCCACGCTTTGTGCAGCTGCTTTTGAATAATATGAATCTGGGAATCACACCTAATCCGAGGTCGAAGCTGATTCCAACGCCTATGCTTCTGAGAGTTTTTAACGATTGCAAACTGCCACCAAAGGATTCAGCACTATTACCGGATCGTGAGTTATTTGGGCACATAGTCAACGAAACAATGTTGCGCCAGCTGATAATGGTTTCGAGGATGATGAGATTCCTCCGGTGAATGAGGAGGATTTGATTGAAAATGAGGTTGCTCGGGATCTGAATGATATTGAGAATATTGAGCGTGTTGACGTTGAAGGTGACGATGATGATGATGGTGGGCCTATACCACCCGACTCTGAGGGTGATGTGCCCCCACCGAATGCTTTGGACGGTATTCAGATCGCCGATCCTAGACGCTTTAAGCGTATTTTGTGACGGATTTGGCAGGGTTCACGTACCGAGAAACCCTGGAAAGCGACCAGCTGGGTCTTCTCCGTCTTATTCTGACTTACCTTTGAGGAGACGCCAGAGAACTGGCATTTTGATACAAGAACCTGGTCAACGACCCGCTCAACAACAACAACCACAACAGCCACAGCTTCCTTCTCTTCAACAGCTTCTGTCTCAGATCGAAAGGATGAACAAGAGTTTTGATGATCAATCTGCGCTTATTGAAGTTCAGGATGCGGAGATCAAGGAATTACAAACCAAAGCTGCAGAGGTTGATAACTTAAAGCTTCAAGTGACAGATCTACAGTCTAGGTTATTAGAGTTGGAGTCAGTTACTATTGTTTCGGGGGAGGATGATCCCAATGAGTTAGAAACAAATATAACTCCTCCCCCAGAACCAGAAAATGTACAAGATTCTGCTATTAATGAAAATATCTCTTTGGATTACTTTGTTGAGGTTTAAGGTCAACCGAGACCAATTACAGTTGACTATTCATATGTAGATCTTACATTTCTTCAACGTATGATGAATGAAAATATGTCGATACCTGAGGAAGAAGTGATAAATGATCCAATGGCAGAGGATTGTTACTTTGAAGAAAACGATGATGTTGAAGTTGACGGGGAGCAACTCCAGAGTGATGAATGTTATGATGATGCTCCTATTATTGAATCGGATTCTTCAGAAGATGAAGCGGATCATGTATCGGAGGCAGAAACTACTGAGCCATCAGTTCCTACGGCTGAGCCATCAGTTCCTACGGCTGAAACCTTGACGATAAAGCCTGACATAGTGTTTAAACCTAGAGTTGAGGTACCCGTTACTTGCCAATTTTACAAAGTCAGAACTAATTATACGGGTTTGATCAAAAGCTGGAAGTTTGATGAAAATAATTCAGTTTTCATGATTAAACGGAGTGATGGCATTCTGTACTTCAACTTGAAGTTCTATCGAATAAGTACTTTGCCAAAATGCGAACTTCAAAGATTATCTCAGATACCCTTGATCAATCGCGCTCGAGATTCATGAGCAGATTTCTTTCAAGTTATTATTCGTTGGGAAATCAACAGCAAGAAATACAATATGATTAAACCGACGCTGGGTATGAGATATAAGTTTAAAAAGAAGTTGGATCCGGTTACACGACAACCAATTGTAAGGATGATCTACCCACCAGCAAAATGCTTACAGAAGATACCTCTAGAAATCATTCCTTTGGATTTTTTGAATAGGTTGTTATATTGGAAATATGATGATATTACGGGAGAAGTTGTGATTGTTTTTGTTCCTAATTCCGAACCAGCTATGGATCCAGAGTCTTCAACAGATGCAGATTTGGGAGATGAAGAGAAAACAGCATGGGATGTTGTTCTACCTAAGAAGAGGTCTATGTGGGGTCTGAAGAGAAACAGATTTTGTGTATTTGACCATTTCAGTTTGATTAATCTTTCTGAACGAGATATGAAGAAACTACATCAGAACAAGATTCAGTTCAAAGCAAAGGATAGAACTGAAGCCATTAAGTTTCAGAAGATTGTTGATATCTGCGTAGCCAATGGGATACACGTTGGTGGTGTATTCCCAGCTGGCTGGAAATAGGTTGAAGACTTGAAGATTTTTTGAAGACCAAGCTGCTGACAAGGGGGAGTTTGTTGGTACATTTAGTGTGTCAGTCAGTTGGTCTATCGATTTGTAAGTGTCGTTTATTAATTGTAATAGAAAAGTCATTTCTGGGTTAGCGACACTTGAGTTTAGAATTAGGCGACACTTGCCTTAGTGACGCATAGCGACACTTAGGTAAGTGACGCATGAAGGCGGCCACATGCGACACTAGCCAAGTGACGCATGTCTGCCGTTTTGTGTTAGTATATAAGCAAACCTACGGGTTTCTGGCTAGGGTTGACGAAACTCTAGCACCATTTTGTCGACTAAACATCTTTGTAAACAGTTCCAATCGTATATACATCAATACAATAAGCTAATATACATTGATTATTCGATTTCGGTTTTGGTTTGTTTTGTGTTTTGATTGATTACTTGATTCCGCCTTGTAATTATTGTCAACCATCATCTGAATCCACGACTAGGGGCACTCACAATATTGAAATTGTTAGTGGCATGTAGTTAGCCACTTTCAATTGGTTAATTGAGTATAAATATTGGAGGTGAATTTGTTGAAATATGGTTAGTTTTGATAATGGGTCAAAAAGTTCCCAAATGGGTCATTAATATGACTTTAAGTTAAAATGAGTTGTATTAGTGATAAGGGTTCTTTGTCGCAAATTTTAAACTAAATTTGGGTTGCTTATGGTGCGGGTAAAAAGCCAATGTCCGAATGTATATGGTTTGCATTTTGAGTTGTCTCGCAAATTGGTCCAAAATAATCATAAATTCATGACACATCCGAATTCCTCGTTAACGTATATTTTGAAAAAGTGTAAAAAGAGAAACTTTTATATGTTATAGTGGAGGTGTTTGCAAATTTTCAGGTCTTAACTCGTAACGAGTAAAAAGTTATGCGCGTTCAAAGTTCGTATTAAAATTGATAGATGCTGTTGTATTAGGGTCTTACCCGGCGGGTAATATGTCTACCTGGCGGATACTGTCTATCCAGTCGGTTATACCCGACAGATACTTAATCTTAAACGGATGGGGTCTTTGTAAATCACTAAATCGTTACAGCTAAATGGGGTGTACCCGGCCATTTTTGGTGTCTCTTGTTTCAATCACATATTTGAGTCGTTTGTTATTGGTATCGATTTAAATTATTTAGATATGAATATTGGGATATTGTCAAGAACGTTTTAGTGTAATTTTTTTTGGGACGTTTCATTAACATGATCACAACCTTTTGTCTCTAAAATCACCTTGAAGCCATCATCGATTCGTATAATCATGGATAAAGAGTTGAGGTGGTGATGCACATCTTCAAGAATTCCAAACAATGTCACGATTTAGTTATTGCGAGAAAATTTCATACATACATATATATATATATATATATATATATATATTTATACTAGGTATTTAGCCCGTGCGATGCACGACCATTATAAAATACAATTATTTTAATTTGTAAGTTTAATGTCGTTAATTAAAAAATGCAATTATCATTGAAAATAAAAATGATTAGTAACATAAATCAAACTAATGGATGAATTTGTATTTATTTTTCAATCGTTGATACATCCAGTATAATGTAGTCTCCTCCTTGCTTAAGAGTGGTTGGATATTGGGCTTCTGCTCACTTCTGACACTAAGAACTATCAGTTGCAAAATTATGTTAAATTTTAATACAATTTTTGAGTCATTGTGATACATGACAATTAAAATAAAATACAATTGATCATACGTTTTTATAGGTTATTAATTGTATAAATATTATTGAAAGTTGGAAATTTATTATTGAAACTTAATAGTAACATATACCAAAATGCACTATCAATTCCATATATATTATCAAAACTGATTTTCTTAAAACATGGTAGTTGATGATGATAATATCAGGTAATTGCAATGTGTGAGATGTAGAAATTTAATAAGTTTTTATAATAAATTATAATAACATTGAATTATGACTCTTTAGAAAATATAACGTAGTAGTTTGTTGATGATTTTTTTTTTAAGATAAAAGTGTTAGTAATTATGAATTTTTTAGGAAAAATTAAATTGATGATTTGACATGATTAGAAGGGTTTTAGAAAAAGGTAATGAGATGATGTGGCATGGTTACAAAATAAAAAAAAATCATGAATTTTTAAGGAAAAATTAAATTAATGATTTGGCATGATTAGAATAGTTTTAAAATAAGGTAATGATATAATGTGTCATTACTAAACAGCAAAGAAAAATCTATTTATAAATATAGATAGATACATAAAAAATTTACAACGGAGAAACTTTAAACACGTTACCTCAACTTTAAAGCGCCTATTGACAATCTATTACCCCATCACCATTTACCACTGTCAGTAATGTATTTGTAAATGCTATATCATCAAATAAAGATAAATAATTGCCACTTCATAAAAACACCAAAATAGGCATATGTCAATCCTTTAAAATAATATTGAATCAATGAGTATTGAATCAATGAGATGGTTCTTGTAAAAGTAAACCAAAGAGTTAAACAAACAATTATAGATTTGGAATACCTTCATTTGACACTATATATATAGCTGCTTCATCTTCATTCTTCCGTTCACGTGTTCATGTATCTTTCTATACCACTAAAATCTTGAGTCATGATTGTCAAATCAAAATAAAGAGAGAGACCCACACTAATCAAATTCTAATGTCTACACAAAGGAGATCGATGCAATATAATAATATTATTATATTGATTAATAGTTGATACGTCTATTATTCCCTTCGTCCCAAATTGTTTCTCCATCTCACTATTTATACTTGTTCCAAAATAATTATCCATTTTCAAAAATAAATATTCATTAATGTTTATATTTTTGTCATTAACTTTAAAACTACACATACCTCAAAAAAAAATCTAATTAATGATTGAGAGTTAAAGTTGTCATTATAGTAAGATCAAAGCTGCATTTAATATGATTTTCTTAAGAGCATCCACAATGATAGGTTTATACAAAGCTTTTTTATGAACATGGTGTAAGGGTTTTTTATAAAAAGCTTTAGCAAAAGCTTTCCCTCCATTGATAAAAAGCTTTCCAACAATATAAAATAATTAAAAAATACAAATTTTTAAAAGCTATAGGTTCAATGACTTGAGATTTATCAAATGTTTGCAATCTCTTTCATGCATATTTTATAATAAATAATGGATAAAAAGTTTTTTGTTGTTGGACCAAAAGCTTTTTCTAAAGCCTTTTCTAAAGTTTTTTAAGAAAAGATTTTGAAGAAAAGTTATTGAAAAAGCTTTATAAAATTGATTATTGGAGATGCTCTTAATATGTGTGTTTTGAATTTGGTGACAAACAATTTGAGACAGATAAAGTATTAGCTATTACATGAATAGGTGAATATGAAAAGTTTTTGCAATTGAAGAGGCACCTCATGACATCATGTATGATTTTCAAAGTTGGTAAGCTTGAATTTAATCTCAGAACTGAAGACGTGACAATAGCATAATACCAACAGTCAATGTAGAGATTAGTGAAAGCAATTAGGAATTGAATGTGCATCAAAATTTAACACACTTTTAATATAAATTTGCCAGCAATGATCATTTGACGTGGATCCGTTTTGAGAGATATATCATCATACTAATGAGTAATGACACATCAGATTTCATCTTATAGGTAGGAGTTTAAAAGAGCTCCACATAATCTAGGGGAAACACAAAGGGTAGAAGGGTAGATATTAATAACTAGGTGAGAACATGCGATAATGCAGGTTTCGACATTTGAATTTTAAATTGTGCAATTTAGAATTCAAAGTCAAACTAAAATGTACCAACATACGGACTTTTATATAACATAATCGTCAATCAATAACATCTATAATATACTCCATTATTTTAGTACGCTTCTATGTATATTGTAGTATTAACATATACGAATTAATAATATGAATGTCATAACTGATATATATATATATATATATATATATATATATATATATACTAGCACGAATACACGAGTTGTTTAACATATAATTTTATTTATATAAATAAACAACTAACGTCATTTGTATCATGAGAAATAAAAGATTTCATACTTTACGATTATTAAAGTATTAGAGTTATATAATTGTAGACTTTGTTAGTAATAGCTTTATAATTAACAAATATATGTTAATATATCGGCCTTATGATCTTATTAAGTAAATGGTAAATATATTATTTCTTACATTAATATACATCTTGACTCCGTCTATAATTTATTTGAACATAATAACTTTAGTTACTTTTTAATTGATAATATAATTTGAATACAAATGATAGAAAGTATTAATTGACAAATTGAAAAATTAAATTAATTGATACAATCATCAAAAACTTTCCTATATTATATTTATAAGATAGGAAGGATGTATGATGAATGAGTGCCCATGCATGATTCAATTTGAATAGATTTTACTTTGAGGAAGTAAAGTGCAAACGTATGTAATATTCATTGTTATTATTGTGCAATTATAATATTATTTTAGTTTAGCAATCGGTTGATAAGTTACAAAAAAATAACAACAACAACAATAATAATAATAATAATAATAATAATAATAATAATAATAATAAATGATTGTATTCAACTTCAATTTCAATATAACTATATAGATTAAACATCCAGATATTTATTCAAACGATAATTGTATGAGATTTTATAAAGTTGAGATTTTATTGAACTATTTTCAAAACATTTAGTGAAATTAAGGGACCAAATTGATTAAATTGAAATTTATTATAATTGATGACATCATATAGATGTTTCCTATATGTAATTTAAGACTTAATTTTAAACCTGTGTATACACACAAGCCGTTGATTATTAATAAAAAAATTCCGTATTTAATATCTTGTTAATAATAATAAAGTTTGTAAGTTAATATATACATTAACCATTTTGTAGGATTCATGATAATATTGTTATATGTAAATGGATTTATATAAGTTGTATTTAAAAAATTAAAAAATTTAAAACTAAATTAGTGAAAAAAATATTTATTTTAGGTCTATATTAACATTTTTAAGTAATGAATTAAATTTACTTTTATATGTAAGTGAGTAGTTGATTAAAAATAAATCTTTTATGATAAGTTTGGGATCTTAATTTGAATTTTACTAAAATTAAAGGATTTAATTGACAAATTAAAACTTAGTTAGATTGATGACATAATAAAAGTGTATCCTATGTATAATTTAAGACATATATATATATATATATATATATATATATATATCTTAAATTATACATAGGATTGTGGGTTAAAATGAGAATGCTAATTTCCGTGAGAACGTGAGAACTTTAAAATCACTTTTTAAATATCCAAAACATGTTATTTTATAAAATTTTCTTCATAGCTTCTTTTTTAAATAACTTTTAGAAGTTATTTTTCAAATTAAAATAAAATCGACATTTTATTATTTAAAAATAAATAAAACTTTTATTCATAATAATCACATTTTATAACTTGATAATCACATGAATAATATGTTATTATCATGCCATAATTTGTGATTATCTCGAACACATGATAATCACATTATATTATAGGATAATCACATATGATTATCATGTTATATTTTGTGATTATCTTAAATAATCACAACGATAACGACTGTAAAATAAGTTCAAAAAAAGTTGATATTTTTTATTTATATTTATATCATAGCTTCCAAAAGTTATTTTAATAGTAATCATTGAAAAGGTTTTATAAGAAAATGTGTTTCGAATAGTTAAAAAGTAATTTTGAAGTGTTTCTCATGTTCTCACGAAAATTAGTCTTCTTAATTATTTTTTAACCTGGGATTACATATATATATATATATATATATATATATATATATATATTTATATTAATATTTCAAATATTAAGAGTTTATTTATAAATTACTGGTTAAAACATTATGATATTTAAACTATAAGGACTGAGTTAGATTAATACTGGAAGTGCCAGTTCTCAATAGTTATGGGTACACCTTTTATAAAATGAAAATGAGTGTAGAAAATAATTGTAGCCATAGATATCTATAGATGGAACACAATCTAATATCCATATTTCTCCACGAGGTTTTGGTTTAATTATACATATAGGGTTAAGTACCTGAAATAATTGTAGCCATAGTTCTCTATAGATGGAACACAATCTAAGTACATTTTATGTTGTTTACATGCTTATTTGTAAGAGGCTCATGATAAGCTTCAAATTTATGGATTATTTGCTTATAAGCAATAAGCAATAAGCTTGTAAAATAAGCTCCCCAAACACTCTTCTATTTTTTATTATAGTTTGTTTTGATTTTTATTATATAATTAATTATTTAAAACCCTCTTATTACAATCAAATTTTTTAAGAAGTTCTAGTTTTAAAATTATTCGAAGAGAAAATTGCTCGGATTGTTCATTTGTTTGTCTAAAAAATCACGTTGCATCTTTTATTTCAAGAAATGTTACTAGACGTCCCTATATTCGTTATTTTGCTTCACCAGTCATCCCTTAGCCTAACAACGTTAACTTTCTCCGTTAAATGAATGCATGTGAGGGTATATTTGTCTTTTCACATCATTCTCACCTTTCCTGCTTTAATTCCCTCTGACTACCACCAGCACTCTTTGTTTTCTTCTCCATTTTTTCCTTTAAAATAATCATCCCAAAATCGTCTCCATACAAATCCATAACATTAAATTTTGGTTTTGATTTACCTTTTAACTCTCAGACTGGCCAGTCGGTTTTATTGAACAAGATTCTCACCACCATCACTTTGAATTTCATCGTTATCTTTCGAGATATCTGACTCGTTTTCGGTCGATTTTTCGAACAAGATTCTCGCCCCCATCACTTTGAATCTCGTCGTCATTGTTCAAGATCTCTGAAGTCGATTTTCCGAACAAGATTTTTGCCTCCGTCGTTCAAATTCTTGCCTCCATCGTTGAAAGGGGTCTTATTTAAGGTATTAATTTAGAGAAAATTAGGCGGCCATTCAACAGCTACATGGGAGTTCGCAAAAGAATAAGATTTATTTTTTGTTATCAGCGTTTAGATCGGAGTGGTAATGACTTAAAGTGGTGGTGGAGGCAACGGTTGACAGGTTCCGGTGAGGCAACGGTTGCAATTGGTGATTTGTAGATTCTAGTGAGGATTCGAGTTCCAATTGTAATTGGTATTTTTTGTTTATGGATATGAGTTCTAATATGTGGTTTGGGTTTCATATTTTAGATTTAAGAAAACGGATTTTCGAGTAACAATACGATGATGTTGTTATGGTGATGATATATTGATAAGATAACAATGAATTAATACGATGTTGTTAGTAATGTTGTCGAGAACTTGAGATGAAAGTATGATAATGTTGGTTTATTTTTTAAATGGAATTAATAGATTATTAACCAAAAAGGAAGAAAAATAATAAGGCAAGGGTATCTTAGTCATTTTACACTAAACCGCCTCATATGTCACGCATGTGATCAAATATAACGGATGAAACTAACGGAGTTAGACTAAGGGATGACTAGTGAGGCTAAATAACAAATATAAGAACGTCCAGTGACATTTCTTTAAATAAGGGATGAAACGTGATTTTTTAAACAAATATAGGGATGATCTCGGCAATTTTCTCTTATTTGAAATTGGGGGACTTAATTCACTAATTAAAAATTCTTAATTTATGACATGATTAATGAATTTCTTATGTTATCATTAAGATTTACTTAATGAAAATTGAAACCAATTATATATATATATATATATATATATATATATATATATATATATAGGGTAAGGTTTCAATGAGAACACTTCAAAAATAAGAACGATAAGAATACTTCATAAATGCATAATTAGCCAACAAAATCATTAGATTCACACTCATACATCTCAAATATGTGTAGAAAAATTGATTAAAATAGATGTGAACTTTCGAAAATACACAAAAATCGAAAAAACGATTGGTGCAAAATTATAGAAATAATCGTGCATCAATCATTTTTTTCGATTTTTGTGCATTTTTAGAAGTGTGCATTTATTTTTCTTTGCATATTTGAGATGTATGACTGTGAATCTAATGATTTTTGTTGGCTAGTTGTGCATTTATGCGGTGTTCTCACCGTTCTTATTTTTGAAGTGTTCTCATTTGATCCAAACTCTCTCTCTCTCTCTCTCTATATATATATATATATATATATATATATACTCCCTCCGTCCCATATCTATTGTCCACTATTCCTTTTTGGGATGTCCCAATTTAATTGTCCACTTCCATAAATAGAAAAGAATAATAAGATAAAGTTCATTTTTGTCCCTAATTTATATATCTAAGACAAAAAGGTAGGTAAAAAGTAAAAGGTAAAATTGTCTTGTTACCAAAAAGTAAGAGAGATAGTGATGTTGTTCTTAAACTGCGTGTTTTTTATTTGGGGACAATAAAATTGGGACGGAGGGAGTATATAGGAATGAGATCCTGTGAAAACAAGGAGATAAAAAAAAGCAGTGAAAACAAATCTCCACCCTCCATCTAATCTAAATTATATATATATATATGTTAGATTAGATGGAGGGTGGAGATGTGTTTTCACTGGGTTTTTTTATCTTTTTGTTTTCACGAGAACCCATCCATATATATATATGATTGGGATTAAGGGAGAAGAGTTTTTAGATGGTGAAGGTGGAGAAGCAATCTTGGCCATCAGATGATTGATTCAATGGTTGAGATTAGTAGGGGATTTTGTTTAGAAAATTTAAGGCGTAAGGGGCAAATTGGTCAATTACTTAGATTCACATAAAAAAGGGAAGCAAATCACATTTAATATAGAAACTAAAACACCGATCGGTTAGCATGCAATACATAACCGATTAAAATTCCATCTCTTCCATCTCCATCGATGCCCCATAAAATCATAAACCCTAACTGTGATTTTGCGATCGAGAAGAAGCAAACAAATAACACGGTTATAACGATTTTTTTGAAGCGTCATTTGAAACAACTGAATCAAGGTTTAGTTCGAGGCAAAAGAGGTTTTTATTATCGTGGGAAAAATGGTACAGCAAAAAAAATGAAGCAATTGAACATGAAAGGTAAGCTATCTCGTTTGGTTTATGTGTATTGATTTTTTCTTTGAATGGGTGATTCAAAATTTAGGTGTTTTGTTTTGTAATAGTTGGATGGAGATCGGTGGTTTGCGAGTATTTGGAGGATTTTTTGCAGGGGTTTTTGCGAGTTATGGTGAATCATTTGTAAAACTTATCGAATCCGGTAATGTTGGTTGGATAGCATGTGTTGTGTTAAAGGGTTATGGCTTTTTTAGGTTTTCGTATTGCAAAGTGTATTCTGATTCAATGTGCATGTGTCTAACTGTTTAAAAAGGAGACTAAAATAGGTGAACGTGAGTTGGATATTTGGATTGAATGCTTTTTACTGATAGATAGTCGTTATTTGAAGGTTTATAGTTTGGTAAACACTTGTGCAAAATATAAAAGTGTGAGTATTGAAAAGTTGAATCAAACGACAATCATGCCTGCTTAAACGATGCTATTTATGTTTATAAGTGCTTAGTACAAATGGCAGCTTATAATTAATGGTTTATTAAAAGCGTAGAATTATTTGTGTTGCAGATTCATAGTTTTAAGTTATCGATTCATGTGTGGCACAAAATAGATTACGGATCATAGTTGCATATAATTGGCATGCTATTATGATGTTTAAAATGTGTTTAAATTTGGTTAAGAAACTCTAAATTGTTGATATTGCATTGATCGCCCCCTTTTCTAATTTTACAGTGAAGTGGTTTTCAACGATGGTAATGACGTAGCCACACTAAAAGGTGTGATGGAAACATTGACGATGGGGCAACAACTTCATCCAGATGTAATCGACATCTTGTCATTGATTCTTAATAATAGGGAAATGCACCATGGAACCCATCGCAAACCCATTGCGTACCTGCGCACGGGAATAATGGTTAGTCCTTCGATGGCCATTGTAGCAGTAAGGTGTGGAATCTTAGTGGCACAGTTAAAGTGTGGTAAAATTGAAAGTTGATGAGATGTATAATAGGACGAGGCTTAAGAAGCATTATATGAAAGTGCTGAATCATAGTATCATTAGTGTAGAATCATAGTAAATTATTGCAGAATCATGGTATAAGTAGTGGTGAATCATAGCATATTTAATGCTGAATCATGGTCTAATTAGTGGTTAAGTCAAATTACTCTTACTGTTGATTCAAAGTATAATTAGTGGGTAATCAAAGTACTATCATTGTTACATGTTGTTAAGAATATGACAAATCATAGGCGGCTAAACTAGTACATTTATAATTTCGTAGACGAAAGTTTGTATGGATGTTACTAGAACGTTTGAGGAGCGGCTAACGATCTTTTCTGAGAACATGAACGACAGCATGTCACGATACAGAATTGGTGATCTTAACAAGTATGGATTGGTAAGTAATAGTTAAATACACATTGAAGTGATGTTTTACATATTGGTTGTATTTTACAAATTAGGTTGGTTGTTTTGTAGGTGTTCTTCCAATTATTGAATCGCAAACATTTCTTGTGTCTTGTCTTCAGCCTTGAGACCGGGCATATTTTTGTGCTTAACAATTTGGCGAACGGTGACGCGGCTAAGTATTATTATGAAAACATACATGAAAATTTGGTAAGAATTATTTTAAAAGTATTTGGTAGTGTATGTGTATATCCAATAGAACTGTGGTAAGGTAATTTATGTGCACCATAGTATTTTGGGTTTTAAGGTTAGTTGCACATTATGAGTTTGGGTAAAATGAAACTAGGTTACATGAATAATAGGTTGATGATGATAAATTATGGTCTGCTTATGCTGAATCGTAGTGCAATTATGCTGAATCATACTGTAGTATATTTAATTTTGAATCGTAGTATAGTTACGGCTGAATCGCAGTAGTTGAGCCAATGTCTGATGCATCTGAATCATATTTATAACATGTTGAAAACATTGGTGATGTGATACGCTTAAGGCTTTTTCCTTATAATTTGCAGCGTGATCGCTTTAGTGAATACTTAGCAACCAAGCGTCATCCCATGATGAAAACTATTCGCCGGTTTGTTCCATGTAGACTGAGATTTTCATGGCAAACATCAATTAACGGGACAAACTGTGGAGTATTTTTACTGCGTCACATGGAGATGTTCAAGGGAGCAAACAACTTTGATGCGGACTTTAGACCGGAGAATAACAGGCAACAAGCACAAATTTATGATCTTCGTATGAAATACGCATCAAAGATATTCTTGTTTGTTATAAACATTCTTGCTTCACAAATCGATTACGAATCAAAGGATCATGACAGGCTTCCATCGGACTTTAAGAAGTTGGTGCAAAAGAATGTGGAAAACATAAGACACGAAAAGCTGGCGACATTTGGCAAATGAAGACAATATGGACAAAAAAAAATTGTAGTTAAACATTTGAATTTTTTTTTTTTTGTATTTACGTTTATAACATAGATTACTGTATTTTTTTTAATTCATGGTCTATCTAACATAGTACTATGCGATGGAAATTTTGAATCGTTGGTAGGAAAAAAAACATGTGAGTTTGTTGCAAACATGATTTACGGTGTTTATCCTTTAATACGAAATTGAACAGGGTTTGGTAGTAACAACTGCGGTTGTTGAATCGAAGAATTACGTAGTCGACTCATTTTGGAAACCTACGTGACAATGAGTTGAGGTTATTGGTTCATGGTATGATAATGTCGTTGCATAGTATAGTTAATGTTGAGTCATAATGTATTTAGTGATGAAACATAGTATAATCATGGCTAAATCCTAGTATATGAATCAATTTATGATGCATCGGAATCATTGTTCTCACAGCTAGAAATTTTGGTTTTAACATTAACTACTGAATCTATTCGTGAAAAATTCAAATTAAATTATTAAATGGATGAATCAACGTGTTCCATCGCATGCTCATCATTCGCCATATGACTTAAGAAATTGCCTACGAATTGATCTCCGAAATGATTCACACAATCAGTTGCAGATGGTGTTGATTGTGTTAAAAACCGCAACGCAATTAACAATGCAACAATCCAATATAATATTCCAGCAAATCAATTTGATGTGTAAAGATCTCTAAAAAAATCGAAAATAAAAAACGAACAAGATATGAGGCGCAGTAGTGAGTATGCTTTCTCAAGATCTTAGTCAATAATTTCCTATACTTTTGAAAACCACTAACCGTCCTTAATTATTAATTTAAATTACATGTTATTTAATATATTCATTAAATAAGAAAAGACAAAAATACCCTTTGACCAAAGATTATAATAATTGGCTAGGATTGCTTTTCTCTCTTCTCTCTAAAATTTATCTTCTTTTTAGATCCTCTTATTATATATATATATATATATATATATATATATATATATATATATATATATATATATATATATATATCCAATTTAATCATAAATAAAACATTTATTTAACTTTTTGCATTATTCCCTCTCTTTGTTTTGAATCACCAATTGGTACAAGAAAATTGGATTTGATTGGTCTGACTGGGAAGTCGATCCAAGACAAAGTTTGTTAGTGAGCTAGCTTCTCATTTGTTTTTGTATATGTTGGTTTGATTGTCTTATAGGGTCTCTTTTTTGGAATCTCCTCGTTGATAATGTTTGTTTATTCCTTCCCAATCTTTGGGTAGGTTTTCATTGAAGTTTGTGCTGCCTTAAAATATACAACTTCCGTCACAATTTAAGTGTTCTGTTTTGATTTTTCAAAGTCTTTCTTTATCAGTTTTGATCTTAAATATTTTTATTTGTGTTATATAATACTTGTTGAAAATCATACTAATGAATGTACATTTAAAACTCAATCCATTTATATATTTTTCATCAAGTATTATTTAATAAAAATAAAAATATTTAAGGTTAAAATTGAAAAAGAAAGACTTTAGAAAGTTAGAACGAGACACGTTTAATGAGACAAAGCAAGTAATAATTTTAATTTAATATAATTATCACCTATATATCGACAAGCATGTCCATTAATACAAAGCATTTCATCCATTCATCCTGCCATTTTCTTATCACAGTGCATCGTTAATCACATCTATTATTCATTCGAAATGTGTTTGGATGCACATTCGAAATGTGGTTGATTATAAAATATTCTTATAAAATGTATAATAAGAATAATCATGTTAGAAAATGTAATAGTCATGTAATAATGGTCTATGTAATAAGATATCCTTAAAAATTATGTATTTAGCTTTTACTTGTATATATCTTTTAGAATTAACAAATTCAACCATTAAATACATCTTAATAATTGAATTTCAGTTTTATTTGTTTGTTAAATGATGATGGCATTAAGCTTCTTGTTATAACTATTTGTTTCTTTTGTAAATCAATATCAATATGTTGTTTGTAATCAATCTTATTGTGCCATTGAAGCATATATGGACTTCAGGATTATGGCACCCATATGTATTTCCCGAGCTGTGTTTAAGTGAGTTCAAACTTGAAAATAAACATATTGGTTACTTCAATAAAATTTGACACGAAAACTTTGAATAATCTTAAATATAATATAAAAAACAAAGTTATGACATCATTAATAAAAATCAAATTCAATTAATTATTTAGATAACTCTATTTTAATTAAATTAGAAATTAGCATATGTTTTAATTAAACAATAACACTCGTATATATACACGTATTTAAAATTTAATATACATAAAATAGCATACATGAAAAACTTTGATGTACAATATAACAAAAAAATGCGAATAGAACTATAAAGTGTGAGCGGTGGGATGAGGAAAAACATATTACAATTTTACTAAGGTGTGCTTGGCACATACATTATAAGGGATTCTAGGGGATTGAACTTCTAATTTTCATAATTCCGATCCCCTAATCCTTGTTTGACAACAAAATTATAGCAGAGATTATCGAAAAAAGAATCCCCCAAAATCCCATAAGTTCCCTATTATAAAAAGCGTTTACAAGTAGTTTGAAAAAGAATGCTCAGCTCCATCTCAAGTTATAATCTCTAGTTCTAGCTTCAACTACAATCTTCAACTCCAGTTTTAATTACACTTTTCAGCATCAGCTACTTATTACCAAAGAAACCCTCAAAATCATAAGAAAAGATTAATAGTAATATTTTAAGTAAAAATATACAAGTAATAACCTAATACGGATATTGTATATATTATGGACAATTAAAAACTTGAAGTTTGAGATCAAGTGTTATATAATGGGTGACAATGTGACACTTGTAAGAACTCGTCTCCTCAATCAAACATTAACCTCCAAACTATTTCTTCAATTAACTTCTCATAATTTCTACGGTGTCCTTTAATATCAGGAACAACCGATATGCATTCTATGAGAGTATATGGCGTATCCATCAAGTAACAACAACCACACTACAGCTTTTGCAAAACAATTTTTAATCACAAGTGCGCCTACTTTTTCAGACTCGTAAGAGTCATGAGTGAATATGCTTGAAAGAGTCGATTAATGACTCATAAAAGTCAAAATCGTTATCATTGGAGTTGACTCGTATCAAAATTTTCAAAAACTCGTGACTCGTGATAATAGTATAATATAACTATGCACCCTCATCACAACAAACCAAATGACTCATAGTAATCTAACAGCTATGCTTGCTAATCATGGATTCAACATCTTTTTGGTTATTGAATTAAGCAAAGTTTAATAATAAAAAGTTGAATGCTGTAAAGATAAAGGCATTTAGGTGATGAAGTTATAAATATTTAATGCAAAAACGCGTGGCAAAGATTTTGTAATTCCCTACGTCACCCCCACCTTACCTACATTCTTAAGTCTCCCTCATTATTCATCTAATTAATTCAGTTTCTTTCTCACCTTTTTCTCCGGCGAACATTCCGATTTCTCGCCGGCCGTCGCAACAATCACTAGAAAACCTCCGCGTATCTTTGATTTAATCGATCTCAACTCTATACGCGGATATGAATCCCGAATAGTATGTTTTTCCACTAGTCAAACCGCAGCTTCTTTTTTTTTGATCGTTGACTCAATTATCGATTTTTTGATTTATTTGTTATGTGATTCTGCTAGATCTAGGTTGCTTCTACTTGTTCAGATGCTCAATTTTACTTTTTATAGTTGCGTAGTTGTCAGTTTCTGTATGATGATAATTTAGGGTTCTGTTGCTATCTCAATTTAGGGTTTTTTGGATCAAATATCAAATTTAGTGATCTGTTTATTGATTCTGCTTACTTGTACGAGATGCGTTGAATAATTGAAATTGGAATGTTAATTTAATAATTCGCCTTAAAGTGGGACCTTTTAATTGTGAATGAATTGGATTAAATTGAAGGTTTTGTACGGATTAAATTCCGGGCCTTTATCTTTGCTTATATAGATTTATGATAAAAGTTCTTTTTTTTCATGTGAACTTGAAAAAAGTTGAAAGCTTAGTATTGAACTAGATGGAATTGAATGAATTTTAATTTTGAATTGCTAGTGATGATTATAAAATAGATTCAATTTCAAGTATTTATGATTTTAGGGTCTATGGACGGATTGAATTTCTGTCAAAATGTAGAATTGATGATAGTTATAATTGCCTTTTTTCTTGTTAGTTGTTTTTGACAGTATAGCAGTTATTTGCATGTTATGAATGTGTGTAGATACTTGTATATTAATGTGACAGTTGGCTACATAATTTGATATTTTTTGTGAAACTTTGGAGAAGAGGAGGGCTATTGTGTACTCGGTATATTTTGTATGCTGATAAGATCTATAATGATGCTTGTTAAATTTGTATTCATTGAGTTAGGTTTTGGATTTGTTAAAGTTAATTGTTTTCTTGCTCTTTGTAGTGACTATCTATTTAAGCTATTGCTCATTGGAGACTCGGGAGTAGGAAAATCCTGTCTTCTATTGCGTTTTGCTGTAAGTTCTTTGCCTCTTTTTTCTCGGATGGTCAATCAGTCTGCTTCTAATATCATATATTTGTACATGTATGCGTACGCTAAAAGGCATTGTTACTTAGTTTTTACACTAAAAGTCTTAAACATTAAGCGGATTCACACATAGGCTCTCATAATACATAGCTCAGCATATATGTCGATATTTATATAGAATCGTACAAATGCCATTTGCGTTATCTGATTAAACTCTATATGTTTAAGTTCTGGTAGTTCTGAATTTTCTACATCTCACATTCTTGATTAAGAAATATATTTATAATTGGAATTTTAAACAAACAAAAGTGAATATATATTCCGAACAAAAGGTAGACAGTTGACATAGAAACTAACTATAATGTTTTTACTCCCTAAGAAGTTCCCTGATCAATATGGTGATCATTTTAGTTATTTTTGTACTGCAGGATGATTCATACTTAGAAAGTTACATTAGCACCATTGGCGTGGACTTTGTAAGCAATTTTCTACCAAGCTTTCAGTTTGATATGATTACTCTTCAGATAAAATTTTCTTTTTACCACGGTGATTTTTATTGTAGAAAATTCGCACTGTGGAACAGGATGGCAAAACAATTAAGCTGCAAATTGTAAGCTTATATCTCTCTTTCGCAGTTGATTGTTTAAACTTTAAAGTATTCAAGCTTGAACATTTTTTTTATGTTTTTTGGTGTGTGTTAGTCTTGAAACTTATGTTCTTTCATGCTACATTATGTTTTACGTCACTATTCTTCTTCATACAGTGGGACACTGCTGGGCAAGAACGTTTCAGGACTATCACCAGCAGTTACTATCGTGGAGCTCATGGCATTATTGTAAATATTTTCTTCATCTCGTGTTCTTTTGATAATTATTGCCAAGAATGTGTTTGAATGATAGAAGCTTTTGTTTTTGTCGTGCAGGTTGTTTATGATGTGACAGATCAAGAGAGTTTCAACAATGTGAAGCAATGGTTGAGTGAGATTGATCGTTATGCCAGTGAGAATGTAAACAAGCTTCTTGTTGGAAACAAATGTGATCTGACTTCTCAGAAAGTTGTGTCATATGAAACGGGAAAGGTAATAATGAAATTTGTTGTGCTATGTCTCATTTCTTTAAAGAAAATTAACATTCCACTTGATCACTTTGCCAATCTCATGTCCCGTCGGCTTCGTATGATATTTTGTTTTGATGTGCAGGCATTTGCTGATGAGATTGGGATTCCATTCTTAGAAACAAGTGCCAAGAGTTCCACCAATGTGGAAGAGGCATTTATGGCTATGACTGCTGAAATTAAAAACAGGTACCGTTATTCGCTTCCTTTTTTTTCATGCGTAAACATTGAACTCATATAACATGTTAACCCCATTCCTCGAAGAAACTATCTTAAGGAACTTTGTTAATAAAATGACTTGTGATTAGAACTAATTTGTTATGTGGTATTCAGGATGGCTAGCCAGCCATCAATGAACAATGCTAGACCTCCAACTGTTCAGATCCGAGGACAGCCAGTGAACCAGAAGTCAGGCTGCTGTTCTTGAAGCGGATAAGCATTTTGGTGGTCAATGTTCCTGCAATATGCATGTTTGTTCCACACATAGCTCCGGTGCCATACTTGTTGATCGCCAAATGATTTATATCCCACATCCCTTCGTTGAAACTTCTATTCTTTCCGATGTAAACTGAATTTAAGGAACCTCTTGTACAAAGTAGGATAAGATTGTTGAATGGCTATTATGTTATACTATTTTGCAATTTGCATCCTTGTGTGAGTTGTAACCTGGCAAATGTTTAAGATACGTTTCTCTTTTATATTAACAATATTTCTGTGTGTTTACGGAGAATACAATTTGACCTGAATTCTGTTTGGCTCTTGCTGAATCGCTTTTGGTTTCAATATAATTCTTCCTGCATTTTAGGCTTTCTGATTTTTAAATCTCTTCATCAGAATCTGGATGTTTCCTTTATGTTTCGTTTTTGCATGTTGTATATTGTATTAGTGGTTCAATTATCAGGCCGTCTGGAACCTGAATAATCAGTTTGAAAAACCCAGCAACGTGATATTAGGCCAAGTGGAGATTTGATATTTGATTGCTTATAGTCTACTGCAGCTGTTTAGACGGTTTTACAAAACTGTACAATGCGAAGACTATTGTCTAACTAGACTGGAAGATCAAAACAAAGTTGGTAAAGCTATTCATAATAACTCATTTCACAACACATAGAAATGAACCAAAATTTTGCTAGGTACTTCAAATATCATCAGATAAAAAGTCTAATTGACAATTTACGAATGAGTTATACTTTAGTTGAGTAACTGTAAAACATGGGTTCTCATGGAATTTATGCAGTCAATAACAATAACATTGGAGTGAAAGGCTACTTATTTGTTGGATCGCGTATGTTTTTCAGCTTCGAATTCAGTTATGACTATAAATATGTTGTCGATGAACAGGGTGAGAATCATTCTTAATACAGTAATCCATCACTCTAATATAATATATTTGATCCATTGTCATTGTGGTTTCATAATCATCATGCATGCTACAACAGCAAAAGGCACCAGAAATATGCCCAAATAACTTATCCTCTTGTCGATCTTTGACTGACCCAGAATCTTGCAACGGAAAGCGGACAATCCATTTGCAATTTACAGTATTACTCATGTAGCAATGAAGTGGGTATTGTCATCATCTTACACGAAAACTGATATCTTGCAAGCAATATAAATAAACCACCAAACAAGACCCAAGAGCATTCCACAATAAAACTTAGAAACAGAATAAACCATCTAAATTCAAGAGAAAGCTAAAAGCTGAAAATATGTAAATGGTATTGAAGTAATTGAGCACGTGTTAATTAAAAGAGAACCAAGGCCAAAGGGCATGTAGCCATACATGGTTATCTTAAAGATCACACTCTTACAAAACCACCATTGTAGCGTTAAGTACCCCAGTCATTAAAAGATTACTACGCAAAAATCCTACAAGATCCATGAAAAAAAACACTCACTTGACACTCAAAGATGGGAACTGAGCAACATCCTCAATAGATGGTGCAATCAAACTGTTCATTCTGTTACCACCACCATATCCTCCTCTAAAGCCACGCCCACGACCCCTACCACGTCCGCTCGCGTTATTAAACTTTTCACCGTCAGCAGTCTTTAAAAACTCATCAATGCTTACAGACTGCAAAATCATTACAAACTACTAAGCATATTGACCATACTTATATTTATATACTGATAGATACACAGATACGCAAAATCCAACTCCAACTGATTTTTAATTAATAATGACTTTTCTAATTATTGTAACAAAATTCATTTCGACTCACCTTCTTCACCTTTTCTTCCTTGTCAGCAGCCTCTTTGCGTTTGTCCTTTTCAGAACCCTGTTTGCAAATAAAATTATAAATATAAATAAATAAATAAATAATTGACATATAAACCTTACCAGTGAATCATTTAAGAAAATATTTACCAGTTTAACAAAGATGTCTTCTTCACTCTTTTTGTTAGAAAGGAGCTGCATTTTAGCCAAATCTTTGTCCAATGCAACTCTTCTTTCCTCAGCCTTGTAAGATACCAATGCTTTCCTCTTCTCTTCAAGCACTTTCTCGTACTCCTCCAGGGTCATTTCCTGCCACATGGACATGCAAATCAGAATCATAAAATAATTGTACTGCAACAAGCAAGGGCAGATAAGTAATTTCGCTCACCTTCACCTCTGGCTCTTTCTCTTCTGCCACATCAGCAGTATTCTCCTTGTTCGTTTCGGTTGCATCGTCTTGTCCAGCTTGTTTATCGGAGTCCACAATCTTTTCAGTTTCAGTAACAGGCTCTTCAGTCTCCCTACAAACATTTATTAGCTTTTTAGAAACCCAATGTGCTCCTTCACAAAAAAAAAAGAAAAAAAAGAAGGCAATATATAAGTGGTATAAGAGCCAAATAAAGTACTTACGGGGCAACTTCATCAACAGCGGTTCCCCAATTGCCACGACCTGCTCCCTCACGCTTATACTCATTTCTGCACAATAAAGACATATTTTTTTTATCATAAAGGCCACTTAGTAAGTAACCACACACCATCTTTCACTTCACAGTTTTTGCAGAGAAGTTGTTTCCTTGAGTTAAGCGTTGAAAATAAAATACTTAAATATAAAACAACTTCACCTATTTTCACTTGAACAGATTAAAGTATCAAACTATCACCTCTAGTTAACACACTTGGCCCCATAGTGGCATAGTTGATTGAAATTTGCTTAATTGTTAAAGTTGTTTTCCAAAAAAATAAAAAAAAATAAAAAAACCTTGGTTAAAGTTAGGTTTCAACATATACATAAGTACTAACCCGCGACCAGTTCCACTGCGGCGTTCAAACACCCTTCTGGGGCGTTCACCTTCTACGCCATCACCATTGCTATAACCACCTCGCCGGGGCCCACGGTTACCTCCACGTGGTCCATATCCATTTCTTTCCGAGGGCTTCTCAGTGTCTCCATTCTCCAAAGGTTTGTACCCTCCAGAAAAGCCATTATTCGTTCCATAAGAATTCTCGTTATCAATGGATTCACGATTGAAACCACGTCCACCACGACCACCTCTCCCAGTCCCACGTCCACCAAACCGTCCTCCACGTTGACCATCATTCTTTGCTTCTCGCACTGTAAGTGAAATGAAGATGTATACTCACTTGAAATGCATAAAGTCAAAATCTATAATAGTGAATTCAAAAAACAGTCAAAATCCCAATACAGTTGAACAATGTTACATAAAAAAGAAAGAACTTGAGGAACTCCAAAGAGCGTGGCTTAAAAGTATCAGTCTGATTATAAAAATGACTAATAACGAACTTATATTGTTCCAAAAAAATGAATTAATTTTAGTTTGGGCTCAACATTTCTGTCGGATGTTGCAACTTGCTTTTTGTATAAATGATTTCTTGTGCTTGGGCAAGTTTACTGATTTACAACCAAGTTATCAGTTCGATCTTATCTGCCACGGAGCTTATTAAAGGCAAAACAAGCTTTCTTATCAAAAGGTAAAGACTAAATTAACCATCATCGCCACCCAAAGTAACTAATAGAAGTGCAGGCAGCAGAATTGCATCAAAAGATTACACCAACAGCACGATCTATTACACTTGAATATACCTAATTCTAGTTATTGAATATCATATAACCACTTTTTAAACACACACATCCAAACACAGTTTATTCTAACACACATTATCTAATTAACCAATTTTCTAGTTAGCAATCTGTAACATAAATTAGCAACTTATATGACATTTTCAGTTCTGTTAAAGGGCATTACCTATATTTGATTAACAAGTAGTATAGACTCTTCACTAATTAACCAATTCAACGAATTATTTTAATTGATTCAACACAAATTACGTCCAACTTATATAACAACAACAATTCATTTTCAAATTTACTAACATTAGCAAAATTATAACCATCTACTCCTCTTAATTCAGATCAAACACTACCCCATTACAAAAAATTAAAACTTTAGCGTGGGTATCTATCCATATATACTCATTCATCAAAATAATACTCACAAACAATATATATATCAACATTTACATCACAAATTGATAGAAAACAATGAATGTACCAGCTTGTGCAGGAGGGAGTGGCTTGGAAGGAAGCTTAGCAGCCACGGCGCCACCACCCGGACCTTTCTTGGCGGCTGCAACAGCCACCGGAAGCTTAGCTAGAAGCTGAGTGACGTCATCGTTATCATCATCAACCAAAAGATCAAATGGGTTTGTTGATGCCATTTCTATCTAACACAAAAATAGATAAAAGATTAAAACTTTTAAGCGAACGAGACCTTATAAATTGTTAATTGGGGGCCATTAATCGATTCGATTATTATACGTTACGAAAGAATAGATATACTAATTGTGTATATGTATATGTGTACAGAGAGTGTGTCTGTACATATATGTATATGTTACTCCGTATGAGATAGTAAAGTGAACTTAAAACCCTACCAAAGCGGCATGCAATGTAACTGAGTAAACCTAATCTTGAAACCCCTGTTTTGTTTTGTGTTCTCTTAGTTAAAGTTGTGGGTCGGTTTTAGTGGATTTTGATTTGGATCATGAACCAACTCACATAAATAAAATGTGGATCTTACATTTTTGTGGCAAATAGCAACCGAAACCGAATGTGTGGGGATACTTGACTTGCTCACTTTAAGTCATAACCTTTTACTTTATGTGCTAAAGATGACCTTGTTCATTATCAACTTAGCTACACATCATTTGTTTGGATTATATATTTTAACAAGCATATATGATTTTAATCTACTACTATGATTTATTGGAACTTTTTTAGTCGAGAAAATATGATTCATGCTACCGAGTTTAATATGAAAGGTTTGTATTATTAATTTTTTAGATACCTTTGTCGAAAAAACATATAATAAAGATTGAGCATTATGGTATTGATTTTAAAACGTTAGGTTAAAATTAAATATGAATAAAAAATCGTATGCGTCAATCAAGTCACTCACAATGGTTATAGTCAACTATGGCTATTGAGCTTCGAAATATTTTACAACCTTTTCTCACACACAGTACTTATATATATTTTATTCGTTTCAAAATAAGTGTCCGAAATTCTATTCTTGTTGGTCTCACTTTCAAAAGTGATAATTAGCTTTACCATTTTTCCCTCAATATGATTTTTCTCAAAACTGATATATGAGAGTTTATGCAAAAAGTAAGGGTAAAAATGTCATATTCCCTACTAAAAAATGTAATTTCTTAAACTCCGTCAAAACTGATATCAAAAGCTTATTTTTGAACGGAGAGAATAGTAGGATAGCAGGCACCGACTTTATTCGCTTGATTGAAACAAACATATATGGAGAAGAAGGGTAGAAATCTCTTTATATTCGCAACATTGAAAATGCCAGAACAATTAAGCTCGTGCAACCTCAAACAAAATTAGATTTCGATGGCAAGAAGGTAAGTTAGCGTGGGGTTCGACAATGCCTCCAATTTCAAGAACCAAAAAGACACAGCTGATGAAACTCCTCCACCTAGCTAGTGAGGTAGACAACCTAATCATGTCATGCATGATAATAATAGGTGTGATTTACATAATCACGAGGTGATAAATACGTCAAGTAGATTGATGCATACTCCAAAATTATGGTATTATGTATTTATAACTTAGTATGTAATTGTTGTATATTGTACTACATGTATCAATTTATTTGTTATAGCAATAGCAATCACCCTCTAAGCATACATGATTTTAAGAAGAAATTATATCTTTTTTAAATACTATGTATGTTTTTCAAATGAAAACCCCCACCTAACAACTAAATTTATTTATATTTAAGACTTTATACGTTGAAATATCGGTAGCTATATTCCGTTTGTTTACTAATATTGAACGTTTAACCAAGTTAGTGGGTAAGATGTCATGGTTAATGCTAAAAACGTCAATATGTAAGATGTTAGCTTGAGAACCATTCCTTTTTAACGGCGTAAATATATTACTGACTCCCAACTAAGATACTCCGTAATAAAGTTACAAAGAAGCATATACTGTTGGAATAGAATTTTGGGTTACAAATCCAATCTATTCACGTTAACATTATGATACTTGTACTAGTGATAAAGAAGTGTTACATTGTCGTCTAAAGTGTCACTTCCTCTCAATTTCAAAATTAACCTCTATTATTCATTTCAATCCATTTCTTCAAATCGAAACACGGTTGAAAGAGTATTCATAAAAACATCATTCGAATCGTTAAGTCGGACGAAATAATAATGCACTGCTAATTCTCCACATATCGCTTGAGAACACTAACAAAAACATGCACCGATTTAACTAATAACAAATCTGTAAATAAATACTAGTATGATTTATGATCCTAAGTGATTACAATGGTGTTTTTCATTTTTAATCACGTTCTTATATTATATACGAATCTCTATCTTTTTAGTTATCCTTACGTAATATCCAAATTAGTTTGCTTCTAATTTTGATGAAGAAAAGCCAAAATATATTATTAAAAAAAGAAATATATGTTAATCTAAGTATTAGTTAAATGACAACTCATTACTAATTATTTTAGAGTTATACGGCTGCTAACTAATCCACTAACAATAATACAAATTTAAAACTTCTAAAAATGTACATCTTGTCTAATTTCACCGTAACCAATATTTAGCAGCTTTTAATTGGTCAATAAAAATACAAATTGTTGCAAGTTTAATGTTTTTCTTTTAAATGACAATGTTACATTCGATAGGCGATATAATATATCATTGACGAGATGGATCACATTACATATATCAAAAAATGGATGTATACGGAGTAATAAACACCACCAATTACAATTATACACAAGAGATTGTAGAATACGGTTATTAAATAAAGAGTAAAGCTTATGTTGCGTTAGGTTCGTCGAATTCTTTGAATTCAATGGAATTGGAAAATTCCATTTGATAATGATTTCTGGTTCAATAATGATTGAATTGGAAGTCAACATATCCTTTCACTAAAAGAAATTCTTATTCCGTTTTTTTTTTTTAAATTTCAATTCCAGAAATTTGCATTATACGAATCAAATAGAACCTTATGTGTGTTAGCTTGATATATCAAGCATCCATTTGTATCCAGACCCTCTTGTATTTTGCTGCTCAATCCAAACATCTCAAAGACAAAACAATAAATAAATTCAAAATTCATCTGAACTTTAAACTCTATTTGTTATTGTTATTGATGTGCGATAACGTGACATATATTATCCTCATCCTCCTTTAAATTACATTCCTATGAAACATTGCAAAATAATATGCATCTTCAAATGCTTGTACCGGTAGATAGTCAAATGATGATGATATTTTCATCATAAAAATTGATAATTTCAATGCACAGTTACAATGTATTTATCAATTTTCATGATGGAAATATCATCTCACATAGTCAAGGCTCTCTTATGGACCCAGTCATAGAATTACAATTTACAAGCTTAAGTAAATTAAATAAGACATATAATTGCTTAAGTTATGGCCCTAACAAACACAGTGCAAACTCATAAAAAATTTCAATGCTATATACACCTAAAAGTAAACATAAACAAGAAGAAGAAATGCATACTTCTTGAAAAAGGAGAACACCAATTAATTAATTAATTACATCAACATCAATGTACAAGTTTAACTTTTGTTGAGTTCTATTGAGAAGGGCTAGGCAAACAACTCGAAAAATGCATTTTCCCTTTAAAACTTAACTTCAACTCAGGTGCCTTGCTTGTATATAGCTTCTTCATATTCGAATTTTGTTCATGAACCAATTTCACCAAGCTTCTCTTGGCGTTTTCCCTAAATGGACAATGTGATCCCAAAAAACCATCCACTAGATGCAAATATGCTTCCAAGTCATGGCAACACGCCACATCAGCGTCCGGTTTAAGGTACGGAGAGCTTTTGGAGTCGACTCTAAGTTCTGTCCCAACGTGTGCGTATGCCCATGGCATGTTGTTATCGAGCATGTTAAGTACTTTATTAGCAACGGTTGACTCTCTTAGCTTTTTATCCAGTTCCTCACTTACAAACATCCCTGGGACACGAGTGATCAAATCTTGAGAGTTCACGATTCGTAATACTTTCACGTTTTGTGAACTTAAACGTTTAGCAAAACCACGGTTTCCAACACGGGGCCCACCGAAGGTATAAACAGCTATTGGTGGCATGTCTTTCGCACAAGTGCTTAAGTCATCGGCCACCAATAGTGCTAATGCCGCACCAAGACTGTGACCTGTCACGGTAATACTAAGAGTTTCACCCTTATATAGTTCTGTTAATCGTTTGATTTCTTCAACCACCGACTCAGCCAAACTCGGAACATGCGCTCCAGCTGTTTTATACAGGCTTAAAAACCCGCACTCAACTTTTGGTTGCCCATAACAAGGGTTCTTTAGTCCAGGAACTTGAACTAGCAAGTCTCTCATATTTTCAGCCCATTCAAGACATGTGGCGGTTCCACGGAGGGATATTACTATATCCCTCCGTCCCATACGTGATATCTCTCTTTGATCATCACAAACCGCCACGTACCCAATACAACTAGTCTGTTGGCTCATCCAATCAAGCCCAGGAGCAAGCTTATCCACCCACTTCGGCAACCCAACGGACGCAGTGGCATAAAGATTCTTGGTCACCTTATAAGACCTATCTGGCAAAGACACGTTGCGTGGTGACGGAGCTTCATCTGCTTTCGTGGCGGGGTCCGAATGAAAACAATGGTAAGCCGCTTGAATAAACTCGCCATACCGAATCATCTCTCGCCGGAGATTCTCATCAAGCGGGTCAAGTAACCCGGACCAATTATTACTTCCATGGTACTCCCTCCACCGGGTCGCTAAACTATTCCTGGGAGAATACTCAATCCCATTCTTTGACAAAAGACGTCTCAAACGGTTAAGATGACGTGGCGACATATCCTCGACCTCCTTGTTATTTTCGGGCCAAACCCGAGGCAAATTCAACCCTTCTAAAAGACCTTTTCCTTTATTATCCATCAACTCATGATCCGAACTTTCTTCTTGAGCAACTTTTGGCTCACTTAGGATCACATGAGGTTCGGTAGCTAGTAGTTTATTAAGATTACAGAGGTGTTGCCGGGTTGTTGACAAGGTGGTTGTTTTCATCATGGTTTTGGTATAGCAATCTCTTCCTAGATGTGCCCCATAATTAGGACAGCCACCGGAGGTGAGTTTTGAATGAAGGTTGAACGCCGGAAGTGTTGCACCGATTTGCATCATGGTGTTAAATTTGTGAAATGAAAGGCTTAATTAGTTTAGAGACTAGAGAGAGACAGATAGATAAAGTTGTCTATGATGGAGTTCGATGATGTATATATAGAGAAAAAGAAATATGTAAAGCTATTTTTACTAACTATTTATTTATTGTACCCTCAAACTATTTGGAATACTCAAGGTCACCCCTCGATAAATTTCCACTTGCAAGATATGTATATAAGTTTAATTAAAGTAAGCGAGAATGCGAGATCTAACATTAATGAAAACTATGATCGAGTCAAGACCAAGAGTATATAATATGATACAGTATAAACATAAGGCACGGTGTCCAAGTATAAGCGACGTGTGTGGACTGTGGAATACTGGAATTATATAGTAAATTAACTTTGAACATAAATTAAGTATGCATGGTGGACAAATTAGTAATTTTTAGTAATAAATTATCCAACAATAGTTTGCTACGAAAATGTCAAACAGTGTATGTTTTTTATTAGTTTGTGGTTAAGTTGCCCCTTGTCTAATTAAGTAGTGGAACTATACAGATACAAAATCTTACATTTATGAAACATATATATGATTAAATTTCTATTGGTGGATTCTGAATTTAAGATGATCTGTAATAGTGGTATCTCAATTTTTGTAAACCCGTAGCACAGACAAATAATGTAAAGAATGTAACATATAAAACAATTTTTCATAAAAAAAACTACATTTCGTATAATGAATAAAGTCGTAGTTACGACTACTTTTACCTTTAATGTGGCTCCACACCAAAACAATGTCATTAGTGAAATGAAAGTTTCACTGTTATAAAACGGAAGTTAAACATAATAAAGAGTTAAGGACGCGTTTAATTACAAAAATTATTTTGCATTTTTCTTTTTTTAGTTTTCAGAAGAATGAGAAGTGTTTTACTTATCTAATGAATGGAAAATCTAGAAATAATGTGTAGTTGTAAGGGATGGAGTTTTCTTTATCCAAGGAAGAGTAGATATGAAAAACTTAAAAAACTATCAAAAATAGTTTTTAACATTGTAGTTATAAAAAGTGAAAAAAGAAATTTCATTTTCTTATAAAAGTTTGTTAGAAAACTTGAACTTGAACATATTTTCTATTTTTTAATTTTCAGGGAGTTTGCTGTGGTAATTATCTCTTGGCATACTTGCATAATCTTCACAAATGAAAAAAGTAGTAGAAAATGAGGGGGTAATTTAGTCAGAAATAAAACAATGAGGGGGCTAAAACAAATAAAATATGAAAGTTGGGTGAAGGAAGACCGGATGGCGGATATCAAATAGTCAAATGGCGAACTTGAAACTTGCGGGTCTAACTCGTCTGAACTTGACCAATTTCCGAGTAACAAAATTGCAAGCAAAGCAAATGACTTTTTAACAAAAATTAAATCTTTGACTTATGCATTTGACTTTTTTTATTCATAAAAAATATATTTACTTGCACTTTTTTAATCATTTTGCATTTTTGCTTCTTGAGAGCAGGTCATTTGTTTGATTAGTTTACACTTACTCGTTTTCAAGACTACCACATCGTATAATGTATTACGCCAACACTGCTCTAACTAAGAAAATAGTTAAACAACGAATCTTATATTATTTACGATTTATAATAAATAAAGTTTACTGTATAAACTATTAATCAACTAGTTTGAGGAAAAAGTCAACAACTAACTTCTCTACTTCCTCCGAAAAATTTGTCACTCGCTTAATCTCTTTTTTAACTAATATAAATATACATTTTCAAACACTTGACCTATTTTATTTCTTAGAAAAAAAAAGTGTTTCATAACAATATTAGACTTATATCTTTATATTAAGGGAAATTAATCAAAATACCACATTTTTTAAAAGTTTATATCATTTTACCCTCCGAAAAAAATATTTGACGATATGCCCCTCGAAATCGTAAATCGCAAATTTGCGATTTGCGACCCAGCATCTTGCGTTTGCGACCCGTTCACCGTAGCCGAGAACACAAGGCAATCGCAAATCGCAAATCGCAAGCTTGCGATTTGCGATTTGCCTACGGTATCCGTGAACGAGATTGCGTAGCCGTGAACGAGAACACCATGCAATCGCAAATCGCAAATCGCAAGCTTGCGATTTGCCTCCGGATACTTGGCCCGTGATCGAGTCGTACCCAACAATATATTTCGTATTCTTGGCCCGTAATCGAGTCGTGCACGAGAATACAAGGCATTGGCAAATCGCAAATTTGCCAATGCCTTTTTAAAAAAAAAAAAATTTAGATTAATTTTTTATATATACACCACTTTTTAATATATGTACATTATTTTGTATATATACACTTTTTAATATATACATTATAACACATTATATATATCTTATTCCGGATAACTCACCTTTTAGATAAGATTTCCGTGATTTTCGCGATATAAAATTTTTGGATAACATTTTTCATCAGATTTTCGTGATTTGCGGAATTTAAGATTTTTGGATAAGATTTCTAGATAAGATATCCGGATAAGATTTTATGTGATTTTCGTGATCTTTTGCCATTTATAAATACTATGACTATCACTGTAAGCAGTAACACATTGTCAAATTTTTCACGAATTCTCAGAAAATACGAAATAAAATTATTAAAATGGTTCAATCAGGTCACTTTTGGCAATTTCGATCTCCAAATGAAGAATCATTTACTGAAGAACTATACGCTGAAGTCCCTGAGTTGTTTTCAATTGCTTTTCGTCACGGTGGACATTTTCAGGGCGCACAAAGAATGTACACGCAAGGTTTGTTGACGTTTATTGATTGCGTAGATGTTGATGAATTTGACACCAAATTTCTGGATTACGCTTTGTCAGAGCTAGGTTATTGGCCTCCAGAGAGGTGGTTTTGTTACTTTAAAGAGCATGATAAAGACCTAGATGATGGTTTACAATTGATAACTGATGATGTCAACCAACTAAAGCAGATTACTGACTACGCAAAAATACATAGAGAAATTGAGGTGTATGTTACACGTAACGATCTGTCACATCCCTCGAATTCTGAGACAATGATGCCAGTAGCAATTTCTAAGATTATGACTGGTTCTTCAAGTGCAAGACGGTTATTCGATTAGTTATTAGTCAAATGTTGTAATACGTATCTATGTTTCAATCAATTGGATGTTTGCCAAATTATGTTAATCCTTATATAAGCTGTCTATTTAGTGTCCATTTAATGTTATGTAACGTTAATCATTATGTAATGAAGATGTTTTAGTATTGTTCAAACATGTAAAAATGAACAAGCAATTTCATTCACTCACTCAAATTAACCACGATAATAAAAACATAAATAACACTGTTAACCAGTACATAACACAGGGTTTTCGTTAACTAGTACATAACACTTGGATAAGTAGTACATAACACTGTTAACTAGTACATAACTTAAATAATTTAAGGGTCACTCAAATGAACACTTGGATAACTGTAAGTCGGCTGAGACGGCGTTGCTCCTTCGTCCTCCATATGGGTTTTCGTTGATTTTGTGGACGTTTTCTGCAAGTAAACATTTCACGATTGTATTAATAATACAACATTAATGTTAGTTTTTATAGGAATATTTTTGAGAACTTACCTTCTTCGATCTTGATTTGGATCTTGCTTTTGACCTTGACTTGGATATTGTTGTGGTTCGTGATCGGCTTGGCTCATCTGTTCTATCGTATGGAGCCATACAATTAACTCGACTATGACCCACTTCCTTGCAACGGCTACATTGCTTTGTGTATTTTCCTTTTTCCTCTCCTTTAGAAGGAATACGTGCACGCTCAGGTGGGCGACCAGATTGCCTTTTCACAAGTATTGGCGGTAAGCAAATCTGCAGATTACCGGGATCGGCCCACTCTGAAGGATGAGGCAGTGGATATATAGCCTCACTGTAGGCCGCTCGATATGTTTCCGTGGTAAAATACCTCTCTGCAAAGCCGGTCACACTGTCAATTTTAAAGTAACGGGTCACTGCCGATACGTGTCCGCAAGGTAAACCTGACAATTGCCATTGCATGCAAGTGCATGTTCTCGCTTCCAAGTTGACTGTCCCATTCTTCTCCCCATCCACCACCTCACATATCATATTTGTCGATGGCTTGACCTTCCAGCGCAGCGATTTGTCAACCCTCTTACCGATTTTGTGCTCCGCATATGGTGTGACAGGTGTTGCAACAACGGTGGCAGTATTCCGATGTTTGAAATACCATTGTTGTACTGAAGATCGAAAAAACTCCAATAGCATTGTGACCGGCAGTTTCCTTGCATGCTTGCTCATGGCATTAATGGACTCGGCACTATTAGTTGTGAGGTAAGCATATCGTGTCTTTGTTGAGTGATGCCTTGACCATCTTTCTTTTCCCACGTCCATAAGAACCTTAGCTGAAGCAGGTAAATGTCTAGAAATGGCATCATAATGGTGATCGAAATCTGACTTACGGTACGCCTTACACATTCGCCAATAATGCCATTCGAAGTGCTTGACTTTTGAAGATTTGCTTTTCAAGTTCATCAATAGATGACGACAACACAAGGCATGAAATGCCTCTGGAAACACATCAGAGATGCCGGATGCAATTGCTGGAGCCCTGTCAGAGATGAAAGTTAGGTTGCTAATCCCACCAGCAGATTCAATGGCGTCACGTAAGTTTCCTAAGAACCATGTCCAAACGTCAGACGTCTCTCCCGCCCCAATTCCGTAGGCCAGTGGCAAAATGCCATTATTACCGTCCATCGCCACGGCAATCAAGTTAGTTCCCAAGTAACCCCCCTTCAAATGGGCACCATCAACGATGATAATTGGGCGTGTATGGTTGACAAAAGAACGTACCTGCAAGTTCAGATTAAAAAATATATAAATTTTATATGAATTTACGTATGCGAACATAAGATGTAAACCAACAATCATTACTTACAGCTGCACCTATGGACATGTAGCACATTACAAATTTATTCTCTTCGTCTGTACGGAGATTTGTAATGCTCCCCGGGTTATGTAGCTTTAGGTTGTGGAGGTAAATAGGAAGTTTCGTAAACGATTCAGCCGGAGTACCTCGCAATAACTCTATAGCATAACATTTAGCCCTCCATGCTTGGTTGTATGTAAGGCTTATTTTAAAGCGTTCAGACATATCAAGTTTGATCTCTTTGCCTCTGTAAACACGTCCTTCCAAACTCAATAACTCTTTTAAGATGTGACCAAGCACTTTCTTGCTTGCAGAACGGCTATTTGACAAGATTTGAGTACGAGAACAAGTGTGAGCATCACGTAACTTCCTAACTTGGAAGTTGTTACAATCTCTGATACACGCTGCACTTATCTTCCAATCACAATTAGGCAAGATACATTTTGCTGTGTACCTTTTCTTGTCTGACTTCTTCAGCTTAATTTGAAAACCTTCTTCCAAACACTTTGTATGCAGCTGTAGAAGAAATTCCTCTTTACTTTCGAATGTTTGACCCTCTCGAACACGAGAAGATGCCTTGTACATTGTCACTGGTCGTTGTTGAACTTCTTGTTCTTCGTTTCCTAAAGGCGATGGCATATTCCAGAATATGTCTTTTTCTGCTGCTCGTTTAGGTATTGGTTGATCGTACGTATCTCTTGGATCAGGCTCATCCTGCTCGTCACTCTCATCATCAGTAACAATGTGATTACAAAATGGATGGTCATGATCCTTAGGTGGATTGACATTTTCTTCATCATAATGATCAAAATCATGAGGATGTGGATCCGGCTCCTCCACATAGTATTCTGAGTTAGTGTGATCATCTTGGGTTTCTTCTTCTACCTTAAAAGATGTGTCTCTGGTGTGTTGTGTAGGATAGTTATGCATCGGCATGTTTTGTGGACCAGCATGATAGAAATTCATATTGTGGTTGAAAAGGAAATGGAAATTGTTGGAATGGTAATTGTTGAAAGGGTTGTTGAAATGGCTGATATTGTTGTTGTTGGTTGTATTCATTAGTTTGTAGTTGTTGAAATTGTTGTTGAAAACCTGAACTACTACTGCTAGGTTGATTGCTACCCATACCCGAAACATTTCTGACAATATCGACAATGTAAATTTCTATCGGAGCATTATTTATTGCATGGCACAAAAAATCTCCAAAATCATCATCATCATCATTTATATCAACCACATACTGATCCACCTTATATTTAAGACAAACCCGAGCATCAAGTGGTAGACCAATTTTCTTTAAAACGTTTTTCAACAAAATTTTGCATGTCATGGGCTTTTCCGGTGCCACGGGAAGTTTTAATGGCACTCGACTACACTCTATTGGCATATAAACCGGCATGTTGTTAATATATTCAAAACGACCTCCATAACAAATATTAATTTTGAACTTCTCCATAATCAGGGTAAATAATACTACGAAGGATCAAAAGCCGTACCTTTAAATTATATGGAACGTCTGCCCGAATCCTTTTTAAACATGAATGGATAATACGAAGGGAAAATATTTTCAGGGATTTGATGTGAGGTGAATGTACATTGATGTTATGAGGTAAATTTAAAGCTAAATTTGATATAAGATAAAGTAATCCAGAAAAATCTGAAAAATCTAGAGAATGATTGAAAATCCTACCCAAAACATTATCCACAGTGGATAAGGCCACTGGCAAAATCCAAATTTTATTTATATACACATTATTGTTTATATATCCAAATTTTATTTATATACACATCATTGTTTATATATCCAAATTTTGTTTATATACACATTATTGTTTATATATCCAAATTTTGTTTATATACACATTATTGTTTATATAATCCAAATTTTGTTTATCATACCAATTTGCGAAGGCACATGATCCTTGCGATGGCAACAAAATCCGATGAAACGTTTAGAACTATTACATAATTGTTAACTACTACATAATTGTTAAAATGGATCAATTGTTTTACATAACAAATTAGTCCAAAACTATATAAGTATCAATCATCCGCCGGCTACCAATCAAAACGCGCACTAAAGAAAGTATCAATCATCCGCCGCCTATACTCCGCAGCAATCAAATCAGTCTCCCCGCTCACCCTGTAGTCTTCCTGATATGCAACATTCTCCATGTTTCTGCACACCCATACCCCACAATCCCCTAGATACCCATCTTGTTGAGGCACATCCTCCATCATGTGAGTTAAAAACTCAGTGGTGTCACCCTTAAAAAACCTTCCTCCATCCACATGCCTCCAAAAGCCAATGGCGTCTAAAAATCTAACTACATTTTGACCTAACTCCTCAACAATTAGTAGTAGTTCCTTGTGGCTTTTCAGTTTTTTATAGCTATCGTATGCCGTGACATCCCAAGTACGGAGATCCAATACAATTAGAACCCAATGATCCCTACTCTCGATGTTTACCGGCATCAGTACCTACATATTAGTATGTTATTAGGGAAATGTGAAAATATATCAACAACTCGATGACAAATTATATTGTTTACTAGTCCCTCGCTTACTTACTTTGTCACAGGTCCACCACGGCGGGTATGGGGTACGTTTGCCGTTAGCATATCCCATCAAGAAGTTGTAGTCCGGTCCGGATGATGTCTCAGTTTTGTCACCTGCATTAATAACCACTACCGTATTAAATACTAGTTGCATAAATCCAAAAACTTGATAAACACAACTAATAATTCAGTTTTGTCACCTGCATTAACCTCCTTCTTCCCCGGCTCAGCAAAAACAATATCCCCCTTCTTCTCCAGCTCATTTTTGTCACCTGCATTGATAAACACAACTGATAATATATATATATATATATAGAGAGAGAGAGAGAGAGATAAACATACATGCATACATACATGTATACATGTTAGCATACATATATATATACTACATACATATATATATATATATATATATATATATACATACATACATACATAAAAGCATACATATACTTACCCGGCTCGGCAACCACATGATCTCCCTTCTTCTTCGGCTTGTTTTTCTTTTTATCTTCCTTGTAGTTCTTGAAAACTTCTATCATACTAATAAAACCTACCAGCATAATAGTCCAACTCAATCTCTTGTCCAGCTGAGTTGGTCGAGGCCAATTTCGATACCTCCACCACATCAGTAGATAGCTCCAACCGTCAATATGCTAAAAAATGAAAAAAATAATATTAGTATCACATTATTAATATGCCATAGTTTGTTTATAAACAAAAATTCGTAAACTTACAAAGTTTTCTAGGTAACCACTCTCGACATTTCCATACAACCTCCCCCAAAAATCCTTTGTGAGGAAAACATAAGTCATGCCCGGTCGAAGAAAAATGCAACGCACCAATCCTCCACTCGCATACAACTCCTCAACTGTGGATGGTCCGTCGATCTCTCTATCCTGACGTATCACAGGGGGCGGAGGAGTGAGAAAACCATTCTCGTTCACCAAACTATCAACCATGGCCACTATGGTTTCCTCGGGTAACTTCTTATTGTCTGACCTCTTCCTCGCCGGGTTCTTGAACTTCTTTACCCGCTCAACACCCTCTGTAACCACTCGCTCAACCGGCTCGATGAGCACTTTCTCAAGAACCTCCTCATACACTGTCTCAGCAACCCCACCCCGTGTTGCCAACAATTCCCGCTCAACCAATTCCGTCTCAACCGGTACTACCGGCTCGGTAAGCACTGTCTCAGCAACCCCAGCCGCGGGCGCCACTGAATCAACAATCTCATCATCGACTCCCAAATTAACTGGTCGTGGTTCCTCATACTCCTCCTCATGCACCTTCAAAGGTTTCTTTAAAAGTCGTTTTAGATGTGGCGGTGTAAGATACGGCGATAGTCTAGCCGGAGCACGTCGCCGATCTCGCATGCTTCGGCGCAACCCATGTGCAACCGAGGACTTGCCCGTAGAAAAAAGATGGGTGTCAGAAACATAACCCTCATCAACATCACCCTCATCACCAGCATCCTGACAAAATAAAGTGGTACATGTTAAAAGAAAAACACCTTAATATACAAAAGGCTAGAATTAATCAACTTTATACCTGATGCGTCTCAACAATCTTCAATAACCAGTTTATAGTATTTTGTTGCTCGTCTACTCGCTTGGCTAAGGTGGAAATGGTCTCTTTCATCGTCTGCACTTCGTCTCGTAAGGAATCATAACTCCCTGGCAGAGATGCCGGCTGAGAGGCATCACGACGACATGTACCAAGGGAATCATAAGTCGCCTGATCGTCATGAGATAGGGTGGGATCAAATGGCTCGGCATCCACCGTTTGACTGATCCGTGCCTTCTTCACTGGCCTCTCGGTAACTAGCTGGTCGTCAAAATATTTGCAGCTATCAATCCACCATTGACACTTCTTCTTATGCTTATTCGGCTTCAAAGTTATCTTCGGAAGATGCTCTAGTGTAGTATCCTTCTGCATAAAACGAGTCAGAGTAAACGTACACGTACACATATACATATATTTTTACAAAAATTTGGAAATGTCCTTTTTGTAAAACGGGAAAACCAGGTAATATTTAACCTTATCGAATCAGCAAAATCTCATAAATATTCCCCAATAATAAAAAATACTTAGTTAATTAACTCTATACATACACGTACACGTACACATACACGTCCATGTACACGTACACATATACATATACATATATTTTTATAAAAATTTGGAAATGTCCTTTTTGTAAAACGGGAAAACCAGGTAATATTTCACCTTATCAAATCAGCAAAATCTCATCAATATTCCCCAGTTATTAACAACACTTAATTAATCAACGCTATAATATAATTGGAAACTACCAACAAGTCTAATAAGTGACTAAATCAATTATTTCGCTTACCGTAATCTTCAACCATTGCGCGAATTCTTTAAATTCAGTAACCTTCCTTTTGCGCACCCAGTAGATCCCACGTGGTATTTCATCTCGTTTTGGCCTTGTAGCTACTTTCTCTATGTGACGATAAAAAGCCTCCCAAATCCACGCCTTGTAAACAATAACCAAACAAGAAATTAGCATATTGGTATATTAACATGTTATAAATCTGTATTAATCGATGTATACATATACAGATACATATACAGATACATATACATATACATATACATATACATAAAATTCGAACAATAATAAATAAGACGATGCTACCTTACACGCCCAGCCAAAACCACTCAATGTGTACTGCATCCCACTTTGAGTCAACCGAGTCTTCAAACCCTTATCCAGCTGCTCATAAGTTATGGCCCAAATAATATTACCCCAAGGGTATCCATCACAAACACCAAAATCCTCAACTATACGCATATAGTCATCCTCAACAACATGCGAACCCTGTTTTCCAAAAAAGCCTTTATATATCAACATGAGCATACATACGCGCACACAATCCTCATCGCTCAATTTCCTGGGCCCACTAAACAAACCTCTATCTTTAAACTTCTTCTCAATATCTAAAACATATATGTTGCGATTGCAAATATCCGGGAATACCCGCTCTTTAAATGCCGGGGTATTCTCTCGAACTGTTTTTGGAATATGATCCGCCATCCTTTCATTGGGACCGAAACGAAAACCCGTCACCAAACAAAACTCCCTCCGACCGAATCGTATAAAATGGTCATTGGTCACCCTAAACCACAACTCATCCGCCTCCTCCCGAGGGTGCTTTAGATTTGGCCGCTCCTTTCGTCGAAACTGTAGTATATGATGTACAAAACCAGGGTCATTTTCCTGAGCCTTCACATCTAACCAATGCCCAAAACAATGATCTCTAAATATCTTTTTTTGATCTTCTGTCAACGCCGAGTTGATATGAGTAACAACAGTCAACTGGCTTTTCAAAGTCAATCTTCCACTAAAAATGTCCTGAAATTGATCAATCAAGCAAACAAGTTTCATCATTAATAACAGGAATAAACAAAAAAAAATAACGCAATTAACTTTATATATACGCAATTAATAACTATAACTTTAGTGAGATCAAACAACTAAAATCGACATTAACTATAACAACAACGATTAATACTTATATATACTTATAACTTAATATGTACGTATATACTTATATAACTTTATATATATACGTATATACTTATATATTTACTTATACATATACTTATAACTTTATATATACTTATATACTTATAATATATATACTTATAGTACTTACATATATACTTATATACTTATAGTACTTACATATATACTTATAGACTTATAATATATACTTAAATACTTATAATATATATAGTTATAGTACTTACATATATACATATATACTTATATACTTATACATAAACTTATAACTTTATATATACTTATATACTTATAATATATATACTTATAGTACTTACATATATACATATATACTTATATACTTATACATATACTTATAACTTTATATATACTTATATACTTATAATATATATACTTATAGTACTTACATATATACTTATATACTTATATAATTATAATACTTATATATATACTTATAAGGGAACTTATAATACTTATATATATACTTATAACTTTATATATACGTATATATAGTTATAATATTTACTTATATAACTTTATATATACGTATAATAATTCTAATATTTACTTATATAACTTTATATATAGTTATATATTTTCTTATAATATATATACTTATAAGGGAACTTATATACCTATATATATACTTATAAGTTTATATGAAACTTATAATATACTTATAATACTTATATATAGTTATATATTTATAACTTTATATATATACACTTATAAGGAACTTATAATATATACTTATAACTTTATTGGGAACTTTACATATATGTACATACTTATATTACTTAAGTATATACTTGGGCGTGTATGACTTATATATATATTTATAACTTTATATATACGTATATACTTATATATTTACTTATAACAACAACGTTTTCTAGGTACTTATATATATACTTATAACTTTATATTAACTATAGATTTCAATTAAAATTAATTCCAATGAAAAAACTTTTAACAAACATATAACGACTACATTTTAACAACTATAACGACTACAACATTAACGACTACAACATTAACCTACAACATTTATAGCGTAGAGAAGCAAATCAACAAAACGTGGTACAACATTAACCTACAATATGGTGTGCACGTATAACATTAACGACTACAACATTAACCAATCATGGTAGAACCTAGAGAACCAAATCAACAAAAACTATTTTTCATTGTGGCATTTCATCGAGCACATGGTGTGCACACATATTTGATTAGATTTTTAATCGAATAAAACGCGGTAGATAAAATAACTATAATAGCAAAACAACAAGACAATGAGATACCTGAGAATCGGACATGTTCACGGAGTAAACGGAGGCAGTGGTGGCGGTGGTGCGTGGCGGAGTAAACGCAAGGGGGTGGTAACGTGGTGGTTAGACTACGGACGACGGGCGGTGGTGGTGGTGTGGCTGAGGTGGTAGTGACGGACGTAGGGTGGTGGTGGTGCGATGTAGAGCGTGGTGGTGGCGGAGGGTGGGGAAAAGATGGTGACGGGATCGTAGATGTCGAGCGTGGGGTGCGCCGGAGAAGGGTGACGGGCTCGTAAATCGCAAAACGATGTTGCGATTTGCGATGGTGGTTGGGTGGAACGGTGGTAGGGGTGGTGTCGTCGGGGTGGTGTGCGGCGAAGTGGGTGTTTAACAATGAGGAACGAGTTTAGGTTAAAACTTATGTTATTTTTTTTTTCGAGCCGGACGCCGGAGGTATATCGCAAATCGCAAGGTTGCGATTTGCGATTTGCCACTCGATAACTTTCTTTCTCGTTCACGGCTATGACTCGCCAACTCGCAAATCTCGTTCACGGATACGGTGGGCAAATCGCAAATCGCAATTGCGATTGCATGGTGTTCTCGTTCACGGCTACGCAATCTCGTTCACGGATACCGTAGGCAAATCGCAAGCTTGCGATTTGCGATTTGCGATTGCCTTGTGTTCTCGGCTACGGTCACTCGGGTGAACGGGTCGCAAACGCAAGATGCTGGATCGCAAATCGCAAATTTGCGATTTGTGATTTCGAGGGGCATATCGTCAATTTTTTTTTCCGAAGGGTAATATGATATAAACTTTTAAAAAATGTGGTATTTTGATTAATTCCCCTTATATTAACCCCTTTCCCATCATGATTGTAACGTGTTTTGAAAATCTAACAAATAATACTAATAATAAAATACGTTACTTATGTTCGATTCGGTGATGATACAACATTAAAACGATGCATACACCACAATTATAATACGAGATACCTGTACTATTATAACACCCTTCAATTTCTAAACCATTTTTCTTTTGTAACCGGAAGCGAAAGTCCAACAAACATTAATAATTATACACTATATAATACTCATATTAGTCAATCTATTTCAAAACATAATTTATCATTTTGGGTATTACATGATTTGAAAGACAACAATGATTTTATAAAATCAAAGATCAGAGTAAGCATATCGTCGTCAACCATTCCATCCAATAAATAGCTCCTTGCTCAACCAATAATCAAATCGTATCCTGCAAGGAGTGGTAATGTGGGGGATTAGCTCAACGCTAAGTGAATGAACCAATAACCTACAATGCAACCTAGCATAGCAAATCTGTTTACAACTAAGCATCGCATAATAAACTAGTTTACAGCAACAGCATCATAAACACACAATCATTTGTTTACCGCATAAAGCATCGCAAACTAATATCCACAAGGAGGATCGGCGGTCCTTGAGGCGCCCTCATGCCCGGGTGGCCCCCAAGTAACCTCACACCAACTGCAGGCCAATACAATGGTAAACCGATAGCCTAGGTACTATTTACCCACACAACACAGTATTCCTATAACCAACCGTATACAAGGACCTGTGTTGGCAACTCAATAGTACCCTTAAGCCCAAACCATGTTGACCTCCAATTAAACACATATGCCCAAAGGCCAGATATCACAAAATCTATATCTATCAAGGCAACATGTCAATCATCAGTCTATAATCAGTAAAACCACGTTTACCCGTTGTAACCAATCTGTTACAACTAAGTTACGCTGAAGGTACATTGTTTCACTCACCAAACCTCCGTCGTCTACTCAGTAGTCTAATGTCACTGAGTCTTCTCCATATCTAAGAACACAATATAAATAATGAGTTAGTAATAAATTCAGAACATATAACTCATTTAATTTAATAATGTCTAACTACAAATAATCACTAAGTTATTACAACTCATGGTATGATTACCCGTTACCTCAATACTCTGTATCATTATTATCAATAATCAAGTGGTAATTAACTACCATACTATTTTGCAAGCAATTAAGTTCAATACTTAGAATCATGTTAACAACAATTATCAATTACGTGTCACAACACAAGCTTCAATTCATGAATATTCAACTAAACCCATAACTATCCATATGATTATACTTCAAATTCTTCATCTTTTAAACTAAGATTAAGGTTATAATCCACATATAAACATCAACTAACTATCATGCAAGTATCTCAAGCTTCAATTTCATGTTAATCATGCTAATTCCATCAATTACCCAAAACCCCATTTTGATTACAACTTATGTAACATGATTAATTCACTTCTAGGTTAAATTAAGATTACTAACCATCTTATAAACACTTATTAACACTACCTTAACCAATTGCATACTTTAATTTCGGATTAGAGTCATTAACCCATCAAAATTATCATAAACTCTAAGAATCACCATAGATTTATAATCTTAAGCTTGAATCTTGTTAGTAATCAACCATAACAAGCTTAACTAACAACAATTTCACAAAACCATCCCTTAATTTCGGATTAAACTCACCAATTAGCAAAAACCCCAAAAACCCCAATTTCTAGGTTATGGAAAATGAAGAACATGTGATCATACCTTGTTCTTGATGATTAAGGAAGCTTGAATCCGAATTTACAAGCTCCAATTTGATGTTAAAGTTTCATGCAATTGATTTAGGGTTTCTTGGTGTAAGTATGCATGTAGTGTATATGTGGGAGGTAAAAACCGACCCATCCCATAGAGTAGCCATTTAAGTGTTAATTTTCAATTCTCGTATTTGTTATTGTCTGGAACTTAAAAATCATTTGCGGGGAAATACAAATTTATTTTACCGTCAACTAAATAAATTTAAAACAAGTAATAATTTACTATTCACAATAAGTCATTTAGCTAAAGGACCTATTAATTTTTCAATTATCCACAAGGCATTAATTATTTAAAACACAATTAAATAATTAAATAAATAAAGAAATTACCAATTTCAACTAGGCCCAAAACGAGGATGTTACAACTATACGCTTATATTTTTTGTACGTTATGTTGTAAACATCAATTAATTGTTATTTTGTTAATATCACTTTCCTGTTCATTGGTTACTTACAATATATACAATACTTAAAAGATTGAGTCTTTGAGTGAATTAATGATAAATTACCCCCTTAATTAAATGATAGTAAAATGTTAAAAAGTCATGAGTGAATTAATAATAAATTACTCCCAAGATAAATGATAGTAAAAAGTTAAAACATTTGAATTATCATTGTGCTAAAGGATAGTAAAAACAATATCTACATTATTATTATTATTATTATTATTATTATTAATTTGGGTTCCTTTATAATAAATAAATGTAATAAATGATGAATTTTTAAAATGTGCATCTACTATAAACTTGATTGATATTGATATTAGCAATAATCATCATAGTAATAATAATGCATTCAAGCTAGATACTATTCTGAAAACCATGAATTCGTTCACACTCTCATATATATCGTTAAACTAATCTTTTTAATCGCTGTCCAAAGAGGATCTTGAATGCATTATCATTTATCGCTAAAATCAATCAAGTTTATAATAGATGCACAAATTAAAAATTCAACATTTATTACATTTGTTTATTACAAAGGAACTCAAAATAATAATAATAATAATAATAATAATAATAATAATAATAATAATAATAATGTAGATATTGTTTTACTATCATTTAGTACAATGGTAATTCAAATATATTAACTTTTTACTATCATTTATCATGGGGTAATTTATCATTAATTCACTCAAGACTCAATCTTTTAAGTATTGCGTACGTTATTAGCCCGATCCTTTGTAGGAACTACCCGTAATAACGAACTTGCAAAACAGATCTATTTACCATAAAGAGATTCGTTATTCATGACCCTGCTTCACCTTAATTGTTATTTGAACAAGTAGAAAAAAAAAGAACCATAAACAACAAATTTGATCCTCATACCACCAACTTAAAGAACCAACATAGATGAACCACCACTATCAATTAACTGACCGGAGATCAACCACTACCATAATTCTCAATTAACCGATCAAATTCAACGAGAGTTTTCACACAAGCACAATAACGCTTATTACATTCGTAAAACAAAAATCAATGTGTTATCCTGCAAATTTTGTGGGTCTTTATTTTTTGTTCTATTCTAATTTAGTACACCATTTCAAATTTCAAGTAATAGATCAAAACAAGGGTAGACTCTCATGAAATTAGGGTTTAATTTTTCTCCTTTATAATTTACTTTTCAAATTAAATATTCTTTTATCATTCTTTTTAAATCAACTTTCTCCCTTTATATCAGAACATCAAATGAGTTGCTTTAATTACGGGTTGCATTTTGGCATTTATTTAGTTTGATAGGTCTTATTGTATATATTTGAAATGTATATTAACTTTTTCCGTTTGAGTATGCTCAAAGCTGTAAATATTTTTATTTATTATTATAAATATTATTCGGGGTACCGTCCGCTTTATCCAATAAAAGGAGCTTAAGATGTGACCCATTTGCAATATTTTTTTATATGATTAGATACATGATGTTAAATATTAAGTATATTAATTATTGTTCGCGACTAAATAATTTCACACTAAAATTAATATCGCTGAGTAATTCGTTAGATAAATCAAACAATGAACAAGCATTTTCATGTATAGCTACGCAAAACCGCGGATCATATACCACAAGGGTTAACCGTTTGGAAAAAAGAAATCAATAATCATAGAACTACGCAGTTAGTGAAAACACACTACTATCTATTACATTCGTTAAGCATATTACATTGTGTGGTCACACAAACACAAACACACTTATTACATCTTTAAAACATAAATTAATGTGTTATCCCGTAAATTTTGTTGCTCCTTATGAAATAATTTTTTTATCTTTTTTAGGATAATGAAAGGATTTCACTAAGAGTTAACTAATTTATTACCATCATGCATTGAAATTATTTTTAGCTATATATATACTACTTTCCTCAAAGATTTATTATCATTGTTCCTTCGACCATTTTTGTTACATATGATAAAGTACAGTATGTTCAAATCGCCCTCATTACCGTTGAGGATGAGAGCTTGCTGTCATGAAGGAGCGATTTGTATGTTAGTGGATGTAACACCCCCAAATTTATTGTTTAGTGGAAGCAAGATTTGGGTGTTACTAATCAATATTCAAAGCACAGAGATTAATAGTAAACGACTCTACATGCGTCGTTTTAACAGAATGTATTAATAGCAAAATGTTTACAAGGTTTGAAGCTACATATAGCTCGTGTTCGTTTAAAATGAGAGATTTCAATACATAAATACTTATACAAAATATATTAATGCAAGAAAATCTCTATTGTCTGCATGCTGACTCGAGCTATAGTTTCCTGGGGCAATCCTGCCTACTGCTTTGTACCTGCGATACATGCTAAAATGGGTCAGCTAACGCTGGTGAGCTCACAGGTTTGAGTATCAAATAAGTTGTGTGAACCGCAAGATTTAAATAGTTGATTTGCATCCAGCAAATGATAGTGGTAACAGTATACAGCCATGAGCACATAGTTGAGCTTAACTCGTGGGTCAGGACACAGCCTGAGCGTTTTCGCCTCCACGGATGCCTAATCAACATCCGTCTTCCTTAAATATTAGTACGTCCGTTTACCCGGTTAGTGCTTGCTAACCCGGACGAGGTGGGTCAATCCTATATGGTACCATATACTAATATTCACGCTACAAATGTATTAACAACTATGCTGATGGAGGGCTTTAAAAGATTAGTTGTGTAAAACTCATGTAGTACATGTAAAAGTTGTACTTGCGTTCACGCGTTAAAACAAGCAATATATCACACCCCTGAGTAAAAATAGTAAAAGAGGGGCTATGAGACTCACCTGAGTCTTTAGAGTTTATATCAATAAACTGAGATTGATGAGTCGGGAATCGAAGTCCAAAGACTTGTAACCTGAGGGTGTCCACGACACGCGATGGTTATAAACATGCGAAGGTATCTATCAAGACTACCTTGTAGTTGTTCGTTCAACTTATAATGTCCAAATGATTACAATTTGGTTGATTGTTTAAGTGTTTGAAAATGTGTACGGCCCGTTGGTGATTGTTGGTAATAATAATATTATCATTATTCTTGAAAAACGTGTTCCAAAGTGTTTTAGAAGTCATGTCGCATTCGTGTTTGATGTTATACAAGTTTAACACTTTGTGTGAAGGTTTAGATGTAACACTGTTACTCGTGACTCTAGGGTAAGGGCGAAGCCCGTTAATGACGGGGGTCCGAGGGCAGCGCCCCTGGTAGCGGGGTCCAAGGGGCGGCAGCCCCTGGCGGGGTCCAAGGGGCAGAGTCCTGGCTGGGGTCGAGCTGTCAGGTCAGCTTGGAAAATTTTTATTTCTACTATATTGCTTTGGTGAAAAACGCATCTGGACTCGAATTTGGGTGAAATGGGGCGTCAAATTTGGGTCTCAAAACTTAGTGTAAAATTAGTTAAAACTTTCTGTTTTAGGCGACACTTAGGCAAGTGTCGCTTCATGTATAGGCGACACTTAGGCGAGTGTCGCTGGACAAGTGTCGGTCTGATCGTATGCGACACTTAGGCAAGTGTCGCTGGAAGTGTCGCTAAGTAGAGTCCAGGGTAAGTGTCGCTAAAAGTGTCGGGTATAGGTCTAGGCGTCACTCAGGAAGTGTCGCTATAAGTGTCGGGTATAGGTCTAGGCGTCACTCAGGAAGTGTCGCTATAAGTGTCGGTTCGATAGTATGCGACACTTAGGCAAGTGTCGTTGAAAGTGTCGCTAAAAGTTGCCATGCGACACTAGGGGAAGTGTCGCACGAAGTGTCGCATATCTGGGTTCGTCAGTGCGACACTTACGTCTGTTCGACGGGTTTTTGACCAAAAACATGTTTTCGAGTTTCCCTTTGGTCCGATTCTTTTACCCAACCCTTATATGGACATTATAAGCCATTTTAAACAACAAACACGTAAAAACACTAAGAAACGAGAGATTTCGAGATTTGTCGGAAACTTACAAATCGTCTCGCGGAGAATCCGGAAAGATAGAAATGTAGATCGTTGCTTCGTGGTGATTTTCTTTCAAACGGCCAAGGTGATTTGATGATATTTAAGTGGGTTATTTGAGGGTTTAAGGTGGTGATGGTGATGAAAATGAAGAAAGAAAAAGAGAGAGAGATAGAGTGAAAAGAAAGATGGAAGTGAAGAATGGGGTGGGGAGGTGGTGACCTCACCCCTTGGCAGATTTTTGGGTGGGGGCCCACCCATGTGTGGGTCTCCACTTTTAGCTCCGTGTATTCGCGCTCCGTGTGGTGTTCGATTCCCCGATCGTAAATCGTTACGTAATTATTTTAAGTGTCAAATAATGTAAGTTTTTAAAGAAAACGAAAGTTAATTAAATAAACTTGTTGGAGTATTTTACTAATTGCTTAATGACTCAAATGGGTCTCGTCTGTTTGCGCGTTAATGTTTGAGTCGCGTAGGTGCTTATAATACGATATGAAGAGTACTCGAAATATTATCAAAATAATATTTTTTTTGTATGTTATTGTCAATATATAATTTTTATATTAATCAATAAAATTGATCACCAACGTCCATATTTTACTTGAACCGAAATACATTCGATTTAGTTTGCGTACGATTCAATCAAATCGCAAGATTGTATATATTCATCAATATAAAATCCGATACATTAATTAGCCTAACACAGAACTAATTACATGTATTAACGGTTGATTAGGCACTAATCACTAATCCTAATTTGGCGGGTGTTACAGTGGATTTACCGGTAGTGACAATAACATAATCCACAAATTTTGTGACATCGAAGGTGTATCTGCTAATTTGTGTTATGATTTGTCTTGTGGTAATTTATAAGGGAGTTTGTTCAAAGGAGTGGATCTGGACGATCTTGCTACTTGGGCTAGATTTTCGATTTATGTGTTTAATCTGATCCATGGATTAGTTTTCGTTGACTTCAGAAGAGTCATTTCCCTTTCGATAAAAATATGATGTGTGTCATAATGGTAGTTGCGGAAGGGGTACGTAATCGTGTTGTGGCGACAACCCTCACGGATTCTAGAAGGTTGATGCATGTTCGAGCGTCGGATCGTTTGATAAGAATGTTATGAATAGTTGGGAAAAGTGGAGTAAATTTGCAAGGGAAGACGATGTCATCATTCAACTAATTGATTTAGATTACGAGGAACAACTAGTACTATGGTTGTTCGATGACACCAGATTACATGAATTAAATCTTATTGGTTTAGTAAAATGGTAGCTGAAATTCTATACTTGAATAATCTAATGGGCCTACCACTTCATCAAAATCCGCAAAATCATCATACATAAGGTGTTAAAATCTGGACCGGTCACTGAACCGGTTAGCTTACCTATACATTAAACCTATAAATCTATATATTTTTTGTATTTCAATCATCCTAAATGCGTTAATATGCATGTTATGTCCTTTCATGTAGAACTCCCAATGAAATTTGAAATAATGTAAAAAAGAAATTTTCTAAGGATCCCAGCTGTAATGGTCAATCCGTCATAATACACACGAAAGTTTGGGAAGCGAGGCTATTCAGGGGTTACCGGAATGTCAAAGTTTACCACTACGGTCTTCTGGAAAACGGGAACAATGTTATAATTAGAAGGACAATTTGGTAAAGGCAGGAAAGCGAACCATAGTCTGGTAGTAGCCCTTCAGAAGGGGACTCAGAGTACGTATAATGGATCTGTCCCCAACTTTGTACTCCTCGAGCAACAATTTGTCACTCTCACCACCATCGTTCACATCAAGAAGACCCAGCGCAGAAACACCCATCCATTCACCAACCAACATATCTCTTAGCCTCCTTATCAGTAACGTACACAACAACCTGCGTGTTTCTATGAAGAGAACATAAATCGAGTAAGCAACAACGTAAGTATAAAGCTATAAAATATGTTTGTTATAAGCTTTAAATACTTGAATACTTATTAACTACGACACTCATTAATATTTGAATCCACCTAAGATAGTTTACCCATTCACTAAAACATCGACCAACTTTTAAAACATAGCTATCAGCATATTGCCATAAATTTCAAGTAAGAAATGATAACAACACAAAAAACTTCGTTATGTCTAGAAAGCATTTAGAGTACTTCCAAATGAATTTGAAAAACACCAACATAATAATAATCCTAGAAGACTAACAACACCCAAGTTGTTCGAGCATCAATTTAAAATACGAAATTGCTGACAAAGAATGTATACTTATATTTTGACACTATACATGATCCGACGTAAGTAAAAAAGGAGAAACATGTTTAGTCGGCTTTTCGATACTAGGTGAAAGAAAACTCCATTTGAAAGTTTTGGACTGAAATTATGAAAACCACTATAATATTAAATGGACTCAAGAGATTGATTTATTTTCTTTTATGATCGCGTACACTTTTGAAGAAAGAGAGGTGGAAGATTCAAAAAGACTACCAAAACTTAAATATTTTACTTTCATTTAATTTTATTTTACATTTATTTTGGTACTTTTAATATATATTAACATATATATTCTTCAATTGGTGCATGCTATGTTATAAATATGAATGATTATTTTTTATTTTATTAAAAGACTTGGCATTTTGAAAGAATGTTAACATAATAACATCGTTACAATACACATATAGAAATGTGAGTGAAAAAACAAGACCGAGATAATAGGTGATTGACATGTAAGCAATTATTTTAAAATGATCCGTGTATTGCACGGGTTAAAATTCCTAGTAAGGACAAAATAACTACTCCTTCAACTGATCAACTACTTTACGTTTTCATTAAATAATTTAAATAATTTTCTTACTAAGAAAGGGATTAATAAATCTACCATTCATTTTAATAAATTTACCACAATTATGCATTAACATATTGTAAAGTGGAACTTGTTAATGTATGATAATGATGGATTTATCGTTTTCCTGAAATAGTAAACTTTTATTTACAGATATATACAACGGTTTGGTACGGTCACATATATAGTATTTAAAATCAAACTTAACCTTAGGGGGTTTGTCTAAAAACTATATTTGTTTAGAGTTTTTATGCCGGTTAAGTATTTGTCTAAGTTTGGAAGGAGACAAGAAATTACTTAACTCGAATGAGGTCATTGTGAAAATGAATGAAACTAACTGAATACTCGTAGTCATCTCGTTTGGCCGAGTAAAAATATTGATGATGAAACTAGAGAGCGAAAGAAAAAGCGAATTAAAAGACTTATCTTATTTTACTACGACTTTTTTATCTTCTAACAACTACTTGTATGCATTGAAGTTGACTTTCTACATTTATCACATTAGATTTAGACTTGGCAAATATATACTTCATCAACCTCTAGCGACCGCCTCCACAGCTACTAATATATGTATATCGAATGTTGACACTAGCTTGGTTTCTATTTTTATATATTTAATACCCGTAATATAATAATAATCAAGTAAGATCTATTTTTAATTAAATAATAACTACTGACCTAATAACCTTAATATTGTAAGCTTAGGTTTTGGATGCTTGGTTAGGTTTTTTTTTTTTTTTGGCTAAAATTAAAATAAATTGATTTTGGATCTAGAGGATCCAATAAGCTTACATTGCAGGGAGACGTACAACATCCCATTGACATATTAAAAAATACAACTTCTTGAAACTTGATTAACTAATGACACATAATAAACTTAGAGCTAATAAACTTGTGAGCTCCAACATCCTTTGACAATTGAAATGGCCGCATCTTAAACCAACTTTAACATGAAACAACTTGAAAAAACTTGATGATAAATGCCCATGTCCTTGCAAATTAAGATGAACCAAAGTAGTACCAATACTGCTAGAGGCATTGAAATGGATGCTTGGTTAGTTGGTTTTCAGTGTTTTGAACTTTGATCTCATTTTTTTGCTTTATGAGCACACGTGGGCTCTAACTGAGTACACCTAATTAGTAATTACTTTAGTTTCATAACAGCCTCATCACAGTTATGAAGGGCCTGTGATGGAGTATTTCAGATTCGTCCCTATGCTTATCACATGTGCGAAAGGGTTACATCATCGGCAATGTAATTTTTTAATATTCCTTCACATGATTGTGATTGTCATAATAGTGATCGGCCTGTGATGAAATCTTGTGATTTACAGTATTGGTGGTAGCATCAGGGCGGAGTTAAAATGTGACAGCAGTGGCAGCTACCGATACAAAAATCTTGAAATTACGCAAAAAAAATTAGATATTAATGAGCTTTTAATAATTTTGCCCCCTCTAAACTATAAACAAGCAAAAATAATTTTGATTTTGCCCTCTCCATATATATTTCCTAGCTCCTCTCGTGGGTAACATGATTTTAATTGTTGGCTTGTGTTTTGGTTGTTAGCTCCTTTTATTTCATGTTATAATGTTAGTTGGGGAATCATATGGTATTTCGCATTCTTGTTCATAACGTTGTTTTTTTCATTTTTTGATTTATAATATTTATTGGGATTTCCTTTACCCATACAGTATGTAACGCATCATTTGTGGAATGCTCAAAGTCGATCGTTTACCCAAAGATATAATTATCGTTAGTTATTTCGCTATATGATATTTGATTAAAAAAGTATAAGAAACTGTCACAAATAATTCTAAAGTTTAAATGTTTGATTGAAAGAAAAAACATTAAATGTATATAATTCAAAATAAAGACGAGTTAAAATAAATTTTGAATTTACATTTATTCTGAATTTAATTCACTTTTCTTAATAGACATTAGTGTATTTATGTAATGTATTTATTGACATTCATTCTCTTTTTTGTTTCCATAATTATTATTTTAAAGAAGATTTACTCAAAAGAGCAATATGGTAACTTTCTTGGTTTGAGTTAAATTTTAAGGTAATTTGTAACATGCTTTATATTTATAGAGAAGATTCGTTAAGATGTCATGTAGAACTCTTAAAATTATTTTACGGAGTATATTTCAGAATTCAGATTATTTATAGGCATCAGTTTTCAAATTAATCTATCAATTCAATCATTCATTTTTTTTCATTAGTATTTTTAAAATTTAATGTTTGTTGTTGTTTTGTATTTGTTTTATCTTCTTTTGTATTTTTTAAAGATTGTTTTATAGATAGTTTATAATTCTTATTTCCAACTACATAACATTTTGTCTCCACGATAATAACAAAAATTGATGAACACGATCGCACTATTTTCTAAGTATTGACAAACGTTTAGGTACATCTTCCTTTATTAATAGTTAAATAGTTTGGTGAACCGACTATCTAATTGTATTGTACTTAACCAAAGGATCTGATCTAGCGGTATCGTGGAGACCTTTCCAACCAAGAGGTTGAGGGTTCGAGTCCTCAGGTTGAGATAATTTGTATATATTTGTATATTAATGTAAATATTTGTGGTATTGATGGATGTGAGTGCTTGCCATTCTAAAAAAAGTTGTGTTATACTTATATACCTGATAAGCTATTACTCCGTATTTGTTTAGCAAAATCCATTTTATATATATTGTACAACTCGTAATATGAACGTGGGTTGCTTAGAAACTTTTTAGTCCCCAAAAATTATAAAAAGAAAAGAAAAGTAAATGGCCATTTTAGTCCTAAATGTAAACTTTAGAGCTTCTCTAAAGAGCCCGTAGCCGGAAAAATCAAAAATGAACAACTAATTTACGTCATTGCATTTTTTATTAGACAATAAATATGGGTATGCTAATATGGCTCAACCCGATTGTTAGACGGGTTAGAGTTCATTAGGGCTTGATAGTTTATATTATGTTTGCCTATATATAGTAGATATTGTAGCTACTTTGGATCAATGAATAAGATTACAATTATCGTTTATATTCTTTAATATGGTATCAGGGTCAAAATCTTAGATACGAATTCGTTCGGAAAATAAAAAATCATCCTCCGATCACCAACCAATTATGTGTCACTGGTGGTGATCGGAGGGATCATTCTCTCGTTTTCTATTTTTCTTTCATTTTCAAATAAGTTGCTTAAACCTTAATAGCCGGATATATATTCTATTTCTCATGCAATCACAACCTTATTTACTTTTTATGCTTATATTGACCTTTATTTCATTTTCTTTGATCCAATGCTACCCAAAAGGCAAAAATAATATATTATTTTGCTTTTGTTTGATATTAAAAGTTGCAATTGTATGCTTGTCATGGGATGTCAGATCGAACTCAGAAGTATTTAACTAAATAAAAATCGTAAGTGAAAATAATATTGATTTTATCCTTTTCAAACCTTTATTTTGATTATTCAAAAACTGCTTTGTAATCAATGGTCAGCGGTGCCAAGCATTGATTATATTCGTCACAATCTAGTCTTTTCTTTCTCAAATCTATTTAATTTGTCATCTTTATTTATTTTATTTTAGTTTTTATTTGCAAAAATGCGACCACCCAAATCTCATATATCTCTTGTTTCTTCCGCTGTTTTCTTTTATTTACATCCAATTTTTGCTTCTTTCTTGTTTCTTCTTCATGATCTAATATCCATCCTTTCTCTCGTCTCCTCTCTAGTTGCAAATCAAAATTCTTTCTTTTCCCTCTTATTTCTTTTTCTTGCTTCTTAATCCAATTGCCATTTATAATAACTAAGGAGTTGCCAGAGAACCTGCACAATGTTGCTATTAATGAGAAGTCGTCAATCAAAGAGTCAATGTTTTGAAAGGTTACGGCCAAAGAGTCGATGCTAAACTAAGAATTGCTGCTGCGAATGGAATATAGTATGAATTCTTCAAAGAAATTTGTTATAGTTTGAACGTTCATCTTTCTCCCGCTCAAACTGTGGGGGCATATTAGACAATAGATATGGGTATGCTAATATGGCTCAACCCGATTGTTTGACGGGCTAGGGTTCATTAGGGCTTGGTAGTTTATATTATGTTTGCCTATATATAGTAGATCTTGTAGCTACTTTAGATCAATGAATAAGATTACAATTATCGTTTATATTCTTTAATATATCTATTTTTATTCTTTTATCTTTTAGATTCAAATAAATAAAAAGAAAAAAATGTGAGATAATTTTCCGGTCATCATCTATACTCCAGCCCACCATCAATTTCCGGCATCATCTCCTCCGTTTCTTACTTCTTGCTTTTTCTTTTTTTATCTTTCTTTCTGTATTTTATTCTTACTCTACTTTTCAGTTATAATTACAAAAAAATAACAATAATAATAATAAATAGAGAAACGTAAACTCTACGGTCTCTTTCAATTTCTTGTTGAGGCACCAATTTATCCTTTTATTTAAAAACAATATTAATTTTAATTATTAATCTACCTATATAAGTAATAGAGGATAGCATCTTTTCTATGTGTCATATTTATTCTTTTGACAGCTAAGCAAAAATCCTAGGTATCATCACCTTAGCTTCCTAAAAAAATCATATGTGTCATTCAAATTGAAAAAATTCTAAACCCATCTATTTTTTAGCTATTAAACTCTTAAAAAAAAATTATAACACGGAGATTCCAACAAATAACTAATATGCGTTTTTGTTTCACTTGATATATATTCCTAATATATATCAAGTAATGAATAGCAGCTCATCAATAGGTGATCATAAAGAAAAAACTTCATTGTCTACTCTTTGCTTTCTAGATGATTAGTTTATCTTCTAACTAAATATTTTTTTATATAAAGTTCTTTGTTTTGATTGAATATATATTTTACTCATCATTCACGTGGTTTATCAACATGCTCATTGTTGTTTTGTGTTGTTTATATAAGATATATTATTTTTGCAAATTAATATCGAGAATTGTTGAACATGAATCATCCCGTGCGTCGAACAGGTTAAAACTAATACAGGTTTTGATATGTCATTTCATGAAAGTTCGGTATTTGATAATATTAAGGTATTGATCACTATCACTCATTATTAATTTGTAGAATCACTTCGATGAACCAGACATCATGTTGTTTGTATAGTGTAAGGGTCTACATTCCTTCTAAACTGTAATACGTTATTTATGTATACTTAACTATATAAGTATGTATCCCCAATCTTTTTCATCTTCCTATAATTATTAGTCGTGCATCGCACGGGCATAAAAACTAGTTATATATAAAAAATAATCGATTTCTTTCCAAAATCTCTACTCCTTTTTCTTATTCTTTTTCTTAAAAAAAATCCTCTTTTTAAACTAAATCATCTCTAGTTTCTCTCCGATCTTATATAATTGTCCTAAAATATTTTCAAATCTTTTCCTTTTCTAGATAAATTCTTTCTTTTTTTTCTCTTCTCTATTATTTCTTCCGGATCCGTGGCCATTTCTCTACTTCAATTAATCAATTAAAAAAAAGTCTCGCAAGTTGAAGACTTCGAGTTGAAGACGAAAGCAAGCACCTATATGTACCCTCGTATGGAGTTTATTTTATTATAATTTTGTACAATTTTTTTTCCTTATCGTATATGTGTTTACACTCCAGTTTCAACGTTCATTTTACTTCCGCTTCAACTACGGGGGCATATTAGACAATAGGTTAGGTTTTGTGTACAACCCAGCCCAATTGTATAAATAAGCTTAGGGTTTCTAGGATTTCAATGTAATCATTATAAATTGTCTAATATGTTATAAAATAATAACTACCTTAAAATGATACATTAAAGGACATATGTCCAATTAATGAATCTCAATTTCTTCAAATAACCACACTTAATATATTGAAATATGACATCTTACCTTACATTATGAGTTTTGACAATACTTTGAGTATATTCATGGGCGGTACCAAAATTATACGAGAGATGAATTTTAGGAGTGTAAACATGCTAAAAAGTAAGAACTAGAACAAACCTGAAGCCGAATTATTTAGAAATTATATACCATTATCCGACACCATTTGCATTTCACAAACACTTAATATATTATTATACTTCAGAAGCGTGTCCCAAAACATATTTATTAATATTATATATACTAAAATGTAACAAATTTTAAAACATCACACTTATAAGTATATAATTATAAAACATTTACTAAAGATCGTGTGTTATATAACTAACAAAACATAGTTCTAATTTCCCAAAAGGATCAGAGTAAGCGCGTGACAGTCAAACATCCCATTATGAATCTACCACCCGATTCATAATCTAACCAAACCTGCAAAATGTTAAACACGGTGAGATTAGCTCAACTGCTAAGTGAATGGAACTGTATCCGACAGTTCAATTCAGAAATAACAAGCCTTACAACAAATAAACCCAACAAGATATGTTTACAGCATAAAGCTTCGCAAACATATAAACACATAGCGTCAAAGAGGACCGGCGGTTCCTGGTTAGCCAACCAAAAAACCCTTAAACCACTGCCGGCCATAACAGTGATTTACCGATAGTTTGAAGCTATCGTCACTGCTAGGGTTCATCCATCAACTATATGTATCGGAAACCCCGCCAACCAAACAATAGCTACAAACCCAACCAGCGTTGACCTCTGAATCCAAATATGCCCAATGGCCCAAGAAACACATAGTGCATAATCATCATGCCAATATGAAATAATAATAACTAATTAACCCAATTCAGCAAATCAACAAGTATAACAATATCTCAAATGATTAAACAATCAATTTCAATAACCAAGTGTTCATCCGTTGCAACCTAACTTGTTACAACAGAATTGAATAGAAGAATACAGTTACCACTCACCGAAATTCCCAGTCCACAACTCAGTAGTCTTATATCACTGAGTTTCCTTCTGCTTATCTAGAAATACAACAATTAATACAAGTGAGTAACTTGTCTCACAATTTATATAACATAACTTAAACATATATTTTACATCTAATCATTTAAAGATTATATTGTATAAGCCATTATATTTCATAAATGACACAAGTATTTAAACCCAATTAAATCATCTATCTCATATGTTAAGTTATATAAACATACAAGTTAGCCAATCATTAAACTCAATTGATAATAATAATCCTTATAATGAAAGTGTATCATCAATCCAACAATCATAATCAAAAACAATTAAAAGTGAATTAAAATGAAAACAGATTTGATGACCCAAACACTAGGACCCGCCGGCTGGGCCAAGGACCCGTCGGTTTCACCCCACAATCCGCCAGCTCGCACCACCTAGCCGTCGGGTACAAGGGGTTTTGAGACAACAGCACAAAGTCGAGTTTTAAAGCTTCTAGCAGCAGCCAGCTCGGTAACCAACCCGCCGGTCTAAGGTCACAAACCGCCGGCTTGGGTCTTTGACCCGTCGGTTTGCCAACCCAACACAGAACCCGCCGGCTTGTTCATACCAGTCCCAGAAACTGTACTCAAATTTCAGCTTTTAACTCCGAATATTTATACCCAAATCACAAACTCAGGTTCATAATCGAATTTATATAGCAAGTTAACTTTCACTATTACTATATACATCCCATAACATGTATTTAAGCTTCAATTCCTCATATATATCATCAATCTATATAACTTCAAATTCATAAACCCTAACTATTTACCAATTTCAAAACTTGAAGAATCATTATGTAAATAATCAAATATCATCACATAATCATCAAATAGTAATTTATAAACTTCAATTCTTCATATTTATAACTACTCTATATAACTTCATCAAAGCTATATATATATATATATATATATATATATATATATATATATATATATATATATGTATATAAACATGATCCTTACAATTTAATAGTAATAAAGATGAGAAATATGATATTGAAAGATGTTAAAGAACCATCTGATGTAGCTGTATGCTTCTCAAATCACAACCCTTCTATTGTTGTTTCACAATTTAATTAAGGTTTCTTTTTAATTAGTTTGAGTAAGTTTTACAAGAATAAAGAGATTTAAGCAAAAAGGGGAAAGTAACCATATTTAAGTCGGCTCCTCACCAACCAAACCGACCCACTTAAAATAAATTTATACTCCTTCTAATTCTATTGTCTGGAACTCGAAAATACTCGTGAATCAAAATATTATTATTTTACTGTCAGGTTCAACAATTTAAAACAAGTAATATTTTATTAATCACAATAAATCCTATGACTATTTTACCTATTTATTTTCAAATAAATCAAATAAACTATTTCTCGTTATTTAAATAATCATTTATTTTCAGGCCCAGAAACAGGGTGTTACACTATGATTTTGTACCCGTTTCAAATCGATGAAGAATGAATGGTTTTGGGTCTAGCTCGGGAACCGACTACATACTACATAGACTACAAAATTTGTTGTAGCCGTTGAAAAGGCAGTGGCGAATTCAGAAATTCAAGTGATCCGTAACAAAAAAAATTAATAATATCAAATAGATGGTTTTTTGGGAAATTAATCAAAATGCCCTTTTTAAAAAAGTATATATGGTTTTGCCCTCGAAAAAAAAAAGTTGACGATTTACCCCTTGAAATCGCAAATCGCAAATTTGCTTTTGCGATCCCGTAATTTGTTTTTGTGACCCGTGCACCTACATGAGCCATACTCGAACATTACGTGCCATCGCAAATCGCAAAGAGCAAATTGCAAAAATGATTTTGCGATTTGCGACCGCCCATCTTGTTCTCACAAATTATTTTAGTATTACTTTTCATATATTATATTTAATATATTATATTTTTCCTATTTAATTAACGCAATATTTCATTTTTCTTTAATAACATTTTATATACAATGTTTAAAATAATTACGAATATATATTCATGATCAACGTAATTTTGTCTACATTATGACTTAATATTTTATCTTCATATGTTATGTATTTAACGAAAGCATTTTTTTGTCTCAAAATCAACTTTTTTTATATCAAAATGTAGATAAAAATAAACCAGTTATATTGGTATATTTAGATTTATATTATAACATATGTAAGATTATCTATTAGCCAAAAATATATATTCCATTATTGTATTTTTGGCTATTAGATATACATATGTTATAATATAGATATAAATATAAATATACTACTATGACCGGTTTATTTTTATCTACATTTTGATATAAAAAAGTTGATTTTGAGACAAAAAAATACTTTCGTTAAATACATAACATATGAAGATAAAATTTAGGTCAAAATGTAGACAAAGTTACGCTGATTATGAATATATATTCGTAATTATTTTAAACATTGTATATGAAAAGTTATTAAAGAAAAACGAAATACTGCGTTAATTAAATAGGAAAAATATAATATATGAAAAGTAATACTAAAATAACTTTGTGAGAACACAATGGGCGGTCGCAAATCGCAAAACCATTTTTGCGATTTGCTCTTTGCGATGGCACGTAATGTTCGAGTACTGCTCATGCAGGTGCACGAGTCGTAAAAGCAAATTACGGGATCACAAAAGCAAATTTGCGATTTGCGATTCGAGGGGCAAATCGTCAACTTTTTTTTTTCGAGGGCAAAACCATATAAACTTTTTTTTAAAAAGGCCATTTTGATTACTTTCCCTGGTTTTTAAATGAACATGTAAGATTTCATTAGAAATTAGTAGTTTTTAGAGTTAGTAACATACAAAATGGACTAATCATTCATCAAAACAATAACAGAACTTATTTGGACCAGTAACAATAGTAATAAAATTAATTCTTTCTAAAGAAATTTACACTTCACATGACAAACGGACTCGTAGCAAGCGCTATCCCTAACTTCTACGTGGCTCCGCTCCTGTGAGAAGAGTATGTTAGCGATTTTGATAAGCAATCGTGTACACAAAAGTATACACAAACACACAATAACAAAGAATATTATATCACCATTACTTGATATTCACAAAAATTCTGAAAATTTATGCTATATACTTTCATCAAAAAGATCAATATTGTATGTGTTTTTTTATTGTTTACAAAAATCAATAATTACAATACTTTACTCGAACAATTTGCTCTTTGTCCTTTATTATTATTACTAGGTTTTAAACCCGTGTATTAACACAGGCCGTATAAGAATAATTATTTATTCAAATATAGACAACATTTGTCACCATTAATATGTAATCGTTAGTTGACTCTGTGTAAATATAGGTCAATATAAAAATTTAGGTAAATTCTTATCTTATCTTATTATTTATATAAATATATGGGGGGTTTTGGAAAGAGATTTATTAGGTAAATTATTGCATTTGATTGGTTAAATCAACGTGAACTACTCGATTCTCATTGGTTAATAGAGTTAATATTGAAGCAAAATTGAAGCTAGGAAAAAAAATTTTTACTAATATATATATATATATATATATATATATATATATATAGAGAGAGAGAGAGAGAGAGAGGGAGAGATGAATGATCAAGAGGGAAGCTCTTAAATTGGGGGAAGGAGGGAAGTAAATTACAACCACTTATTTTTTCACATTATCTACAATACCCATTTTCTCAATTAATGACTAAAATCCAAAATGAAATCATGTAGTTCAATAATTCCTTCAATCAAAAACATTGCAAATCTTCAGATCCATCAAACACATTCATACATATATTCAATTCGTCATAATTTGGATTCATCCAAAATTATAAAATTTTGTGTAACTTTTGAGTTTTTTGATAAAATTTTGATTTGGTAATGAAAAATAATAGAATTAAATGAATTTATTTGCAAAAAACATATAAACGAGTAATTAATCGAATTATGGTCGTCATTACAATCGAATTTCACAAATTCAAAAAATTCCCAAAACGTTAACATTCATCTTAAAAACATGTTATCAAAATTACAACTTCATAGTTCTAAATCTTCATTTATGATGAATATTAACGTATATATGCTATTACACACCATTAAATGTGATAACATAACATTCATTAGTGTATAATAATGTATACGAGTTACATTCATCATAAATGAATGTTATAATTATCATTGTGTATAATACCATGCATGTACTGTATTAGTTAATATGCATTGTAAATTAATATTAAAGTGTTCATAATTGTCAATAACACATATAAGGTAACATTCATCACCAGTGAATCTTAAAAATTAAAAAAAAAGTAGGATATTAACATTTTATAAGATGAATCTTAACTAATACATATTATTATACTGTAATGAATGTTAAGTTATGATATTCATTAATATAAATAACATATATAAGTGACTATTCATGATAAATGAATGTTTATGTATATTAAATTGTAATTTGATTAACATGCTTTTGAAATGCATGTTAACGTGCTGAGAGGTGATTTCAAGTAATTTACAAAAATGTCACCGCGTTGACTTTTGAGTTGATCGGAATGTGTGGCTGAGAATAGCTTCCCTCCTTCCCTCATTTGTTTACTTCCCTCTTGATCGCCCCTAAGGGTAATATTCCAATGAGAACACTTCAAAAATATGAACGGTAATAACACTTCATAAATGCACAATTAGCCAACAAAATAATTAGATTCACACTCATACATCTCAAATATCTGTAGAAAAATTGATTAGAATAAATGTGAACTTTCGAAAATAGATAAAAAATCAAAAAAACGATTGATGCACAATTATAGAGATAGTTGTGCATCAATCATTTTTTTCAATTTTTTTGCATTTTTAGAAGTGTGAATTTGTTTTTTTTTGTTTTTTTTGCATATTTGGATGTATGAATGTGAAATTAATGATTTTTGTTGGCTAGTTGTGCATTTATGGGGTGTTCTCACATTTATTATTTTTGAAATGTTTTCATTTGATCCAAACTCTCTCTCTCTCTCTCTCTCTCTCTATATATATATATATATATATATATATATATATATATATATAGGGTTGGGTTCTGGTGAGAACAAGAGGGTTCCGTGAGAAAAGTGAGAACACATCTTAGCCATCTATTTTTTGATCAAAAAACCTGATTTTGGAGATGCCACTTTTGTAAATACATTATAGTTTAATTTTGGAGGCTTCACATCACCTTTGTTCATTTGAAGTTTTTTTTGTTTAACTTCACATCATTTTGCGCATGTGAAGTTTTTTTTAATTTCACATTATTTTGCTCATGTGAAGTTTTTTTTTTAACTTCACATCATTTTGCTCATGTGAAGTTTTTTTTTTTATAACTTCACATCATTTTTTTCATGTGAAGCTTTTTTTTTACTTCAGATCATTTTGCTCATGTGAAAACTTTTTTTTTTCTTTTCCACATCATTTTGCTCATGTGAAGTTTTTTTTTTCTTTTAACTTTACATCATTTTGCTCATGTGAAGTTTTTTTTTAGCTTCACATCATTTTGCTTAAGTGGAGCTACATTTTTTAACTTCACGTCATTTTTTTAGCTTTACATCATTTTGTGAGGTTAAGTTTATTATTTTTTTCCTTAAGATAAGGTTATGATGCTATAAATTTTTATTTGTATAAGTTCTCATAGTTTTAATGAGATTAAGTAAATATTTTTTTTGTTAACATTAGTTTTTAAAGAGATTAATGTTTATACATATCAATTCACTACTTCAAATATTGTTGTTAACAAAAGTTAAATAAAACTTCACCATGTTAAAACTATTGTGAAGCAAAAAAATTTAAACTTCACTTAACGATCCTTATGTGAACCCTTCAAAATTAAACTTCAAAATATTTACAAAAGTGCCACATCCAAAATCATGTTTTTTGATCAAAAAATAGAGAGATGAGATTTGTTCTCAAAGTTCTCACGAAATCATCTTGTTCTCACAGGATCCTAACTCTCTCTCTCTCTCTCTCTCTCTCTCTATATATATATATATATATATATATATATATATATATATATATATATATATATATATAGTCTCAGGTTCAAATGAGAAGGCTAATTTTTGTGAGAATGTGAGAAACACTTTAAAATCAATTTTTAACTATGCAAAACATGTTTTTTTACAAAATTTTCTTCGTAGCTTATTTTTTAAATAACTTTTAGAAGTTATTTTTCAAATAATTTTTTTTGACGTTTTATTATTATTTTTAATTAAATTTTTTATTCATAATAATCACATTTTATAACTTGATAATCACATGAATAATATGTGATTATCATGCCATATTTTATGATTATCTCGAACACATGATAATCACATTATATTATGGAATAATAAATGTGATTATCATGTTATATTTTGTGATTATCTTCAATAATCACAACAGTAATAATCACAAGAGTAACGACTGTAAAATAAGTTCGAAAAAAAAGTTAATATTTTTTATTTATATTTATATCATAGCTTCCAAAAGTTATTTTAATAGTAATCATTGAAAAAGTTTTACAGGAAAAAGTGTTTCGAATAGTTAAAAAGTAGTTTTGAAGTGTTTATCACGTTCTCACGAAAATTAGTGTTCTCATTTTAACTCACCTTATATATATATATATATATATATATATATATATTACTCCATTCTCATTGGTTAATAGAGTTAATATTGAAGTAAAATTGAAGCTAGCAAAGTTTTCTTTTATTAATATTTATATATATATATAATATATATTAGATTAGATAGATTTAGTTTATTATTATTATTATTATTGATTATTTAGCTGTACGACAGTATAAATTCTTTATTATTTTAATTATTTATTAACAAAAGACACACTATTACACTAATATACATAGAGACACACGTAGACAGACATACAACTTTTCTCTCGTACACTAACACATCTCCACTCTCCAGATTTGAGCTTAAGATTTTCAATTGGGCCTGGGGCAGAGAACTAGACCAATCAATCAAACATTAAATTCTTAATTTTTTTTTTCTTATAATCTGAAAGTTTGTGTGGTCGGTATTGGTAATTAGCCTTACATTACAGTTCATAATTGTTAACATTATACTCTTTAATGTACGATTCTAAATTAGTTATCCCTTTTTTAAATAAAAAGAATTCGACACCTCAAAATGTAAAATAAATTATTTGTTCATTTTTCGTCATTTTGCCCTTCCCAACATGGCAAAATATATTCCTGTATTACTAATAGATAGATGTCCATGACAATGAAACTGCTCGTGTCTTATATTAGCTGTCTAACTCTAACGTGTCAAGTTTTGAAAATATAAAATGATACTCGTTAAAGTTAAGGTTTTATCTAATTTTTGAGGTCCACAATAATATAAATAAAAGAGTATGTAAAAATGAAGAGCACATGTCATATTTGTTATGCCTTTCACTAATGCATCATGACGTGATTCAGCAAAAGCACAACAAATAAAAATTCATAAAAAGCGACATAACAAAATATTTCAAATCAGTACAAACCTTTATTTCTTATCATATTTGTTATCCGGTAGATGGTAGAAGTTGATGTTGAATTGTGATTCGTCATACAAATCAAAATATACGCACTAAAAGGGCCTTGTCCTGACGGATTCAACCCTCATTTAAGTTGATGAGTTGTGAATGTTCGTAGTGATCACACTTTGTACATTGTAAGTTTACCTTTCTTTTGAGAAAAAAAAAAACCCAAAGATTCGTGTAAAACTTAACTAAGTGAAATCAATGTTACTAAACCTGAGAACTAAGATTAATATAAAACTTTTTTTAGTTTACATGTAACCAAGATTAAATTTTGGTCCTATGAAAACAGATGTCAAATTACCATCTCCCGTTTGTTCCGTAGTAGTACTCGTGAGGTGGTTCGTCGTTTAAATCAATTACTATTCCTGCAAAATCAAAACAATATGTTAATACAAAAACAGATACTAGCTACTTAACTAAATTTGTTGCTACTGACCTATTAGTAACATGTCGTTACTTTTTCAATAAAAGTAGCAAGTAACTTGAAATTCCAAAAACTGTACCCATCTATTTATATTTTTATCGAGATGATAACGACAGTTTGACTTTCACTAAATCGTCGAGACATGCTTATATATTTGAATTCAGATCATAACAAACTTAGTTTCCCTAGATGGCTATATATTAGTTAAAGTAAAATTATTTATGTATTTACCAACAATTTAATAAAGTTTTTAGGGCTGTTATTAACAAAAAACCTTAATTTTATAGTCAAATAACACGTCCACAGTCCACACACATGACATCCATAAGGCCATAACATAGCATACAACATGTCAACATAAAAACAGGGATTTAATTAACCTGGTACGGGTTTCTGCATTCTTAAACAATCATGAAACATTAGGGTGTTTAGTTTCATGATTTCTTTCTTTATCTCTTCCTTCACAAGATTAAAACCATATTTCTCATTCCAAACAGTAATCGTCTCGGAGGATGAAGGGATAACTATTGTTCTAACTCCAAAATCTCGAAGATCCTACATACATTTATTGCCATATATTCAGAGACTGATATTAAGAAAGCTCAAACGGGATATCGTAATTTGGAACCTAAACCAAGACTTACTGATTCAATCCCATTTAACAGTTTACCACACATTCGTTTGTTTCTATGTGGCTCAGCCGTTGCTATAAACGGTATCTCTGCTAAGTTAGTCCCATGAACCCTGAACACAAATCAACAACACATTTCAAGAAAACAAGTACCTATAAATCTTTGAAATATGTCAATGAAGTATACCTTATTGATGCCACTGCAATAACTTCATCACCCTTTTCAAGTATGGCAGTGAAGAAACCACTGAAGTTTATTCGTCGATAATGTGACCTACACAAATGGTTACCAAGGTTATGATCAATTCCTTAAACTTACCTAAAAATATGGTCTTTTGATCACCACTCACCCACAATTGTACACCACATTTCGAATCATGTTGATCCTTGTGTATCGATCTTTTATAGGCTCAAAACAAGCCGTCATCAATTTGAAAGCAACTGCAAGCTTGCTGTAGCACTCAATTCTTTTGGATTCAGCAATCTCATAAGAACCATATTCTTTATCAAATCTATGCAACAAAGTCCACGATAACCCGTCTTCAAATTCTTGTTTCGCTCCAATTTTGCTTTCTAACTTTTCATAAATCTTTCTACAGCTTTCATCACAAAATGCTCTTGGGAAGCGATTAATATCAATTGTTAACGACTCGTTTGAGCACTTTATGTGGTCTGTATTCACAAAAATAATGATTTTTAGTAAGATACATCATTATAAAATTATACTCGAGAATCAAATACAATTAGCATACATTGCTTTTCACATAAGGAGCAGGTGAGACAAGAATCCCTTTTTGTAATAGGCATCCCACATAATTTACAAGCACAGTAAGCACAATAGTATGGCTCATCAGGTACCACCTGCAAATTAGAGTATTGGCAAATGTTTTATTATTAAGACATGAATAATAACTATAAATGCATAACAACATCAATATATGCAACTTATTTACCTTCATCCCTAAGCATTTCGCATGAAATGTCGAATTACATTGTTCACAACAAATCAAATTTCCTCCATCTGCACATAGAATACACGCATCATCATAACTATCACCATTAGATCCTTTAGTGGTGATATGTTTGATCCCATGGTGTTCTGGCTCATCTCTATTTTGCAAAGCTAATTGCATACATTGTGAAAGGGGAGTGATGCTACCATCGCCGCGAATTCCATCAACTGCAATTGCATCATAGGGATCGTCACACATATTGCCACCTGTATGCAATTGAAAATCCCTAATGGTGAAAATGCATCGGCAACAAGTACACAAAATCCCAGTTCGCTCTAGTGTCCCTTTCTTGAAACCGGCTAGGCTAGTTGCACCAGTGTAGTAGATCGTTGCACTCTCTGGGACTATTTTGGAATCAATGAGCCATGATAATATCGTGGCACATTTTGGTCTTTCTTCTGTGTTGTGCGTTTCAAGCCTTTTGCTTCTACGTGTTTGTGATTTTGATGAACCCGTTCCTCCATTTCTCCTTGCTAAATGGCCATCAAGTCTCACTCTTTTCTTAGATGATCCTCTTTGGACATCCCATTTCTTGGTCGGACGTTGGTTCATACGCTTGAAAACACTCTCTTTATACCCTTTTTGCATGAATAAAGTCGGTTATAACTGTTCTTTGTGATAGCGAAAAGCCGAAAACTCATATAATAAACTTACGCTATGATTCTATGTTTGATCAAAGATAGAAAGAATGGTAAGTGTCAAATAAGCACATCATTTGTATTTATGAATATTTAACAAATGCTTGATAATTAAGGTAGGCAATATGATCTTACTCCAAGAGAAAAAGTAAATTTTTGATTTCTGTTTACAATGTTTCCGACTAAGACTCGATGATTTCCATCTTTGGTAAAATATATATTTTCGTTAATCATTAAATCACATTTGATACTTATTGTCTATTTACCACAAGAGGCCAATTTAATTGAAGACATTGCCTATATTGTCTCACGTTTTATCCTTTAATTTCAATAATATACTAGCCGTAGTAATTATACACCATCAAAAATCATCATCCTATTCCTAATTTTATATCACTAGTCGTCCTTTTCGTTAAATTAATTAGCATTGTCCGTTAAAATGATCAGTACCATTTTTCTCGATAAGTAGTAATCCCAGTCCTCATCGAGTCATCGGTTTGACTTTTGTTTGACCCGGAACATCTATAATTCTATCCCTCTGATACATAATCATCGTTCTTATTCTTATGCATGTAATTAATCTCAATCTCAACAAAAAATGGTTGTGTTTTCGATAATAGCCAAACGATTTTGCAATCAAGCTGTTAATGATACAAAACCCTACTTCAATCACTATCAATTCCAGACTATCCGTACACTCCTCCTTCAGTCCGCTCCCGATTCTGTCAAACTTCATCGACATTCCGATGCCGATTCCGGTAACCCTCCCTCACTATCATATGTTACTTCTTACTAATAATATACATATATGTAGTATGTGTGTGCATATATATCTACTCAATTTTACCTGATTATTATTATTACAATTCAAATCAGAAAACAGCAATAAGCTTTAGGTTTAGGGTGTTAGTTAAATTACTAATAATATTGGAATCTAATTGAATGAGTTTTAGAAATAGAATTTGAAAGGTAATTGAGGTGTTTGGGAGTGCGGTTTAGCAGGAATACACACTTAAAAATGCGATTCTGAACACCCAATGCTACTGATTATTTGGACACGAGGTGGTAATATACATGTTAATGTTTCCTTTGAAAGGGATTATTGAAATTAAGATGGATAGACCGGAAGCGAAAAATGCACTTGGGAAGGATATGCTGAGGGGATTATTGGATAACTTTGAAGCTATAAAGACGGATTCTGCTGCAAATGTGTTGATGATATGTAGCTCAGTTCCTAAAGTGTTCTGTGCGGGTGCTGATCTGAAGGTAGATTCTGTACCTGCTATTCACAATGTAGTAGTAATTTAGATAGAGACGAAGTATAGTTTAACTGTTTATTAGTAATAACGCATGAAAAGAAGTCGAAAGGTCTGTGGTTTTAACATTTGTATTAAGTTATGTATGAATGTTGTCAAAACAAGTGATGTGCTTGAAAGAAACTTTTGAGGATAGTCGCAGTAGAAAATGGTGCAACGAATAAAAGGTAAAAAGGGTCATTCCTTTCGTATAGCATCAAATATCTTTTCACTTCAGCATGTTAGTGTTGGTTGACCTGTATTCACCCTAACAAGTGGTAGTCTTCTCTTGGTGATTTCATTCTTCTAAACTTCTATATCGGCAATGATGGTATTATCCTAAGTAGCATGGCCTTGGTTATTGGCCAAACAAGACTTCTCTGTCATTCTCTCATATTTTTTTGGTAAAAGTAGACTAACATTAAATTAAATATTAATTATACAAAACCAAGACCAAGATCCAAAGCTGCATCACCAATCTACAAGACTACAAGATATAAATTGGTAGAGCAGGAAGAGGCAAAGTGCCATAACACAACAAAAAACCCTACACTAAACAAACAAAGTTACATCAGTTACTTGATGCCATCAAGACCAACTCCTTGCACCCCAATCAATCACCAATATAAGACACATAGCGAAATCTTGGACCATAGTACAGCACAACATAACAGCGAACACCTGAGTCCATAGAACAGCAGCATGACCCTAGGACAGAATTGCCAGCATAAGTCTTATTCCAATCAACCCAAGATACCCGACATTTTCCTCTCTAACAGACAGCCATCCATATGTCCTACTTTGAATTTCTATAAACAAATCTGGAATCAACTCTGCCTCAATTTTAAAAATCTTCCCGTTTCTATCATTCTCTCATGTTATTTCTGATATACCTTGACATTCACATGTAAGCTACATGCACATGTTGTGGCCGGCGGTTTTCCCTGATAGTTGTGTTAAAATTCTTTCTTTATAAAACTTAAGTTTTGTGCTATGCTAGGAATTACAAAAGATTTTCAGTAACCTAAATTTAGACGGTTGTATTTCATGGCATTTTCCCAAACCTTGTGCGTTGCTCTTTTTCTTACCCTTCAGGAAAGGCTGCATACATTGCCTAGTTATTAATCAACATTATATCACCCTAAAAACATCACCATGTTAAATCATTTTATTTAATATTAGGGTTTTGCTGATTCCTTTCACGCGATTTAAATTGGTCTCCTGACGTGTTATTCTCAATTCTGTGCTTAGTGACCTTTGCCGTATATGCCATTTCTCTCAATATCTGTACAGCTTTGGATTCTCATTTCTTATTGTATATTCGGACCAAGTGACTTTACAAGTTTACATCCTCTGTGTACTGAAAATATCATCAAACATCCTAGTACTTACACACTTTCATCTATCTTAGTGCTTCCTTCACGTTTGACATGTGAATCCAAAAAAAAAGGACCTGATATTACTGTTACCAAAATAGTCATCAAGTTTTCAACATTCTCTCATATTTCCTTAGACTAGATATCCAGACATCTAGTATAAGACATCAGCTCTGTGAAATTGAATTTTGAATGCACAATGCATAAAAGGAAAGTGGATTTGTCATTCCTCCTATCATGCTATTTACACTTGTATAGTTTTATGTGTATATCGAGGCAAAAGGGTACACAATGAGATAATTACTATGAATCTTATCAATGTCTTCAATTAATAATCTGTTGAGATTTATCTCTTATACCCTTCATTAGATATTGGTTTTAATATGGTGTTGCTTCTTGTCATTATCTATTATTTGGACCATGACTTTGCACCAACTAGTCAGCTACCTGACATTTTTAACAGTGTCTTCCCTTTAAATTGGTTGATAGGAAAGAAAGACCATGAATGTATCCGAGGTTCGAGCTACTGTTAACTCACTGAGGTCAGCATTTACATTCTTAGAGGTGCGTCTAATTATTCTTTACTATGTATTTCTGTTTTTGAAACATTATGCTCTTTATTTAGTTAACATATCAGGATTTAGATGAATGTTCTGTGTTCAGGCACTTCAAATTCCAACAATTGCAGTTATTGAAGGTGCAGCATTGGGTGGGGGACTGGAGATGGCTTTAGCTTGCGATCTCCGAATATGTGGTAATAATACTAATTACATATTTAATAATCTATGAAATGATTCCTAACCTTCCTTCACAGTATTATGTAAAATCTCGCTTATGAGTAAAGAAAATGTGCTGCCTCTTTAGGAGAAGATGCCAAGCTGGCCTTGCCAGAAACCGGGCTTGCCGTAATACCAGCGTATGTCTCACTTTATGCAAAACCCAAACTTATTAAGCAAAAACTTCTTTATGATAAAATATAGTACCAGTTACTTGCTTCATGTAGCTTATTATGGGCAATTTATCTCTTCGACATCCTACTGACTGTACCACGTAGCTTTTTACTAAAGGTGGTAAATTCGACTCATTTACTTGTGAAGGGTGACAATATGGGTCATGTTTTATCTCACCTGGGTCAGATACAAAATTAGCTAATAGGATAGCGGGCTGAAAGTCGTCTAATTTCTATTTCTAATGCATATACCCTCCTAAGACATATTAAAACAATGTTGATTTATAGAGATTTATATGATAAGATGTTGATTATTGCTGTATTAACTTTATTAAGATGCAGATTTTGTGAAAAGGTGTTAATTTATTATTGTATTAAGCTGTTAAAAGAACTTACCTATAGAAAAGGGACAATAAGTTTGTAGGTCAACCCATCCCAATATGACCTGTTAACCAAATCCATCCCACACAACTGGGCCATTTTGCCACCTCTTATATTTATGCATAGATACTCCAAATAGCATTCAAACCATCTTACTTTACATGAAGTTACGGTTTAAGCCTAATATATATCGCATATTAGCACTGGAATACAAAAGATAATCACAAGGTGTGACTTGTTAAAATGCTCTTATATTGAAGAAGAATACATTTCATTAGTTTCACTGTCATATTGATTTCTGGCTTTCTACAGTGCAGGAGGGTCACAAAGACTTCCTAGGTTGGTTGGGAAATCAATAGCCAAAGAACTGATATTCACTGGCAGGAAATTAAGCGCCAGAGATGCATTGTCAATTGGTAATTTGATCAGACCACTTTATCCTGTCTGTCCCTGATTATTTTTAAACCACACGCAATTCTCATGCAGGTCTCGTCAACTACTGTGTTCCTGCCGGTGAGGCTTATTTAAAGGCACTTGAAGTTGCCCGTGATATTAATCAAAAGGTACATTATAATATGTAGATGTTCTTTGAGACTCGTATATTTAAGGTGGCAAAAGCTAGTTAGACAGGTTGGGTAATGGATGGAAACAGACTGGACCTTGTCTGTTTAAGTGGAATTTTTTTGGTCCCATCAAAAATAAAAAAATTATTGTAGATGATATGTGTGCTCATTAAGAAAATTTTTATATTATTTCAACAATGATCTGACCTTTTTAAATAAATATAAATAAAGTTAGTATTGTAGATGACTAAAAGTATATTATGTGTGACTTTTGGGCCATTTGACCCATTTCTTTTTGTAGCTGTTCTTTTAGTTTACCCACTTGACCCAATGGGAATATAACCTCACCTGAAGTCCAAAATGGACCTGTTCCAAGTTAATGTGACGGAATTGCCATCTCTATTATTTACCAATGGAGATTGATCGTTTGAGCAGTTAGTTATAGCAAAAGGTATATATTAAAAGCCGAAACTGAAAAGGAAAAAGAAAGATAAAAAGGAGACAAAAGGTGAACCCATTTTTGCCCTTTACATTTTGGATTGTAAAAGTGCTGATCTGAAACATGAAACATCCATAACTCCATTTCAACCAGTGTTGAGTTTTACCACTCCTTTATAGCAGTTCTGGAGACCTAAATACATCTTTGACAACAAGAAGTTAATAGGTCTATTTTTAGTGGCCAAACTTGTATACATATATCATAAACATTCCGAGAGAAGGATTAATGCTGATGTCGTTTGTATTATTTGGGTTTAATTCCTTTTGTCAGGGTCCTGTAGCTATAAGGATGGCAAAACGAGCCATTAATGAGGGTCTGGAAGTAAACATGGCCTCTGCATTAGATGTAGAGGAAGACTGCTATGAACAGCTATTACACACCAGTGATCGGTTAGAAGGCTTGGCAGCATTTGCTGAGAAGCGAAAACCATTGTACAAAGGCAAATAAGATGGGCATAATCTAACTTTAGTCATGGAACAAACTGAATTATTTTTATTTATATATAAGAAAGGTTTCCCAACATTTGTCAAGTGTTCAACAACAACAGATTCCGGTTGATGTGTATCTTCATGAACCCAGAATTGCTTGTTAGGCAGCTTTGCAAAATCAAAATAACTGGTAAGTTGATCGAATAGTAACACCATGTTCAAACTTCAAAAGACTAATATAAATAGTTGTAATGTAATGTATCATTTAATTTATATCGACTGTGACACTTCAAATTGTAACATGTCTGTTCAACCATCAAGGGAAGAAAAAAAAAATAACTAATTATTTTATGGTTCGACAAGTTAAAAACATTGCATATATCCTCCAAAAATATTTTGTACATTCTTAAGAATTATTTTTCGTTTATTTTTAATAACAAAGAAGAAGAAGAAAAATTGATCAACTGGTACTATATTTTAAGCAATTCCTTCCAAGTTGTGCGCTAACACTTAAAACGTATTTGAAAGTTTTAAAAAGTGATCAACTATATGGCTACATAACTTTTATTAATGAGACTATTACACATAGTAATATCCTACTATAATGAAGTTGTATCTTTATCAAATATGGCATCATTTTTATAGCCCTTAGAATGTCACACTATATACTTCTGAAGTGATCATACACCTTTTATTAAAATAAAAATTAGACCACTACAAAAAAGCCTTTTTTTTCCGATGGTTTAAGAAAGTGTGTATTATTTTTTTCCCGAAAGATATCATTTTCCACGCATAAAGTTCACACTTGTAAGTGTGAAGTTTTTACAACTTGTCAACACCTAAAAGTGTGTAAATAATTTGTAACATATGATTTTTCCACTCAAGATGAAGTGTTGATAAATTAGATGTTACAAATTGAAGTTCACACCTATAAAGGTGGATAAGTTTAGTGTAAACTTTCTTTTTCTCAAACTTATATGAAGATTATGGTAATTTTCATAATTATAGATGTAACAATTTTCCAATTATAAGCATGAGTAACATGAGTAATTTAACATAACTTCATACATTTTTTAAAAGTGCGGATAAATTATATTTTTGTTGTAGTGTACAGATATTATTGAAAAAAAATTCTGATATTGCTTTGCGTTTGTACAATCATGGAACTTTTCAATCTAGCTTTTTCAACGTGTTTACATGTTCATATTTTTGCCAAACAATTACAATCTAGCTATATCTTTCTTTATACATTGTAAAAATTAGATGTACACTTGAATCACACAACTCTTTCAATACGTCTGTCTTTTTTTTTACGTTGTTTTTAACTATCGTTTTCACTATTCACTTCCTTTAAAATTGTCAAAATATATGATCTTATAGATGCACCATTGAGTTACTATTGCTTAACATGTTAGCTCTTTGAAAACTGACACATTCTTCTCAAAATAATCAAGTCACTTTACTTTAAGATAAGTAACACTATAGGTTATATTAATTTAATGTGATATGATATAAAATATATTAAAAAAAATGCCTAAAAGAGCTAAGTTTTAAATTTCTTATTTTGAAGGGTATTATGAGACATCAATAAACTTATACTCATGAGGTAGATTTATGATGTGTAAATGATTAGGTGTAACTTTTTAATATACGTACATATTTTTTTTTTACTTACGTATATTCTTGATTTTTTTAACTACAGGTTTGGTAAAAAAAAATATTTAGAGTAATTATCGTCACAATAGTTTGTTTAGTTGTTTTGATTAAGCATCAACTTTGAAAGATAATATACGTGTAACATTGTATAAAGTTCGTGTTAATATTTTTACACGTAGACTGTGCATTGCACTTGAAACATTAACATTATATACTTGTGTAACATTGTATAAAGTTCGTGTTAATATTTTTACACGTAGACTGTGCATTGCACTTGAAACATTAACATTATATACTTTTGAACTATATTGTTGCTAAAAAAGGAAAACTTAATCATACACTAATAATTTGGTAAGAAGTAAATAATGTTTTTTTTAGTGAGCTGTAATTTATATGTACGTAAAGTGTCATCTGTAATAGTTGAACATCCATTATCCACTAATATCAATTAGCAAACAACTATAGCAAACAACTATGAATAGTAAGTTGTTTGACCTTTTGTATATATATGTTTAATAGCTAATATAAAACAAACTATTTTAATATAGATAATAAAATTAAGGTTGATCCAAATGGTTGAGTAGTTGATAACTTGATATTATGTTAAAGGACACCAAGGTTCAAGTCTTAATATCTCCATAACTACTTAATTTGCTTTTTTCTTCATGTTCATATTTATTATTATTATTATAATTATTACACTAATCTAATAATATATAATATATGTAAATTACAAAATGATACTAAATTATTATACTATGTAATATTAGACTATTCTGAAAATAATACTAATTTATTTTGGAAGTAAGTAATGGTTACTCTAAGTTATTAATATCATGTTACGCAATTTTGAATCATCTTATACAATTTTGAATCATCTTATACAGTAACGTAATGAATGTTGAGATTGTTGCAAAGAAATTAATTGGCAAACATTATTTCTTAATAGATACTTGAACTAACGACATATTAGTTTATTTATTATTAAGAAGATAATGTTATATTGAATTCAAGTTAAAAAATCTATAAGATTGATAAAACGGAGACTTATCATAAAAAATAATTATTTAACGAAACTTAATATACTCCAGGTATATAAACTTCGTAAACCGAAAAAACTAAAATAAAATATATGTATAAAATATAAATCCTTTGACCGATCAACATGTTTATAATTTTTAAATTTTACATTCTCAACTTTCAAAATTTTTAATATACACAAAAAATTCACCAATGTTTTAAAGTTATTTATATAGTCCTATCGGTTTAATTAATATCACATATTTTTTTCAATAAAAGAAAGTTAGACTTATAAACTGAAAAAAAAATAACTAAATAATATAAATCAAACCGAATCTATAAGATATTTATGACGCGACGCAAAGCGTGGACAAATAGTTACTTGTTAAAATCAAATGATCAAGCCTAATAGTTCGTCTTTTCTTTCTTTTTTTGACACTTGAGCATCAACTGCTCTTTGGATTCGAACACGTTGTTCATAACAAGCACTCCAAAAATTTTCCAACTCACCTGTACATATATTCGCGATCATTCATGTAATGCAAATAAAGCACTATATCTTCTCCATAACTAAATTATCTATCTATACTATATATTAAAAGACACTAAAGTTGATGTCATGAAGATGATTTGACACTTTCTAGAATTGATTTTGCTGCTGACGTGACTTCTTCTTATTAATCCTGCTAATGTCATGGTGATGTGATGAGAGTAATAATTAAAAAAAAATTAATTTAATTAATAAATATTTATTTTACATTCAAAAATTGTCTTGGAACTCATATAATATCAAAGATTGTCTTGGAACTCACATAATATCAAAAATTATCTTGGAACTCACATAATATCAAAGAGATATTTATTATCTATATTATTTTACTATATATTAAAGGACACTAAAGCTGATGTCATGAAGATGATTAATAATTAAAATAAAAATCAATTTGTTTAATAAATATTTATTTTACATTCAAAATTATTTTGGAACTCACATAATATCAAATATTGTCTTGGAACTCACATAATATCAAAGAGATATTTATTATTTTACATTAATAAATACTTATTGTTTGCTTATTTATGTCATGATAATTTATTATGATATGTCATAATTAAGTTTCAAAGATATTCTTTTTCTATACATATTCTATATATACAATATATACTAATATGTATTGATTAAATTTGCTTATAAATAAAGCTTGTGTTTTCACGGATCATAAAACTAGTTTATATATATAATCACATGATATTTAGCAAAATATGTACTAATGTACCCAGGGTGGCGCCCTTCAATGACCAGTGGGGTCATTTGCCCCAATACTCTTAACATTATTAGTGAAATTCTTTGGTAATTACTGAATGTTTACATCTTAGAAGCCCCCGGCCTAAATTATAAAAGGCCCCCAACAGGTAAGGCAATTATGTATGACGTTGTCATAACTTTTTAATTTTATTACAAAAGAATGTCCATACTCTCTAGTCTCTATATACATAGGATATGCAAGTCAAAACAAATTCAATGGGGCGATGTGGGATATCTCTCCCTATAATTTTCAACCTTTTCTTCTTTTTCATATGAAGTAAGCGGATTGGTTTGTATAACAATTAACTTGTACGTAGCCTGTTTCGTGGTTGAGAAATACTGGAATCACATAAATTTTACAAAGAAAAATTCACAAGTTGATGTGGATTATGAGTTGGTCCAATCACATTTAACTTTTATTTTCCTCTCATACTTCTCTCTCCACATGCTATTGATCCACGTCAATTTGTGAACTTTTCTTTGTAAAATTTGTGTAGTTCTAGCATTTCTCTAGTTATAATTTTAACTTATAATTGTAATTATTAAATTAGATATATTTATCGGAGGATTATTATCACATATCACATATATTGAATTATATAAGAAGGCCTTTTAAATTATTTTCATTAGGATTTTTGAACTAAACACTAAACCCAATCAGAAAGTTGAGTTTATTCTTAAAACATGGCAAAAATCTTTTGCACACCAGCAAGCTTCTTCTAAACTAACATTTAACGCATGAGACTGATTTAGTTTATAGAAAAATGAACTAATTAAGTCGTTATGATGAGTTTAACCCCTTTTTTGTTTTGCATATATGATGACAATGTTCTTTAAACACTAAACTAATTAGAGTAGCATTGGAACGAAAGACATCCTTACATATAACATAAAACGTTAAATACACATCGATTCAGATATATATAACAAGTTAACTATTTATAAAGAGATTAAGAATCAAAAATATTGTTTGTTGTTACTATAATTAACCCGGCCCATTTTAAGACATACTAAAATCAACTGTGTGCCCTCTATGAGAGATTTTTCTGGATCCGTCACTAAATGTACCTTCAAGTTCTTGAATATTATCATCATTAACGTGTGCTTCATGCGATGTGGTTCATGTGAACTGATTTGGTAAAAGTCTATCCTCCTCAAATAAGCAAAAGAACATGCCTATCAAGCCTACATACACCCAAATAATTACAAAAGTTAATTAGATAAATTCTAATTCACACTTTTACAAAAGTAAACTAAATTTAACACTCACTGAATCGCTCGTATACTTGTAGGCAATAGTCTACGGATTCCGGATTCATGATCTAGAATCCAAACCTGACCTTGCTCCAACTTTGTAGGCAAACATACATAAAAGGTTTAATTTTGATGTTTTATTTATTCGATCAGAATATATATATATATATATATATATAATTAATGTAACCAACAAGAAAAAAATCACCTCTTCTGTTTTCCACATGTTCACTTTAACATTTGTTGGTCCATTACTTCGCCATATTAGTTTGTTATTCATTTATTTTATTACAAGACTAGTACTAGAATCATAAGACTCAATTTGTTCCTATAATCATAATTTTGACCAATACTGTGAATTTTCATATAAAAAAAAGTTAAAAATATGATTTTATAGTTAATTTCTATTGAAGTTACACTACTGACCCTCATACTTCTGCATGTGACCAAGATCTCGAGCTTCCTACTTATCATAACAAGCTATATCAACAAACTACTCACACTTTGACATTTTCTAACACTTTGAAAATTTTTCCACTAATTAAATTAAGTTAGAATCAACTTCTAGTATTTAATCAAGATTCTAAAATCGTGTCTAACCCATATTTTTTTTTTAACGGCAAAGGGTGTCTAACCCATATTAATATCATTACCAAATTCGAAATCATTATATATAATTAATATTCATTCATCTTGATAGTCTCTCAATTACTTCAGTTCTATTATTGTGATGTTATTTGATATTTTCTAGTTATATGTCACCAAAAGTTGCTTTTTATAACGTAAACCATATTGAATGTTTATACTTGTGATTATTCTCATTTCAAAATCCGAGACATTGATCCATCATTTTCAGTCTCATTAGCATTCTCATATTAAGTTAACTTCTTTTTTTTTATACCGTATATTCAATAGTAAGGTCTTTATTGTAGTGTATATCTATCTCCCATCTTCTCATCTTAAATATTAGGTAGTTATGCATAATTCTAACTAAAGCGACTTTTCTTATGGTTTTTATTCCATATATTTCATCTATTGTCTTCGTAGACTGATATATCTATAATATGAACACTCAGAATTCATTAATAGAAAAGAGATAAAAGTGTTGAGTAAGTTGTCGTCAAGTTTTAATTCATAGGCATAGCCATGATGAATTAATACCACAGATCTGTTAAGTGGAATAAACATAAGTTATTAGAAAGTAAAAGAAAAGATAACGTATACAAGTGTACTTTGCCGATTGCCGAATAAAAGTGTCACCTACTTGTAATAGTCATACCTGAAATTGTTAGGCTACGATCTTTTCAAATCAACAGTTGAAACTTAATCATGTAGACAATATCTAGAAATTTACATAAATACTTGTACAATCTTCAAATACTAGAACCATATAATAGTCCTCTAAAGTTATGTAATGGCCTTGCATTATTTTTACTTGTGTGAAATTCTGGGTAATCCGTACATCATGCGAGTCATAAATTTTGCAATTTGTTATGGAAACAATCGTACCATAGACTAGGCGTAAACAAAAAAAGCGGGTTGGGTAACCGACCCGGTTAGTACCCGGATACCCGACGCGATGGATACCCGGGTTGGCAGTACCAGGTTCGGGTTTTACTAGTACCCGGCGGGTACCCAACCGGGTACGGCCCCAGATACGCCAAATCGGGTTGTACCCGAACCGGTTTCAAAAATCGGTTTTTAAACCCGGTTTGAACCCGGTTTTTTCACTAGCCGTTGTGTTTGACCCTCCTAGCCGTTTTATACCCGTTATTTTTGCTTTTTTTTACCATTTTGCCATCCTAAAACTAGTATAAATAGATACCTTGGGTTTGGGTTAGTTACAACACTCAAACTCACTCATTCTAGTGAAAAACACTCAAAACGCTTACGATTTACATACGAAACTCTCAAAACATTACTCTCATCCTCTAAAAACGCTCTCAAAATGGCAACTCAAAGTTCCTCAACTAACGATTTTGTTGGTTCGTCAAATGCACCAACTATTGTTCAAGTTTTGCAAACAAAACGTAATCCGGAGATTTGGTGTAACTTTGACAAAGTGTTGTTGTCGGATGGTTCGACTAAGGCACATTGTAAACGATGTGGGATTTTTTTAAAAGCCGACTCCAACTCAACGTTGAACAAACATACTTTAAAGTATTGTAGTTCAAACAAAACTAATCTGGAGGAAGGTCAAGCAACCATTTCACGGGATGGAGGTATTTTCACATACCAAGCGGATCGGTGTCGAGAAGCATTTGCCGGCTTTGTGATTCAAGAAGCTTTGCCGTTCAACCACTTCGACAACCCTCGGTTTACTAAGGTTATTCAAAATACTCTCCAACCCCGATATAATCATGTAAGTTTGGATGATGTTTGGGTATGTTTGGATATTTTGAAATGCTTGACTAGGGATGATGTTTGGATTTATGTAAATTTTGGTGTGAAATGATCAAAATGATGGATCATGGCATTTGTACCCGGCTGGTAATAGTGATACCCGGCGGGTACTCTATGAAAATTTGAAACAGAACTTGGGATGCCGTTAGTACCCGGCTGGAACACCATATACCCGACAGGTACATCGTACCCGGTTTGGAACTGGGTATTAGACCCGAACCGGTTCCTACCTGGTACAAACCGGGTACTATAGGGTTGGGTTTTTCCCCACCCAAAACCGGGTCAGGTCCCGGTCGGGTTCTTCAGGAACCGGGTATTTGACCGTTGACCAGTACCCGGTTCAGGTATCCGGGTCGGGTCGGGTCAAACCCGGTTTTTGTTCACGCCTAACATAGACTCATAGAGATATTTTATCCATGATTATTTGGCAGTCTAGACTCTAGAGATACGCAAGGCCCAGGCTTAGCCGCTTAGGCCCGAACTCTATAAAGGGTTTTGAGGCCCAGCCCATGATCCAGTATTAACAAAAAAAGAAGCTTCTGTGAAGATGAAAAGATGTTGAAATTAAGTGGAGAGGGCATTTTGGTTGACCGGTTGACCTGAGAATAAGCCTTGAACGTTATGATTCACACCTTGCTTGGTATGTTACATTCAATTCCATTAATTATTGTTTCTACCAATCAAATATATTAAGTTCTGATTACATATTTTTAATAACAAGGGGAAAAAATATTATCCGGTGAAAATATCGACTTCGAAGTGATTTGCTGTAGAAGCAATAAATAAAAATATAAAAATGTTTGTAGGGTAAAAGGTTATAACTGGCAACCCCGACCAGCTTACAATCAACTGCCAATTCCATAATATGTGAGGCATACATAACTCACTCAACGGTTATGGCCATGGAAGTGTCAGGGTTTGAAACCCTAACTTTCTGTTATTTGGGGCAAATATGCCCCCCATTACCAACTGAGCTACACGTCAATTCCATAAAAAATTCTTTTAAATGGTAAAATTGTATTTTCCACATTTTCCCACTAGGGTTATAGGTTATTGGTTCATTATTATTAATTAATTCTATCAAATTTGCGTGCAATGTTGGAATAGAATGATATGTGAAGCAAGGGGTGTTCGTTTGGATGGATCGGATCAAATTCGATCCATATATATAAATCCATTTAATTTTGGTTCTCAAAATATGAATCCAATCCATCCAAACGAATATCAAATCCGAACTAAAACCGGACGGAATTACTATTTAGATGGATCGGTTTTAACCGTTTGGCTTTTTCGTGAATTGCAGGAGTGTATCGTTTTGACTCGTGAAAAGGTAATGTCATTAGCGAATGGTTATCGATTGTCATGCTGCATTAAGAGTTTATATAAATGTGGAGTTGGTGTTTTATATATAAGCATAAGATTAAGTTGTATTCAATGATATATATTAACAATACCAATCATATAATAAGCTTTCATGTATAAAAATTAACTAAGCAAATATTTAATTTTCACTTTGATAGATAAACAAGAGTATTACATATACAAGTATTACTATTTGGTTTATTTTGATAATCCAGTTCTAATACTAGTAACAAAAACCAATCCAAAAACCGAATTATTAATTTAGTTTTTGTCTGATCCGATTCAGAAAATCAAATTGTTCAATCCGAAATGTCCAATCCAATTAGACCATTTTGAATAATCCGATTATATTCGAATTGTGAACACCTCTATTTATTAATTAGTTAAATAACTTGTTGAAGACAGTAATGATTTAATTTGCTATTTTATATATCCAAAGACATCTATCTTTGAGATATAATAAAATACTATATAGTAAAACCTTTTATTAAATTAACTTAACTAACAGTGAATTTTAATAGGTTAAAAAATGTTAATAATCGTATGCTACAATACTTACTTTTATGAATCACGAAATAAATATCTTACTAATATATACCATCTAATATAAACCTATATGTAAAAAGGTAATATCGACTCTTTAACAACCCTTACCGACCGATCTCACGTTCAACATTGTAGAGGTAAATCGTATAACTCGATGTTTATATGGAGATGACTATTGAATTCATGACCTCCGTAAGCTACCATCGTCGGCACAATCTAATCCTATATTATATCCTATATTATATACGGCTTGTTAATCAAATGTATATAAATTAGAAAAAGTGGTAGTGGAAAAAAATAGTTCGGATTCTGTTTGTTCTAATTATTCGAAGTGTATAATGTTATGTATTTAGGTGTGAACTAAAATGATTTCTGTATTTTAAAATCGAGAATAGTTAAGTCTTAAAGTCAAAGTCAAAATAATTAGAAGTCTTGCTTCCATAAATAGACCGTACTCTTGTCGCTTTATAGTTTATACATTCGTGTGCACTTTCGATTATAAAATAAGAAATTTTGGAATTATTCCCTCTTGCATTTACTGGTTTTACAAGTCGCCGGTTTTTATGTCCATTTTTTAATAATTATTTAATTAAACCAACTCCCAATCGTCTTCTAGAAACACTACGTATGTTTCTTGAACTCGACGGCACATCAGGTTAAACTATTAACCAGGTATTAATTAAAACACTTAATAATAGCTTTTTAGTATCAACAAAGACAGAAATGAGATCTTATAAATCTAATTTGATATCGACTATGGATTTAATTAACTTTCTTGTTTATGGTATAGTTTCGATAGTATCGAGCAACTTAATCGTGACTTCAAGTTGAAATGACAATCTCTAAACTAGGAACGCAAACAAGCGGAAATGAAATTGTGCTTAATAAAGTACGACTTTATTGAAATCTATTATGTTAAAGTCGGAATTGATCAATTTGATATAACGTCAAATGTATATTAAAACTACGAAAGGGGATAAACAAAATCCATTTTAACGCACATTTAGTTGGATAAACATTATACATATTATACGTCTAGCAAAGCACGTATGATTTTATGTTTTACAGGTAACTGCTTAAATGTATATAAACTTTATTGTAATACATAATATACAGCCTATACATTTAGGAAGAATACAATCATGATTATTTTTTGTAAATCATGTGTAACAAATATTGGTGGTAAGTGGTAACTAAATAAAATTAAAATTAATAACCCAAATTACTTTGCACTTTTAATAAAAGAAGTAATAAATTTGTCATTTATGCACACAAAACATCCATTACACAAAATGTGACTCAATATCTATCAACTACAATTGCTCGCCACGTGGATAAATTTCCACGGTGGACTCTTGTTCCACCTTGATTCTCCTCTTCGGTGATCGTTCCTCCGACGAACTCGCCGGCGACGTTGACCTCCGTTTTGACTTCACCCTCACTGGCTCCGGCTGCCCAGAATTAATCCTCAACGGAAAATTCAATAAAGCACGTGCACCACGCATGCGATACGCCGCCAAATCATAAGCTATCGCCGCATCTTCCGCCGTCTCATACGTCCCTAACCACACACGTGCACCATTCTTCGCCGGATCTCTGATCTCCGCCGCAAACTTACCCCACGGTCGTCGCCGTACACCCCTATAATGTTTACCCTTTTCCTGCGTTACCCCATTCACTCCCACCGTCTCCGGCATCAGCTCCGGTTGATAACTCGAAATTCCCGGCGACCCCATTAGTATCTCCGGCTCCGGTTTCACAAGTGTCACCGCCTCGGGGAGCAACTCCGGCGGACACTCGAAATCCAATGCATCGTTTAGAAACCGAGCAATCAACATATCCTCGGAATCATCTTGTTTTAATGGTAGTTCGCCCCACGTGTCCGAAAAACACGGGTATAAACTGTTGTTACGGCAAGACATTTCGCCGAAATTTGTGGTTGAATCGTCTAGTAAGTAACGATTGATAGACTCGAAAAGGGAAAAATCGGAGTCGAAACCATTATTTGTCATCATGGTTTATATAGTAAGTATTAGTAACGAAAATGTGTATAGGGTAGGGGGGTGTGAGTATTTGTCGTTAAAAAAGAGTTTTTTTTTTAAGGATTTGTGTGTTTTTGAGGAAATATGAGACGTTTTTTTCGGTTAAGGAATGAAATGAAGATATAAATAGGTGTGAGGAAACGGGGAAGGTGCATGTATCTGGTACGGATGATGATTTGGAACATTGATTGAAATAATTTAATTGGTGGTTAGTATAACTTTGTTTGACATGAAGAAGAAAATGGATGTTTCTTGGAAGGTTAATAATAATGATAGTGGGATTTTAGGCACGTGAAGTTATGTTGCAAGTTGCATATTTATATATTCTTGGTGAGGACGGCTGACGTCATTGTTTTTGTCTTATTCATTGTTTGGATAAGGCTTATGCAAGTGTTATTAAGCTTGGGTGCTTGCACGATACTCCGTATATTTGAAACAAAATCACTTTTTAAGCTTTAAGGTTGTCCACTTCGACGATATAAGATTTTTGTCATCAACGATAGTTTATTTTCGTTGTCATATAAGTCGTGTTTATATCAAACTATCAATAATCAGAATGATTTAAAGATATTAGAATACATAGTTCCTACTGATTTTTTGACAACTAGAAAAGATATGAAGTAACAAAATGGTACAAAAAAAAGGAAAGAAACGTATTTGGTGTTTTCAAGTCAAAGAAAATTGGAAAGAAGTATCAATTTGCAACTATTCTCACTTTTGAAGAGTACATTAGGAAAGATTACATTCAGATCCGCTCGTGATTTACGGAATTCCCGTACATTAATCATAAAGTAGACCTTACCCTTATAGACATTAAAGACCTACGAGTACAAAGTAACAAAAAAAACTTGCATAAGTATACGCTATTGAAAATAAACAGATATTTGAATCCTTTTTTAAGAGAAACATGCTGACAAAGTTACTATCTAAATAAACATCATATTTCTATCAACTTATAAAATTTTGATATTGTTTTCAATTTAAAATTAAAAGTGTTTAATATATGTTAATTTATTGCTAGAAATGCAGTTCACAATTCATCCTAATTTTTTTTGATAAACTAAATCATTTCAAATCAACATATAAAAGTAGTGATTTACAATTTAATATAAAAACTTGCACTGTATAAAAACTGAAATATATACTAATAATATATTTAAGCAGCACACCGTTCAATATATAATTATAATATAATATGTTGTTGCAAAAAAAAAAGAGAAAAATTGAAGAAAAAACATACTAGCTGACCTACATGTAAGAATCGAACCGTTAACACTTAACACGAGCTTATATGCTAATACGAATACCACTTTACTAGATAAAAGCTATTAGTCAATTATCCTATCATCAAACTTATATAGAGAGAATTCACAAGTTGAGGGCCTCCAATATTTTGGAGGCCCTCCGTCGCACTTGCTACACCTCCAAATCAACGGGCATGATTACATTAAACTTATCTTATCATCTTTGTATTTCTCTTGTTTTCTCTCAAAAATAGACTCAAGGAGCAAGCAAGTATGTAATGAATTTGATTTAAGTACTGCCTACTTCATGGAGGTTCGTTTACTTATATCAATTAAATAATAAATCAAATAGCGTAGTTATCATGATAGAAACAACCAACAAGTGCGTATGATTTTTTAACAGTTTCAAGTCGGTATAGAGTAAAATTGTGAATGTGATGATTAAAGTAATTGATTTTATTATTTCCTATTCTTTTACTCGTACCTTTTAGCTTAGTAGGTGCGCGCAATAAGTTGAGTTGCAAGCACCGTTATTTTAATTTCCAAATATTCTTAAACTTTGAATGATATCGAATAGATACGTTATGATACCATTATAGCTTTCGCCTAGTGATATTACTTTCCAAACACGAGTCGTGAAACAGAGGGCTTGAGAAATACGTAGTAGGTCATGGGTTCAATATCTACTCCCTGCAATTTCCCATGATGATATGAAACAACTAAACATTGCATGAGGTGTGATGCTGTGGTGCTTTAGGAGGGTCGCATAGAATTCAAAAAAATATGAGCTAGTTAGGGTTGCCTGTTGAATTAACCTTTTGAGACTGATAAATATGTTATGATATCAGAAGCAAAATATGACATTTACATATGAATAAAGAGATGTGCTATGATTAATAAATCACTGCTGAAACAAATGAAGAGCTAAGGTTGCGTTTAGTTGTAGAAAATTATCCATAATTTTCCATCTCCAATATTCACAGAAATGAAAAGAGTTTTTGTTTCAAGAAAAGTGTTGAAAATTTAGAAGATGTGTTCAAAAGTTGTGTATTTTTCATTTTGGAAAAATGATGTTCGGAGAAAGCATTTGGAAAATTCTAGAAAAAGGGATGGGGATATATAAAGGAAAAAGGTGGAAAATTTGAAAAATAAGTTTTCCAACTTCAAGTTATATCATGGAAAAATGAGTTTTCTATTTTTTTTGAAAAACTTTTTAAAAATACTCATTTTGAACGCGTTTTTTAATTTTTCACTTTTCTTAAAAAAGTTTTCTGAAAAAATGGTACACTTTTCTTCAACTAAATGCACCGTAAAGTGTTGGCCGAACTTTATCAATGGCAAATGTGCTTAATAGTCAAATAGGACAGTGGCCATGAACAACGTAAGGATATGAAATTGATTCCTAAGTTGTACAAAATTTAATATATTTTACATAATACAAGTGTTAAAAACTAACTTTCACACTTATCGGTCGAGTTCGTCTCATTAGAAACAGTGTAATTGTGTATGCATCTGAATTGTAAGCGTATTTAGGATAACCGGTATATTTGCTTTAAAATGAAACGTGATAATGTTCTACTCTCTTCGAAAGTTTGCACATAATTTAAGGGACCATCAGGTCCATCACACTATTAACCAATAAAATATTATGTTCACCATTGAAAAACATTTTGATCGCTTAAAAGTTTGATTTGAACACTTATCTTATGATGAATCAAAATTCAAAAGTGAACATACAATTTGAGATGGATGAAGTATATAATTATACTTGTATTTATTTTTTGATCGCTATTTTCTGCAGTTATATTATATGGAGAATTACTTTATATGAAATATAATATAATATAATTACTGAAAGATTGAAGATCATAGGAGAAGGTATATTGTGAGGAGAATGAATTTAGCCAATAAAAACGCGTCATGTGTCATCATAATATTTCATTTATACCCCTTCTTTTTTCTAATATTATACATCCATCCTCTTATTTTCATATTTCATCGTCTCCTCATTTTACAACTAACAAATCTTCTCTCTTACAACATTTCTCTACCTTCTCTCTACAAAAACTAACCACCATCACCATCTCTACAACTATTCAACCACCACAAATGACCACCATCATCACCTTTGTTGGTCCGGTCTCTACCGGATGTAACCAACATCAACCATATTCTTCCTCTCTACTTCGTCTCCTTCTTCCGCTGCTAAACCGCCGTCGCCGCAACCACCACCGCCGCCGCCATCACAACCACCACTGCCACCGCCATCACTTACTTCAACATCTATACGATCACCATTTCATGTTGATCTAAGAGAATAAAGATATGAAAATGTTCATATGAAAAGTTAGATCTGAAAATCCAGATCTAGATCTACAAAAAGTAGATCTAGATTTAAAAAATGTAGATCTGAAAAAATCTACTGCATTTTACAAAATGCAGTGAGATAAAATGCAGTAGTATAAGATGCAGTTAATTTACTGCATTTTACTTTTTCACATTATAATAAATATTTTTTGTAGTTAATTCCACTGTATTAATTTCAATTCATATGAGCTATGTTACATTTTATATTCATATATTAAAAAAAGTATGAAAACAAAAAAATAAAGAAAACTCTACTTCATTCTAAGTGCAATTCATATGAATTTTACTGCATTTTTACATTCACACTGAATAAAGAAAGCTAAAGCAAAAAAAAATAAAAAATTACTGCATTTTACATTCATATATTAAAAAAATGTTAAAGAAAAAAAGTTATTGCATTTTAAAGTTACTGCATTTTACGCAACTGCATTTTACGTTATCTCGTCGAAATCCAACAATCGGTCGATGACTGACGACGGCCAAAAGTGGCAGAAGGTGGTGGGTGATGGTGAAAATGATAAATGTGAATGAGGAAAGTAGGAGGGGTAAATATATAATATTAAAAAGGTGAAGGGGTATAAATGAAATATTATAATGACACATATCATATTTTTATTGGTTAATTTTCTTTTTCTCACTTCTTCTCATAACATGTCTTCTCCTCTGAACCCTATCCCTACTTAAAAGGTTAAATATAGCTTAGTGATAATAATCGTTGGTATAGGCGAAAAATGAGGTCACGTGTTCCAGAGTTGTTATGCCCGCTAATACGTAGTATATTATTTCAACCCGCTAACTGTTAACCTAATGGGCTCACGAACAGTTAGCACATGTCCCTATTGGGCCTTAGTTACAAACGAACAGTTACACACTTAAACGTAATATATTATTTAAGCTCGCTAACTGTTAACCTAATGGGCTCAAGTGGTCTCAACTCGTTAGGCCTAACCTTCCTTTCTTTTGTTATTTTTCCTTTTCATTTAAGTATGATTTCAAGTTTTCAACTACTTCTTCCGTCCCATCTGAATTGTTCACATTACTATTTTAGATTATCCCAAATAAGTGTCCACGTACATATTTCAACCAATCGAAATGAATTTTAGTGAGTAAATTTGTTATTTGATTGGTGAAAAATGTAGTAGTTATTGGAAAATTCTAAAACTGTGTGCAAAGTCAAAAGAAGACACTTCGACTGGGACGGAGGGAGTAAATTATACGTTTTACAATATGAATACAAATACGTGTTCAAACCGATGCTTTAAGAAATCAGATGCATATCATATTTCTTGTACTTTTTGTCTTTCGTTATCATATTTCTTGTTCTATTATTAGACATATCACATGTGTAAGTGATATATTTATTTTATACACATGAATCATTAATATGTGTCATCATCATCATATGTCAAAAGAATGACACTATGATGGTGAAATTGAAATTACACAATTAGGTGCGAAGTTAGGATTTAAAAGTAAGGGTAATTTTTCTTTTAAGTGTTTGTTCATGTTTTAAGAGGGCAAAACTTATGAAATATCGTAAATACCCTTAAAAGAATTTCTTTTTTACATGATTTGAGAATTCTTGGAGGGGCAGCTACCCCATGTCCCCCTTTACCTCCACACACAATCTTAAAACGTGGAGTATATATATAGAAAAAATAATATTACGTTGTTATTTTAAAGATTCATTGAGGCGATGGAAACATTCAATTGTTATGAATTGGCTTCAATTCAATAAAAGGGGATTGTAAGTTTTTCAACGTATAAATCCGTTGGTAACCATAGAAAAATCGATTTGATATTTTGAATGTAAACTGTGAATGTTGGTTCCTATATACTCGCATACACATATGTTTATGCATTGGTACTTCATTGAAACCGGGCGTGTATTGAAAAAAGGTGGATTTGGAAGTTTATTAACGTAACCCCAAAATTGATAATTTATAATAATTTACATAAGCCGTTAATAAACTAATGACTAACGTACTAGCTTACTAGGCCACTAATAGAGTAATTGTGGTAATTAGTTAATTATTACTACGTAATAATAGGTTTTGTTATTTGAAAACCTTTTGTCAAATAATATTATTTTATTGTAAACGATATGATGGGACCTTCTACGTGTATTTGGTAACAACGGGCTGGAGCTTGTGGTTGGAGCTGGGGCTGGAGCTTGGGGCTGGAGCTGGGGCTGGGGCTTGGGCTTCTTTTCATAAGCCACTTCAAAAAGCTTCTTGTTTGGGGGCTTCTGGTGGTTTATTTTTTCATGAAGCCTTACTTTTTTTATATTGTCAAACAAGGCTTATAGTCGGGACTTAAAAAAATAGAATCTCAAGCCCTCAAAGGCCCCTAGAAACCCGTCATCCAAACATACCTACGTGTACAAATGTCTAATACTTTATTTCGCTCTCAAACCTTTTTTATACAATAAAACTATTTTTTTATTATTATATAAGTTAATCAAACATCATGTTTTCAAAGTAATTCGGTATCTCAATAATTCTCATCAGCGAAGACTTGTTCTGTTGTTCGCCCTTATCAGTGTTGGCCATACACACATGATTTTTGTTATTTTATCTTTTTTGGAATCTTGAGTTAGATGTGTAGAAGTATATTGTAACACACAAACGAGAACAATATCTGTATTTATAGTTCCTATAAACTAAACGGATTAAAATTATGGACGATAAGAATGATCCAATAAGAGTACTTTAAAAAATAAAAAAAAGGAATTTCACGTATATACACGATAAAATCAATAATTCACATTCCTATATATCAAATATGTCAAATAACGGTCAATTTGAGTGACGATCTTCAAACTGCAATTGTCAAACTACTTGTTTGACCTTGTATTCTATATATATTAACTCTTTAATAATAATATTCTATATCTATATATATTTAATTTATACATATGAAATGGTCACACTATTTTAAAAGTATATATAATAATAAAAAAGTGCTTCCATAATCCTAGCAAAGTAGCAGGAACCTTCCTACCACTGAATATAATTCTTAATCTTAATCTTAATATTATTAATAATTATAAATTATAATTCCCTATATATATACACTTCTTTCCACTCTCTTTTTACTTCATTATTACAAGTTCCAAACACTTTATATTAATCCATACATATCCTACTTAACTAAACAACCCTTAATTATTAATTAGTTGAATTAACTATGGCCACACCTGATGAAGTTGCAGCTCTTGAGTTCATCAGACAACACCTTCTCGACGAATTCGAATTCGAATCATCTCCAATCGATTGCACAAGTTGTAGTAGTAGCAGTAGTAATAGTACTAGCTCGATTTCCACCACGCGTACTGATTCTCCGGATTCAGGTTATAACTCGTCTACCCATGATCAAAATCATAGTATGTTGGTTTTCTCTAGACACGATCATGATCAATTACCAGAACATGAAGTAATTGATCATGATCTTAAAATATCGAAACCGAATGAAGAAAGTAGGAGTTATAGAGGTGTAAGGCAACGGCCGTGGGGAAAGTACGCAGCAGAGATTCGAGATCCTAAACGTCGTGGATCGAGAGTTTGGTTAGGTACGTTTGATACTGCACTTGAAGCTGCTGAAGCGTACGATCAAGCTGCGTTTGCAATGAGAGGTAGTAAGGCCATTCTTAATTTCCCTCTTGAGGTTGCCACAAGGAAAAGGACGAGTAGACATGATGATGATGATGTGGCGGTTGACAGGAAGCGGCTTACGGTTGATGATTTGTCGTCCACGTGGAGTTGATGATCCAGATGGATATGGTGGTTATGAAAAGTTTCGTTCCATTGTCTAATTCAATGATATTAAAACTCTTAATTACTACGTTACTATTGTAATCCAAACTTATTTGAGATAGTTAAACAGTTTCGAGTTGAATTTTGGATATTAGCATGTTCATTATGTGCCACCGCACAAGCCACTCGTTTTTAAGGCCTCCAAATTTTACAAACACTTGATATCATTATACGTTCGATGTTGAAAAAAATACAATCCGTGTACAAATAAAAAGAAATTTGACCTCATTTATTATCATACATAGAAAATATAAATCATCAATTCTCATAAATCATAATCCAAAAACGAATAGGGTCAATCGAGTTACACAACTTTAAGTTATAATCATCTTGAGTATGTGTTCAGTAACAATGTATAATCTATTGTTGATGCAAATGTAATTTAGTGGATTATAATTTGCTAATATGTGATCTAGTGATAGTATGCATTTTCTAAATCGGTTGATTGCTTTCCTAATGAGAATGATTGCTAACTACTCCGTATATATTATCCTAATCGTGACATCTATCAAAATTAAATAGTGTTTCAAAATATAAGTTGATTTCATACTTGTAGTTCACAATGCCATAACAAATTGTACGTAAAACATTTTAGGTTTCAGTATTGGTTATAAGAATTTGATCAACAATTCTACTTAAGATTCCTTCAAGAACAACAGTACTATTTAATAAAAATTGAAATTTTTTTATGTTGTCGATTTATTAGATAACGAATCCATCACTTTTGTATATTGGTATAATTTGTGTAACATTAACGTATCCGTCTATGTATCAATAAATTCTTATCTATAGAGGCCTCGTTTTTAAATATCGCACGGAATCTCCGAAATTCATTTGTCGGCCTATTTATATGGTAAGCTACTACATTTTGGAAGGTCTGGAAATGAAGTTATGTTTTAGTTAAGATTTTTGGTGCATGTAAATTAATTTAGTTCAGACGTCTTTTTTTTGAACGACAGAAGTAATTCTTCAAGAAGCTAGAAGGTACAAAATACCAAACCAACATGAACAAAAGAAAAACCGGATTTAAAACCTCTCACACCCTCGAAAACCAAACATTACCTTAATAAGAAACATAACTGTCAAACACCACACCACTAACAATTCCATAAAGACGATCGTGTTTGGATTGACATGTAACTTATGTCCTTAGGGTGTGAGCCAAACTTATATATAGAACGTAAAAAACATGAATAGTAATTATGGTGTTGTATATGAATCTTATCCATTTATAACGTATTTATAGTAAGTTGTTAAATATACGCATAGTTGGATTTTAACATAAATTTGGTGCCTGTTAAATCAAACGTTAGCATCTCTAATGTGTACACTATTTTAGTAAAATAGTGTAACAAATTTTACTATTTTATTGAAAAGGGAGAATCTTTTGATAATATACATACATTAAAATAAGTTGATCCAGTGTATTGCACTAAATTTTTACACTAAAATTTTTTAAATGTGAATATTGTTTGGTACAGTATATAATGCAGCATTAAATTTAGTGTTGCAATGTTGCACTAAATATTATTTGTCACTATACTAAAATATTACATTTAGTGTTAACACTAGAGTTACTTTTTCACACTTACATTATTTTAGTAAAAAAAGTACAAATAGTATGCTGTTATACTTTTCTATATTCAAACAAAGCATAAGTTTGTGTGTGTTTACGATTCTTTATGTCAAAGTCATGTCACATGCATCATATCATTTAGTAGTCAATATATAACTCAATAAATATCTAGCTATATGGTCCTTTTCGTAATGACTTTTTTATTATATGCGTTATCACTCCGTTATGAGGTTCTATCTGAAAGTGACACGTATGAGACAAATATTATGATGATATATATTATTTAGAGAGTGATTTGAATATCAATAAAACAAAATCACATATCATTATCTTTACTTTATAATATTGTATAACATAACATTATAACGTGTAATTAGTGATGTACAGAAAATTTTATATGGAATATGATTGAACATCAACCCATTTATATGTAAAATCAGAATTAAGCTCATGCAACATTTGTAAAATAATAATCAAGTCAGTTTAAATTTAAATTATTTATTCATTTTATGCGATTAAAATCATCAAATATCTAAGTTAACTAATAATTGTAGCCTGGTATTGCCATATATCATGTAAATGTAATGTTGACTTTGACTTGGACCTTTATTTGGAACGCATGTGAACTATTCTCGTTGCAACTTGCTACGTATAATTTTTTTAGTTTGACCGGGTCTGGTCGTCATCTACATTTTGACTAAATTAATTAGCTTACGTGTCGCAACTCGCAGCATTGACTTGTACATGATCACCGGATCATGCAACTGCAACCATATATGATTAATCGATCGGGTCATGGAGAATAACCACACTTATGACTTAACAGAATTAATTACTGGACAGTTAAAAACTAGATTAATATGCAATAAGATATTAAGAAACATGAACAAGTCTCGGGACATCTTCATTTCATTCTTCTTTAAAATAGTTTATGTTGTTTTGACATGGTCAAAAAGTTAGGGACAATGACAAATTCGATGGTCGATCATGGTTCATAAATGGATTGTGACTGACTGGTGGTGGTGATGATAATCATCTTAATTTATAATGATTCTAAAGTTTAATGTGCGTTTGTAATTAGTTAATCACTTAATAAACGGTGAAATTGCGAAATCAATCAAGTGTTTAGAAGCAATTGGTCAAAGAACTGTTTCATTTCTTCCGATTATTGAAGTTAAAACACGTTTGAGAATCATTACGTTGCTTCTTATACATTCTAATAATGTTTATAAAGATTAAATTGACAACGTGTTAAAGTATTAGTACTTCAAATTCTATTAGTATACTACATGAGTTAAAAAAAACAAAAAATTTGATTCAAACACTAAAATTTATGCTATAATAGGTTTTACTAGTGAATTGTAATTGTTGTACTCTATATTGTAGGAAACATTTTTGGTGTTGTATCTGTCAACTCCTTATAAAAAACAACAAATAGACTCTTTGGCAGTTTGGCCCAATGAATAGGGTTTTTTTTAGTTAATAATATATCGTATAATTTATCGTGCCTAATGTAGTATCTTATAATTTATTGATTATATCACATTGTAAAAATGGTGAGGTTGATAAGGCTTTAGATGTTTATCAGCATATTAAGGTGAATGCGCCTTTTAGTCCTTCTGCGGTTACTTTTAAGAATCTAACGAAAGGGTTAATTGACGCTGAACGGATTGATGAAGCTGTTAAAATGTTGTGGAAGATGGTTGGGGATGGGAATGGGGCGGATTCGCATGTTTTTGATAATGTTATGTTGGGTTTTCTGAATTTGGATAATTTGGAAAAGGCAAATGAGTTTTTTGATGAGCTTAAGAGTAGGTGTATGGTTTACGATGGTATTGTTAATGCTACGCTTATGGAGTGGTTCTTCAGTAAAGGTAGGCCGAAAGAGGCGATGGAGTCGTACAAGTGGTTGTTAGATAAAGAGTTGAAGATGGTTCCGGCTACTTGTAATGTGCTTTTGGAGGTGTTGCTTAAGTGGGGTAGGAAAGCTGAAGCCGAGGCTTTTTTTGATAGTATGTTGGATAGGCATACTCTGCCTGATGGTGAATGAGTGTTTCAAACGTATCATTAATAAGAAAAATTAGGTTTGTATATATAATAATACATTTAATCTGATGGTGAATGACTGTTTCAAAGAGGGGAACGCTGCACAGGCTTTTATCGTGTTGAAGAAAGCAAGTACTGCTCCAAAGTCGAAGCCTTTTGCAATGGATACAACGGGTTTTAATAATATGATTACGCGGTATTGTGAGACTGATATGGTAGATGATGCTGAGAAAATGTATGTGGAGTTGTGTGGTAAGTCATTATTTCCTGATGTTAACACTTATAAGGTGTTGATTGATGCTTATTTTAAGGCGGGAAGAGTTGATGAGGCTATGGAGAAGTATACGAGGATGGTTGAAGCTGGATTGCGAGTGATTCCTACTTATGCTAACAAATGGTTTTCCGAATTAATCGAGAATGGAAAGATTGTGGAGTGTGAACCGATTTTGACTAAAATGGCTGAAAGAGATCCGAAACCAGATGCTACTACTTATGATATGGTGATAAGGGCTCTTTTTAGATCTTCTGATTACGACACGAGTTTGAATTTGGTACAGCAAATGATTAGGTATGGTGTTGGTCTAGGCCCTGTGCTTAAGGAGTATCTTTTGGAGGTTTTTGAGAAGGTGGGACGCAAGGAAGAGATGGATCGAGTTCTAAATGCTAGATGGCCAACTTATACATCAAAAACGTCAGGACTCCCTGGAATTGCTCGACAGTCTCGTGGTGGAAACCCGATTGGATTTCGACAACCACCTGAAAGTGTACCTCATGGGAATGCGAATAGGTATGCATAGAGGCAACAATATGGATATGGGTGGCAAAATAATAATTCAAATGATTACGTGAATAGACAACAATATGACATTAGGAATACACGGCAGTATGATAACAGAAGTGGACAACAGAATACGGGAAGCTATAATGGAAATGGACAGTAGTATAATACCGAAAGTGGACAACAGAATACGAGAAGCTGTAGTGGAAGTGGACAAACCCTGAGCTATAATAGAAGTGGACCGCAGAAGACATGAAGCTATAATAAAGGGAGTGGACAGACCGGAAGCTATAATGGTAGTGGACCGCAGAATACAGGAAACTATAATGGAAGTGGACAGCAGACTACGGGAATCTATAATGGAAGTGGACATCAGACTATGGGAAGCTATAACCGAAGTGGACAGCAGTATAATGTGGGAAGCTATAATGGAAGTGGACAGCAGTATAATATGGGAAGCTATAATCGGAATGGACAACAATACAACAGTGGAAGTTGGAATGGGAATTCACAACAGTATAACAATGGAAACTATAATGGGAATGGACAACAATATGGAAATTTGCAGCAAAATGGCAGTGAGCAGCAACAAGTAAATACGGAGGAAGGAAACGAGCAGCTGAAAGCTGGTTCAATAGCTGTTAATGTATGATATTGTAAGGTATTTATTTGGTATTCTATGTTATTTAAATAGGTAAAAGGCTACAAGATAATAATTGCTGAGAAATACATCTCTTGCCTGCCCGGTGTTAATTTCTTTGTGAATTTGTTTTTTAGTTTCTCTAACTATTGCTCTGGAGGCTACTTGTATCTTTCCTTTTTAAGAAAACATCGAGGGTATAATGAAATATTTATTATGAGAAAGATTTAATTTATTCATATAATAGAAAATATGCTTGGAAGGTGCTACTACATTTCTTGAGTTCTCACATGAATGTATTCTTGAATTATCGAAGGCATATCGTTAGTGAGCATGTTATTCAGCTGCTATTTGGTAAGTTTCTTCTATTAATGTCTGTTGGTGTGGACTAGTTTGTGCATAAATTTTAATTGAGCTCACCCGTTGCTGTTTTGTGGCAAATAAAATTTTGCATTTTAAGGAGGTTGAACACACGTCAGATTTTCGACCCCAATGAGGAAGCAATACTGAAAATCTAGACAGGGTTGCATAGCAGTCCCACAACTTTGGTTCCTTTCTTGTGGATCAGTACTGATTGTAAGTCCCTAGTTCTGTGGATCGATAACGAGGTTATCTTAATATTGAGGTGCGAAATCCCTCAATATCCTAGTTATACGGATATAACTTTGGTATCACGATTTGTTCGTGATTAGGAATAATATCTAGCCTTAATGTTGATTATTAATAACGTTAACCTAACAAGAACCAAACACAATATACTTAGAATTTCGTAGGGTTGTTTGCAGAAGCTAAATTCGCAGATTGTAAAGTGTTAGGGTTTTCTAAACCGAAAACCTCATAAATATTCGGTTCAGTTCGCAGGTCTGGGCCTTGCGAACTGACTCAGTTCGCAGCCCACGAGTCCTGCGAACTAACTCGGTTCAGTTACCACCTTGCGAACTGAACTCAGTTCGCATCGCAGCTTTCATTTCGCAATCTATATATTTATCGTATACTTATATATAATAAATATATTAACCACAATACTAATATCTTTTATCATATTAGCTTAATCCTATATTTGTCTAACACTTTGATCACAATAATATGTTTAACAAATATTCATACCAAACTAATATATATATATATATATATATATATATATATATATATCATTTCATATATAAAGTAAAATCAATGTACAAAACTTGATTACAAACTAAACACTATTACAAGCTAGAACTGTTGTCACACAAACATGTCCTAACAAACTCCTCCTTGACAATAGCTCTAGTTGTATTCTAGTTTGTCCTTGATAATCACTTAAATATCCTGCTTCCAACATAGATCTTCAACTTCATGCAAGTCTTTACCATCATCTGATAATCACGTGCAAGATCACGCCATGCCATAGTCGTTAAAATTCTATTCTCGAATAACTTCGTTAAATCTTTCTTCGACATATTCATCAGGTGTCGATGATCATTAACTCTCAGAAGTTCTCTTTCACCTCCTTCGAATTCATCATCTGCTTCAACCATAACAGCTTCTCTAGTCTCTGAATCTACATGCCAACTTTTCATATTTCGCAGAATATTCTGTGGCATTATCTTCAGTGGGATCTGCTGTACACATTTGAAAGCTGGATATATTTTCTTTCGACGTCTTCTTCCAGTTCTTTCACTTCTTTCCTTTAATTTGATTGTTTTTCCAACTCTTGGCTTAATTTTTTCAAATTCCATCGATCTACCCTCGTTCCTGATAATCTTTGTAACATACTTTGTGTGACACCCGTCAAATTAGGGCTAGTAATTAGTGCCTAATCAATAGTTAATACATGTAATTAGTTCTGTGTTAGGCTAATTAATGTATCAAATTATATATTGATGAATATATACAATTATGCGATTTGATTAAATCGTACAAATTTCAAATCGAAGGTATTTCGATTCAATTAAATACGGACGTTGGTGAAACAATTTTATTAAATAATATAACATTATTTAATAACACTATCTTTCCCAAAATATTATCTTGATAATAATACTTTGTAATCAATTCGTATCGTACAAACAACAGTTACGTGATTTAAAATCCGTACAACGAACAATTGAGATCCCTAGATTAACGAATCATCTATATAAATGTTTTTCCAAGTATTTAGAAAGAACACTTCAAGTGAAAGTATTGAAATTTAAATCGTTACTTAAAAACGCGTAATAAACGTTTAACACCAAACCGAACGAGTAAACGAACCTAAAACGTCACAAATTAAATTGGGAACAAGAAAATGACCAAAATACCCTTGTGTGGGCCCCCTAGGCTGGCCCCCCCCCCCCATGCCCCCCATGTGCCACATGCACCACCTCCCATTTCACCCTCTAAACTCTCATGCACACCACTCACATATGCCTCCATACATTCAACATGCAAGAACACTTCCACTAACTCATTTACTCACACTTTCTCCACCTTCTCTCTATCAATTCTCTCTCAAAAACTCCAGAGAAAACTCAGCCACTTCACCACTACCACAACCACCATAAACTACCATAGCACCACCACCATCAAAGTCACTATTTTACAAAGAACACAAGCTCAACAACAACTACTCTTTCTCCTCATCTCATTTCCATTAAAATCTTTGTAAGGAAACTCTTTCTTACTTTCATATTGTTTATTTATATGTTATAAAACTCATCTAACAAGATTATGTCCAAATATAAACTTAAAATACGTTTTTATGAATTTTTCACAAAAGATACACAATCTGTCCAGAAAAACACAGATTACTAAAAATGTCATAACTTGAGTTCTAAGAAGAGTTAGAAGATGCATTGTTTTTTAAAATTTGCGTATTGAAAAGATCTACAACTTTCATGTTTTACGGTTTTACCAGATCCGAACGTATTTTTCTCTATTCGTCAATTTGTGGGACTGACCTGACTAAAATCAGAAACTGGACTATGCATGACAAAGTAAATTGTTTCTCTATGATCATGGACTTAAGACTCTTGGAAAAATATATGTTAGACACTACACACATAAAAGATCAGTTGATAAAAAGTGTGAGACTTGACTTGGACCAGAAATTGGTAAAACATTTGGCGAAATAAACCGACAAAAAGTCGAAAATGTGAAATCTTGAATATTTGGAACTTTTATAAGAATCGACACTCTTGGTGAACTTGGACACAAACCGACAATTTATTTAGACTCTATAAACTGATATTTGGGTTGGGTGAAAGTTTCGGGTCAAACCGAGTAAGTTTGACCAAGTCAACAAAATTGGCTTGTTTTCGAAAAACTTACTATTTTTGGAAAGTGGTAACAAAAATGGGTTTGGTTGACTTAATTAAGTAACTGGGACCAAAAACTAATTTTAGAAAGTTTCCCGAACGAAAACCGACACTTGGATACACTTGGGCTAAAAATAGAAATTTGGCCAGACGCTAGTGTCGCATGACCTGCGCACTAACTGCGACACTACCTGCGACACTACCATAGTGTCGCTAATAGTGTCGCTACTTATTGAAAATTTGTTTGAACATGCGACACTGACCCTAATGTCGCATAACCTCACTGCGACACTGACCTTAATGCGACACTGACCCGAGTGTCGCATAAACTCACTGTGATATTGACCTTAGTGTCGCATGACCTGCGACACTCGCATACACTGCGACACTTACTCTAGTGTCGCATGACTTGCGACACTGACACTAGTGACGCTACTAGTGTCGCTAAAAACAGAATTTATGGGACTTGTTTTCACCAAGTATTGAACATGGATAACAACTTATAAACACACATGATACATACTGTAACAATATATATGATGACACAAACTTAATAATAATGTCTTAAAGAATTATTATTACAAACTTTCACCAACGGGTCGTACAAGTTTTTGATAAACAAAGTTGAACAATCAAACATTTGGACATAACAAATTGTTGGACAACAAACATAGATGGTCTGTTGAGACATCTACTCACTCATATAACATTATGCGTTTTGAACGCCCGACAGGTTACAAGTCTTCGGACATCAATTCACAGTTAATCAATTCAAGTTATTTTAATAGACACTCAAGGCTCAGGTGAGTCTCATGGCCCCTATTTTACTGCTTTTCAATCAGGGGTGTGATATTATTGCTCGTTTTATTTTACAAGTTGAACGCAAGTACCAATCAATCAAATACTACATGAGTTGTTTTCAACTAATCACTAAAGCCCTCCATAGCATAGTCTGGTAATACATCTGTAGCGTGAATGTTAGTATATGATATCATATAGGATTGACAATCCTCGTCCGGGTTAGCACGCACTAACTGGTCAAACGGACGTATTAGCATTTGGGAAGACGAGTGTGGATTAGGCACTCGTAGGAGGCAACTCAGTTAGGTTTCCTTAATTGGACCTGACACTCAAGTTAAGCTCAGACTATGTGCTCATGGCTGTATAACTTTTATTTTGCTTAATTGCATTTTAAATTCAATTATAAAATCTTGCGGTTCATACAAATATATGTTGATATACAAACCTGTGAGCTCACCAGCGTTTCGCTGACCCATTTTAGCATGTATCACAGGTGACCAGCAGTAGGTTGGACTGCTCAATCAAGATTTATTAGCTCGAGTCAGCATGCAAACAATCAGAGATTTTAGCTGCATTATTATATTTTGTATAGATTAATTATGTACTTAAATCTCTCAATTTTAAACTGAGCTAATGTAAACAATATTTTGATGTAAACTTTTATTTTATCAATATCAATGTAAAACGACGCATGTAGTGGTCATTCATTATTAATCTCTGTGCTTTGATTATTGATTAGTAACACCCAAATCCTGCTTCCGCTAAACAATAAATTTGGGGGTGTTACACTTTGCATAATCATCATTACTAGGATTATTCAGCTCTAATATAGCCAAGTCTCGAATTTCAAATCTAGGAAGAGAACTAAAAACTGCAAGCTTCTTCTCAAAATATTGAACTCCGTCAAACCTTTTGATAGCGAAGAGCTTTAGGTCAGAATCAAAGTACCATCCAATAATTCCTCTATATGGAACAAGCTTTTCAGTATTATCTACTTCAGAAACTCTAATCTTCTTCTTTATCTTTGGTAGTTGTAACACCCCTAAAATACGTAAGTTTAAATTATTAAAATACGTTTATGTTTTAGTTTTATATGCATTTAATATGTTAAAAGTTTAAGGTAACAAGATAGTTAGATATGAGTTATTGGTATAACCAAATAAAAGAAAGTAAGTTAGAGGGACCAAAGTTGTAACTGAGCAAACTAGAAGGGAATAAAAGGTAAAATGATAAATTATATCTCCTGGTATTCTATTTGGTTCCAGACAAAACTTTTCATACGTATGTGTTTGTGTAAGTCGTGAAACAAGCTCAGGAAGAAGAAATCAGAAATTGAGTGAGGAATTGGTTGAACTAGGGTTTATAACTCTTAATTTAGCTTGTACAAGGTATGTATGATCTTTAGCTAAGTTTAATTTGATATTTGAATGAAGTCTATAAACCCTAGAATCATTAAAGTATATGAAAGTTAGTTATATTGTTAAATTAGTGTTCTATGTATGTTAATGAGCTAATTACTAAGTTTAATTCAAGTTAGGGTTTAAATTTTAAGAACCCTAGATCATGAAGTTAATAAAAGTTAGTTAATTTAATTGTTTAGTGTTCCATATGTGTTTATGTGTTATATACTATGTTTAATTCATGTTAATTTAGTTAAACAATTCATGTTCATATGAAATTGGGCATGTGAAAGCTTATGTATGTGTGTAAATTGACATATGAGGTAGTATTAATGATGATTGATGAAAGTTATGATGATAAGAGTGATTTAATGCCCAAATTTCATATGATCATAAGGTTTATAAATGGAACACTAATGATAATGATGGGTGTTAGTGAGTAACACCTAGTTATGAGATTAAGTAAAAGTGTTAAGATAGGTGTTAGAGGTCTAGCACCTTGTAAATGAGATAAAAGTTAAGAAAAGATGTAAAGTGTTATGTTAATTGATTATGTTATATGTTATGTGTATAGGTGATCAAGAAAAAGAAGTTAAATCAAGTTATTCAAGTAAATTGCTTAATCAAGATCAAGGTAAGTAGATGGATATGAGTGATGAGTCAAGTAATGAGCGAGTCATTAGCTTGACGGTTTCCGAGTAATGGATCATGACCATTAGCTCGGTATTAATGTTAACTCGTAGTAGTTAGCATGATGATGTTTAAGGATCCTTAATGTGATGATGTTATGTTAAAGTTAAAGTTTTCATTACTTACTAAGCAATTGCTTATGTGTTATGTTTAACATGTTTCAGGTGAGCCAAGTGTGAATAGGGGTGACTTGGGCAAGGGACACGTTTGATGCTAGTGGTGGAGCTTGTTACTCGGTTTTGGTAACAAGTCTTATCCCTTTTTGATCATGCTCTAGATATGATAGTTACACCCCCGTTTGTAAAGTTTATGACACTAACCAAGTTTTGTAAAGAATGTTAAGTCTCACTTGAAATGGTACATGATGTTTGTTGAAAGTCAAAGTTATGGTTAAAGTTAAAATTATGGTGAAACTTATATGTTAAAAGCTTGAATGTATGAAAAGTGTGAAAGAAATGTTAAATGAGAAATTTTGAGTTATGAAAGTCAAAAGTGTCATATTTTGATGTTGAGGTTAAATGATGATGTTAGCAAGTTAGTTTGAATTAAATAAGTCAATTGGGTAAGAATTGACCAAGAAAGTGGGTCAATATGGTCAAAGACCCAATCGGGTCATTTTGGTGTTCAAATGGGCAACCATTGAGGTTACGAGTCAAAATTGAGTTATACTCGAATATAGTCAAATGATATGGCACTAATAAGTTGTAAATAATGTGTTGATAGTATGGTCAAAAGCATTGAATCAGAATGTGAGTGGTTTGAAAGTTAGTATGTCAAGATTTTGGTCAAAAATGGCCTAAAACTCGTCTACGGGTCAAATCCTGATAAAATGTGAATTTTGGCAAAGTGAAAATGAGGAAAGTTACTTATTGTTATGGTAAAGGTGCCCGCAAAATTTCATGTCTTAATTCATAACGAGTAAAAAGATATGCGCATTTGAAGTTGGCTAAAAAGTTGACTTTTGCTGACTTTCAGAAATAGGCATAGCCACGCGATCTCAGAAAATTTTATGGATCGTGTGAGTAAGTGCAAATTGTGATCAGAAAAATTTGTTCTTAGCTACGCGATCCCAGAAATTTTCCTGGATCGCGTATGATAGTGTATTTTTGAAACAGAAAGTTTTTTAAGTGCTTACGCGATCCAAAATTTTTCCAGGATCGCGTATCAATGTAGAAAATGAATATTTTAGTTTTTAAAAGCCCATTTTAGCTATGGAACTTTATAATGAATCAAATATATATATGGAGTAGATGTGGGACATTGTCAAAAGTGTTAAAAAAAAATGGTCACGTTTTCGGGGTGTTTCAGTAGTTTCCAATACATAACCGCTGGATTCTTAGTTGGAATAAGAGTATCATCTTCTTTTTCAGAATCAGTTGAGTCATCGATATCTTCATCTACATCGACTACTCTTTCTCTTTGATCATCTTCAACTAATTCTGTCCTAGATGGATTTACGACGTGTTCATCAATATCAGCATCTGGATCAACACCTTCGTCTACCACAATCTCAGGAATAGAAATCCAGTCTTCAGGTAGAATAAACTCACCTTCTTCAAGATCATAATCAATCTCGACTTCAGCGTCATCTCCAAAATCACTTTCATAATCAGTCAGATTTATTTTCTCCAATTCTACAAAGAGATAAACAAAAGTGATTTAAATAATAATTTAAATTCTATTATTGATAACTTATTAATCTTAAAATTTCTTTATCATTTCAATCATGAAAATATCAAACAATTATTACATAATCTTAATCTTTTACAGATTACAAAAATCTATCTAAGATTATAATTAATATATCTTTGTATACTATAATTGTTTTGCAAATAATTTCTAAGTATAATTCCAACAATATAAATTCTTTAGTTAATTTCTCAAAAATCAACCCTAAGAATTTTTTTTATCTTTTCAAACATATAATAATACAATATATAAAACTTTCATTGAATAAATACACATTATATTACAATCAATCCAAGTTTTACATATCTTATTATCTAAACATCTTATACAGATCGCTCACTAGTCGTAGAAGGACCAGTCGGCTCTCTATCTGTGTGTGTATCTGGATCATGTTCTGTATCATCATGCCTTGCTGTCCTCAGCTCATCACCTCTACAAGTCTCATCAAATATAACAATCTCCCCCAGAGACGGCTTGTTCTTTCTAATGTCAGCTACCAAGCGATCTAGCCTATCAATCCGCCTCTGCTTATCAGCAACATCAGCAGACAACGTCAAGTTGTTCTGAAGCAGTAGATTGTAAGCTTCACCCTGGGTGCCTAGCTATTGAGCAAGCGACGGAACCTGTGAAGTCAAAAGTGAAGCGGTTTCTTCCAAAATTCTAACCCTGGACTCCAAAGTATGAGTCACAGGTGGAGTAGTAGTAGAAGGTAGAGAAGAAGTAAGAATAGGCGGTGTGAGATGTTGAGCGACTGTAGAAGCAATGCCAGAAAGTCATCTAGTTACCGCTCTGCTGGACTTTGTTGTCCCATATTGTCCAGGACGAACAATAGCAGTAATCATCTCAGCCTATGCAAATGTATAGAATTAATTAATAAATGTTATAGTCTCTGTTATCACAATCTTTAAGTAATTATAACAAATAACCAACTAAACTCGTATCTTTTACCTCAGTAGGTACGGATACCTGTTCCATTGTTGTTGTTGTTGTGGCTTCAACACTAGGTGTAGCCTGAGGAACTGTCACAGAAAAATCTATCTCAGTTTTACAACTCCAACATAACCTGAAACGTTTACTAATTGTAAGATTAGAAAACTAACCATCACCAATAGTCAAATTAGGCGTGAAAGCCCTCAAACATTTCCGTCGTTGAGTTCGAAGAATCTGTTCATCCTCTGAATCAGTAGGCTCATCAATCAGATTGAAATCCGGATCGACCTCCTTGGCTTTGCGCTTTTCTTTAAGTGCCGGATCAACAATAACAAGTTTTGATCCTCGCTTGAACATACCAGGTAGCAATTTAAAAGGATCAGATGTACTATCATCATCATCAAAATCAGAAGCAGTACCACCATCCTAACCACCAGAGGGTCCAACCTCCGTACCCTGAGTATGAATTATATTAAACATTTATGATTAGCATTAAGCCCAATCATACGAGTTCTATATAAGTAAAATCATAATACCTGAGTAGATACACCTGCAGGTCTAGAATTCCCTGGTCTATCGACCCTTGGGTGTACATCCTCCGGTTCCTGTTTATAATGATAATCAGACTTTATGATTAGCATAAAGCTCGATCATCTAAGTCTCAATATCATATAAAAATATACAAAGTATAGAAAATTTAAGATAAGTACCTCTGTAGGAGCAACATATTGCTCGATTGCCTGTAAAACTAGATTAGTGACATCATCATGGTGACCCAACACCTCTTGAACCACTTGTGCAGCAATCTCAGGCACAACGTGTTGTCCTTGTTGCCTTGCCTATATTAGTACATCTTCCAAAAGCTCATGTGGTGCCGCCGGTGGAACCACATTAGCAACAGGCTCAGCAGGTGGACCAGCACCAGCAACATCCTCCTCCCAACCATTGTTAGGTGGAGCAACCTAGAGGGGATCGATCAAAAATTCAAAAAAGATTTCTCGTCTGCGGTCTCAAGTGCGCTGGACGACGAGAATCGACATTAAATGCCGCATTGTATCCACGAAGCCCGATTGTATCAACAGAAGCTGTGGGTTGATATGCTGGAAGATCATGTAGAAAATGATGAATAACCAGCATGCAGAACCGTGGATATTACATAAAGGTCGACTTGACCTGTCCAGTAATCTGTCCTCGTAAGGACTCAAAAATATAAGATGAAAAACTGTATGGTTTGTTATAAACCAGGGACAGTACACCAGACATCAATGTCAACGGAAACTCGTCAAAACCACCCTTCTTGGGTGCAAAAACTGTAATCAAAACATGCAATAAGAAATGCCATTGCCCAAAAATAAGGGTCTTCAGAAACTGGCATCCTCGTGTAGGGTCTACGTACCCCATCCTGTCCAGAGCTCCCTCAATAAAATCCGCAGGAAACTCTGTTGGACCGTCCTCCTGCTCTTCTGCACCAAGATGTAATATCTCACGCAGATCAGCAGCAGTGAAAATAATAGGACGTCCATCCACAGTTGTACGGATAACCGGTGGGTCAACAGAAGCATCATAGACGATGTCCGTCCAAAAATTCTGAAGAATAGCCAAGGAAAGCGGTGGAGAAGCGGTAATAGCATGTCGAATACGTGACCGTGCCAAAAACGTAAGTATATCCACAACTCTCGACGCTCCCTTCTTCGTAATATCTAAATCTACAAGTACATTGTGTGTACTCGCAAATTGTCTACCTGCCATATCTATAAAACATACACAAATGACAAATAATTAGTATATGAATATTATATTCAAGTTAACTTAATTGACCTATGGACTACATACGTCTCAATTATCAATTATATTCAATAAATATAACAGTGATACAGAACTTGTTATTTAGAAATCTCAATTTGCATGAATTCGTTAACTTGTTAATTTTATTAAAATTCTCAAGTTAAACATAGTAAGTTATTTTAGAAAATTTGACCGCCGATATAACATCGGGACACGCCGCTCGACTACTTCTAAAAATATGTAAATTATTTAAATATATTTTGAACGTATTTACTTATATAATCTTAAGTCTAATATGAAATAAATTTAAATAATGGATAACTTATCAACCCAATGTTGTAAGTCTAAAAACGTGTATTAAATAACTTGTAAAGGTTGTCTCAAGACTATACGATAAACATTTTTTATTTTAATATATATTTTTTTGTAAAAAAATTCAATTCGCAAACTGTGAAGCTCGCAACTCAGGTCGTAGGTTGCTGAGTTCGCAGCTCAGTTCGCAAAACATCTCTGTATTTTATTATTAATAATTAATTAAGATTTTGTTTAAATATCTACCTATATGGACTTTTTTTTTTCCTTTTTTGAAGTTTTATTACGGTACTTACCAATTTTTTGGACGATTTTTTCCTTTTTTTAGGGACTAATATATTTATATTTATATATTTAATAATTAATAAATCTAATAACTGATATAATTATGGGGGAGGAAAGTGTAATTATAATAATTTAATATAAGCCGTTAGATCTCAAGGGAGGAACCCATCGAAGGGTCAAGATTCCTCCATGTTATTCTGTTTTATATATATATATATATATATATATATATATATACCAAATACCAAATTGAACAGGATCAATTTTGATATAAGATAGAATATTATAAATTGATAAAATTTATTTGATTATTAAAACTTTGTTTTGTTACAAATTTAAATAGCAAGTTTGCAAGCATAATTAAACATAAAATGATAAAGAATAGAATTAAATACCTGAGATTTTATTATCACAGATGTTTTGACAATTACAAGGTAGAATTTCTTGACAATCTTTACAAATATAAGGAGAAATTAAAATTTGAAAATCTAAAGTTTTTGAACATAAAGTGGTTGATAGTATGGCTTTGGAAGGGTTTTTGGTTGTGACACCCGACCAATTAGGGCTTGTGTTAGTGCCTAATCATTGTACTTATTCATGTAATTAGTTATATTTAGGGCTAATTACGTGTATCACTATGTGTATTGATATATGTTTATATATATACACACTTATGCGATTTGTTTAAATCGTACATTTCACTATCGGATGAATTCCGACACATTATAATTGCGGACATTGGTGAACAAAATGTTAAATAATGTGAAATTATTTAATAAACTCAAAAATCTCTAAATATCATGTTAATAATATTTAACGTGTAAAACGTAACGTATAAAGTATCATAAACGCAACGAAAATGCGCGGAACGCGCCCGACAACCAAATGAAAGCCAAAATATATTTTATAAGTTTAAAATATATCTTTTCGAGTATAACTTTCATTTAAAATATCATATTTTAAACCGATAACAAAAACGTGCAAAAACGCGATTTAACCTTCGTAAAACGAACGCGCAAATCGAGGCCGATAATTTAACGAAACATTTTTATAAATGTTTTCAAGTAGTAACATTAAATACTTCAAATAAAAATATTGAAACTTAAATCGTTACTTAAAAACGCGTATTTAACATTTAACACCAAACCGAACGAGAAAACGAACACCGCACGAAGCACAAATCGGATAAACAAGTAAAATGACCAAAATACCCTTCGTGGGGCCCCTTTGGCCGGCCCCCTCCCTCCCTTTTTCTGCTGCCCATTCCACTCCCCATTCAAATTACATGCAAGATTAAACCCTTTACACTCCACCTCTCAATTTCATTTTCACACTCCATCTCCCTTTCACTCTATCACTTTCTCTCTATTCTCTCTCTCTCAAAATCTCCAGATTTTTAACACCACAACAAACCACCACCATCACCAAGAACAACCACCATCATCCACTAACAACCACCACCATTTGCTAGGGTTTTTCAAGTTCAAGAACATCATCACTTGTTCTTCATCTTTTCTTTGTAAGGATTCTCAATAACTTTCACTTATTTTACTTTAATACTACTGATTTCAATGTCTAGTTGCTCATCTAACATGCTTATGTCCAAATATAAGATCAAAAATCATTTTTATACAACATATGTTAACATGCATAAATCTGCCCAGAAAAGTCAGACTCAAAGAAAAATTCGTATAAAATCGTATACTAAGAGTTAGATGATGCATTTTTTTTTAAAATTTGCGTATTGAAAAGAGCTACAACTTTCATGTTTTACACTTTTTCCAGATCTGTACGTATTTTTTCGTATAATCCAATATTTGAGCCTGGTCTGAGATTTGTCGGAAACCGAGTTCGGTTCTTACTCAGAATTTTCTACCTATCTACATGGACTCTATAATTACCGGAAAAATCAGGTTAATAACTAGACATATAGTAGAACAACTGGTAAAAATTGTGGACTCTAATTCGAACCATAACTAGTTAAGAAAAATTGGCGAAGTGAACCGACAAAATCGAAAATCCTCTTTGTGGACTGATTTTGCAATATTTTTTAAAACCGACACCTCGGAATGACTCCGACACGAACCAAAAATTTCTGGAGACTCTATGAACTAATCTAAGGCTTCCCTAAAAATTTCGGGCCAAACCGAGCCCGTTTGACCATGTTACCAAAGCAAAAACACAACTGTTGACTTTGCGAGTTGACTTTGACTTGCGAACTGAAGTCTTGCGAGTTGAGTTAGACCTGCGAACTGAAGTCTTGCGAGTTGAGTTAGACCTGCGAACTGAAGTCTTGCGAGTTGACTTAGACTTGCGAACTGAAGTCTTGCGAGTTGAGTTTGACCTGCGAACTGAAGTCTTGCGAGTTGAGTTAGAACTTGCGAACTGAAGTCTTGCGAGTTGAGTTAGACCTGCGAACTGAAGTCTTGCGAGTTGAGTTAGACCTGCGAACTGAAGTCTTGCGAGTTGACTTAGACTTGCGAACTGAAGTCTTGCGAGTTGAGTTTGACCTGCGAACTGAAGTCTTGCGAGTTGAGTTAGACTTGCGAACTGAAGTCTTGCGAGTTGACTTTGACCTGCGAACTGAAGACTTGCGAGTTGAGTTTGACTTGCGAACTGAAGACTTGCGAGTTGACATTGACTTATGAGTTGACTTTGCAAGTTGACTTTTTGACTTTGCGAGTTGACTTTTCAAGATTGACTTTTTGACCTTGAGAGTTGACTTTTTGACCCTTAGTTAATTTTCAGAAAATCACATTTTAGACTCTGAATTACGGGCCTTAACACCTTCGGACATATATATACATATATAAAAGCAATAAACACCTACAAAGATCAAACCTTTATGACATAGAATCATACATGAAACTCATATGCTTCGAGAAATATACAATACTATGAACATAATAATAATACTTTGAATTATTATTACATAACCACACCAACGGGCCGTACATGCTTTCAAAACTCAAACAAAACAATCAAACATTTGGACATAACTAATTTATGGACAACTAACATAGATGGTCTGTTGAGACATCTACTCACTCATATGACCTTGCACGTTTTGAACGCCCGGCAGGTTACAGTCTGCGGACACTCATTTGGTACAACATCATACTTGCTTGCTTTGCAAATACTCTAAGACTCAGGTGAGTCTCATAGCCCCTCATTTTACTATTTTTAACCCAGGGGTGGGAATACATGCTCAGTTTTCATTTACATTTGAACGCAAGTACAAAACACGATATATTGACTGCATGAGTTTGCTCTACTAATCATGAAGTCCTCTATTACATAGTTTGTTAATATGGATTTAGCGTGAATGTTAGTGTATGGTACCATATGGGATTGACAATCCCCGTCCGGGGTAGTCGCGCTACCACGACTGCGGTCGAACGGATGCATTATCATTTGTTTATACGAGTGTAGATTAGGCACTCGCAGGGAGGCACGCACGATCGGGCACTTAATTGTGATTCCTGACACCTCAGTTAAGCTCGAACTATGGGCTCATGGCAGTAATATACACATTTTTATGATTGATTTCATACATAACTATATCTTGCGGTTCATACATTATTTTTACTATCAAACCTGTGAGCTCACCAGCTTTTAGCTGACCCTTTTAGCATGTATTCTCAGGTACTCAGCAGCTGTAGGCTTGCACTCAGGAATTAGCTTAGCTCGAGTCAGCATGCAAACATCGGAGATTTTATTGCATTAATATATTTTGTATAAGTATTTATGCTAGGAAATCTCTCCTATTCAGAACACGAGCTAATGTATTTGGTACAACTAATGTAAACTTTTATGGAATTAATGTATTTTGTTAAAACGACGCATATAGAGTCGTTCATTATATATCTTTGTGCTTGATTACCTTGATTAGTCGCACCCAAAGTATGCTTCCGCTAATCACGAATTTGGGGGTGCGACATTGGTTTTCATACATCGAAGGTTTTTGTTGAAGTAAGTTTTTTAGATGTGTTTTTTTTTTTTTTAAGGAGAAATTAAAATTTGAAAATCTAAAGTTTTTGAACATAAAGTGGTTGATAGTATGGCTTTGGAAGGGTTTTTGGTTTTCATACATCGAAGGTTTTTGTTGAAGTAAGTTTTTTAGATGTGTTTTTTTTTCCCCAGTGTCTTCTTCATCCTTCTTTTTATAATCTTCAAACTTCTTTTGAATAATTATCACAATAATGGATGTCCGATATCTTCAATTCTTCTTTTGAAAAAATGATGACTAGTTGCTTTGTCCATTTGTAGAATTATTTCATCTTCTAAATAATAGTGATTGGTTGCCTTGTCCTCTTGTAAAATTATTGCTCCCTATATTGGCTTTTGTAGAAACTTTCCACTAGTAGAGATTTTGTCCATTAGTAGAAAGATATTCCATCAAATTGCTTGAGTGATCTTCTTTGTCGGCCATAATTTGATAATAGAAAGTAGAGTTTTGATAATTTTCTTTTGATAATTTCTTACAAAAGACATTTTTACATTTTATATGGAGTAAAAATGTTACAACACTTATTACATTATTAGAGGCTTAAAATAACATCATTATATGGATCTTGAGCATCTTGATACTGATCTTGATCATTGTTTGAACTGCCTGAAGTAGAATTTTTTATTTCATTGATAATTTTCTGAATTTCTTCTGGAGAAGAACTTGCTGCTTGAATTCTTGAAATGATATCTGAACTTTCTCCTTTGATAGTTCTTTGAATAGGGGTTTGGTAACATAATTTATAATATTCATCCACAGCTTGAGTACCAGCCTTTTCACTAGGAAACTTATTCCACCACTTAACACGATAATGTCTATGTACTGCTGGAGGTGATAATGGAGTAGTCTGAGCTTCTTGATAAAAATATGTCCATGACATAATCCAAGGTAGTCTTAGAACACACATAAATTGAAGGGTGTATTCAAATAATGGTGTTCCATCTTTCTCAAAATATTTTTTAAATTTGTTGAATACTTCCAAAACAAATAGAGGAAATGCTTCTGGACAAATTCCCATGTATTGAAACCATTTGACAAACCATAAAGGATAGTTGTTTGAAAAATCTTTGTCAAAGTAAATAAACCATGAATGATTATAGTTCCGTAATAAGAATGTCTTGTACCATGCTTCTTGATAATCATAATAATTAAAATATGGGAGAGCGGGAAAACAACAAGGGTTTTCTTAATATATGGTCTTGATCCCCATTCTTCTGGAGTTAAAATCCTTCTAATCCTTACTTTGCTAAAATCAATTTTTGAGGGATCTCTCGGGTTCATATTATGCTCTACAATAATTGATTCTGAATCAATAAGAATAGCTTGATAATATTCTCTAGTCTTGTACTCATCATTGAAGAAATGGCAATCTCTAGGAAATAGATAGTTGATCAAACTTAGAAAACTCTCATTTACCTTTTCAACCTCACATGGTTCAAGAATTTTGATTATATGGGAATAAGGGTTTTTAATATATGGAATGGGTTCAGAATTTGATTTGGAAGATTTGGAAGTGGAAATTTTGTTTATTGAATTTTGAGTAGAAGTTGGAGTAGGTGAAAATATACTAGAATACATTGGTGTAAAAGGTGGTCTTGGTCTCGGAGTCATAGGAGCAAACCTAATTGGTGCTGGTAATGCTGGAAAATTTTGCTTGGTAGGGGTTGAGGGACTCGAAGAACTTTCTTTTGATAATGTTTTCTTTGACAAAATAAGCTTTTGAGAAGAATTTTGATTCATGTTCCCTGTAAAAATTCTCTTGATAAGAAATCTGGTAAAGAATTATTTTCTCCCTTAATAAATTCAATTTGAAAATCAAAATTGCTTAATAATGCTTGCCATCTTGCAAAAATCTGTTTAGAAATTAAATTTTTAATATCCTTTTCTAAAATATATTTTGCAGATAAACAATCAATTCTTAAAATAAATTTTTTCATATATAAATCATCTTCAAATTTTTTAATATTTAAAACTATACTTAAAATCTCTTTTTTAATAGTAGAATAGTTTTTCTGAGTTTCATTCCATGATCCTGAATAAAATCTGACTAATTCTTCACTATTATTATTAGGTAATTTTTGTTTTAATATACCTCCATAACCTAAATTACTTGCATCCGTTTCGACTATAGATTAGCCTCAGGGTGAGGAATATTTAAGCAAGGTAAATATTTTATTTTTTCTTTTATATGTCTTACTATATTAGAATGTTCTTCTGTCCATGGTTTAGGATTTTTCTTTAACCTATCATATAACGGTTTACAAATAATTCCTAAATCTTTAAAGAAATCGTGTATATAATTTAAACATCCTAAAAATCTTTGTAATTGATTTTTATCTTTTATTTCATCAGGGAATTTAGTTGAATATTCTAAACTTCTATCTATTGGTTTTATAGTTCCTTGAATTATATTATGTCCTAAAAATCTTATTTCTGTTTGAAATAGAGATATTTTAGTTGGTGAAACTGCTAATCCCTTTTTATATATAATGTCATAGAATGCATTTAAATGTTTAAAATGTTGATCTATATTCTTTGAAAATATCAAAACATCGTCAATATAAACTATTGCAAAATTTCCTAAAGGTAGAATTATATCATTCATTATATTTTGGAATTCAGATGGAGCATTTTTTAATCCAAAAGGCATTACGTTCCATTCATAATGCCCAAAGGGAACATTAAAACCTGTTTTATATTTGTCTTCTTCTTTTATTTGAATTTGCCAAAATCCAGATTTCATATCGAATTTAGAAAATATTTTTGAATCATAAAGCTTTTTTAATAAATCTCTTTTGTTTGGTATAGGATATCTAATCCATTCTAGAACTTTATTTAAAGGTTTATAATTTATAACTAATCTTGGTGCTCCCCTTTCTATTTCAGCATTATTTACAACATAGAAAGCTGAGCAGGACCATGGGGATTTTGATGGTCGTATAAGCTTTTTATCTAATAAGTCTTGTATTTCTTTTTTACAATGTTGTTCTAATTCTATAGACATATGTATGGATTTTGATTTAGTAGGTATATTTTTCTCACTAAAATCCTTAGTATAGGGTAATCCTACTATATGTTGTTTTCTTTTCCAAAAAGCATTAGGTATAGTTGAACATACATTATTTTAAAATTTTTCTTCTAGTATTTTTATTCTAGTTTGTATATTCTTGTCTTTTAGTTGATTGCATACTCTTTTGTCATTTATTTCATTTACTAGATATTTTACTTGTTTCTTTTTATTTTCTAATATATTTATTTCCTTGGTTACAATTGGGTGAATAAATTCAAAAAATATGTCTTTATTTAAGACTTTAGTAGTTAATCCTTTTTCATCTGCATTGAAAGGGTATAATTGTAATATAAATGGTTGTCCTAATATTAGTTGAGAAGTTAAATTCTTTACAAGAATTAATTGAGTATTATAACAATAATTGTCTTTACATATATGAACATTAGATAATTTATAATTTATTTTTAATCTAGATCCACTTGCAGAGGATAACTTTTCTGTGGATTTTTCATAATATTGAGTTGGAATTAAACCTTCCTGAATACAATTTAAATCTGCTCCTGAATCTAATAAAGCTGTTAATGATAGCTTAAAGTTTTTATTAATAACTATTGTTAATTTCGTATACCACCTTTGATAATTTACTTTTCTTATTATATTTACTACTTTAGGTTCATCTTCTGACTTTTCCTCATATAATGATTTCTCATTATCCTCTAATTTTTCTAGTCTTTGTTTTAGTATTTTTATTTCTAATTTTACGTTATTAAGTTCTTCTTGTAATTCTGGAATTGTTATGGGATTTATATTTCTATTAAATCTTTTACAGATTTCATTAAAATTATATTCTTGTTTGTAATTTATATGTTCTTCTTCTTTATTATTTAATTTTTCTTCTAATTTCTGAAAATAGATTTTTTTTATATCTTTATCTTCTATTTTATTTATTAAATCTATTAATTGTTCTATTGCACCATCTTTAGTTATAACATTAATTGATTTATAATCACAATTACAATTTCCTATACATTCACATACTTCATATTCACTACTAGAGGTATTTTCTTCTAGAACATTAATATCATTTTCACTATAATCTGAAATACTTGACTCGCTTGAATTATCTTTTATAATTAATTTACTAATTTGTTTTTTGAGTTCATCTGATATATTCAATTCATTTATTTTCCTTTTAACATAACAATCCTTCGCCATATGTCCATTTCTTCCACATTTGTAACATATTATAATATCTTTTTGTTTATGTTGATTAAAGTTTTTATAAGGAATATTTCTTTTTCTCCTAAACTTATTTTTCTTATAATCATTTTCTTTCTCATATTCTTGATCTTTTTTATAATGCTTTTTATATTTTATATATCTATTTTTATGTCTATATTTAATTTTCTTGGAACTAGAAGGAGGTAATTTTAGAGATTCATATCCATATTGTTGACAAAAATCTCCTAATTCTTGTCTAGAATTAACACCTTCTTTCTTAATTTTAGCTTTTAGTTTTAGATCTGAACATATAGCTAAACCTTCTTGGTTTACATAATTTATAATTTCACCATACGTTAATTCTTTATAAGGTATATTATTAATATAATCATGACTTAATTTATTTCTAATCCTTTCAGCAAATAATTTAGGTAAACCTGCTATAAATCTTTCTTTCCAATATGCTTCTTTACAGTCTGGCCTGGTCATTACTTTTGCTAAAAATACATCTTTATACCATCTAAAATCTTGTAATTTTCTACATGTTAAATTCAATAGTATAGATGAATTTCTTTCTTGATAAGCAGTTGGATTTCCTACATAATTTTTTAATATAGCATATATTAAAGTATTTAACATATCATCTATTTCTGTTTGACTAATTTGACCATTTTCATTTTTAATTGTAGTCTTTTTTGCACTAAATATAGAATTTTTTTCTTCTTGGGTTACATAACTATCCCACCAGCCTTTTAAAATTCCAGTGAATCTTGATATAATCATTTGTGTTACTTGTAATTCAGTATTATTATGTGATTTATATGCAGTAGCCGCCATGGTCATTTCTTGTAACAAATTTAAAATTTGATATTCCGTTTGGCCGTCTATATTCCATTCATATATAGAAGTTCCATCATATTTGGCTTGTACTATAGTATGACGTTCTTCATATTGTAAATCTGGAGGCGTTGGTCTATAATAATAGTTTCTTGTATCTGGCCTTGGAGTATAAGTTTTATCTGAAGTATAAGAGTTATGTTTAATTTTACTTATTTCATTATTATCAAATTGATTTTCTATATTAGGGATATCATCTTCTGAAAATTCTTCTTCGTTTATTACATTAATTTTATTACCTGATATATGTAATTGAGATAATTTATTTTCAATTTCTTTTAATATATTATTCTGTCTTCCTAAATTTATTGGAGTATCTATTTGATATGGTATAAATAAAGGACTTTCTTCTATAACTAATTTATTATTAGATTTAGAAGTACTAGGTTTATTATCTTCATTCTTTTCAATTCTGTCTAATTGTTGTCCTATAGTATTTAATATTTCATTTGTATAATTATTTTGGTATGCTATTTGTTTTAGAGTTTTATTAGAATCTTGTTCCTTTTTTATTTCTACTAAAGGCACACCTATATATTCTTTATTACTCTGCTTTATAATTATATCTTCATAAGGCGGATGAATTCCTATAGACTCTTCTTGTGTTTTAAGATTAATATATGTCTTGTTTATTTTAGTTATTATTTCGGCCTTTTCTAGAAAGGGAAAATCTATTTTTTCTTTTACACAATATATATGTAACCATGAAAAGAATGGCATAACTTCATTGTTTTCAAATATATACATATGCCAATTTAATTGATTTATATATCTTTGATTTTTATCAAACTTATAATTATACCAATTTAATTTTTCTTTATTATAATCATTATTTATTTCATTTTCTAAATAATTTAATTCTTTTATAGTTATAGTTGTTTTTATTTTTGGCATTTTAACAAATGACTAATTTAGCTCTTTCTTCTGCAGCTAATTCAAAGTTTATATTTATTTTAGTTTTTATATAATTATAATACCATTGTAGACTTTCTTTAATCAAATTATGAGTTTTTTCTAATTGTATTAGTAAATTTTCTCTCTCTTTATATAATCTATTGAGATATAAAGTTATACTATAATTCATATATAACCATCCATTTACTTGTATTTTTGTATCACTCATAATTGCTCATCTCTGTAACAATCTACTTCAGATCTAGTTGGTTTGTATATATCACTAAAATCATCACTTTTATTATCATCTTCGTATAATGGTTTAGGAAAGAAGAAAAAAACACATCTAAAAAACTTACTTCAACAAAAACCTTTGATGTATGAAAACCAAAAACCCTTCCAAAGCCATACTATCAACCACTTTATGTTCAAAAACTTTAGATTTTCAAATTTTAATTTCTCCTTATATTTGTAAAGATTGTCAAGAAATTCTACCTTGTAATTGTCAAAACATCTGTGATAATAAAATCTCAGGTATTTAATTCTATTCTTTATCATTTTATGTTTAATTATGCTTGCAAACTTGCTATTTTAAATTTGTAACAAAACAAAGTTTTAATAATCAAATAAATTTTATCAATTTATAATATTTTATCTTATATCAAAATTATATATATATATATATATATATATATATATATATATATATAAGATTAGTATGGAGTTATTGAACATGTTAATTGATAATCTCTTTTTCTTATATCCGAGTCCTCTAGAATTGTTGATTGATTATAATCTCCTTTTTCTTATATAATCATTTTAAAGATAAAAGGAAGGCAATCAAAATAGTGGGATAGAATTACTTTATCTCTGATGACATTTAGTGTCTGTAAGCCGAACATACCTTCGGATTATAAGCTCTTCTGTTATTTAGGGTATATAATCCTTGAAGTTTCAAAATTTTGATGGTTTAATCCCTAAAGTTTATTTATTATAATGATTTTACCTTTTTAAGTTTTTCTAGTTTAATCATCCAACTTTCAAAAATTTAATGGTTTAAGCCTTTAAGTCAATGCAAACTTTGAGGATTAAATCAATAGAAAAAAACATGTGTGGTTAAAACGGATAAAAGTGAAACTTTGAGGATTAAAACTTTATTAACCCAAAATGCAAATATTTTTTTTGGGGCGTTTATAATTTTCATTATCTCACAGATCCCATTTCTCTCACAAATAGGGCACATTTCAGATTCCATTCCAGCAGCCCACATGAGGTATTATCTTAAATACAATTCCAGATTATGTTTTACTAAAGTTTATACATTCATTCAAGTTGTTGTCTAATTTCCATGCTTCTCATAATAATGTTAATTGTTAAGTTATCTAATGCTTCGTATATGAGACCTGATGAATTTGTGACTCTGTTTAATTAGTTGAGTTATTGTGTCCATTTGTCAATGCTTGTGATAAGATGCTTATTTGAGGCGTTAAATCCTCATGGCCAGTGGTTGCTAAATGTTCACACTAGATGAGGAAAACCACAGGAAGTTGTTGTAGGAAAGCACTTATACTGTAATGCTTTTTGTGATTTGTTTGTTTGTTTTTTTTGCTAGAATATACCTAGTGTGTTAATGGTGTTGTACCAATCACAATAATGCTTGATCAAAGGAAAAAAAAAAAAACAGGTTTGTATAAGTCTTATAAGAGTTTAATATCAAACTAGAAGTTGCAATTTTATAGAGCTCATCTCAAGCAGCTTGGGATCTCACTCGCGTGTATAGATTGATTTCTTTGGTGACTAACTTTGTTGGTAATACTTTTAATGGTCACTGTATATAAAGAGAAACACATAAATCGGGTTGATAGTTGCATAAAAGGTCACTGTATATGCAAGTCTGTATCTAATATTATTGAGAGTGTAATCAAGTCTTTTTTTAGGAACAACAGACACAATACCATTAGAAAACTAAAACAAGTCTTATATTATTGAGAGTGTAATCTGTTTTTGTTGTTTGCTCATAGGTCAGTCTTTTTTTTTTATGTGTATATGTTGTTTGCAATGTGTTTCGTATGTGCTAATGTGTCGATGTACGGGTGTTTGAGATTGCTTGTTTGATTGCTTATGTGCTTCATCTTTTATGGTTAAAATGTCGCTAAACATCATCTGCAATTTTGTTTTTCAGCACATATGAACTTTTAAGCTTATATTGTCCTTGTTACGATTTGGTTGAACTGTTTTTGTTGCAACAAATTGTTAATTTGGGACTAAATGTTGAGAACCATTAAACTTCCAAGATGTTCAATATAGCCCAATGCTCGAGTTAATACATTTCGAGTTTCAATTTGTAACATTCCCAATATTCAATTCCTATTTAAGCATGGTTGTTCTGTTAAAATGTGATACAGTTATTTGATTATTTGTCATTGACCATTACAATTGTTTATTGGATAAGCGGGAAACATTAGTATACGGAACAACCATGCTTAACAAAATTGAATATTAACTCCCATCTTCTTGTTTATACATTTCGAGACTGCTCATGAGCTGTTGTAGTTCTTTTATTAAAGACCCTCAAATTTGTACAATTGCACAGGCTACCAGAGATGAAAAACATGTTGAAGCCGTTCTCACGGTTATTTAGCTCCTCTGCCAATTATGGGGAGTATAACGTTCAAAGACTCTTCTACAATGAGTACCCCGTGAGTTGATTTATTAATAAAGTCTTCTTTTTTTAAGTGATAGCTTTGTTCTTGTTCTAAACAGTTATGGAATTTTTTGCAGGCGGTAAGACTGCTGATTGGGATTGATTTCGAGGATGACGAGGCACCGTTGTTGCCATTACCTGACCATCTGGAGAACTTTATCCGTATAGGGGCGGTAATTACTTTTAACAGACTCGGGCCGTATACGTCAACCCAAAATTTTGAAATTTGGCTTAAATCTATATATATCTGTAAAATTATTTATTTAGCTTAAATCTAGTTATCAACAGAAGCTCACTCACTCAATAATAAAAGATTGTTTCTCCAATCATATATGGGTAAGTTGATCTTTGTTTATGAATCTGTCATACTCCACTCATTTATTTATTCTGACAGGTTGAAAATAACTTGCCTCACACCTCAGGATTGATGAACACCCCAGAAAAGCCTATTCTGTGGATCAGCACCCCCGATGGACTATTTCCGATGAACAGCTCTGAGGTAATTGAGTAGTTACTTGTCAAAATGGGTGGGATTGGTCAGGTCAGACGGGTCAAGTTTTGGTCATATTCTTACTATCGTTTATTACAGATTGTCTCCAGACACATATGGGTCAGTTGATCTTTGTTTATGAATCTGTCCTACTCCACTCACTTATTTTTTGTGACAGGTTAAAAATAACATGTCTCACACCTCAGGATTGATGAACACCCCAGAAAAGCCCCCCTATGAACCACTTGGGATGAACTGCTCTGAGGTAAATGAGTTGTTACTGGCAAAATGGGTGGGTTTGGTCGGGTCAAACGGGTCAACTTTTGGTCATATTCTTACTATCCTTTATTACATATTGTTTCTCCAGTCATATATGGGTAAGTTGATCTTGTGATGCCCCACCATCCATTCGATATTGATTATGGTACGGAGGCTGATGAGGTATAAATCATTTGTCATCTAAATTTTGTATTTATGTATAGTTGTTTGTCCATTTTATACTTGTAACATGGTTGGGTCTTTTGTTTCAGTTTGTTGATTGTTTGTAGTGGACGGATAAGAGGTGCGAGGAGTCTAATTTGACGTAAAAAGTCATGTTTTACGCACATCTTTTACCTCATATTTAGCACTTAATTAACAAAATCATGCCAATAAAGTTTACATTTACCACATTTTATTAAAAAGGTCAAAACTTTATAAGTATTTCAAAAACAACGGTAAATGGACGAAAAACACACTTAAATAGGCATAATTCATTCGACATGCTATTTTATCGTAAAACTCCGATCTGGGACTTAATAAGTATCTTAAAATGTAGGTCTGGAGATTACGAACGCGTGGATATAAAGAACGTCAGAAACGGATCGAGAACGAAGAAATTAGAGCCAAACGAGTACGATCCAGCACACAAGACTTACGATCCAGCACACAAGACCACGGACCAGGGTTCACCACCCCTCCAGGGGCCATATACCACCCTCTAGGGGCCGTATACGCCCTTATAGGGGTGGTATACCCCCTTCTAGGGGTGGTATACCCCCTCTTTGGTGCTGGATACGCCCTATTTGTTACTGAATACGCCCTATTTGCTACCGAATACGCCCTATTTGGTGTCGAATACGCCCCTTTAGGTGTCGAATTTTATAGCTCGAGGGTGTATTTCAGCGTAAATAACGGGTGAGGGATGCTGTATGTAAATTTAGTTCTTGAAGCCTATAAATAGAGGTTTAACCTCCTCATTTCCATATCAATCAACTCACTCAACAATTCACTCTCACTTTTACACACTCTTGTAATTTTCTTTCTTAGTTAATTAGTTTCTCTCTCTAACTTCTCTCTCTAGAGGGTTAGAGAGTAGTTAGTGGGTAGCTAGTAGATTAGAGTAGAGAGTAGCTTTTGTAATCAAGGAGTATTGGTGTTCAAACTTTTATTCAAGGATTGCAAGTTCTATTCTCTTGTTACGCTGCTCTATTATCCGGTGATATCTATTCCCTCATATTATTATTATGTATGATTTATCCATGCGTAATATTATGGTATGTGCTTTACTTATTGCCATGTTTATTGAGTAGTGTAATATTGTGATTGTTGAAATGTAGATATTTAGGAGTAGGGATGATGTTAAATTAATCTTTAATTAAATATGTGATTGGAAGTTGTTATGTTATGTATCGGGTTAAACTTTTTAAGCGGTAGATCTAAACCATCCATTCCACCCTTTCCAAGCTTTCACGTGACTATTACTTTAGTATTAGGATCTGATCAACCCTAGTGACGGTAGATAGTTATCTGTGTTTTTGTATGAAGCTGTGGACATGCTGTAAAATGGCCCAGTACTTAGTATAACGCTGGAAACACCGCTGGTGGAGTACAAATGCGTGGAAGCTACGAACAAGTCGTAAGCATATGACACCGTGGATACCTGGAAGTCACCCTTCCTGAACATGGTCTAGGTATATATAAAAGCTGTGGAACTACTGAAAAACGTAGTATACACCGTGAAACGAATCTAGGGATGAACGTTTGATCGCAAAGGAGGGTCTACACCTCGACAGAAGTATTTGTGCTCCTCGATTAAAATCTAAGGGATCTTGAAAAGAAAGCAAACATTCAGTTGTAGTGTAGGATGCTTAAACCCCTTGATCCAACATAACTGACAGTTTAACATACATTAGCAAGCAATAGTACGACCCTTAATAAAATCAATTAGAATTAGGTGTTAAGAAAGGTCAGAAATTAAATATTGGTCTGTTGCCTTATTCATGCGCCCAGGAGTTAACTCCAAGACGGGTCACTAGTCCTCATCAGACAGTGTTGGGGGACTGAGCAGCCTGGTCTAATCAGACTCATGATAACCTAGTATTCAGTGACATGCGACTTAGGTTTTCCACTTAAATCATAGAATACTAGTGTTGACACCAAATCTTTGTTAATTTTATTAAAGGAAAGTCTCCAATCATCGTTTATAATGAACATCATCCCAAAACCTGAATATTGAAACTTCAGCAATCACAATCTCTATCTATCTGCTTACCCTACCCGTAGTTTAGCATTTACTTTTCTGTATCGTAGTTAATTTAGAAAATACCAAAAACAAACCCTACCTGCTCTTTTAAAAACCCATCCTATTAACCTCTATTGTTTAAGGTATTTACTTCATTTCGATTACCTCCGATTTTAAGAACGACACCTGTAACACTCAGTTTTCAGGTCTGGAATTAAATAGTATTTTAATATATTTAAAATGGTTTATTTGAAAATAAACAAGTAAAAGAGCCTCAGGTTTTATTGTGACTAGTAAAAAGTTACTTGTTTTAAATTAATAAAGTTGACAGTAAAATAAAATATTTTGTATCGCGGGTATTTTCAGGTTCCAGACAATAGATTAGAAAGGGTATAATATTAATACAGATAAAAGATGGGGCGGTGGATTAAACCGACTTATTTTCACCAACCTTCATCTTTCAATTAAACCCTCACTCTCAAATTCATGTAATTATCAAGAAATCAAACAGAGTTTGTGTTTAGATTCCTTATAGTTCATCATCATCATCTCTTGTTCATCACTTGGTTCTCCAAATTGTAAGTATTTCATGTTTTATCTTGAGTTTGATTTGATGATAGAAATTATTAGGGTGTATGATTTATGAAAAGAAATTGTTAGATAGGATGTTTGTTACTGATTATATGAAGATTTGGTGTTAGAATTTGTATATGTTCTTCAAGTTTGAGTTTTGAGATAGAGCTTGATAAATTTGTGGTTTTGATAATGATGCATGTATGAGTTTTGGTGTTGGATGATATAGTTTGTTGTTGTTGTATGTTTATACATGTTGGTAAAGGTCATTTACATGTTTAAATCGAGTATTACATCTACATATTGGCGAAATTGATTTTGGTTCGAGCTGAAATTGTTGCAGGTCTGAACCTCTGCTGTAAAGCGTGTGAACGCGATCCAGAACCCTAGTCCGGATCGCGTTGATATGTGTTATTCTATCTTTGAACGTTTTGTTCTTTGAAACGCGATCCTGACCTCTTTACAGGATCGCGTTTCTCAGTGTTAATTGGTTACAGAAGAATTTTGAACTGCAGAACGTGATCCAGCTCAGTTTCTAGGATCGCGTTTGCATGTTTAAATTTGGCAAATATGATAATTTGTGAACTTGTGTATTTGTTATGATTTGAGGTATTATTAATACATCGTACTTATAAGTTGGATAAAATATTATAGTAATTGATATTATTTAGTGAAAGATGTTTATAATTATAGCATAGTTAATTAGTTGGGATGAGTTATTGACTTGTTATCATTGTGTTTTCAGATAAACAGGCGGCAACTCAGTAAGATTAGACCACTGAGTTGAAGATCAGATAATATCGGTGAGTGGTTACTGTAATCCTCGGTACAACTCAGTTGTAACGGGTTCGGTTACAATGGGTAAATCGGGATAGATTTAGTTATGTTCAGTTATAGTTATGGTTTATATTATTTCAGTTGATTAGTTGATTAACTTCAGTTGGATTGATATAATTGTACTAGTTGTTCAGTTGTTGTTTCATAATTGCATACAGACTATGCCTTTATGTGACTAGTTGCTCAGTTGATTGGAGAGAGGTCAATGTTGGTTGGGTCTGGGTACTACTGTGTAGCTGTCTTGGTTATTTTGATACACATAGTTGAGAACTAATCAATTCTGTGAAGGTAGTATTCAGGCTATCGGTAGATCACTGAGAATAGCATACAGTGGTCGTGGTTTCTGGGAATAGCATACAGGAACCGCCGATCCTCTTGTAGTTATGTGTTTATGTTATTAGTTTATTAGTTGTTGTCAACTTGTTATGAATGGGTTGAACCGTCGGTTACGGTTCCATTCACTTAGCAATAAGCTAACCCCTCGTTGTTTGTTTTTTTTGCAGATTTTGGTTAGTTGATGTAGATCGGGTTATGATGATTAGCGGGATGTTTGACTATGCTCGCGCCAATTCTGATATTTTGTTAAGATATGATTTTGGAATGTTTTAATAACACTCGTTTAGATTAATATGGTTTGTAATTATATAATGGTAGAACAGTTTGCTTTGGTAAATGTTTGGTTTAAGTAAATATAATTTAATTATGTTTTGGGACTTGCACTTCTTATAACTAATCATATTATAAAATATGTTGTTGAAAATGTCGGGTGTTACAACACCTGAGTCAGACTTATTGCTTACTACCCTTAACAAGAGCAGTAGATAGTAATAAAACTTAGGTTTCCCAGCATTATAAATTTAAAACCCACTGACCCGCCTCCGACTGGAAGGTCCGCAACGATAGGGAAGCGATTCCTTGACCGACCGTTAGGGCGCGATCACAGTCCTATATTGACAACCTAATTGTTGCAAAGGGTCAACGCCGCCGATACATTGGTAGCAATCTTATTAAATTCGCAATGTTGAAGGAGCACGAAGCTGGGAGACTCCAAATGCACATCAAATGTAATGAAAGCAATGAACCGGTGAGGAACCTACACAAGAAACTAGGTTTTAGTGAGTCGACTTTGGGTCTCAAATATGATGTGGATTCAGAGGATGTGGAGGAAGAGCAGGTTTTGCTCACCAAGGTTTTGTAGTTGGGTTGTGGTTTGATTTAGATATACTTGAGTTTTAGATTGATGTGGGTGTTTACTAGTGTATTTGCTTTGGGTTGTGTTTTGATTTAGTTATACTTGAGTTTTATACTAGTGTTTTGATTTGGGTGTTTACTTCGAGTTTTACATATAATGATGTTTAGCTTCTATGTTATTGTATTTTCTTTTTTGGACTTTGAACTCTTGCCTTTTTTCCTTTTAAGATCATCACCGGAATCGTCATCATTATTGTCACTATCATCTTCTTCCTATCACAAAGAATGATCTTTTGGTCATCCTTCTCTGACTTCTCTTTCGGTCTCCAAATGAATAGTGACCTAAACAAGTAACATATCTGCCATGTTTGAATACTTCTGCTTCTGGTCATTAGTTTTGGATGTTGGTCAAGTTATTAATTATCTTCTAAAATAGTCAGAATTTGCTAGGACACAAACAGCTAACTTTCTGAACACCCCTTTGATGATTCTGTGGAGGATCCAATAAGAAAATTAAAATAGAAAATGAAATTAAGAAAGGCCAAAGGCCATACCTTGAGTTACGAGGAGCCAAGACATCATCTCGTGGATGCATCTTGTTCACAGGACTGATTGTCGTTATGTTTGGGTCCATGACCTCAGTAACTAGCTGACCCGTGCTAATGTCTATAAAATCGATAGGATGCAATGCAGCTCCATTATAGTTTTCACTTATATAGCTCCCAACAACCACAAGGGGCTCTTATGGATCCTGCATATGAGATCATTTTCAGTAAGTTACATTATTTCTATGAAAAACACTGATCAAGATTCTTGATTTGCAAATCAATAGCTAAGTTGGTTATATTATTGAACAACACAGGTTCTACTTATTTAAAGTAGACTATGGGCAACTATTAATTCATTTGACCATTCCCCTTTTAGCTAAACTTATATGATTTGACTTGTTGGAGAATAAATACAGCCCAAACAACTCTTTCATATGTGAAGGGGTCAAAACTGCCACCTCTTATACAGGATGGATATCCTTCTAAGATAAGTATAATAAGAATTATAGTATAGAAAATGAAGAATCACCTTCGGGTCCCACTCTGCTCGAAATGGAGTCAAGTGCCTATTGAAGTCATGGCTATGCACAATTTCTCGGCTTGGGGTATCCAAGTTGCCAAAGATAGAGTCCCACACACGAATTCGACTATCTATTCATGTTGTGACTATTTTGCTTCCACTTAGAGGAGGAACAACTGACCTACACACATACATATACATGAGGTATTGTTAATAAATGTAGGTTCAAAAGTTTCATTTTTCAGTTCAATTTTTAAAATGTGCAATCTTTGTTCACTATTTCTGAAGAATTGTTGACGTGGTAATTATTTAGTCTACTACTAGAGTGGTTTAACTAACGAAAATTGATCCTAAAAAATTATTCAGATCGTTAATAAACGTAACAATTACCGAAAAAGAAAAAAAATACTCGTAAGATTGTAATAATCTTGTTAGGACTAAAGTGGATGCTAGTTCAAATATTGAATAACGTTATTCAAGGATTTACACAATTTTATACTATTTAAAGAGTATATTTTTGTCAATTTCATCTTAGCTAGGAAAAGCAATGAATAAAGTTTTTCAATGTTCAAGTTATCAAGAAAATACGAGGATATAAACTTGATCGTTTTAAAAATATAGAATTAATGAGGTTTAAATCTGTTATGTTCTATAACGGTATCAGAACATCAACTATAATCATACATTGTGATGATTTCTTAAACACTAACTATTAGAAATTATTGATATCATTCAAAATAATCATATAAGATCATTATCATTATCATTCAAAATTTTAAGTAAAACTAATTAACTAATAATAACAATAACAACATAATTTAAAGCAGCTACCAAAAATACAAAACAAAATTTGTATTATATTTTGTGTTTTATTACATACTCACACGTCACAAGTCACAACTCTCTCATTCTCACATCAACCGGCTTCAACTTGCAGCTCAAATCGATGTAAGACTGTATTAAATTCATTATTTTTGGGCTTCAATTTACCCTAATTATTCATAATCTCCTTTCAATTTCTGCAATTCATTAACTTTTGAGTCTGTTATTCATATCTAGGGTTTTGCTCAGCTGAAATTAGGGTTTACAACGATAATTATCACCGGAGAAAGAAATTGAGAGTGATTAACAGAGGCGAAGTTTGTGTATGTTTCTGTGTATAGATACAATACAATAACAATGCGGTTGTTTCCTATAAATTCATCAAAAGAGCGTAGAAGTGAAGGAAATCATGATGCTTTATTGTATCTAAATGTATATGATCTCACACCTGTTAATAACTACCTTTACTGGCTGGGCTTTGGAATTTTTCATTCTGGTATTGAAGGTACATTAATTTTATATCTTTTCTTTGTTATATTGGAAAATAGTGATTCTTGTTTGAATAGATACAATCATACAATTGATATAGATATAGAGTTGACTTTATATGTTGTTGTGATGAGAATCTAGAGTACTTCTAGAATTAATTGTAATGTTGAAGTTGAAAGGTGAACTAATTGGTTCAAAAGTATATCTAAAGTAGTCTTATTTGATCTTTTAGTGCATTGTGAATGTTTATAATAATATGGGAATCTGATACTTGTTCATACATCATACGTGACGCTAGTTATTGTCACTGTGTGCAACGTTATTAATATTCTGTAGGTTTTAATGAGTTTTTGGAGCAAAAACGAGTTTAGAATTCTTAAATTAAATGGTATTCTGGCTACAAGTTTTTTTTCCGGGGAGTGTGGGATTCTGGTACTGTTCTTTTTAAAATCCAAGTATAATCAGAAGACGTCTATGGTGATTATGACGACTAGTGAGTTTTTCTTTGTAAGTATGGCTACTTTGGATGAGTTACTCGACAATAGAACCTATGGCACTAAGACTATACTAGAAATCACAGAATAGTCAAGCAAGAGGGTATAGTTATGATATGAGTGAATTGCTTAATCTATGCCAATTGCCAAAGACTGATGGTGCCAATAAAAGCCTTATTTTTTAATAAGACAGAACTTGTAACCATGCGTAGAGAGGACCTGTATTCACTCACTTATTCTTTCCTGCATACAATAATATGGTTGTCTGCTGGAGTAATAGGTTTGCTGTGTAGTGATATACTTTAATAAGTTGTTGACTGGGCTAGTTTCGAGGTCTTGTGTTCATGTAAACTCTAAATTTTCGCTTTTTCTGAAAGAAATTACTCCGTAGCTTGTTGTTTGTTCATGGTAAGTGGTAGCTACTGTTGATTAGGAATCCACTAAATCAGTTTTATTTAATAACATTAGATTGTTTCTAAGTGATCCCAGTTGGAGTGGCACTATTTCATGAGACTGCGCAGTGCTTGATCATATAATTGGCAGTTATTAATGTCTCAGTTATATCTTTATTATGTGAATAGATCTTGGTTCTAGTTGATGTTGTTGCTTACCTTCTTTAGCATGAAGTGTGTGTTTTGGTGGTTTGTACTTTGTATTGGCCCAAAACATGATGTATGTGAGTTGCTTAGCCTCACGCTATAAGAATTTACTATATGCATGTTCCTTGTGCATGATGTCTGGATGGCTTTAAGAAACAATGTAGTTTGTATGGGATAGGTACAATCTTGCAGTAGATAGACAAATTGCAAGAGAGCACGATATTTGCTAGACAAGAAATGCAGCATAAATGATAGTCAAATCAAAAATAAATAATATAAATTAAATATATATAATGATTGGGAAATGCTAAATGGAAAACTGGATGATTGTAGTAGTCATTTTGCTGTTCCCTTTTGTCTACGCCTTGTAGTTAGGGATCTGCAGCTCACTTTATGTTGTAAGGTTTGGTTGTGTATCCTTATTTAAGTCTGCATATTCTAAAAAATTTTGGAAAACTGGATTTGATTCTTAACCCGTCATTTATTAAAGGATTTAAGATGGAAATGCTGTTATGTAACATGCTTACGACCAATTAGATATAGAGAAATATAATCTGGGAAAAGATGAAGTGCTTTCCCTGTCTTGTTGGCTCTTGAGAACTCACAGAAAAGGGAGTGAATTACGGCAGTGGCGTTTTCTTGGCCTGAAGGCAAATATTAAATCCGGTGTTTGTGCATAGAACTGATTTGTAGTTGATTCTGCGTTGAGGGTATGTTGAAACGGGGCTCGATGGCCAACGACTACCATGCGGTGGTGGTGGGTTTACTGGGCTTTACCTTTGGCTTAAAACTTCCATCTATGCCTGCTGTAATTAGGTTGTGATCTTAATGAGATGGACTTTTTATTGAGCTATATATCGATTCCGTTGAGTAATATACTTGGACTCGGCTATGTGGAGCTACCATGACAGGGGTGATTAGTGGTGGTGCGGCACTGCTGCTGCCTTTTTGAGTCACTACGTTTCTAGTTGGACATAGTAGTGGTCAAAATTGATTCTATGTTCTGAAGTAAATAATAAGCTTTAGTTGTGATTATTACCATCAGCAGTAATGAATGTGTGATTTTTAGTTTTATTTGTTCAAGAGCTAAATTGTTTGTTTTGTATTCAATGCCGTAATCAGTTATACTTTTCAGTAGTAATAAATTTTGTGGTTATTCCGATTTTAATTAAGTAATATGAAATGATAATCAGTATATGACATGGAATATGCATTTGGCGCACACGAGTACCCTACCAGTGGGGTGTTTGAGGTTGAACCCAAAAGTTGCCCAGGTTTCATCTTCAGGCGATCCATACCTTTGGGCAGCACTGACATGTCTCCTACAGAATTTCGATCATTCATGGAGCATTTTTCTAATAAATATCATGGTGATACTTATCATTTGATTTCCAAAAACTGCAATCATTTCACTGACGAAGTAAGCATGCGGTTGACTGGAAAACCAATCCCTGGATGGATCAACCGTTTGGCCAAACTCGGTAAGAATTTAAGTCATCCCTTTGTGTATGTGGTTTAGCTATTGCTTCTAGTACTTTAGTAGTTTGACTTTTTGTTGCAAATAAGCTATTGGTCTTGTGAAAATTTGAAAGGAAGTAGTTATGGATGATAATTCCAGGGGTTCAATAAGTCACTTACTCTTATTACTTTGGTATCATACAACCTTCACAATTATTGTTTCAACTTGGTAAGAATTCATGTGTGTTGGATTTGACTCTTTACGTCCGTAATTGTATTGAATTGATCATTTATAACTGCAAAGTATGGTTGTGCTAAATAGTAATAATGCTATCAAATCTAGATGGTTCTGCAAGTTAAACTGCAAAGTTCGTCTAATTTCATTCATGTTAGACGGTTAGACCACTCCCATCCTTGAAGCAAACTGACTGAAACTGACTGAGCCACGTCAGTGGTCTTAGAACTCAGGGAAATTAATAAATTTTTTGACAATAAGAAAGATGAAAGTCAAGTATCTCAAGTATATTCCAGTGCCCCACATTTATGCATTCCTATAATGAAAAAGATTCAACATTCAAGGTCTTTGTAATGTATAATAATTTTGATGAACAGGTTCATTCTGCAACTGTTTACTACCAGAAAACATTCAAGTTGCAGCTGTCAGACATCTACCAGATCACGCAACATATTCCGGTGTGTCTCCACTTGCTGTTCTTTTTTCATCAACTTTTTACTAGTTTGGTTATTTATATACGGATATATCGCATACCATAGTGCAACATGTACTTAAAGTTCTATGTACAACCAGATGAAGGGTCGGATTCTGGTAATTCATCATTCACAATGGGGAGTGAAGATGATGAAGTAGATCATCATCTGCTGACTGTACCAAATGGCGATGTAGCGTTTTTGCAGGACTCACCGGTGAGACTAGCCAAAGACCTCCTATAACGTATATTTTATCATTAATTCACTCGCTATTCTGTGGTAATATCTTATAATTATTTGTATAGATTTTTCGAGAGAATAGGTTTCCTGTTTGTGTTTTTTTTATTCCTTGTAGACTGTTATACTTTGTCTGCAGGTATCTGTATGATCATTCTGTAACACATTGTGAGTTGTGACGTACAATTAAGAAAATTTGTAAGCTCTGATTGAAATCTGGTGTAACAAAATGTTTGGTAATTAATCAAGTGACAAACAAAGTCAAGCTACCATTATTTTGTTCTTCAAATGCCTACAATTATTTTTAGATCTTGTAAATGAAGAGGATATGTTGTGATAACGGATGACAACTGATTCGGTTGAGAATACAGTTGCAGAGATACGAGATTGTATCTAACTGATCGTATCATAACTCATATGTCTGTTTTATTACACTCCCGGCCTCCCTCTGTAATTATGAGGTCCTCGTATCTCATCAAAAGTCACTCTCAAATCATATGGAATCGTTCTGTAACTTGAGGCTAAATGTCTTCATTTGGCTGTTTGCAAATTGCAATACAACATTTAGTAATGATCATTGAAATTTAATATACCCCTGCATGATATAAACCATATAAATGACAAATTGGGCACGTTTATACGTATATTAATTTCTATTATTAGACGGCAAGATGTAGGATATAAAACAGGCTGCTGTCATGCCATGAAAACTTTGCTTAACCTCTAATATTATATGACCTTATTTGGTACAACAAAAACATGCACATAGTCCAAATTTTGGTAAATTGTATAAACTAAGTTTATTCTATTGTTATCATAAAAAAACATACAATACAATACTTTTAGACTTTTATCATATAACACCAAAAAAAAAAAAAATATCATACGTTTGCTATGTGCATAGTGCCGGTACTACTGTTTAAACTACAATATTTTATTTAGTTAATGAAATCAGGCTAACAAACATGAATGGTACATTTTTTATACAAAAATGTTACCCATATTCTATTGTTCGTTTATAATAAATTTTTTATAAGATAAAAACAAATTATTTATCAACTGTTTTTAATACAAAAAGGGAAAATAAATGTATGTAAAGCACATATAGGGCCTATTTTTCAATCTTGATATTTAAGCCTAAATATCAATCAATTTATATAAAAATGGTATAGAAAAAAGTATTCAACAAGAAATTTGTCACACACAAAGTCTTCCACATTGTTTCCTTTTCCCCCCAATTTATGTTGTTTGCTAGGCTAAGCAAACCCCAATAAAAAAGAATATACTTTTAATTCTACAATCATTTTATAACCCCTTACACTTCATGCATCACAATTCCTACCCATTTTTTACTCACAAAAGCAGTTGAAGTCTTCAAGAATGACAACAGACAGTTGAACAACTTGTTACAACTACCCAACAAGTAGTTAGTTAAATTTTCTTACCAATTTCATTTTCTTGATTCCAATTCAGTCATCTTTCAATGAAAACCTGCAACTTTTTCATTCCCATTTTCTTGATTTTTACATTCATCAAGGTTCTTGATGGCAAATTCACTTCCAAAATCTGCAACCATGATAAACCCTACATTCATTTTCCATACAAAGTCAACTCATTTTGCAAAAACAACGTAACCATGATCAATTTTCGGGGTTATGGCGATTTGGGAGTGAGGTCCGTTTCTTATGAGCACAAGAAACTCACTCTTGTTGACCCGAAAGATTGTGTCTTTGAAGTGTTCATGAATCTTGATCTTTCTTCAACACCTTTTCGGTATTATCATGTCGTTAAAAACTACACGTATTTTAAATGCTCGGTTAAGCTTTCGGGGTCTTTCGCACAAGTGCCGTGTTTAAGTGGTTCAAAGCATCATGTTTATGTTGAGGAGTCATCTTTAGGCATGCCCAGTTCTTGTGAAATAGTGAAATCCGTCTCAATTCCATTTGCGTATAGTTCTTACGTTTCTGACGACAGTTTCGGTCTTGATTTGACGTGGGATTCGGCCGGTTTTCAAGATTTTGCCGAAGATAAAACAGGGTGGTTTGGTTTACAATTCATTGGAGAAGGTAATGCTTAAAGAAACCAAGACTTCGCTTTTACTTTTGAAGTCAAAGTCAATATTTTTATTAACGCATTTTTAAATGTTTATTTTTCTACTTCATATATCATTAAAGTTTTAGCACCTACCAATGTTTACATTAGTCTACTATAAACTTAAAATCATGTATATATCACGTGAATTTTTATACTGAAAGGTTGTTTGTTTGACCTTAAAAGTCAAACATCCTGTTTTTATTCTAGTTAACATTAAACAAGACTTGGTTCATTGTAGCTTGTTACTCTATCAACTAAACTTCAAGTTTATAGCGTTGTTAGATATTCTGGTATTAATTACTATTTTTATTTTTATTCTTTTTGCAGAATTAAGTATTGCGGTTTTAGTGCTCGTGGTTGTGGGATTAGCATGTGTAAAGGTGTACTATTCGAAGAAATCACAGAGCAAAGAACTTGAATGGGAGGAGTTACTTGGTGATCTTGAAACCTTGTGATCATCAAGTCGTCGAAGTCTCCAGCTTGGAGGAACGCGTTCAGTACTTACCGACGATCAAAAGTACAAGTTTAGTTGTGAACAGAAGTATCATTTACTAGCAATTTCATAGTTAGTGTAGATGTATACAGATATTTCTTCTTTGATATGTAGACGAAATTAAAAAAGACTGTGACGGTAGAACTTACAGAAAAATGCTACTTCTTTTGTACTAAAGATCAAAACTTTGAATTGGTCAAAAGATCGATAATTTTTTTCGTGGCAAAGAATGGTTGTTTCAAATCTGAGGTAACCTCGTATAGTAGTGATCGAGATGTCTCGTGACAACGATAAATGTCATCGATCAGTGTCACATCATGTTCAAAAATACAAGTATGTGGAAGTCATGTAAACAATGATTTTCTAACTTTCTTTTATTAGTGTGACAATGATTATGAAATTTGAAGATTTTTTGAGGAGATTTGATGATTTGTAGACAAAATCCTATAGTTCTTCCATTTGTGTAAGAGTAAAGTTGGTAATTTTGTTTTGTGATGATTGTCATCAACTGAAAAAACAAAAAACATCTAATTGGGCAAGTTACTACACTTTCCCTTCTTTCCCATTTTGCTTTATCTTTTTCTTTTGTTTTTTTCTTTCCCAATAAAGACTCGTAACCACATCAGTGCATATAAATATTAAATTGCAAGTTTTCCTTTTTTAGATTAATCACACATGTAAACTTGATAATCTCTTAAAAGTATCTTGTATTTGTTCATAAACTTTTTATTGTAATGTTTTTAGGCTATATTTATCATATCTAATAATTAGTCAAAGTTATCAAATGGAGCTGTATTATAAAAATAAAAATCTCAACATATAGGGTGCACTCTCAATATTATAAAAAAATAGGTGATTAATTGGTACACATAAATCTTAGTACTTGTTGAAAGAATCAAGAAACTAAAAGCACATATGACAAAACTAATGTAAACATTCCACTACTCGTAAAACTTGCCTCTTAATAGTGTCAATCACAATCACAAGTTCCTTTAATTTGTTTTTCTTAGCTCCCAAGACTTCACTTTTACGAGAGTATTCGAGATTGCGTTATCAAAAAACATGTCCAACCTTCTTTTCCGAAATTGCGTTAAAATACGAATAATCATGTTTCTGCGAAACATTTTTCTATATTATTTGTGTTTTAAGAGCACAATAATGAGATAATCTATTCAAAATGTAGTACCAAACACCCCTCTAAATCTGATGATACATAAATCCGCCATCAACAATCGATATGGTGTAGAGTGTACGCGGACATATGCTAAATATTGCTAATCAGTTAAAATCTAAACAGAAATCAAATACAATAGTACTAAATATATTGGGCTATTTGTACGAGTAGGCCATATCACTATTGGACCGGGCCTAAACACAAACTTACAGGCCGAACTTATAAGCTCAGTTTCACTTATTGTACATTTCTACCTACAAATTCAATCCATAAACGATTGTTGATAACTGAACAAAATTCTTAACTCACTCTTTTTCTGTGTGAGCCTCATAAACTGTCCAATCTTAATCTTAGTTTTTTTTGTTTTTTTATTGCTGCAGTAGTAATAAAGTTTTACACATATAAGCAGTAAATTTGATGGGAGGTTAACTATTGGGTGGTGATGTAATCACCTTTTTTTAGTCATACATCATTAACGTGTTTTACAATTTTGTACAGTACAACATCCTGAAGCACATTTGATAGTGTACGGCTAAAAAGATGTGGTGTACGAATCATCACCCTTAACTATTTCTTATTTTCTTTTAATAAAGTGAAAAACCAACATATCATACGCAATTTAATGCGATTACCTTATCTCTTTCTGAAGATTTCCAAATCTCTTTTTGACTAAATGAAACAATCATTCAATGTGATTACCTTAAATATCAAAGTTTAATACTCGTAATATATATGTTGACTCGTACGATATATGTAGAAAATGTGCTTACATTCTTGAATTTCAAGACATTTTCTTTAGTTAGTGTTTTGTGATTGCCTACTTGTATTACGTAATAAAGTATAAAGTATTACTTTATTATTATAACTATTTTATATAAGTTTTAGATTATTATTTTTTTTGCTGACCATGATTGGTTACATATTTTTCCTACCAATACGCTTTAAGAGTCAATAGACCGTGTTATTTGCTAACCTTTTTTCTTGCTCTAAGGTCAAAAAGGTGCATTAAAAAATAATTTAAGTAAATGAAGTGTAAATTATCACAATCAAACTATTGAATTTTGACTTCATATTTTGGAGACAAAAAACCTTTTCTCGTCTTTGGAATAAAGGTCGATATGCACCGATGAAATTTGTAGTGTACGACTTACTATTTTTTAATTTTTATGTAAATAGTTTTGTTAATTATAGCGTAAAGGGTCGTTATTAAGCATGAATATTATGCATCAATCCTTGAGACATTTTAAAAACTACTCTTGGAAATTTGTATAAAAGTAAACCACAAGTTTCAGTTTAGAATTATTTCTCAACAACATCGCTTCATTAGTGTTGTTGTTATCATTCCCTTATACGAAAATAGTAAATTTGGAATGGTGGTTGTCATGAAAGATGAAGGTATTGTCCATTATGTTAAAACACATATTTTGTGTGCTACTCTAGCTATTGATGAAAGTGTTTAAATGCATTCTTACAATTGTATTACAAATAGTGTGGTGATGCAATCGAAGTTTTGTGTACAAAATTCTAGCTATTGATAGTTGTCTATAATCAGAGTTTGACTCATTAATTCTATATTATTGAATTGTGACATTTAACTTTCTATTTCACTATTTGTCCAAAATAAATATCTTGAAGTCAACAGCTAATTTGTGGGTTTGTAAAAAAATTTAATATTTTCTCAACATTAAAAAATCTTTTGCCCCTATTATAATAACTAGCATGTTAGCTATTTTTTTTAACTTCTAATTAAATTACTGTACATTCAAATGTAAACTGCTATCAATTACATATTTATAATTCCGGAACCTAGTCTATCGAAATTTTTTGTATAACGTAACATTTATTTACTTTTTACATAAATAATGAGAAACCAAACTGTTAGAAATATCAACAACTTAAAAAGTTGATGTTATATGTTGGTAATTCAAAATTTCAAATGATTATAAAGAGGATAACATCATCATCTAAACTCTAAAGTCAATAAAGTTTATATCAAAATCAACATATTCAATTATTGTTATTCGATATAACCCAACAGTATTGCCAAAATGCCTAACACCAACATTATTATTTCTTCTAATAAAGTTAAAAAGCAACTTAATTAAGAGACCTTTTTCCAAAATAGCCATCTTGTTTGGCCTCAAATACTCATCATATCCGTCTTCGAAAGATCATGAAATTTGTTTCATACAAAATTAATTTTACGACATAAGTGAATGTAAATACTTCAAATTATTATTATACTTATACAAAAGAGTGAATTAAATGTCCAAAAATACATTTTACTTTGTTGAAAGAAAAAAATTGTTTCGAACTACCATAAAGTTTTATATGCCTAGATCTGTTTCGATTGGATGAATAGAAGAACATTTTTTATCAACAATCAATTAAATTAACAATGATATTAATCAGTACATATGTCTATATATATAGTTTTTATAATAATTATTATGTATTATCATTATTAAATATTTCTTTGATTGCTTAAAAACTGACCAAGACTCAAAATATTTAATGGTAATTACATAACCTATATAATGTTGTTTTTTAAAAGTTTAATTTTCATTGAAAGCTTTAGTTTATTAGCAAAGTATGAACAATAATTCTTGACCTTATAATTATCAATCAATGATCATTAATGTTGATTTTCTTTCATTTGTCATTAACAATCATTTAAAACATTCTTAACAATAAAATATGACTAATACATGACAATTGAGGACATGATGATATAATAAATAATAAATTAATAATTAGTGAGGGGAATTTACAACCCTAGTACCACGTCTCTTCCTTCCTATTCAAACAATGAGTCTTGTCTTTTTCTCCTATTGAAAATTTGGGAAGGAAGATTTTTTAAACATCATAAAAAACTAATCATATCAAAATTACAAAACCTAACCCCAAATATAAGTTGGTCAATAAGACCAAATCTCTAGATCCTAACCCAACCAAACCCCCTTATCATATCTTAGACTCATTCTCCGAACTAAAATGACTAAAACACCCTTTCCGCCTATCACGATCGAGGGTGAAGGGCACTCATTTGTCGATGAACGACTTGATTAGCAGGTACCGCCCACGGATTAAATGGTGTTCGGTTAAGATGGGGGTTCACACCCGTCATGTGGGCCCGCTTATGTTGGTGATCTATTGACTTTTCCATTGCGGGTGAACCAGGTGGGGCCGCGACACGCTCACACGAGGGGCACATCGTGAGCGTTGTCGGGGGCGCCATTTGCATATAGAATTGTGGAGACATTTTTAAAGCTCTCAATTCTTGCAACTCCTTTTGCAACCTCCTATTTTCCTCGGTTAAATTCTCACAGCATCTCTTCAAAAACTCACAATCCACCTCCGTTTGCTTTAATTTCGTCCTGCAAAATCATAAACAAAAATTAATTAGCAATCTAATTCATTTCAAAATGTAAAATACCAAAAATACCCTTGTATGTATAACAAAATTACTAACCTTGCCCTTCGGTTTTGAAACCAAACTTCCACCTGACGAGGTCTTAACCCTAGTCTCTTAGCAAGAGCCAGCTTTTGCTTCTGTTTATACAGACACAAAAAATTATGAGTAAATTATTATAATTATAAGCAGACTTGTACGGCAGAGACGGAGTTAGAGGGGGCATGGGGCAGTCGCCCCGCATAAAAATCTATAATTGTGGGGGAAAAAAATAAGGTTACTAGTGACAGTGTTGAAGTTTTACCCCAAAATGATAGGAAAAAAAACTGAAATTTTTTTTCCCACTATATAAGTTATCCTAGCTCCGTCCTGTTGTACCATACAAGCTGTTATACATAAATACATAAAAAAATATTAATATATATACTTACAGGATTAAGAGTGTTGTGTTCTTTAAAGCTTTCTTCAAGTACAGCCGACTGATCTTTCGATAACCGGAGTTTTTTCCGGCAATTTTCGCCGTCCTCGTCATCACTAATACCTCGAGATGAAGCTCGCTCGCCGTCGTTTTCATTCACCGGCAGATCTCTCTCGCTTCTCTTTCCACTAATACTCGAGATCGTGCTGTTCGGTGACGATACTCCGGCTTCCTCCTCCGCATCGGCTGCCGTCGGCGGTATTCTGTTTACATCTATTCCTTTCAAAAACGACCTCGTTTCGACTTTAAACGCATCAACGTTGTTCCGATCTGCATGTAATTAAGTTAAGTTAATTTAGTAATCAGTTAAATTAGTTGATCTATATAAAGGATGTTATTAATTAACCGTTCCTTTCGATCAGATCTGTGTAGCTACCAGCTAAACTTATCGATCATAGCCTAAATTATCTACATACCTGATGAAGACGGACATGAATCGGTCCAATTAGGCGTTCTATTGAGAATATTGAACGACGCCGGCATGAGATTGAGCTGAAGCGACGACGGATTTGTATTTCCGGCAGCCGGAAAGTTTAAACTGAGGCTTAAACCTAAATCTTCCTTCTCAACCATAACTAACAGTAGGTAACTGAAGCTGAAATGATGATTAATTAATTAACTGACAGGTGATATGAGATTATGAGACTGCTGATTGTGTATGAATCTGAAAGATGAAAATTATTATTTGATATATATAGAGAAAGGTGTTTGACAATAATGAAGGTGAAGAAGGATGATGAATGAGCTTATATAGAAAGAAGAGAGAAGGAATTGGCGGCTTGTTTGAGCCGTATAAGCCGATAAGCCGAGCTGAATATGGAAAAAAAGAGAGAGAGAGAGAGAAAGAAAGAAGTAATGTAATGTGTCTTTTTGTTGTGAAGGGGACAATGACTTTTTATGACCATATGTGCATGCAACCAAATGCTTTTTATTGTTTGACCGTTGACTCTTTTTATTATTTTATGGAGTATTGTTTTATTTATCATATTTCAGAATATATGGAACTGTTACTAATGCTGTACATTTATTATCATCTGTTTCTTGTTATCTCAAATTTAGTTGGTTTGGAGTAAATGTATAATTAATTTGTTTGAAATAAATGAGTCCTGAATATTTGTGTTATTTAGTTTTATTATGTTTATACTTTCTTCGTTTAACTGTTCAACTTGGAGTGTCCACCTTATTATTTTTTATTATTTCTAATAATTGTTTACTTCCATTATAATCAATTGAAAAAGATTTTAGTGAGTAGATTATAATTTGATTGGTGAAAAGTGGAGTGAGTGGGAAATCCTAAAATTGTGTGCAAAGTCAAAGTGGACACATTGACTCAGACGGATGAAGTATTTGTTATGGGTATATTATCGTGGGAAAGTTGTTTTGTAGTTTAAAGTTTAAACTATTTGAATTAACTCGACAGAGATCTGATACTCAGAAATACGCTTATCAGTAATGACGTGCATAATAATAATGTAAATTTAAAAACGTGTTTAGCTCGTTTAGTTTGTTTACACATGTTTTATTATTAATTTACACTATCATTTTTTCACATAACTAATGCCACTCTAAATTTAACATAACATAAACTTCATTCATATTTTGGAAGTCATAGATATTATTGATTAATAAAATTATTTAAAGAGTAATTTAAATGTACCCATAACCTACGTACCATATTTTAATGGTACACGTCCGTTCCATCTCAATGAGTATTAACATCGATCCGATAAATTACCGGTCCGCAAATCACTTATACGTGTTGAGTAACAATTCGAAAACCTCTGATCTATAGGTTAAATATGTAAAGCACGAGCATTTGTGGTGGCGATATAATTTCAACTATGTATAATTGTTTAATTCCTCATATGATTGAAGAAAGATGATTTTTAAACCCTAATTTTTGGTGACATTAAATATAATTAACTTATTTATGTTGAAATTATAATCAATTTTTCTAAAAAATGATGATTACATAATAGGGTAGTCGTAAAGGTGTACCCATGAGCATTCACATCGAGAGGGTAAGGGACATAATCCGTGGGACCAGAAACCATATAGGCTCATCAAAGTCCATCCATCCATTGTGTCATCATGAGTAGATTGATGATTTTTATGATTGGATCCAACCAGACACATCAGTATCCATTCCACCTGCTGTAGGCCCTACCCCCAACCCCCTATCATCAAACTATATCCCCTCTACCTCCTTTACCTTTCTTTTTTACTTTTGCTTACCGAGGCCCCGTTCCTTTAGGACCAACCTTTTTATCAAAATTCTAACACCTCGTCATTAACGCAATAAGGTAAGAAAGTCAGAAGTTGGAGGTTTATTCGTTATACAATGTAAATTCTTTCTAAAAGTTGCATTTTATGATTCACTTATTGTTTGTGTTAGTGTACAAGGAGCGCTTGACATTGTGTTCGGTGTTCAAGTAAATGTTCAATTGAATACTGAAACTTAATATGGGAACGATATTTAGGGAAATGGTTCAATGTTCAACTCAGTGTTCAATTGGGTCCACAAAATATGTGTTTAACTAATCAAATTTATGGAAAAGAAAAAAGAAAAAGAAAAAAATGGTTGAACACTGAATCTTCAACGTTTTGATCCGAACGCCGGTGGAAAACGCGGGCCATGAACGCCAGTTGGGTGTGCCGAACGCCAGGCTTTGGCGTTTTCCTTGCTTGAACGGTGAGCAAAAACAGGGCACTCCCCTACTCTTACAAGTTCAAAAAATTGAGATGCTCTTACAACGAGTTTCCTCAAATGCTATATAAATTCACCACCGATGTTAGTGGAATGTAAATAACTCTTATTACATAATCCTATGTGAAGTACATGATCAGTTCATCATTCCACATGGACCACGAAATCAAGTGATGTTTGCACAAATTAGATAACTTAAAGCAATTAGCTAGGTATAGTTCAGCTCGTTTTTATCATTGTTGTGTCTACCTTGATCATACCGTGTGTGATTAGGGTGTTCAATATTTAGTTGGAAACCGTTTAATCCGAATATGAAACCGAATTAAAACCGGAAAAAAAAATTGAATTCAAATTCGGTTTTCAATTCGGTTTTGGTATTTGAATTCGGTTTTCGGGTTTAAATTATTATATTCGGTTTAAAGTATTATATTCGGTTTAACTGTAAACCGAATCCAAAACTGAATTCAATTTAATAATATATTGAATTATTAATATATGTAGTATATGTGTGATATTTAAAATTTCTAAATAAGTATACATTTACATTTAAACCTTAAATTACTTCGGGTATTTCATTTTCAACATTAGTAAAACCTTAATACACGAAAAATTATGAGTCGAAACCGATTAACTATTAAAAAAATAAAAAAAACTTGAAATATTTGGTTTCCAAATGTGAATTCTGTTTTTGGTTTTGCTCTAAAAAATTTCAAAACCGAACAACACGAACCGAATAAACTGAGGAAACCGAACCGATGAACACCCCTAGGTGTGACCATTATGATAAATGACCGTTATTTTAATTTTGTTTCGTATTTTTTGGGTTCAAACCAAAAATACCAGTTGGGTAGATAGAAGAAAACAAATAGCTACTTTGACGTTGTATCTTCAATTAAATAAAAAATGTATTAATCCAGTTTTTCAATGTGATTTCCAAAGTGATTCTAACGTTGTATATGTTTTCGGTGTCATTCGAGTGACCACACTCGCTACTTTGACGTGTAAGAGAATTTTTTTTTGAGTGTGTAGCTTTTGCCACCGTGCTTAATTACATATATCTTATGTGATTTGCATATAATGTTTGACATTTTATTCATGTAACCACTTGCAAGCATCATGAATTTCTTTTGTTTACACCTTAGCTTAAGAGCCCCGTTATCATACAAATTAAATACATACAAATAATAATAGAACAACTAAATTAATTATAAGTCTGTATCGGTTATAAAACTTTATTCTAATAAAAAAGCAACATTACCAAAAGAAGTTTATCACAAAGGCGTCACTTTCACAATTTCTATGTGTTGATAAATAACGTTGTCCATTCTTTATGTTAGGGAAAGGCTTAAACATTGAATGTTCGGGTGTTTTAGTCAATTAAATCATACATGAAGTTGTAACTCATCTTAACATACTCCGTATAATTATATAAGTGATTTTTTTTATATAAGTTTTATAAAAAAGATTTTCAGTTAAATATCAAAAATGAAATATATGTATGATCCGTGTGCCTAAATATCGGTATAAAGATCTTTATTAGTACACATAAATAAATCATACGTGAGGATGAAGAGAAAAACAGGATAACTTGTTTGTCCAAAGGTTTTTTTTTTCTTTTTTAAATAAAAAAAATGTCCAAAGGTAATTGAATAGTCATATTTTTAGATGTTTTTAAAAACATTCTTAAATATTGTAGCATAGTATTGGGCGACATATAGCATAAAGCTATGAGATCGGTCAATGAGGACCAACAAATAATCAGTTTATCATAAATAAATATAAAAGTAACCAAATACAATAATTACAATAGCTATACTGTTATGTTGTATAAATAAGAGATCACAAAAAAATACAACAAAATATTTATTAATTTTTGATAAGATTACAAAACTATTACACTCTATTTTTTAGTAAGATTACAATTTGACCCCCAAATTTTTGCAAACATTTGAATTTCATATTTATATATTGCAGTTAATCAACTAAATTTAATTATATATTTATATATATCTAATTTCTTTTCGAAAATAGATAATTAATTTGAGACGATCAAAAAATATATCTATAAACTATACTATGACACAGATCGAGAGAGGGGTACTAAGAGTGGTGCCAATGGCTTGAGAACTAACGAGTGTCGGCATACTAACGTGACATCCTCATCAGTTTGACTCGTCGGTGAAAGTGTTTCGGTATAGCGACGAATGTGAGGCGACGAATGTTTAGTGACATGGTCATTATCGACACCGATGTATCGATTAGTTTGGGAAGTGCTGATATAGTGTTTGAGTGTCACAGCTAATCCACTCACTTACGAACCCACTATTAGGAATGATACAATGAAAGTAAAACTTTTTTAAGAGACAAGTACAAATAATTGATATGAACTGAGCTAAGATTTTAATAGCCACTTGCAACATGAATCATAGCTTTTGAGGTCGGATACATGTGAAAAATCCACGACACGAGGGGTGGTAAAGGGTAAAATAGTCAACTACAAAAAGAGTGTACGAGGGTATAATTGTCAAGCAGATGATATATATAAAGAGAATTTTGAAGCCGAAGCCGAAGCCGAGCCAGGAGCGAGGGACCCAAAGACGACCGATGAGAGTGGTGTTCACGTGGGAAGGAACCTCTCCCTCCTAGAACTCACGTGTAACAACATGTCTTGTTTATATACACCTGGGCCCTTCCTTTATTTTCGTTTTTTTATTTCCGATTTCATATTATTATCTTTATTAAAAAGTTTTTCGAAGATAAGTAGTAGTATTATTTTCTTCCTACCATTTTATTAATTGTTATTCCTTACTTTTGATTAAATGATATTCTTACCCTACCTAGTTATTACAGATTATTTACCTTTTTATAAGTAATGTTATATAGGCCTAATTATACAAACCTAGATATAAACCTAATTATCTCATTAGCTTATTTCTTTCTCTCTCTTAATTCATGCAATCAAATATTTAGGCCCTACTAACCATACCGTCATTTTGTACATTTTTCTATCTCATTCCCATCTCACACATCTAATCAATCAAATCATGCTCTTTTTTATACTTTCTTTATATACCCCTCTTTTTCTAATTTTCTACCCCATATTTAGTCTAAAATTAAAACTGATTCTGTACTGAACTGGAACCGATCTTAGATAAAACTGAACTGAAAAAGGACTGTACGGGAACCGAAGTGGACCCGGGGGTATGAGCTAGAAAAATGGGGGTAGGGGTAGAAAACCCCTTTATATTCATCAATCATATTGTTAGGTCAATATGTTAGCTTCCACTTTTAGGTTCACTAATCATTTTCCTTTTTATAATTCTAATTTCAAGTAAAAAATAAAGTAGTAAACTAAATTAAATGTTTCTTTTGATAGATGGTAGTGGACAATTAAGTTGGATAGTCCGAAAAGGAAACTCGAACAAATAAATTAACACGGATGAAGTATTACATATCATCAATTGTTATCGAATTTAGTAAAACTTAAATTTTAAGTGAACTTTTTTTTTTTGAAAGGCAACATTATATTATTACTAACTAGCAAGCTGCTAGTAACCGCATAAGTACACCAATATATATATACATATAGTACCCCCTACTCCCCTAGCACTTAGACACCATAGTTCGGATCTTAACTGTGAGGGAATTAAAAAAGATGAAAAAAAACCTGAGAGAACCCAGGAAACAATCCCCGTAACTAGGGGTCGAGCCACTGATTTTCACCCTAGAACGTTTTTGATAGAACCCCAAACAGATCCGAACCAATTATATGTATCAAGACAGACTCTGATACAGACCATGATATATCTTTGTTTACAACACCAAACAGACCCTGGTACAACTTCGTTTTGTGATTCTTCATCCAAAGTATATCCATAGTTTATGTTCACACCATCTTTCCCATGTTAAGCCTTGAAGATTAGCTCTATTCTTGATCCAGAGATAGCTAAGGCTTTGAACATCTTCCTTTATCTTTGTCCACGTGGGTGAAACTCCATTGAAACATGCATCATTTCTTGCTTTCCATATACACCAACAAGCCGTGATCATGATCGTGTAAATGACTGAGCTTCTCACACTGATTTCCATATCTAAGAAACAAAACAAATCTCGAACAGAAAATGCAAAAATGGGAGTTATGCTGCACCAACTACTTATGAAACACCATAACATGTTAGCGATTTAATTTTAAGTGCACGTTGATAAATAACTAGAATGTGCACATAGAGATGGGCGTTAGTGATCAAATAGTTATATTGAATGTGTCGTAAAAAAAATTATTTGATCATTTCGAGGGTATTATTGATTCATTATAGTATTGATTGATGATGTCGCATATTTGCTTGTAGCTACTAATGAATGTGTTTTATTGTGTAATTAGTTTAAGACCCGCAAAATTTGCGAGTTGACTTTATGATATGTGTTATACGAATTTAATAAGTGTTTTGTTGTTGGTGTACGATACATCGGTTTGTATTATTTTAATTTTAAATAAAAAATGGATTAAGGATTTAAATTATGATAGATTTTGGATTGATGAGCCCAAAATAAATTAATCAATGAATAAGAATAATATTGTATATGATATCTTGTTATTTGTATTGATATTTAATATTACTATATTATTATTTAAAATCGTACTAATATATTTTTTCAAATAAGCAAATTTACCGGTTCAACAAAATATAACGCTTTTTGCAGTGTATTGATGGTTTTCGTGCATCTAAGTTATTATATGTAATTTAAATCAACAACCTATAATGCATTAATTTATCTTTTTAACTTTAACGAAAGATGACAAAACATGCACGATGACTCAAAATACAGGCTTTACTAACTTGAATGACGTTAACACCACCTGAGAAGATAAAATGGTAAATTATTTTAGGATGTAAATCCCGTTGACATCCATAATCCAAACATTGTAAATTAGAAATTGATTAAAGAATTCAAAAAAGATGGTGGTATAGGTAAAAATACATTAAAATCCGTAGGAACTCGATCCGTTGACATCAATGATTCAAGAATTGTAAACTAGAAATTGAAAAAATGATTCAAAATAATAGGTCGTGTAAAAATCTAAATCACTGGGCAATGGAATGAAGTTATAAATTTTTTAGAATTGAATATAACTTATTGGAGTTTTTTTCAGAAAAAATAAATAAATAAAATTGTAGAAAGAGTTTGAATTATAGAAAATTAAAAATTTCTATAGGAAATTTGGCGGATTATCTATAATTAAAGGAAAACCGGATAATTTATATTGTAAATATTGAAAGGTGTATATTGTAAATATAGAAGGGTGATATCGCGTAAAAAGTCACGACCGATATCTCTCTCATTCTGGATTGATTCTTGGCATTTGAACTCAAATAACACTCAAATCAATGAAAATCTGCCAAGGAGGTCAAGGTTGCACGATAAAAATCAAGCAAAACGGATGAAAAACGAAGATTCCACGCACGTTTGAAGATTCAAAGCATCAAAACAAGATTTAAATACTAAAGTGCCCATCATCAACATCCATCTTATCCAATATGTTCATTTTCAAAATACGAGTCTAACAGAAGAAGAATCAACAAAAGCGGATAAAGAATGAAGATTCTACGCCCGCCTGAAGATTCAAATGATTTGTACGCAATATCTGGAGATAGGAAGCTCAATTTTGGGATTACTTTTCATCAAAGTCTTCGTTTTTGAAAAAAGAATCCTACAAAAAAAGAATCGACGAAAATGGACGCATAACAAAGAAAACACGCACGAATTAAGAAACACAGCAAAAGACGGCGAACCGGGGCGGGTGGCAGCCAGCCGCCGCCGGCCACCACCACTCCGCCGCCGGCCACCATGGTGGCGGCGCCGGCCTCCCCTCCCCCGTCTCGTTTCCTCTTTATGGTCCTTTCGTGTACCCGGTGCCACACCTTTACGCGATTGTACGTACCCGGTGCCACACCTTTGCGCGATTGTACGTACCTTGTGCACCACCTTTTTCACCTTTTGCTAAAGTACTCCTCAAGATGCTAACATGAGCCGGATTTCTCCTATAAATAGGAGGCATGAGGCTTCATTTCAAGACACACCTTCAACACACACTTTACACACCATATGCATTAGTCATATTACTTTCTTACTTTCTCATTCTATTTTCTTACTTCAAAATTAGTATTAGGCTAGTTAGGAAGCTTGTTTAGAGTAGAACGAAAGCAAGGAACATCTTATAATCTTGGGTGTATGCTTGGAATTACGCTTATTAATTCAAGTCTATTCCTTCTCGCATTCTAATCCGGGTTCTTTCTTTCATATTCTATCTTAATTAAATATGTATGCTTTAATTATGCTAGAATTAGTTTGTGCCATGATTAGCGAGTAGATTACTATGGTATTTGTTGTGATGTAGTTAGAACATATAATTATGGGATGACTTTAAATACGTCGTGAAATAACATGACAGCCCCTATTCAACTGTTTACTTGGTATAGTGCTGGAAATGCTTTTAAAACAAAGTACATACGTATGGAAGCTGGTAAACGATCGAAGGTAGTTGTATTATGGATCGACGTTATAAAAATGGAAATTTTATGAATGGAGTTATCGTGTGATCTTAAACCTAAAACGTACATTCGCCTTTCGATTAACAAACGTGATTGTAACCTTGTAAAGAGGAGTCGCGAACCTTAATACTTGGTCAATAATTATCTGCGTCAAAACTATTGTTTAATTGTAATGTTATGCAAGCATCATAAAAATCAATGTGATTACGTGGAATTGCCATGAGTATAGTACACTTCCAATCACAATGTAATTATAATGTAAACATCACGACGCAATTAAATTCACAACGGAAATATCGGTAAACGATTAAATACATTGTGAACTATCATAGCATTTTCTGACATGGTCTGGGTTTAACATTCTGCAAAAAGCCGTTAGCATTTTAATTAGATTAGTTTAAATTAGATTAGAGTAGGTAGACTATAGGCTAAATAATCATTTACGAAAACCTAGGGATTTGTTAATTGTATCAAGAAAGGCAAGTTTGAAATCCAATCTAAAATGATACTCTTTCCTAACCTGTGAAACCCTAAAGTAAGGTACGCAAGAAACCTAAACGTTTTCCCTCGCTTATCACTCTTAAGTTTTACTAATATGAATTGGTAAATAAGTCCCGACATAAACCCTAAGTTAGATGTTTATAAGACTCATAATCTTTATGGTATTAAGAACGGTTAGACGTGTTATGGACTTGCTACTTTATTCCTTCGCCCACGAGCAAATGCGTTCAATAATATGGCCACTGACTCCCTCACAGGAGAGTGTGGAGAGATGAGCATCGTCTGTCTGGCCAGAATCATGACACCTTAGTTCCTTGTGACATATTAGTTGATAACCAACGAATAGGGAATCTATTGGTTATACCATAAGTTATCGAATCTTGCAAACAATTCTAGTTTAGTTAATCATTGTTTTCCGTGAAAGTCATCATCCCATATTATTAGCTAATGAACTCACAACAAATACTACTTTCCATTATCTAATTTATTATTACATTTCATTCGCTTTATTTACTTTACTTAGTTAACTGAACCAAACCCCCAACACACTCTTTTAAAAACTTGTACTAGAAAGTAACGATTGATTGGATCACCTCCGTTTCAATTCAGTTTCTCTTTAAGAACGACTCTAGGTCATACTTACCATCTATTAGCCCTTGGTTCAGTATTAGTAAGTTATACTTAGACCCTAGCAAATATAAATTTAAAACATCCACCGATTGGCGTTGTGATCATTCGCGCTTGTGACAGTTAAATCTTAATTAAGGGTTAGATCTTAATTGTTGATCTCTATAAAATGATCATTATTTCTTCAAAAAAATTCTTTTAATTTATAAGATAGATTGTTGATTATTGATTAGGAAAGTTGAAGATCGAGTGTCAACTATTAATTGTCTTAAACTAGGGATAAGCAAAAAAACTGAAATACCGAAACCGAACCGGTCCCGACCATTACAAATGGTACGGTATTCGATTTTTTATTTGGAGCAAATAAAAATGGTACCAACCAGTCGGTACCGGTTGGTATCATGCACACCAAAATACTTAAACCGAACCGGAATTGTATCGGACCGGTACCAACCGGTACAAATGATACGGTATTCATTTTTTGATTTGGGGTAAAAAAACCCGGTACCAACCTGTCGGTAACGATTCGGTACCGATATGGTACCAAACTCACCCCTATATTAATTTGAAAGAAAATCAACAAAAGCAAAAGTAATAAGTAAAGATAATTTAAGATGAATAATCATTTATATATTTTGTAAAATTATATAATGTAGTTATGAGTAGTTTTGTCATTTTCAATCTTTAAATTAGTAAGGTTATAAAGAATGTTGGTAACAATTTAAAAGGTATATGGATTATGACTTTCTTTGTTTCCTATGGAAGATATCTGATTGCAGTAACAAAAAAAATATAAAACAATAGTGTAATATCATAATGCGAGTTGTATTTTGAGGGTAATGAAAGGCAAACAATCTCAAACGTTGATTTACATGAATGTCATCTCAAAGTCACAATAATGCATATTACATAAAATACTGTTAAGATGTAGTGAATCGAGCTCATTAATCATATATATTAAACAGCCAAAATCGTTTGATCATCCTTCCATAAAACTAGCATTAAGAATCTCACTGTAAAACAATTGACAATATAATCATAAAATATTTAAAGTCACTAATGAGAGTCTATATTAGGGGTGTTCATTCGGTTAATTCGGTTTAAACCGCACCTAATAGATGAAATTGATCGGTTTTAGATTTTCAAAAATTAAAACCGAACTGAACAAATAAAAATTGAACCGAACCGAACCTAATTACTATTCGGTTTATGCTTTCATATATTAATAATATAAACAATCAAACAAAATCAAAAAATTTGATTATAAAACGAAACTTATTAGCACGTTTCTTAAGTTCGTGACAAAAATATAATAATTTGCAATACAAAACTAAGGTATAGTTAAGAAATTTGTAATAAACGGTGAATAAAATTAATAATGGTATAAGTATGCATGATATTCAGTGATTAACCTAATTAATTTGTACATATTTTGAAAGTATTACCAAAATATATTACTATTCGGTTTCTACATTGGTAATCAAAACCAATCCAAAAATCAAAATAAATATTCGGTTTTGAACCAAACCGATCTAAAAAATTAAATTATCTGAACCAAATAGTCCAATCCAAATTGTTCGATTGAACAATTCGATTTGTCCATATAGTGAACACCTCTAGTCTATATACTGATTTGACCCACTACTTAATCAATTTAACCATAAACATAATTCAAAAGTATTTTATTTATAACAGAATAGTATTTTTTAATCATTATATCTTATTATATTATATTACTCGAATATTTTATATTAGTATTAGTATCTTTAATAAATATATAAAACAGAATACCATGAAGGATTTTGGGCCCTTCAATATGTTCTTTCTATGCGATCTAAAGATCTGTATTTAATCTGTATAGTTACACTTTCCCCCATAAATTATTACTATATTATTAAATAACTTAATTAAATAAATAAGTATGCGATTTCCACCAAATCTAAAATAGAAAAATTTTAGAAGAAACGAGGAAACAAATGACGTGCGATTTAACAATGGGCCCAATTAAAATCTTACAAACCCTCTTGCACAAATATTTAAACCCTAATTTCATCGTACATTTATTTATATCCATTATTTATTTATATCCATTATAATCCATTTCCAATATATTCATCACCTCCCCTATTTGACAATGAATCCTGACAAAAACTCCAAAGGTATATTAAATACAATCTTTAATAATGGAGGCACGAAAGGTTTATTTGTTTTATTATTCTTTTCACTCAAATTGTTATCTATATGTTGTATATGAATTTGAATTGTCATGTGCAACTCTATAGAAGTTTATGAAATTTTGAGGTGAAAAAAATCAGCCCCCACCTCAAAGATCATGAATAAAAAAAAAAGGGACCTAATAATTGTCAAGGTTAAAATAATATTATACATAATTTAATAAAAATAGTTTTATTATAATGTCTTCACACTATTTACTAAAGATGTATATAAAACAATGAAACTAACAAAGGTTTCTATTTTATTTTTTTTACAGATGAAGACCCTTTACACAGATTTATTAATTGGTTAAAAGCAAACTTCTCCAAAGATGACATTCTTTGCAAGATGATATACAAAAAATATTGCTGAAATTCTTTGCAAGATGATATACAAAAAATATTAGACAATATTATTAAGGCCGATAATACTATTAACCATATCCGATCATTTGGACATGATATTGACAATGACTACGTTGTTGATCTAAACTTTTTCAATAAAATTTAGTTTGTCTAACATTATTGGTATCTTCCATATAACATTTCAATTTACAAATGCAATGTTTTTTTTTTATTCTAACATATATTAGGTTATCCTTATGCTTCCTTAATCGATGAGGATCTACTATATAATTAAAAATGTTGGATGGTAATTATGATGGTGATTATCATGGATCTATCTGGATCGGTAAGCATACCCATATTGTTTGTTATATATCAATATATTGGATACTTAGATTACACATACACTTATTAATTTTATTTGAAACCTCAACATGCGCTCTCCTTTATAACGATAAACTACAACAACATAACGTTCACATTCAATCAAATAACTCTTTCAAATTATACATATATTAATGAACTATTGTAAGAATATTAAATAATTAATAACAAATGCATAAAGACAATTAGGAAACCCGTACATTCGTGGATTCTTCACCTAGTTTTAGTAATAATAAGATACTACTATATGCTTCGAACTATCCATATTCCATAATAAGACTCATTACCTTTGAACATAAAGTTGGGGAAAGCATGTCGTTTCCACATTTATTTTTCCAAAATTTCCTACTTTCACCTTTTTTAGTTAATTCTATTCTATACTCACTTTATTAAAAAAAATTGTTATATAAAATGTTCAGCTTTAATTCCTTTTAGCACATTTCTGTATAATACTATTATTTTGTCAAATTCTATTAAACCAAAATATATAAAATATTTAAAAGGTTGTTTTAAATGTTTTGATTTCAACAAAGCATGATTACGAGTATTTATGTGTTTGCAATCCGTGCATCGACTAGGGGATTTTTACCAGAAAAAAAAGACCAAAATATATGCTTTTGAAAAACTTTAAATCTATAAATAAAATGTCAATGATGTACTAAAGTCTTTCTACCCTTTTATATTTCATATGCCGGTAAGTATTTAGAGTCGTGCGACATATGATCCATGCTCAAAAAATGTAATGTATATTATTGGGAGTAAGTGCATAAAAATATAATTAACTATGACGTGACATTTATAGTGTGAATCTAACTATTCGGACGTGTAATAAACTCATTATTTTTTGTCATTGTATGTATTTTGATGACGACGTGTCAGCTTGTAAAGATGATAAGTGACACTTTATATAGATAACACGTAGAAAAGATACTGAAAATTACATACAATAGCATGAAATAACTACTTTCTTACACACAATGGAAGCCCGAGTAGTTGAATACATACTATGATTGTCAGAGCATAGTTAATTGCATTTTTTGCACTTAACCCTGTTTTTTAATTATTAATTGAAGCAGGAAAATAAACCTTTATCTATTATTCTCAACTATTACCAAACACCAACACTTTGATTAATATGTCGTTTGAAATACCTTGATTGTATACTACGGTTAGAAAAAGAATTGAGAATATGTCATTTTCAGAAGATCACTTTAGCTATTTGGTTGCACTTGAATATAGTTGTTCTATTTATTGACAACAAAGTTGCTAATATAAAAAAATCTGAATTTTTTTTCTTGATTGAAAAAAAATGAAGTGTGTAAAAGAAATTTGTTCATATAAAAATGGAACTTAATGTTTCATTTTAGGGCTAATGGTGCAGATAGTTAACCAATTTTACTTTTTTTACCGAGTTAGGGTATGAACCCAATTTATTACTCTGGTAGGTAACAAATTTTTAGATTTTGTGTCGATTTGGGTAACAAACTTTTTTTTTACTGGTTTAAGTTCAAAAATGATGACGTGTTAGTCAAAAACTTAGATGTGGCAGTTCATATACAACGTACATGACATTTTAAAAATTGACACGTCATCATTTTTCAACTTAAACGAGTAAAAAAAAAAGTTTGTTACCTAAATCAACGTAAAATTTGAGAGTTCATTACCTACCAGAGTAATAAATTGAGTTTATACCTTCATTAAGTGAAAAATGTAAAATTCGTTACCAATCTACACGATTAACCCTTCATTTTATCATTAACTTAGGTAATCAAGTTCAAATCACTTTACATGTTAAAAGGTATATCATATGGGAGGATTATGTATTCATTGGTATTAAATTAAAGTTAGAAGAAAATGTTATAAGGTAAAAAAAATACTTATGCCATATGGCATGATTATGTCATTGAAGAAAATAAATAGAAATAATAATTATTATTTTTATAGATAGAACAATGAGATCAAAGTTATGGATTTCTAATAATTTGTTTAAATTAAAGATTATTGAAAACGTATTACATATTTGTAAGATTATCAAAAATTAAAAGAATATGTACTTTCTATAATAATAGTTTAAAAATAAAGTTTTTAGATGGTGTTTTTATATTAATAATGAATATAATAAAACTGATGTGTTAATTATAAGGTGAATATTAAGATGTTAATATTAGTATTATAAATGTTTTGGATATATTTAACATCATTAAGAATAAATTATTTTGATTAAGGACACTTGGCACCATTTTAAAGTGTATATGTAAAGATAATTGTAGGTTAGTGATTATTTTAAAATATATAAATATCTCTTTAGTTAGTTATGTGTTACATTATTTTTTAAAAGATTTTTGTTGATTGATGATGTATAAATTTTTTCGGTGTATATTTGTAAAAGTTAATAATTAGCGATATGCATAATACTTGGTTTAAAAGAAGCATGGGAATACCACTTTCAATTTACACATATGGAGCACTAAGTTTTTTACGGTCTTCTTCAAATTGTTACCTACACTTTTTTTTTTGTCTTACGACTTGACTATGTCAAGCAACTCATGTCATTAATAGGTTTTTTGTAAAACTATGTAGACTTTTGAACTGGAAGATTAAGCGAATTCTCATTACAATTGTTTAATTACAGCCACTTCTACACCTTCATTTAGCAAATCTGATCTTTATTCGTTCTTCTTCTATTAGGTTATTAGAACTTAATTATTTAATGATTCTTAAATCCATTTTTCATATAAAGTAACTACGATGGGCTACTGTTACTTCAATCTACTACTATACCATCTCATCTCCTTCGATGGGTTGTAATTCGGGTTGGGTCGGGTAGACCAGCTCAAATTACCATGTTGAAGGGTCAAAGCAGTTGACCCGAATCGAATTCGATTTCCTAATCCAGGTGAAGCTCAAAACTAGCTAATCGATTCAGATCCGAGCCAAGTAACCCATTTATCTAACAAAGTGAAAAAAATTCTAGTCAATTGTTCACATGTTAATTTCGGATCAAATAAGACACATAATTAAACTTGAAATTTATGTATAATTCATCATAAATAAACATAAAATGTTTACAAAATCTCAATCGATTATATTATCTAGTATGTTCGTCCAAATTTAATGATAACATTTTATTAAATACTTGAATATACTAAATTAAAATAAAACATTAATACCTTCAACAAATTTTAAAATTTATTATGATTGTTGGATAAAAAAAACTCATTGGTGACTCAAACTCAATCTCAAAAATGAAATAGGTTCACGGGGTCCTGATTGATGGGTTTGTGAGTCAAAAACACCGACCCAAACTTACTTATTCTCGAATCAATTTCATATTGGATTTCAAATCATTTTTTTTAAAATGACAATTTACCATTTACTTTATGCTCATGATTTTATGTTATATACACATATATGTATATGTATTTTGGGTAATCAAGTGTTTGTAATTAATTATAGTCTTATATTTTAGGAAATGACAATTAAATTGAATAATAACTAAATAGAAACATGGACTACTCCTTTCGTCCCATTCGAATTATACACCTTGTTATTTGGTTGACGATATTTCCACCATTATTATTGATAAATACTAGAGGTGACAATTTTAGATCTATTGGTTAATTATGTGTCAATTTGGTTAATTTTTAGGAGGGGGTGGGTTTGTTGGGTCTCCTCCCCATTTTTTGGATGGGTCTAAATGAGTTTTCAATATAACCTATAATTGTGTAATAATTAACCAACGGGTTTGGATGGGTCTAGCGGATAATTTTTTTTTCCACCTCATTTTATTTTTTTCATTTTTCACTCAAATAAAAAAAAAATTTGGCGAACCCGATGACCCAACCCGACTCGAGACCCATTTGACCCGGACCATCCTTATAAATGACCCATCTAGACCCGGACCCATTTCAACCCAAACCCATCTAGACCCGAGACCCGACCCATTCATTTTGCCACCTCTAATAAATACACTCAAATTGTGGATTAGTGATTTGTACAATACAACTTTTTAATGCCATATTGATGAATTTATCAAATATAAATGTGAAACTATATTGCCATCACTTATTATTATACCTGTTTTGAATTTTGTTAGTGAAAGCTCTAAGGGCATAGGCGATTTTAGGGTGGGGGCATGGTGGACATCCGCCCCCACCAAGTTTTTATGAGTCTAGAAAAATTTCGTATGTTTTGGTATAATCGGTATATTGCCTTATAACTAATTAATACAAAACAGTTAAACTAATGATAATATTTATGCATTTAGCCTGGTGGTTGAGAAGTGGGTGTTTTGTTTAAGAGGTCTAAATTTCAATCCCTCCTTATTGCATCCTTTTATCCATTTTTTGATACCCATAGCTTGTTTCAACAACTTTATTTTTTATTCTTTCTAATGTTGTCTATGTAATTAGGAATTTGAATTTAATGTTAAACTAAGTTTACTTTGGTTCAACTAACATAGCTTCGGTTAAAGCAAAAAAAATTGAGTCGATGACCCATTCTCGATATACACTATAAAACTTTGACAACATCTAATTTTTTTCTAGAACCGCCCTTGCCTAAGGGGTTTCATTAAGATGTTTAGACATGCCAAAAACAGTTGTACATTGATTAAAATTCCGGGGGACAAACAAAAATTCAAGGGGGCAGAGAATATATTAGTGTCAATCTACAAATTTTTATACATGTTCTAACGTTTTAACGAAAGCTATTAGAGCTCTCGTTGTCTATATTTTTTTTGTTTTTCAACATATTAAAAGACATTCTAATAATTCAAAATGATATTTGATCGATTTTAAAAAGGTTTTAATCGCCCTCGCCTTTGTGAGGGATAAATCTAGCATTCATATCTATATTTGATAGATCATGTATATTTGTTAAATGTAATCGGATTGTTTTAAACCACATAAACCATTATTTGTAAAACTATTTATGCAATCGTAAATACTTATATATTATATATAATCATATAATCATATAATGTTGTTTTCATCTAGCTAATCTTAACTTACATGCACACTATGAAAAATACTAATAACGTAGTTTGTTTCAGTGTCATTATTGTTTTCTAAGAATGTTATGTTAGTTACAAATTTTTTGTTATGATAGATCTATTAATTCTTATTACCTTTAACTATAACTAAATGTTATTATCATTTGAAGGTGCACAATTTATTGAAATTTTGAGCCAACCTTCTAATTGTTACGATTGAAAGTTGTGCATTAGTTAAACTAAAATTTACAATCAATACTTTTTAATTAGATGAAAGTTACTTAGTTTAAAGTTAATGACAATATAATGTGCTTGAGGTTTAGGTTTAAGTCAAATAGAAAAGCAAAGATATTTATTTAATGTATATGGGAGACGTAAAAGTAAATATCAATAATGCCTTTTAACTTATTATGAAAATTTCATGTTTTCTCTTTTGGTGATTTAATCATGATATAACAAATATAAAATCATGATAATTTGCCAATTCACTTCATGAATTAATAATAATAATAATAATAATAATAATAATAGGGATGGACTTTCAAATTAGGAAAAATGAAATATAAGTGTGGAATTATAGAGTTATAACTATCTTTATTTTAGAGTTTATCGTTTTAAGGTGCATTATACTTTGTTTATTTTAATATTGTTTGACATGAATTTTCATTTACTGTATTGTATGCATTGAATTTATCAATTTCATCTATTGTATGTATACTTTCTTTTTTTGACATTCTATTGTACGTATGAGCAAACTTACAAAGGAATGTGTACATATAATAGATGGAACTGATAACTTCACAACATACAATAAAAGTTTTAAAAGTACCTCACATACCATTGTAAAGATGTTAATTATAATGTACCTACTTTTTATACCATTTTTTCATTTTATATTTTAAACATAATCATCACTGTACTTTTTCTGTACTTTTCTCACCACTTTTTCTTAACCTTCTTTATTTTTTCGTACTTTTCTGTACTTTTTTAATCAACAATGGTATACCAATTGGAAAAAAATGGTACATAAAGAGGATCCCAATTAATAATACACTTTTGAAACAATAAACTCATTATTTTACAATTATTTTTGGGTAAATTACATTTTTCATACTTGTGGTTTTTCATTTTCCCACTCTCGATCTTTTTACTTTTTTAATTACAATTGTCATCCTTATGTTTTGTGCTCTTTCCCAAGTTAGTCATTTTACTTTTTTAATTACAATGGTCATCCCTATATTTTAAACTTTTTCTCAAGTTAGTCATTTAAGTGTATAAATGTCTAAACTAACCTTTTAAATTTCTTTTTTGATTTCGATATCTTTTCCTATGATTTTTTTTACTTATCTATACCCCTTATAATTCATTTCCACTTATTCTTTCAAAACTTATTAAAAGAAATATCGAAAAACCCGAAAATATTAAATCCACTTATTTTCCACGAACTACACTTTTCATTAATCAAATATTATCGACTAAAATCTTTTTTGATTGGTTAAATATATACTTATAATGGGACAATCCAAAATAGTAATTTGGACATTTTAAATAAAAATATATTGTACTCCGTGTGTTCCACATTACTATTATTACTAATTTGGGTTGCCCCCATTATTCGTGTATGTTTAAACAATCAAAAAAGATTTTAGTTGGTAGATTTGATATTTGATTATTGAAAAGTGTAGTTAGTGAAGAATAAGTAGATTTAATATTTTAAGGTTTTCCGATATTTCTTTTGATAAGTTTTTATGGAAGAAATGGAAATAAATTATAAGGGGTATAGATAAGTGAAAAAATTATATGAAAAAATATCGAAATCAAGAAAAGAAATTTAAAAGGCTAGTTTAGTCATTTATACACTTAAAGGACTAACTTGGGAAAAACTCCAAAACATAAGGATGATAATTGTAATTAAAAAAGTAAACGGACTAACTTGGGAAAAAGCACAAAACATAGAAAAAAGTCCAAAACATAAGAATGATAATTGTAATTAAAAAAGTAAAAGGACTAACTTGGAAAAAAGCACAAAACATAAGGATGACAGTTGTAATTAAAAAAGTAAAAAGACTAAGAGTGAGAAAATAAAAAACCACAAGGATGAAAATTGTAATTTACCCATTATTTTTCTATGGTGAAGTTAATGTTGTAATTGACGTCAGGATATAATTAGTGGATGGAATTGAAGTTACGTAATTAAAGGGCGCGTGGTCCCACATTAACGACAAACACATAAGCCGTGCGTGTCATCTTGTCTTTCCGTTAGCAGACATGCACTCTTCGTATAATCATTTGAACTACTCCAGCCTACTCATACTTCCTTACACATTCCCACTTTCAACCTTTGCAGGTGAACTCCACGCACTTTATCATTTTTTTTAATACTCCCTATGTTAGATTTAATTACTTCGAAGTCAAAATGTCTATTTTCATTATACATACAATTTTATCGATCTCCAATAATTACACTATTAACTAATTAAATATTGTTTATATACACTAAAATATTTTTTAATTGTTTAAAATATATATTTTATACTTATATTGCGACATATAGGTTGGGCCCGTGAGACTTTGTGAATATTAATTAAACGGGCTAGGGTTTTTTGTTTGGCTTGGTGCCAAAGTTATATGTATCCTACAAATATAAACTCTGTGTAATTGTAATCCTTGAGCCGTGCGAAAAAAATAAAAACTCTCTGGTTTGGCCTTGTGGACTAAACCAATCTCCAAGTTGGAGATTGGACATAACCACGTTAAATCTGTGTGTCGTATTGTTCAATTCTTTATCTTGTTGATTTGTTTTGATTGCTAGGTTTGCAATTATTTATCTGTTTATTGTTTGTTGGTGTAACACAATTACACGAGCGTTTGTTGGGTTTTTTTTGGCTAACAACAATAGGTGTTGTTAATTGGATGTTTCCGCTGCAAATTCCTAACAACTGGTATCAGAGTTCTGAGTTGAGCGATTGGGAACAATGGTGGATGAAGGCACGATCAAGATGGTTTGTTGATGGTTAGGGTTTTATTGGAAGGCGGAGAGCTAGAGTTATTGTGGTCAAATAATCATAGTGGGTCTGATTAGGTGGAAGATAATCATCGGGGTGAACAATTGAAACGACACATTTTTTAGGATTTGTTGGCAACGTGTGATCGAGATTGATAAACTCGTTTTTTTACTGAATCGTGACGAACTCGGTGAGTTGTTTTTCCGGATTGAAGTTGTTAGGTTAGGGTTTCGTCTGGTGGGTTTTAGCATGACGACACGGCGGGAGGCCGATTTCGTTATGGCGGTGATTGTTCGCGGAGGTAATGGAGTCTGTAAGCGGGTTTCGATTAGTGGTTTGTTGAGTTGAGAGTTTTGGAATCCGGGTTATGGATTCGTGTTCATTATTCTTTGTGACCCCGTGCAAAAGAATAAATGAACATTATCAAACTTAGGGTTTGAGGTTGCGAGTGTAGGGACGTGATGTCTCAGGAACTTTATTGATACAGACTGGGTTATTCAAAGATGTGAGGTTTGTTACGATGCTCAAGAGGATGATTTTATCGATTGGGTAGATTGGGTAATAAATGGTATCATATCCGTTTTGGTAATCAACAGTTATGCGTGTCAGAGGGAGTTTAGTTATTGCTCGCGGGTTGAAACGGGAGACCATGGTTCTTTAGTCGGGTATTCCATGTTCTTGGAATGATTAGGCAGCTTAGAGCTTCTACACTTGGAGATATTGGTTTTAGAAGATGTTGGATAGAACGTGTTCGACTGGGCTCGGGTATCGGTTGATGAGTTTGGTTCAACGGTTGAGCGGATCTTCTTGAAGAACCTATTGGGAATTTTCAAGTGAGTTAGAGGCGGATAATCTTGTAAGTCTAGTTTGAGCTTTCGATTATTGTTGAGAGTGCCGGAAACTCTAAGGAGTTTGGAACTGAAGGAAGTTTCGAAGCTAGTGGGAGTTAGTAACTAGTAGGAGTTTTGAGACGGTTGTGCTATTGATGGATCTAAAGTTTCTACGGATTTAGTGTGCGGATTCCGGCAACACTAGAGCATGTGGACCTTCGTTGTTACTATTCATTGGAAAAGTAATTTGCGACTGACCGAATGTTATGAACCAAAGTCTTTTCAAAGATCCGCGATTGTTATTTTGATTCGTACAGTGGAAGCGGGCTGAGTTAGAGAAGATTTGTTCATAGAAATCGTACATATGTTTTAGAGTCGGTGTACCCGCGGGAAAGCGAAACTTAGTAATGTAGGTTTCAAGGTTGTGATTGCATTCTCACTAATAAACCTTGATGATGATCTACGTGTTAGTTCTATCGGTTATTTTCTTATTGCTGTGAAGGAAAATCAAATGGACGAAATTTTGTATGGATGGTCGATGACATGTCGGTGGTAGGATCAGACATGGCTGTAATCGACGAGTTGAAGAGATGGGTGTCTCTTGTCAAAATCCCGTGGTTGAAGTTTCACACGCTTCAACGAATCTTCTTGGGCCTAGAAGATGATGGTGTTTTAGAGAGTGGTCCCAGTTTTATAATGTGAGTGTTCTGTTAGCTTTGTGTCGAAAGTCTTCCGACTCTATGTGGTTGAGCGACGTGTTTCGAATTGTATTTCGGCGGTGTGAAGTTTGAACGTGTGACATTGTTGAAAGGACGAGATGAAGGATTATTGATTTTGGGGTTTAATTAATCTTCAAGTGGGAGATTGTTGGGCACGTGAGACTTTGTGAATATTAATTAAACAGGCTAGGGTTTTTTTTTTGCTTGGTGCCAAAGTTATATGTATCTTATAAATATTAACTCTATGTAATTGTAATCCTTGAGCCATACGAAATAAAAGTAAAAACTCTCTCGCTTGGCCCCGTGGACTAAACCAATTTCCAAGTTGGAGATTGGATATAACCACGTGAAATCTTTGTGTCGTATTGTTCGATTCTTTATCTTGTTGCTTTGTTTTGATTGCTAGGTTTGCAATTATTTATCCGTTTATTGTTTGTGGGTGTAACGTAATTACACGAGTGTTTGTTGGGTTTGTTTTTTGCTAACAATAGGTGTTGTTAGTTAAATGTTTCCGCTGTAAATTCCTAACAATATATATAAATAAAAATGTGGATATTTACAATGTGGGATGAAGAAAATACTATTTATTGTGTTACAAATAATATGATTAGGGCTTTACAAGTTATCTCGAACAATAAGATCAACGATAATTACCTTCATTGTAACATCTTCAAATAATATGTTGGTTTAAAAGTGAATTTATAGTAACAAATCCATCAAACATCTATTTGGGTATAGCTTAATAGTACCAGCTAGATGATATAAACAAAAGTTTGTCCGATTAACGTACAAAACAAATATATGCACATATATATATATATATATATATGTGTGTAATGTAAGCTATTTAGAGAAAAGTTTTAAATGAGTGGAATATATGAGGGTCATGCCAGACATACTGCAATACATAACAAATTTATAGGTGTAAACTGCGATGTTGTTAATATTTTAGTTAAAAATTTAGTAGGTGTAAAATTCAATATTGTTAAACTAAAACACAAATTTTGATTTGATGTAGTGGATCATATGTAAATTTATTCTAAAATGCAATGATTTTAATGTGCCCCTCATCTGGGGTGGTATTACGGAGGAGGCAGGGTGGGCAACCGTCCCGACCAAATTTTTACAGGTCGAGAAAAATTTCGTAGGTTTCGGTATAATTTACATATTGGTCCCCATAACTAATTAGTACAAAAAAGTTTCAATAAAGCCGGTTTTAGTGTTTAGCTTAGTGGTTGGGAAATGAACTTAGGGTCTGTTTGGCAAGGAGCTTTTCGAAGCTCTTTGGAACTTTAAGCTTTTCATTTTTAAATACAAAAGCTCCTGTCATTAATAGCTCCGTTTGGAAGTAAATAGTTAAGCTTTAATTTTCATTTCAAAAGCTCTTGAAAGCTAATTTGTGAAACGCTCGATGGAGTAGCGTTTGAAATAAGTGGGAGCTTTTTGCTATTATACTCTAGTAGAAAAGTTCAAATAGACCATGGTATAAAGAGTATATAGATCACGGATTTTGAGGGGTGGTCTATAAGGGGAGAAGTCTATTTGATGTTGAAAAGGATCACGAATATTTTGAAGTGGTCTATTTGTTAGAAGGACCACGGTTCCCACACTAAGAACCGTGGTATATTTGACTAATTATAAGAAAAATATTATTTTTACATTTTAATTTTATTTATTTTCTGTTAGTTCAATATATTAAAAAATATATATATAAAGATAATAAAAATTATGATTTTAACAAATTTATAAATAACAATTTGCAAACAACTTATTTTTTTTAACACGGTATACAACTACAAACAATAAAGATTAATCAAGTATCACAAATTGTGATATTGAATATTAATTACTCATGATAAGTCAGAAAGAGAAACTAATGTCTTAAATTATAAACCAATCATAAAACACAAACGATGACAACATATTCATATTCGTAACAGGTTCAAGATCACGAACCCATCCAAAACATAACTAAATAATGCCTCCACCTTTGCTTTTCCACTGCGACTATTGATCTTCACTATCTTTTATGGTAAAATGTTAAAGTATAACCCGGAGAGATACAACCTTCATATAAAAACGTCCTACAAAATTAAATAACTTTAAAACCAACATCGAAGCAACAAGAACAAAATGTAGATAAAAAAATCGAAGTCATAAATAAGTAAAGAAAAAGAAGCAAGTAACAAATCACCTGAAAGAAGCTCGTAAGGTAGTAAATTGAGAGAACAAACTTTACTTACGAGCGTAGATCTAGATAAATTAGAAGGAAGAACACCCGATCCGATAAAAAGAATAAGTGGTATTTTGATGAAGATGATATTTGTGAATTCTGTTTTTGTTTTGAAACTAAAGATCGGAGATTTAAAATAACGAAAATGAAGCAGATGGGGTTTTTTATACAATAATGTTAGAGGGAAAGTTGTAAAATATAGGAGAATCTAAAAAAATAAAGGGGGGAAGTTCAAAATTTTCAATTATTTACACAATAGATCATGGTTCTCACACTATGAACCGTGGTCCTGATGAAAATTCAAATGACTACTACACAAATTGCTTTTTAATATCGGTTAAATATGTAATATAGATCACTTTTGGAATCAAACTAAAACACTGGATATAGCGCGATTGAAATAATCGATCTAAAAAAATGTATTCAATAGTTCAGTTAATAAGCAATGTGTTCCAAAGATAATCAAATAACTCGTTTATTATAAACCGATCTAAAATTAAGTTTAAATGGCGCGGTTGAGTTAATCGAGCTAAAAATTATTAAATAGCACGGCTAACAAGCAATGTGTTCTAAAAGATAAAAGTTGAATTAAAATAGCGCGGTTGAGTTAATTGAGCTAAAAAATATTAAATAGCACGGTTAAAAGCAATGTGTTCTAAAAGATAATAAAATAAATTTGAATTAAAATAGTACGGTTGAGTTAATCGAGCTAAAAAATATTATATAGCACGGTTAATAGGCAATGTGTTCTAAAAGATAATCATATAAAGTTGAATAAAATAGCGCGATAGAATCTAGTTGTAACACCCGCAATTATGGCCTGAGGGTAATCCGGTAATTTCTTAAACTTTGATATTATTAATTGTTATATTTTAGATTATTGCGTTATATATGTTTGATTTAAAACTTAGGAAATCCGGTCAAAGGATTAATTGTGACTAGTGAATTATTGACCAATTTAAATAGTTCTAGTTCACAGTACAATAAAATAGTTTTCTCGCAATTGGTATTTAGGTTCCAGACAATAGAGTTAGGACGGGTATGATTAAAAATAATGGGTCGGTTTGAGCTGTGAGGTGTTAACCTCTATTTTTCCTAACTTTCCTAAAAAAATGTTTAACTCATCTCTTGCAAGAACTAAACAACCCCACAAATCAAGAATTTCAAGATTAGGAAACAATAACAAGTGATTGATTGATTCTAGCTTTGATTTCATTATCATCATCTTCATCTATTTAAAGTGTAAGTAAGTTTCTTGATGTTCTTTATGATTTTATATGAATAATTGGATGATTGAGTGAAGTATATGAAATTGAAGATGGAAATTAGTTGTGTGATAATTGAATAATGATTCTTGAGTCTAATATGTTGATTACATGATGATTACATGAAGAAACTGCTTGATTCCTTGAAATTTAGTTAAAATGTGAAATTTATAGGTTTTAGGTGATTTGTTGAATTGTGATGAATTGAGGATTGAAACTTAGTTATGTGATGTTATAACATGTTTGGTTGAAGTTATTTGATGTTTGAAAGTGTTTTGGTAAGCTAGAAATTGAGTTTTTGAATTGTTAGTCGTGTTGAACAGCAGCAACAACAGGTTCAGGGGTCTGGGGCAAGTACCCGGTGGGTACTCCCCTTAGCCGGTGGGTAGCCCATTTTAGCGCAATTTCTGTTTTGGTGAAATGGAGAGTACCCGGTGGGTACTCCCCTTACCCGGTGGGTAGCCCAGTTTAAGGCAATTTCTGTTTTGGTAAAATGGAGAGCACCCGGTTGGTACTCCCCTTACCCGGTGGGTACTCTCCCTGCTCTTGAATCTAATTGTTGTTCTTTGTTTATATAAGACAAAAAAGTATATATATGTATACATTGTATGTATGTATTAAATAATATGTGTATGGTACTATGTGTATAAAATGAGCAATGGCTCATGGAATTAAACTACGATTTCGAGTAAAATATGTATACGACATATATAGTTTAAAATGTATAAATGTATACCATTGTAATGAGCTTAAATATGATCATTTAATTGAGTTAAGTGGTATGCTATGGGAATAGGCATGTGTTAATAAATAAATTAGTTGGTATGTGCATAAAATATAAAGTGATCTATTGTTGATACACAGTTATATTAACTTAGTTATTGCGAGAATTGAAGTGAGTTACTAACTCCATTGCTTTGTGGTGTTTACAGATACACCGAAGACTCGTTGAGTTAGTCAGCTGAGTAGTTGAAGTGAAGTAGACAGGTGAATTGACTTGGAACTTCAGTATGGTTTGGTTGTGACGTATTAGTTACAACAGATTAAACATACTAGTGTTAAATGTTGATTGTTGCTGTGTTATATATATATAAACTGCTTTAAGCAATTCGGGGTATCGGAGGTCAACAATTGTTGGACTGGGTTGCTACAGGTTAACCAACATATGAATTGTGAACATGTGTTGTGAATGGAACTTATGTTGGTTAAAGGTAGTAAGCAGTTATCGGTAAATCACTGTAATGGACTGCAGTGATTATATGTGTTGCTTGGTGGGCCACCGCGGTCTGAGGGCGCCACAAGGACCACCGATCCTCTTAGTGATGTTGAGTTTATGTGTTAATTGTTGATAATTAATTATGTTGAGCTAAGTCAAACTGTTTGTAACAGGTTTATTCACTTAGCTTCGTGTTAATCCCGTTGTTTACTCCTTGCAGGTTTGACTTGAATGGGACTGGGCAAGGAGTGCTTGGAAGTTGTTGACCATGACTACTCTGATATTATTTTGATACTTTATATTGCCCAGATACACTTTAATAGTTTGTAATTAACAGATAATACTTATAGTATGTATAATGTTTTTGGTAAATGACGTCATGTCATTTATTATATAAAATGAATGGGATTGCGCTTCCAACTTTGTTTTTTAAAAAAAATATGTTGTGTTACACTAGTCATTCTAAAAGATGTGATATATATTATATTTTATTAAGTAATAAATAGAACACGGTTTTTTTAATGGGAACAGTGGTCCTTTCGAAAATAATAGGCCAATCCTACGTAATTAGAACCTCGTGGTCCGCTTTTTTTTTAAATCGTGGACTGTATCAAAAAGTATAAAAATGCGCAACTTTTGGCTTATGGACCACGAATTTTATTATTTTTTACCATTTTCGATGTCTTTTAGGGGTGATCTATACGTGCTTTGGTAGTAGTGATAATTACTGATATGCCCATATATGTGTGGGATGATAATGGCATGTTCCGAATTTGGTTGCTGACTTCTTTCACTTTAATACTCAGATATATTATATTTAATCTTAATTCAATAACATGCATACATAATTCTCAATATATTAAAAACAGTGTGTTAAGTAAGGGGAGTGATAAATAAAACAAAATATTTGATTCATACACCAAACTTATGCTTCAATCTGTTTGTACTGTGAGCTTTAAGAATTGTACAGTTTGATGTAAGAATTAATTTGTCTGTTGTATGTATCAACTCCCATTAACTAATCGATGATTCCATAGTAGAGATGCAAAAAATAAATAAAAATACAATTACTTTATTAATTAATAGAAGATATATCTTATAAAAAAAACATGAATTTACAATACATAAGTATCTTATATTACTTAAATACATGTATCTAATTAAGTAAACAATTTGATCCAAGTTTAATAATGTTTTTTTATATCATTTTACATTATTCATTTATAGTTGCAGCTGATCTACCTAACACATCTCAACTCATATTAATAGCTACAGCTAAAAGCTTACAGCTACACCTACAACTACAGCTTACAGTCGCAGCCTACAGCTAACAGCCGTAGCCTACAGCTAACAGCTACAGCTAACAGCTACAGCCTACAGCTACGTACGCCAAACATACCCTTAGTATTAAAAAGGTTCAAAGATCAATCCTTCCTTACTGCATTAGTTTTAACTTTTTTTACTCCTTTATGTTTTCTCTTTCTTTCTTACTATTTTTTTTATTGAAATATATGTAATACTATTTAAAACAACATAATTATTAAACTATACTCCCTACATCCCAAAGGTATAGTCCAATATTACATTTTGGGTTGTCCAAAGTTAATTGTACACTTCAATGAACGGATAAAAAAGAAGAAGATAAAACTCTTTTATACCCTTAATTTATATATGTAAAACAAAAAAGTAGGTAAACTAAAGGGTACAACCGTCATTTTATCAAAAAGTAAATGAAAGGTTGATATTTTCTTAAACTGCGTGTTTTTTTTGTGGGGACAATCAAATTGGGCCGGAGGAGTATATAAACATGTTCGATTTAGAATTTGCCATCACTTGCTAATTATATGATTATATGTTGTCCATCTAATTAAAAATTTGAATTTGATATCGAACCAAATTCACTTTGTTTAAACTAAACTAATTTTGGTTAAAGCAAAGAAATCGAGTTGATGATCCAGATCCAACGTAGGCTATTTAAATTTTGCCCCCGTTGAAAAAAAATTCGGGTATCGTCCGTGCTCCTTATACCCCTTATTCCTTTTGATCATCCATATAAAGTTATAATGAGTTACTAGTAAGGTACAAACTTTGCTCTGAGAAAAATTTGAGTATAATCGTCATACTTATGTTTTGTTTATTTGAACAAATAAATTGATATGAGGAAATATAAAATCAAACTATCATTTTATACGATATTATTACACAAAAGGATACATACGATTTAACTACATATTTTTCTTTTTTCGTTGATTAGACTTTTCTTGATCGTACATGCATTTTTTTAAAGTATTATATATATATACTCGATTCTTTTTCTTTATCATGGTTTATAACTTTATAATGTTAAAAGATCCAATAAGTGTTATAGATACGTAATCAAACACTCCACTATATTCACAAAAGGAATGCCCGTATATGGTAAAAATAAATATGGTGTTCGAACTACATATTATACTAGATTATGAAACGACCAATTATAGAAACTAAAGAAAGTTAATTGTCACAAACACCCTTCATCATCCATGTTTCCATTTATTTGTATCATAATCATTAAGTTTGGTCTAATAATAATTAGCAAATTAAAACAATTTGTCCAATACTATTTTTCGTATGATAATAGTTTAGTTATGATGGCAAACTGTAACCAACTTTCATAACTCTTATTTCAAATTAATAAAAATACAATTGGGCTATAAACAATTTAGTTAGAGGGTGTTTGTGTTAGCTTTTAAAAAAATGTTATGTGTTAACAAAAAAAAGTTCATATTTGACGAATTTGCTTTTTAGCTTTTCATCATGATAATAATAACAACAACAATAATAATAATAATAATAATAATAAATCAAAAAAAAAAACCTTAGAAAAAAACTCCATTAAACACCCTTTAAAGTCTTTTTGACTGTATTATAACACAATAAGCTAGAAAAACTCATCAAGTAAAATCTCCGACTCATCAAGTAAGATCTCCGACGCCCCGTGATGTGTATTTCATGCTTTGCCCAAATTTGGCATTAATATTGTAGGTTTTCAAGACGAAAATGTAGACATGCTTAAATATATACATTTGTCAATTTAATATAATTACCCACCACATTTTGTTACTGATCATACATCTTACCATGTTTGTCTAGACATAAGGTGATTGAAATGCATATAATTGTATGCTTTTAATAATAATATGTATGTGTATATTAAGTTCGTGAAAACATACATGTGGTGCTCCACAATGAAGTTAGGGGCAAGACGGCAACTATCTTTTTGGGATTACATATGGAAACCTATCAAATCTATGTTTCGAGTTTAGTGAAAACGTGTTAAATCAACAACTCGTAACTTTACTCATATTTTATCATCAATCAATTTACATATTAAACGAAGCGTAAAATTTTCATATAACAAACATTGCATTATGTGTGTTATGTTTTCCGTTTAGTATTTGGTCGGATTGCATAAAGATTATTAGATTTTAAACTCGCCTACATATACAAGCCATTTAATGTAAATATACATACTCTATGTGAATTTTCAATTTTGTTTGAAAATAGTTGCAAGTAGGTCTGTAAACGAACCGAACGAACATGAACGGAGTCTGTTCGTGTTCGTTCATTAAGGTTTTGACGAACAAATGAACGAACACGAATGGATAAGCGAACAGATTTTGTTGTTCATGTTCGTTCACTAAGAAAATTTGTTTGTTCACGAACATAAACGAACGTACACGAACAAACACAAAATTTAATGCATTTATTTGTTAATACCTTAAACGAACCTCGACAAACATAAACGAATGTATATATACAAATCTACGCATATATATTATAGAACTTGAAACTTTGCAATGCATATTCAACATTACAAAACGATCACAATATGAAAATAAACTACTTTGTTTGGTCCGATCGTAGGTAATAACATCAGATCTAGAACTAGTGGAGGGAGAGAGTATAGGTGTGTTTAGAGTAAAGGAAAATATGAGAGAGTGAGGTAAATATATCTAGATATTTAATAATATTATATATAGAATTTAACTTAAATCAAAATAAGATATACAAATATGTATTAATTTAATTAAACTATTAGTTAAGAAACGAACATTTAACTGAACGTGCACGAACATATTATCGAACGTTCACGAACGTAAATTAATGAACAAGACCCGTGTTCATGTTCGTTTATATAGTTAAACGAACGTTAAAATTTGTTCATGTTCGTTCATATAACGAAAATAACGAACATAAACGAACTTCCACCCGAATGGTTCGTGAATAGTTCGCCAAACGTTCAGTTCGCTTACGGGCCTAGTTGCAAGTTTAATCCAAAAAATGTGAACATTAAGTTTACATTTGATTCAATGAAACATAACTAAGCACATAACAGTATTAAAAGAATGCGAGAAACCATAAGCAACATAAAATGAAGAAATTAAAAATCATGCGTAGGTCTAAATTTGTAAGCATAAATATAGAAATTGAGTCATAGAAAGTGTGCAAGTGGTATGTGGTATAATAAATTGATTACAATTATTTTTAAGTTTATTATCTATATCCCGTTATAAAGCATTTAGGTGTTTTGCTTTAATGCCTTACAAAAAGTAAGATCGGAAATGACTTTCATGCCCCTCAATTATTTATTGCACATTCCATAATCAAGAAGATTTTTAATATATAAAATCAACTTTCAACTAATTTACAACCCATGACCATTATAGGTAATTTTAGGTATTCGAAAGTGAGATGTCGTATAAAATTCAACCATCGGAATATCAAATAACCTAAATCAATACATGTTCAATCGCTTATATCTATCCGTCGCTTTGCGCGGGTTATTTACTAGTTACTCTTGAAATGGGCGTTGTAAATGAGTAGATATGATGTTATCTAGACTACAAGGTGAGTGAATACGTAACTGTTTGATTTCTAGTTAAATTTTAATTTAACTCTTCATAAAGTAAGTTTTTCTCTTGTCAAACATTGAGTGATACTCCGTATATGTGATATTAATATACTCCCTCCCACTCAAAATTATTGTCACCTGATAAAAAACACGCAGTTTAATAAAAACATACTTATTACTGCTTTCTCTTTCTTACTGTTTACAAAAAGATAGCTTTACCCTTAACCAACTAATTAATGTTTTTTTAAAAGTGTGTAATAATAATTTAAATCAAGGATAATATGGTAATCACGACCAAACTTCACTATTCATTTTTAGAAGTGGACTATAATTTTGAGACGGAGGGAGTATTATGGCAAAAACTTAAAAATGCAAGTTCGACATCTGGTTTTAGAACAACACAAATGTTCACTTTGGTTTGAGTTTCCCTAAAAGTTAAATCGAATAAATAAAAACTGAACATAACCATGTTTATTCGTATGCTAACATGATCTTTGCGTTTTGACCCTGTTCACTTAGGGTGTGTTGGCAACCAAGTAGCTAGAGTTGGAGTTTGTCGCTGGAGCTGAAGATTATGGCTGGGGATTCCTTTAAAAGATGTTAGGGGATTATTTTCCAACAATCCCCTATTTTTCATGTTACCAAACAGATCTTCTAATCAATAAGGGTTGAAGATTCTTAAAACTAGAATCTCAACCTCCTATAATCCCCAAAAATTTAAAGTGTGTTTGGCAAACGGAGCTGGAGATGGAGCTGTAGTTGGAGATGGAGATGGAGATGGAGATGGAGTTGGAGATGGAAGTTAGAAGCTGGAGCTTTTATTTGGGGTTGCAGCTGGAGCTTTTATTTTCTAATAAGTATTTGGCAAAATAGTTAGGGATGGAGTTTATTAATGTAATATGACACAAATGGACATAATGTTTTATATTTTCATATTTTTAATAGTTATAAAAGGGGTAATGTAGTAATTTAGGAAAAAGAAGATGAATATTCTTTGTAGAAGCTAGTTTTAAGAGCTTCTACTTTTGGGGATTATCTTTTAGAGAATCCCTCTACCATTTCTCATGCCAAACAAGGATTGTGAACATACAAGATATTGAGTTTCTAAAAATTAGCATCTCAATCTTCTAGAATCCTCAATAATCCCCTAAAATGAGGTTGTCAAACACACCCCTAGTGTGCCAAACACACCATATGTATGGTTGACTGGTTGTATGTTATTTCACATTTACACCCATGTTTATTGAATCTAAACTTAGAAGTATGGACACAAAATGAACAAGTGATATATATTAATAATTTAATACAACAGTAAATATGTTTTTATGAAACATAAGTGGATACAACTCATGAGCTCGATCTCCTAAAGTTTTTCATATGATTGTGATTGGTAGAATTAGTTTTGCATATAAGTAGGTTGTTGGTCTTATTTTTAGAGATGAAAGATGATGCTTACATTTTTTAAGTGTTTGACAACTAGATGTAGCTGGAATTTAAAAATGAAAAAAAAAACACATTAAAAGTAAAATAGAAAAATAAAAACATATCAATAATGAGTATTTATGTAATTTAAATATGCATCAACTATTAGAAGCAGGTTCAAGAAGCTTATTTTTGTAGAAGTTGATTTTCTAATAAGCTCCTACATATACTGCTGATAAATTGATTATTTACTTTTATCTAATAAGCTCCTACAATAGTAAGCTTTTATATAAGTGGTATGTGGGATCTAATAAGTAGATTTTTACAAAATAGAATACTATTGAAGGAGCTTATTAGAAAATCTACTTTTTAAAAACTTTCTAATAAGCTCTCATTCATAGAGAAGGAGCTTATTAAACTAATAAGTTCCTTCTCTAAAAGTTAACTTTCTAATAAGCTCCTGCAATAGTAGATTTTTACACGAGGTGTGGGCCCAACAACTTTAAACTATTTTTTAGTGTAAAAAAACAAATGCGGGTCTTACAAAGTAAAGCCGCTACGTCAATGTTGGTAACATTGTGTTACTTGTATGTCAGTTTGGAAAATGTACCGAGGTGGTGCATAATTGACACGATTGACGGTGAAGCAACTACATCACCGTTAGGAGTGATAAAAATATCTTCATGATTGGTGTGACAATCATATACGATACACGTCACCTTATCACAACATGGTTTTATATAACTGGTGTTAGTAATTGTCACATCAAATGTTTACACGATGTTAATCGTAACAACACAACCCCTTACCACGACACAATATTGTCCGCTTTGCCCGCAGGCGTACGACTTTGTTTTTGACGACTACCACTTCCACTTCCAAGGAGGTCATCCATCCTGCACACTTCCCCCATACGAACACGGTTAACCATCGCGTTCTCGTGGGATCTACTTCCACTGTGATCCCAAAACGCGTTATATCGTATAAGCATTATACTACCCTTATAAGTCCTCATATCTCCCATGTCCACGGACGATGTGGGATTTGTCTAGCGTGTTACAACTCACCCCCTTAGGGACTCATCGTCCTCGATGAGGTTTGCCCCACCATCCCGAACGGCACATGAGTAGCTCTGATACCATAATTGTAACAGCCCCTTACCACGACACAATACTGTCCGCTTTGCCTGCTGGCGCACAACTTTGTTCTTGACGACCACAACTTCCACTTCCCAGGAGGTCACCCATCCTGGACACTTCCCCCCACACGAGCACGCTTAACCACGACGTTCTCGTGGGATCTACTTCCACTGTGGTCCCAAAATGCGTTGTGTCGTATAAGCGAAATACTACCATTATAAGTCCTCATATCTCATGTCCACGGCTGACCTAGGATTTGCCTAGGTGTTACATTAATGGTTCATTAAGACAAGATGTATACATTTTAGATAGTATATTATGTTAAATTAGTTACACATTTATGACTCAACTCCATTGTATAAATGAGTTAGGATCTATTTGAGTTAGGATTTGCATTTACGTTATACAATGAGAATATCAACTTCGCAAAACAATAGTATCCAGTTGCAATATTAATTTCGCAATATTATAGTATCAGTTTAGCAATACATCATATTTTATCTTCAAATATTGCGAGTTGAAATTTCAATCTTGTGAATTTCTCCATACTTGCAAAATGAAGTGATATTTTTCTGAGAGAAAATTGTTGTGTTGATAATATGTAATATACTTATCCCATTTGGTGTATCTCTAAAGGTTTATTGTTTTGTTATGTATTAAATTTTATATTTTTTACTATTGTATAAGACATAGTTTCATTTGTAGTATTATATATATTGAAATTGTAAATATCATCTATTGTATGTAAATTTTTCTTTTTTGGTAATACGAATAAATAAAATATTTTTCTATTTTGACCTTACCTAAAAATGAAAGTATACATACGATAGACACTAATTACAAGTTTAATACATACAATTGACGTTTTAAAGTTTGAATTATAAAATAGTAAAAAGATGTAAAGTTTAATATACTTAATGAAACAGTAAACCTTATCTCTAAGGGCATTTCAAGTGTCTCGTTAGTTGACCGATGGCTCCAACGACGAAGCCGACGTCAATGACACTGCCTGATGGTTTGATCACATACCGAATCTTCTTATCTTCTTTTTTTTTGTGTGGGCAAGTGATTATCTAATTGTATTTTTTTTTAGTGTAAAGAAATTGTTAAAATTGTCCTTGAAAAATAAAGCCATCAGTCACTGATGACAGAATGAGTCAGTTTTGATGAGGGTTAATTGTTTCAAACTTTACACTTATTACTATTGTATAAGTCGAACTTTGAAAATTGCCATTGTATTCATTGAACTTGCAAATATCGTTTATTTTATGTGCACTTTCATTTTTTGGCATTCAAAGTTAAACACATACAATAATAAAAAAATATAAAATATAATAACAATACAATAAATCCTTTTTGATTAAAAAACCCGATGTAACACTGATGTGACAGAAACTAAAGTATCATGGACTTGATTTTAGGTCACCATTGAAAATGGTGTAATTGTGTCGATTAAAAGTGGAAAGAGCAGTGATTAAGGTGGTGAAAGTAACGCGCGAAAAGGGGAGTGAGAAAGACATGTGGGAGTGGTCCGACATGATGTTGGATGATGATTAGGTGTCCCCGTTGGTGCGTGTTAGAAGAGTCCCACGTGTTCCCCCACCCCCTTGTTTTTCAATTGTAGTCCGTACGACTCCACTTGCTTCCCGCCCCATGTGAAGGCACGTGAACTTGGCCCAATTCCATCACGAACCCTTCTCCTATATATCTATCTATCTATATCTATATCTATATATCTACTTATTATACATATAATTCAAAACAAAAAATATTAATTTATAATTCTCCAATCAACTTGTTTCTTGTCTATTTACCATTACGTCTTTTTCCATCACCTTTTATTATTATAGGTTGTGTATATATATAGTAGGCATGTATAGTAACACACTTGTTAGGAGACGTGTGATAAGTTGTATACAAAACGTGTAAAATGCTACTTTTTTAACCGACCATGGTAACTTTGGCATAAATGTGTTTTTGGATCTGTGTTTCTTACAAACACACGTATGTACATTAATATACATTTACAGTTTAAGTAGATGTTTGATGCGTTAAGTGCATTGTATATATATGGTTATATATTGTGTGATCGTACCGTTTGTAGTAATGTTAGAATGCACTAAACAAGGAAAATGATTGGTGGATTTAATTATGTAGGCCTAAATCTTGATCTAAAAATATAATTGGTAGATGTAAAATATTAATTGGATGAGATCATGAGAGAGAGAAAAAACAACCAATCAGATAAGTAGTTCAATTTTTAGGTTCATGTAATTAAGTCTATTTAGCATTACTCATGCAATAATATTATGCTTTTCCTAAAAGCATTTGATGTGCTGTATAGTAGTATAATTTTGATGGAGTTAAGTGCTTGTAAATGTATATAATTATCGGTTGATTTTCATTGTTTGTACATAATAAAATTGACCATCACTGTATGTACTGAACTGTATACTTTTGTACGTTGTGTGTATTTTGGTGACGTGTTATCAGATATACGGTGACACTTGACATCTTTATAAGTTGACAAGTCACTAAAATATACATAATGTACAAAAAATGATTATTTCGTACATACAGTGACAATCAACTATTTTACGTACAGACAATGAAGGTGACTGCATTGTTATATACATTTGCACGTACTTAACTTTTGATGATATAAAATAATAAAAGGTTACAAACATGGTTTTTTATTAGACTGTGTTTGGCAACAAAGTAGCTGGAGCTGGAGTTTGTGGTTGGAGCTGGAGATTGTGGTTGAGGATTCTAGTACCTGGGGATTCTTTTAGAAGCCACTTGAAGTAGCTTATAGAAAAAATGATTATAAGGGATTATTTTTCTAACAATCCCCTCTTTTTTATGTTACCAAATAGGGCTTCCAATCAATAAGGGCCGAAGATTTTTAAAACTAAAATCTCAATCTCCTATAATCCCCTAAAATCCAGTGTGCCAAACACACCCTTAGTTAATTGGGGGCAAATTGTATAAAATACATTTTCCATACTTTTCATGAACAAAAATATCGTGTAAAGTTACAAAATGTCCAAATGATTAATAATATGTATCATGTATGTACTTAACTTACTCGAATTAACAATTCTTACAATATAAATTTTTTACTTCTAAGTCAAGTATGATTTAATTAAATGTATTGTTTTCCAATTTACTTGATTGCATGCATCCTCAATATCGGCATCATCTACTTTATAGATCTGAATAATTTAAACTAAGCTATGGGTTTGATTGGCATATGAATTTTTTTATTATTAATTAATTATTTAATAATCATTACTTTCTTGATAACATATGACAAAATAACAAAAAACAAAGGGTCATTAATTTCTTCAAATTAATTAATAGATCATATATGTTGACACAATCAAATTTTTAATCTCCTTAATCGTAATCAATCTTTTTCAAAATTCAAACTGACAAATCAATATAGTTGGACTATTTATTTTATAATGTATTGATAGGCATCTATCACTATCTTAAACATGTAGACAATATAATCAACTAATCACCTTTTTACCAGTGACGAATTTAATATTTGAGATAATTCGTAGAATCACTATTGCAATTTTTGTAAACCCATAACATAAACAAAGAAAACAACAAATTATGCATTTTTTACAAATAAAATTTACACTTCGTATGCTGAATATACATGTAGCTACATGCTACACGTACTAAACTTCTTTTTTTTTTTTTTACCATTTTTTGTTGTATGGTTTTTTTAGTTTTTATAATGAAAATAATGCAATTTCAGGTATTGGTACAAAAATAGAAATTTCTTACCATCCAAATAATAGATAGAATTAATTTATATTCCAAGAAGAATGAAGATAATTTGGTGGGGACTAGAAAGATATAAAACAATAATTGGGGTGCATAGTTCCAATAATTTGAAAAGAGAAGGGAGTTATGAGTTAGGTCCATTCATGTCTTCATCATTGAATCATAAAGAGCTGAGGTTGAGGTTGGTTTCCACATGTCTGGTTTTTGTGCATACATTATTATTACACCCATCATTTTTCTGGTCCAACATCATTTTCAACCCATCAGGGGTATAATTGTAAATTCCATCATACATTTCCCTTACTTATTTTTCTTTTCTTTCAAAATCAATAATGATAGGAACCTCTTTTTATACAATTTCTTTTTAATAAATATACCATTTATTAATTTAAAAAGTACAAAAAAGTATAGAATGATAAGAAAGTGTGATTGAAAAAGTACAGAAAATGTATAGTAATCATTATGTTCAGAATAAAATATAAAGTAAATTGATATGTATAATAGATCCCTAATGATATACTTCCTCCATCTTAGTTAAATAGCATAACAAACGTGTTACGGAAATGTCAAGCATTATATCTATATATATACATTTTGAGTCCTTTTAAGTTCTTCATATAAACCGAGTAACTCCTTGGAACTTCAAAATCTACTCTATCACGAATAATATATACAAGGCCGTCTCTAAATTTCTAAAGATTGTGAGAGAAAAAAACGTTAATCAAGTAAAAGTAAATGAAAGCCTGTATTAAAAAGCTAAAATATAGTACGCGGTTAACGGTATGTAAATTAACAAACAAATTTACAACACCATCAAATCTGAGAGAATCAAGCTGGATATCTTCTATTCTTTATTAAAAATCAATTCTTTTTATCAAGTTTATACATATGTATATATTTTTGACGCCATATAAATTGGACGTCCTAGGTGGTCAAGTACATTGTCCATCATCAAATACGGCCATGAATGTTAGAAGAGTATTATCAATGTCTATTTATCGAGATCTTATTATTGAAAGACAAAATAACCTCTTTACATTTAACGATATGATTTGCAACTTCCTAGAACGTGATAAGAGTATTCCAAGTTATTAATTTGATTATATTAGCATAATTATTATTATAATCACTAAAATATTCGCAAATGGGTTACTATATATGTCAAGTTGCATGGGACACCATGATTAGTAGTCATGTGAATCGTACGTGGCAAACCACACTACTAATCTCAAACAGCACACTAACAGCAAAGCATTGTTTTTGCCCCGCACGTGAGAACCTTAATTTGGTCAATGGTCAAAAATACCCCCTATGTTAACCAATCTTAAATATAATATTAAGTTAACTAAATAAACAAACAACCTTAAAATCTCTTCATCATTTGGTTGTCCAACTTGTCACTAAATCTGAGAATATAACAGTGTATCTTAACTAATCATGCTTTCTATTTTCTAATCATATAAAGTATTCATTGTGTCTTAAAAGTATAACTTCTAATCTAACATAATATAGTTTAATGATACCATATTCTACATTGATTTCCATTTATATAACGTTTCTTTTCCTCCACTTTAAATGTACTTTTTATTATAAAAGAAAGTTGATCAAATCTGAACAATTTCATTTTTATTTGGTATCTTCAAATTTAAAGAATCGGAGCATCTTTTTAGGATAAAGGGTAAATTACCCGATAAATATGAACCGGAGCCTGTTAGTTATTAAAAACTATCTTCATTAGAAAACATGTTTAAATTTATTGGATGAAGTTTTATTTAACAAAATATAAAATGTAAGAAATCACAAATCATAACACAATTTGAATAAGTTTTGTAATTTTTAAACTTTCTAATAAAAAAGTTTAAAAATTATATTAGTTTCTAATTAAACGCATTATATCACAATATTCTTCTAATTAAACGCATTATATCGTAATATTCTTCCGTATCATTTCGAGTTGTTTTCTCGCGATCAAGTAATTAGAGTTTCATACTTTCATCAACTTTGGATCCTCTCAGCAATTTAATATATTAAATTTTTTCAAAAGCAAACAAAAAATATTTTAATTTATGGTCCACCAAAATACAACAAATAATTGAAAATCATACTAAGCATATTACTCTCCATTATTTAGGCTTAACTAATTAGTCCAATTAGTTTGTTGGATTCATTATCAGCCTGAGCTTAGTAAAACATGACAGTTGTTAATTATATCCCTTATGCATTATAAATCAAACTAAGTGTGTTGAACAACAAAAAGCCAGAGCGTAGTACTTGTAATAATTACAAAAGAAAATAAGAAGAATATTTTATTATACATGTTTTGCTTAACCATTGTAGTTTTATTTTCTTAATTTTTAAGAAAGAAAGATTGCTAATTTAGTGGTATCATAATCAATTATTTGAAAGGATCTCCACAATCCTCTAATCAATTTATGGGCTGTCTCTGAGTTTTCGGAGGCTCTGGACGAAAACTTATAAATTGTCGAAAGTAGGTCCTACATTTGACTTAAGATGTTCTTTTTTTATTCTTTTTAATACTAATAAATCAACTTTGAAACAACTATAATTTATTCTTTCTTGTTTTTGAAATCAACGATCATATTATATGTATACATACGTACACATATATACAAGCATACAAATTTAGAGGCCCCTATAATTTGGAGGCCCTGAACGGTCGCCCACCTTACCCACCCTCAAAGACGGCCCTGATCAATTTACTTGGAATAATACAAACAATATACAACTACTTAATTGGATTTTCTAGTTGACACTAAACTTATATTCTATTTGGTAGAATATACTATACATTTATATTATAATTTATCATAAAAATAATTATTATGTAAATTTCTAAATCAAAGTTACCCATTTTTTGTCCCCAAATTCAAAAATCCCTGATAGATATGCAACTAGTGGTATTTGAATTTGAAACTTCTCATATTTTATCTAGTTGGATGCATGTAATTGTTTTTTTAGGCAAACTCTAATAGTTGAAGATAAAAATGTTTACAAAATTTGAAGAAGGTGGAAATGTTAAGGAGATAATTCTTTTTAGCACAGCCAGGAGAAGTTTCGTTATTGGTTTTGAAAATTGTTTGACAAAAAATCATAGGAGACCAATTATTGTGTAGTAATTATTTTACACTAGATATGGTATATAAACGATCATGAACGATCATGCTTGTAACTCTCACACTTCGTTTTCTCAAGAGTTGATAAATACGGTTATGGTGGGTAACGAGGTCGGTTTCCAGGTCAACATTGATGACCCAGTATTGCTTGAGGTAATAGCAGGTGAGGGTGCCAAAGTAATATCCCAATGAATGTCCTTTCTATCAATATTAGGGGTGTGAGCGATGCTCACAAAGTGGAATGGATTATGGCATTAAAGGTAAAACACAAAATTGACTTCATATGTTTACAGGAAACACACTATCTGAATGCTAGTAAAATTGATGTTGTTGGGTGCTGGGGCAACAACAACTTTGGTTTCAATTCTGTCAATGCATATGGACGGTCTGGGGGGATAATTACTATATGGAACAAACTGATTTTCTCTCCTGAGATTAGTTGTAAAGACAGATCGTATTTGATGGTAGGGCGTCATTGTAAGGGTATTAACGATATTGTTTATCTTGTTAATGTATACGCCCCTCATTCGTTAACTGAGAAACGATCCTTATGGAATACCCTCAAAACGCTTAAGAACTCTCATCGAGGTATTTGGATTTTCTTTGGGGATTTTAACGTTGTTAGAAGACCTGATGAAAGACTCAATTCCTTGTTTTGTAAGACATCGGCTAAAAAGTTCAATGACTTTATCACCTCGGCTGGACTAAAGGAATTCAATATGGGAGGAAGACGATTTACTTATTTATGCACTGCATATAATAAGTTAAGTAAGCTCGACAGATTCTTGGTCTGTCAAAATTTCATATTTATCCAGCACAATACAGTTGTCACAGCTCATCCTCGGTTACACTCAGATCATTCGCCTATAACCTTATGTAACTCGAAAGTAGATTTTGGTCCTCAGCCGTTTCGACTTTACAACTCTTGGTTAAATCTAAATGGATTTCATGATGTGGTCAAACGTGCTTAGGCAATATTCCAAGGTTTTGGTCTTCCTGATCAATTGCTTACAGTGAAATTGAAGTTTGTTAAGCAACAAATTAAGAAGTGGAAATTAGAGGAAGTTGCTAAAGAAAATAAAGAGCTATTGGAATTAAAAAACAGAATTGAAGTGCTAGACTCAACAGTTGAATCTAGGGTGCTTTCTAGTGCCGAAATAAAGGAAGTATCTGATGGAAAATCAAGATTACTAGAATTGCAGCAGTGTAGAAGATTGTACCTAAGGCAAAAGGCTCGCATTAAATGGATGGTGAATGGTGATGAAAACACCTCATTTTTCCACGGCTTTCTCAAAAATAAGAATAGAATCAATCGTATTCATGGATTGGTGATTGACGGTTCTTGGGTTGACAATCCTAGACAAATTAAAGATGAAGCTCAAAGATTCTTTGCTCAGAAATTCCACGATAAATGGAAGGTTCGACCCCTCATTGTAAGTGATCTTTTTTCCTCTCTTTCCAATATTCAACGTGATCAAATCGAAGCTCCTTTTTCCATTGAAGAGATCAAAGCCTCGATTTGGGCCTGCGGATGCGAAAAATCCCCTGGGCCCAATGGGTTTACTTTCATGTTTTTTAAAGCACACTATGAGACTATCATTTCGGATGTAATGATGTTTATCAAACAATTCAAATCTTCGGGTGAAATTTCTAGGGGTAGTAATTCTTCTTTCATTACTCTTATTCCTAAAATTAAGGATCCCGTAAACCTCGGTGATTATAGGTCTATATCCCTCATCGGTTGTATGTATAAGATTTTAGCCAAAGCATTGTCGTTCAGATTGAAAAGTGTCATTAGTAGTGTCGTGGACATTTCTCAATCAGCATACGTGAATGATAGAAATATATTGGAAGGCCCTCTCATTATCAACGAAACTGTTTCCTGGTCTAAACGCAATAAGAACAAATTGTTTATGCTCAAGGTAGATTTCGAGAAGGCATTCGATTCCATTAATTGGAACTATTTGGATTCGATAATGCATCAAATGAACTTTGGTGGTAAATGACGCAAATGGATCAGAGGATGTTTAAACTCATCGTTTGCATCGGTTTTAGTCAATGGTTCACCTTCGAATGAATTTCATATCACCAAAGGAGTTAGACAAGGAAATCCCCTCTTTCCTTTTCTATTTATTATAGCGATGGAAGGATTGAACGTTGCAATAAAAAAGGCTCAGGAAAAGGGTATGTTTCATGTTGTTAGAATTGGTATCAACTGTCCTACCATCTCGCACCTATTCTACGCGGATGATGCAATATTCGTGGGTGAGATTTCCAATACAAATTTGAAAAACCTACCCCGTATTCTTTGCTGTTTTCACGCTTCCTCAGGTCTAAAAGTCAACTTCCACAAATCAAAATTGTCCGGTGTGGGCATCTCTGAATCTCAAGTGAAAGATCTAGCATCATGTCTGTAACACTCAGTCCTCGGGTCTAGTAGTATTTTAATATTTTCTGATTGTGAATTATTATTTAACGTGTCAGAAAATAGTTTCATTTGTTATTTGAAAATAAATGGGTAAAAGAGTCGAATAATTTATTGTGACTAATAAATTATTAACTGTTTTAATTTAATTCAGTTGACGGTAAAATAAAATAATGTTTCCCCGCAAATGGTTTTTAAGTTCCAGACAATGATAAGTACGGGGAATGAAAATTAACCATTTACATGATATACTCCATATGCGGAGTCGGTTTATAATTAAACATATCACATGCCTACATACGTACGAATATACATACATATGAACAATACATACATACAAACATGAAGAAAACATCAAATTGGAGCTTCATAATTCGAATTCAAGCTTCAAACTCACGGATTATCGTCTTCTAATCATCCTAATAAAGTTGTAAGTCTCAATTTCTTGATTTCTAGAACCCTAGAATTTAGGGGTTTTGATGTTCTTGACCTTAAATCCTAAATTAGGGTTTCAAATGATTAAATTGATGTTAGTTAAGTATTAATGACATGGATTAATCATTCCATCATCATCATAAGCATGTTGTAAGTGTTAATTTTTGATTTTCGTATAAACCTAGAAATGGGTATTTGTGTATTTGATTGAATTAAGATGAGTAATGTTAAATTGAAGCTTATAATACTTGTATAGTTGTTAGTTAATGTTAAATTCATGATTATAAGTAAAACTCTAAGTTAGAATTGATATAATTGAATTATGATCATGAATTAAGTTATGGGTTTAGTTGATTCTTCATGAAGAGAAACTTGTAATCAAGTTAGAATAAGTAGTTGATATTTGAATTGTGATTATAAGCTAAGCCCTAACTTAAATTGATGAAATTTGTTAAATTGTGAACTAGTTATGAAATTGAGTTTGATAAGATAGTATTTGATGATTAAAGATGAATGTGTGATCTTAATTGTTAAGTATTCATTAGACCTAATATTGGGCTTTTGATGAATTATTGATATTAAAGGTTAATGACCTTGTTAAAGCTTTAACCATGTTAGTTTGTGATAATTAAAGTAAGTGAATGGTGTTATATTCACATTGAGACCAGTGACTAACTTGTGTTATTTTGTTGTATTCTCAAATATGGAGAAAGACTCAGTGATATTAGACTACTGAGAGGATGACTGAGGTAGTTGGTGAGTGGATCGATAACCCTCAGTTTGATTTAGTTGTAACAGGTTTGTTACAACGGGTAATTGTATTATTACTATTGTTTTAGTTGCCATGATTATTATGGTCTATTAGTAATAATAATGTGGATAGACTGTTAGTCTGATATGATAAATATCTGATCACGTGATATTCAGCCTTTGGGCTTTGACGATATTCAGAGGCCAGCCTGGAGCTGGGATTGGGTTTGCTATAGTGTTGGATAACGCAGGGTCTTAGTACAAGTGTTATTTTCGTAGCCTGTGTTGTTTCAGTTATAGCACCAAGTATTCGGTTAAACCGCTGTATTGGCCTGCAGTTGGTTTCAAAGTGTTCTATGAGAAGGTGTTACCTCAAGAACCACCGGTCCTCTTTGACGCCAGTTGTATTTGATATTATATTATGTGTGTGTTCTTGGCTGAAGGTTTCCCCAAGAACCATAGATACTCAGTGATATTCTATGTTTACGATTATTTGCTGTAAACTGATTTGTTATTACTGAGTTGGACTGTTGGTGATCGTTATGTCTTACTTAGCGTTAAGCTAATCCCCCACATTAAATACTCCTTGCAGGGCATGATTTGATAAAGGGTTGGGCAAGGCAGTGGCACGGGAATGGAATGTTTGACAACTGAGTAATACTCTGATAAATGATTTGTGTAAATCAGTGTAATATGTTGTTTTATATAACCCCCGAGTTGACAAACTATGGTTTGAAATAGTTTGAATATTTTATGTTTGTTAAAAATAATGTAAACAATTAAGGTTTATATGGACTTACGCTTCCAATATATTATACTAAATGATAGTAATATGAGGGTGTTATAATGTCTCGGTTGCATTCCGGATTCATTTCCATTCACATATCTTGGAGTCCCTGTTGGAGCAATCATGAACCTTAAAAAGCATTGGATCCCGATTGTCGATCGTTTCAAATCAAAACTATCTGATTGGAAAGCGAAGCATCTTTCGTTTGGCGGTCATTTAACACTTGTGAAATCGGTATTGAATAATTTGCCTCTTTACTACTTTTCATTATTCAAATCCCCCTCATGCATCGTTGATCGGCTCGAAAAGATTAGAAGAGGTTTTCTTTGGGGTGGCACCGATAACAAAAAAAACTGTTGGGTTTCTTAGTCACTTGTCATGGCATCAGAAAAGAAAGGTGGTCTAGGTGTGGGCTCTCTCAAAGCTAGAAACCATGCGCTACTAATGAAATGGTGGTGGAAATTGCGTGATAACAATCACTACATTTGGAAGGAAGTTATTATGGCTTGTCATGATCTTGAGGATAAACCGTTACATCATTTGTGTAAATCTAGAGTATCTGGGGTCTGGAACAACATTTGCAAGGTATCTAAGGATACCTTTGAGATTGGGCTTAGTTTCAACGACTTCTTCTTCTTCAAAATCGGTAATGGCAAACAAATTCGTTTTTGGAAGGACCACTGGATTGGTGATGATATACGTCAGGTATTATTCCCATCAATTTTCGAATTAGAAAATCAGAAAAATTGTTGTGTTTCTGATCGTATTGGTTTTCATGGATTTACGTGGAATTGGTCCCAAGGTTTTGATAATCAAACGTGTATTGATGAGCTAGGTACAATGTTACATTTGATTTCCTCTTTCACTCCTACTGACATGAATGACAACTTAGTATGCAAAGTATCCCACGATGGCTAATATGCAGTTCGAGATGTCAGATTACTAATTGACGAAAAGATCACAGCATGCAATCAATTCATTATGCCGTGGTTGAATTGGATTCCATTTTTGTTTGGAAGGCTTGTATGGATAGAATCCCGGTGGCGAAAGGTCTTTCAGATAGAGGTATAAATGTAGGATCATCTCTTTGCAAAGTTTGTAATGTTGAAGTAGAATGCTCCAATCATGCGCTTATCAAGTGTTCTCGAGCTTTGGATTCTCTTAATCGAATTTTTAATTGGTGCGGTCTCTCATTTCCAAGGGTATCATCGGTAGTAGAGTTATTGAAGTTCGCCATCAAGTGGGGAAATTGTCCAAAAAAACGGAAGATCTTGATCACCATAATTCAATTTTTTACTATGGATTATTTGGAAGGCAAGAAACGACGTGGTTTTCAACAACATTCGCAAACCTTACTTGGTTATATCGGGTGATATCGTCGCTATGTCATTTTTATGGATTAAGCATAGAAGTAAAACCTATTGTAATTGGGAGGATTGGGTGAATTGTCCTTTGTAACTTTCTTTCTCATGTTTCCTTTGTATTTGTTCCTCCTTTTCCACTCTTAGTTGCTTAGCCGTTTTCAAAAAGATATGGTATATTTTTAGGAATAATATATATAGTAGTAGTAAAAAAGAATATAAATAAAAATAAACTAATAATAATAATAATAATAATAATAATAATAATAATAATAATTGGGCAGGTCATTTCGAGGTACCCACACGTGCACCGATGCATGTGCAACTGTCACTTATGATTAACTTAATTATTTCTAACTTGTAATGTGTGAAGAGCCAGCTCGTTATTTCCTTTTCTTTTTGCAAGTATTTTCTTAGGTTTTGTGCTTCATAATTTGAATTTTCCAACGCACCATTGTATTGTTTAACATCGGTGAAGAGTGTAATTTGCGAAAATTTATAGAACTGTGTGTATAATGAAAATGGATGTTTTAAATGTGACAAAGGGGGTAATATAATTTGGAATTTGAGCAAGGTGATATAGTTGGTAAGAGAATTATTATTATGAATAAAAGAATGGGCTAAATCGTATCTGGGCCATGTGATTGGGCTGAGCTGTTAAGCATGTGATTACACATCATATCATTATATCATACATATCTAATCAAATCCCACAAGTTGAAGGTTTTAAAACTGAAAGTCACACGTGCAGGAGGTTTCCTAATCATGATTAATTAGTTGGAATCATCCCAATCATGAATGATCGCACATCTAGATGGACTATTCTGACCTTGATTTCATTACTAAAATAAGTTGAGATCCATTTTGGTTAGAGAGAATATATGAATATGGGTGGAGGCAAACGTGGAGCATGGATTTATAACCATGTTTGGAGTTAAATATTAACATTGCTATTGATATAATTTTATTTTATTTTACATATAACTAAGGTTGTTCATGTTTATGAGCATTTGAACATGGGTTTTTTAATAATTCGTATCATTTTAGCGCTTGAAATGATTTATTGTAGCTTTTCTTATGATTCAATGTTACATTTTTCTTTTTACAAAAGTAGTTAGTATCAACACATCACATGATATTGCAAACACCATAATCGTAACCCGGATCTAATACGTCAAATTCTTTAGTGAATTGGTGCGCGGTTTGATACAATAGAAAGTTGATAAAAACGTTTTTATTAACATAATAACACTAGGTAAGAATGAAATATGTTGGACTTAACAACTTGATAATTGATTTGCTAATGTAACAAAAAAAAAAAAATTTGTACACATTCTGAAAAGTGAAAACTTTGAATTGGCCCAACTTTTTTGTAATATATAAGATCTATAAAGTTATAATAAAGTATATTTGTCAACACAAGGTGGCAACTGGCAAGGCCTTAAACTCTTAAAGGGAGAAACTTGGGTCAAATTTAAATGGGCTTAAAAAATTAGTTAGCCCAATAAATAACTTGACAGCCTTTCACTTCCATAATGGTATTTGCGATATTCTTTAGGCTTTGGGCCGCCCAGCAAACCTCACAAAGTTTTGAACCCACTTTATTCACTGGTTCTTAATTTACATTACATTACATAGTACTAGAAGAGACCCGCGCAATGCAGAGGATACATTTTTTGAAATTAATATGTGGTTATATGATTTGTTTGATCCTATTGAAGTTTAACTGTATCCCGATAACACCTGAGATTAGAAAAAATATTTTGTTATCGAACTATTTAAACGAAATAACAGTTGGGAGCATCAATCACAATTTTTTATGTTCTTTTATCAACTCGAATTCGCGTACAAGATCGATAATAGTGAATACCGCGTGAAGGATCTTCAAAACACAATTAACTCCTAAAATAATCAATATTTTAGTGACTTAGTAGGAAAATGTTTGACTAATTGGGTCATTTCCAAAATTACAAATGTTTATTTATGTATAACATTACATGTCATTTAATACATACATTTAGTTCGATTATTATGGATATTTTTCAAATTTAATTATGGGTATTTTTGTCTTTTTTGTTGTAGATAGGGGTAATTATGTCTTTTCATATTTTTAAAAATGTAAGTTTGTAAAGAAAAGGGTTAAACCCTTGGGTGTATGATATTATAGAGTTCGAGTAGCTCATTAAATTATACAGATAAAAAAGTTCTAGTCATATAAGCAAATCTTTAGGGCCACACTGGTGTATACGTCACTACAGTTCCATTGCTTCACTTCATGTAATGGGGTTCATCCAATTACCATGGACCAGAAGCTCAAGATAAGAACCACACCATCTTCCTTTACTTGCCTAAACATGAGGCGCAAAGCTGACCAGATTGGTTAACAAGTGAAAGCGGGTTCACTACATGAGTAGTTTTTGTATCGAGTTGGGGTCAAGTTGGGTCGAACTACAAACACGTGTTACTGACTTATAAACTTTTTGTAAGCATTTGGTTTGTTGACTACGAATCAAAATTACCTTACGCAAACAATGCAAAAAGATTTCAAAAATACATTTGATGTTTCTGCCTTTTTAACCAACTTGAAATGTTTCTGCTTTTTTAAAACAAAATAATTACATAAATTTATGATTTATGATGTAACAAATTTGCCATCATATTTAATCCCACCCCAGTTGAATAGACAAAGCATTATAAAACAACTTTATGGTCAAATAGATAGTAAAATATACCGCAAACTCAAGAGGGCTTTTAGATGGCAAGACAAACAACAAAAGATTCTAATGTACACAGCTTCCATCTTTATGGTCAAAAAGGTGCAGCTTCTAAATGCTAAAAGTGATGGTATCGCTAGAGTCAAGTGCGTATTTTTAATAAGCATCTGCTCGAAGCAAAAGGCAACAAATCAGCATATAACCAAATTAACAATCAGAGATTATGCCACAGCGGTAACTAAACAATGCAAGTAGTCATTGACATTGAGCATTATCGCCGAGAAACTTTACAGTCTTGACCTATATACGAAACCAGATTTCATGTACAAAAACCAGTCTGCACTATGTGTCCAAATATCTGATTGCTCTTATCAACTTAAAAGTACAGAGATGATTGTAACATAAAACTCTAACAAAACATTTTCTCTGTAACCTCTTTTGAATGCATTGAATCATGTTCAAATAATGCCATTGTCAATGAGAAATTTCAGAGGAGGCCGGTAATATATCAACATAAACACCAAAACATGAAAGGAAGGAAAAAAAACATAGCTTTCTACTTACAACGCACAACAGAATTCTATAAGCAGTGATGTGACCATGAACATTTCTGTCACGATACTTGAAAACTACTATAACGGATGACCAATAAGTTCAACAGCAAAACTCATGAAAAGGCCAAATCAGTAAGGCAATACACACTACAGATGATTTCTGGGATCACAGTTCACTAAGGCTTCGCATGAAGCAAAATTGAAGAATACCTAGAGTACATTTGCAGGTAGAATAATAATAAGCAACTATCGCATTGCAAATTCCAAGTTATAGTATCATGAATAGTTCCTCCATCGAGGATTCGATGAATAACACATGGGGGTGACCACTAACTACAAAATCGAACACATATTAATAGTGTTATAGTAAAAGACCCCCTTTCAACAATTTGCTACGTCCATGATCATTACTAGGATTTTTCAAGTATGATTCTAGTGAATCCCAGTAGCAGACATTTGCCGCAGGAGCCCACATAGAATATCATAAACATAGAAAAAAATGCCATTCTAGCTAACGCGTAATCAAGTTGAGCTTCATACCATTTGCCAAAGGCCATATGCATAAGCTCCAACCAAGACAAAACTGAAACTTTGAGCTTCGTTGACTATTACGTACGTGCACAAATTAGCATCTACCAGGAAAACCAATGAAAACATGCTGGAACTACCCTTTAAAAGCACACTGAGCTTCACATTTTTAACAAAAATACTAACTTGAACCTTCTACACATTCAAATCTATCATATCAACCAGAAAACAACTAGCTAAACCAAGTCTTGGAACTACAACATTTATACTTAAAGTCAACAATCCCCTTTATATAATCATAACCAGTACATTATACCCCAAACTTTTAGCCCTCATTCAAAAACACGAAAAGCATTCTCCTCTATTCCAAGTAGATTGTAATTCCATCTACTATCATATAGTCTCCACTTCTGCAACAAATTAAAAACAATAAACACCAAAAATCCATAAAATGAATTCGAAAAACCGACCAATGATCAATAATCGTACCATAGTAGTAGTATAGTAAGGCCCTAATAGAAATAGCAGTAGCACTTTAAACTCGATACGAATCCGCTGATATCCCAACCAAGTAAAGTCCTGGAAAACAATTCTGCATTTTTTACAAAAATAATCAGTTAATCCACACATAATACAAATCATAAATTAATCAGCAATACAATAATCACACTAATTGTATTACATCAACTTGTTTCTGTGCAATTTTGCTCCTTTTTTTAGGTCGCCTAGCAGGTTTTGATCCAGTAAACGCATAAACATCTTCTTCAATTTCTTCCTTCGACAGAGAGATCCACAACCGCCGCTTCTTCATCATCTGATCGTCGTTCTCCTCCGCCGTCGCCGCCGCAGCGGCGCCAGCAACCGGACCACCTCTCAACAACCTCCCGGACTTCGAACCGGAACCACACACACCGGAACCCGCACCATTACCGTCACCAGCACCGATCACCAACCTCCTAGGCCTCAGATTCCACGGCTTAACGTCTCCGTCAACCGCCGTAACGACATCAACGTCCGTTAACTTGTCGACGACAACGTCACCGTTTTGTTCGTCGATGTTATCGTTAGGTTCCGTGACTTCAGCGGTGCGGTCACGAGAGCGATGAGGTTTCCGGCCGGTGTCGGAGTCGGTGCGGGTGTTACGGTTGGTGTGACGGTCACGGCGACGGCAGTGGTTGTTGATTTGGATACGTTGGCCCCATTTTAGGAAGGGAAGTGAGAAATTGTGCAGCCGTTGATGATGCTTAGCTGGAACCGTCGTCATGGTAGATATACAGATATAGATATCGAAATCGATATATAATCGGCGTGTGTTTAGAAGAATAGAGAGCTACAGATGTAAATAGAGATTAGGTTTACTAGAGTGAGGTATGATGACTGGTGTAGTAATCATAAGAACCCTAAAAAGAAAAATTTGGAAGGATGATGAAGAGAGGAGGTGACGGAGAGAAAATGGGTGAATGGAGGTTTGGTGTGGTTCTATGTTGCGCTTATAAAAGCATGACCAGGAGAGGACTATGTTTATGACTAACTTTGACGAAATACCTCTTTTTTTTTTTTACCTTAACATGAAATAGAGTAGTCTTTTATCGACCCGTCTCACGCCTAACATGAGAAAGATAAACCGCGTGATATGCACTTACAGAAACGACATGTTACTCACTGCTATGCTGCCATTGCGGAGACAACAAAGCTTACAATTTTAAGAGTTCGATGTTCACTTTCCCGTATAAATTGTTGAGTAAATTTGGAATTGATACATCGCATAGTTTGATTTGGTTGAACCTGTAACTTTGTAACTTTATGCCCTATTTGTTCGATAGGGATTTAGTCATACGAGATATAATGTAACAGAGGTATATCTACGTTCTTTAGCGGTGGTGATGTTATGGTAATCTACACAACTTTTTATTCTACGAATTAGTTGTGAAAACTCGTTGCATTTTATTATAGATGTTTTCTTTTTCTTCTTTATGTTATCCTTATACCTATGCCGTTGTTGATCGCTTGCCATCATGTTGACTCTCGTTAGTTGTACGTCAACTTGAAATGTGGGCATAACATCATATATTTAACTATTTCTGTAAACTATATAAATTTGATTGTTGAAAAGTATAAAAATTTAACAATGTGTAAAATGATGTCGAAGATAATGTAATAAATTTTCCAATAAAATAAAGGTATAAACAAGTTGAATGATATTTAGACCATATTCAATGTTGACTGATAAAGCATGACTCTATTGACGGACATCTGCTATCAGTGACATCATCACTTTAGTTTTCCGATCCCATATTTATCAATTTACCTTTAATTATATAAAAAAATAAGAAAGAAAAAGAAAACCAACTGAGCTTCAGTTTTAATGAAAAAAGTGATGAGTTGATGTCATCGGTGTCGGTTGTGTTGGTTGACGACTCCAATGGAAGAGGTCTAAAATATACTAGTTAGACACTTAGACTTGAATCATGTCTAACTTCTAAGCAACTAAAATGATAAATTTGGTGTCTTTTTATGCAATACTTATCAATAACAAATCTAGAGGGACCTTTCTGGTCATTTGGCACTTCTTTTTCAAGTGCTTGTTTTGTCCTCCAAAAAGAATAAAAAATCAAAACCCTGCAATCTCCCTCTCTCTTCAAAACCCCAAAAATCAGAGCTGCTCTCAGCCAGCTCCGACTGAAAAATCATAACTTATAAATGGACGAAGGAACAGCCGTACATATGGATTCCGATATCCGTAACGCCGCCGCCGCAGCAAGACCTACCACTAGTAATCTCTCACTTCAACCTAATTACAGCTGCCGCAAAGTTCAGGTACATTTTTACACACAACGATACATCTGTATTCAAACGACAGTCTATTTCAATATGATATAGTTATCGAATGCATTCACACCCATAGCATGCGCGTAACTGATGCAATTAGTAAATGACCCGAGTATTGCCTTTTGTGACATTCGTCACTGAATTAGGGTTTTCGAGCTATAAGCAATATCTTCATTTGTAATTTGAGTTATTGTTTATTTGCGTTATTGTTAAGCTAAAACGCAGCAATATGTCCGTTTACATATGCCACATACTGTTGGATTTCAGGAAGCACTAGAACACTTGGCATCAATTGATCTGATAGAATTGTGTAATGAAGCAAAAGTTGAGCATTGTCGGGCTACACGGGACTTAAGAAGCTGTGGACGATGTGTTCAGAGTGTGTTGAATTCATGTGGCCACGCTTCTTTATGTGAAGAGTGTAGTCAGCGTTGTGATGCTTGTCCAATATGCAGAATTCCTATACCAAAAACTGGGAATAGGCTATCTCTTCGCTTATTTTACGAGTGTATCGAGGCTGGTCTTATTTCTAAGAGATATGATGACAGGTTTCAAGAAAAAGATGGGGAGAAACAACTTACAGCTGATGTTGAAAGACTGTATTCGTTTTTTGATGTTGCTTTGGAGAACAATTTGTTATCCCTGATCTGCCATTGTATCCTTATTCTGCCTTGTTATTAGTCTTAACTCATGTATAACATAAAAGCTTCTCCGGCGGCTTTATTTCACCAAAGAGATAACTTTTTAGCAACAAAAATCTTACAGCCCCTTTAATTTCATGTTCTGTTTTCCTGAACACTTTGTCTACAGATATTACAGATGTCTGTATGGATGAAAGTGCTGTTTCTAGTGATCCAGTTGTTGCTTTGTTGCTGGATGAAGTAGTTGTCAAAGACTGGTGCAAGAGGACGTTTAAAATTATTGTTGCTGAGCTTCAGCCTATCTGTATCCTTCATTTATTTGATTTGTTATATAAACGGGTGTTCTTGGATTATGATCATTTTCTTTGACTCTTTAAAGATAATCTTAATGATGTGGAAATGAAGGAAAGGTCAAGTGTGCTTCTCAAGTTTACAGTGAGGCTAAGTAGCATATCGACTGTCCTAGAGGAGTTAGAATCTTCCTTTAAGGATTCCCTTTCTGCACAGCTTCATGATATTCGTCACCTACAGGAAAGCATACTGAAGACAAAGCAGGTTCAGTTTTGATTTAAATATGATTTAAATTAGCATTCTGTTAGCATACTTGATATAAACCTACAGATTGATATCTTACCTTAGTTTGCATTTGGATTTCCAGCACACGGAGATGATGATTTGGTATACAAGGCATCAATTTCTTGAAGGTTTAAGTCGCCATGATAGTTTGTCTTCATGGCGTTCTAATATCCGTGAGAGAAAATCTATGGCAATCAAACGTGCATGGCCGTCCCCGGTTACCTCAACGGCAGATGGTGCAATGTTGTTCATTGACGATGCTTTATCAAATCTTGATACACAACATGAGTACACAGCTGATAGGGAGGATGATCTGGAGCTTGCTTCTCTGCAGAAAGATGGAGGCTTATCATTTTCTCGAGTCAGAATAGAGGGGATGGTAGGAAGCTATCCTTTTGAAAACCTCCGGTCTGCTATTGACATTCTCTTTCTATGTGGAAGTTCAGATCTGGTGGTAGCAAAACAAGCAATTGTATCCTTTCGCGTGTACCATGAATAGAGGTGGCTAAATAGGCGGGATGGGCAGGTTGCATGACCCATCACAATGGGTAATGTTTTAGTATAGATCGATGTGTGGTCGTCGGGGATTGGCTGACACCCATAACAATTCTTGCCAACACTTAGATTAGAGTCTTGTTTAGAATTATAAATTTTATATATACATAATTAGTGTGTCAAAATTATAGCGTTTCAATTATACTTCCATTTCTCTGTGTGAGTAAATTAATTCCGGTAAGACTTTTAAAGAAATTCCGAAGTGTAACTTTTTGTGACTTTCAACCAGTTTGACAGTTTTTTATAAGCTATTTATATAATATACTCGTGTGACCTGTTAAAAAGTAACAGAACCTGATACGACCACATGAATAAGTAGAAATTGCAACGTCTATCTACGCATTACTGTACTGATATATATATATATATATATATATATATATATATATATATATATATAGTATAATAGTATAAGGCAGTGATATCATATCCGTAAACTAAGTGATCTGCGTGGAAATACATTCTGTATCTTCTTGACTTAAAGCAGCTGATATATTATCTGTTCGACCGACTGTGGAAAATACCTGATGAGCAGTGGAGATTCTGTGTAGATGACTTTTCTGCTACATTTAATATAGCGAGGCATTCAATATTGGAATCATTTTGCTTTTACCTTCTTGATGACCCCAGTGATGAGGCCCTGCAGGTGACTCTCCTTTCTCTTAATTCTTTCCCATCTTTTATTCATTCATTTAAGATCTTTTATTATGCGAATATCTGTTTTTTTTCTGCTAAAGCTTAATCTGTTACATGATTAGACTATTGATTGTTAGATCCACTGATTTTTCGCTAAAGCTTAATCTATTATGTTGTCGGACACTCAGACTATTGATCTGTTAGATCCATGCATGGCAATAACAAAAACCTAATATAATTGTCAGATTATTGGGTAGATAATACCACGATAATAGAGGGGCTGTACACTATCCATCATTAGATAACTGTATAAATAGGAAGTATGAGTCAGGCTTTAGTATGCTTTATTTGCTATTGGGTTTAGGTTAGTATCGTTGAGAGATATTAGTCTCAAAAGCAAGCTATTTTGGAGAGATAGCTTTCACTCTGAAGCAGGCTGATTTTTGTATTTATTCTCCCTACAATCTATATTTTTTATCAGAAGTGTCATCCGAATGCTGTCATTGTAATGGTTGTTATAGTTCACGGATATACAGCTATGATAAGTATATATATTACATGCTACTATGAAACTAATACTTCTTGGTTTAAGAATAGCACTGATACTTTCAGTAGTAATGACAGATACAATTTCGTCTTTTTTACATCTCTTCTAAATAAGTTGCATATTTTATTTCAAAATGATAACTAAGGTTGTTTTTGCCAGTTCAAAGGAAATCTTTGATGATAATCGATAAGTATCATTACAGCATGTTATCCACTTTGTGTTCTTGCATGATCTCGGGGTCCCACAACACATCTAAAGGTTGAGGCCTCACTTGTTTATATATTTTACATGCTAAACTTTCATTGATGGCATTTCATAGGAAGCTTGTCATCTTCTCCCAGAGATCTCGGGTCCCACAACACATCCAAAAGTGGGACAAGTTTTGTTAGAAAGGCAAAATCCTTATACAGCTCTTATGGTTTTAAGGTGGTCAGGGAGTGATAGTGGAGCCGAGGTGGTCTTGCTTAACGAGGCTATCACTGCTGTTCGGGTGAGAGTGGAATGTGGGCTTCTGATTGAAGCATTTATGTATCAGAGATCAGTTTGCACCAACTTTAAGAAAAAGAAAGCAAGACATGAGATGTATGATGATGCTTCTGATGATTGGTTGGAGGTTCTTGTTACAGAAATTTGTCTTCTTTGTATTCGGAGGAATTTGGTTGATCGAATAATTGGGTTACCATGGAATGTGGATGAGGAGAAACATCTACACAAATGTCTCTTGGATTGTGCTTCAGAGCAACCTTCATCAAACACTGGAAGTCTTCTTGTCGTGTTCTATTTACAGGTATCTTACCTACTTCCTTCTCTTCACTTCAACTCTGATTAATACTTAAGCTCTAAAGTCTAATCTATATGCACTGATGTGTAATGCATCATGATTGTCATTTCAATGTATTGTTATGCTGAAATTTTGTGTAAATATATGTCCGATGGCACATCGTAACAATTCAATGCAAGAAAATCTAAAGGTTACCTGCTGACCCTGTTCTTGTTTTCTAAGACAAATTTATAGGTGTCCCATCTGAAAAAAAAAGAAGATTCTGTAGATTATATTTTCTTTTATAATTATTAACATAGAGATAAAACTAAATCAATTTATAAAGTCTAATAGTTTAGTTACTTTATATTCTATGAAACATGCTAGAAATAAATAAGCGAGGCCGTAGGCCGATAACTTAGTGATAGCTCTAAAGTCTAGTCTATATGCACTGAAGATGATGGATTTTGTAATTCATCATGATTGTCATTCGGATGTATTAAAAGAAACATCCCATACCGCCTTCCTCGGGTTACGGCCCAATACTGTCTAGGACGGTGTATGGGGGAGGTTAGATGTAGACAGCCTTACCCCTACCCTAAGGTAGAGAGGCTGCTTATAGTTCTACCTAAAGGTAGAAAGGACCTCCGGCCTTTTGCAGGAAATAGGATTCGAACCCTTGACTCATTCGGATGTATTGTTATGCTGAATTTTGTAAATATGTCCGATGGCACCTCATGACAATTCAATGCAAGAAAATATAAAGGTTACTTGCTGACTTTGTTCATGTTTTGTAAGACAAATTTATAGGTGTCCCATCGAAAAAAAGAAGATTCTGTTGATTATATTTTGCTTTTATAATTATTAACAACATATAAGTAAAACTAAATCAATTTTGAAAGTCTAATAGCTCAGTTACTTTAAATTTTATAAAAGATTTAAAAAATAAATAAGTGGGGCCACAGGCCAATAACTTTGTGATAGCACTACACAACTGCTGACATGCAGTGAGTTAGTGATAACCTAGTGATAGTGATGTGGCAGGCTTAAACCAATACTTAGGAGGTTGGATTCCTGATGCTCATAGACATCTTTATATTAACTTTAAACTATACTTGTTAAGTGCTGAATAATCCGTATGTTCATGTAGTTATAAGAAGCTAAAATGTTCCACTTTTTCTGAGCTGCGTTCTCGATTTTTTAGCGTTATCGATACGTGGAAGCATATCAACTTGATCGGAAGCTTCAAATTATTGAGAAGGACTTTGTTTCTACGAGTTCCATTGATGAAGATGTAGCAACAAGAATGAGTTCTACACAGCGTTGGAGAGCAGGATTAGTTGTAAGTTATTTTTTTTCTATATTTTTTTTGATGTGATACGTGGAAATGATAAGTTTACTACCGTTACAACATGTTTAAGTGTTATTGAATTTTTTTTTACAGCCTTATCTTTTAAAACTGACATTTGTAACTACTTTACTATGTGAGGTGTACACGATATGATAATGGTAGCTTTCTTGTTGAGTTACTGTGCTGTCAATTTTTCTTTGAAAAAATCATTTGACAAGACTTAATTGAGAAACCAGAGAAAATCTATAAACGGTAGAGGTCAAATGGGTTATGCTAAGGATTTGACTAAATAGAAAGCAGATACATATGTGTCAACCAGGTTGACAGCGATCCAAGTAGAACTCAAGTGCATGAAACTTTCTGAATTCACTTATTAAAAGTTAGAATATTTTTTATTTATTGTAATATGGTGGTTTTGTAATCATATCAAACATATTTAGTTTTCATTAGTTATTTGTAAAACTCCAAAATATATAATGCCAAATGTCTGTGGATTGCCAGTGGCACAACCCAAACCAACTTGTTAAATCTTGATTCAACAGTCAATTATTTTGACTAGTTGCCTGTGCCACCCATCTTGCCACCCTAGTCGGAGTAGTATGAACATAATCTTATAACGTTGTTACACGTATGAGTAAGATTGCAGGAAAACATTTTTTCTTAATACTCAAATTTTTGAGTACTTTGTAGTCTAACTATTTAATTTCATTGAGATTTGGTTGATTTAATATAGTTCAACCAAAATTTTATATATTTGAGATGCTTGAGGGAACATATTGTATCATTTTGATTGTTTGAGTTTTGGTTCTATAGGACAAAAGCATACAACTACTGCCAGAAGTTGAACAACAAAAGGTGAATAGTGGACAAATTACTAAATTGGTCCCCTCAGAGAATGAAGTCGATACTTCAGAAAAACACGATCTTTGCGAAGCACAAGTCCCTTCTCATGTTAACTTTTCTCTTCTTTTCGGAATGGGTGATGAAGCCGTGTCACCAAATTCAAATTTTGGTGGATTAACAAACTATGGTACTCCTCCGGTTTCACAAGTGGATGCCTTTAATGATACTGATAGAGGGATGAACATGTTTAAATCCATCAGTAAAAACTTCATATTTGATGATATTACAACATCTAGTACACCGTTGAAAGAATTCAACAGAGGTTCTTCAAGAATCCGGAAGAGCAAGTATCTCCAAAATAATCATGATGAGTCAATTGAGCAGCTTCCAAGTTCTAGTCCATATTATGGAAATCTTGCTACTAATATTGAAGATTCACCTAGCAGCATTGGTGGCTTATTTAAGTCACCCCATCTTGATAGGACCTTGAAGGCTTCTGGTAAGTCTACACGATCGAGCAGACTTGGTAGAGATGTTAAGGAGTCTTCAAGTGATTTTATGGACATGTCTTGGAGGTAAAGTTTCTGTCAGTTTCTTGCATAATCTTTTCCTTTATGTGTACATTTCTCTTCATTAAAAATTGCATTATTCCTTTGATACATAAAAAATTGATGATATCATGTAGTTCCAAGTATCTGTCATTTTCTAATAAGCCAATTGACAAATTAAGGATTTTTATCTGACCAATCATCAATATATATAGTTGATAATGGACAAACACTTACTTCAGCTTGAAATGTTTCTGGACAAATAGAAATGCTATTTTTTATACAAGAAAAGCTTTCCAATTTTTCTGGGATTGAGGATCTTAGGGTAGTCCATTGTTGCAACAAAACTGAATTGATTTTATGAAAGCAAAGACATGACCTTTCTTGAAAGTAAATGTCCAATAAATCCTAAAGTAAGAAGCATGATATTTCACTTTCAGACTTTTTTTCCCTTAGCGATCTAAATCAGGTACTTCCTCAAAATTCCCATTTCCTTTTTTTTGTGAGCCATTTTTTTTTTTTTTGTCTTTCGTCTATTCTAATGGTTAGGGAACAATGCACTGATCTAGGAATAGTTGAGTATATCTAAATGAGTATATCTATGTTTAGGGATTGATTTGTACACAACTAATATTAATTTGTACACCACAAGGTACAAGATCAAAAGCACATGTTAATATCTATACATAACAAATTCATTGTGTACAAGTTAATTCCCTCAAATAAACTGTACTTTTAAGTAATTAGATGTTTTTTTTTTTACTTTAGTTGTAATCTTTTGGATGCAACTATGCAAGTCAATGTTATTGTAAATGATTATTACATGCGCAAAAGTGTATTATTTGATTTGATGGACACTCGTCTGCCTATGATCCTCAGCAACAAAGATGAGAGGCTTCCTGTGCAAACAAAAATGAACGGTGGACCGAGATGGAGGTCAGATGATACAGGTGATTATGAAGATCAGCAGAGCCCCGATAGACTTGCAGGAGGCAACACACCCTCAAGAGGATTCAGAAGAAGCACCAGGCACACCAGAAGATAATTCCTTTCAAGATTTTTCAAGATTTTAATTTTTCTTGTATGCTGTCCTCAACGATCTTGCGCTGACTAAGACAAGTAGGTTACCATATGATGCACAATTGGATTTCGCGGTACAAGAGTTACTTCTCCGATGAAAAATGCCAGGTCTCCGTTCGCTTTTTTCTTGGCATAGTTTTGTATCTTATGATTTCACGATAAGTCTAGAAGTACAAATTGTGGTCTTTTGAAACGCAGTAGTCAAATATGGATTTTTGCATTGTTAAATTGAGTTGTTGTTTGGAATTTTGAAAAATCATATATTAAATGTTAGAGTAGTGGATGGATCGGAATGTGTTTGAACTTCGAACTTTGATATACGCTATTAATAATGGGTAAAGATATGAATAGAACTTTCTGACACTATCATCATTTATTGTACGTTTTTGGTTGGTGATTGTTTAGTTAGAGCTTTTAAGACAGTGAGGTGAATGTGGACCGTTTGGGTGCGTATCGTGAAACCTTATGCTACTGATCCATACCTTATAGCTAGCTAGTCTTGGTAGACTCGATACGACATATATTGTATTAAAACTGGCTAACTGGATATGATTTGTTTAACATGTTTCATAAGCAAGAAATTAAGATAATAAGCGTCTTATTCACTTGACAAAAACCAAATACAGTAATATCAATCATCTTTTCAGATCATTTATTCATTATATGGCAACTGTGAGTTTCGGTAACGAATATAACAATATCACTTAGAAATGATCTAAACCTATAAATAGAAAGTAATATTGCTTTAATAAGTTAGAAAGAATGAGCTTACTTCAAACTTATGAAACATTCCTATAAAATAAGATTATAAGGTCAAGTACGTAAGCTCCCTTAATCGTGTTTAGCACACTAGATTTTAGGGGATTATAGGGGATTGAGATTCTAGTTTTTAGAATCTCCAACCCTTATTGATTAAAAGCCTTGTTTAGTAATATAAAAAAGTAGGGGATTGTTGGAAAAATAATCTCCTCAAAACCCTTTTTCTATAAGCTACTTCAAGTGGTTTCTAAAAGAATCTCCAGCCACAATCTCCAGCTCCAGCCACAAACTTCAGCTCCAACTATTTTGTTACCAAACACACATTAAAACTTAACTGAGTTTATTGAGTTCGAATAAACAAATAGACGACTTGAGTTTACTCGGTTCGAATAAACAAATAAGCAATCAAATAAGCACCACACAAACACCCCTAAGTCGTGTGTTATGGTTCGTTTCTTTTGAACTCGTCTATGATTTGTCCCTCTAATTTCCATCTTTTCCATGATTCTCGTTCTTTTTCTCCCGTGATACGTGAATATTTTTGTTATTATAGATTGAATTGAATGTAAGCAATTAACTTTTGTTTGTTTTTGAGAAACAAAAGCATTAAATCTTCATATCTACTGTTATTTTCTAACATCTATTATCTCTAATCTACAGATAACTTGTGGGATCTTCGTCCAACAAATAAATAAATATAGATATCTAGATAAATATGTGATAGTGTGGAAAACACTGATTGGATATATATCGGGTGTAACTAGGTATAAGTGACAACTGATTAGATATTAATCGGGTGGAGTAATATCCATATTTAGATCCATTTTTTTTTAACTATATTCAAGTCCACTAAAATTACAAATTCCGTCCATATCCATATTCAATGGATAAAACGGGTTAATAAATATCCATTGGATATTAAAGAAATCTTTGAACAACGTTGTAATTTTGAGATTATCTGTTCTAAATAATATATAGTTTATCAAAATTTAAAGCCCTCCTTTTGTTAAACATATTCTATTGATTGTTTAATTATCACCATTTTGTGACTTCTTCTTTACAGTGGGAAACAGAAATAACCTCGATGGTGTCTTACTATACATAGGCATGTAAGAATGTCGATTTACTTAAAATATATGATGAAAAATGATGAATTAATGATCTTAAGGTACCTCATGTGTAAGAAATTTCTCCCTTTATTTTATACATTCTTAAGTTTATAGTGTCGATATATATGTGTATGTATTTCGGGTATTAATAAATGAATTCACATATATCAATTTGTAATTCATATTCGATCCACTAATCATCCATGTCAATATCCATAACTGATATACATCAATTTAGATCCAAATCGGATCAGGTGACCCTTTGTTTGATCTCCCAAAAGCGGAAGTTGAATCAAACCTCTTCTACATCTGACCGTGAAAACAAGTCACAAGATTGGTACTATTGAGTTAATTAGATCATCATTATGAGCAAATATAGTAGAATTAGACCTAGTAGATGCCGTATCAAATATTAATTATCATTTGTAGGACGTAGATAACAAGTATCATTTTCTTGATGATATATCAATATATAAAAATGCTAAACATGGGTTCCACACTCTTTTAATGACAAGTAGAATTGATGATCATTAAATGCTTAGTCCAGAGGGGTTAAAAATATAAACAAAAAATTAAATCTCTTATGAGAAAACCATTCCCATCTATATAAACTTATATCCTTATGATACAAAATTTGTATATCAGATTTTATATTTTGCTAGCTCTTTTATTATTTGTTAAAGAAGTGTGTTCTACACAAAAAGTAAATCGAAATTATAATAATAGAATAATAGTTGAATAAAAAATAACGAATTAAAACTAGTGGTGGATTATTGGAATTGGTTTTAGATGTTTGAATTAAAACTAGTGGTGGATTATTGGAATTGGTTTTAGATGTTTCAGTTAGGCATAGTCTTTCAATACCATTTAAAAATACCTCTCATACCATTTTTTGATTAAAAATAAGAAAAAGTATAGAAAAAGTACAGAATATAAGAATAGATGATTTTTAAAAAGTACAGAAAAGTTAATATAATAATAAATAAATGGTATGAAGAGTAATATACTAATAAATAAATGGTATGAAAAGTACTACCCTTGAGTTAACCATCACGATTTTTGGTTTGACCAACAAAGGCCCAACACTCTATGAAAGACAACAAAAGAAAACCCAATAATATAAGGGAAATTAAAAAAAAATACCACATTTTTTTTAGGTGTATATCATTTTGCCCTCTGAATTTTTTTTGACAATATACCCCTCGAACTCGCAAAAGCAAATTTGCTTTTGTGATCCCGTGTTTTGCTTTTGCGACTCGTGCACCTGACCAATCCATGCACGAGCATATTGTGCCATCGCAAATCTCCTTTTTGCGATTTGCTGCTGCACTGTTATATTTGCGACCGCACCACACGCACACATTTCTCTGCAAATTGACGTGACGTGTCATATTTAAAAATATATATATATATATATGTTTATATTTAATTTACTTAGTATATATGTTTTTCTTTAATAACTTTTTATATACAACGTTTACAATAATTCCGAATATATATTCATGATCAGTGTAATATTATCTACATTTCGATATAAATTTTATCGTCATATATTATATATTTAACAAAGACATTTTTTAGTCTCGGAATCAACTTTTTAAATATATCAAAATGTAGATAAAAATAAACTGGTCTCCGAGATTAAAAAATGTCTTTGTTAAATATATAATATGTAACGATAAAATTTATGTCGAAATATAGATAATATTACACTGATTATGAATATATATTCGAAATTATTTTAAAAGTTGTATAGAAAAAGTTATTAAAGAAAAATATATATACTAAGTAAATTAAATATAAACATAATTAATATATATATATATATATATATATATATATAAAATTAAATATGACACTTCACGTCAATGTCAACTTGCAGAGAAATGTGCGTGTGGTGCGGTCGCAAATATAAAGGTGCAGCAGCAAATCGCAAAAAGGAGATTTGCGATTTGCGATGGCATAATATGCTCGTGCGTGGATCGGTCAGGTGCACGGGTCGTAAAAGCAAAACACGGGATCGCAAAAGTAAATTTGCTTTTGCGATTTCGAGAGGTATATTATCAAAAAAAATTTATGAGGGCAAAATGATATACACCTAAAAAAATGTGGTATTTTTTTAATTTCCTATAATATAATAATAGTGATAAATATAAATATAATATAATTATAAATAAAACATAAACTTCCTCTTGGACATAGGGAGGAATCTTTAAAGCTCTCTTGGATTATGTTATTTTTTACATTATCCTACATATATTGAGCCACCAATTATTGTTTTATATTCTTTTCTATTATGCACATGATGATTAGGTGCTTTACATCCAAAAACATATTTCTCCGTATCTTTTTATTTTAAATTATCCAAATCCTCTCAATATCGGTTGAATGTTGCAATAATCAAGTATGATTACCAATTTATTTACCAACATAAAAGACTATAATAATATGCATATGGGTGACTTATATCATATATTTTACAAATTAACTATATATGAAAGGATAAAAAGTAAAACTATAAGTACACCGTTTCGCTTTATCTTTTCCTTATGATAATGCACAAAGTTTAAGAAATATTACCAACAAAAATTTGTATTTTTCCACTTAAATACTTTATGATCCGTTGAGATTGTAACTATATACTAATTTTGAAACATCTCGAAATGAATATAGAAAGTTAAATTTGAACATATATATATATATATATATATATATAAAGTATAAGATAATATGTTTTCCTTGTTTTCACCCCTTAGCATATTTGTGTGTGAAACATAAAAATGTGAAGAAAGAGATAAGGTGAAGATAAATTCCTTTTATGGGGTTTGATAATAAAAGAGGGAGGCCAAGTGTCAAAATTGAATCCGGATAAAGTTTTTTTATATGATAAGGTTTGTAAATGATAAGATATCATGTGTTATGTCAAGCAAGTAGATCCCAACCACCATCCTTTTTTACCATAAAATAATATAATTTCCACACTATTTTGTAAATCTTTTATTTAACTTCCTTCCAATTATTGATATCCCAACTTTAAATACAGAGTAAGTTATTAGTGTTTAGAGCTGACAAAATGAGCGGGTTAAGTGTATATGGGTTACGGGTCTAAACGGGTGCGAGTATAAACGGGCTTGAGTCTAATTGGGTGCGGGTCTAAACGGGCTCAGGTCATTACGGGTTATTTAAAATTTCATAAAAAATGTTCTAATTCTCTAAGATATATATTTCTTTCAAAATAAGGTATACATTTTTAACTACATAATCTAAAAATATAACATGATGATTATTCATTTAAATCCATTCATGATTTGAGTTTTACCCAGTTAAGATCATTCCTAAAATTTCTCCAGCCCATAAGAACCTAAACTTTATGTCATTATATCTTGAATTACCCAGATATGAAGCAAATAGGCAGAATTTACCAGCATTACTATTACTAGAAGATATTGTATCATTTTTGTACAAGTCAAAAATATATTACAAAAAAGTGCAAATGGCTGCTTTTAACCTCATCTATCTAGTATACATTTGAAACAATTACAAAATTTCATTTGGTACAAGTGCTTATATGTTTCAATTTTTCAACATTTATAAATATAAATCATACTCCCTCCGTCCCATATCTATTGTCCGCTATTTCTTTTTGGGATGTCCCAATTTAATTGTCAACTTCCATAACTAGAAAAGAATAATAAGATAAAGTTCATTTTTGCCCTTAATTTATATATGTAAGACAAAACGGTAGGTAAAAAGTAAATGGTATAATTGTTTTGTTATCAAAAAGTAAGAGAGATAGTAATATTTTTCTTAAACTACGTATTTTTTGTTTGGGAATAATAAAATTAGGACGGAGGGAGTATAATGGACTATCTTCTTATAATCACTTTTAGTGGATTTAATCTAGCATGTTACATACATAAGTGTAATGAGAACATGCAAACTTTTCATTGATTTGATTCTGTCATATTCACTGATTTAGAAAGCCAATAATTTACATACTACGTATTATAAAATTACGTAGACATATCGACATATAAATAAAATGTATAAAATTGACTTAATCTAACTCACGTTTACGAACGTAGTTGAACGGATGAAATATATGTCATGTTCGTTCGTTTAACTGAAATAACGAAAAATCATGATCGTGTTCATGTGTGTAACAAAACGAATGAATATAAACGAGCTCACCACTTAACGATTCACATAATAATCGATGAATTCTCAGTTAGCCTATGGGCCTTGTATAGTTATATACTCCGTCTCAGTCAAAGTGTCCATTTTATCTTTACACACAGTTTTGAGATTCTCCATTAAACTATACATTTCACCAATCAAATAACATATTATATATCTATTAATCAAAATCTCTTTCGATTAGTTGAAACATGAAAATAGACTCATATTTGAGACAATCTAAAATAGTAACGTAGACACTCCGATCGGGACGGAAGGGGAGTAACAAATTACGTATTACCAATTAACTCAAATTTCAAAATAAATTTCAATTCGATAAAAAGATCACGCATTCACGCTTGTAGGAAAAGGAAAAGGATAGTCCTGATTTCAGACTATTGACTTTTAGGTAACCAACGGATATTAATATCCCACGTGTCACTTAACTCCACCTCAAATACCTCCAAAAGAAACGTGGTGTTCATGCAAATCGACGTTAAACGTGTCCTATATATATATATATATATATATATATACACTCCGTATAATTCTAATTTCCAGACTTATAACTTTAATTTGCTACGTTGTACATTTTGGTACAATTATTGGTCGTCTCATGTCATTTATTATTCTTACTAACTACTCATTAAAGCCAATAAGTGATATAGAATAAAGATAATGTGAATATCAACAACGGAACTCGCTAATTTTAGAGGAGTAATCGCTTCTGAAGATGATCAGGTGGACAAAAAATGATCCGTCAGTGATTCCACAACTGTCTTAAAAAAAATCAACGAAAATTGTTATATTTCATAGTTTCAATCATTATTACGTTTTCAATTAACATATTTGTCGAGGACCTTAATAGTTAATACAATATACATCGATTTAAATTTAAGTTGTATACGATAAATGTTTAGTACATTAATCCAAACCTATAAATTTTTATCAATTTAGTAGAGGGGCATAGCCACTTTGAGGTTAGAGGTCCATTCGATATACGAAATTTACTTTTTTTTTTTTTTTTGAAAAATGTAGTTTTTCTGTTGTATTCTCTATTTGTGATACGTGATTACAAAAATTGAAAACCTATAATACGGATTAATCATAATCCTGAATCTGCGAGTGATATAGTAATGTCGATAATAATAAAAATTGCATCTTATGCGTTTGACCAAAATTTTGATTTTACATGGTAAGTATTGTGCAACTCCACCGAAACTAATGTGCTAACGGTGGACGGAAAGATTGGGATATTAACATTTTAGCCCTTACATTTTGCATTATCTTTACTACTGACCCATTTCTTTTGGTTTATAGGTTTTTAACAGAGAAATCAAATACATGAAAAGTTGATGATTTCATTTTAATGGTTTTAACAACTCATATATGGTGTTAAAATATTTATAAAAAGTAATAACAATTGCCTAAGACTAATACGAGCCCAATTCTTGCTATGATCGAATTTATGTTGTTGTTAACCGGGTTAATTAGTTATTGGTGCTATAATAAAGACAAGATATTTATCTTAATCGATCACACTGGTCGTTATATTTTGATTAATGCTAACTTCATTATTAGTTATTAGACTTATGCTTTTGGTATTTATTTTGTTTGTCACTACCAAATCACAAAATAATCACAATGACTAAAATGAAACTAGCTAAATAAATAACATGATGACCAAGTGAGAAATCAAGATACATGCAACTTATCTTATGCCAATCCAATCCAACTAACCTTAATTGTAAACACCCAAGTATTTTGAACAAAATTATTTAAATGTTCAATACAATCAGCACAAACACAAAACACTAAATATTTGTCTCATTTCACTCTTCAATTGAGTTCCACAAAAGAATTTATGAAGTAATATAACAATTTTCTTTTTATAGTCTCAAACAATATTATACATTTAAATTTCAATCTAACAGTAATGCTTATAACAGCTACCAACACGAAAACTACTGTATGTAAAAGTTAATACTTCAAATTTTACTTACTGATAATGAGATTTAGGAGTCACATTAACCTATGTAGAAAGAGTTTTATCCATATAAAATTAGTGTGATCTTGAGTTTGATCCTCGTAAATTGACGTTTTATTAGAGATGGAGTCAGAATAATACAAATTAAAAATAAGAAAAAGTAAAAAAATATCCATTCAAATACAGTAGTAAACACAAGGACTTTATTTACCAATTAACAAAAGTACAAGGATAGGATGAATTATATACTTGGTCCAAACTAGTTACACATTTATTTGGCAAATGGATCATGTTCCTTTTCATCTCTCCCTATAAAATACTTGATTCAATCCATCCAAAAATTTAATAAAATTCTCCCACCAACATCACTCCAAATCCAAATCCCAATTCCATAATCCAATCTAACCCAAAAGCATAATCCTTCGCTCCCAATTTCCTTAATTCACACCTTCCCCTTTTAAATTAAACATTTCCCAATTCAAAACCCTAATAATCTTTATATCTGTCCACAATCAATCAAATTGGAAGCACACAAGTAGTCAATCGATTAATCAATCATGACCAGGCGATGTTCTCATTGCAGTAATAATGGTCATAATTCAAGAACCTGCCCAAATCGCGGTGTTAAGCTATTTGGGGTCCGGATTACTGATGGATCGATCCGAAAGAGTGCTAGTATGGGTAATTTGAGTCATTATACTGGATCCGGTAGCAGCAGCAACTTTTTGAATGGGTTTTCCGGTGGCGGCGGTGGTGGTACTGATCTTGATTCGCCGGGTGATACTCCGGATCATAACGCCACTGCTGACGGGTACGGGTCGGAGGATTTTGTTGCCGGGTCGTCTTCTAGCCGTGAAAGAAAAAAAGGTTCAAACTTTGTTTGTATATTTATGAATCACGTATTCATTTTTGCTAGGAGTTGATGAATTTGATTAAAGTTCATAGCTTTTGTTCAATTTTTAATCTGATGATAGATTTTTGTAAGTAGATTATAGAGTTTGTATTTGATTACATTTTGTGATCTAAGGTTTAAATTTGATCCAAAAAAGTGTATTTTGGAATAATATAAGCATTACTAGAACAACACTAAAAATTAATCATTATTGTTGTATGGTATGTTATTAGAATAATATGATAAAGTTTGATGTCTTATTGAATCTACTCTGGGCATTTATTGCATATGGAGTCATGAGATGCTTAGGTCGATTGGCTAAATATGATGACAATTTGATCATGTGATGGTTTTGAAATTTTTTTGGTGGTGTATTGCAATTATGGTATGAAAGTTTGTATCTTTTTGTAAAAGGGGATATGGGTGTCTGTTTTTTAGGTGTTCCATGGACAGAGGAAGAACATAGGATGTTTTTATTAGGTTTGCAAAAGCTTGGCAAAGGCGATTGGCGCGGTATAGCAAGAAACTATGTGATTACAAGAACCCCAACTCAAGTTGCAAGCCATGCCCAAAAATATTTCATCAGGCAAAGCAATATTTCTAGGAGAAAGAGACGGTCCAGTCTCTTCGATATTGTAGCTGATGATGTAAGTATCACTTAACCGGTCCTAACCCTTTAAACTGTTTGAATTCCACAATTAAGCTTCAGTTTTTTATTTTGAAATTTTAAACGTACGGGTGTATGGCTAGAGGTGGCATTTTGACTCATTTACATGTGGATGTGTCTTTTGAATTATGATTTTATCTCTTACATGACGAATGGGTAAATTTAGGAGATATAGCCCATAAGGAGAAGGGTCAAATGTGTCGAAAGGCAGCCTAAGTGTACACAGAAGTCAGTTCTCGTTGTTTAAAGAATAATATGAATATGTATGCGTTTTTTGACACAATAATTGTTTTTTTGGGTCAATCGACCCATCTTGAATCTATACCTGAAATACCCTTTTTGACCAGTTATGCAATCTAGTCATCCAATAGCCCTCTCTGTATTATCCTCGAAAATTGAAATAACCAAAAAGTCTTAATGCAACTCTTTTATTATTAACACGAAAGTAAAATGTCAACGGGATTTTGGGATATAGCTAGTGTTATTACATTTTGTAGAAACTTTTAATTTATTGCCATTTTTTTTGTGTTTTTCGAATTTGTGTAGTCCCCAGACACACAGATGGTTTCTTCCCATGATTTCCCTGCTGGGAACCCATCACAAGTAGAGGCTCAATCCATCAACAACCCCTTGACCATACCAACAACGCTAGAGGAAGAAGAATGCGAGTCAATGGATTCTGCAAACTCAAACACCGTTGACCTACCCAATGACCCAACAAATGCTCCTTTAAATCTCGAGGGTTCACAATGCTTGTATCCAGTCATGTTCCCATCATTCGTACCTCAACTTATACCAGTTGCTATCCCGTATTGGCCTGGACCAGGGTCAGGTCAAGATCAATCTTCCTCAGCCAAAACAGAGACTCATGAGGTTCTTAAACCAACTGCTGTTCATTCAAAGAGCCCAATTAATGTGGATGATCTCGTTGGCATGTCAAAGCTAACATTAGGTGAATCAATTGGTGATGGGCCGCCGACTTCACTGAAACTAGTTGGAGGAGGGCTGAGCCGGCAATCTGCATTCCATGAAAATAATCCAGGTCCTAGAACGTCTAAGATGGATTCAAACCACAATCCTATTCATGCACTTTAGAAGGTAAAAAGGAATTCAGTGTCTTTTTTTTCTTTTTAATTAAGTTGTAGGATGTTAGCTATGTTTGTAAGTTTTCACCAGATCAGAAATCCATCTGTATACAAGACAAGACAATAAATTTCAGTCTGTGGTGTGGAATTTTTTGTTTTTTCGTTTCTTATAGGAAATCATTCAACTGCCTTGCTAAATATCACTAACCCTGCACTCATCTGATCTGGTTTGGTCTGGTCTTAAAAGCTGTTCACTTTCAGTTTCTACAGACTGGCCAACAGTTCTGAAAGACTGCTCCTTGAGCAAACTATGTAGGATCGGTCATTTGGTCTTGGGCGGTTGGGCCGTGTACTACAAACGACGGATTATTCCAGGAAATTAGGGTTAATCGGAAAGTTCAAACCTCTGCTGTTATAAATGGATGGTCGTGCCCTTTTTGCTTGTTTTCAGTGTTTTGATATCATATCGATGGTTGGTGACCGTGGCATTTTGTGGGACGACATATAATTTTGTGAACATCATTCAACTTAGGGGTGCAGTAAAAGCCATAAATAACGGAGTAGTATAAAAGGTTACATTTAATCAGTCTAAAGTATTTTGTTAAATGCAATCATCCCCTCTGAGCCTTTCAATTAATACATAGCTATAGCTAACGTCATCTAACATTATCCCTTTTGTCAAACATGTCAAACGGATTTTATTTAAAAAACTTGAAATTAACCCCAAGACTTGTTGATTGTATAAACTATAAGTGCATGCAAAGAAAAGCAACTTTCGGTAGTCCTATCTGATTGTATAAATTATCAAATTGATTGACTCTGTGAACTTGCATGCGAAAAGGCTTGTTTGCAACGTATGATGTGCCCTGTGGCCTGTGGTTCCTTGAGCGCCAGCCACATAGAAGAATGCCATCAACTGACTGGGGTGATATTGCCCACGAAACCCCTTACTCGCAGGAGGATCGGGTCCACGTTTCAACTTCGCTTGGATTCTTGAGATGAATAATCCTGAACTTTTGTCTAGGAATTGAACCATATATTGCTAATACTGAATTTATATATTGTTTCATATTTATCTACCTTTCAAATTCGATATGTTCCCACGACTATATGTCTGATCAAACGTTGCTACAAAAATGTGGACATGCATGTTTTACATATTTATGGGGCATAGTGTTGGATTGTTGCCTTGTTGTCCAATCTATTTCACGAATCCTCCTTCGGTAACGTCTTTGAAAAAGAACAAACTAAATATATGAGGATATATACTCTTTTTTTATAAAGGTTATAAATGCGTAATCTAGGAGTACGTGCATAAACAAACCCTAAAAGAAGCACCTAACAAATTATATAAAAGAACAGGAATGAGAATAAGAAAAAAGCAGCATAACTGTCATAGTCGTGTCCCTTTCAATTTATCGTCTTCCCACACAGAGAAAACAGAATAGAAAACGAAAAAACACATAAAAAACAATCAACTATAAACAAGAACAAGAAAACAACAAATTAAAGCTAGAAGATCATCAAATATCATTAATTAAGTAGATATATAGGAAACGAGTCGAGCGCTTTCACTGTATGAGATATATTACTCCGTAGTATTTTTCTACGTATGTATGCTTGAGTTGATAAAAGAAATGAAAGCTATTTAATTTTACATATATAGTGTTAATTTGTTATATATGTTGGTTTAAATCACAATTTGTTTGGTAATAAAAAAGAAAAGAAAAATCTGTCTCTTAGTAGTATTGGCTCGTCAAAGAAACTTGAAAGCAAAACGACATCGTTTAAGAAGTTGACTTGAAATGTTAACTTCGTGAAGTTTAATTAAGTAGATAATTAGATATGATTGAGGAAGCCCTTTGTTTATTTCTATGTGCAAGGTCCACGGTAGTTGATTCTTTTAACTCTTTTCTTATATTTTGTTTTAATTTGCGCTTAAAATAGAGATTCATTATATTCTATAGTCTATACTGCATGGTTGGCTTAATTCAGCATTTATGCTTCATTAGCCGGCCCTTCCTTATTTTGACCTTTTGGGTCATCACCATTGGGACCATCACCACGAGTCCACGACAAATGATCTATTAATAACTTCCAATCAATAACATAAATCATAGATAAGTGAAATTAGAAATAAACAGTTTCTAACTTTAGCTTTCACCTAAACCAAAAATGACAAGAACTTCATCTACGCATAATTTGGTTAGTGAAGATGCTATCACTGTCGACGAACAACCTGAAGAAACCAACCATGATGCTACTTCTTTCTTTAGCACATTGTCTCACATTTTGAAGCTTTCAGCAATACTAAATCCAGTGGCATCTTTCTTGAGTAAATATTGCCCGCAAGGAGCATTTGGGGAAGAAGGTGTAATCATGCCAAAATGTACATTTGGGTTTGTTATAAGTGGTTTATTTGGTTTTCTTGAATTAAAGTCTCAAGGACAAGCTGGATTTCCTTTCCAAACTCACCCTCGGGTCATCATGATTTCCGTTACTAGTCTGCTTATGTATGCCTGTGCTTCTGCAACCGAACATGTCATTTTTGGTGCACGTCCTGCTGGTCCAAGTCCCATTTATCCAATGATTGCACGCTTAGGAAGAATGTGTTGTTTGTGCTTTTTAGTGGGATCTTTGGCATCTTTGCTCTATCTGTAATCCTTGATATGTCTTGCTTAATTTACTTTATGGTATGAAAAATGATAAATGGGCATGCTTAAATCAACCAAAAAATTGATCTAAAAGCTAGATTTGGCCCATGGTTGATATAATGTACCTCGTAATAGAAGATGATGAAAGATAAAATGTTAAAAACATATGTCAATTGTTAAGTGAATTTTAAGATCGGTTTTGCTAACATGTGCACCTGTGACACACATTAAAGTGTATTTAATGAACTCGTAATTTCCTTAAATATTAGTATTTGCATTTAATTCTCATTAATTCAATCTAATAATTACCATTTTTATAGATAGATTTATTACAAATTCTGATATTTAAGAAAATTACAAGTTCATTAAATGCACTCTAACGTGTACTACGGGGTACACGTTAACAAAACCCTCTTACGATAGTTGAATTAGATCTACATGTCATTTAGATAACTCATTAGACACCTATATGTTCTTCTGAGTATGAAACTAACCTTAAAGGAGAGTGAACTATATATTTTTGCTCAATAAACGCACAAATGGAAATGAATTGATGATATTACCCTTGTAAACATTACGACAACCAGTGGTGGATTTAGGAATTTGATTTATAGGGGGTGACATTTTGTTAAAAATGTACTTTTTTCCGTATCTTAAACTAAATGATGTTGCGGTTAAAAATGTACTTTTTTCCGAATCCAACGAAAACAACAGATGATCGTTGTGCTCCTCACAATCTTTGTTTCCACAAACCTAATCCTACATATGTTTAACGATTTCATGATCAGGTGTAGTATTTTTGCTGTATTTGAAATTCGTAAGTCTTATGATTTGTTAAGTTAATTGTCTTTAATTGCTCTGTATATCATCGGAAGGAAGAAATTTTTGTTTACTTCGATTATGGAGAAGGAGCTTGCGATTTGTGTAATAATGGCATTTTTATTGATGATGTGTCCGGATACGACGTCTCTAAGCGACGAAGGTAATTTAGTCGTTTAAATTTTTTGCTTGACACATTTTTAATTTTTGCTTATATACAATTTTCCCCAATTCTTCATCGACTGAAACCATAACTACAGATATACATGTATCGTACGAATTCTATACAATTAACTCTAGCTATTAATCTCTCTGAAGCGCTTATGACATGGAACCCTACCTGAACGAATTCCGTGATTATTATTGTGAAATTTGTGAAAACTCGGTAGCTCTTTTACAATCATCTTAGTCTTTTCTTAATGATGATTGAAGCAATAGAATAAATTACACACACACATATATGAATTGCTTGAACTTAGAATGCTTTGAGACTTGCTGATTTTAGGTTCGATTTCATATATCCATTGTTAGATACATGTGTAGCTTGGTGAAGAACTGAGATAGTTTGCAAATGGGATCGTTGCAAGAGAGTTTGAATAGGTTCAAGAAGCAACAGGAGAAATGCCAGTCGACTCTTGCGAGCATTGCAGGTTCGAAAACGAACAATAAGACGATGACAACAACAACGAATTATGCTCCTGGAGTTGTTCTTGCTAGCACCTTCACCAAAGCACATGTTCCTGCGGTTAAGTTTTCTACGTATAAATTTAACTTTTATTTTTTTGCTGTTTTCTACATGTATACTTATGTAAGATTTGTTTGGCAATTTTAATTTTATAGGTATTCTTTTCAGCTCTCTGTTACTTATTGTGATGTTTATTCTACTAGCGTTGAAAATCTAACTAATATTGCGTTCAACTGATATATGCAGGGAAAGCGATGATGTGTTACTCGATTGGGATGAAGATCAGAATGATGAGTATTTACTCCAATTAGCAATATGTAGCCTAATTTACTTCATGTTGGGTGTTTTGGGTTGCTTAGGCTTTTGTTTTATATGGTACTTTTCAACATTTACCAGATTGCTGTTTTTCACATGTGGTATATTAATTATCTTCTTGCTGGATTGCTGATTTGCTACAAAATGTTGGGAAAATGTTGGTCAAAACAGACATTTGCTGATGGCAAAACTACTATGTGTGTTCAAGAAAGGAAAAAAGCATTAGTTAGGTAAATATGCAATAGCTATACTGGGCACCAAGAGAAGAAAAACAGTCTGCGTTTCTTGATTGAGGTGATTAAACGTTGTCAATACAACTTTTTTGTTCTAATATCTATTTATGTAAATTGCAGCTGGAGGATTAAATACAGAGAGGACTTTTCACTACGATGTAACTATGTAAAACCAAGGTTTTCCATCATTTTGTTGCCATTTCATGAAGTTTGAACAAACTATAATGCGTTATAATTGTCTGTTATCTACAAATCATGATCATGTACATTTTATTCCGGTTGAACATGATTTTGTTCAGTTGCTAATAATTTAAAGGTTTATGAATCTAGATTCTAGAGTGGCATTACTGTTCAGTTGTAATCTGGATTATTAGTTTGTTTATTTTGGTGATTTGGAGCTCAATGTGTGACCTGCAGAAAGAGAAGAATGGTCATCAGCTAATATTCTGTGCACATTGGTCTTTTTAAAGTATTGATGGCAATCTAATAATCTATGCAACTAATAAAATGCATGGCTTAGCATCTATATTCGCTAAACTTTGAATTACATTTGACGAATCTGACCCGTTCCACCTCATTTAAGTATATAGCTAAACCTTTTGATTTTGGTTGTTATAAATAGGGCTTAGTGTCTATGAATGTATCAAACTTTCATCAAATCTCTATTGTGTGTATCCAACTTACAAAACTCAATATTAATGCACTCAACTTGTAAAAACCCTTATATTGATGTACTTTGATGACGTGTCATGCACATAGCATGCCATGTGGCACAAGGAGAGAGTGACACGACATCAAAGTACATCAATATAAGGGTTTTTACAAGTTGAGTACATTAATATTGAGTTTCGTAAGTTGGATACACACAATAGAGATTTGGTGAAAGTTTGATAAATTCCCAGACACTAAGGCCTTATAAATAATCTGAATAGATTATAGAACCATTCATAATTTGGTCCTCACATTCTCTGCATGTGAAAAGATAGCTGGCTTGGGCGCCTCACTTAATGTGCATATTATGTGCTGATGCAATTTAATTTGAACCACTTTAAGTTTATGAACTATGTTTTAAATAGAAATCTTCACTCATGTTTGTTTTCGTTTGATGGGTATTTAGTTTTGATAGGTCCGTGAGTTTTGTATTAATTGGAGCTTTCTAAGCATTTGAACTCATTACAGACAGGTTTTACTTATTTTCTTTTTGGTTACTTTTGTAGCATAACCCATTTGACATCTTAGAGATAAAATATTACCCAAATTGAATAATTCTTAGTTTGATGGCTTGAAATCATCACCTCTAACATAAATGAGTCATTTATATTGGAATTCTGTGGAAAGAATAACGGAATCCATTTAAGGAATTAAGAGCATTTATCTGAAGGTAAGATTCATTGCTGTTAGTATTATTAATGTCATTGATGTTTAAGACCTGATAAAAGCTTAATTGCTATACCCTTTATGTGATGCTATGGTAGATGGTTTGGGCAGTCTTTTTCTTGAATTGTATGAATCTGCAACCTTTGATTCAATGCTCATTTCAGTAATTCATCTATGATGGTTATCTGTAGAATCAAGACCAGCGATTTTGGGCGAGGCGGCAGAAGATTGTATTTGCTATGGGAAAGGATCTTGCACATCTACATTCAGGTAAAGAAACACCTATTATACTTGGCTACATAAGGTCAACAAACCTACTTGTGGATGACTTTTTTCTATAGGCTTATGGATTTTGGACTCTACAAACTAATGGTCCCATCCATAGGTGATTTCAATGCATACGGCCTTCCTATACATATTCTCAAATGCCAGTTATTTATAAAATTTGGTGAATGTAAAGGCTATGATGACAAAAATAAGTGTTTGAGTGGATCTGAAAGAATTGGATATTCTAGGCATCCTGGTAGGGTAACCCCGATTTTTATGTGAAAGACAAAACACCTAAATCTTATTTCTATTTGCATTCTATCCGGTAAGTTTGCAACCATGGTAGTGTTATCCATAATGTTTGGCTAATTGCAATATGAGCCTCATAATAATTATTTTTTCCTTTTCAATTGATCCAGATTTCACACTGTTCTTTTTGATGATTAATGTATATTTGTTTATTATGATTGCTTTTTCTTAATTGTGGATATAATTTTTTTGGGAACTTGCATTTGGGGAAGGCAAGGCAATTCATCCGTTTCTATCTGAGTAGTTTCAGAATCGATTCTGCATTTTGTTTTCTTCACAACGATCTGATATTGTCTTTTGCGCATTTTCTTTATAGTTATCTTGAACTAGCATTTTAATTGTAGTTGTAATGGAGTGGTTCGAAGTGAGGAATGTAGCAGGAATAATAATGGAGATTATGGTGTTTGTATGGGTTGGCTCACGACACTTGAGGTAAATGGTATACATAGATATGTTCAATCCCGTTGTTTAGTCTTTGAAGATGCTGACAAAATATGTGAAAGGTTGGTATTCTTGCTATTATAATGGTTGGTTTTCGAGCTGCTATTTTGTATTTGGATTTTTTGAAGAATCATGGCCGTTAGCATGATTTGCAACCTATGTATATGATTAATTTACAACTTAGTTTTCTCAGATTAGATATATAAACTTGATTTTGGCCATTTCAGTCTGACATGTTTAAAAAGGTGAAATATCTACTTATATGATTTTAGGGATGTAGTTTGCGGATAACTGGTTGGAGGCCTTTTCCCGAGTTTTTATTTGCTGTACGTGGTCTGCTGCAGTTTGAATAGGGACATTGGACTCTTCTGTAACTTATAAAGTACAAATGTATCTATTAAAATTTTAATTTAGTAGTCCCCTTGTCTTTGGTTTTTGCATTTGGCCTTGTGTGTTTCCCGGCTGTGGCTGTTAGTGTTTTTGGGTTTGTAGCCTCTTGGTGGAGGCTTTGACTCTCTAATGTTGGTTTTGTTTGTTGAAGTCCATTGCTACCAAAAAAGTGTTAAAAAGAAAAAAAGTATGATGTGGTCTAAAAGTTTTTATTTTTATTTTTATTCTAAGATGATCAAGTACATATAGGGATATTTGAAAAACCATTAAAAATTTTAATAGATGCTCAATTAAGGGATATTTGAAAAACCATTAAAAAGTTTAATAGATGCTCAATGTAATATAATTTGCATTCAAATTCTGTGAAGTCTCTTCCAATTAATTTGCTTATCTAAATCTCTAATCTCTAACCCTTTATTAAGCATTCTCATATGTTGACCTTATGTCATATGGGAAATTCTCATAATGCCCTTCTATTTAATCACCTAACATGTCAACCTATTTTGGCAAGTCAACCATACAATAATCTCTACAAAATCAATTACATCAAAATATTCACTACTCAATTAGTTACAAAATCACTACACAAAAAAAACATAGCAAAATTAACACTATATAAACACACTTGTACTCATGAGAAAAATACCAATCTATTCATGTGCATTTGGATTTTGCTATTTGAAGTTTAAATTTATTTTCAACTATCTGTTATGTAATTTTTCACGTAATCATATGAATATGACATTTATAATGCACATATATTAGACATGCAGTGTTTTTTTAATTTGTTATAGTGTTGTTCATCATATTACTTCGTATTATTATTATTTGTTTGATTTAAACCTGTATATTTTATATCAATTTTTCAACTGCTCTTTCACCACCTTCTTTAACGAATTTCAAATATATTCCCGCCGCATTGCGCGGGTTATCGGCTAGTCCCTTATAAAGCATTTCACTTATTAAGCTTAAATCTTAGTTAAAGGGAGATCGGAAATCCCCAAAATACCCTTTTCATTCTAAAAATATATTAACTACAAGCATTTATGTAGAATGTCGTCAAAAAGGCATTTAAATAAAAATTACTTTTATAACTCTTATAAATGATACTTCTTCCTATAATATCCTTTTATAAACTGATCATATCTTAACCCTTATAAATCATTGAGTGTATTATTTGATCCTTACAGTTTTATAAGTCGCAAATTACTAAATGAAAAATAATTGTTAATGAATACTTCGTGTTAGTTATGCTCTTATAAGTGAAATTCAAATAAAATAGAAATGTGTCAATTGGGCTACGATGAAAATCATCTAGCCATTGATATTGTTTAGTATAAATATACATTATATTTGTTGTATAATATTTTATTCAAGATATAACACATGAAACGTGAATACATCGTGAGTCTTCAAAAATATCAATATAAGGATGATTGGTTTCCAAGAATATCATTGATCGATGAAGTGAGGTACTATACACCCGAATCACAATAAAGTAAATATACACTCCGCAGCATTGCGCGGGTACCCTACTAGTTAGTTAGAATCAAGTTCTTTTCTTTTATACACATAGAAATGCAAGCCGCAAAATGCTTTAATAATAAAGTAGAACCGTTTATATCAAATCTATCTTTGATCATTACATGATTCTGTGAGTGAAATGTATACAAAACGTAATCACTTACTATGGTAAATCAAATTGAATAAAATTTACTGTAAATCGAATCAATTGAATTAAATTAACTCAAAGTATTGTGTATAACAAAATACTAATTTAATTTTTAATTTTTAATTTTATATTTTTTCTAACAAAATCCCGTATTTTCACGGGTCTTAAAACTAATACTGCGTATAAAAGTGTGAATTTATTGCATGAATATATATGAAGTTTGGGGGTCTAAAATGTCAAACTACATATAATAGCAGGGGTATTTTGTACTACTGTACGTTAAACTTTGTGAAAGTCTGACTTTGGTATTTGGGTATCTTCTTCTCCACCAAAGTTCAACTTTAACTTACCCCATTAAAACACAATTTGAAGCTTTATCTTTCCTTAAATACTCAATTGTTAATTTTATAGAAGTTATTTATGCACGTAAGTAAAAGACAAGTTCATGGCTGGGGGCATTCTTTTCTTTGAGGTGGGGGCATAACACAAAAAATATGTAAATATACCTTAAATTTTATGGGGTTATTGGGGGCAGCTGACCCCCCTTGCACCCCACTGAATCCGCCCCTGACGATAACCTCAATTTTTAATGTGAATATCGCTTGATCATGTTTAGACAACAAAATCACGATAAGTTCATCAAAATACCATGATAAAATGATGAGTTACTACGGATAATATTTCTAGACAGTGTTACAATAAAAGCTTAGTGTGATTGCTTGTTTTAATGTTAGGTACATGGTCCAATTCTTACTTCTTGTAAGAATTTTTTATTTTATTTTTTTATTTTAAGAAAGACAAATCTACACTACCTATTCATGATTATTATATATAATTACAAATATTTACAAATTTTCTCTCGTAAAGCTTGAATCCACGATCATTAGATTGAAAGGTTTCTCACAAACCGCTAGACGATAGGCCATTTGTTGAGATTGGGTTGTGTTAGTTTTTAGTCTTGGTCAACTTCTATGGTGACATTGTATTGGTAATCTATTTCACTTTCTAGTGGTAATTGTGTGCTTTTGATAAAAAAAAAAAAGAACTTAATGTGACGTAAAAACATACGAACTACTCTGCAAATAAAGTAAAAAGGAAAAAAAACAAGTTTGGCCGGGTGGTTAAAAGTTAAAATTAAAAATAAAGAAAGTTATGTTGTTAAAAAATTGTAAAGTGTAAAATCGGTTATAAAAGTCATTAGAAACGTAGACCTCCGATCTAAGTCAACGGATAGAGATAAAATATGGCGACGGGGAGCAGCGGCGACACCACCGAAGATCGTGTGGAACGAGAAACAAAAAAAGTTTGACACTGAAGACAGAAAAGCATACTTACAGTACGATCTGATCAACGGTGGAAAAGTGATGGATATAACTCACACCTGCGTTCCATCGAGTAAAAGAGGTTTAGGTTTAGCTTCACATCTCTCTGTGTTGATAACCAGCAACGCTCAATGATGCATAGTAGTGAAGCACAAATATTTTATACCTCGAAGTAGGATGATCTATTTGGGTTATTGTTTATGACTTTATTGGATTAATCAGTTATGGTTGACTCTAGTTGATTTACATTAAGAAGAACAATTTGTTGGGTACTGAGTAGAGAAGTGTTGGTCGTTCTTGATGTTGAAGACTCTCATGGATCGACCGTTTACAAACAAAAAATCATCCACAAAGAGTTAATTTCATGTACGTCGAGCACTCAAGGCCCCTACCCTTTCCCTGGAATGTCTTCAACTTTTTTTATATTCACAAGTTTTGAGTTGTAAGTAAAGTGAAGCTGATGTGTTGTCTTGTGAATGGCAGGACACTTTTCTACCAAAAAATCCATCTTGGAAGTCTTTGTTGTACTCTTGAAGATCTCAAATCTAACATTTGAAGCTTACAGTTCATATGTCAATTCGCGTTGAGTGCTAACTAGTGCTGTAGATGATAAGTGTATACTATGATGCAATAATATTATGATAAGTGTATACTATGATGCGGCGGGTACCTTAAATTAAGCATACGATTTAGGGAAAATCACAGAAATGATCCAATCACCACACCCATTTTTACAAACTAATCCTTTGATCAACCATTTTAACAAATTAATCCACCTTTTAGCGTCGGGTGGGCGCCCATGGTGCTCCACCCTCAAAAAACGCGTCACGTGGGGCGCTCCACCTTTTAAAAGGCGCCACGTGGAAAAAACTTGCACCATTATCGTCAGGCGTGCTAGTATGTGGGACCGGCGCCCCACTATAAATATTAATAAATCGTCCCACGTGACGTGTTTTTTGAGGGTGGAGAGTCAGGGGCGCCACCCGACGCTAAAAGATGAATTAGTTTGTTAAAAGGGGTGTGATAATTGAAACATTTTTGTGATTTTCCCTGTGATTTAACCCAATTTAATTAACATCTACATTATTATTTAATGAAGAATACACTTTTTGACTACATATATACTTACTATGTATATACTCATTGCTCCAAGTGAGGCTTAGAACCAAAAAATTCTTGTTTGATGGGTTACTTTCTTTTGCTTCATATATAGGAAATAAAAATGTAGGCCCGCAATGTATGCTCAATCATCAAACATTTTTATAAATTATATGTAAATTAAAGGTTGACTTTTTTGGCCATTGTATATATGTTTAAACTTTAAAGTCCGAACCATTTTATAACTTGTTCGATAACAATCAAATCTATGTATTTATAAGGCATCCTATATTAGTCCTAGATATAATACGCCGTACAAAAGCTCTGTTTTTGTTTTATAAATTATGTGAGAATTTCAGATGATTTGTTTCAATAATAAAAAGTTGTGCCTTCCATTATTCCATACATGACTTCTCAATATATACTCGAATTCACATCTCATGAAAATAAGGAACTTGATTGTTAATTAAATATATCATTAAAAGGGAATTATAATATAATGATAAATAATACTAATAATTAAGAATTCGATAAGGATAAAGGAATGGTTGTTTTAGTCATTTCACATGGAAAATGATGAGACAGGAAAAATGGGGGAAAAACTATGAGGATTAAGGGCGTTATTATAAAACTTGAATGACACGTAGTGAACAAAAGATAAACTACATGGACATAAATGTAAATCTCTCTTGCATCAAGAGTGATTTGGAAGATAAATAAAACATTGTTAATTTATCAAAGTAATGACGATGACATGTGCGACGTGTTTCAGGTCGCCGAGTATTTGTGGGACTTCCAAACTTAGAAGGGTAATTGTTTAGTTAAACAAATGATTATCTATATTTAAATGGTAAAAATGATAACTAAAACCCTGTTACATAATTATATAATTTATCATAAAAAATTATTGAATTGTTTCAACTAGTCAGAAATTATATTCACTGACATCCATTAAGATGATTCCTCTTCCATATTATTAATGGATTTTATTTTATTTTAATCATACCTTCAACAAATATATACATTTTTGATAAATTATCTTTGTAACCATTTCCTAGTGTAACCATTTCCTAGCTTAATCCAACTTGTTTTCTTGGATTATTGAGTCACCATTAGCGACTAAAATAAAAAAAATTACATTTATAAAACTACAATAATTTATTAATTTTGTTTTAAACAAAGAAATTAAAACCTTTTTCATGTTAAGATTAAAGATTGTTAATAATTTCGAGTTTTTGATCTAAAACTTACAATTTCAAGCATTAGATATGAACTTGAACATAACTACATAAAACTTAGATGAAAAAAGTTCAAGGTTAATGTAGTTGTAGATACAAATATTAAGCATTTGATGAGGAAATCTGTTCAAGCGTAAAAACGTTTGGGTACAAAAACGTCGATGATGTATGAGGAACCAAGCCTATCACACTCCGATTAACGTGCAAACCCAGAGTCGAGACTAAGTCAATCGAGGGTGGTGAGAGCTTGATCCTGGTTGAGAGCAATGGTGGAAGATTACTTTGCAGATTTATGAGGTGTTGGCTTGAAATGGAAGCAAAACACTAGTATTTATAGCCAAACCCTAATCCGACGTGGAAGGTTTGGTCGTGGGGGAGAGAGACAGTTCTCCGCGTCCACTGCTGACGTGGATACTTGGTCGTGGGGGAGCTCGACAATTACTGTGCATGTGTACACGTGGACCAATCGTATGGGCCGACCAGGTTAGTGGCCAAGCCACATTGCCTACCTGGGTATAACGGTCACAGGTTGTCCTTTTATGTCAGAGAATATCAGATCTGTGCGTGAGGCACGAATCGTTTTGTTGTTTTGCCGTTGTGCCCGTAAGCAGAGCATTTATGATGACGAGATTCTTGGTCCGGGCGGAACGTATCCGGCCCCATGAATCTTATTTGGGGTCGAACTCCCCACCGCGGGTAACGAAAGCTGGACACGGATGCAATCCGGGCCTGAGCTTGGGGCGGACCGGACTAAATCACTTGGGCCGTACCCAAGTGGGGTGATGATCATTCATCATTAAGTCCCCCCAGTCCGTTATCATATTCCGTTCCGAGGATATGATGGCGGACTTACAGTAAAGATGTGACACCATAATGATGCCTTCAACATATTAGCGGCGCGTAATAAATGCCCGTCCCCTCAAACTTTTCATCTGGCATATGATGGGACGTTTTGGAGCTGTTATGACGCTTTTGGGGCACTTGCGGCGCGCAATGAATGCACGTCGCTTCGTTCTCACTGTTCATTTATTAGATCGTGAGATCTGGCGACACGTGTAGCAGTAAAACTGGGTCGATACGTGGTAACTTCTTGGATCATGACATCTTGCGACACGTGTACGGCTACCACTGATGCCCACGAGATCCGACCCACGTGAAATTGCCTATAAATAGCAAATGGTTGGGGTTATTTTATTTTCTACGCTTAGTAAAAAATCTTTGAGAGGATATCAGTCATCATTCAAACATTCCGTCCACTGTTCCGCCACTCAACCCAGTTTCCGACTACATTCATACAAACCCAGGTCTGTGATTCAAACCTTCATTCCTTTTTCTTCTTTCTCATATATACATATCACCATACCATGGCTGCTACTGAGGGCGAGGTTGTGGTGAGGGAGACCGTGGCTGGCGGCGGTGATGCCAGCACGAGCGGCGGGGCCGCGAATGTGTCGCTCGAGGCGAGTTCTGTGACGCCGGAAATGATTCCGGTTATATTAAGGCGGTTTAAGTGTCTGGAGCGCTTCAATCCAGTGGCACCTACCCCTGCGCAGCGCGCCGACGCACCACCGGAGGGTAAGGTGGCGGTGTACTGGAAGACGATGGAGAAGGGGAATCTCCGCATGCCCCCTACACCGTTTTATTTAGATGTTTGTAAACATTACAAAGTTGGTTTTAGCCAGCTTCATCCCTTCGCCGTGCAGAAGGTGACCATTTTTGAGATATGGTTTCGGTCGCTGGGCCTGATGCTGCTTGTGAAAGTTTTTCAGGCGTGCTTCAAGCTGACGCCCAGCGGCAAGGGGTGGTACACCTTTGCGAAGAAAAATGACTTCGTTGGGTGTCAAGAGTCATCCCTGCACGGTTGGAGGGATACATTTTTCTTCATTGACCAAGCGGTCATCCCCAATGATTCTGTGGAGACGCTCGTGTGGCAATACGAACGTCCACGCAACGTCAGCCTTACGCCCAAGCTGACGGACGCAGAGGAGGGACTGCTGGATGCCTGCCGTGACGCGAAGCTTGAGATGCGAGAGTACCATTCTTACGTGCTCGTGATCGGCTGCATCAGCTCATTCTGGGCTTTTGAGGGTCAGGTTCCCGTCATTCGGGAGAACGGCCATGGTATGAACGGGGGTGGTTTGCCTTTGCTTTGTTGTCACTATGCAGTCTTCATAGTTTAACTCATGTGTTTGTGTTTTCTTTTTGCAGATATGGATTTGAAATCCGTGCTGAAGGCTCCCAGCTTGGCCGGTCTCAAATATATCCGGAGGGCTATGGAGGATGACTCCAGCGCCGCCGCCAAGGTCACCGGTGCTACGGTGACCGTTGCGCAGCCGGCACCTGTAGGGAGGAGGGTTCCCGTTGCCTGCCCTCTTACGGCAGGCGCCGAGGTGGAAGCGTACGGGCCCCGCGCCATCCCTAAACGTAAGGGGGTGGTGCAGGTTAAGAAAGTGGCAGGGCCGGCCCCCCAAAAGAAGAAAACTGCTGGGGAGGTCGCCGAGGCCAATCTGCAACATTTCATGTCCGTGCCCAGCACAGGTGGGCACTACATTATACCTACGGATGGTCGGTATCTTGCTCTATTTCATATGAGCGATTGGTGGTGTCTCTTGTGTTTTTCTGAAAACTCTTCTTTTTGTGTTTTTCAGATGCGACGGACCAGCACATGGCTGGGACGGGATACATCAGCGGTGAACTTGTTCTTCGGGACGAGGAGGAGGAGGAAGAGGTGTCGGCCGTCGAACGGTTGGTACGCCGTAGCGGTGCTCCACCCCCCCCACCGCCAATGGTACGGTGGGTTCGCGTGCTGAGAAGCCAATGACGTTGGATGATAGCCCGCTGCGGCCGTCACCCATCCGTGCCCATCCTCCGAGCCCTCCTAACGTGCCCTCACCCGCCCGCACCGACAGCATGAGGTGAGTCTTAGGACGTCGTCGCTTTGCGTGCTAGCAAGCATACATATATGTATCTATATGTGTTTTTTTTTTTTTGACCAAGTGTTGAAACAAGGCTGACCGAATGGCTATTCTCAGGTCCATGCTGCCGGAGCCGTTCCTGCCGGAACGTTTTTTGAAAGTCCCCGTTCCTGGGGCATCCACCTCTACCGCTCCCGTGTTCGTCCCGCCCTGGGATATAAAGGTTGATAATTTGGCCGTGGACGGGCGGTCGCTGCGGGACTTCGCCGAGCACGCCATCCCGCCTGCCGTCAAAGAGAAGCTGGCGAGGCTGTCTGCTAGTGACGCCTCGAGGGCGCGCCTACTGATGTCCTTCTGGGACTTCGCGTTGCAATGCGACGAGCAGGAGTGTACCGAGAGGCTGAATAACCAGGTACGTCAAAGCCATGTCGTGGTCAGCCGCCAAGAAGGAGAGATTGCCGACCTCAGGGCGCGGGCTGCGCAGCTCGAGGGGCACCTGCAGATTGCCAATGAAGCCAGGGCGAAGGCTGAGGCAGATCTTTTGGCCGAGAGGCAGCAAAGGGAGGCTGCTGCCGCTGCTCTTGCGCCGGTGCAGGAGCAGGCTAAGGCTGCTGTGGTGGAGAAGGCGGCGCTTGCTGCGGAGTTTGAGCAGCTGAAGAGCAGGTATGTTGATGACCGCTTTTTAATTTGCTAACTTCATGCGTTTAGTTACTAACTGTTGTTTTGTACAGGTTCGATGACCTGACAACGGATCTGGCTGCTTTAAGGAAGGAGGTGTCCGAGCTGGAGACGGCGTGCCAGCTGCACATCAAAGACTTCAATGATGCCACGATTAAGAGCAAAGAGCTGGCAGATGATTTGGAGCGTCTTCAGAAGGGCATTCCCGACCTGGTGAAGCGGGCCATTGCATCGGATAGCGTGTCAGATCCGTTTAAGGAGCTGTTGACCGCTGTCCAGGAGGTGGAGGTGCTACAAACGATCAATCTTATATCGGAGCACGTTCCCGGCCTTCCGACTCCGCTTCCGGATGCAATCGCATCCAAGGTCAACCCGGACTGCGTCGAGAGGGCGCAGCGGACGAGCCAGGCGTTGCAGACACTCACCGTTCCCTTCATAGAAAGAATAGGTAGTGAGGTGTTGTCTGTAGATGAGATTTTGGGGATGCAGCCGTAAGTAGATAGGTTCATTTGTAAGGCTGGCATCCCTTATTACTTTGTAAATTTGTTTTATATATAAATGCAACGTTCATTTCTTAATTGCACGTGTTCAAGCTACTTTTTGTGTACGTACGTTTAGTATTTGTTGTCATGACTTAGTAGATTTCTAGACTACTTTATGGGTTGGTGTGTGGCGGCGGCTTTACCGCGGCTCGACCAATTAGTCCGGTCTCACCCCGGCAATTAATTGTGGCACGGGGGGACCTCTGCCTTCGGGAAGCTAAAAGGCATTCCCTTATGGGGGCAGGCTCGTTGTGGCTCCGGGCTTAGCTGACTTCTGCTGTCATGTGCCGAGCCCACAACGACGACGACTAGAAGCGGTTTTTTTTTTCTTTTTTTTGCATTGTTGAATGTGTGGAACTTAACAAGTATGCAACACAGTAGAATAATATGCAACCAAACCTTTTTTCATTGATAATGATAAGTGCTACGAAGGCGGGGGGATCAATCCGGCCCGAGCTATTACAAAGTTTGATTACATATAACATTTCTTTAGGTTAGTCACGTGCCAAGTACGAGGCACGGACTTGCCATCCAGAGTGGCTAAGACGTAGGAGCCATTTGTGTTTGCTTCCGTAACCCGGTACGGGCCTTCCCAGCGCTGCCCAAGCTTGCCTGTATCTTCGGACTTGCTGGCCTCGTTATTACGCCAGACCAGTTCCCCGATTTGGAAAGAAAGATGGCGAACACGCTTATTGTAGTAGCGGGCCATTTTTTGCTTATTTGCGGCTTGGCGGATGGCTGCCATTTCTCTCCGTTCTTCTAGCATGTGGGGATTTTGCTGGTGCGCTTCGAGGTTCCCTTCCCTAGTGAAGTTGATTATTCGTGCGCTGGGAACGCTGATTTCCGCCGGGATGACCGCCTCACAGCCGTATACGAGGCTGAAGGGGGTCTCTCCGGTGCTTTCCTTTGGAGTGGTGCGGTGAGCCCATAGCACGTTGGGGAGTTCATCGACCCAAACAGTGCGGCTTTCCCCAAGTCTGGCCTTGACACCGGCTACTAAATCTCTGTTGGTGACTTCAACTTGACCATTTGCCTGCGGGTGGTAAACCGAGGTTAGGGTCTGTTTGATGTTGAGTTCTTCACACCAGCTTCTGAAAGGGTTCTCGGCGAATTGCTTGCCGTTATCCGTGATGATTTCGTGAGGAATGCCGAACCGACAGACAATGTTATCCCATACGAAGTTCCGAACCTGTTTGCCGCTGATAGTTTTCAATGGTTTGGCTTCAACCCATTTGGTGAAGTAGTCGATAGCGACAATGAGAAATTTGACATTGCCGAGTCCGGCCGGGAACGGTCCCACGATGTCGATGCCCCACTTAAAGAAAGGCCATGCTGATGATATTGGAATCAGTTCATGCTAGGAGAGCGTACAACGGGTGCATGGATTTGGCAGGAGGTACAGTTCCTTGTGACCGCGGAAGCATCCGTGTACATTGAAGGCCAGTAATAACCCATGCGCATGATTTTTGCCACCACGGTTTTGTAGCCGGAGTGGAGGGCGCATGAACCCTCATGGACCTCGCGGATAACGTTTTCAACTTGTTTGGGACCCACACACCTTAAGTTCGGACCTAGATATGATTTTTTCATGAGTTCGCCTTTTTCGATGAAGTACATTAGAGCCTTCATCCGAATTTTCCTTGATTCGATCGGATCCTGAGGCAGGATTCCGGACCGAAGATACGCGGTGATTGGGGTCATCCAATTATCCCCTTCTTCTTCGATTTGGGCTACTGTTCCTGACAAGTCGATTGACTTCTGCCCCAGGACCTCAACCAGAACTTTCTTGGTTAGATGGGCAAATGTGAGTGACGCCAGTTTGCTCAGGGCATCAGCCTTCTTGTTTTTGTTCCTAGGAACTTGCTCAATCTGGAACGATGTGAATGGTTTTGATAAGCTCTGGGTGAGGGCCAGATATTGCTTCATGGCTGTGTCCTTTGCCTCGAAGGCACCGTTGAACTCGTTTGCCACCAGCTGTGAGTCAACGTATGCCCGGAGGTCTTTGATTCCCATTTCGGCGGCAATCCGGATGCCGGACAGTAACGCTTCGTACTCAGCCTCGTTGTTGGAGGCGGGGAAGCCAAAACGGAGGGCGTATGTGTGCTCCTCCCCATCGGGACTAATAAGTATGAGGCCGGCACCGGCACCTTCAGAGCTTGAAGCCCCATCTGTAAACAGTTCCCAGACATCTTGTTGTTCCTTAGCGGGGGTGTCAGAGGTGTACCTGCCTTCTGCCCCCCCCCCCCCCCCCCCCCCCGGAAGTTCAGCAAGGAAATTGGCCATAACTTGCCCCTTAACCGCAATCCGCGTACGAAAAGTGATTTCATGTTCTCCAAGATCAATGGCCCATTTGGCTAGCCGACCAGATATTTCTGGCTTCGAAAGTACTTGCTTGATAGGTTGATCCGTTAGGACAGTAATCGGATGGCCTTGAAAATACCGACGCAGGCGCCGTGCTGGGTGGACTAGTGCTAGCACTAGTTTCTCGATTGGTAAATAGTTCAGTTCTCCCGACTGCAGTGCGCGGCTGATAAAGTACACGGGCATTTGTGTCCTGTCGCGCAAAGCTATGAGGACGGAGCTGACAGCGCTTTTTGACGCTGCTAGGTACAAGGTGAGAGTCTCACCAGGGATAGGAGCTGTGAGCGTTGGAAGCTCTCGTAGAAATGCTTTCATGTCTTGGAATGCCTGCTCCGCCTCGGGAGTCGAGGAGAAATCTTTCTTGTTGATGCAGCCTTTTAGTGTGTCGAAGAACGGAAGTGACCGCTCAGCTGCTTTGGACAGGAAGCGCGCTAAGGCCGCCAACTTCCCGTTCAGGCTTTGAACATCTTTTTTGCTCCGCGGGGATACCATGTCCGCAATGGCTTGTATTTTCTTTAGGTTAGCCTTTATTCCCCTTGGGGTCATTATATGACCTAAAAACTTCCCTTCTTCCATGCCGAAAGAGCATTTAGCCGGATTAAGCTTCATATTTATCTTCCAGAATGAGGTGAAGGTTTCCAAGATGTCCGTGAGCAACTGTGATTCGACATTGCTTTTGATGACTATATCATCTACGTACGCTTCCAGATTGCGTCCGGTCTGAGATTTAAAGGTGGCGTCCACGACGCGCTGATAAGTTGCTCCGGCATTTTTGTGACCGAATGGCATTTTGGTGTAACAGAAGATGCCCTGGTCCGTGTGAAATGCGGTTTTTTCTTCGTCATCTTCAGCCATTAGGATCTGATGGTATCCCTTGTAGGCGTTCAGGAAATATTTGAACTGGAACCCGGACCGAGACTCGACTTTCCAGTTGATCTCGGGGAGCGGGTAATTGTCCTTGGGGCACGCCTTGTTAATTTCTTTAAAATCAACGCACATCCGCCATGAGCCATCGGATTTCTTGACGAGCACTGGGTTTGCTACCCATGTCTGATACTGGACTTCACGCATGATGCCTGCGCGAACAAGTTTGCTGACCTCTTCACAGATGAATCGACTCCGGTCCGGAGCCATGCCCCTCTTTTTCTGCCTGACCGGAGTGATATTTGTGTTTACATTCAACCTATGTTCAGCAATTGACCGCGGTACCCCGGTCATTTCGGAGTCCTGCCATGCAAAAATGTCTGTGTTGCCGGCCAGAATCTCACATAGTTTTAACCGTGTTGCCGGGCTTAGGGCCAGACCTACTCGGACTTTTTTTTTCTGGAAATCCGGGATTGACAGCTACTAGCTCGTCAGTTGTCATGATTAAGGGTCCAGGGGTAGGCCTTGAGATTTGGGCGCAGACGGGTATGGCTGTACCCGTCGTCTGTAGAGTAGCGATTCCAGCAGGGGTTGGGAATTTCATCAACCCATGAACTGTGGAGGTGATAGCCCCAAACTGGTAGAGAGCGGTGCGGCCCAGGAGAACGTTGAAGCGGGATGGGGCCCGCACCACGACAAATTCCAATTCTGCCGTTCTGCAGTATGGGTAGTTGCCCAAAGTTACATCTAAGGTGAGCCTGCCGATTGGCCACTTGGTGTCATTTGCGTAGCTAGACAACGGGGACAGGGGTTCTTTTAACTTTTTCTGCACTTGTGATGGCAGCTGCAAGAAGCAGTGTTCGTACATAACCTCGACGGCGCTGCCCGTGTCCGTATAAACCCTTGATATTTGGCAGTTCCGTATGCGCGCCGTGATAACGACGGGTTCCGGGGGAGCCATGCTCCGAAGAGGTGGGAATGAGATTGAGGCGAACTGCCAGTCCTGCAATGTGTCTGTTTTTCGTTTTAAGCTGGTCCGCGCAGACTGAATCATGTGAATGACCGCGTCTGGTGGATCACGATTGTCATCCTTCCGTTGCCAGCCATAGGTCTTCGCACCGTCAGCTTTCTTAAATTTCTTTCCAGGCAGCAAATGATTAAGCTTGCCGGCCTGGATGGCTGCCTTGATTTCTTTTCTTAACTGCCTGCAGTCATCGGTGTCGTGCCCGTATTCTTCATAGAAGTCGAAGTACTTTCCGTTCTTGGGCACGTCACGGTGTTCTAACGGGGTGGAGGGTTAAACGCGTTCCGCGCCGCTGTCTCAGTAAGCAAAATTTCTTTTAGAGACTTGGTGAGTGAGGACATGAGCGAATTTTTGTCATATGGCTGGCGGCGTGCTGATTCACGATGATCACGGCGATTGTCATGCCGTGTGTCTCGACGGAAGTCATGTCGATTATTGTCACGTCGGCCGGAGCCGGATCCGCCCTCATGGGATCGGCCGTGATGTTTTTCATGCTCGGGACGGTGGGAATCCCGCGCCGGCGCTTTGTGCAAGTCGGTGTCCTCGCCGGATCTCAGGTAATCCCGAGCCATGGAGACGGCCTCGGAATACACCTTTGTCAGTTTCCTTTTCAATCGGGTAGTACAAAGTGGGATACCGATCCTTATCAATGCCGTAGATGAGACCGGCAATCTGCTGACTCGGTGGAAGCTCACTTATCTTCTGACACTCAGTTGTGAAGCGCGTGAGGAAGTCGTTTAACGACTCTCGGCTTGTTTGCTTGATTTCAAACACGTCAAGATGTGTTAGAGTGTGCTGCTTCAGATTGTGATACTGTTGCAAGAATTTGAACCGGAGGTTAGGAAAGCTAGTAATGCTTCCTGCCGGTAACTTTTCGAACCATCCGCGCGCGTTGCCTTGCAAAACTTGTGGGAACATGTGGCATGCCACCGCGTCTTCCCAATGTTCGGTTTTTATAGCGCCCTCAAAGCGTTGCAGAAAGTTTTTCAGGGTCGGAGTCACCAGAATAGGTGCCGATTGTGAGTGGGATGGTGAGCTTTGCTGGCAACGGATGTTCTGTAATTTTTGCCACAAATCTAGCAGTGGTGGTGAAAACGGGCACTGGCTTGCTCACTTTCTCACCTTGTAAGGTGGCATAGAAGTTTGCAATCAATGTGTCCGCCGTGGACTCGTAAGGTGGGATAGAAAACGGGCACTGGCTTGCTCACTTTCTCACCTTGTAAGGCGGGGCTGCACTTAGGAGCAAATCGGCTAACATTTTGCGACTTGCTGCCCTGTCCATCCGTCCATGGTCCTGGGTAGGCGTTGGCACTGCCTGCCGTGGCGGAGACGGCGGTGGCGGTACGATTTGTCGCGGCGGGGACGGAGCCCGTGGTTCAGGGGTTACTACGAAACCCATTTGTGCCAACATACGTTGGGCTTCAGCCGCGGAGATGGACTTAGGGACGGAAGAAGTGTTCGAGCTGTTCTCCGGCGGAGGACGATTGTTCGCCTAATTCTCAGCGCCGGAGGTCGAATCATTCTGGATAAATAGTTGTCTTGGGTCAATCCTCGCTGTTACCGTCTGCCCCGTAAATGAAGCATGCGGGGTGTTAGGGTTGACGGTAGGCTGAGGTGGCTGATCGGGATTCTGTGACGGTGGTGGCATATTAGCAGAAGCACCATCGCCATTGTTGTCATTTTGAGAAATAACAACCATCGTGAAAGATGATTTTCCGGCGTACGGAAAAGCGAAAAGTGGTCGTTTTCTGGTAAGTCAACCGTGGATGACGCCAAATGTTCAAGCGTAAAAACGCTTGGGTTCAAAAACGTCGATGATGTATGAGGAACCAAGCCTATCACACTCCGATTAACGTGCAAACCCAGAGTCGAGACTAAGTCAATCGAGGGTGGTGAGAGCTTGATCCTGGTTGAGAGCAATGGTGGAAGATTACTCTGCAGATTTATGAGGTGTTGGCTTGAAATGGAAGCAAAACACTAGTATTTATAGCCAAACCCTAATCCGACGTGGAAGGTTTGGTCGTGGGGGAGAGAGACAGTTCTCCGCGTCCACTGCTGACGTGGATACTTGGTCGTGGGGGAGCTCGACAATTACTGTGCATGTGTACACGTGGACCAATCGTATGGGCCGACCAGGTTAGTGGTCAAGCCACATTGCCTACCTGGGTATAACGGTCACAGGTTGTCCTTTTATGTCAGAGAATATCAGATCTGTGCGTGAGGCACGGATCGTTTTGTTGTTTTGCCGTTGTGCCCGTAAGCAGAGCATTTATGATGACGAGATTCTTGGTCCGGGGCGGAACGTATCCGGCCCCATGAATCTTATTTGGGGTCGAACTCCCCACCGCGGGTAACGAAAGCTGGACACGGATGCAATCCGGGCCTGGGCTTGGGGCGGACCGGACTAAATCACTTGGGCCGTACCCAAGTGGGGTGATGATCATTCATCATTAAAATCGATCGAATAAAATACTGTGTAATGGATAGTAATTAGTACATTCGTAAATTTATTATTTTGACGCACATAGTAAAATACTTTATGTACCTATTTAATTACTAATATTCACATACTTTATGATGTCTAAATTACTGCATTAAAATAATAGACGCGAAAAACTGAAACCGACGTACAAATCGCAACACTCGAACAGTGGACGCGGGAAACTGAAACCGTGAAGTAAAAGGGGCAAGGTACAGGTGGTTAAATAAAAAATAACAAGAATAAAACGTATGTTTCACTTTCAGCCCCTATAGTTTAAAAAGTGAATTGTTGCACCCCTCAAAGTATTATTCACAACTCACATTTTTCTCGTTGTCATGTGACACTAGCTTTTACACCCTAATACATTTAGCACGTTGTTTGGTTAAGGTGTCATTTGAAATTTGTTTAAACATTTAAAATTGAAGATTTTTCTTACGGTAAAACATCAAATTGTGAATAAGTTGTAAAGGGTGTCTAAGCTATTTACATATAGTTTAAGGGTGTATAGGAAAGTAGTGCAACACAAGAAGTATTCAAAGAATATTCATTGGTTGTAAGTTATTTATGGTTAGAATATTCTCGTAACCTTTCGAAATGGGGAAATGGCCACTTGTCAATTTGTCATGAAAATATGAAATTCTGAATGTTTTCATATCTGATAAGTGTATACTATGATGCAATAATATTATGTTGAATACGCCAATGCCCATGTATGTAGAACATTCAGAGTTTACCTTAAAGGACATTGTTGTGTACAATAAATTAAATGCCCATATGTTTCTAGCATATTTACCTATACTTTCCCATAAGTGAAAAACACTTGCGAACCATATCGATATTTGGTTTCGGTTTCAAAAAAGCCATTGCAGTTACAGGAATCTAAGTGGAAATACTCATATTCATGAGATTTTAATGAGGTTAGTGATGAACGTGGAGCTACTACTTCACTTCATTTTTGTTCCTGTAAACGAACTCATGCTATGTGTCAAGTTTTTGGACAATACTAGTTGATATTACATAATCAACAAAGATGTATTTTTTTCCCGTATCGTATAGCTTTATATATGTTAGGAGAAATCATATGTGCTGTTGACACCCTGAATTTCCTTTCTAACTATACTCAGTCCATCAGGGTATGCGTTACTAGTTTGCTGGCTTTGCTTCTTAAGAAGAACATGTCATTTCTGCAATGGTTTTAGGTCCAAGTTCCATTGATGCCATATTTTCTCGTTTAAGAAGGATAGGTTGTTTGAGCTTTGGTGGCATCAACTCTTAAGTTGAAAGTTTATTTTTTTTCAACTTAATTATACATACAAGTTGTTATACAGGCGACCTTTTCTGCTTAGAGCACATGGAGCGCTGAATGGTGGTTCAGTGTTCAGTTCAGTGTTCTTGAGAACACTGAACTTGAACACTGAAGCAGAAAAGTGGGGCAATGGTTAATCTTGAGGTTCAGTGTTTAGTTCAGTGTTCTCGTGATTATTTTATTATTATTATTATTTTCTAAAAACAAATTAAATAAATAAAAGAATACAAAATAAAAACAAATAACATTAAATTAAAAAGTACTTTCATACAAAAATAAAAATTCCTAAAAATACATAATTAAAATACGATAATTAAAGATCCTAAAATACATAATTAAAGTTCCTAAAAATACATAATAAAAATACGATAATTTGAAAATACATAATTATTCTTCATCCGTCTCCGATCCACCAACCGAACCCGATCCACCACCCGAACCCGATCCACCACCCGAACTCGGTCGCCTCCACTCGAACTTTTCGCGAATCTTCTCCTTTTTCATGTTGAGAAACCACGCGTCATCTTCCGATAAGCCATCCGTTGTCATCTTCAAAACCCACATTGCTTCGGCGATGTCTCGGGTACGATAAACGCTAGCTTTGGATTGAGTCAATTGTTGAAAGTTTGTTGTGATCGACTCATCAAAAGAAGGCGTGCTACTTTTAGTAGAAGTTTCGGAAGATGTTTTGGCACTTTTAGGACGCCTTGATTTTCCGGGTGGCCGCGGGTGTACGTCATCTCCAAAAAGGGTGACGCTTGGGTTTTCTTCATTCTCCACTTCATTCTCCACGTCATTCTCCAAATCATAAGCTACCTCTTCCAAGTCCACCGTCTCCCTTCGCTTGTTCCTACGCCCGACTACAACTGCCTCGGGCATTTTTGTTTATCTTTCAAAAAATTCCAAGCGAGCTCTTGACCAAAAGCCGATTTCGACTCAAACCGGAACGTCTCTAAACACCGCAACCTAAAATCTTCATCTTTTTCACCACTATACCTTTCTCTTCCTAACCTAGCAACGATTCCTTGATACTTATGACAACGATTGTTCAAAAAAGTCCACTTAGACGACAATGCGTCTTTCCCCCGTTGGACGACTTTTTCCTTATCCGCACGTTTATTGTACTCGTCCCTCACCAAGTACCAAAATGACTCTCCTTTTTGATCGATGCCTCGGTTTTGATCTTCGGATATACAAATCCAACATTGAGCTAAAAGTAGCTCCTCTTTGGACGTCCAATAATTGCGGACGGATATCACTTTCTTTTTCTTCGGCGACTCGACTACTTTGGATTTTGATTTATTGGGCCGATACGGCGTCGGTGTTTCGGCCTCAACCGAATGCTCCAACGGCGGCAGTACTTGACTTTGCTTCCATAACAAAAATTCCTGGTACTCGGGTGTCATTTGCGGGAATTGGGTGGGTGGAACTTGTGATTGACACGGGTTGTATGAAGATGATTGTGTTGTTTGCGGGTTGTAAGTTTGACCAAAACCCGGCATTTGAGCATTTGGAACGTTGTGTTTGCGGGTTGTAGTTTGGTGGAAATGGATTCCATTGCGATTGAAGGTTGAATAGGTCATTTGGATTTTGAGACATTTTTTTTGGTTTAGTTTTTACAAATTAAAACGTATTGAAATAAGAAGAAGAAGAAAAGATTTGATGTGTGAAAAATGATGGAAGTTGAGTGTGTATTTATAGTGTAAAAAAAAGATTTTTGAAAAAAAAATAAAATAAAAAAAAAGCCAAACGGCCAAAAAAAACGACTAGTTTTTATTTTTTTTTATATCCGTTGGAACCCAAAAAACAAAAAAAAAAAATAAAAAAAATTAAACGTTGCAAATCCAACGTTTTGTTCCGAACGCCGGCCACGAACGTCGAGCCGGAGCGCCGAACGCCGGTGACCGGCGTTCTCCTATGTTGAACGGTGGGAGAATTTGCGGCACTCCCTGTGCTTTTATAGTTCATTACAGTGTGTAATAAAAGTATAACTAACCCTGTATCACATGATTGCAGATGGCTCCAGTATATCCTGTTTTTCATATCTGATGCGATGGCCCATATTTAGTTTGTTGTTAGAGCACAGGGAGCCTGAATGGTGGTTCAGTGTTTTTGAGAAAACTGAACTTGAACACTGAAGCAGAAAAGTGGGGTAATGGTTAATCTTGAAGTTCAGTGTTCAGTTCAGTGTTCTGATTATTATTTTATTATTATTATTTTTTAATACAAATTAAATACATAAAAAATACAAAATAAAAACAAATAACATTAAATTAAAAAGTACTTTAATACAATAATTAAAATTCCTAAAAATACATAATTAAAATACGATAATTAAAGATCCTAAAGATACATAATTAAAGATCCTAAAAATACATAATTAAAGTTCTTAAAAATATTTTGATGACGTCATCAAGTGTTTTTTATATTATAATTAATAATAATAATTTAACATATGCTTAATTTTATACTTTATATCCACGCACTCCGTATGCATTTGTTGTGTATGTTAAATCTCAATCACTAATGATATTATTATCATAGAAAAAAGGAGTGAACAGAGACCGGGATAATAAGAGCATACGGAGTGGGAAGAATTTTGGGTCGAGAACGCCATCGGACATCGTTCTACCGCACCGGAACGGCGTTCCCGACGGCGTCTTGGAGTGGCATCCAGTTTGACACGACGAGCGAAGATTTTTTTTTTCTTTTTCTTCCCAACGGTCAACAACATTTAATTAAAATTAAAATTTTGAAAAAAGAGCCGTTATATGGTCGTTTTTATTATTATTATCTTATTTTTTCAAACCCTATACATTTATATATTTAAACAACACGTCTCCCACAAACCAAAACACACTTCAAACAATTCTTTCACTTTAAACTCGAAAAACTCTATTTAATTCTTCATTTTGTTCATCATGTCGAACAACTAAAATGACCCAAACAACCCGTACTACTTACAATCCATTTGGAACCCATTTGACGGTCATTTCACAATCCTTAAATCTGCAACAAACTCCACCATCTTCCAACTCACAAATGCAACGTTTTGCATCATACGTTTACAACCAACTATTACAATATATACAATCCTTTATACAATCAACCACTACCTATGCAACCACCGCAAATGTCGCCCGATAAATTTTCACAATTTCAAATGTGAGTGTCAAAAGTCAACAACAACCCGACATGCAATCCGTTGAAGAAACCAACCCGACGCCAACTACATCAGAAAACCCAAAGGGAAAAAGTCCGAAAAAGTGTCACACAAAACAAACAATCCGTTCCAAACCGTAACATTTGGCTACCGGAGGACGGCTTCGTTTGTCTCGAAGTTGAATTTCGATATCCGAAAATTCCAACCATGGAATTGACCAAGACGGGGCTTTGTTTTGGTATCTTGTTATGGATTCCTACAATGCCCGTAATCTGCCGTTCCAACGTGGAAAAGACGTGTTGTCGTCAAAGTGGAACAAACTTAACTCGAATTGCAACAAGTGGCAAGGTATATGAAAACGCCTATCGGATCAACCCCGGAGTGGTAAATGTGTGAAAGATTTCATGATCCGTGGTGAAAATCAATACCGGTTGAAAAATGAGCAAAAAAGTTTCCATAACTTGATGACGTGGAATTTTCTGAAAGATAAACAAGAGTGGCTACATCCCGAGACGTTTGTTGTCGGTAGACGAAATGTTTCTAAACGCCGCAAGACGGTGAATTTGGACGACTTGAACTTTGATAAAGAACCAGAGGAAGATACGCAAAACCCGAAGGAGGGTTTATTTGGTGACAATACGCATCCACGTCCGGTTGGAAAGTAAAGAAAATCAAAGTCCCAAAAAATCAGGTCTTCTGGTTCGGCCACTTCGTCTCGTGCTTCGTCTGATGAATCACTCGCAACAACTTTCGAAGGCATCCAAAGCGACAAACAAGGTTACTATAAGACGAAGGATCTTGAGGCCAAACTCATAATCTTGTGTGACAATCCTCCATTTAGGGTATTAATCCTTACTAATTTCATGTATTACCTAGAGTAATTCCCTGATTAGTGAATTCAAAACAATTTCTATATGTTAAGTTTGTGAAACTTACTATGTGATACGTGGTATATTAAATTCGTAGTTATATGTATATATAATTACGTGTGAAATAAACGTACTAAACTCGGTAAATTAAATACAACAAAGTTGGTGATATAAAATAATTAATAATTCAAAAATTTTTAATTACAAATATTAGATATTTATATTATTGAAATAATATAATAACTTATACGTTTTATATTAAACGTATCAAACGCGAATCGTAAAGTCCCAAAAAGAACTTCAAAATGCTTTTGAATAAATTTTGTTTGAAATTATTTTAGAAAAGTATTAGAACAAAAATAAAACGGAAACCGTTAGACTGCTTTATAGGACGCGTCATACACGAACAGAAACAATTATAAAACGTACCTAAAGGTCGAAAATAATAAAAGTATTTATTTTCCCGTTCCTGTTTTAGTATTTGGAACATTACCTTAAAATATAAATTCCAAATTCAACCGAAATCTGGCACTCAAATAAACTGTACAGTCCCACTACGGTGAATAATTTTATTAAAAGTTTTAAATAACATTATTTCATTTATTTTAATTATCAATTATAAAGTTTGAAATAAAATTTAAACAAACGAATAATTGAGTGGGACACGGGATACAAATAATTAGACCCGTACACGGAATTAACGGGTTAAAAACCCAAACATTTAACAACTACTAAATATTTGCTCGACATCTTCACTGCACCACCTTACTTCCTTTGAAATTTTGAACTGATGAAGTATTGTATATACTTTCATTTCTCACAATTGAGTAGGCAACAAGCTCCAATAATACATCTTCACCAACCAAATTCTTTCTTCTCCCTTGGCTTCCAACGACACCAACAGCAACAAGAATTGGAGCAGGAGCAAAACAAGAACAAAATCATCCCATACTTCTTCAAACTACAATCATCAAACAAAAACTAACAAAATGATCACATAATCTTTATCATCACAATCATCTCGTCATCATCAACATTAGATTCATCCTAATCATCACCACCTTCATCTTCATCTTGTAAGGTTCAAAAACATATATATATTCATACTTTGCTCATATAATTGTGTATGTATAATGTTAGTATGTATGTAAACAAAATTGTAGTTTGAATTGTATGTTATATGGTGATGACGTAGTAGTGTAACAAAAACTTAGCTCAAACACCCGAATATATATATACATGTATGCTGTTACAGACAAGAACAGGGACGAACACGGGTTGGAACCAAACCGATCGGTTGGTTTTAACCAGCCGATCGGCTGGAACCAATTAGCCGATCGGCTCATCACACCTAGCCGATCGGCTAAGGTGTTTTCGAGCCGAACGGTTTGTTAAGCCCTTACCCGATCGGTTAGGCAGACTGTGTCCAGACTTTTACGATGCGTTTGATTAATACACAGTCGGTACATATATCTTGTAGTACAAATACATTAACGCGTACGAAATACAAATACTAAAAAGTTATAAAAATTATAAAACTTTAGGATACAAAGTTTGGGACAAATTTGTACACGACCGCGGGACATTATTTTGACACGGACAATTTACAAATATAACTTTTTAGGCCAACGGGCCTAATCTAAATTGAATCAAAAATGGTATTTTGATAACGGGCCAAAAATAATTTGCTAAACGTACTTGGGCCAAACTCTGTTGGGCCACGCATATTTGGGCCAAATCTATTGGGCCAAACCTATTGGGCCGAGCCCAACGGGCCACGAAATTTCAAAATGCAAACGTTAAAACGGGTTACACACACACACACACACACACACACACATATATATATATATATATATGTGTGTGTGTGTGTGTGTGTGACGAGTAAATGGGACAAATAAAAATGGTAAAGCGACATTAACAACTGAATAATATATATATATATATACACGGCAACGACAATTGATATATATAAGAATATATATTCAACTAATAAGTATATGAAAATATATACTTGTACGCAACGTTTAGTTCAACGTAAATATCACCAACGACTAAAGTATTATAAACATCTCAACTCAACAATTGGTCCATATACTTATGTAAAATATATTTAATTGTGCTTAGGTATTTGAGAGGCACATTCGGACTACAGTATTCCTAGTTGTACTAGCTGAAGACCGCTACACGTGAGTTCACAGCCCCTACCTTTTACTTGTTTTAAATGCTTTTAAAACCAGGGGTGGAAAACATAGAACTACGTGCTATTACATGCTACTTGTTAATATAATTGCTTGACATGCTTTTATATCGAATTGATTTATATAAATGCTTATTGCTTTATAAATCAACTGTTAACTATAAGAAACGTTTTTCACAACTATTTTGGGAATAAGACAACGAATCTTGGTACGATCCTAGGTTTACGCGAGGTAGTTGTAGTGCACATAAGTCCCAGTGCTTGCAACCTATAACCATTAGCTAGGTGACTCTAGCCACTGAGTATACAGATAGTACTATCGATTTGACAACCCTCCCACTGATATAACTCGTTGGTCATTCCAACCACACGACGGCAGTCGTAACGCGGAGTGTATACTTACCGTGTTACTGAGGCAACAACATCAACTAGTCGTGGTTTGGTTATAGTACTAGGAGTCATTACTTTAACTTTAAAGGCGTCGCTCACCTTAGAGGGATCATAGTCTATATCTCCCACATAAACTAAACAACTAAACTACAAATTGATTTGGGAAGGGCTTTCCCTGTGACAACTAGTAGGATGGGTGTTCCTACACATGATTTCTTTTTAGGAAACGTTTACCTTGAGTGGATAAACTTGGTTTCCCGACAAAATTACTTTTATAGGAAATGTTTACTTGATTGTTAAACCTGTGTTTCCTACAGCTATTTATATGGAAATGTTTACTTGATTGTTAAACTTGTGTTTCCTACAATTATATATGTGGAAATGTTTACTTGATTGTTAAACTGTATTTCCTGCAACTATTAGTAGGAAATGTTTATGATTAAACATGTGTTTCCTAACACATCGACTGAATTGTGGTAAGAATGATATTCTTACAGTAAAATAGGAAATGTTTTCTTTAATAAGAACACTTGTGTTTCCGGCTATACATATAAACATTATGTTTGAGTACATGAATGATTTATACAAAACTTGGTTTAACTACTTTTATACTAAACCTGTGAATTCACTCAACATTCAATGTTGACGGTTTACTATGTTTTTCAGGGAATTAGGACTCAGGTACTCCTGCATGCATAAAGGACGTAGGCAACCCAGACTATTTATGATGCCACTTTTGGGACACTTGGATTTCCTTTGTATTACCAATCACATTGGTTATACTTACGAAATCCCTTTTTATAAACTCATGTTTTGTAAACTTATGTTGTTCTACAACACCACTACTTGTACGACTTTATAAGCCGTACCCTTTTTGTAATAACGTTTAAACCTATGGCATCTTAAATTAATATGTTCTGTATGATCATATGCTCTGATACAATGAATGCGCTATTGTAATGTCAGCACCCCCGCTATTAAACTGTAACTTAAAATGCTTCCGCTAATTAACTAAAGCTTCCGCTAAACCATTTATAAACACGATTACCGATTTTGGGGGTGTGACAGAACTTGGTATCAGAGCCATTGGTTATAGAGAACTAGAAGTCTTTAAGTGACTGAAAACCTTAGAGACCTAGACTATAGCCTTGGCTAACACATTTCTGCATTCATACTTTGCATACGTCTAACACGAGACACACAATTGCCTTTGTCACAGTTATGTCTAGGCAGTTTCCGATCTACATCTCAGAGTCAGAGGAGGATCCTGACTATGCTAGTGATGACCCTTCTGAGGAGGTCTACCCACCCACATTCCCTAGAGCTACTTCAGATGGCACCATAGGCACTCCACCATCACCACCCACTGATCCCGCTACTCGTATGCTAGGATCTACTTTCATGGCGACTCGTCATTTTGGAGAGTCTTCACGTGGGCCTGGATTGTGTAGGACTGCTAGGATGAGCGTTAGATCCCCACCTGTAGGACCCTTGGCACCTCGTGACAAGGATCCGATGACTGAGGAGAGAGAGATATCTTGTGATCAGCAGTCATTACAGAGGACTAGAGTCCCGCATCTTGACTGGATGCCGCGTATACTACGCTACTGGAGGACACTTGAGAGGATTCCTTCCACTTTCGAGACTGGGAAGTCATCTCACTCATCGACCCCCTTACATCTGACTGAGGAGCCTCTGGAGCTCACTATCCCTACTGTAGTTGCAGTTGTCCGTACCCTTCTTGGATTTCATTATGGTACGCAGGATTCTATCAGAGAGTTGCACAGTGATGCCTCTCGACTGGACGGTGATGTACTCACTATCTATGGACGCCTTGCCACTTCTGAGGTACACATTGAGATGGATCGAGAGTCATCCGATGCGACTAGGGCACGTCTGATTAGGCTTGAGAGACGTCTGTGGATAGTAGGTTCTGCGGTTGGAGTTTGTGTACTGATGGCAGCTGTTAGGATGGTTGTAGGGATGTTTCTAGCATATTTCTATTAGATTCACCATGTCAGGATGGTATCTATGATGTATTAGGATTGTAGCTATGACGTAGTAGGGCAAAACTTTTGACTAGATGGATGTATAGGTTAAATCCGTCACATTTTGTAGATCATGTTTGATCCGATGGGTGTATTTTCTCTTTATTGTAAATCCCATCCTTGTACAAAACTGATGTAACACCTTTTGACTTATATATGATATGTAACTTATGTTTAGTTTATGTCACTGTGTACACTGTGAGTGATATCAATTGGTGATTGATTATCATACTATGTCTATATTTATCACATACCTTATGAGTGATGATTTGATTAGGGTATCTTACGAGTGTTTCTTGTGTGTTGATTAGGACTGAATCATGTCGCCTAAGCATAGGAATACCCGGAACGTCCGAAGAAACCCTTCACCACCTCCTGCTGTTGAGGAAACGACTGAACAAATGGTCAACCGAAGGATTGCTGAAGCACTTGCTCAGTATGATACTGACCGAAACCGTAGTGACAGGGTCAGCGGTAGCAGAAATACCGAATATCTGACGGTAACCCTGAGAGTACCCAAAGAGGATGTTCATACAAAACATTCCTAGCTTGCAAACCGAGCCACTTTCGTGGTACTGAGGGTGCTATTGGAATCATCCATTGGATAGAGAAAATGGAGTCTGTGCTGGATATTAGCAATTGTGCTCGTGACTGCATGGTAAAGTATGCTACCTGCACATTTTCTGATAAGGCATTGACATGGTGGAATAGCCAAGTTCAAGCACTTGGACGCACAACTGCCCACTCAATGACTTGGGAAACTTTGAAAACCATGGTTGTGGAAGAATTTTGTCCCCGCAGTGAGCTGCAGAAGATTGAGACTGAGCTCTGGGACATTACTATGGTTGGTACTGATATCACTGGATATACCACCAGATTTCAAGAACTGGCACGCCTTGTACCACACATGGTCACACCTGAGTACAAGCGCACTGAGAGGTATATCTGGGGATTAGTGCCACAGATTAGAAGCTTGGTGACTTCGTCTAATCCTGCCACCTTTAAGAGTGCTGTAGAACTAGCACAGCGCTTGACAGAGGAAGCAATCCGAATGGGAACCCTTACTAAGAAAGCTGCTTCGGAAAAGGTCGAATCCAGCAGTGCTAATGCTGGAAAGGGAAAACGTAAGTGGAATGACCGTCAAGGTCAGCAGAACAAGAAACCGACCGGAACCACGAAAGCTTACCTTGCCACGACTACTGAACAAAAGACTTACTTGGGGAACAAGCCCAAGTGTGGCAAGTGTGAACGTCACCATGATGGTGATTGTATCTTCTGTGGGAATTGCAAACGCTGGGGGCATCTGACCCAATACTGTAGATCGAACCCTACTACTCAAACAAATAGGGATCGACCAGCTAATGGATGTTTCGAATGTGGCGAGCAAGGTCATTTAAGAAACAAGTGCCCTAAACTTAACCGCGGCAACCAAAACAATCAGAACCGCAATGCAAACCCGAACAACAACAACCGTGGTAACACCAACAACCAACCAGCTCGAGGTCGTGCGTTTGTCATTGGAGCACAGGTTGCACGCCAGGACCCCAACACTGTCACTGGTACGTTCCTAGTTAACAATCATTATGCCTCTGTGTTATTTGATTCAGGCGCCGATTTGAGTTTTGTGTCTACGGAATTTAGACCACTATTAGACATTAAATCCCGTAAACTAGATAACAAGTACACTTTAGAACTAGCCGATGGTAGGTTGATTGAATCAGGAGAAATAGTACCAGGATGTACTCTAACATTGGAGAGTCATCCTTTCAAAATAGACTTACTACCGGTTGAGTTGGGAAGCTTTGACATCGTAGTCGGTATGGACTGGTTGTCGAAGAATCGTGCAGAGATTGTTTGTTTTGATAAAATGGTACGCTTACCATTGTTGACTGGAGAAACCTTGGTGATACAAGGAGATAAGAGGACGAGTGCCGTTAAAATGATCAATTGCGTAAAGGCCACTAAGTATCTCCGAAAGGGATACCAAGCGTTCTTAGCACATGTTGTAGAAAAGAGACCCGAGGAGCAAAGGTTAAGTGATATACCTGTAGTGCGAGACTATCCGGGAGTGTTTCCTGATGATCTTCCAGGATTACCACCTCCGCGACAAGTCGAGTTTCGCATCGATCTGGTGCCTGGAGCCGCACCAATCGCTCGCTCACCTTACCGATTAGCTCCATCAGAAATGCAAGAAGTGTCTACACAATTGCAGGAGCTCTTAGACTTAGGATTCATCCGACCGAGCTTTTCATCTTGGGGAGCTCCGGTTTTGTTTGTCAAGAAGAAGGATGGATCTATGCGGATGTGTATTGACTACCGAGAGCTGAATAAGGTAACTATTAAGAACCGATACCCGCTACCTCGCATAGATGATCTGTTTGATCAGTTACAAGGATCGAGTTACTACTCGAAGATCGATCTACGTTCTGGTTATCATCAACTGAAGGTTCGAGAAGAGGATGTACCGAAGACCGCGTTCTGGACTCGTTACGGTCATTATGAGTTCCTAGTCATGCCGTTTGGATTGACTAACGCGCCTGCAGTATTCATGGATCTCATGAACCGAGTGTGCAAACCTTATCTTGATAAGTTTGTCATTGTGTTCATTGATGACATCCTGATTTACTCAAAAACGAGAGAGGATCACGAACAACACTTGAAACTTATCCTCCAACTACTTGAGAACGAGAAGCTGTATGCTAAGTTCTCCAAATGTGAATTTTGGATTAGAGAGGTTCATTTCCTTGGTCACGTGATAAATGATAAAGGAATCCATGTGGACCCATCCAAAATTGAGGCGATCAAAAACTGGGAAGCTCCAAGGCCCCCAACCGAGATTCGACAATTTCTTGGTCTAGCTGGCTATTACCGTCGATTTATTGAAAACTTTTCCAAAATAGCCCAGTCACTCACCACCTTAACTCAAAAGGATAAGAAATTCGAATGGGGCGAAAAACAAGAAAATGCCTTCCAACTGTTGAAACACAAGTTGAGCACCGCACCAATCTTATCTTTACCTGAGGGAACAGAGAACTTCATCGTTTACTGTGATGCCTCACATCAAGGATTAGGTTGTGTCCTCATGCAAAACGACAAAGTTATTGCTTATGCATCTCGTCAATTGAAGATTCACGAGAAGAATTATACAACTCATGACTTAGAGTTGGGAGCCGTCGTCTTTGCACTCAAGATCTGGAGACACTACCTATATGGTACAAAGTGTACGATTTTCACCGATCACAAGAGTTTACAACACATATTCGATCAGAAAGAGCTCAACATGAGACAGAGACGTTGGGTCGAATTGCTGAACGATTATGACTGTGAGATTAAGTACCATCCGGGCAAGGCTAATGTAGTAGCGGATGCCCTGAGTCGTAAAGAGAATGTTAAACCTCGTAGAGTTCGAGCCTTGGTATTAACAATCCACTCGAATCTTATTACTCAAATTCGTGATGCACAACGAATAGCTTTCACCACCGAACGCATGAGAGACGAATCCCTGAGGGGAATGGAGAAACAACTCAAAACCAAAGAAAATGGAGTTTTATACTTCATGAATCGAATTTGGGTACCGTGCGACGATGAACTACGCAAACTGATTTTGGACGAAGCTCACAAGTCCAACTACTCGATTCATCCTGGTGCAGATAAGATGTACCAAGATGTGAAAGGTTTCTATTGGTGGCCAAACATGAAAAGAGACATCGCTACTTATGTCAGCAATTGTCTAACTTGTTCAAAGGTCAAGGTTGAGTATCAAAAACCTTCAGGACTTTTGCAACAACCAGAAATGCCAAAATGGAAATGGGAGCACATAATGATGGACTTCATCACGAAACTACCAAAGACATCAACTGGAGTTGATTCCATATGGGTGATTATCGATCGATTGACGAAATCATCTCACTTCGTTGCTATCAAAGAGTCTGACAAACTAGAGAAACTGGCGAAGATCTATATCAAAGAGATCGTTTCTCGACACGGTGTACCATTGTCCATTATATCTGATAGAGATAGCAGGTTCACATCTCGCTTCTGGCAATCACTACAACAGGCTTTAGGTACTCGACTCGACATGAGTACAGCCTATCATCCACAAACTGATGGCCAGAGTGAACGAACGATTCAAACGCTCGAGGATTTATTGAGAGCGTGTGTGATTGACTTTGGGGGAAACTGGGATACTCACCTCCCATTGGCCGAATTCTCCTATAACAACAGTTATCACACCAGTATACAGATGGCGCCATTCGAGGCACTGTATGGACGCAAATGCCGATCACCACTCTGTTGGGCAGAGTTGGGTGACAGACAACTATCTGGACCAGAGCTTGTCCAGGAAACCACGGATAAGATATCGCAAGTACTCAACCGATTGAAATCGGCGAGAGACAGACAAAAGAGTTACGCCGATAACCGTCGTAAACCTCTTGAGTTTCAAGTAGGAGACAAAGTCCTACTCAAAGTATCGCCCTGGAAAGGGGTAGCACGATTTGGCAAACGAGGAAAACTTAACCCGCGATATGTTGGACCTTTTGAAATCCTTGCAAGGATTGGTCCTGTCGCTTACAAACTAAAGTTGCCACAAGAACTTAGTAGCATTCACGACACCTTTCATGTGTGTAACTTGAAGAAGTGTCTTTCTGATGAAACACTTATCATCCCTCCTGACGAAGTCTTTATAAATTCAAAACTTAACTTTGTGGAGGAACCTATCGAAGTGACCGATACGAAAACACAGAAACTCCGACACAAACGAATCAAACTTGTCAAGATTCGTTGGAACTCGAAACATGGCGTGGAGTTTACTTGGGAACGCGAGGATCAGATAAGAAAGAAATACCCTCACCTGTTTGATCAAACACCAGTCACGAACAACTCAACTTAAATCTCGGGACGAGATTTCGCTAACGGGGGGAGAATGTGACAATCCTCCATTTAGGGTATTAATCCTTACTAATTTCATGTATTACCTAGAGTAATTCCCTGATTAGTGAATTCAAAACAATTTCTATATGTTAAGTTTGTGAAACTTACTATGTGATACGTGGTATATTAAATTCGTAGTTATATGTATATATAATTACGTGTGAAATAAACGTACTAAACTCGACAAATTAAATACAACAAAGTTGGTGATATAAAATAATTAATAATTCGAAAATTTTTAATTACAAATATTAGATATTTATATTATTGAAATAATATAATAACTTATACGTTTTATATTAAACGTATCAAACGCGAATCGTAAAGTCCCAAAAAGAACTTCAAAATGCTTTTGAATAAATTTTGTTTGAAATTATTTTAGAAAAGTATTAGAACAAAAATAAAACGGAAACCGTTAGACTGCTTTATAGGACGCGTCATACACGAACAGAAACAATTATAAAACGTACCTAAAGGTCGAAAATAATAAAAGTATTTATTTTTCCGTTCCTGTTTTAGTATTTGGAACATTACCTTAAAATATAAATTCCAAATTCAACCGAAATCTGGCACTCAAATAAACTGTACAATCCCACTACGGTGAATAATTTTATTAAAAGTTTTAAATAACATTATTTCATTTATTTTAATTATCAATTATAAAGTTTGAAATAAAATTTAAACAAACGAATAATTGAGTGGGACACGGGGTACAAATAATTGGACCCGTACACGGAATTAACGGGTTAAAAACCCAAACATTTAACAACTACTAAATATTTGCTCGACATCTTCACTGCACCACCTTACTTCCTTTGAAATTTTGAACTGATGAAGTATTGTATATACTTTCATTTCTCACAATTGAGTAGGCAACAAGCTCCAATAATACATCTTCACCAACCAAATTCTTTCTTCTCCTTTGGCTTCCAACGACACCAGCAGCAACAAGAATTGGAGCAGGAGCAAAACAAGAACAAAATCATCCCATACTTCTTCAAACTACAATCATCAAACAAAAACTAACAAAATGATCACATAATTTTTATCATCACAATCATCTCGTCATCATCAACATCAGATTCATCCTAATCATCACCACCTTCATCTTCATCTTGTAAGGTTCAAAAACATATATATATTCATACTTTGCTCATATAATTGTGTATGTATAATGTTAGTATGTATGTAAACAAAATTGTAGTTTGAATTGTATGTTATATGGTGATGACGTAGTAGTGTAACAAAAACTTAGCTCAAACACCCGAATATATATATACATGTATGCTGTTACAGACAAGAACAGGGACGAACACGGGTTGGAACCAAACCGATCGGTTGGTTTTAACCAGCCAATCGGCTGGAACCAATGAGCCGATCGGCTCATCACACCTAGCCGATCGGCTAAGGTGTTTTCGAGCCGAACGGTTTGTTAAGCGCTTACCCGATCGGTTAGGCAGACTGTGTCCAGACTTTTACGATGCGTTTGATTAATACACAGTCGGTACATATATCTTGTAGTACAAATACATTAACGCGTACGAAATACAAATACTAAAAAGTTATAAAAATTATAAAACTTTAGGATACAAAGTTTGGGACAAATTTGTACACGACCGCGGGACATTATTTTGACACGGACAATTTACAAATATAACTTTTTAGGCCAACGGGCCTAATCTAAATTGAATCAAAAATGGTATTTTGATAACGGGCCAAAAATAATTTGCTAAACGTACTTGGGCCAAACTATGTTGGGCCACGCATATTTGGGCCAAATCTATTGGGCCAAACGTATTGGGCCGAGCCCAACGGGTCACGAAATTTCAAAATGCAAACGTTAAAACGGGTTACACACACACACACACACACACACACACATATATATATATATATATATATGTGTGACGAGTAAATGGGACAAATAAAAATGGTAAAACGACATTAACAACTGAATAATATATATATATATACACGGCAACGACAATTGATATATATAAGAATATATATTCAACTAATAAGTATATGAAAATATATACTTGTACGCAACGTTTAGTTCAACGTAAATATCACCAACGACTAAAGTATTATAAACATCTCAACTCAACAATTGGTCCATATACTTATGTAAAATATATTTAATTGTGCTTAGGTATTTGAGAGGCACATTCGGACTACAGTATTCCTAGCTGTACTAGCTGAAGACCGCTACACGTGAGTTCACAGCCCCTACCTTTTACTTGTTTTAAATGCTTTTAAAACCAGGGGTGGAAAACATAGAACTACGTGCTATTACATGCTACTTGTTAATATAATTGCTTGACATGCTTTTATATCGAATTGATTTATATAAATGCTTATTGCTTTATAAATCAACTGTTAACTATAAGAAACGTTTTTCACAACTATTTTGGGAATAAGACAACGAATCTTGGTACGATCCTAGGTTTACGCGAGGTAGTTGTAGTGCACATAAGTCCCAGTGCTTGCAACCTATAACCATTAGCTAGGTGACTCTAGCCACTGAGTATACAGATAGTACTATCGATTTGACAACCCTCCCACTGATATAACTCGTTGGTCATTCCAACCACACGACGGCAGTCGTAACGAGGAGTGTATACTTACCGTGTTACTGAGGCAACAACATCAACTAGTCGTGGTTTGGTTATAGTACTAGGAGTCGTTACTTTAACTTTAAAGGTGTCGCTCACCTTAGAGGGATCATAGTCTATATCTCCCACATAAACTAAACAACTAAACTACAAATTGATTTGGGAAGGGCTTTCCCTGTGACAACTAGTAGGACGGGTGTTCCTACACATGATTTCTTTTTAGGAAACGTTTACCTTGAGTGGATAAACTTGGTTTCCCAACAAAATAAATTTTATAGGAAATGTTTACTTGATTGTTAAACCTGTGTTTCCTACAGCTATTTATATGGAAATGTTTACTTGATTGTTAAACTTGTGTTTCCTACAATTATATATATGGAAATGTTTACTTGATTGTTAAACTGTATTTCCTGCAACTATTAGTAGGAAATGTTTATGATTAAACTTGTGTTTCCTAACACATCGACTGAATTGTGGTAAGAATGATATTCTTACAGTAAAATAGGAAATGTTTTCTTTAATAAGAACACTTGTGTTTCCGGCTATACATATAAACATTATGTTTGAGTACATGAATGATTTATACAAAACTTGGTTTAACTACTTTTATACTAAACCTGTGAATTCACTCAACATTCAATGTTGACGGTTTACTATGTTTTTCAGGGAATTAGGACTCAGGTACTCCTGCATGCATAAAGGACGTAGGCAACCCAGACTATTTATGATGCCACTTTTGGGACACTTGGATTTCCTTTGTATTACCAATCACATTGGTTATACTTACGAAATCCCTTTTTATAAACTCATGTTTTGTAAACTTATGTTGTTCTACAACACCACTACTTGTACGACTTTATAAGCCGTACCCTTTTTGTAATAACGTTTAAACCTATGGCATCTTAAATTAATATGTTCTGTATGATCATATGCTCTGATACAATGAATGCGCTATTGTAACGTCAGCACCCCCGCTGTTAAACTGTAACTTAAAATGCTTCCGCTAATTAACTAAAGCTTCCGCTAAACCATTTATAAACACGATTACCGATTTTGGGGGTGTGACATCTTGTCCATGCCGACTGAGCATTTGCCGGAGCAAGATGGCCATACGGAACGGGAGTGGGAGGTGGTGCTTCGGGATCAGTGGCCAGAGATGCTAGATTGTTTTTTTTGTTTTTTTTATTGCATTTAAAATTTTTAAGACTTTTAAATTATGTCTTTAAATTTTGCATTTTAAATTTTTAGGAGTTGTAATATTTTTATTTTTTAGTTTTTTTAATGAATTAAATATTGATTTATTTAATTTATTTGTTTTTAAAAATTAATTTATTTAATTAATGTCTTTAAAATAATTAAAAATCAAAAAATTAAATACTCACACCACAAAATCTTTAATAACAACCTGCTTTTCGGGACACATTGTGCCTCTTTTAGAGCACCGTTTCCGTAAGTAAAATCGTCCGGGCCCTTTGATAATACTTTTCCAAAAGTCGATAAAATTACAAGGACAATACCGATCGAGGTGGCCCCCAATTATAACCGTCTTCTTGCATTGCAGGCAATTCCGAGACTACCCTTCTTATCTTTTACTAATATAATCCCACTTTTTTAATTGCATCTTTAGTGCGTTACGATGCAAATTATTAATTGAGTGGGTGTACGTGCTTTTTGACTTGGAATTTTGTGAGTTACGTCCATATAAAGATCCATAAATAATCTTGTTTTAGTAATTTAAGCCATTCACAACCTCAAGGGCGCTTATAAGTGGTGAAAAATGAATTTAACGACCTTTTTACGTTTTTAAAACATAGACGACTTTGGGTTTACAGTTTTCAAAGGCAACTTTTTGGATGATTTGGTAAGTTAAGATGACTAGTGCATCACTGAATTAAAGATTCGTGTTTATTAGGTTTTCTGTTTGTGCATTAGCTAGGTACATCTGGTCGATCCCTTTTCTTAATCGGATTCAAATTTTAGTGTTTTTCAATATGTTTACTATCACTTAGTATTACTCCTGCTTCCATCCTTAAATAATTTGATAGTCAAATGTTGTTTTTACCATTTGCTTTAGGTATATTTTCGTGAAAACGAGCAAGTAAAGAGTAAAATTGTAAAGTTGATCGATTGTGTATTTTTAAAAGTGGACGTTATTATCTAAGAGAAAAACGTCTTAAGTAAATAATATATTTAACTAAAGTATATATATTTTTATTGGGTTAATGAATGTGTTCCTATTTAAATGTATGTTTTTAAAATATGGGTAAAAATGTAGACGTATCGTGTGTTATATGAAAAATAATAAAGAAGTGGTGTGGTGTCCTTGATAGGCATTAAAATGTTTTTAGTGGGCTCTTTTTCAGCTCTGTTGACGTGACATTCAGTTTTTTACTTGTAATTCGTGTCTTCATGGTGAGTCTTATCACCATGTTCGTTCGTGTATAGTAGTCTATTTAAGCTCGATTATTTACATATGTTAATCACTTATATTCTAAATAAAGATTAATTATACATTTTTATTCCTTACTTTTTAAAACCTAAACATTTTCCCGATAAATTTTACATGTCCGGTCTTCCATCCATCAAGTTATATATGATGTGCGTGTTCATCTATGTTTTGTGTACATGTATCTTTGGTTTAACATATTGATTAACGAATATATCGGATACCAATAATCTAGTTTTTTTATGAACTAAGAAAAGATAAAACAACCGTAAAATCCTTTGCAATACACGATTTCTTATTTGATTACCCGTTTAGTTTGTGATCGTTCAGTTCGTTTACGGCCAATCTTATATACAAATTTGTATGAGTCTGATTCAATACAAAAACAAATACTCAAAAAGCTATAGTGGATGAGACCATGAGAGTATTTTGGTTGTTCACATAGTTCTGCACGTGAGTGGCTGATGTACTACATGACCAATGTTGCCTAAAACCAAGCATGCACTTTTACTTTAGTGTACAATATCTAGTATCAAAAGAGAAATTAAAAGGAAATTTCCATATCCACCGGCACCAATTCACTAGTGGACCTTGGGTCGATTGGGTGGGTCCATTTGACTACCGGTTAAAAAAAATTGCCTTTAAAAGCCAACCTTTTCGGTTTCAATCTCTCACATCTGCCAAACTAATGACCTATCACGAATAGAAAGGAACGTCATCATATTCCATTTATTATATTATTGTTTCAAAAAAAATACCAAACTTAATTGGGTTATCGGAAAGGTTGATATCTCTTATTCATCTCATTAATTTAATCATGTCTTATTACGGAGTAATATTAATATTTTACTCCGTACTAGATTGGAAATGAATCGGGTGATCAGGACAGGTGATGCTTACTTTTAATTTACTAATAACTAATAATAACTGGATTAATAACCTACATACTATACTATGTGGGACTACGTTAATACCTATTCTGCAATTAATGAGTATACTTTAAAATGAAATATATAAAAAAATATGATATGATGACAAAAGATTAAAATTTATGTTAATATTTATAACATACTTCATTGATATACTCTTGGTAAAAAAAAAACATAGTCTTACTCTTAGGTAAATTCTAATTATTACAAAATTAATCTTTTAATATGTAATAATCTTATAAATACAATTATCGAACACCTTATTAAATTACCCATTATTTAAATAGAGACACCCAGGTGAAGTTTTAAATTGATACATGTTAAGACGAATATGTGAACTGATATATTGGAATATACTTGATAGGGGATGTAATTAAAAATTAAATAAATTAAAAATGCTTAACAACTTTGAGAATTTGTAGGTTAAAATGGCATGTGTACGTATTTGGGAGGGAAAATGAGCTTTTAAGCTAATGAGAGAACGCTACTTGTCTATTTATGTAGTCTTTTAATTAATAGATGATAATATTAATTATTTCTATTCTACCATAACTTATCGTGGCTATCCTTTAATTATTAATCAATTAATTAATTAATCGTTGTGGAACCGGAAACAATCGGTGGGGTGACCTCGTGTCTAATGACTACATCTATAAATCGCACACATTGTAAATTTGTAAGTACCCTATTTCAAATATTAATTTACGAGTCTCCTGCAATCCCCTTCCCCACAGTTAAAATGCTGACCTGTTCCGCTGCGGGTAGTCATGTAGGCGATCAAGTAGACCTTGCAGAAACAAATCATCCCACATTCTTCACCACCACTGCTATTTACTTCCACTTAATCGCTACGTTCATTTCGGACATCATTAACCTATCAGGAGCATCAATAGGTAGTCTAATGGAATCTATTGGTCAACTGTGGATTGACCATCACCCGCGAGCAGTATTTATTAATGGCCCCGAAATCATGCCTCGATCCACATTTGCCTTTATCACAGCTTGTTTACTAGCATTTATTGAAATCAAGGCTCAGGGGAATACGGGGTTTCCTTTTCAAACGCACCCTCTGGCTATCATGTTCTCGGTTTCCAGTTTGCTCATGTATGGCTTTGCTTCTGCCGCTGAACATGTCATTTCATCTGCAGGTCTTGATCACACGTCCATTTATGCCATTGTTGGTCATTTGGGAAGGATTGGGTCTTTGTGCATTTTAGTAGCATCTTTAGCATCTCTATTCTATTTTTGAATCATTATTATTGTATACCTGAGTTTATGTTATACCTACGACGTTCTTTTGAAAGAACTAGTTAGTAGTATAATAAAACCATTTGAAGTGAAGTGCCTGCATATGCTCTACCTGTAGTTGCTATTGCCAGCAAGCAAGATTATAGGTTGGTTCCACTGTATTTTTGAACATATGTTCTTTTCTTTCTTCCTCACTTAGTAATTAGTGTGCAGTAATAATGAAAACTCAGATTCTGTTTATTGTTCGAAGTTAAGTATATTCGAATCTGCTCTTTCAACCATGTATAACTTCATCTCATATTAGTAGTTTTTGTTGTTTTGTGGTTATTTGAACATATATACAGTTTTAGGCCAATACCTTATATTCAGATTTACATTTGTGTTATGTAGATGACGATTTAGGAATTTTTTTTGTTTATGAGCCTCTTGTAATCTCTTGGTAGTTGATCAAGCATAATTTGTATACCTGAGTGCGATTGGGTTGGATCCGATTCGATGCTCTCCGTGACTTACGTGGATAACCCAACGGAGTGTATAGAACGAAACCGTGGGTGGCGTGACCGGCGGCGAGAAGATGAATAGTGTTCTTCTCTTGATGATTAGGGTTTTTGTGTGGATGATGAAGGTGTATTTGGAGGTGCTTAGGGTGAACACTGTTCATCCCCTTGTATTTATAGTGAGCACTATTCATGCCCTTGGGTCGACTTGGTGGACAAGTTTTGCCACGTGTCGTAATCCCTCATCATATGATGATGCCTATCGTACGGCTGTGATTATTCCCCTTTGCGCGTGAGTCCCCTGTGATGATGTGGACCAATGGCAGCGAGGGATTTAAACCCTTGTCGGCTTGCAGGAGACCACCACTAACGTTAGGTGATTCTTCGGATTATTTTATCGTGGGCCGAGGGAACACAAACACGGGCCTGTGCCTTGCAATTGGGCTGATTGGGCTTCCTTGTTGGGCCTCCCTTGTTGGGCCTTCCTCGTTAGGCCTTGCTGTTGGGTTACTATATGGTACACGATTAGTAGTACGTTATGAATAACTTTTAACATTTTTTTTTCAATGAGTCTACCAAATAGGCTTTGATCCTACATACGCAGTATACAAGTATTGTTGTTTGGTGTTTAAATGATTTCCAATTTCACTATTCTGGAATCATAATAATTACTGGCGAAAAAAAAAAGATTAAGCTTTAAGCAATTTGTTGTCATGATAAGGATCAATTGCTTGAAAATGTGGATTTGAATTAAGTTGTCTATGGAACCAATTCATCCCGCATCCCCATAAATGGACTAAACTTGCAAATGACCGGAGATCATGTTAATATGATTTAAGCTATAACACAACTAAGCGTGGTTGGAAGTTTGAAATTTTACCTTTAGCCAAGTATGTTTAGTTCGTCTACTTCGTCACAGTCTTACTAAAGGCCTAAAACCTTCCCTACAATCCTGAAGGTAGAATTCCTCAAAAGTTCCTTTTTAACTTGATTTAGGATCATTTAATTGGATTTATGGATGTATAATCAAATATAATTTCTGTCTGCTTATAAATACTTAATTGACACTCTTAGAGGGTTTACACAGGGGAGTTGATAAATACAACTTATAATTTGATTCATACACCAAAGTCATGCTACATTATACTTGTACTGTGGGCTTTAAGTCTTGTATAGTGCGGTGTAAGAAACAAATTTAGTGTTGCATCTATCACCTCCCTTACACAGGAATGGTTATTGACTTGATCAAATTTATGGCTTGAGGTTCTTAATTGAATGAACAAAGTTACGTATATGCCAATAGCCGATGTGCTTAGTTGCACGGGCGGATCTTTATGGGGGCAGGGAGGTGCCTTGCCCCCCCCCCTAAAATCTGAGCAAATAATGTAATATATATAACGATTTCAAGTTGTAATATGAGATGATAGGTTTTGAAAAGATATAGATACACAGAGATGTCTTGAAGAAGATGAAAAGGAAAAATGTTTATATTTTCTTATTTTAACTTTCTGATGTGAGAGAATGGGTGTTGACTTTCTGTACTTGATAGCTAGCTATTGTCGTTTTGTTTTTTCTCCCCCGATTATATTATATCTATAGTTTTATACGTTTATTATTGCTTCTGTGGTTTTCCATCTCCTAATATGGAGTACAAACTTACACGGAGTAATTATATAATTATATACTTTAAATTACTATGACTCTTACCACTTGTACCACTAATTAAAAGTTTAAGATTTCAAGTCATGAATTGATTTATGATTGCGACAATAATGAATAATAGTAATAAGTTTGCTGATAAATACTTATGGAAGTATCGTAAAGATTAACTATACGGTTATATACTAGTTTAGCGTAACCAAATAAATGTTTTATGTTTAAATCCATTAGACGATTTTGGCCCCCCCAATAAACATCTTCAAGATCCGCCACTGCTTAGTTGTACAATACAGTTTGTGTTGTGTGCCTAGTTGTTCTACTTCTGCTTCAATGGTACACCTTTCCTTGACCCTAAAGGTAGTAAATTCATCACAAATGCTCTTTTCTCGCCACTAAATTCGTTCCTTGTCTTGGTATCATAAACCATTCATGCTAAACACGTAGTATAAGCTTGTAGCATACCTCATCATAAAATGCTTTGAAGTTCTCTCTTCCCCCTGTGTTCCTTCGCCATGATCGAACGTCACCACAAACATAAGTTGATTTTCTGCAACATAACTTGATTTTCTGTTCTTACTCAAAACCACAGAGAGCCGAGTATTCAGAAATTGTGAGACCCCTCCATGTGCATGTGGGTCTAAAAATCCTTTATATGTTACCAAAGTTTGCATCAGTTCCTTTTTTTTTTAACAACCGAGTTGCCTTTGCTTTTCTAGTAATCTAATGTAATATTCCAAACCCGACCCAAGATCTCTAGACTACCATTATTACTGTGCTTATTTATAGCTTGACTTATGGGTAGAACAACAACCATTTCTGTAGCAGATTTGACTCCCACCTGCGATCATGGCGTTATTAGCTGCTACAAACACATGTGTTTCAGGTATAGTTTCGCAACTATGTTCTAATTTTAATTATCAATATATGACGGTAATTGTATGTATATCATGAACGTTTTCCATTTGGACCATCTCTGATTTTTTTACCAAGAAATAGAATATGGTTTCTCGTATTGATTATTTATTGTGTATTTGTGTAATTGCTTGTCATCAGAAAGAAGACCGAAGAGGTAAAAGGAAACTGTTGACCGTTTATCTCATTCGAATTTGACCAATAGCTTGCCTACTTAATATGATATTTCTCTTAAGTTTTAACATCGACCTCAGAGATTATGTCGCAGAGTGGCCATTTTTGCTGCAAGCTCTGGTCCCATTTCCAATTATGCCTTGTTTGGTCACTTGGGTTTATATGGTTTCCAGGTATGTTTTGGTGCGAGATTTGGGTACTGCATTCTACTTATTATGCGGCTTATAGCGTCTACCGACTAGCTTTTCGATGATAACGATTTATATTTGGTTTAATGCTCCTCTTGCAGTAAAGTTAACTGCATCTTATCTATGTTTACAACTGCATTACAATTCTCCCATTAGTCCATTATTTGTTAACTGTATTTCAATCATGGTATATTGGTATCCTTAAAAACAAAGGATTGGGGACAGGTGATATGGTGCTTTTTAGGGCCTTTGGAAACAACTGGACAAACATAGTAACGGTGGCAATGGTTTGATTGATATGTTTGCTCCGAAGTGAAAATGTGTTGTATTTAGATCTATACCTCCCTCATTTACAGCGATTTCCTTCACTGGGAACTTTTGCCAAATGAGGTTATTATCCATTGCAAACAAAAAATGTTAATACTGAATTTAAAGATCACAGGAGTTGTCTGTTAATTTTAAAGCTAAGTGAGCAGTAAATTACATAGACAAACTTTAACTCATTCGCATAAAAATGATAAGATACAAACGTATTTACGATTATAGTAAATGGCCTTACAATTTCTTCCCTCTTGCACATATATCTTTCAAAACTCCATAAATTATCACATTTTCACAAAATACTAGTAGTTTGTAATGTATACAACACAATGAAATTAAACGTATGTTTGGGGAAACATAATTTTTGTACAATTCACCTTTTTAATATTGACCATCAAAGTTTAATATATATGCAGAGGCGGAGCTAGGATATATAAATTGAGGGGGTGAAAAAAAAATTGTTTGTTAATTCTTCTTAGTTTTAAGGGGGCAAAAATTTAGAATTCTCATTAATACCTTAGAAAATTTTATTTTTTACGTAATTTCAAAACTTTTGTGCAGCTGCCCCCACTGCCCCCGTATATATGTCTTTTGGAAATTGAAAAGTTTGAATATTTCATTGATCAAGCTTTTAAACTTGAGGCATTAGTGCTTCGTTTTATATATGCCGACGTGAGTTTTAGATTTTATTGAAAATAATATATATAGCGCTTCTCAACAAATAAATGATATACAAAGGATTCAATTTATACATGACATCCGAAATGTCATAATCGTGACTTTCAGTTTTTCATGTTGTAATTGATATGCGTATCACAACTTTACTTGATTGATGAATACGGTACACCACCACCAACGCATGATTGTAGTGTGTACATCAAATTTGGTGGTGTAAAATTAAAATCATTACCTTCCACAACACACAACACGTAAAATGATTTAGATTTTGGTTATTTATTTTATTAATTAACAACAAAAAAGAGAAACAAGAAAAGAATAAAAAAAGTGTGGGGTCCCACAATAACACTTGTCTATGCAAATGTATTGACACAAGCTATGAATTTCTTAATAAGAAGTTTGCGGAATAACACTTATCAAGTAGAAGATTTATGTAACTTGTAATGTAATTGATGTGAAGGTGTATAACAAAACAAGAACACAGGTGATTCAATGATCAAAAGCCTCAATATTATAAATAATACGGATACACAATTGTATCAGGGTTACAATAACAACCTTGAAGCTTTGTTACAACTTTTTTAACTATTGGACAGATTGATACACACTTATTCTCTTACACTTAACTCAAGTACATACTTATAGACTAAATAACTTGTATAAAATCTATATACAATATACTTTACTAACACAACACTTCTAGGAACCACGTCCGCATTAAATGCATTTGACCTTTCTTGTCTGCTGCGTGCACTATTCCTCAAAAGCATGTCTGCAGTAGGTGTACTTGTGTTGCAGAGTTGGTAGAAAGTCAGACCCACTTAGCAGCATTAACATGTAGACGAGCAGAACTATTATTTTGAACTGGCAGAACTAATTCTTGCAAACATTGGCACTTGGCAGCACTAACCTTGTAAAAGCTTGGCAGCACTAACTGTTGAAAGGCTAGCAGAACTAACTCTGGAAAACTTTGTTTTCAATAAATGAACAGAGCTAACTTCCACCAGCAGAACTAAGTCTTCATAGCCCAGCAGCACTAATCTTGAGCAGACTTAAACACTTAGAATAATTTGACATTTGAAGAATAGAAGAATTTAGCCCAACAATCTCCCCCTAAACTTGATCTTTCCCTGAATAGATCCAAGTTTCTCACTTCATGATGTCTGCAAACTTTCTTTTGAGCTCAGCAATTCTTTTCTGTGTTCTCTCCTCACTTTGAGCAACATGTCTCTGTTGTGCCTTTTTGTAATATTGTTGCACTTCATGAACTAATGAAGCAGCAGTGTCCAGGTCATCACATTTCATTGTGAGAGAGAGCATTGAGCTTAGTTGACCAAGAGGCCAAGGATACTCAGTTCCTATGAAGAAGTATGCAAACACCCCACTTTCTAACTGCACCATATGTACTCCATTCTGAGAATAGCAGTACCATCCCTTTGCCCTTGTGGTGTCCTTGTAGAATTCATTTTCAGGATCCATCTCATATAGAATAGAGAGACTATTGTAGACTATGTGCTCATCACTGTGCTTTTGAACATTTTGATAGTTTCTCATTGCAACAGTCCACATATCATCTAAGTCATATCTAGATAAGGTCTTTATGCACCTGAAGAAGGATGTGAATTTTTCTTCTGCATCCCCTACCCTTATGATTTTCAACTGTTTCTTCATCTCCTTATTTGTTTCCCATACCCAATCAATAATAGGGAAATGAAAAGCAATGGGTACCTTTGAAGCCTCAACCTCAACCATGGATCTGATCTGTGTCTAATCAACCTCTTCCTCTTCAGTAGGCTCAAATGTAGAAGATACCACAGCAGGTACTTCTGTTTCATCATCATTCTTATTATGTCTAATAGCCATCCTTTTTCTCCTTTTGAAGTGAGGGGTTTCTTTTGGAATTTTCATTTTAAGATCATCCATATCCTCCTTTTCCTTTCTTTCAAGCTCTGCCTTAGCCCTTGTCACCTCTGCTTTTCTTTCAAGCAGTTCCTTTTCTGCTGCAGTTGGAATTTTTACCTTTTGAGCAACTGCACTCTTTGATTTCTCTTCCAGGGCTTTTTGTGTGCTCATTTCAATATCCCTTTGGATTCTAAGATATATCTTTTCCAGTTCATAGAAATCCATACTCATCAACTCCTTTAGAGTTCTTCCAGTTGTATTCTTAACAACCCTGGCATATTGATCTTTTAATTGCCTTTGAGTGGGTGCTCTTTTCCTTTTCTCCTCATTCCTCTTATGTGCCTCATGCTTCCTCCTCTGTTCAAGCATGTCCAAATACCACATCAATCTTTGATCAGCAGTGAACTCCTCCATTTGAGCATTGTGAGTTCCATCTGCTAGTAAATGATCAAAATATATCTGCTCCTCGGGGGTCATCATGATCTTTACATCATTGCCCATATCCACCTCTACAAAGGTATTCCTTCCTTCTCCATCAAACTGGGCTTGCAAGTTTTTAGCAACCCTTTCACTTATATCCTCTATTGCCTTCCTTTTCATAGGCTTCACAGGCTCAACCAATTTTTCTTTTCCCTTTCCTTTGCCCATATCAGTTGTAGGTTTCACCTGTGATGAGGGAATTTCTTTTATAGATATGCCAGTTGAGCTTTTCCCTTGTGCTGTGCTCTTAGCCACCTTTAGAAGTGCATCTGCAGCAACTTTTTCAACCTCTGTCATAGCAGCAGCACTAACCTTTTCCTCAGGAATAGTAGATTTAACCATTTCTGGTTCCTTAAGCCCAGCATAACTATCCATAGCATTGGCAGCACTAACTTTTGTACTGGCAGCACTAACTTCTGCATCTACTACCCTAGCAGCACTAACCTCAATACTAGCAGTACTAACTCCAGCAGCACTATCTAACATATCTTTGGCACTTTTCTTTGCAGCCTCAGACACATCTTCATCCAGTACTTCTAGAATCAAACTACCAACAACATTCCCTAGCTGCTCAGCACTTACATCATCATGTATGCTGTCATCAATCTCCACCACATCATCTAAATGCATTTCTGCTTCCCCTGCACCAGTGAATTCAAATTGATCTACATTTTCTTCCTCACTGGTGCTTTCATCAACAAGCATTCTTTTCAGTCCAGTTGACTTACTCTTAGCTATGCTTTTGGATTCATCCCTTTCCTTCATCAACAACTCTACCATCTCCCTTAACCTGACAATCTCTGCCTTCTGTCCCTCCACTTCCTTTGACAATCTGGTACAAGTATCCATCAATTCCTTAATAGTAATGTTATCCTCACCATTTCCAGAAGTGTTACCCTCTTTTAATGGATCATTGGATGATTTAGTTAATGTCTCAGACCTAGTCTGAGCATCATCAACCCCCAATGTGGTTTCTTGGCACCTGGGACCACTAGATATATTGATATCCACTGGATCCTCAGCAATAGAGGAATCCAATGGCATCTCTACATCCTGTGTTGCCATGGATTGGGTCCTAATTCCAGTACCACTGTCCTGTTCTCCTACTGAGGTAGCAACGGTAGTGGTAGCCCTTTCCATATGGTCTCTCTGCTCCTGATTGACCACCTCATTATCATTTTTGGACTGAGACAATTGAGGAAGAGGAGCCTCAACTGCCTGTTTCTTAGCCTTTTTGGCTTTAGCTTTGGTAGGCTTTGGGTCCCTTGTTTTTGTTGTTTTAGTAACTGTGCCACTTGGTTGAGAAGTAGTGGGAGTTTCTACTTCCTGTGGCACAGTGGAAGGCAAGTTTAACATATGCTCTGTTAAATTGGTCACCTTCCCAGAAAAGGCTTTGCCTTTGACCATTCCATTCCTTCTCATGTTTGAAAATGTTTTCTTGGAAAGATTTGAGAGGATCAATCTACCACCTTCTCTAGGTAGATCTTGGATTTCTTGGTCAAGAATGTGTTGTAAAAATCTTGGATACATTAAAAATTTATCTTTGGGTTTCTCAAGATTATTTACCATTCCATTGAAGATTAATTTTGAAAAATTAAATTTTTCATTATTTGCAAGACAGATGAGAGCAGAAGCTATGTTGCTGCTAAACTGCTCTCATGAAGTTTTCTTCTGTGAAATGCAGTGTTGTAGGGTATGAATTAAAAATTTCCATTGTGGAGAGAAAAGCTGTTTGTAATATGTTAATTTTTCTGTCATCTCCCTCTCATACCCATACAACACAAGTTGATCATGTATTTGAGAAGTAGCATAGCATTCCATACCATCTGCATCATCTAAGAGAAGATGAGCACGTATGGAAGCTTCTGTTATGATGATAGGCTTCTCATTAACTGTTGTCGTTATGTTTTTAACCCCATCTACTTCGGACACCACGGCAGATGTCCAGAAGTCATTAATATGTGAAAGAAAGAAGGTGGGATTAACAGTAAGTGCAAACCTTATAGAGGTGCACTTCAAGAAATCAATGATTTCATGATAATCGTCTGAGCCTTGTGGTTTAAGAAGGAAGCCGCAGACGTTATGTTGATCTCCAGTATCGAGTGTTTTTGAGGAAGAAGATGAAGATGCCATTTTGTAAATTTAGGTTTGAGAGGTTTTGGGAGGTTTTTGGAAAGGTACTTTCAATTTTCGATAAAAAGTGCAAGTGAATTGAAAAAGTGTAGTGTTTGGTAGATTTAAATACCCTTTTAAAGTGAACAGTACGTTCAAGCCCTAAAATAACACTAGCAGAATTAAAGTTGGTAAAAGTTACTGGCAGAATTAACTTTGGCAGACTTAACTCTAGCAGAAGTAATTCTTAGCAGAATTAATGCTAGTAGAATTAATTTTAGCAAAATTAATTCTAACAGAATTAATATTAGCAGAATTAACTTTAGCAAAATTAATTCTAACAGAATTAACTCCAGCAGAAGTAACTTTAACTTTTCTGCACACCTAGACAAGTCCACGTCACCCTTTTATTAATAGTGCTGGCAGAACTAAGTTATGCTAGCAGAATTAACATTGTTGAAAAATTGAGTTAGCAGAACTAACAACCTTTGAGCATTTAATCCTGCACTGTTAGCTTAAAAACACAATATAACTGGCAGAATTAAATTGTACAAGCAGACCTAAATAAGATAATCACTATTTATACTAGCAGAACTAAGTCATGATAGTATTGAATATTGAGAATCTTATAATATCTGCTGTAACAGGCTAAAGTATCAAGTAAAACCCCATGTGTAAAACATTTTAAAATTAAATAATGATCATAATGAGCTGTTCATCATACCAATACCAGTAACCAAAAATGTAAATCTGCCAACATCAAATGCTTTTGTGAACAGATCTGCAAGTTGGTTATCTGTATGGATTTTAAAAATTTGAATTAATCTTTTCTCATTACAATCCCTTATGAAATGATATCTAATTTCAATATGTTTTGTTTTAGAGTATTTCACAGGGTTATTAATGATACTTATAGCAGCAGTATTATCAATATACATGGGAGTATTTAGAAAAGTCAAACCATAATCTAGCATTTGATTCTGAATCCATAGAATCTGAGCACAGAAGCTTGATGCAACAACATATTCTGCTTCTGCTGTAGAAGTAGATACAGTGGTTTGCTTTTTGCATTGCCAAGATACTAATCTATCTCTCAAGAATTGACACCCTCCAGAAGTTGACTTTCTGTCCAAATTATTACCTCCATAATCACTGTCAGAATATGCTACCAAATTGAAGGAAGAATTCTTTGGATACCATAGGCCCAATTTTGGCTGACCTTTTAAGTATTTAAAAATTCTCTTCACAGCATGAAGATGAGTCAACTTACGATTTGTTTGAAACCTTACACACATACACTGACATGATATCTGGTCTACTAGATGTGAGATACATCAGTGAACCTATCATGGATCTATAGAGATGTTCATCAACACTCTCCCCCTCAAGATCTGCAAGTAATGGCTTGTGTGTTTCCATTGGAGTGCTTGCAATTTTTGCATCACTGAGCTTAAACTTATCCAAAATATCCTTAACATATTTATCCTGACTTATGAAGATACCATCTACTTTCTGCTTCACTTGAAGACCTAAAAAGAAAGTCAATTCTCCCATTGAACTCATCTGGAATTTCTGATGCATAAGAGATTCAAATTCTTTGCACAGACTGTCATTTGTTGAACCAAAAATAATATCATCTACATAGATTTGCACTAGTAGGATATCATTCTCAATTCTTTTGATGAACAAAGTCTTATCTATTGCACCTCTTTTGAATCCATTATCCAACAGATACACAGACAAAGTATCATACCAAGCTCTAGGAGCTTGATGCAGTCCATAAAGTGCTTTGTCCAATCTGAGCACTTTATCTGGATGCTTGGGATCCTCAAACCCTGGTGGTTGGCATACATACACTTCCTCATCTATTTTCCCATTTAAAAATGCACTCTTTACATCCATCTGGTATACCTTGAAATTCGTGAAGGAAGCATAAGCTAAGAACAATCTAGTAGCTTCAATTCTTGCCACAGGTGCAAATACCTCATCATAATCAATACCCTCTTCTTGTGAGTATCCCTGTGCAACCAATCTAGCTATGTTCTTAATTACTATGCCCTTTTCATCCTTTTTGTTCCTGTATACCCATCTGGTACCAATAGCCCATTTTCCTTTGGGTAGATCCATCAAAGTCCACACATTTTGAGTTTTGAATTGAAGTAGCTCCTCTTGCATAGCTTCAACCCAGCTTGGATCTTTCAAAGCTACAACTGCTTTCTTGGGCTCTATCTGTGACAGAAAACAAGCAAACAAAGAAAAATGTGCATTTTCATCAAGAGTTTTAGATGACCTTCTTGTTTGCATAGGAGCATCAATTGCTCCAATGATATTGTTCAATGGCATGTAGCTTTTATGAGCTTGATACTGTGGACCAGCTGCCATTTCTATCCCAAATTCCAGATTGGTCAGATTGTGAACCAGATCTGTGTCTTCTTGAATCATTTGACCACTTGATTCTGACACTTCCAACCTTGTTGGTTGTTGCTCCTCTTGTGCATCTTCATGTGATGCTTCATCTTGTTGAGAGCATTCTGGATTTGATGATGCATTTCCATCATCATCTGCACCATTATCATCCAAATTTGATGAAATGGGTACTGAACTCTGTTGTTGATCAGGGGTGGAAGATTCAAGTACTGCAGGTGGGTCAGGTAGCCATGTTGGAAACAGAACAAACTGTGGTGGTTTGCTTGTTTGTTGACCTGTAGATGTACCTGCATTCACATTTGTACTTGTACCTGCAATTGATGACTCATGCATATATCTAAAGGATTTGGTTAATGCATCAATGTCAAATAGATTTGCTGGACCTTTTCCTAAAGAATTTGGTGTGTGTTCATTAAAGGTCACATCTAAGGTTTCTTCCACAATTCTTGTTCTACTGTTGAAAACTCTGTATGTTTTTCTTTGAAAAGAGTAGCCAACAAAGAATCCCTCATCAACTTTGCTTTGAAACTTGCCTAATTGATCCTTGGTATTTAAGATAGTAACAGGACATCCAAATGGTTTAAGAAAACTAACCAAAGGTTTGTTATTTAAAAATAACTCATAAGGTGTCTTGTTGTGAGGCTTAACAACTAATACCCTGTTCTGGACATAACAAGCAGTGCTAATTGCTTCTGCCCAGAAGGTCATTGGTAGTTTAGCATCTGCTAACATGGTTCAAGCAGCCTCAATAAGTGTCTGATTTTTCCTTTCTGCTACTCCATTCTGTTGGGGAGTTCTAGGAACACTATATTGTCTATCTATACCTTTAGATTCACAGAATTTGTCCATCTCTTGATTTCTAAATTCTGTTCCATTGTCACTTCTAATGATTTTGAGCTTTCTGTTGGTTTGATTTTCAATCTTAATGATGAATGATCTTAGAATTTCTCCAGTTTCATCCTTGGTTCTAAGAAAGAATACCCAGCTAAATCTGCTATAATCATCAGTGATCACTAGGCAATATGACTTCTTACCTATACTACTCACATTTGTTGGTCCAAATAAATCCATGTGCAGTAGATGTAAAGGTGAGTCAATAGAATTCAGTGACTTGGCCTTATAAGAGGATTTGTGTTGCTTGCCTTTTTGACATGCAACACAGTGGTCATCACATGAATATGTTTTCTCTGGTAAACCTCTAACAAGTTTTCCTTTAACAAGTTTGTTTATTGTTTTAAAATTCATGTGACACATCCTTCTATGCCAAAGGTCAGATTCATTGACAGTTGCTTTTGAAATGAGACAACTCAACTCAGGTTTGGGTACAAATTTAGCCAATTCACAGCTATACATGTTATTCTTTCTGGGAATTTTCATTAAAATCATTTTGGGGTCAAGAACAAACTTCTCAGAAAGAATACAGCATTCCGTGTCATCAAAGAACACTGGGTTCTTTTTCTCTGTAATCTGGCTAACACTTAACAGATTGTACCTCAGTTGTTCAACAAAGTAGACATCATTGAAGCTCATTTTGTCACTGTTGACATTGCCCATTCCTGTAATCCTTCCTCCTTTAGGATTACCTCCAAAAGCAACAGGACCTCCATCAATAACTTTGAAGTCCTCCAATCTGCTTCTATCTCCTGTCATGTGCCTAGAGCATCCACTATCAATATGCCATAAGCTTTTCTTCTTGCTCTGCACATACAAATGACAAAAGATCAGTTTCTCTTGGGAACCCAAACCAATTTGGTTGTGGGTATCCCTCTCTTGTCAACTGCATCAACTCTTTTGAAGGTAATTGATGCTGGTGATAGAGCAGTTGGTTTTCAAACCCAACTAATTTTTGACTTGACAGTATTAAGTGGCCTGACAGAATTAACTTCTGAACCACTCAATTTTTGCCTGGCAGAACTAACTTTGGTTAATTTTTGCTTAGCAGAATTAACCTTGTAGTTTTGCTTGGCAGAGTTAAAATTTGTCTTTGTCATCTTAGTTCTGTTGGCCTTATTGTTAGTCAACCCTTTTGCAATTCCTTTTGGTGCACCAGAGTTAACTTTTGACATTGACTTTCTGACTATACTAGCAGAATTAACTTTGGTTTTAAATTTTTGATGGTTAATTCTGTCAGTATTAGTCCATGATGATTGTTTAACCCGTTGAAGCTTTGGGTTAAAATAACAATCCTTTTGAAGATGATTGAATCTTCCACAAATAAAACAAGCTTTCTCATCAACCCTTTTGAAATTAGATCCAAGTTTTTGAGAAACCATTTGATTCCAATTTCTTTGATTTCCTCTTGAATCTTTCTTTATTTTTGAAACTGGTGATGAGTTAGCAGAACAATTACACTTAGTACATTTAACAACAACAATTTTATCATTTTCTGGTGTGTTAACAGATGTACTAGCATTCTTCTTTTCATTCAAATTCATCCCAGTCTTTTCTTGAAATAGTTTCTTACCCTCTGCTAGTTTCTTAGTTTTTAACTTAGATACTAGCCCAGTAACAGAAGTAGGATTTGAATGAACTCTCACATCTTCCTTAGATTCAACCTCATCATCTGAAATCCATTCAGATATCTCAACCTTTTCCAGATCATCTGCATTTGCATTTAATGCAGCAACAGGATCTGCTAGTTTGACCTCTTCTACCATTTTCTCCTTAAGTTTATTCATGTCTAAATCAGTTTTAGGAGGCATGTAGGTGTGGTTGTAAGGTGGAGGTACATTGTTAAGATTATAACCTAGGCCAGTTTTAATCTTATCATGGATTTGACTCTTTATCAGATTTTGGACACTCTCAGAAGCATTTTCTAACTCAGCCACTGTAAGTTTGATACTTTCTTTCTCAGCAGTGACTTCAGCTAGTTTCTTAATCAATTCATCAACCCTATTTTGCAACATATCCTTTTCAAATTGAGCATACTTAAGATCATAATCATATTGTTATTCATTTTTCTAGTATGCTTTAATTTGTTTCTCTAGATCTTCTATTGCTAAGGTTGTGTCTTGACTTCTAATATCACAGTCCCTAAGTTCGTTGCAAATATTAGCGTTATGATCCCTGTAGTGTTTAACAGTTTTCATACATACATTGGAACATAATTTTGCTTGTACCTCATAGGGGACTTCATCTGATGTGCTTTCCTCTCCAATAGCCATCAATGCATGATTCTGTGGTTCCATTTCTGCTTGATCACTCCAGTCATATCCCATACCATCTTGTGATACAAGAGCATTTGGTGTAGACTCTTGAACAGCAATGGTTCTTTTCTGTGATCCATTGTAAGCAGCATTATAACCCCCAGATCTTTGACCACTCATTTCCTGCCTAGGAGCTTTGCATTCTCTGGCAAAATGACCCAATTTGTGGCAGTTGTAGCATTCTACCTTGCTTTTATCAAACCCCTCATTGTCATCTCTCTTTCCTGCAAAGTTATTCCTTCCTGTTCTTTGCAAGAATCTTTTCACCCTCATGGTGATCATAGCCATTTGCCATTTAATGTCCATCTCCTCCAGATCATCTGGATTCACCTGTTCTAATTCTTCATTAGTCAGTGAAGAGTTCACATGACTAGCAAAGAATGATTCTACAACTTGATCTGTAGATCTTTCTTGTGCTACAGATGGTGAATTTGATCCTGCACTTTTCACAGTGGATACAGACCCATATCCTTTTGGATCTGTTTTGGCTCTTCCCATGGACATAAATGCAGCATTCTGTGAGCTTTGTGCTTCACCACTGCTTTGTTTCCTGCTTTCCACCTCAGGCTCAAAAGCTATAAGATCATTGTACAGATCATTTAGCTCTTTGTCACCCAAATCACTTCTTTGTCTAAGACCTACAGTGTATATAGTCCATTCTTCACCTAGTGATCTTAAAAACTTCCTGTTAAGATCATCCTTGTCTATGACAACCTTGTGATTCTTTAACTCACCTACAAGCTTTCTGTATCTGTTGAAGACTTGATTCAAAGTTTCAGATTTGACAAAACTAAAGTTTTCAAACTGTTGTTTGAGCATTGACCTTTTGTTCTTCTTGGTGCTTTCATTTCTTGCAAATCTCTTATCTAGTTCTTCTATAAGCACCTTTGCATCATCAACCTGCTCAAATTCACTTTGGTATTCATTATGAATAGACAGTAACAGAGTACTTAGAGCCTTAAGTTCAGTAGCTCTTTCCCTTCTTTCTTGTTCTGTTGTTGGTGCAACTCTTGGTAACCTTACACCATTTGCATCAACTTTGTACTTTGGACCATTTTCTACAATGTCCCATAGTTGATAATCTGTAAGCAACATGTGTTGCTTAATTCTGTTTCTCCACATGTTGTATTCATCTGGTCTAAGGATGGGAATCCTAGACACTTGAACACCTTCTACAAATTCTGATGCCATTGTATACTAACAAGCTTATGAAAGATTACAACTAAAATGATCACAGCTCTTACCTAAGATCTTCCAGAATTCAAAGCTTACACTTGCTCTGATACCAATTGTGGGGTCCCACAATAACACTTGTCTATGCAAATGTATTGACACAAGCTATGAATTTCTTAATAAGAAGTTTGCGGAATAACACTTATCAAGTGGAAGATTTATGTAACTTGTAATGTAATTGATGTGAAGGTGTATAACAAAACAAGAACACAAGTGATTCAATGATCAAAAGCCTCAATATTATAAATAATACGGATACACAATTGTATCAGGGTTACAATAACAACCTTGAAGCTTGGTTACAACTTTTTTAACTATTGGACAGATTGATACACACTTATTCTCTTACACTTAACTCAAGTACATACTTATAGACTAAATAACTTGTATAAAATCTATATACAATATACTTTACTAACACAACACTTCTAGGAACCACGTCCGCATTAAATGCATTTGACCTTTCTTGTCTGCTGCGTGCACTATTCCTCAAAAGCATGTCTGCAGTAGGTGTACTTGTGTTGCAGAGTTGGTAGAAAGTCAGACCCACTTAGCAGCATTAACATGTAGACGAGCAGAACTATTATTTTGAACTGGCAGAACTAATTCTTGCAAACATTGGCACTTGGCAGCACTAACCTTGTAAAAGCTTGGCAGCACTAACTGTTGAAAGGCTAGCAGAACTAACTCTGGAAAACTTTGTTTTCAATAAATGAACAGAGCTAACTTCCACCAGCAGAACTAAGTCTTCATAGCCCAGCAGCACTAATCTTGAGCAGACTTAAACACTTAGAATAATTTGACATTTGAAGAATAGAAGAATTTAGCCCAACAAAAAGTGGTTCATCATCAAGTAAAACAGGACTAATGGCATCTCCAACGTATGCACTAAACAGTGCACCAAATTTGGTGTAACAAAAGAATCTTTCATGAATATACTTGCACTAAATGTGTTTCATCTCCAACGTATGCACTAAATTTCTGCACTAAAACTACTTTCAGCATTTACACATTGCCCCTTAAACTACTTTTATATTATATTTTACTTGAATTTATTATTTTTATGATCAATTAACCTTCTAAACTATTAACTTAAATGTTAAGTTTATTTATTTACTTTCGTAAAGCTTTAACTACATAAGTTCTTTGCATGAATCAATGTTTAAATTAACATAATTTATTTGAAAATTATATTTTATTGTTTTAATAATCATATTATATAATCCAAAGTTTATAATACTTAAAAAATTATGCAAATAAATAAGTTTTTTCAAGTTTTGTACTTATATAATAACAATAATTCAAACATAAGGTTTAAAATGAAACATTATAAATTTAGTGTAAAGTTAAATGTTACACCAAATTTGGTGCAAAATCTTTCAAAATTTGATGTACACTAAATTTTGCACTAAATTTGGTGACTTGGTTGAAGATGATTTTTTACACCAAAATATCAAATTTAGTGCAAACTCATATACATTGGAGATGGTCTAATGGACTTTCATTAACTTCCAAATCCATGTGCATATTTTATTTTCATTTTTAATTGGTTTCTTCGTATTTAAATAAAAGAAGACAAAAGGTCATAGTTACACAAATTGGTTGTATGGTGTCGGCTGTCGCTTAAATTTAAGCTGATCAAAGACATTTGAAAGCAACTAATTAAATTCCTTATCCAGACAAAGTTTATATGTTGACTTGTTGAAATGTCCTTGTATATAGGAGACGACATTGTCATAGTAGTTAATCTATGTAGTTTGTATCTATTCAATTATTCGTCTCAAATTCCATAAGTATTCAAGGAGCCAGCCAAAATCCATATATAATCATCTATATATAATCTCCAATCCGCCAACATTTATTTCAGCATCAACCCGCCAACTTAGAAATGACGACTACATCTACGGATAGCATGATTAGTGAAAATGCTATCAGCGTCGATGAACGGATTGAAGAAACCAACCATGATGCTACTTCTTACATTCGTATGTTGTATGACGTCTTGAAGCTAGCAGCGATACTTGATCCAGTTACAATTCTCTGGAATAAGTATTACCTCAGAGTAGCACTTGGGGAAGAAGGTGTAATCATGCCAAAATGTACATTTGGGTTTGTTATAAGTGGTTTACTTGGTTTTCTTGAATTAAAGTCTCAAGGACAGGCGGGATTTCCTTTCCAAACTCACCCTCGAGTCATCATGGTTTCCGTTACTAGTTTGCTCATGTATGCCTGTGCTTCTGCAACCGAACATGTCCTTTTTGGTGCACGTCTTGATGGTCCATATTTCGGTTATCGAATGATTGCACGTTTAGGAAGAATGTGTTGTTTGTGTATTTTAGTGGGATCCCTAGCGTCTTTGCTGTATATGTAATCTTTGATCCATATTTCGTGCCCTCATTTACTTTACTGTATGTAAAATGATAGATGGGCCTGCTTGAATCAACCAAATTGGTCTAAGAGGTATATTTTGACCCATGAGTGATATGCCCCATATAATAACAACAGAGAAAATGTTTAGAATATAGGTCAATCATTAAGTGGCTTAGGTAAACTTTTTTTTATTAGACCTACGTATCACACTCTACCACTGTACATAAGTTATACTCCTATACTGAACTATCATGATTGGTAGTGTTTTGTAAAAATTGTGAAGTTCAGAAATTAATTAAAGTTGAAGTGAATAATTAGAGTTGGTAGTATTTAGTTGAATTGGAAAAATTGTTAATGTGGTGCAGAGTTGGCATAAACTAATTAGTCAGTTTCAGTAAGGATTTGAGAGTGAGTCTAATATTATCTTCAAAAGTATGGATTACAAGAGAAAATGATTGTAAGAAACGGAGCAAGTTTTGAGGTGTTCATAAATACAATCACAAATTTTAATTCATACAACAAAATTATATATAATTAACGTATACAGTATAATTCACTGATTCACAACTTTATTGTATCAATCAAAATTTATATTGTCACCCTCTGTCACTTACCTAAGTTTTGCAGTCAAAACGTAAAGTATTGAAGAATTTTTTATCATTAAAAATTAAAATCAGAATTGTTTTAAAGCTATTTATAACGGAGTATTAAAGTCACTAGAAAGAGAGAAAGAAAGGAGACGTCCGATCTAAGTCAACGGATAGAGATAAATATGGCGACGGGGAGCAGCGCAGCAGCACCGAAGATCGTATGGAACGAGAAACAAAAACAGTTTGAAACTGAAGACAAAAAAGCATACTTACAGTACGATCTGATCAACGGTGGAAAAGTGATGGATATAACTCACACCTTCGTTCCATCGAGTAAAAGAGGTTTAGGTTTAGCTTCACATCTCTCTGTTGCCGCTTTCAATCACGCTCAATCCAATTCATTATCCGTCATCCCTACTTGTTCATACATCTCCGTAAGCTCCGTTAACCGTATATTTTCACTAATTTCTTGCAATTTTAATGTTGTTTTGCTTATGTAATTGATAGAGCAACAAGACCAGGTCAAGTTTGTTTCTGTGGTTTGACCTAAAAAGGAAAAGTTTGTTTGTTTTGTTTAATCTGAAATTATGTGGAATTTTAGTATATTTTCGAATTATACAACAACGTTGATAACCAGCAACGCTCAATGATGACGTATTAGGATGTAATAGACGATGTTGAGTTATGCGAGTGAGGGCTGGCCTCAAGGTTACAGCTTGCAGGATAGAAGTTGGATTTCTAGTTGAATGATTAGTGAAGCACAAATATTTACCTTGAAGTAGGATGGTCTATTTGGGTTATCGTTTATGAATCTATTGGATTAATCAGTTATGGATGACTATAAATGATTTACATTAAGAATAACAATTTGTTGGGTACTGAGTAGTAAAGTGTTGGTCGTTCTTGATGTTCATGGATCGACCGCTTACAAACAAAAATCTTCGACAAAGATTTAGAATGGCTAATTGATCATGGATAGCAAACCTTTTAATATTTTACATTTCTCATTAACTTGGTAGGGTTCTTAACTTCTTACTGTCCCCTGCTAGCAATTTATGAAGTGATAGCGGACAAAGTTTGTGATCTGTTTGCCTTTGATATTATAATCATCCTCGAGTCTTGCATTTTCTATAGTTATAGTTTAATAGTTACTTAGTCGGGGCAAGTTGTGAGTCTTAGAGGAACCTGTAATGTGACATCTTGGTGACCAGAAAGAGACCAAATTTTCCATATATGTAGAATGTAATGTAAAAGACAGTCCTTTCTGAAACCTGGAAAACCGAAAAGGTTTCGTGCATGCAGCTTGAACTTTATGGTTTAAACATACTATTCGAGTTAATTTCATGTATGTTGAGCTCTCAAGCCCGGCCCCTACCCTTTCCCTGGAATGTTTCAACTTTTTTTATATTCACAAATTTTGAGTTGTAAGTAAAGTGAAGCTGATGTGTTATCTTGTGAATGGCAGGACACTTTTCTACCAAAAAATCCATCTTGGAAGTCTTTGCTGTACTCTGAAGATCTCAAATCTAACATTTGAAGCTTACAGTTCATATGTCAATTGGCGTTGAGTGCTAACTAGTGCTGTAGATGATAAGTGTATACTATGATGCAATAATATTATGTTGGATAAGCCAATGCCCATGTATGTAGAACATTCAGAGTTTACCTTACTAAAAATATATTGTTGTATACAATAATACAATATATTAAATGTCCATATGTTTCTATCATATTTACCTTAGTGAAAAACACTTGCAAACCATGTCTATATATATGGTTAAAGTTTCTCAAGAGCTATTGCATTACAGGAATCTTAAAGGAGATACTCTTCTTTGAGGATGGTTAACATTTGTATTGACTTCGTGAGATTTTAATGAGGTTAGTGATGAATGTGGAGCTACTATTTTACTTCATTTTTGTTCCCGTAAACGAACTCATTGTATGTTTAAAGTTATTGGACAATACTGGGTGATATTACAGAATCAACACAGATGGTGTTCTTTCTTTGTATCTTTCTTGTAGTACCGTATAGCTTTATATTAGGTGAAATCATATCTGCTGTTGACACCCTGAATTTCCTTTCAAACGATACTCAATCCATCGGGGTATCCGTTACTAGTCTGCTGGCTTTGCTTCTACTGAATAACATTTCATTTCTGCAATGGTTTTAGGCTCCATTAATTATATCCTGTCCGTTTTACATCACGTCATATTTATATCTGATGCAATGGCCCATATTTAGTTTGTTGTTCAAAGGAAACAAGTTCCAAGTCGTTATTTATCTATGTAACATCTCATCCTATCCTTAATGATTAACCTTTAGAGATGGCAATTTTAGACCCGTTGGTTAATTATGAGTCAATATGGTTAATATTTAGGAGTGGATATGTTTGTTGGGTTTCCTCTCCATTTTTTGATGAGTCTGGATGGATTTTTCAGTATAACTTCCAATTTTGTAACAATTAACCAACATGTCTAGACGTGTCTAGCGGGTAATTTTTTTTTTCGACCTCATAATTTTTTTCCATTTTTCACTCAAATAAAAAAGAAAGTTTGATGAAAACCCGATGGGTCGACCTGACACATTTATTTTAAAAGATGTTGGTGTTTGCAAATGAATATCACCTGCGGGAGACATGTATAGTATAGATACTCTTAACCCGCCTTTCACATGTATAGTATAGATAATTAGTCAGGTTAAGTATCATTCTCATGGGTAAATTGTTCTTTAAACATGAATAAAAAATGTCATTTGTTAATTTTTATTTTATCCTAATATTATTAGAACTAACTAAAGTAACTCTTAGCCAGACCCACTATGAGGTAATATCTAAGATTAAGCAAGTCTTCATAAAAATATTATGTAGTAGACTAGTAGTAAATATTATTACCTCAATTTGATAACCGTAATACGTTTACGTCTTTACGAAGGAGTTCCAATGGTTAATCACTTAATTGTATAAAGTTTATGGAAAACTATATAAAATGATCTTTCAAACGTTAAATGCAACTCTATTATTGTGCAAGGGCATTTTACATTTTTATTATCGAGTTCTTTGGTATATTCGAACTACTTATATCTTTTAGAAAGTTGCCATTATAATTTAAATTGTTGTGATAATAAGGCTAGTCGTATATAATAACAAAGTTCATAATTCACAAAAAGATAGAAAGAAAGAAAAAAACTCTTTCCATGTGGTTAAATCCAAAGACTACACTATGTAATATCACATTATGGTATTAAATCCAAGCAAACAACAAAAATAAAGTTAATATAAACCACATATGCTAATGCATGGATTTGAAGCTGTGACCTATAAGTCACATATGTGGGGTCTGAGATTTATAAAAAAAATGAACAATTAACCAAATCAAAATTATAAATCTTACATTTGGGATAGAAAGTTAAAAGCCGAGGAGATATTTAGTCGAACATCTCGTGTGCATTCACGAAACTTAAAAAATTATAATTAGTCGATGAAAGTACATTTGATGGTCAAGAAAAATAAGTTGAAAATGAAAAATTAAAACTAAAATTAGCAATATAACAATACATAGTGCATATATATAATAAAAAACTTGAAAAAAAATTTCAAATTCAAATTAATAAATGATGAATTGAGACAGCCGTATATAATAACAAATTTTATGATTTATAAAAAAAAAGATAGAAAAAAACGCTTTCAATGGGGTTAAATTCAAGGGTTTATTGTTTCGTTATGTATTAAACTTTACATTTTTTACTATTGTATGCGTCAAACTTTGAAAACTTCTATTGTATGTATTGAACTTGTAAATATGTTCTATTGTATGTATTATTTCCTTTTTGGGTATGTCCAAAAAAGGAAAGTTTCCTTTTTCGGACATACCCAAAAAGGAAATAATACATACAATAGAACATATTTACAAGTTCAATACATACAATAGAACAAATGAAAGTATATCGCATACAATAGTAAAAAGTGTAAAGTTTAATACATAACGAAACAATAAACATTATTGTATTAAATCCAAGCAAGCAGCAAAACTAAAGTTAATATAACAATAAAAAAAAAAGATATGAAACAAATATCGATATGAAATTAATCGACTCTAAGTGTAAAATGCTTAATTTAATGAAAAAACTTAAACTAAATAATAAATTAAGAAAAAAAGGTAAATTGGAGGGTACCCCCGACTCCTGTACCATATTTTATGGTACATGTACGTCCCACCCTACAACACGAGCATCAACGCCGAACAAATCACAGATCCACAAATCACCCACATATATCAAGACACGGATTCGAACCCGTGACCAATAGGTCATATATGTGGGTCTGAGATTAATTTAAAAAAATGAGAACCAACCAAATTATAATTATAAATGTTACATTTGGGATAGAACCATTGAATTCCTGAGGACATTTAGTTGAATATCACGTGTGCATCCACAAAACTTGAAATTTTATAATTAATCGGTGAAAATACATTTGATGATCGGAGAAAAAGTAAATTGGAAATGAAAAATTAAAAGTACTATTAGCAATTTAACAATACATAGTGCATATATATAATAAAAAAGTTAAAGAAAATATTCAAAATTCGAATTTATAAATGATAAATTTTTTGACAATCATTATGTGAATAAGATTAAACCTTGATTTCTATTTACCTTAAATAATTGTAAATTAAATTTAATTGATCGTTGATATAAGAATAAATGGATAGTTTAAACATTTATCATACATTCTCTACTATTTAGTTACTCATTTTATTAACGTAAGATGAATAGTCTAAATTAAAAGTTTTAAATTATTAATGATAAAGATTAGTTTATAGGTTATTGACTACCTAATTTACACTCCGATGTAGAATTGTAGATCGATAGATTATACAGTAGTTTATTTATATCCACAAACTCGCGTATGCATTGTTTATTTGTTTTGTTGTGCGTCTCAAATCTTATTATTATTATTATATATATTCACAAAAGGAGGACATCATGTTGCTACCCTGTTTCCGTAAAATCACAAGAAAACAAACTTATGTTTCTCGCCGACTGGGCCCCATGACAATGTTTTTCCAAAAGTTACACGTCAATGCCGATCGAGATGGGCCCAAATTATAACTGTCTTCGACATTTCCGAGACTACTATGATTATCCCACTTTTGTTATTGCATCTTTAGTTTAATGCGTGCGTTGCAGATTCATTTAGTAGTTGTACCGTGCTTTTTGACTAGGAAATCTATGAGTGACTTCATAATTTAAAGATCCATAACATTATCTTGTTTTAGTGATTAGTGATGAAATCTACGAGCTTCACATGGCGCCTCTCACTCAAGGGCGCATATAAGCCGTTAAAAATGAATCTAACGACCTTTTTGTATTAAAAAACATACCGGTATATAATATGATAATCAACTTTAATTTACAGTTGTCAAAAGAAATTTCTTTGGATGATCTGTTCGGATGACCATAGTGCTATCACTGAATTAAATAATCGTGTTTGTTAGGTTTCCTGTTTGTGCATTAGGTACATCCATCCCTGTTTAATTGGATTCAAAAAATTTTAGTGTGTGATTTTCAATGTACTCCTGCTTCCATCCTTAAATAACAACGTCGATATAGTCGACTGTTGTTTTTATCATTTGATTGCTTTAGGTATTTTCGTGAAAAAGAGTAATTAAGAGTAAAATTGCAAAGTTGATTGATTGTCGATGTCTATTTCTAAAAGCGAACGTTATTTATTTAGGAGTAAAAACGTCTTCAATAAATAACATTATATTTAACTAAAGTATATTTATTTTCAGTACGATGATGAATGTATCTATAATCTATATTTCATATAAAACATGTCTAAATTGTTGTAACTCTTAAGTGATAATTTAAGTTACTCTTTTACCATTCTACACTCATCAATGAAAATCGTTTTATATAGGAAAGTTTTTATTCCAAAATCACATATTTAAATTTTTGTATTGTTAGAACAAAATTCATATATATTTTTTTCAACTTATATTATCACTTTAAAAAACTGTTAATCAAATTTTGTTAACGAACTAATAAAAATAGATAAATTGATTATTACTGTTGAATTGCGCAGGTAATGTGACAGTTCTATTTAAATGTATGTTTTAAAAATATGGGTAATGGGTAAAATTATGGATGTATCATACTATTATGTGTTATATAAAATATTATAAAGACTTGGTGCGGTCCAAATAAGTTGAATTATATATAAGTTCTTGATAGGGTTTGAAGTGTTATTAGTGAGCTTTTTTCATTTCTGTTGATGTGGTGACATTCACTTTTTTACTTTCGTGCATTCATATATTCCATCCGTCCCAAAATAACTGTCCACTTTTGACTTTTTAAAATCTTTCTTTTTCAACTTTGATTTTTAATATTTTTGTTTGTGTTAGATAATATTTAATAAAAATTATATCAATGAAAATACATTTAAAACTCAATCTATTCTTATATATTGTATCAAGTATTATATAACACATACAAAAATATTAAAGGTTAAAGTTGAAAAAAAGACTTCAGAAAGTCAAAAGTGGACGGTTATTTTGGAACGGAGGGAGTATAATATAATGAGTAGTCTTATGTTTGATTATGTTCATTTGTGTATGGTAGTCTATTTAAGGTCGATCATTTACATATGTTAATCACTCTAAATAAAGTTTTACGCCTTACTTCTTTAAACCCAAATGATTGACAATTGATAATTATTTTAAATTTTAGACACTAAATATTGTTAAACATAAGTATTTGGGTACATTATTTATATATATATATATATATATATATATATATATATATATATATATATATATATATATTTATATATATTAAGATGTTTGGAGTATAACATCCCTCACTCAATATACCAATATAGTATATATTTAATTCGGAAGTGTATGTCAAAAGATATTTATTTAATATACATTACTGAAAATTTTACATATAATGTTTACAACTTTGATACACAATAGTTAAAACTATACAAACCATAACATATGTATTACATGGTACGGGGTATTATAAAATTTTAAAACTTTAGTTTGTTACAAAAGCTAGATCAGAGTCGCACAACATCAAACATTCCTTGATAAGCATCCCTTCCTGCAACCCACATATTTAAAATATAACCTGCAGGAAGTAAAATAAGGGATTAGCACAAAGCTAAGTGAATGAATAGGTCAAACCTCATACAATTAAGCATAAACACTTGTTTACACCAACTAAGCGTAAATACACTTTACACAACACAACAGTTCAACAATGAGGATCGGTGGCCCTTGAGAAACCCTACTGTCGCGGTGGCTCTCAAGAACACTTGCCCAACAATCTGTATAGCCAATACAGAATAGACCAATAGCTAATGGTTATTTACTCAAACACAGGTTCTACACACAACGAATGATCAAGACCCTGTGTAATTCACATAATAACCTACTAGTCCAACCAACGTGTTGACCTCAATAACAAATGATGCCCTAAAGTCACATAGCACGTATATTAACAATTAATGATCCAAACTAAACAGTCTATAAACATATCTACGTTCACTTGTTGCAACCAAACGGTTACAACTAATTCAAAAGGTGAGTTCCAAATCCACTCACCGATACCTCAGTAGAGTCCACACTCAGCTGTCTTATATCACTGAGTCTTTGGAGTATCTGAAACACCACAGAACACACAAGTTAGTACTTGTATCAACGGATCATACTTATATAAATAAACACTTTACACAAGTAATTATGTTATTAACTATTCACAAATACAATTAAATTGTACAAATACTTAAATACCAACATAATTATTAAATTTATATCTTATCATTTCATAGTACAAATTTATCAACATTAGATATACATAACAACACAAACAAAAACTAGTTAGTTCCTACCTTTAAATCGTACCCGATCAGCTTTAATTTCCATAGCCGATCGGCTAACACTACTTATCCGATCGGTTCACCACTGACCCAATCGGCAAAATGGTAATTTTCAATACTTTTCATTCCAATATAAAGTTCTGTAATGGTTTTGTTCTAATTCAGCCAAAGGGCTAAAATGACCCGAGCGACTGGAAAACGATACCCGATTGGCTCACCTGATTCACCCGATCGGGTACCCTTATAATTCTCTACTTTAAAACTCGAAGGTTAGTTTCTGACGTTTTTACACTAGAATACCCGATTGGCTAAATTTAGCCGTTCGGTTAACAAACTCATACCCGATCGGCTGAGGTGCTTAGCCAATCGGCTACCTAGTCCAGACCCAAACACCCTATTAACTTCTGCACAACTTCAGCTTCGAACCAAACCCAAAATTCACTCAAACTCAGACACATATCCGAATTAAATCAACAATTTAACATCAATGACAATCACCAACATCATATAACAACTTTACTAAGTTTCTATTTCATTACAATCTCATACACCCATTTGTAAACCATTAACCCTAACTAATCAAACCAATTAAGTTAATGGGAACAAGAACACTTACACTTGATGATGAAGATGCTGGTAACTTCCAAGAGTAAGATGAAGATGAGATTACAAAATCACAGCCTCTATTTGATTGTGTTAGTTTAGTTTCTAGGTTTGATTTCTTGATTTCTAAAGAAAAGGGAAAATACTTCCCAATTTTAGGAAAGTTAAAACATATAGTCGGTCAACACAAACCCGACCCATTTAATTAGTCCCATTCTTAATCTATTATTTGGAACCTAAAAATCATTCGCGAGGCAAACTAATTTATTTTACCGTTAACTAAAATAATTTAAAACAGGTAATATTTCACAATTCACAATAAATCCTATGACTTAGTTATCTAAGTTTCACAATAAAATAAATAATATCAATTAATTTCTAAAATAATTAAATAATTAATTTAATTAGGAATTTACCTGACATCTGGAGAGGATGTTACATGGAGTGACATATATGATAAATTAAAATTAACTTGGGCAAATACTCCGTATGATATTATAGTAGAGTTCAAAAAGTACACCAATTTTGAGTAAGAATAGGAGAATTAATTTCAATCACCCATTTTCATTAAATACCCTTTTGAGTCACTGATCGCTGAACTCAAGTGGTCACTGATCTCAAGGATTAAGGGGGAGATTACATAAGAGATTGTTAAAGTCATTATTCGCTGATAAGTGAAGTCACTGATCATGCCATCTGTTCACAGTCTCTGATCTTCTCAATAATGCTCCATGAAGAAAATGATTCAAGTCAAGCTCCTGTTGCTGATGTTTATGTTCGCTGATCTTCTCTCTCTCTGAATTACTGAAGGAGAATTATGCTCAACTTTGTGTGTCGCTGATCAACGTCAGCGAGAGCATTACTCTCTGTACATAACGTATGATCTAAGTTGAAGATAATGTTGCTGAAGGTTTTCTAGTCGCTGTTTGTATCTTGGACCAGTAGAGGAAGAATTTATAAAGATCAATGACTCAACTATGTGTGTCGCTGATACTCATCTATCAGCGAAAGTCTCCAAGTCTTCTTGAGTTCTCTCTTCTGCTGAATAAAAGAAGTCACTGAAGATTAGCTGTTCAAGTCATTCTTTAGAGCATGTTAGCTCGCATCGAGAATGAGAAAAATTGATATATCTATCAGTGACTGCAGCATTAAATGCCGCATTAAATAAGAAGTCAACATTCGGCGTTGTTACAGCGCAGCACGTGTTCCTCGAAACTTGAAAAGAGTAACGTGGATGCATTTGATTAGTCTATGGTACAAGGTGATATTTCCAAGACAGAATGTCGTGCCATGATGTATCACATCTCAACGACCTCTCCAATCAAGCAGCGACACGTGTCCTTCCAGATCCGGAATTTAAGAATTTCAGCGTCTATAAATAGCGTAATATGTTGTACTTCATTTTGTGTCGATTACTTGTATTGTCACTTGTTTGTCAGTGACTAGTTTGTCTAAGATACAAGTAACACCAGTGAGTAAACTAGTAGCGTGTTTGTCCACTACTAGCTTACCTCAGCGAGTGAGTAGTTAGCGTGTTTGTCCACTACTGCTCATCTCCTTTGTAATAGCTGTATTGTTTGATTTGGATTAGCCTTGGCTAATCTATTCCACAATCAACAAGAGATAAATTTTATCAATAAAAGAATTTATCTTTCAGCTACAATTGCATCAGCAACTGAACTGCTTACTTCATATATATATTTGTGTTCATATTGCTGTCACTTTAAAACGATTAAAAACTTGCTAAACAAGCTAACACATTATAACAGAAAAGTTTTTAATTGTATTCAACCCCCCCTTCTACAATTAACTCACTGTAAACGATTCATAATCACTAACATAATAGTGATTAGGGACTCACAATTGGTATCAGAGCAGAGTTGGTTTAAAATATAATTTAACCAGATCTGCAATGGAATCCGTTAAGTACAGTTGTGTTGATTCTGAGTACCAGAAGGAAAATGGCTCCACTACAAAACCTCCAGCTTTTGACCCATCAAGAATTGAAACCTAGATGTCCAGGATGATGATGTTCTTAGACCTTGTTGATGATCGTCTTTGTTTTATAATAACTGACGGTCCTCACACCCCCACTGTCATTATTCCTGCTGTTGCAGCCACTGCAACCACTCCTGCATTACCAGAAATGGTTATGCCAAAAAGGGAGGAACAATAGACAGATGAGGACAGGCGCATGGTCAGGCTGGATAAACAAGCTAAAATATACATAAGCATGTCACTTCCTGATGAAGTGTTTGAGTCCATTAGATTGTGCAGTACAGCGAAACACATGTGGGACACTCTGAGAAATATATATATTGGAACCCCCGACATTATTCGCTGTAGAGAAGTAAATCTGACTCGTCAGTATGAACTATTTGCCATGGAACCCAATGAGTCACTGGCCTCCACCTATACTAGATATCAAGCTTTAATAAATAAAATAGAAAAGGCTAATATAGGAAAAGACCACAGATTTGTTGTCGAAAAATTTCTAGAATTGTTGCCTAGAAAAGTTTGGGGAACCATTGCAACATGTACTCGACAACGTAATGATTATACTTCTCTCAATCTAACTCAAATTTATGGTATATTGTTAAATTGGGAACAATCTGAGAAACAAGCTGATCAAAGTGAGCACATTCGTGCTGCACTAGGTAGTCAAAAGATTTCTAATGCCCTTGTAGCTGAGCTAGAAGAGATTGATCAAAAGCATAAAGTTAAGATCACCAAGTTGTGTTCAAAGTCACTGATTCAGATGAGGAAGGTTGTGCTGTTGACAGTCAGTCTGAAGTCAGCTATGAAGAAGGACTAGAGAAGCTGGAAAGAGATATGGCCATGATGGTTGCAAATTTCAGAAAGAACACAAGGTTCAACAAATTTGCTGGTGCATCATCAAGTGACATCTCAAAGTCAAAAGGCGACTGCTTCAAATGTGGCAAACCTGGTCACTTTGCAGCTGACTGTAGATCCAAAGCTGTCAATCCTCTCCCTGAGCAAAGGCCCAGCTTCAGAAATGACAGGTACAACAAATACAAGTCAAAGTACAAGAAGCTGAAAGCTCTGTCCAAAGTTGGAAAGAAGAAGGGAAAAGGATTCGTCGCTGAAGAAGGATCATTCAGCGACTCTGACTCAACCTCATCATCTGATGAAGAAGAAGCTATGATTTGCTTAGATCGAGATTACTGCCTGATGGCTGATGATGCTGACTTCCATGAAGACATCAAGGAAGTAGCCAAGAAATGTTCAGCATCCGGCTGAGATCCAGAGACTCTCTACAAGGTACATTGCTTTAAATCAGCTTCAGTGACTGAAAAGGAGAATATCTTTGAGACTTTGATAGTTGATCTATCAAATGCTCATGATATTCAGAGAAGGCAAGAATGCATGATCAATGACTTAACATCAAAACTTAAACTTCAAGAAGAAAATTTGTTGAAAATGAAAGACCTAAAACTTGAACTTGATGCACAAATACATGCAAATCAAATGTGCATGCAAGAGAAAGTAAGTTTTGAAACCAAATTTTCTCAACTCAATGAAGTTATAAAGTCATGGTGCAAATCTGCATTAAACGTAAATCAGTGTGTCAATAATCAAATTCCAAAACAAGTTAAAGCTATTTTGGGAGGTGATTATGATACAGCTGCTTCTCTGGCTGATGCAACAAGCATTGATCAAATATTCAAGCTTGATCAATCCTTTTCAAACTTTGTTTTTGAGCCAATGTCAGTCTTCAGCGAGACTAAACCAAATCACTTTGTTAGAAGCTCGCTGGTCACTGACAATTGTGATATAGCTGCAAGTATTGATGAACTGAAAGACTTGAGCATAAATAAGTCAACAACTAATCCAATTTCCATCAGTTTTACTGCTATTAATAAAGAGTTATTCAGCAACCTCACCTCTGACACCCCAGTGACTGATGATCATGTCATCAGTGACTTGGAGTCAAAGAAACAAACTAAGATAGTAGGTCTGAACTCTTTTAAATCTCAATCAAATCAGCATACTGAGCAAAAGAAGTCTAAAGCCACAAATAAAAAATGCTATAAGTGTGGAAATAGACCACATGTGTCAAAAGATTGTTCATCAGTACAAGCTTGTGTCCAACCAACCATCAGCAGTGAGTTAAATGTCTTGCTGGTCAGTGGAAGCCAAGTTCAAGGCTTGTCCACTATGAACCCATCTTAGGATGGGTTCATAAATTGAACTAACATTTTACTCCTGATGTAGGGCATTCTTAGAGAAACAATCTGGTATCTGGACAGTGGGTGTTCCAGACATATGACCGGATGTAAGTCCCTGCTCAGCGACTACCAGGATGAAAGAGGTCCTGATGTAGTTTTTGGTGATAACAACATTGGTAAGACCAGAGGGTATGGGGTCTTGACCAATGGAAATGTCATGCTTAAAAGGGTGGCATATGTTGAAGGACTGAAGCATAATCTATTAAGCATCAGTCAGTTCTGCGATGCCAAAAATAAGGTGTTGTTTGATCATGAAGCTGGAGTTGTTTACAACAAGAATGGAAGTGCTGTCCTGGGTGCTCAAAGGAAAGGAAATACATACGTAGTCAATATGGACTCAGCACAATCAGGAACATACTTTTATTCCAGAACCGTTTCAGAAGAAAAATGGTTATGGCATAAGCGTCTTTCTCACCTGAACTTCAAGGCCATCAGCAAGCTCAACAAGAATGACTTGGTAAATGGTCTTCCAAAGCTTACTTATGACAAAGACAAGCTTTGTTCAGCGTGTGAAAAGGGAAAGCATCACAGCTCTTCAGTCAAAAGCAAACAAACATCTTCAGTGACAGAATGTTTTCAACTGATGCATATGGATCTGTTTGGTCCAGTGAGTTCTCCCGGTCTTGGTGGTAAAAGGTATTGCTTGGTAATTGTGGATGAATATTCCAGATATACTTGGGTATTCTTCCTCAAAGCCAAAAGTGATGCAACACAGGAAATCATATCCTTTATCAAAAAGATGGAAAACTTAAATGATTGTTCAGTTAAACATTTAAGAAGTGATAATGGCACTGAATTTAGAAATGTTGACCTTGAAAGTTTCTGTGATTCAAAAGGTATTTCTCAAAACTTCTCTGCACCAAGAACACCTCAACAAAATGGTGTTGCAGAGAGGAGAAATAGAACCTTGATTGAATCAGCAAGGTCAATGCTCATAGATGCTGGTCTTAAGACCCATTTCTGGGCTGAAGCAGTTAACACTGTCTGCTACACTCAGAATAGGTCTCTGATTGTCAAGAGACATGATAAGACAGCCTATGAGGTGTTAAGGGGGTAAAAACCTGACATAAGTTTTCTTCATGTTTTTGGCAGTACCTGCTATGTCTTAAACAAAAGAGATCACTTAGGAAAGTTTGATCCCAAAGCTGATGAAGGTATATTTGTTGGTTACTCAATCATTTCAAAAGCTTTCAGAGTTTATAATAAGAGAAGGGAATGTATTGAAGAATCAATGGATGTTACCTTTGATGAATCTTATGATGAATCACTCACTGATCCAAAAGACTATGAAAATCTTATTTTTAATACAATCAGTGATGACCAGCATGAGATTCATCCATCAGATTCTGAAAGGGAAGATGATGTCCCTAACGGTACTTCTGGCTCTACCTTAGCTAAGAATGATTCAGGAACTTCATCTTTGCTTATTGATATCCCATCATCATCATCTCATCTTCTGCATCAAAATAATAACACTCTCTGTCCAAATCAAAGCTTAAACATTAATCATGCTTCAAATACTGATGTGTCTGGTGGATCATCTCTGAATAATCAAGTCACTGCTGAACCTCAGCGAGTGACTAAATGGACTAGACATATTGATAATCAATTGATTATTGGTGATCCACAATCCAAAGTCCAGACCAGATCAGCATCTGCTAACTTTTGTTTGTTTGTAAGCTTTGTGTCACTGATTGAGCCCAAGAAAATTGATGAGGCACTTACTGATCATCACTGGATAGCTGCCATGCAAGATGAGCTATCTCAGTTTGAAAGGAATAAAGTGTGGAAGTTAGTACCTCAAGTAGCTGGGAAATCTGTGATTGGAACAAGATGGGTGTTTAGAAACGGTTTATATTCTTAATAAATGCCTTATTAAAATATCTTATGGGAACTCGAAAAGGTACACTTTTTCTGACACCTCATATACCTTTCCGGCGCACCACTCCCATCACCATTTAATGTTACCACTTATCACCATCATCACCCTACTCCACTATCACCAACCACATTTTTTTTACTTTTTGACCACGTACATACTCGTTTTGACCACACATTTTGCAGATCAGTAACCGTATATAAGCAGCAAAACCCCTACCTTTTCATTCTTTACGCTTTCTAATTTTTTTTACTTCATCTTCTTCATTTTCTCTGCAAATTTCTCAACTTTTAAAACTTCTACTTTTTCTTTTTTCTAAAATGGCAAGAACAAAATTTTTCAACAATGCTTATACACCGATCCCAGAGATTAAAGCTCTTCGAGCCTCTGCGGTCAGTTAGACCCTTGTCATTACAGTTCCCAAATCTAACTATTTGGGAAATGTAAATTGTCCTAAACCTGAGTATGCGGAGGTGATAAATTTTCTGAAAAATCACTTTATCCTCCCTGCTCTTACCTTGTCTCCTGGGGAAATGAACCCAGAATGGCTCAGTGAGTTCTGGTATACCTGCACTCACTCTGTCGTCTCTGGTGTTTCCCAACTCCAGGGTTTTATAGACAATGGTACCCAACCCATCACCATAACTGCCAACACCATCCGCTCCATTTTACAACTGCCGACCTATGAGTCGTACGAGTCGCTGCCAGAGAGCGACATTGCCAAACAAGGCCTTGTCGATCTTACTGAGATTGAGTGTAAATACTCAGTCGATGGCAGTGGCAATCGTAAGTACTCTACAGTCCACAAAACGAAAATGGATGGTATGTGGAATGCTCTTTTCACTAATTTTCTCCAATCTTTGGGTACAAAATCAGGGAGCTATGATCAATTCAGCTCCCTGGAGGCCCAGATCAGTTGGTCACTGGTCAACTCTCTACGAGTTGACTATGCAAGTGTGATCTTTAACGAACTGATCACCAAAGTCGCTGAGCCTGCCAGGGCAAAATATGTACCTTACCCTAGGTATCTCTCACTGATCTTTAGGGATCAGTTTGCTGCCTATGATAGGGTATCTTTTCAGGGATTTGAGCCCACTCTGGTAGGATCTCAAATTTTCGCTAAATCAGCGACTGCGGTGTTACCTGCTTTTATGAAACACCCGGGGATCCTTGCACCCCAGCCTGTAACTTCTGTACAAATGTCAGTTGCTGCCCCCTCATCGACCACGTCACTAATCACACCCCTAGTGACTACTGTTGGTCAACCACGAATCAAGAAACCACCAACTGCTCCCAAGAAAAAATCCAAATTAGGGTCCCTGACATTAAAGGATCAGGGACATAGCAAAAAGAAGACATCTACGGATGCCAGTGGTGAATCAGTGACTGTACGTTCAGTTACTGAGGGCACCACTGCTGAACCCTCAACTTTACCTGCTTCACTGGACTCCCGAAAGTCCAGTGACTCTACAAAGGGACAACTACAGACAGCTGCAGTGGATCAAACCATTGTTAGCAGTGATTCGGGTGCACCCCACACCCTCAGATTGAGTCAACCCAGCCACTTGTCATCCTCACAAAAGGTGAAATTTCATTCAAAGGGCTAGTGACATCAGTGGGTGATAACACACTCATAGCTGATGTCACACCACTGGCTACAGACCCGGGCCATCTCTCATCTATCACTGCACCGGCTGTCAATGTCTCACCACTGACCCATGGTGAGATACAGGTCGCTACTTCTATTTTCAATGAACCACCAGCTAAATCGCAAGATGATGATGAGGAAATCATGCCTATGGACACCTCAGAGGACACCCAACCCATTCCTCCACCCACATCCAACTCTCCCATCAGAGAGCTTACCCCCACCTCTTTCTCCAGTGACAACATCCAAGTTGCTGCTGATCAGACCACACCCCCTGATCATGTAGCCCAATCTACACCTACCCCCATTATTGTTACCCAAAATACTCCCCCAAACACCTCCACTCACTCCCCATCAGATCAGCTACTGATGGAGTACATTGCCCAATCCCAAACCCAAATTAAGATGCTCACTGAAGACCGTGAGGCACTTATTGGCAATGTCTCTGTCCTCTAGAAAGCTGTCACTGCTCTCACTGATGTCTACAACTCCATTGAACCATGGAGCACATCTGTTAGTGAGAGAGTGCAAACAGTAGCTGATGCTAGTGCTGCAATAAACCATGCAGTCATTGAGCTAGCCTCCACCTCCACCACCAACTTTACCACTCATGCTGCTGCCATTGCCCAGCTCACCACCAACCAAAATGACTTAGCCATTTCTGTATCTAACTACCTATATAACACTGACAAAGTTATTAAGGTACTTCCACAGGTTGTCTCACAGCTCACAAAGACAAGAGCTGAGGTCGCTGCCCTGCGAGAGGAGAATGCTACTTTCACTGATCAGATACTCAGGGCGATTGATCAGTTTGAGCGAACCAGTCAGGGGGAGAGTTAAGAAGAAGACCTTGTCTCTGATCCTGAGATGCCCCGAAAGATGACTGATCCGCTATCAAACAAAGCTCACAGGGACATTGTGCTCAACACTTATGCACTTCGTCCGATCGCTGAGCAACCTGAACTGGAAGCCCTTGCAGTTGCTGAACTGTATTGGGTAGATATGGAGATAGCCACTGATGTGGTGGATATAGCTGAGAGCTTTCCTAAGTTCAGTGCTGAAGAGCTCAGGAACTACAATGGGCTGGTGCAGCAATGGGCAGTGGATGATGCTGCTAGGTTAGAGGGTACCTCAGTGAGCTATGAATTGGCTCGCTGGGAATGGATGAATAGGGAGGTGGTAGATGATGTATCTGATGATGAGGAAGATGATACCATCATGCATGATGTTGATGATAATGATGATGATAACAATGATGATGGCCAGGGAGGTGGTCATGGAAATGGTCAGGGCTCAGATGATGAAGATGATGTAAATATGGAGGATCAGCAACCCATATCATCTGTCTTAAAAAGAAAAAGGACCAGTGACACCTCTCCTGCATCTACTCTTCCATCAAAGAAACAACAGGTCAGTGACCCTCAATTACATATTGTCATATCTGAGGTAGCTATACCTTCATCTCCACTAGTAACCCTAAACCTACCCTCACCCACAGCAACTACAACAACCCAAACAAACCAAATAACCACACCTACCCCAGCAACAATAATACCAATCTCCACAGCAACTCCCTCCAACACAACCACTTCAGATACCTCCCCTACAGCATGCCTTTCCTCTGACTCAGCCTCAGATACCCCTTGTCCTGATGAAACAAAAGAACAGAGAGTTGCCAGAAAGATAAAGGCAAGACAGGACAGGGAGCAGGAGATGATTATGCAAATAACCTTTCAGGTTGAGGTAAGAGAGGAACAAGAAAGGAAAAGGTTGCTGAAAGAGCAATCAGATGCTGACAGAGCATACCTGCTGGAATTGAGCTCTAAAGATGCTAATGAAAGGGCCAGACTTCTTAAACAAAAGAAAGATCAAGAAGAGTCTGATGCTGCAATTGCCAGGGTACTTGCTGAGATAGAAGAGAGTGAGCTAGAGCAACAAAAACCGAAAACATCAGCTAGCAAGAGCTCTAAAAAGAAAGGGGAGCTGTCAGAACAGCAGTGGATAGGAAATGGGATGAAATAGATAGAAAAAGGTTTGCTGCCCGAATGACAGGGAGATCAAACCCTGCACCTATTACCAAGGTAAAATTGAAGAAGTCTAAGAATCAATCTCAACCTCAGCTGCTTATTCAAAGAGGTTCAGAGACTCAAGCCATGCTACTTGATCAAGTATGCAAGCTGCACAGAGAAGAATGGAATGAGATCAGGCTTGCTATCAACCACTCAACAAGTGCAGCTAAAGCTGAGGTCCTGAAAGAGATTGATAGACTATATCAAAAGATGGTGTCACTGCAACTTCTCAGACCAGAAGATACTGTCACATTTGGTGAAGAGATTGTTCAGCCACCAAGCCCAAGGTATAGGTCAGGCACAAGCAGCATCTATCGAATCCCCAACACTTCAAGGTTAAGTCTATCTATCCCTGCTGGTGTGCCAAAGCTTGAAGGATATGAAGTCACTGAGGGGGAGAAGGGTCTGCTATACCGGGACCTAAATGGTGCCCTCAGGTTTCAGAGAGAAGCTGAACTTGAGAAGGTTGATCAAGAACAACTCATACACCTAATCAGGTCAGCTAGCATGCTTCCTACAAATTCAAAGATCAGAAAAGCTATTCTCGATGAAGCCTTAGCAAGAAAATTCAGATACCTGCCCTCCAAAGACAAGTATGAACTTGAAGCTGAGCTTGGCATAGTGAAAGAGGAGGAGATGTGGAGAGATAAATAATTTAGATATTTTGTAATAGTTAGCTTCTGTAAATATTTATTCAATGATATAAATGAGGCTTGAAACAAGAAAATCTACAAGTACAAGTCACTGGAAGACCAACCTACTGTCAGAGACTAAAATCTTTTCAACAATAAAAAATTTACAAGTACAAGTCTCTGAGCAACCAACTTATCATCAGAGAAGGGGAGATTGTTGAGCCTAAATTTTTCCTGCAACTAGTTTGTCTAAGGGAGCTTTGACTTAAACCATTTAGGGGGAGATTGTTGAGTCACTGATCGCTGAACTCAAGTGGTCACTGATCTCAAGGATTAAGGGGGAGATTACATAAGAGATTGTTAAAGTCATTATTCGCTGATAAGTGAAGTCACTGATCATGCCATCTGTTCACAGTCTCTGATCTTCTCAATAATGCTCCATGAAGAAAATGATTCAAGTCAAGCTCCTGTTGCTGATGTTTATGTTCGCTGATCTTCTCTCTCTCTGAATTACTGAAGGAGAATTATGCTCAACTTTGTGTGTCGCTGATCAACGTCAGCGAGAGCATTACTCTCTGTACATAACGTATGATCTAAGTTGAAGATAATGTTGCTGAAGGTTTTCTAGTCGCTGTTTGTATCTTGGACCAGTAGAGGAAGAATTTATAAAGATCAAAGACTCAACTATGTGTGTCGCTGATACTCATCTATCAGCGAGAGTCTCCAAGTCTTCTTGAGTTCTCTCTTCTGCTGAATAAAAGAAGTCACTGAAGATTAGCTGTTCAAGTCATTCTTTAGAGCATGTTAGCTCGCATCGAGAATGAGGAGAATTGATATATCTATCAGTGACTGCAGCATTAAATGCCGCATTAAATAAGAAGTCAACATTCGGCGTTGTTACGGCGCAACACGTGTTCCACGAAACTTGAAAAGAGTAACGTGGATGCATTTGATTGGTCTATGGTACAAGGTGATATTTCCAAGACAGAATGTCGTGCCATGATATATCACATCTCAACTACCTCTCCAATCAAGCAGCGACACGTGTCCTTCCAGATCCGGTATTTAAGGATTTCAGCGTGTATAAATAGCGTAGTATGTTGTACTTCATTTTGTGTCGATTACTTGTATTGTCACTTGTTTGTCAGTGACTAGTTTGTCTAAGATACAAGTAACACCAGTGAGTAAACTAGTAGCGTGTTTGTCCACTACTAGCTTACCTTAGCGAGTGAGTAGTTAGCGTGTTTGTTCACTACTGCTCATCTCCTTTGTAATAGCTGTATTGTTTGATTTGGATTAGCCTTGGCTAATCTATTCCACAATCAACAAGAGATAAATTTTATCAATAAAAGAATTTATCTTTCAGCTACAATTGCATCAGCAACTGAACTGCTTACTTCATATATATATTTGTGTTCATATTGCTGTCACTTTAAAACGATTAAAAACTTGCTAAACAAGCTAACACATTATAACAGAAAAGTTTTTAATTGTATTCAACCCCCCTTCTACAATTAACTCACTGTAAATGATTCATAATCACTAACATAATAGTGATTAGGAACTCACATACCCATTTCTTCATATTTTTGAAACTTAAATATCTCACAAACTTCAAGTCAAAAAATTATAAAATTTGCATCGTACTCCTTTCGTCCCAAATCTATTGTCCCCTTGTTGACTTTGGAGTCTTTCTCTTTCAACTTTAACCTTCAATATTTTTATTTGTGTTATATAATACTTGATGCAAATTATATCAATGAAAATACATTCAAAATCCAATCAATTCATATATTTTGCATCAAATATTATATAACACAAACAAAAATATTGAAGGTCAAAGTTGAAAGAAAAAGACTCCAAAGTCAACAAGGAGATAATAGATTTAGGACGGAGTGTAACATCCTCTCTATGAGCCTGGTAACTTCTTATTTAAATTGATTATTTAAATGTGTTAGAAATTATTTGATATTATTGTTTGATTGTGAATAGTAAAATATTACCTGTTTTAAACTGTTACAGTTGACGGTAAGATAAAGTAATTGTTTTGGCAAATGGTTTTTAGGTTCCAGACAATATGTTTAGAAGGGGGATTGTTTTAAGTGGATACGAATTCGGGTAAAAGTTGGACCGATAAAATGTCAATTGATGACTTGATCAATCAGTTCTCGGAGAAACTCAGTTTTGTTCAACAATGGGTTCCAGATGAAAGAACCAGAGTAGAGCAGTTTGTTGGTACTTTACCTTCTAATTACCGTACTACTGTAAGGTTATCAGGTTCTCTTTCTCAAGCTTTTTATATTAGCTTATTCGGTTGATAGTGATTTGAGAATTCAAGATGAACCGAGTAAGGAAAGATCTTCCCAAAAATCTAGGAGTGAATCTTTTAGTAAAGGCAAACAGAGATGGCAGGGTAATTAGCAAGGTAAGAACCCATAAAATCGGAGTGGTACCTCTGATCGTGCTAATTGGTGTGTTAAATGTAAAGCTAGACATTTTGGGCCGTGTTCTGTTCAAACAACCAGATGTGTGAAATGTGGAATAATTGGGCATGAGGCTAAAGATTGTGTTTATCCTACGTATGTGTGCTGGAATTGTCAAAAAGAAGGGCATCGTGCAGGTCAATGTCCGGAAGCTAAGAGACAGGGTTCTGGTTTGGTTGTTGGTTCGTCATCTTCCGGTCAGAAAGGGAAGAATCCGCCATCTGCAGCTAGTAGGGCATTTCAGATGACAATTGATGAAGCTGTCCACACAGACGATGTTATCACTGGTACTTTTCTTGTAAACTCTGTACCAGCCTGTGTTTTGTTTGATTGTGGAGCAAATTGTTCTTTTGTATCTGTGTTTTTTTTTGATAGACTGAAAATGATGCCTACTATGATTACAAGCAAGCCCTATTGAGGTAGAAATAGCTAGTGGCAAGACCGTTCCTGTTACCACCTCGGTGACTGGAGCTAATAAAATGATAGAGGGTCAATCTTTTCCAATTTCCTTTCTGTTGATGCCAATTCCTAGTTTTGATGTGGTTATTGGTATGGACTGGTTAAGTCATAATAAAGCAACTATAAAATGCCATAAGAAGCTGATTAAAATCCCTATTTCTGAAGAGTCATATGTCGTGGCTCGAGGAGAACGGGAGAATGGGCATTATCCTCTGATTTCTATGATGAAAGCTAGGAAATCATTAGCTTAGGGTTGTGAATCTTACTTAGCTTATGTTGTTGATGTTAAAATAGAAAAGAAAACTGTGCCTGATGTGTGGGTGGTTTCTGAATACCCGGAAGTGTTTCCTGATGAATTGCCTGGGTTACCCCCTGTTAGAGAGGTTGAATATCAGATAGATCTTGTTCCTGGTTCGACACTTATAGCAAAAGCTCCATATAGATTAGCTCCTGCTGAAATTCATGAAATGATGAATCAAATTCAGGAGTTGTTGGATAAGGGTTTTATTAGACCGAGTTCTTCCCCGTGGGGTGCACCTGTATTGTTTGTGAAAAAGAAAGATGGTACTTTCAGAATGTGCATTGATTATCGGGAATTGAATAAACGAACAGTTAGAATAAATATCCTTTACCTCGGATAGATGATTTGTTTGATCAGTTGCAGGGATCTTCTTTTAATTCAAAGATTGATTTGAGATCAGGTTATCATCAAGTTCGTGTTCGTGAAGGTGATATTCCTAAGACTGCTTTCCGTACCAGGTATGGGCATTATGAATTTTTGGTTATGCCGTTTGGATTAACAAATGCTCCTGCAGTTTTTATGGATTTGATGAACCGGGTATGTCGACCTTTTCTTGATAAATTTGTGATTGTATCTATTGATGATATTTTGGTATATTCGAAATCTGAATCTGAACATGAACAACATTTAAGATTGGTTCTGGAAACATTGAAAAGAGAACACTTATATGCTAAATTTTCGAAATGTGAATTTTGGTTTCGGGAGGTACAGTTTTTGGGTCATGTTATATGCAATGATGGGGTTAAAGTTGTCCATCTAAAGTTGAGGTTGTGATGAATTGGAATGCTCCTAAATCACCTTCCGAGATAAAGAGTTTTCTGGGTTTGGCAGGTTATTATAGAAAGTTTATTAAAGATTTTTCTAAGATTGCAAGCCCATTGACTAAATTAACTCGTAAAGATGTAAAGTTTCTGTGGTGTGAACAACACGAAACAGCTTTTCAAACTTTGAAATAGTTATTGTGTCAGGCTCCTGTGTTAGCATTACCGGATGGGTCCGATGATTTTGTTGTATATTGTGATGCATCGATTGCTGGTTTGGGTTGTGTTTTGATGCAACGAGACCGTGTTATTGCTTATGCTTCTCGTCAGCTTAAACCTCATGAAAGAAATTACCCTACTCACGATTTAGAACTTGCAGTTGTTGTATTTGCTTTGAAAATCTGGAGGCATTACTTGTATGGTACTAAGTGTATAATCTGTACAGATCACAAGAGTCTTCAGTACATGTTTTCGCAGAAAGAGTTGAATATGCGTCAAAGATGATGGTTAGAGATTATCAAAGATTATGATTGTGAAATTAAATACCATCCAGGGAAAGCCAATGTGGTTGCTGATGCTTTAAGCCACAAGGTAAGTTCTAACCGAGTTTATTTTATGCGGTTGGAAGTTTCTTCTGATTTGACGGGTCAGATAAAAGCTGCACAGTTGGAAGCTTTGTTAGATCATAATTTGAAGTCTGAAATTATGTTGGTTAGAAAGGAATTGCTATTAGATGATTCGAGAGGATTAAAAACTTTTCAGTCTCGAGTTTGGATTCCTTTGTTAGGTGGTCTTCGGGATGTTATTTTGAATGAAGCACATAAGTCCAGATTGTATGTTCATCCTGGAAGTACGAAAATGTATAATGATTTGAAACCGTTGTATTGGTGGCCTACGATGAAAACAGATGTGGCACAGTTTGTTAGTTCTTGTCATATATGTTCTCAAGTTAAAGCTGAACATCAAAAGCCATATGGGTCTTTGAAACAGTTAGAGATTCCAGAATAGAAGTGGGAACACCTGACCATGGATTTTGTGACAAAACTTCCACGAACTACCCGAGGTAATGATATGATATGGGTTGTTGTGGATCGACAGACGAAAAGTGCACATTTTCTGGCTACTAATGAAACTGCATCTCTGAGTAGATTGGCATAGTTGTATGTTAATGAGATTGTTTCGAGACATGGTATTCCATTATCGATTGTATCCGATAGAGATTCTCGGTTTGTATCACGATTTTGGCAAAGTCTGCAGCATGAATTGGGTACTCGAGTGAATCTAAGTACAGCTTATCATCCTCAGAAAGATGGTCAGACAGAAAGAACGATTCAAACTTTGGAGGGTATGTTGCGTGCGTGTGTGATTGAGTATGGTGGTTCTTGGGATTCTCACTTACCGTTGATTGAGTTTGCTTATAATAACTCTTATCATTCGAGCATTGGTATGCCTCCATATGAGATGTTATATGGTCGTCGTTGTATAACGCCTACTTGTTGGCTAGAGGATGGAGAAAAACAGTTTGCCGGACCAGACATTGTTCAAATTACAGCTGATAAAGTTGCAGTGGCACGTGAGAAATTGAAAGCGGCACGTGATAGACAGAAACAGTATGCCAATCCATGTAGGCGGCCAATTTCGTCATCTGAAGGTGAGTTGGTATATTTGAAAGTTTCCCCGTGAAAAGGTGTGATTCAATTTGGAAAACGAGGTAAATTGGCTCATCGCTACATTGGTCCATTCAGAATTCGACAGGTTGTTAATGATCAGTCTGTTACTCTTGATCTTCCTCCAGAGCTTGCTGGTATTCATGATACGTTTAATGTTTGTTATTTCAGAAAGTGTAATGTAGAGGATCAGTCTCAGATCCTTCCATTGCAAGATTTACGCGTTGATCAGAATCAGAAGCTAGTTGAGGAACCTGTTAAGCTTTAGATCGAAAAGTGACTAAGATGCGTAAGAAACAAATCCCAATCATGTTAGTCGAATGGAAACACAGTTTAGGTTCAAACCTTACTTAGGAGACTGAGGAAAGTATGAGGATTAGATATCCTATATTATTTGATAGTGATGAGATTTCGGGGACGAAATCTTCTTAAGGAGGGGAAATTTGTAACATCCTCTCTATGAGCCTGGTAATTTCTTATTTAAATTGATTATTTAAATGTGTTAGAAATTATTTGATATTATTGTTTGATTGTGAATAGTAAAATATTACCCCGTTTTAAACTTGTACAGTTGACGGTAAGATAAAGTAATTGTTGTCGCAAATGATTTTTAGGTTTCAAACAATATATTTAGAAGGGGGATTGTTTTAAGTGGATACGGAGTCGGGTAAAAATTGGACCGACTTGTTTATAACTTTCCTAAAAAGGAAAGTATGTCACTTTCCTTCTAAAACTAAAAACCTAGAAACTTAAACATACTTAAACCTAGAATTAGAAAATCTTCATATTAACTTAGAATCAAAGGTGAGTTGTGGTATTGAGCTGAAATCAACTTCATCATCTTCTTTATCTCATCACCATCAAATTGTAAGTTGATTTTTAAATTGTTCATAACTTGTTTGAGTTAATTTGATGTATGAATGATTTTGGTGATATTTAGATGTATTAATAAAGTTGATGTTTGGTGTTACCAGTAGTTGTGATTATTGATTGTTATAGTATAGATGCAAGGAACTGAGTTTGAGAGTTTTGTGTTTAAATTTTGGGTTATGGGGTTTTGCTGGGCGAAAGTGACGATACAGGGCAAGGTACCCCGCGGGTAGTAACCATACCCGACGGGTAGTGAACCAAATGAGGGGACCTGACGGGTAAACCGGGAATCCGATGGCTCATACAGGCTTTAAAACTCGAAATTTTTATGTTACCATGAAACCTTAAATCACCCAGATGATTCGGGTTGGACCCAGCTGCTGGAACCTAGTACCCGGCGGGTACTAGGGCTATCCGGCGGGTAGTGGTCTGCTTTGAGGATATTTTGTGGTAACTTCACATATGTGTTAATTGTTATGCATTAGCAATCTTATACTTAATTATTGAAGTATATAAGAATATAAGTTATGATTTATTCTCAGATCAGCAAAGGACTCAGCGAGATAAGACAGCTGAGTAAGTGAACTGAGATCATCAGGTGAGTGGATTTGAGACTCACGGTTTGATTTGATTGTGACAGTTTGATTTAAATTGGTAATTGTAGTATTACTATTAATAGAATGTTAATGTGAGAAAATACGCGATTGTAATTTGATTGTGTGATTACTTGGGCCATTGGGCTAGTATGTATAATTCAGAGGTCAACTTGATTGAAGGTTGAACTTAATTACTTTTGTTGATCAACATAGGGTTGTGTACATGTGTTGATGAAGATTAGTAATAAGTTAACGGTTAACCACTGTTTTGGCCTGTAGTTGGTTTAAGTGTTCTGAGAGGGCCACCCGGCACAGGGTCCTTAGGAACCACCGTTTCTCTTGAGACTATTTGTTTACATTATTGATTGTGAACAGACTTGTTATGTTAAGTCGAATTGTAGTTGATTATTCATTCACTTAGCTTTGTGCTAATCCCAATCCCTTTACTTCCTGCAGGTTATGTTTGATAGAAGGGAGGGCAGGAAGTTATGTTTTGAGGAAATGCTTGACACGCGTTTAACTCTGATATATTTTTGGATAATGTAACGATATAACACCTAGTGCTTTGAATACTTAATAGTAAATAGTTTGGAACTGTTAGGTAATATGTTTGTTAATGTTAATGTTTAAAGTTGGAAAAGTTTATGTACATTTTCAGTTATGTATAGAAATGATGAAAATTTATATCTACGCTTCCGACAGGTAAAATCATATAAAAATGGTTTTGTTAACGGAGGGGTGTTAAACGGAGGAAGTATAATTTAGCGTATTTTCTACTTCGATTTACCGTCCTTCAAGACATACTTTTGACAACTTTCTTTTTCCCAATTTTTGGTGGGTTTTACAAATTAGTAACACATGCGTTAGTGATTGGTTGTACATTTGATTTGTGGTTAGGGTTATGATTTGGGGTTTAGCAGGGTTTAGGGTTTATCAGGGTTTATGGTTTATCAGAGTTTAGGATTTAGTATGATTTAGTGTTTAATATGATTTAGGTTTTATGGTTTGTAAAACATTTAGGGTTTAGAGGTCAGATTGATTTCCCTATTCTCACAGATTTTATCATTCTCATTTGAACTCCACCCTATTATAATTTAACCGGGATAACCCATTTACCTAAAAAAAAAACTCCATCCTATTATATTATCAAGTTTATCAATGGCATATATGAATTTATCCCTTTAAAACTACCTTAATTCGAATCCTTTGCAATACACAATTTCTTATTCGATTACCTGTTTATAAACTCTTCATTTATGATCGTTCAATTCGTTTACGGCTATATATACAAATTCGTACGAGTCTGAATTAATAAAAAAATAAATATATATAAAGGTAAAGTGGATGAGACTATTTTGGTTGTTCACATATTCCTGCACGTGAGTGGCTGATGTACTACATGACCAATGTTGCCCAAAACCAAGCATGCACTTTTCTTTAATACAATATTTAAAGACAGAAATTATAAGGAAATTTCCATCTCCAATTGTCCTCCGCATCAATTCAGCAATGTTGTGTCAAGTGTGGGTCTTGTGGTTTAGGGTCGATTGGGTATTTGGGTGGGTCCATTTGACTATCGGCTAAAAAAAAACCCTTTAAAAGCCAACGTTTTTGGTTACAATCTCACACATCTCCCAAGCTAAAGAACAATCAAGAAAACAAAAGGATGAATACCGATATTCCGGTAGTAGTTGGGACGAAGCCCGCATCAACCAACCGTAACAAATTCTTCATCATCTTTGCCTATGTTTCCCAAAGCCTCGTCCACGTCCTTAACATAGCGGCCCCTTTAGGCCAGATATGGGCTAATTACTACCCGCGAGTAATAGTATTTGGGGAACAAGAAGGAGGTGGTATCATCATGCCACGTTCTGCACTTACATTTATCATCAACGCGTTACTTGCTTTTGCAGAAATAAAGTCACAGGGGCAACCTGGGTTCCCTTTCCATACGCACCCTCGTTCCACCATGTTTTCGGTATCTAGTGTCATGATGTATGGCTTGGCTTCTGCTGCTGAACGTGTCATTGCTGCCGCTGGTTTCGACCACACTTCAGTTTATGCGGTTATAGCTCGATTGGGAAGACTAGGTGCTTTATTTATTTTGGTTGTGTGCTTATCATATTTATTCTATGTTTGATACTCCGTACTTGTGTTATAGGAAATGTGATTGGTAGCAAATTACTTTCCACAATATATATATATAGGTTCTAGTTGTTTGGATCTTTCTACCTTTTTGTATATATTGTCTTCTGCAATCTGCATTGCCATATATAACAAGGATATAATTAGAAATATGAGTGGCGTTTCACTTTTTCGTTTACTTTTTTTGGAAAGGCAGGAATATGAGTATTGCGATTGTGGTGTTTTAACTATGTGCCCAATATAAGATCTTGGTTGCGTGGTGGCAATAAGTTACCACCGGGATTCCATTTTTTCCCCTTCTTTTTTGGTAGTTGATTTGTACAACATACAAATTGATATGTATGTAACATCATGTATGTATAATATATCTATTGTATAATGTACATTGATCAAGTGCAATTGTAGTGTGAGTATCAATTTATGGGTTATACAAATCCACACCTTTTTGTGTGTGTACTTATGTTGGCCTTTGGTCAAAGGGAATCAAAGGACGTCTTTTCTAGCTATGGTCGTTTTCACTATGTCAATTTTAGACACGTTCAATGGGATGCCCCCAATTTGGGCAATTTGATGATCTTGCTAGTTGCAATTACGTCGAGGAACATTCAAAAATGTGACAGGAGCTTGGATATCATAAGTGTCGTTTTTTCTTAAAACTAGTCATTCTGATAGCTAATTTTGTGTTCTTTCAATTTGAGTATTACAATAGGGGTTAATACATAACAACGGTATCAAACTTTCTCAAAATGTTCAATTTAGGGAATGAACAAATTTTGTTTACTTAAATCAACCATAACCGTGTGAAGGGATAATTTAACTTTGATAAATATGTTTAGGGATAATCAAAGTTTATAAAATTGTTCCGAAAGATAAATCAAATTGATAATCGTTTTCATTTTCCATTAGATGACAAGTTTTAATGTTTTAGTTATATTTTTTGTTACAAAAACTAAATAGTTCCACAAAGTGAACATTTTATAGAAGTTTGATACCATACATGTGTATAATCCATTACAAGAGGAACATGTTAGCTTATAAGACCACTTCCATCGGGTCTGTCGGTTGGGAACCGACGGTCATCGGTTTAACCGACACCGATGATACGGCCTCGTCGGTCGTGGTTGTCGGTTTCCCCCTTCGGTTTTGCGACGAGTGGAAACGGTGGGGTGTGGGGCCCACTTGTTATTTTATTTTTTTATTTTTTTAAAAACTAGCCGTTTGAATAAAAAAAATAATATTTTTTTACCAATGGCTACATAACCGTTGTTTTTTTTAAATATATTTTTTTTTATTTTTTTAAAAACACCACATTTTCAACTATAAATACACACTCCCATTTCCAGACAATTCACACCAACTTTCATACAAATTCATACAATTTTACTCTCCACATTTTTATACACTTTATCACTTTCACAATTTTATAAATGTCTTCCGATTCCGACCTCGAAGATTTGCAAGCGCTTAATGATTTTTGATCCAAATTACGCGATCGTGTTATTAATGCGATATCCTCCGAGTCGTCCAACGACGAAGACGAAATTCCGATCCCGAGAGCTCCACGTTGATACTTTCCGAGAAATCGCGAAGCAATGGGGCAACGTTTGTATCTGGACTACTTTGCCGATGAGCCAACATTTTCGGCGGATATATTTAAGTCAGTTTGTATCTGAAGTGTGTTTTATTTAAATTATCGTGTTTATTTGAATTATTGTTTTTAGTTGATTAATTAATTAGTCAGTGGGTCCCAGAAAATGAAGTGATGTACCACTGATGAGAGTGATTAGTCAGTATCCATCAGTTTCAGTCAGTTTGGGGAAAAAGCTGACGTGACTCTATCAGTTTCAGTCACTGATGGGAGTAGCCTAAGAGACATAAGTATAAAAATTCTTCTGAAACATTAAAATTACATTGTACTATGTAAAATTTGTAGGAATTAGTTAGAACATTGAAACTGAACACTCAAACACCTTGCTTCGACCTCTAATTCAAAAAATAAATTATCTTCAAATAATGTGTTTTGTAAACTAAACTAATAATGACACTTTGGCACAACTCTAACGGACGTCTTCACTTTGGCGCAAATTTCATACTGTATTTTTTATTAGGGAAAAGTAAATTGGCATTTAAGTACAACTCTCACTTACGTTTTCACTTTAGCACGACTCTCACGTTGATCTTCTCTTAATACAAGTTAACGATAGCATTCTAATGTTGTCACATAATTTATGGATAAAAACTTGGTTTGTTTACACCTGTAAGGATTGGAAGCATGTGCCAAGTCAGTAAGTAAGAGGGCTAGTGATGTAAAAATTAAAGAGAATAAACTTTGGATCTCTCGTAATTTTATCTATCGGGCAGTTTGATTATGTGATGAACAAAACTAGTTGGGTATATTATTTCGTTATGTATTAAACTTTACACATTTTACTATTGTATGCGACAAACTTTTATTTGTTCTATTGTATGTAGCGAACTTGTAAATATGATCTATTGTATGTATTATCTATTTTTTGGGTAAGGCTAAAAAAGGAAACTTTCCATTTTGGGCTTTATCCAAAAAATAAATATTACATACAATAGACTATATTTACAAGTTCAATACATACAATAAAAGTTTTCAAAGTTCGATGCATACAATAGTATAGTAAAAAGTGTAAAGTTTAATACATAACAAAAACAATAAACCTAAACTAGTTTAGCGGGTGTGTGTTTTTTGCGATTGATGTAGTGAGGGGTTTTTGTAATACGCTCCCGGATTTTGTCTTTTGTGTTCGATTGTGCTTCCACGTTTTAAGACAGCATTACATAGCATTACATATCACTGTTACCGGTGGCAGATGTAGGCTAACTTGAAATGCACAAGTTGATAAATAGTATATAGTGTAAACGGGATTTTTCAAATCATCCACACTATGGGTGTGTTTGGCAACAACAAGCTAGAGTTTGTGGCTGGAGCTGGGGTTGGAGCTGAAGCTTGGGGCTGGAGCTGGGGCTTCTTTTCACAAGCCACTTCAAAAAGTTTCTTGTTTAGAGGCTTCTGGGGGCTTATTTTTTCAAGAAGCCCCACTTTTTTTTATTTTGCCAAACAAGGCTTATAACTAGGGCTTATAAAAAATAGAAACTCAAGCCCCAAAAGTCCATAGAAGCCCGTCATCCAAAAATACCCTATATTTCGTCAAATGAATAGGTGCTTATGTATGCTAATCCTATGAGAGCATTTGGGTTCATAATGAGGCAAAACTATGTAGAGAACATCTTGATTTGATTTCAGACGTGTATGATGGAGGTTTCCCATTCCATAACTTGGGATTAAAAGTTATACTTAGTTCGTCTACTACTTCGCTGCATAGCACCATACACGTACTAGACCGTTCCTGCAACCCTTAGAGTAGAAGTTCACCGTTGCATTAATAATCTTGATTAGGATTTCTTAAATGTGTTCTTGAGATGTATAGTTCAATATAATATTTCCTGCACCATACTGAACTGAACATTGTAAGGTACTCTGGTATTTCTTGAATACACAGATAGGACTAAGTTTGTAGATACATATACTTAAAGTATCATTACACTTTTCGAGGGCTTACACTTGAATGGCTATACATGGGCTTTGGAAGAGATAGGCTGAAAAAGGTCCTAACAGTCTGAAATTCTAAAATTGTCAAATCTCGTTAACTTTACCAAGTTTTGCAACAAATGCCCCTTTATTTGCCATCTTTGGTACTCTCTTGATGGCGTTTAGGTGTGTGTGAAATGGAAGATCAGGTTGCAGGTTGCTTTTCTAGCAATCTGATGTGTTATTCCAAACATAACCCAGGATTTCAGACTGCCATTATCAGTGTGCGTATACGGAGTATATCGCTTGACTTGTGGGTTGCAGAACAACCATTCTCTGTTGCGAATTCAAGCCCTACCGTCGTCACATTATTAGTTGCTACAGAAAGATGTGTTTCAAATATGTCTTTCAGCTATGTCTTTATCTCTTACATGTTGAATGGGTAAATTTAGGAGATTTAGCTTATAAGGAAAAGGGTCAAATGGGTTGAAAGGCGGCTATTTTATTAGAAAGTCATTTTTTTTAAGAACAAATTGATTTTTGTATTCATTTCTTTGACACAATAACTGTTTGTAGATTTTGGACAAAAGCTAGAGTGCTTTTGGGTCAACCTACCTATCTTGATCTGTACCTAAAATACACCTTTTGACCTGTTACCCAACCCACCCATCCTATAGTCCTATCTTTGAAATTCATTAGGGATTCAAATGCTCTTTATTATAAACATGAAAGTCGAATGTCATATGGGATATCGAGAGTTCTGTTACGTGCGTATTAACTTTTAATTCACTGCCTTATTTATGTAGTCCCTAGACACAAATGTTTTTTGCCATGATTACCCTGCTGGGAACCCGTCACAAGGGGAGGCTCAATTTATCAACAAGCCATTGACCATGCCGATGGCACTAGCGGAAGAAGCATGTGAGTTGATGGACTTTGCAAACTTAAACACCGTGGACCTTCCCAATGACCCGACACATGCAACATTAAATCTTGAAGGTTCACAACGATTTATTTATGTTCTTTCACTTATACCAGTTGCTATCCCGTATTGGTCTGGACCCGGGTCGGGTCAAGATCAATCTTTGCTTGTCAAAAACCAACAGCTCATTAATGAAGCCCAATGGATGTGGATGATCTTGTTGGCATGTAGGTGAATCAATTGGTGATGGGGCACCAACTTCACTGATATATACTAGTTGGAGGAGGGCTGAGCCGGCAATCCGTATTCCATGAAAATATTCCTGATCCAAGAATGTCTAATATGGATTCGAACCACAATCCTATTCATGCACTTTACAAGGTAGAAATGGAAATTCAATGTTTTCATTTTCTTTTTCCTGAGTAAGTTGTAGGATTTAATAAAGCTTGTAAGCTTTCTGCAGATCAGAATTTATCTGTATACAGCACAATAATAAATTTCAGCCTGTAGTGTGAATACTTTATTTGCTTGTTTGTTTTCTTTCAGGAAATCTAAGTATATACTTTTATATTGTTTTCTTGGTGTGCATGAGATGATATAATAAAACTCAGTTACGTTCCACAGATGAAAAATATAGTTTAATATAATTAAAAGTTGTTTGGTAACATAACCCTTTTCCGTCTCTTACTTTTGGCTCAAAGAAACTTGAAAGCAACTAATTAAGTCCCATTTTCAGACAAAGTTCATACTTATATATTGACTTGAAATTAATTTTCACGATCTCTTGGAAGCCCTTAATTTGTTTCTATTCTATTATCCTCTAAAATTCCATAAGTATTCGACGACAAAGTTTAAGGTTTACCTATAGTTTATACTAACAAACTTTGACTCGCTAGCTAGCTTGGTTGATTGGCTCTATAAATTATGGTTTAGCTGGCTATAAATTATGTCCCTCAATTTATTCATCCTATCCAATGATTTTACTCCCCAACTTAAGTTGGCTGCGTGCATAATTTTTATTGTCTTTATCCGCCGGCCCTTTTAATTTGGCCTTTATCATGACGTACTCACACTAAATGCACGTGTGTGCTTCTCAAAGAATATAGAATAATAAAACCCTTTATCATGATCGCGATTTGTTCACTATTTTTTTAACTGAAATTATATAAGATAAGTGGGATGACACCAATCAACAAGTACAACGTTTCAATTGACCATTTTAAAAGTTTAGTAATTTCGGATGGACATTTTTCTAAAGTATAGTGACCTATTTGTGTATTATAATAATAATTATGATATTCTTGAATGAATACGTATATACAAAGCTAACGAAACTAGCTGCTATATAAAATACATAACCTATGTTCTGTAAACTTAAATATACATTTATTATATCGTAAAAAACACAATCCTCAATTACTCTTATAATTTGATTTTTTTTAAGGTTGCCAAATTCTATAGTCCTTGATCAAATATCTATTAAAATGATAAGTTTGGCATGGTAGTTAAAAGTAACAAATAAAAATATCAAGTATAGATAGTGTTACAATAAAGTAAGGTTAGAGGTAAAAGAATTAAAATAATAAGTTTGGCATGGTAGTTATAAGTTATAACGAGAAATAATGAAGTATTTCTTTTATTATAATTATTATATCGTAAATCGGTTATAAAAGTAATTAAATAAAAACGTAGACCTCCGATTTAAGTCAACGGTAGAGCTATGGCGACGGGGAGCAGCGGCGGCGGCGACACCGAAGATCGTATGGAACGAGATGCAAAAAAGGCTTGAAACAGAAGACCAAAAAACATACTTACAATACAATCTGATCAACGGTGGAAAAGTGATGGATATAATTCACACCTGCGTTCCATCGAGTAAAAGAGGTTTAGGTTTAGCTTCACATCTCTCTGTTGCCGCTTTCAATCACGCTCAATCCAATTCATTATCCGTTATCCCTACCTGCTCTTACATCTCTGTAAGCTCCCTTACCATAAATTTTCATTTATTTCTTGCAATATAGTTGTTGTTTTGCACTTGTAATTGTGATGTGGATCAAATCAGAAAACCTAATAGGAATTGAGATTTAGTCATCTAACAGAATTAGGAACTCACAAGCAGAATTGAATTCGAAATATATCTGTTTGGGCTCGCTCAAGTGATTACAATCGAAACTATAACCAAATGAATTACAAGTGAATCAGGAGTACAGAATTACAATCAAAAGCTTGAATCATGAAATGACATGATTCTGCTATTTATTCACCCACATCAACAGACTACTAACAGGCTAAACGAAACTTTCCCTCCACTTAACGTATTAGCTAACGTTTGACCTTTGCGTTGACTTGTTGACTTTTTGACTTTAATGAATTGCATGCGCGAGTCACGTGCGTTCTGTATCAATCCATCTCTCCTTGAGAAACCTTGGCCTCAAGGTTTAAACTGGAAAGTTAGGAAAACAAAGTATGAAGTCATAATAAGTAAGTAACCGGTTTGTCATGCAATTTGCCCAATTTGCGATCAAGTACAACTATAGGTTCCACTGACAATAAACCATTAGGATCACAAGAAGGAAGAACACAGTAGTATGCCCCGTACCTTTGCATTTCTTCAACTGCGAAACATGGAAAATAGGATGTAACTGACTTGATTTCGGTAGCTAACTGTAACTTGTAAGCGGCATTTCCCACCTTAGCAATGATGAGAAAGGGTCCATAGTTCTTGGCAGATAATTTGGTGTACTGACTATTCCTGATTGTGGGCACTAACCTGATGTTCATCTTGCCAAGTCTTCTATCCAGAAAGGCCTCTGGTTCCTCAGTACAATAGCAACTTGTTCCACTGACGAGACACGTTCTAACACAAACTTGCTCAAACGCTACTAATAGCAACACATAACCCAAACAGTTTACCTTTAACCTATGTTTAGATCTAACCTGGTAATTAACTAGGCACAACACTTTTATTTGGACACATCGATTTCGACTTCCATTTGGGCCATAAATGCAACAACCTTCTCTTGAGTAGATTTTTATTGTTCTGAATGTAGCCTATGTCGGTGGTTCTTGGCCCAACAAAAAATGGAAGTTTAACAAATTCACTTTCTACCACTTCTAAGCTTTGTAGTTGTGTGGTCATAGATTTACAATGAGTAGCAAGATCAGTTAGACGCTTAGTTCTAATAATATTATAATTCTTAGAAACTTTCTTTGCATAACACTTTGGAGCACCACCCAGAAATGTTGCTAAGGATTCAAGGTTGAATTTGGTATGAACCCTTGCTATAGCTCCCTTTAATTCATTTGTAGCTTGTCCTCCTATAGCTAAAACTTGCAGCATGTTTCTCCATTTCCGTGTTGACCAACCAGGTTTCCACTCACAATTTTCATCAATTCTCAAACTGTCGTAAGGTTGCCAAATTCTATAGTCCTTGATCAAATATCTATTAAAAGAACTATGACCATTTTCCACGAAATTATGCCAGATATCTTCCTTATCTAGAACAAATACTAATTTCCGGACAGCCTTTTACCTACTCTTGTCTTCGAATTTATCACCATTAGTCAGAGAATCAAAGATATAATCATTGTCAATCATGCCACTAGTAGCAGTGTCATATCTTGAGTCTGTTACAAGTGTGGATGCATTCGTATTGCTTCCCACTAAGTCTGTCCCAAATTGCAAACCTGGCTTCCATTCAAAACTTTCAACAACAATCGAATCACACCCTAGCTGCCCTGTTTTCTGCTCTTTAATGAGAACAAACTCAGCAACGTTAGCATAATTTTCAAAAGGAACCCAACTACCTTCTTCCATGGCGTTCATTGGAATTGTATGAACAGCTAAATTGGAAACATTGTTTTCTTCGAAATTTGTTATGTAAAAACTGTTTTCATCATCTGAGAAACCAACTTCATTTAATTTCAAGTGGCGTTGCAGCTCGAGTTTCACAATGTCAGCAGCCTCTTCTTTGTACTCCTATTCATCACCTTCAATAATTCCATCTTCTTCAAAAACTACCAACTTGCTATGATATTCACACCACTCGCCTTTTCAAACGTTTGAGAATTCTGCAAAGATGGACTGAAGATGCTCTCAATAAGGTGGTTAGTCGTCTCTTGCATTGTAGCCAAACAATAGGTATCATAAATGCTGTGAGGTTTGTACATTTCAACTATCTTCTTAATTTCTGATTGCAAACCTCCAAAAACGTAATCAACTATTTGCAATTCATTGAAACCAATCATATTACTGATCAGAGAATTAAACGCCTCATAATATTCTTGAATAGTGCCTTTTTGTTAGAGATTTCCCGTGCTCGGCCTTTCTTCGAACACCATGTATGCGTTCCTATAACTCTCATCAATACTTCCAATTTCATCCAGAGTTTCCCGAATAATCATGTTCTCAATACAACGATTTATCAACGACAGCCTCAAATCATTCATATAATTGAAATTACAACTCATATTGCTCAAATCATAACAAGAAAGCTTTGGATAAGTACCTTGTTAACTGTGGCCAACTTTTGCATTTCTTACATAGACCTGTACTGTACTACTGTGACGACCATTTCAAGTCAATTGAACGGTATTGAAACTTCAATCTGATGATAAAATTGATACGTATCGTTGATCGATTGCCAGAACCGAGCTCTGATACCAATTGATATGGATCAAATCAGAAAACCTAATAGGAATTGAGATTTAGTCATTTAACAGAATTACGAACTCACAAGCGGAATTGAATTCAAAATATTCGTTCGGAATTGCTCAAGTGATTACAATCGAAACTATAACCAAATGAATTACAAGTGAATCAAGAGTACATAATTACAATCAAAGCTTGAATCATGAAATGACATGATTATGCTATTTATTCACCCACATTATCAGACTACTAACAGACTAAACGAAACTTTCCCCCCACTTAATGGAGTAGCTAACGTTTGACCTTTGTGTTGACTTGTGGACTTTAATGAATTGCATGTGTGAGTCAAGTGTGTTCTGTATCAAATTGATAGAGCAACAAGACCATGTCAAGTTTGTGTGGGTTGACCTAAAAAAACTAAAATTTTGTTTGTTTTCTTTTATCTGAAATTATGTTGAACTTTAGTATATTTTCTAATGATACAACGTTGATAACTGCCAATGCTAAGTGATGACATATTAGGATATAATAGACGATGTTGAGTATACGTTCTAAAATGACTCAAAGATGTTGACTTATGCGAGTGAGGGCTGGCCTCAAAGTTACAACTTGCGGGATTGAACTTGGGTTTCTACTTGAATGATTAATAAAGCACAATATTTTTACCTTGAAGTATACTAGGATGGTCTATCTGGGTTATCGACTTATCATTTATGACTCTATTGGATTAATCATTTATGGTTGATTACAATTGCTTGAGATCAAGAAGAACAATTTGTTGTGTACTTGAGTAGTAAAACGTTAGTCGTTGTTGATGTTGAAGACCCTCATGAATCGAACAGTTGCAAACAAAAAGTATCAACACAGATTTATAATGGCTAATTGATTATGGATAGAAACTTTTTTTCTTTTTCTCTTTTGTTTTGTTTTGTTGTTATTTGATTAACTTGGTAGGGCTGTTACTGTCCCCTGCTAGTAATTCATGAACTACTAATGGACAACGTTTGCAGTATGTCATCCTTTGATATTGAAATGATCCTATACTCTTGCATTTTTTAATCGTTACTTAGTCAGGGAAAGTCGTGAGTCTTAGAGGAACCTGTAATGTTAGTTCTTGGTGACCAGAAGGTCACAAATTTCAGGACAGACATTTCATATTTGTAGAATGTAATGTAAAAATCAGTCCTTTCTGAAACCTGGAAAATTGAAGAGGCGTCTGCATGCAGCTTGAACTTTATAGTTTATACATACTCTTCAAGTCAATTTCATGTATGTCGAGCACTCAAGCCCCCTACCAGCAGGCCCGGCTCTTGAAATTCGGTGGCCCTGTGCCATAATTTTGCGTAGGTCTCATAGGATTCGGTTAGTCGCAGATAGCACATTATAAAAGACACCCAAAACCAAATTAACCCAAAATCCATTTCTCACAGATATGTTTAATGTTTTTTTGCACAGAGTATTTGTAACTCAACCAGAATTTTTGATAATCAATTACTTTAGCAAATGTGTGTAACATATGTTTAGTATTTCTATAGGAAGTATGTGAAGAAGAAATAGAAGTAGTAATAACGTACTCAATAATTTTAGAAAATGGAAATAACCAAAAACAGTAACACATCATCTAGACACCAGGGATAATTAATAAATTAATAAATGGTTTTTAAAAAATTATATGTAATAGAACCAAAATAACAATATCTAGACGTTAACAACAAGAGTTGAACACGCATCCATGTGTTTAATGTAAAACACATATAACCACTAATCCAACTAGTACAACTAGTTAACAATATTAGTAGGTTGGCCCTGTTCAGTCGCACTGAGTGCACTCGTCCATCACCGGGCCTGCCTACCAGTTCCCTGGAGTGTCTTATATTCTCTTTATTTTCACAAGTTTTGAGTAAAGTGAAACTAAATGTGTTATTTTGTGTATGGCAGGACACATTTCAAATCATTTGAAACTTATAGTTCATCTATTTATTGGCATTGAGTGGTAATTAGTGCTGTAGATGATAAGTATAACATTGATACAATAATATCATGTCGAATAAGCCAATGCCCATATGTATGTAGCACATTCGAATTTCACCTTACTGAAAGGATATTGTTGTATACAATTTATTAAATATGCCCATATGTTTCCAACATATTTACCTTAGTTGTCCTTTAGTGAAAAACACTTGCTAACCAAATGTATATGTGGTTTATGTTTTAAAATAGCCATTGCGGTTACAAGAATCTCAAAGGACATACTCATATTTGAGAATCCATAACATTTGTATTGACTTCATGTGATTTTGATGAGGTTAGCGATAAATGTGGAGCTACCATTGTACTTCATTATTGTTCCCGTAAACGACTCATTGTATGTGTAAAGTTTTTGGGCAATACTGAGTGATATTATTACAGAGAAAACAGAGATTGTGTTCTTTTATTCTTTCCTTCTTTCTTTTAGTTTAGTATAGATTTATGTTAGGAGAAATTTTTATGTGTTGTTGGCATCCTGAATATCCTTTCGAAATACACTCTCAGTCCACCATGGTATCAGTTACCAATATGCTTCTGTGCCATAATTGCTCTTTTCCGAAGGATAGGTTGTCTGTGCATTTTGGTGATATATACTCTTGAATTTTAATTCTTTGTATGACCAGTTATTGTACACGCGACCTTTTCTTTTTATAGTTGTTTTCAGTGTAATAATAAAAGTATATAACCCTGTTTTACTTAATCGCGTACATATACCAGTAGGTAATAATTACAGAGAAAATTACCTAGATAGTCTAATTTTATCATTACTATTAATATGGATAAAATCTACAAATATCTATTTTGGCAAGGATCTCGCTCCATCACATCAAGTTGGAGCGAAATGTAGTATGAATTTTTGTTTTGTTAATTCGCTCAAATTAAATGCTCAACAATTCGCTCAAATGCCGGTTATTACAAAATACATATTAATTCGTTCAAATGCCTAATAATTTGCATAAATACCCAACAATTCGCTTCGATTATTACAGAATACACATGAATTTGCGTAAATGCCTAGGAATTCGCTCCAACTAAAGCCAACACACTACATTTCACTCACACTAAGAAAACACTACATTTCGCTACAAATTGATGTGATGGAGTGAGATTCTTAACCAAAATGAGTATTTTTCAAGATTTTGTTCATATTAACACTGGGATTTAAATATGACCATAGTAGGCACTAGACATTCTATCCTGTCCATTTTACATTAAGTATTGTCTATTTCTCAAGTGATGGTCCATATTTAGTTTGTAACAAGTGAAACAAATTCAAATTGTTCTTTATGTGTACATTTTACCCTGTAATGGGGTTAGGATGTGAATTTGAGCTTCTTAATGATAAACTATTAATTTTACGTGTTTGCAGATCTTGCAGAGCAACTTAAGCTCATTAAACTTGGGTTATTTGGTTCTTAATCTGTTCGACTTTGTTTTTTTTCTTCTTAATATGTTTTTGGATTTTGACTTTTGAGAACAAATATTTAAAACTACGAAATTCAATGAAATTTCGGTTTCATAGTCTGTTATGTACTTACGTTGTCTTTGCTAAGATACATGTGCTTGCGAAGGGATATCACCCACGGAAGTAGTTTATTTTCAAAATATCCAAACAAACAATAAATTTTCAGGTAACGACGATGCCATAGCATAATGAAATACGGAGTAGTTTATTTTGAAAATATTCAAACAAACAATAAATTTTCTTAAAAACGATACATTACTTCGGACATACATAAAATAATCAATAAATATTCTACACAAACCACTTGTTATTGTTACTTAATATTTTTTGTTTGGTTAATATACACGGAGGGGATTAAAGTATCTCAAAATGTTCGTTTGGGGTACTAAAGTTTATGATTTGACAAAACTATAACCCAACTTTTAAAACCTCCCTCAAGTGATGGGTTGATGATGATGATGATTAGTTGATTTTGATGATTGTTAGATACTAAATATAATGTTATATGATGATGTGTTATGTACTTATGTGATAGGTGATTAAAGACATGGCATTTGAAATCGATTGATTAACCGCAAAATTTGCCTAAAACGCAAAGGTGAGTGATATGTGGGTTATTTGAGTAATGGTTGAGTGATTTCGGATTGCATACGTGCGAGATGATCACATAATCAAATGGATTTGCTTGTTATATTTCTTATTTGATATTTGTATTGAATATTGCTAATAATTGTTACTTGTTTTTAGTTGTGACCACTTGTGTTGGATGATATGAAATTGAGTTTTACAGAATTGCTAACTTTTGTTAACTTTAGCAACTGTTATGATCTTTAGTAACTGTATATGGTGCTTGATATTGCACCTAATTTGGTTGTTATGTATATTGCTTAACAATGCACATGGATTGATCGTTGTAAGGAGTGCTTGATGTTACAAATACAAGGATCAAAAGTGGATTTGCTTAGTGGCTAATATTCTCACAATGGCGTAGTGGTCAATTACTCGATTAAATTGGCTTCATTTCTAATTGTTATTTGATTGTTGTGTATTACTCACTTGATTGCTTATATGCTTTGTTGGGCTAAATTCTTCATATCATTTAATATCAAAATATTCTAAGTGTTTAGTCTGCTGGAAGTTAATGCTGCTGGGCTATCAAGACTTAGTTCTGCTAGTGGAGTTAGCTCTGTTCATTTATTGAAGACATAGTCTTCCAGAGTTAGTTCTGCTGGTATATTTGAAGTTAGTTCTGCTGGGCATTTCAAGTGTTAATTCTGCCAAGTGCCATAATCTGCAAAGATTAGTTCTGCCAGTGTTAAAAGATAGTTCTGCTCGTCTATCTGTTAGTTCTGCTTAATGGGATTACTGCACAACAACTCTGCAACAAAGTACACCTACTACAGACATGCTTTTGAGGAACAGTGCACGCTGCAGACAAGAAAAGTTAAATGCATTTAATGCAAGCGTGGGTCTTAGAAAACTTGGTTTCAAGAAAGTAGATTGTATGTAGATTTTATACAAGTTTTTAGTATATTAGCATGTACCTGCAGTAAAGTACTTTGAGATATATATATACATAGAGATAGATCAAGTGTATAAGTAAGTCTGTCCAATAGTTAGTCAAGTCGTAATAGCTTCAAGGTTTCTTGTAACCCTGATACATTTGTGTATCCGTATTATTCAATAATAATATTGAGGTTTTAGGCTATTGAAAATCAAGTGTGTTCTTGCATTGTTTACAATCTTATTTTCATACATATTACAAATCACAATACATCTTCCTACTTGACAAGTGTTATTCCGCAAACTACTTGTTAAGAATTCATAGCTTAAGTTAAAACATTTATAACTACATAGTGTTATTGTGGGACCTCACAATTGGTATCAGAGCTTGTGTAAGCTTTGAATTAAGGAAGAAAAGAAAGAACTGTGATCTGTTCAGGGTATAGTTTATCTTAAATTTTGTTTGTATACAATGGCATCAGAATTTGTAGAGGGTGTTCAAGTGTCTAGAATTCCTATTCTTAGACCAGATGAATACAATATGTGGAGGAATAGAATTAAGCAACATATGCTGCTTACAGATTATCAATTATGGGACATTGTGGAGAATGGTCCTAAGTACAAAACTGATGTGAATGGTGCTAGGCTGCCCAGGGGTACACCAACCACTGAACAAGAAAGAAGAGAAAGAGCTACTGAACTCAAAGCTCTAAGTACATTATTACTTGCTATTCCTAATGAATATCAAAGTGAATTTGAGCAGGTTGATGATGCAAAAGTGCTCATGGAGGAATTGGATAAAAGGTTTGCAGGGAATGAGAGCACAAAGAAGAACAAAAGATCACTGCTCAAACAACAGTTTGAGAACTTTAGTTCTGTTAAATCTGAAACCTTAACTCAAGTGTTCAATAGGTACAGGAAGCTTGTTGGTGAGTTAAAAAATCACAAAGTTGTTATAGACAAAGATGATCTAAACAGGAAGTTTTTAAGATCATTGGGTGAGGAATGGACTATATACACTGTTGGTCTAAGACAAAGAAGTGATTTAGATGATAAGGAGCTAAATGATCTATACAATGATCTTATAGCCTTTGAACCTGAGGTAGAAAGCAGAAAGCAAAGCAGTGGTGAAGCTCATAATTCACAGAATGCTGCATTTATGTCTATGGGAAGAACCAAAACAGATCCAAAAGGATATGGATCTGTGCCTATTGTGAAGAGTGAAGGGTCAAACTCTTCATCTGTAGCACAAGACAGAACTACAGGTCAGGTAGTAGAGGCATTCTTTGCCAGTCATGTGAACTCTTCACTGACCAGTGAAGAATTGGAGCAGATAAATCCAGATGATCTGGAGGAGATGGACATAAAATGGCAGATGGCCATGATCACTATGAGAGTGAAGAAGTTCCTGCAAAGAACTGGAAGAAACAATTTTGCAGGAAAAAGAGATGATAATGTGGGGTTTGATAAAAGCAAGGTAGAATGCTATAACTGCCACAAACTGGGTCACTTTGCCAGGGAATGCAGATCTCCTAGACAGGAGATGGGTGGACAGAGATCTGGAGGTTACAATGCTGCTTACAATGGACCTCAGAAGAGAACTGTAGCTGTTCAAGAGTGTACTCCAAATGCACTTGTCTCTCAAGATGGTATGGGGTATGACTGGAGTGATCAAGCAGAATTAGAGCCACATAATCATGCACTTATGGCTATTGGAGAAGAAAGCACCTCAGATGAAGTTCCCTATGAGGTACAAGTAAAATTATGTTCCATTATATGTAAGAAAACTGTTAAACATTATAGGGACCATAATGCTAGTATTTGTAAAGAACTTAGGGACTGGGACATCAGAAGCCAACATACAACCCTAGCAATAGAAGATCTAGAGAAACAAATTAAGGCATATGAGAAAAAGGAGGAACGGTATGACTATGATCTCAAATATGCCAACTTTGAAAAAGATATGTTGCAAAATAGGGTTGATGAGCTACTTAAGAAACTAGCTGAAGTTACTGCTGAAAAGGAAAGCATCAAACTCACAGTGGCTGAACTAGAGAATGCTTCTGAAAGTGTTCAAAATCTGATAAGAAGCCAAATTCATGATAAGATAAAAACTGGCTTAGGTTATAATCTCAATAGTGTACCTCCACCCTACAACCACATCTACATGCCTCCTAAAACTGACTTAGACATAAGTAAGCTTAAGGAGAAAATGATAGATGAGGTTAAGCAAACAGATCCTGTTATGGAATTGAGTGAAAACAAAATGGATCTAGAAAAGGTAGAAATATCTGAGTGGGTATCAGATGATGAGATTGAATCTGTGAAAGATGAACAAGTTCATTCAAAACCTATTTCTGTCACTAAGCTAGTACCTAAGTTAAAGACTAAGAAACTAGCAGAAGGTAAGAAATTATTTCAAGAAAAGGCTAAAATGAACTTGCAAAAGAATGCTAGTACATCTATTAACACACCTAAATGTGATAAAATTGTTGTTGTTAAGTGTACTAACTGCAATTGTTCTGCTAACTCATCACTCCCTTCAAAATCAAAGAAAGTTCCAAGGGGAAACCAAAGAAACTGGAATCATATGGTTTCTCAAAAATTTGGACCAAATTTTAAAAGAGTGGATGAGAAAGCTTGTTTCATCTGTGGAAGATTCAATCATCTTCAAAAGGATTGTTATTTTAACCCAAAGCTCCAACGGGTTAAACAATCATCATGGACTAATACTAACAGAATTAACCATCAAAATTTCAAAACCAAAGTTAATTCTGCTAGTATAGTCAAAAAGTCAAAGGCAAGAGTTAACTCTGCTGCACCAAAAGGAAGTGCAGGAGTGTTGACTAAAAATAAAGCCAACAGAACTAAAGTGACCAATACAAACTTTAACTCTGCCAAACAAAACTACAGAGTTAACTCTGCTAAGCAAAAGTTAACCAAGTTTAGTTCTGCCAAGCAAAACTACACGGTTAACTCTGCTAGGCAAAAGTTAACCAAATTTAGTTCTGCCAGGCAAAATTTAAGTGGTTCAGAAGTTAATTCTGCCAAACCACTTAATGCTGTTAGGTCAAACATTAGTTGGGTCTGGAAACCAACTGCACTATCACCAGCATCAATTACATTCAAAAGAGTTGATGCTGTTGATAAGAAAGGGACACCCACAACCAAATTGGTTTGGGTTCCCAAGAGAAACTAATCTTTTGTCATTTGTATGTGCAGAGCAAGAAGAAAAGCCTATGGCATATTGATAGTGGATGCTCTAGGCACATGACAGGAGATAGAAGCAGACTGGAGGACTTCAAAGTTATTGATGGAGGTCCTGTTGCTTTTGGAGGTAATCCTAAAGGAGGAAGGATTACAGGAATGGGCAATGTCAACAGTGACAAAATGAGCTTCAATGATGTCTACTTTGTTGAACAACTGAGGTACAATCTGTTAAGTGTTAGCCAGATTACAGAGAAAAAGAACCCAGTGTTCTTTAATGACACAGAGTGCTGTATTCTTTCTGAGAAGTTTATTCTTGACCCCAAAATGATTTTAATGAAAATTCCCAGAAAGAATAATATGTACAGCTGTGAATTGGCTAAATTTGTACCCAAACCTGAGTTGAGTTGTCTCATTTTAAAAGCAACTGTCAATGAATCTGACCTTTGGCATAGAAGGATGTGTCACATGAATTTCAAAACAATAAACAAACTTGTTAAAGGAAAACTTGTCAGAGGTTTACCAGAGAAAACATATTCATGTGATGACCACTGTGTTGCATGTCAAAAAGGCAAGCAACACAAATCCTCTTATAAGGCCAAGTCACTGAACTCTATTGACTCACCTTTACATTTACTGCACATGGATTTATTTGGACCAACAAATGTGAGTAGTATAGGTAAGAAGTCATATTGCCTAGTGATCACTGATGATTATAGCAGATTTAGTTGGGTATTCTTTCTTAGAACCAAGGATGAAACTGGAGAAATTCTAAGATCATTCATCATTAAGATTGAAAATCAAACCAACAGAAAGCTCAAAATCATTAGAAGTGACAATGGAACAGAATTTAGAAATCAAGAGATGGACAAATTCTGTGAATCTAAAGGTATAGATAGACAATATAGTGTTCCTAGAACTCCCCAACAAAATGGAGTAGCAGAAAGGAAAAATAGGATACTTATTGAGGCTGCTAGAACCATGTTAGCAGATGCAAAGCTACCAATGACCTTCTGGGCAGAAGCAATTAGCACTGCTTGTTATGTCCAGAACAGGGTATTAGTTGTTAAGCCTCACAACAAGACACCTTATGAGTTATTTTTAAATAACAAACCTTTGGTTAGTTTTCTTAAACCATTTGGATGTCCTGTTACTATCTTAAATACCAAAGATCAATTAGGCAAGTTTCAAAGCAAAGTTGATGAGGGATTCTTTGTTGGTTACTCTTTTCAAAGAAAAGCATACAGAGTTTTCAACAGTAGAACAAGAATTGTGGAAGAAACTTTAGATGTGACCTTTAATGAACACACACCAAATTCTTTAGGTAAAGGTCCAGCACATCTATTTGACATTGATGCATTAACCAAATCTTTTAGATATATGCATGAGTCATCAATTGCAGGTACAAGTACAAATGTGAATGCAGGTACAACTACAGGTCAACAAACAAACAAACCACCACAATTTGTTTTGTTTCCAACATGGCTACCAGACCCACCTGCAGTACTTGAATCTTCCACCCCTGATCAACAACAGAGTTCAGTTCCCATTTCATCAAATTTGGATGATAATGGTGCAGATGATGATGGAAATGCATCATCAAATCCAGAATGCTCTCAGCAAGAAGAAGCATCACATGAAGATGCACAAGAGGAGCAACAACCCACAAGGTTGGAAGTGTCAGAATCAAGTGGTCAGATGATTCAAGAAGACACAGATCTGGATCAGAATCTTACCAATTTGGAATCTGGGATAGAAATGGCAGCTGGTCCACAGTATCAAGCTCATAAAAACTACATGCCATTGGACAATGTCATTGGAGCAATTGATGCTCCTATACAAACAAGAAGGTCATCTAAAACTCTTGATGAAAATGCAAATTTTTCTTTGTTTGCTTGTTTTCTGTCACAGATTGAGCCCAAGAAAGCTGTTGAAGCTTTGAAAGATCCAAGCTGGGTTGAAGCTATGCAAGAGGAGCTACTTCAATTCAAAATTCAAAAGGTGTGGACTTTAATGGATCTACCCAAAGGAAAACGTGCTATTGGTACCAGATGGGTATACAGGAACAAAAAGGATGAAAGGGGAATAGTAATTAAGAACAAAGCTAGATTGGTTGCACAGGGATACTCACAAGAAGAGGGTATTGATTATGATGAGGTATTTGCACCTGTGGCAAGAATTGAAGCTATCAGATTGTTCTTAGCTTATGCTTCCTTCAAGAATTTCAAGGTATACCAGATGGATGTAAAGAGTGCATTTTTAAATGGGAAAATAGATGAAGAAGTATATGTATGCCAACCACCAGGGTTTGAGGATCCCAAGCATCCAGATAAAGTGCTCAGATTGGACAAAGCACTTTATGGACTGCATCAAGCTCCTAGAGCTTGGTATGATACTTTATCTGTGTATCTGTTGGATAATGGATTCAGAAGAGGTGCAATAGATAAGACTTTGTTCATCAAAAGAATTAAGAATGATATCCTACTAGTGCAAATCTATGTAGATGATATTATTTTTGGTTCAACAAATGACAGTCTGTGCAAAGAATTTGAATCTCTTATGCATCAGAAATTTCAGATGAGTTCAATGGGAGAATTGACTTTCTTTCTTGGTCTTCAAGTGAAGCAGAAAGCAGATGGTATCTTCATAAGTCAGGATAAATATGTTAAGGACATTTTGGATAAGTTTAAGCTCAGTGATGCAAAGATTGCAAGCACTCCTATGGAAACACACAAGCCATTACTTGCAGATCTTGAGGGGGAGAGTGTTGATGAACATCTCTATAGATCCATGATAGGTTCACTGATGTATCTCACATCTAGTAGACCAGATATCATGTTTGCAGTATGTGTGTGTGCAAGATTTCAAACAAATCCTAAATTGTCTCATCTTCATGCTGTGAAGAGAATTTTTAAATACCTTAAAGGGCAACCAAAATTAGGCCTATGGTATCCAAAGAATTCTTCCTTCAATTTGGTAGCATATTCTGACAGTGACTATGGGGGTAACAATTTGGACAGAAAGTCAACTTCTGGAGGCTGTCAATTCTTGGAGGATAGATTAGTATATTGGCAATGCAAAAAACAAACCACTGTGTCTACTTCAACAGCAGAAGCAGAGTATGTTGCTGCATCAAGCTGCTGTGCTCAGATTCTATGGATTCAGAATCAAATGTTAGACTATGGTTTGACTTTTCTAAATACTCCCATGTATATTGATAATACTGCTGCTATCAGTATCATTAATAACCCTGTGAAACACTCTAAAACAAAGCATATTGAAATTAGATATCACTTCATAAGGGATTGTAATGAGAAAAGATTAATTCAGATTTTTAAAATCCACACAGATAACCAACTTGCAGATCTGTTCACAAAAGCATTTGATGTTGGCAGATTTACATTTCTGGTTACTGGTATTGGTATGATGAACAGCTCATTATGATCATTATTTAATTTTAAAATGTTTTACACATGGGGTTCTACTCGATACTTTAGCCCGTTACAGCAGAAATTATAAGATTCTCAATATTTAGTACTGTCATGACTTAGTTCTGCCAGTATAAATAGTGACTATCTTATTTAGTTCTGCTTGTACAATTTAATTCTGCTAGTTATATTGTGTTTTTAAGCTAACAGTGCAGGATTAAATGCTCAAAGGTTGTTAGTTCTGCTAACTCAATTTTCCAACAATATTAATTCTGCTAGCATAACTTAGTTCTGCCAGCACTATTAATAAAAGGGTGACGTGGACTTGTCTAAGTGTGCAGAAAAGTTAAAGTTACTTCTGCTAGACTTAATTCTGCTAGAATTAATACTGCTAGCATTAATTCTGCTGAAGTTAATTCTGTTAGAATTACTTCTGCCAAAGTTAATTCTGCTAATATTAATTCTGTTAGACTTAATTCTGCTAGACTTAATTCTGCTAGAATTAATACTGCCAGCATTAATTCTGCTAAGAATTACTTCTGCTAGAGTTAAGTCTGCCAAAGTTAATTCTGCCAGTAACTTTTTCCAACTTTAATTCTGCTAGTGTTATTTTAGGGCTTGAACATACTGTTCACTTTAAAAGGGTATTTAAATCTGCCAAACACTACATTTTTTCAATTCACTTGCACTTTTTATCGAAAATTGAAAATATCTTTCCAAAAACCTCCCAAAACTTTTCAAACCTAACTTTTCACGAAAATGGCAACTTCTTCATCTTCATCGACCAAATCTCTTACATACGGTGACCAACACAACGTCTGTGGATTTCTCCTCAAACCACAGGAATCAGATGGTTACCATGAAGTCATAGACTTTCTAAAGTGTACAACTTTAAGGTTTGCACTTACTGTTAACCCCTCTATTTTTCTTTCACATATTCATGACTTCTGGACATCTGTCGTGGTGTCAGAAGAAGATGGGGTTAAATCTATCACGGCCAAGGTAAATGAGAAGAGCATCACTCTTACTGAAGCTTCCATACGTGCTCATCTTCTCTTAGATGATGCAGATGGTATGGAATGCTATGCTACCTCTCAGATACACGATCAGTTAGTGTTGTATGGGTATGAGGGGGGGAGAACAGAAAGATTGACATACTACAAACAACTCTTCTCCCCACAATGGAAATTTTTAATCCATACCCTACAACACTGCATTTCTCAAAAGAAAACTTCATGGGAGCAGTTTAGCAGCAACATAGCTTCTGCTCTCATTTGTCTTGCAAATAATGAAAAATTTAATTTTTCAAAATTAATCTTTAATGGAATGGTAAACAATCTTGAGAAACCCAAAGACAAATTTTTAATGTATCCAAGATTTTTACAACATATCATAGACCAGGAAATCCCAGATCTACCCAAAACAGGGGGTAGAATCATTCTCTCAAATCTCTCAAAGAAAACATTTTCAAACATGAAGAGAAATGGGATGGTCAAAAGAAAAGAATTTTCTGGGAAGGTGACCAATTTAACTGAACATATGTTAAACAGGCCTTCCACTATGCCACAGGAAGCAGAAACACCCACTGCTTCTCAACCAAGTGACATAGTTTCAAAAACAAAGAAAACAAGGGACCCAAAGCCTACCAAAGCTAAAGCCAAAAAGGCTAAGAAACAGGCAGTTGAAGCTCCTCTTCCTCAATTGTCTCAGCCCAAAAATGTTAATGAGGTGGTCAATCAGGAGCAGAGAGACCATATGGAAAGGGCTACCACTACTGTTGCTACCTCACAAGGAGAACAGGACAGTGGTACTGGAATTAGGATCCAATCCATGGCAACACAGGATATAGAGATTCCATTGGATTCCTCTATTGCTGAGGATCCAGTGGATATCAATATATCTAGTGGTCCCAGGTGCCAAGAAACCACATTGGGGGTTGATGATGCTCAGACTAGGTCTGAGACATTGACTAAATCTTCCAATGATCCATTAAAAGAGGGTAACACTTCTGGCAATGGTGAGGATAGTGTTACTATAAAGGAATTGATGGATACCTATACAAAATTGTCAAAGGAGGTAGAAGGACAGAAGGCAGAGATTGCCAGGTTAAGAGAGATGGTAGAGCTGTTGATGAAAGAAAGGAATGAATCCAAAAGCATAGCTGAGAGTAAGTCAACTGGACTGAAAAGGATGCTTGTTGATGAAAGCACCAGTGAAGAAGAAAATGTAGATCAGTTTGAATTCACTGGTGCAGGGGAAACAGAAAGGATGTTTGATGATGTGGTGGAGATTGATGACAACATACATGATGATGTAAGTGCTGAGCAGCTAGGAAATGTTGTAGGTAACTTGATTCTAGAAGTGCTAGATGAAGATGTATCTAAGGCTGCAAAGGAAAGTGCAAAGGATATGTTAGATAGTGCTGCTGGAGTTAGTGCTGCCAGTTTAGATGTTAGTGCTGCTAGGATGGTGGATGCAGAAGTTAGTTCTGCTGGTGCAAAAGTTAGCTCTGCTAGTGCACCAGTTAGTTCTGCTGGGCCAAATGAACCAGAAATGGTTAAATCTGCCAGTCCTAAGGAAAAGGTTAGTGTTGTTGCTTTGTCAGAAGTGGAAAAGGTTGCTGCAGATGCACTGTTGAATGTTGCAGAGAGCAAAGCACTGGAGAAAAGCTCAAAAGGTATATCTATCTCAGAAATTTCCTCATCACAGGTTAAACCTACAATTGATTTGGCCAAGGAAAAAGGCAAAGAAAAATTGGTGGAGCCTGTGAAACCCATGAAAAGAAAGATGATGGAGGAGATGAGTGAAAGGGTGGCTAAAAACTTGCAAGCCCAGTTTAATGAGGAAGGTAGGACTGAGTTTGTTGAGGTGGATATGGGTGATGAGGTGAAAATCATGATGACACCTGAGGAGCAGATATATTTTGATCATCTTCTAGCAGATGGAACTCACAATGCTCAAATGGAGGAGTTCACTGCTGATCAAAGATTGATGTGGTATTTAGACATGCTTGAACAGAGGAGGAAGCATGAGGCACACAAAAGAAATGAGGAGAAAAGGAAAAGAGCACCCACTCAAAGGCAATTAAAAGATCAATATGCCAGGGTAGTTAAGAATACTACTGGAAGAACTCTAAAGGAGTTGATGAGTATGGACTTCTATGAACTGGAAAAGATATATCTTAGAATTCAAAGGGATATTGAAGTGAGCACACAGAAAGCTCTAGAAGAGAAGTCCAGGAGTGCAGTTGCTCAAAAGGCAAAAATTCCAACTGCAGCTGAAAAAGAACTGCTTGAAAGAAAAGCAGAGATAGAAAGGGCTAGGGCAGAGCTTGAAAGGAAAGAAAAAGAGGATCTGGATTTACTTAAAAAGAAAATTCCAAAAGAAACCCCTCACTTTAAAAGGAGAAAAAGGATGGCTATCAGACATGATAAGAATGATGAGGAAACAGAAGTGCATACTGTGGTATCTTCTACATCTGAGCCTACAAAGCCTACTGAAGAGGAAGAGGTTGATTGGACACAGATCAGATCTATGGTTGAGGTTGAAGCTCCCAAGGTACCTATTGCTGTTCATTTTCCTATCATTGATTGGGTATGGGAAACAAATAAGGAAATGAGGAAACAGTTGAAAATCACAAGGGCAGGGGGTGCAGAGGAAAAATTCATGTCCTTCTGGAGATGCATAAAGACCTTATCTAGAGATGACTTAGATGATATGTGGACTGTTGCAATGAAAAAGTATCAGAATGCTCAGAGGCACAGTGATGAGCACATAGTCTATAATAGTCTCTCCATTCTATATGAGATGGATCCAGAAAATGAATTCTACAAGGACACCACAAGGGCAAAAGAATGGTACTGCTATTCTCATAATGGAGTACATGTAGTGCAGTTAGATAGTGGGTTGTTTGCATACTTCTTCATAGGGACTGAGTATCCTTGGACTCTTGGTCAGCTAAGCTCAATGCTCTCTCTCACAATGAAATGTGATGATCTAGACACTGCTGCTTCATTAGTCCATGAAGTGCAGCAATATTACAAAAAGGCACAACAGAGACATGTTGCTCAGAGTGAGGAGAGAACACAGAAAAGAATTGCTGAGCTTAAAAGAAAGTTTGCAGACATCATGAAGTGAGAAACTTGGATCTATTCAGGGAAAGATCAAGTTTAGGGGGAGATTGTTGGGCTAAATTCTTCATATCATTTAATATCAAAATATTCTAAGTGTTTAGTCTGCTGGAAGTTAATGTTGCTGGGCTATCAAGACTTAGTTCTGCTAGTAGAGTTAGCTCTGTTCATTTATTGAAGACATAGTCTTCCAGAGTTAGTTCTGCTGGTATATTTGAAGTTAGTTCTGCTGGGCATTTCAAGTGTTAATTCTGCCAAGTGCCATAATCTGCAAAGATTAGTTCTGCCAGTGTTAAAAGATAGTTCTGCTCGTCTATCTGTTAGTTCTGCTTAGTGGGATTACTGCACAACAACTCTGCAACAAAGTACACCTACTACAGACATGCTTTTGAGGAACAGTGCACGCTGCAGACAAGAAAAGTCAAATGCATTTAATGCAAGCGTGGGTCTTAGAAAACTTGGTTTTAAGAAAGTAGATTGTATGTAGATTTTATACAAGTTTTTAGTATATTAGCATGTACCTGCAGTAAAGTACTTTGAGATATATATATACATAGAGATAGATCAAGTGTATAAGTAAGTCTGTCCAATAGTTAGTCAAGTCGTAATAGCTTCAAGGTTTCTTGTAACCCTGATACATTTGTGTATCCGTATTATTCAATAATAATATTGAGGCTTTAGGCTATTGAAAATCAAGTGTGTTCTTGCATTGTTTACAATCTTATTTTCATACATATTACAAATCACAATACATCTTCCTACTTGACAAGTGTTATTCCGCAAACTACTTGTTAAGAATTCATAGCTTAAGTTAAAACATTTATAACTACATAGTGTTATTGTGGGACCTCACATGCTTACTAAGCTTTATGCTTAATCTTTTAGTTGTTTAATGTTGTAGGTGCTAATGGTTCGGTTGAACCAAATGGGTTTGAAAACAGGATTGTGGATGCAATAAGGTAGCGTGGATTGGAGCTTGCTATTATGGTTAGACAAGCTTTCTCCTTCTTTTGAATTGCCGTTGTGGTTACCAATTGTGTAAATCATCTAAAATATGTTTGTGGACACGAGTTGGTTAAAAAGTCACGTCCTTAGTGAATTTGATGGACTATGCCTTTGAATTAGTAAAATCAACGAGAGGGGTGGTAAATTGGAAGGTTTCTTGTATATGTAATTTGTGTCAAAACAAGTATTTTTAAACCCGCGCGTTGCGGCGGAGCAAAAATACTATATATTTTTATGAAATGATTGGTATATATAAAACTTAAAAGGCAATGTTTCGTATGTAGTTAAATTCGGATATTCGAATGGTTTAAGGAGCTATGTATGAATGTAATTTAATGCTCATTAGCCAATTATTTTATTTGGCGAGGCTAATAAAAGTGCCTAAAATGTATAGTCTATATCTTAGATTTAGATGTATATAGTTTTCATTGATATACTACAATATTACTTTAAAGTTGCTCAAGATTTATATCAGCATTTTAATTGATATCACTTTTATATTATATCCACACTTTTTTTTAGCAATTTTCATTACTATAGCCATTTCTCTATAGCCTTCTCTCACACCAATACATAGCTAAACCCATTCTCAAAATTCGTTTTACGAAAACTCTTATTGATCAAGAATAATTTCATACTATTATTTTATAAACATATGCTATTAAATTAGATTATTTTAAAGTGATGTATATTTAAATAAAAAACACAGTAAAGGAAAAGAGATGAGAGGTGAGTGTATGTTACCAATAATAAAATAAAAAAATAATAGAAGAGAAAGCAATATGTAAAAAGATGATCAATCATGTACAATTTATTTAATAACAACATTTAGCATCTCTACTAAATATTAGAGCTTATAGGATGCATATGAACGATAAAAATATTATTATCAAGATTAATTATTTTGCTTCATGCATGGATTTATAACAATAACTTTATATGGTTAAACATTGTTTATTATATTAAAGTTAGGATGGATAAATAATATTTGTCCATCTAATATACTATCTTCAATTGTATTTTTAAGTATAATATCTCCATATAAACATTGTTTATTATATTAAAGTTAGGATGGATAAATAATATTTGTCCATCTAATATACTATCTTCAATTGTATTTTTAAGTATAATATCTCAAATCGTCTTCAATTTCCCATTTTCGTCATCCAATGTATCACTTAAACATTAATCCGTTCGCAATAAATATGACTTTCAACTTCAGATATTTAACAAACGTAATGAAACGAAATAACTAAGATTATCTATGTTTACATAAAAATTTATTGTTTATGTTTATCAGCTTAGTCGAATTAAACTTGATGTGTTAAACTCGCCTGATACTTAAAATAAACCTTACTTAAAAAATAGTTTTGGGGTAATTTTTTTATTAAAACTGTAAGGTCTTAGTAAATTAAAAATATGTCAACGTCTTTTTTTATCTATTGTTTTAAAATATTAATTATAACAACTAACAAAATAATATGAAATGAGGTAAGAAATTATAATCATGAACAAAGGAATTAAGAAAAAAGATGAATTGCATTAAAAGGAATAATCAGGGGCTACCAAAGTACATGATCAATCGATTGAGTACTTTTATTCTTTGACTACTATATCAAAATTTTTTTCTTGCAAAACTTAATTTCTCAATATAGCATAGTGAAAATCCTATTCATTTAATAGTATTACATTTACCCTCCTGGTAAATGTATGAGTTTCCAATGGGTAACAAATGTGTTGTAAATATAAGTTTGAATTCTTGATGAGAATGCATGAATTGTAGGTGTGATATTAGTATAAGCATGGTCAAATCATTGAAATTCAACTTTTACTTTGATTGCGGTATTGAAAATCTTATTTTATTGTTAAAATGCGGAAAGATAATGGAATTGACTCTTAATAGAGTAGAATTGTCATTAGACCACTTCGGTGTCCAAATGGGTCATCAATAAG